>JARWLC010000002.1:47889768-49089768 GCA_033318265.1 Phyllotis vaccarum
CAAAAGTAAATGGGTGACAGGGATATTCTAAAAATGCAATTAAGTGGTGGTGTCTGCTGAGGCCAGAATTATTTGCTTCCCACCCTGACAATGAAGGCTAGAGAGGTAGAACCCCAAATCTCCACAGGACCGAGTATTGCGGCATCGGTGTCCACGAGGAAGAAGTTGGACCACCCATTATGACTACTCGAGGCTCCGTTTTTGTGATGGTGGTGGTCAGGTTATGGCAGCCCTGGCAGTACCAATGGCCCACCGCCAGGCCTAGGAGATGAGCCAGGGAGTGGTCTGTGTGTAATATCCCTCTGTCACGTGGGGCTTGGGAACAGTCACTTAGACCAGTATTTCTCTTGGTGGCCCCCAAGACAAGGTCTGAACAGCCTCTGTGAGGCCAGGTAAGACCAGAGACCAGTGGCCGAGTTGGCCACACTTAAAGCACTCACTGGGAGGTCTAGGTCTCTTTGCCATGGGAGGAGTGAAAGAGCTGGTCAGATAGCCTTTGCCAGCAGGAGGTATTTTTCCTGGTGGGTTTCCTCATCTCGCCTGTGATGCACCTTAAAAAGCCAGTGCTAAGACTTCTGCTGTGGAGTCAGTGGGTCCCTCTCAAGAGATGTAACTCTGATATTGGGGGTAGGGTAAAAAAAATGGGTCATGAGTTGCCTTTCTTTAGCGCTCTCAGAATCTAAGTTAGTATACTGTGAGGTGCATTTGTGAAGCTTCAGAGCAGACTTGACAATAAGCAGGTCACAAAATTGCCTCTGGTTAAGACCCAGCTTGGTGTATTGTAATTCTAATGAGGTTCAGCTTCTGGGGTTAGCTTTGTTTATCTCCTGAACTTTATCTGCATAAGTTCTAGCCTGTTCCAAAGCTCACCTTCACTCTAAAGCCCATTTTTTTTTAACCTGAAAAAGTTTTGACAGAGGAAACAGGGAAACTTTTATTATCCTATCTATGACAGCCACTTCCTGCAGAGGGAGAACTGGGCCCGTTTGGAGTTCCCAGAGAGAAGCTAGAGGAGTTGCAGGTAAGTATTGAGATTTGAAAGGTGAGGGCACCAGAGAAGGATCATGTGGCTAGAAACAGATAGTGGAAGAACAGAAAGCCAGAAGAGAAAGTTTAGAGCTGAGGCATGGTGTAAGGGTTGAGAAATCTGCCTCGAAAAGCAGGACTCCAAGAGACGTTCTCACATGCAACACACAAGGGGATTGTATTCACCAAGCATGCATGGGGCTCACTGAACACGCAGGAACAGAGAGCCCTGAGCTGAGCTGAAGTTGAACAAAGCTTTTATAGGGTGTTTGGACAAGGGAGTTCAGGTATAGGTCATGGGGGTTGCTCTGTGCAGGAATGCAGGAGGCAAATAACTTATATCTGTATATCTTGCGTTCTTTCCAAGAACTGGGTGGACCACACATTTAAAGTCCCTATGAAAGACCCCCGGGGGTTTGGGACCCCCGAAACGGACCTTTCCTCGGGAGGAGACCCCATGACCCAAGGAGGACCGAGCCACAGATCAGCTGCAAACAGCACGAGGTTTATTGAATAACGCAGGACCTGCGGGCTACCAAGCCACTTGGGATGGCTGGCGCGCCCAGCCCTCTGTTTAGGGCCTTTTTATAGGGTTAGGGAAGCAAAAGCGTGCGTACAGAAGCAGAAGCGAAGTTACAAGGTTTTCATTGGCTGGTTTGAATGAAATCACCCGTTGAGGGGTGAGGGCCCCCAGGTTGCCATCCGGCCTGACCAAACGACCTGGTTATCACCCGCCCCAGGCCTGCTGTTTGTTCTTTTGTTCCTTATCTTCTTCTTGGAATTCCTCCCCTGATCGGGCTGGGCCTGATCACATAGCTAAGTAACTGCTTCCCCTCCCTTCCCCCCTCTGCCCAGCTGAATCCTTGGTTGGGGGCTGTTTCCTGACCACGGCTCTTAACCACATTCCTTTGTCTCTACCCTAGGCACCTGGTCTTAGTCTTAACTGCAGTTTTTCTTTTATCAGTGAGGCTAATCTTTATTGTCCTGTTAATATGTCTTAGGCGAGTTTGCTTACTGTCCTTCCAACGGGCTGTTGCTAGCTCTATTTCTTGGGTAAGAGAAATTTGCTAAAACAAGCAAAAGGGAGGGGGCCTTACACCTACTTGGTTTTCAGAAGGAGGGTGATTCATCAGTTATACAGAGTTTAACACAATTTTTTCCTAACAATGGAAAGAGATAAAGAAAAATTCTCTCCATCCACCTGTACGCTTGCAAAGTTAGCTATCGTATAATATTGGGGTCTTTTCAGTTATGATTTAAGGGATATTAAAGCTATTTATTTGTGTAAAAACAGCTATCTTGGTGGTATCTAGGTGTAATAGGCGGGCACCCCTAGAGCACCCCTAGACGCCCCAAGACCATGGCTAATGACCACTGTTAACTTAAAAAGAGAGTTTAATGAATATGAATACCGGTACACACATATGTGTGGGCTCCAGGCACTGTATAGAAGCCTACAGCCCCGAATATATTCAGGGTAGAATTCTTATACAGCACTCTGGGTAGGGGAGGGGGTATGGGCGGGCTCAGTGCAATAACAGGGCGGGACCAAAGATCAGCTTAGGACAGTTCCTGGGTGGCCCCACCCAGGTTGCTAGATCAGGAATTCTGTCCCAGGGCCTTATCTCCAGTGAAGTCCAGAAGGTCAAGCTGCTGACCAGGTGGGTCCCAAGAACTCAGGAAGTATAAGCAGTTGAATATCCTAAGTAGTTGAGAAAGCTGCCATAAATCCTGTGAACAAAGCTTTTCTGAGAATCTGAGCCCTGAACAAACTAATTTAGTGATACAATGGAGCCGAAACTCTGTTCTGAGCAAGCTGCCATTTAACAATGGAACCAAAACTCTGTCAACTTTGGCTAGTTTCAGGGACCTCAGGAAGGGGTCGAGGGGGAGAGAGTTACAGGATTTTTCTATCTTCACATAGGTAAAGCAAAAAGGCTAAGCAGCTTGAAAGTCTCAAGAACGCATCTTAGAGGTGAGGATGGAGAGACATTTTTTGCTGACTCATTTTCTATTATTGAGGCCCAGAGGGGTGGGATTCTACCACTAATTTGGGTTATCACTCAGCCAACAAGTAGTCCCAGGGAGACAACTCTAACTATTGCTAAGTAACTTGTCAGTTTTTAGCCTTAGGGCACAGCCCAAAACAATGCTAGCTACTACCAGAGTGGGGGTATAAACTAGGTTGGCTATCATTAGATATTCGTCAGTACCTATGATAGGCGTGGGGCAGAGCCTGAACCTATGCTTGCCGCCCCTCAAAACTCTTTAGTTCTCAGGAGCAGACATACAAAAACAGACACTAGCCACCACAGGAACTCATCAGCATCTACAGTGGGCGCTAGGGCATAGCCCTGAGGACAGTGTCCAGGAACAGGATCCAAGGAGCTCAACTTGGCTTCAGTAGCAGGGAAGGCCAGAAATGAGTGTCAGGCAAGAAGGAACAGGCATAACCAGTGAAGATCTTGTCTGGGGGTGGTCCGCCATGGGACTGTAGCCCTCTGGAAAGCCAGAGATCATTGGTCTTTTCTGGAGACAATAGTTTGCATTTAGGCCGACTGGAGAGGGGAAAACTTACCAATCGTAGCTGGTGGTGTTCGAACGAGTTGTGGTGGGGCAGATGGAAGGTGGCCTGGCAGTGGCCCCGGATCAGGATCTCCTGGCCTATGTGCACCTAAGCCCAGGAGAGGGCCTATCTGAGTCACGGCACCGTAATGTTGGTTTCACATATGAGAGATAGAGTGAATGGGCACAGATTTATGTAGCCTGAGCTAGAATAGGCTTGTCTTCCTCACATCCAATGCTGACTTCTCAAACCTCACCTCAGCGGTAGGCAGCCCATGTACAGGAATTAAAAAGCTTGACTTAATTAATGTGGTCATGATGATTTGGGTTGGTGGTCTTTTTCCTCCCATCTCTGGGATTAACACTAGCTTCCATGAGAAAGCATCAAGTTTCTCCACTAGCAGACACCCATAAAAGCCAGCATGGGACCTTAAATAGCCTCACAAAGGAGTTAGATGGGATACTATAGCTATGATTTAGGGTCTGTGTCTCCTGAGGTCAGAAGCTCCTTCATGGTTGACCCAGAAGCTACAGATCCATTGCTTCTGCTATATCAGAAACTAAAGCACCAGGATATTGTCCCACATATGTGCCCCGGAGAAAAATCTGCACTACACCAAGCACAGCTGTCACGCCCAGCGATACTAGTTATTCGTGGGTCTCGAGGGGGCACCTCCTGAAAGACCAATGGGGGTGAGAGAGAAAGGAGACCAAGCCCGCTAAGAAAGACGGAATCAGTCTGGGTGGCTGCAAGCTGTAACATATATACTCTTCAGGGGAGGGAAGTGAGGAGAGGGGGTAGGGGATGGCAAATGGCAGCTGTGGGGGAAGGGTAAATGGCATGTCTATGGGCTCAGCACCGCCCCACCATTCTGGAAAGGCGGGAAGGCAAAGGAATCACAAGGCTATGGGAAGGACCAAGTCCTCAGTCTCCGACAATTCCTCCCTTTCTCTTTAAAGAGAGAGAGGATGGAGAGGGCCCCTGTCTTAGGCTATATGGAGTGCATCCTGTTCTCTGGCAACATGCCTTGTTGAGCTGGTCTTGACGACCTCTGTATGTTGTACATCCAGAGCAGGCTCCATACTATTCCCGTCGTTGGGTACCCTCTAGTCATCAGAATCGTCTCAGGGTTAGAGCACGTTGAAATGAAACCTTTCGGTAGGCTCTGTTTGCTGAAACCGGCCTGAGACGGATGTCTCCTGATTGCTTTCTAATGAGTCTATTTGGTGATAATGGACAGAAAGTGATTTTTTTTTTAAAAAAAAAGCCGAATCAATCTGGCCTTTTATAAAATGGGTGAGGCGCTGAAAAGCTCAAGGGCCAAAGTAACAGAAAGAAGTAACAGAAACATAATCATGGGTCCTGCAAGTGTGGGAAACAGGCTCTCTAGCAAACTTATGTTTCTGCTCAAAAAATTCAGCAACAGTATTTCCTTCATGATAAAGGACACGTGGCCAAAGTTGAATTAATATGCAAAATTCATGTGTTCTATTAAAAATATTGGCTAACATGCAGGGTATGAGGCCTGTATTGCAGGCCCAAATGGTCCCATTAGGAGCTACTAGATAATATGATCCTGGAAAAGGAACAGCAGTCTGATTGCAAAGTGCGCTATAGCGGCCATGGGGTGTCCCCAGGCAAACATCCACGCCTGACACTTCGGAGAGTGTCAGACAATGCAAGGGGGCCAAGCATCTGGAGGTAGGGGAAGTAAGGTTAGCAAAATCTGCTATCAAGGCTATGCCTTCATAATATGGGGGGCTAGAGGTAAGACAAAGTCAGAATTCAGCTGTTTTATTTGGATCGGAAGCATTTAGGGCTGAGTATGCCCCCTGAACTAAGTTGAGCAATCAATCACCCGTCCCAGGGATGGGGGGGATATGGGTCAAGGGATGGCTCACACTGTTAGCCCCAGCACTTGAAACAGAGGCAAGTGCAGGCCAGTAGGACTTGCTGAAGGTGGCAGAGGCAGGTGGGGCTCTGTAACAGCACGGGGGGTGCCAATAACGGAAATTTGTAGTGGTGGAGCAGCAGGCTGGAATGGAGCAATGGGGGCCTTTTGTTCTGGAAGGACTGTATTAGGCCCAACAGGGAGGGAAATGACATTATCAATCTTCAGTTTAATCTTAAAGGTGGCCCCCTTATCCTTGCCATCTAAATACCATCTAAGTCCCCAGGTCCTGCCCTGGCTCCAATCCCTAAACTTTTTGCCTTTCTCAGTAAAGGTAATTTTTAAGGGTAGAGACAATCCATGTTGTTGTCTTAGTGCCCCCTGGGTTCGGTAGCATGTAGTGCCACCCAAGTCAGGCTGTTTATATCCCCTTTTAACCAAAATAAGGTCCCAAGAGGAAGAAGGGCCCCAATAAGCTGCACCCGTGGTTTCACATCCCCATTGAGCACAAAAGTACTCCTCGTAGCCCCCGCATCGGACAGCAGTGGCTCGGTTTCTACCATCTTTAGGGCATACATAAAAGTCCGATTGTGCCAATTGACATCTAGCAGTGGGGCTGCTACATCCTGGGACAGTCATTTGTTGCATCTGTCTGTCATGATAACTACTTTTATTCAGCTGGATAAGGTCTATCTCAGTTATGTCCCAAGTTTCTAATCCCGCTACTAGTTGACAGAAATCTGGGGTAAGCTCAGGCCACCATAAAAAAGGGGTGTGGGTCTGCGAAAGTTCCCAGATCACTTCCCCCGTTTGGGAATATATCTGCCAGGAGAGTCTCTTGACTTGATGGGGACTAGTTTTGACAGGGTTAAGCATCACTCCATCAAGGCAGGTAAAAAATCCAACTGCAGCCAGAACAGCCTTCATTGCCGAGTTTGTTTTTGTAATCTCCAGCACAATAGGGTCGTCTTTTACCTAAAATGGAAAAACAAGGAGAGATTTTTCTCAGGGAGGAGCCCCTGGACAAAATTAATTATCATACTTCCTTTCTTCTGAGGGAACAGGTTGTACATAGGGCTTAATTAATCTTTCTGGTAGCCAGCAAGCTCCACCTTCTTTGGTATCAAATATACAGGCGGACCCTCTGCCCCATATAAGGACCGGGTCAGGGCCATTCTGAATCTTTGTCATAGGATCCTTCCACAGGACAGTGGCAAAATTGTCTTTTGTTTCTGGGTGCCAATGGTGTTCTGCTGCCGACTTTCCAAAGCAATCAAGAGTCAAAAAATTTAAAACAAACAGGGCATGAGCCAGCAAAACCTTTTGATTTCCTTTAATGGAATATAATGTTTCTTGTGAAGCAAGCTTTAATAAGGTATTCTTTAATGTCTGATGTGCCCTCTCCACAATACCTTGGCCCTGGGGATTATATGGAATTCCAATAATGTGTTTAATCCCCATTTGTGCACAAAACTGCTTAAGCTTATTACTAACATATCTGGGGCCATTATCTGTTTTTATACATTTGGGCTGTCCTAACACAGAAAAGGTTTGTAACATATGTCTAATTATATCCTTGGTAGCTTCTCCGGAATGTGCGGAGGCAAAAATAAATCTACTATAGGTATCTATGGAAACATGTACAAACTTCATTTTTCCAAAGGAGGGAATATGGGTAACATCCATCTGCCACAGTTGCCCAGGCATGAGGCCATGAGGGTTGACCCCCAAATGAGGCTCTGGCAAAAGTGTTACGCAGTTCTTACAGCTTTTAATTATTTCTCTTGCTTGGTCTCTAATTATGGGGAATTTTTGCCTTAGCGTCTGTGAATTAAGATGGTGAAGCCTATGGGCCTCTTTGGTGGCTCTGCCATTCTTGGAGCCATCAATAAACATGGTTAAGGCCCTGGGAATAGGATTCTGCTGTGTGTTTTTAAGAAAAATAAAAGGGGTATATGAGAAAAACTGCAAAAGTTTATCACTAGGTAAATGCGTATCAAACTGTCCCTGAAAAGTTGTACAAAAAACAGCCCAGTCTGAGTTATGGGTCTGTAGTCATTCTAAGTGATTCTTGGCATAAGGAGTAATTATAATGTCTGGTTCACGTAGCATTCTGGACTCCTAAAAAAAGTAATTGGCAAACCAAGGCTGGATAACTAGGAAGCACTTTCCTGCCTGTCATAGGGAGGTGGACCCACATAAGAGGCACTTGAGCCTGCCACAATAACCCGGTAGGGGCAAACTCAGTGGGGAAGGCAAGAAAAAACAAGGGCAGTGAGGGATTAAAATATATAATATTTTGGTTTATTATGGCTGTTTCTACCTTTTGTAAAGCCACTTTGGCTGCAGGGGTGAGTTCCCTAGGAGAGGAGGGATCAGAATTCCTTTTAAGTACATCATCAAGGGGACATAAATCTCCTTTAGTTAATTTTAGATAGGGTTGCAGCCAATTAATATCTCCTAATAATTTTTGAAAATCATTTAAATTTTTCAACTTATCTCTTTGAATCTGAATTTTTTGAGTATAAAGCAACTCAGGATCTACTTGAAATCCCCAAAACAAAAAGGGGTAACTAATCTGTATTTTTTCTGGGGCTATGTAAAAACCCTGTCGTTGAAGGGCTAAAACTATTTCTTGGGCTACTTGTTGAACTTCAGTCAATAAGGCTGCAGCAATTAAAAGATCATCCATATAATGGATAATATACACACCAGAATAAGCCAAGTGTATAGGATCAATGGTCTGGGCCACATACTTTTGGCAAAGAGTGGGTGAATTAGCCATACCCTGGGGAAGCACCCGCCACTGAAAGCGTGGGTTTGGCCCAATATGATTTACTATGGGGATGGAGAAGGCAAAGCGCTTGCAATCAGCCGGGTTGAGGGGAATTGAGAAAAAGCAGTATTTTATATCTATTACAATTTTGAAAAAACCCAGGGAATTGCTACTGGTGAAGGTAGCCCGGGCTGTAATGCCCCCATAGGAACCACGGTCTTGTTAACTTCTCTAAGATCTTGAAGTAGCCTCCAGTTTCTATTTTTCTTTTTTATAACAAAGATGGGGGTATTTCATGGTGAAATGGAGGGTTCCAAGTGTCCCTGTTCCAATTGTTCCTGCACTAACTTCAGGGCAGCTTGGACCTTTTCTTGAGGCATAGACCACTGGTCTATCCAGACCGGAGTATCTGATTTCCACATAATTTTATCAGCCTGGAATGCAGGGGGAGCAGTGGTCTTTAAGAAAAAAGGTCAGCCCCTAACCATCTTCTGTCTTGTTTAGGGATAGGGAGGACGGGCTGGTTTCTTCCCTGGTCATCTTTCTTAATCCTTTCCCTGGCTAAAAGCCTGTCTTTAACATCATTTGTGTAACTTTATCATTGGGACTCAGCATAATAACCCCCATTTGGGTCATAATATCTCTTCTCCAACTGGGCCTTCCCAGCCTTCCTGGAGCCGGTCGCGGTGCACCACCACGGCAGAAGTGCACCCACTGCAAGGCGGCGGCGGGTGCAGCAGGTCTCATGCAGGTCACCCTCGCAGGAGTCTGTCCTGCCCAGTGGGCCTTGGCGTTCCGGGGAGGGGGAGGGAAGAGGAGGCCGGGACCGTTGCAGGCCCCCTGTTGAAGGGGGTTGGTTCTCTCCCTGATGCTCAGGGCATTTCTTGGGCAAAATGTCCGGGCTGGCGGCAATGAAAGCATTTTCGGGAACCCGCCCCCCCTAGCTGGACCTTGGAGGACAGCCCTTATTGCCATATTAATAGACTTTGTTAATTTATGCTCAAAGGGCAGGGAAGCACTCTGCTGCCAAAAAACTGACGCCACCAGGCGCATCGACTCAGTGCAGCCTCCCACTAGCTCCTGCCCTCAGTGGCTGCCATAGCAATGGCACCGGGCTCTGCCTCTGGAGAGGTTTGTTCGCATAATCTTTCTCCCGCGATTCACAGACAACCTGCTGGATCCTCCGTGCGCATCTGGGGTTTTAGTTGGGCTCTAACCCCGCTAAAGCTACTTCTCTGGGGTGAATAACAAGCCCTGAGGTGGTGGGCCATAGCGCTCTTTCTCACACAAAGGCCCATCTCCGTGGCAGCCGAGTGGGCCAGAGCGCTCTTTCTCACACAAAGGCCCGTTTCCATGGCAACCGCAGGGGCCAGCGTGCTCTCCCTCATAACGGCTGCCTCTTCCTCTAAGTCGGCTTCGGAGGAGCACTCAAGCCAATTTCCACCCAAGCGTTTTTATGAATCACAGGGTAAATTTTCTTATAAGCCTTGACAAAACTTTTAGAAGGGGGTGTGTCAGGTTTGGGGTTGGACCGCTCAAGTTCAGAATCAATCTTTTCAGGCTTTAGGGCGGGCACATGCGCACTGGGGCCTGCCGGCTGTCTCAGGACGGCAGGGTGGCGTGCGGGAGACACCCGGCTTCAGGGGAGGATTAAGGGAGCCAACCTCCAGGATAGGCTCATCATTTTTAGGGGAAAGACACCGGGATTCAGACAGAAAATCTTCGGCAATGGCTAGCAAATGAGAAATGCCGCCGTCCATCTCAGCCTCTTTAAGAATGTCTCTAATTATACCATAAAAGCTAAAAAAGGTGTCAGGCACTGTCTCTCCTTTGCGAAGTAGATCATTAATGTCCTAGCTGCCCATGAATAACCAACCAGGGGCACTTGTCCTCTATAAAACAAAAGAACTTAACCAAATCCTTTTTCTTAACTCTTATTCCTGTCTCCCTAATGTTCCTTTTCATTTCTTGAATAAAAAACACCTCTTTTTAGGTTTTGCCCATGGTGACTGGGACGGCTTACCTTCCTCAAGACTTCCCGAGGTGCATGAGTGATGCGGTCCAGGCATCTCTACCTTGTCTGGGTTCTGTGGGATCCCACTATTTTTCCCGCTGTCCGGTAGGTTACTGTTCCTCGAGCCCCACGTTGAGGCACAGCTTGTCACGACCAACGGGACTAGTTATTCGTGGGTCTCGAGGGGGCACCTCCTGAAAGACCAATGGGGGTGAGAGAGAAAGGAGACCAAGCCCGCTAAGAAAGACGGAATCAGTCTGGGTGGCGTCAAGGTCTCGTTTATTGAGCTGCAAGCTGTAACATATATACTCTTCAGGGGAGGGAAGTGAGGAGAGGGGGTAGGGGATGGCAAATGGCAGCTGTGGGGGAAGGGTAAATGGCATGTCCGTTGTGCTCAGCACCGCCCCACCCATTCTGAAAAGGCGGGAAGGCAAACAAAGGAATCACAAGGCTATGGGAAGTTTGGTCCTCAGTCTCCAACATACAGCATTTCCTAGACCATGATACAACATACTCTAAAAGGGAGCTCCAAGTGTACCACTGCTGTAGGAAGCAGTTTAAAATAAGCACCAGAGAAACCAGGATTGTCAATCATGTGGGTTTGTTTTCTTCGGTGGAAGGGAACAAATGCACCTGGTTATCTGGAATACCAGAGTGATGAGTGGTCAATCAATCTGGTTATTCCTTGCTATGTTCTATGAGTCAACCTCCACTGGAATCCTCAATATCCTGGACAATGCTTAGGTCTTAATCTTATAGCTAACAAAACACATTCCTAGGAAAGAGGCCCCACATACTTTGAATCCTTCACCACAAAAGAATTTATCTTTATGCTTATCACAGATCCTTTCTCTACAGCATCGGTTTCAACCTGTAGGTAGAAATCCCTTTGGTATTTGAACAACCCTTTCACAGGGGTCACATAACAGACATCCTGCATATCAAATATTTACATTAAGATTCATAACAGTAGCAAAATTACAGTGATAAAATAGTAATGAAAGTAATTTTATAGTTGAGGGTCACAACATGAGGAACTGTATTAAAGGATTACAGCATTAGGAAGGTGAGAATCGCTGCTCTGGGCCCAGCCTTGAACTCTGTTTATCAGCTAATAGAATTAATTCTTGTTGTAAAAGTCATGGCTCACAAGTTCTGTGTTTAAATGTGGAAGAAAAGTAAATGACAGGTCAGTCTCTGGAAGACTTTGACCTATTGTTTGCAAAAAGAGCACTTTCTCCAATTTCATGTCTGTTGTGTGGATCATCCCCTGAAAGCTATAAAGCTTGCAGAGCTGGGGGAGTCCTTGTCAATATTCATAAATCTTATTTTGTTGTTTTTATGGGACAGGGTTTCTCTGTGTAGCCCTAGCTCTCCTGGAACTCACTCTGTAGACCAGGCTGGCCTCAAACTCAGAGAGATCCACCTGCCTCTGCCTCCTGAGTGCTGGGATTATAGGCATGCACCACCACTGCCTGGCTCATAAAATCTGTTCAAAATTCCTCCTCCTGGTGGAAGCCATTCTAATCTCTGTTGTAATTTTCTGCTCTGACTTTGATTTGTTAAACAAACTTATGCTTAAATTTGTCCGTGTCTTTCAACTGAATTCTATTTTATTATTTGTTTATTTATTTGAGACAGGGTCTCACTCTGTAGCTCTGGCTGTCCTGGAACTCACTCTTAGACCAGGCTGGCCTTGTACTCACATAAATCCACTTGCCTTTGCCTCCCAAGTGCTGAGATTAAAGGTGTGCAACACCGCACTGGGCTTCAGTTGAATTTTTCCCTTCAAGGAGATAGAAACTTAAGAGACCCATGCAGTGAGAACTTGGCTCAACGAAACAAGGACAAAATTTTCTTTATGTATACAATAATAGAGGTATGAGAAGCTGAGGAGATGGTTCCATGGTAAAGCAAGCACTGTGGATCTGAGGGGCTCTATCCAATGTGACAGCTAAAAATCTCCACTTTATGCTAGGCATCCATCTTGGTACTTACTAGCTGCTTGTCCTTCATTTCAGTCCCTGAAAGATAAATTCCCAGTGACCCCTGACTCAGTAACTCCCCCTCACCCCACACACCCAGAAATGTACAGCAATGACCCTCTATTTGTTATGACTAACATGCTTTTATGTTTCTGTAACTTGCTTGTGCAGACACTCAAGTTGCCTTGACTACCTAATCTTGGCAGATTAGCAAACAGCTTTTGGCTTCCTTGTGCAGAACGAAAAGTCTCCTTGTGGTTTAAAGATTCTTCCCTCAGGGGCTGAAGAACTGGCTCAGTGATTAAGAGCACTGACTACTCTTCCACAACTAGGGAAGTCCCGTCACCTACTTCAGGTAGCTAACAACCATCTGAAACTCCAGTCCCAGAAGAAACAATGCCCTCTTCTGGCCTTCATGGGTACTGCACACAAATGGTATACATCCATATCTGGAAAAACATTCATACATATAAAAGAAAAATGCCTGGTTTACAGATTGAATTTCAGAACAAACAGAGCTACAAGTGAAGTCTTGAAAAAACAAAATAAAAATATCAGAAAATAGATTTATTTAAAAAGAAAATCCTTTCCTTGCCCACCTTCTCACAGCAGTTTCCAGTCTAGCTCAGAGGCTGTTGTCCCACTAACAATAATCAACAAATCTTTTCATTATAATTATATTGAGTCTATGGTCTTTTCCCAAGGTCAGAACGTCATAACATCAGGGCCTGCATAAAAGCCAAGCATGGTAGTACAGGTCTGTAATTACAGAGCTGAGTGAAGACGGGGCTCACAGGGCCTCACTGAACAACTGATCTAGCAGAAACAGCGAACTCCAAGTTCAGCAAGAAACCCTGTTTCAAAAAATAAGGTGGGAAAACAATTGAAGAAAAGCCTTATTGGCCACTGGCCTCCACAAGTGCATATATTAGTGGCTATATAGTCTGAGAAAGAGGGAAGGCGTGAGCAAAGGTTTTGCTACTCTCTTTACATTTGTAAAATGTTCCTCAGAACAAATATCTTACTTTTCCAGAGTAATTACATGTATAAATTCCTATCAAATGTGAATTCACTTCTCCTGAACAAGGATTGAGAATTAAATGCCTTGCCATGTTCTTTATGGTCTTAGGGTTTTCCCCAGGATGAATCCAGTGAATGTAAATGTTAAGGACCTCGGATCTCGTATTACTGATAAAACACCATGGACGGGCATGGCAGCAGGCAGCCAGAGGCGGAAGCCAAAAGAGCACATCTCTATCCGCACAAGAAGCAGGGAACAAAGTGGAAGTGGGATGAGGCTAGGAACTCTCAAAGTCGACCCCCAGTGACATTCTTTCTCCAGCAAGACGTCCTCCTAAAGTTTCCACAATCTCCTCAAAATAGCACCATCAACCGGTGACCAATTATTAAATACTTGAGCCTGTCAGAGACATTTCTCTTCAAACCACCACACTTGTAGAGTCTTTATAATGGACTATGTGGTCTCCAGTGACTGGACTTCATAAAGGCTTTGCCACATATTTTCCTAACGTAGTTTTGATCACATATGAATTCTTTGGTGTTTGGTTTGAGCGACTATTAGAGGATTGGCCATGCTTTGCATTTCTAGGGGCTTCCCTCTGAATAAAGACCAAACTTAGAATAAAGGCATGGCCACAGTCTTCGTATTTGTGAAGTGTTTCTTTCTAGTATAGAATGTAATGATGAGGACCCAAGAATAACCCCAAAGTCTATAGGCCCAAGTAGCTGGAATAATGCTGGCTTATGAGAAGGGAGATGTAAAGGATGAGGGTCTTTTTGTTGGGGGTGGTTTTGTTTGAGACAGGAAGTCACTATGTCTCCCAGGCTAGTCTTGAACTCACTGTGCATTTTAGACTAGCATCAAGCTCAGTGATTCTCCTGTCTCAGCCACCAGTCTGGATTTGAACTCAGAATCCCCCTGGCTTAGCCTCCAGAGTGCTGGGATTGTAAGAGTGTGTCATTACTCTTGCCAAATTTTAAATTACTGTTTTATATAGGTATTTCTAATTTTTTTCTACTTAAGTTGATTTTGGCAATTTGTATCTTTTTAGAAATTTCTCTAGTTCACCTAGATTTCTTTTTTTTTAAAAAAGAAATCATTTATTATGTATACAGTGTACAGAAGAGGGAATCAGATCTCATTATAGATGGTTGTGAGCCACCATGTGGTTCTGGAACTTGAACTCACGAATTCCAGAAGAGAAACCAGTAGTCTTAACTTCGGAGCCATCTCTCCAGCACCCCCCCACACCTAAATTTCTTGATGCATGAGTACTTTGTCCTTGTCTCTTATCATCTATTTTTCTCCCCCCCCCATCTCCCTCTTTCCCTTTCTTCTCCACCCTCTCCCATCCTTCCCAACAAGGTCTCATTATGTTCTAACTTTGAACTTGAAATCTTCCCGTGTCAACTTTCCAGGGACTGAAATTATAGGTGTGGTCTACAGCTAGCTCCCACCTCAAATTTGTTAATGTAGAAACTTTTAAGACTTTATATCTTTTCTATTGTGAAAATTTATAGTCAAAATTTTACCCTCGAAAACAGTCCTCACAGCATCTTACAATTTTTAAATATGTGTGTATATGTGTGTGTGTGTGGGGGGGGTATGTGCACATGAGAAGGTGTTCACAGAGGACAGAGACATCAGGCACCCTGGGTATAGAGTTACAGGTGGCTGTAAGGTACATGATGTGGGAACCCAACCCTGGTCCTCTACAGAGCAGTACATACTTTCAATCAATGAACTGTCTCCAGTCCTTCCTTTTATCATTTGATTCAAAATTTAGTTTATTTTATAATTTAGTGAATTTATCTTTTATTTCAAATGGTGTTCATTTAAGTTTCTCAAATATTTGTTGACTTCTCAAAGTTTTTTTTTAGTTCTATTGTGGATAAAAATATCTTGTGTGATTTAAATCTTTGCAAATGTACTTGGACTTCTTTTAGGCCTTATGGCCTATGATGAATAGCTTCCTGTTTTTGAGTACTGTGTGATGGAGTTAGGACAAATGGTTGTCAGCATTGGACTGGTCTCTTGGTCTCTCTCTTTTTCTCCCTCCCAGACAGTTCTCTTTCCTTTCTCTGCTACTTAGTCAGGGTGCTCTGACAAACTGCTGTGTGTGTGTGTGTGTGTGTGTGTGTGTGTGTGTGTGTGTGTGTGTGTGTGTGTGTTTGTGTGATCTTTCTCAATGGAGCTTGAATTCTCAGGTCTCCCCCTCCTCCTAAGTGTCAGGGTTACAGGCACAGAATACAATCAAAGCTGAGTATATACTGGTTTGGATATATCTGTTTGTAATTTCAGTTTTGTAAGGTTTTTAAGCTTATGATTTTGGTGTGTATGGATTTGTCAATCTGTTTACTTTGTTTTTGAGACAGGACCCTGACTGTCATGAAAGTCATGGAATTCAGTATTACCTGCCTCTCAGTCAAATGCCACTATCCCCAGACTTTTAAAAATGATTATATATATGTCACACACACACACACGCACACGCACATATCCCAACTGCAGTTTCCCCTTCCTCTCCTCTCCTCCCGGTCCCTCCCCAACTTCTCTCTGCCCACACCTATTCACCCCTCCATTTCTATTCAGAAAAGGGCAGGCTTCCATGGATATCAACCAAACATGGCATATCAAATTTCAGTAAGATTAGGCACCTCCCCTCCCCAGTTTGAGAAAAAAGGTCCCAAAAGCCAACAAGAGAGTCAAACAGCCTCTGATCCCAGTGTTAGCATGTCCCACAAGGGTACCAAGCTACACATTTGTAAATTTTTTTAATTAAGAAAGAAAAGACAGAGTTGGAGAGATGGCTCAGTGGTTAAGAGCACTGGCTGCTCTTCCAGGGGGTGCCACATGGTAGTTCACAAATGCCTGTTCACAAAACACTAATGCATACTTAAAAACAAAAGATGAAAGTTTCATTTTGTGGCCCAGGCTCTCCTGGAACTCACTCCATCACTCAAGGCTAGTCCTGAGTTTTAATGATCCTCCTTCCTCCTCCTCTGGAGTAATAAGATTCCATATATGGGCACAGTCAAGGCTGTTGCCTGGGTACTAATGAGAAGGCTGAAGTTACCTTATCATTGTTCTCTGTGACTGACTTGGTTTTCCTCTCAACTCCCTCAAATCCTTGATGCTAGATTCTGATCATCAACAAGGATTTGTTCCACAGAAAATTATCACTCATTCTTGTCTGTCTTAAATTGGAATATTTTTGGCTACAGATTTATTAGTTCTAAAAAACTCCTCCTCCTTCTGGATGCTGGTGTAGAGCACCTTTAATCCCAGCACTCTGGAGGCAGAAGCAGGCAGATCTCTGTTTGTGGCCAATCTGATCTACAAATTGAGTTCCAGGTCAGCAAGGGCAGTTACACTGAGTAAACCACCCCCCAAACAAACAAAAAGCCCTCCTACTTCCCATTTTCTCTCTCAGGGTTTACTCTTTAACTTTGAGCTCTATCAAGCCCTTTGGGATTCCAAATGTCATCTTATGGTCATCAGCAGCAGCAGCACTTGGGAACATGCAGACATGGCTCCAGAACCGTGTTAGTGCAGCTCAGATGGAAAAGAATCCTAGTGTAAGAGGCGGGCGCCCCTAGGGCACCCCAAGACACCCAAAGACCACGGCTAATGACCGCTGTTAACATTAAAGAAAAAGAGAGTTTAATGAATATGAATACTGGTACACACATGTGTGGGCTCTAGGCACTGCAGAAAAGCCTAGAGCCATGAATATTTTGGGGGCAGAATTCTTATACCCTACTTTGGGTAGGGGAGAGGGTATGGGCGGGCTCGGAGTGCTAACAGGGCGGGGCCAAAGGTCGGCTTAGGACAGAGTTTAGGAATGCAGGCAGGCAAGCTATTTCCTGTGAAACCACCTGAAGACATTCATTTCCTGGAGCAGGACACATTGTGCAAGCTTCAAACAGTTAACAGTTAACAGTTATCATGGTAGGGCTTTCCTGGGTGACCCCACCTAGGTTGCTAGATCAGGAATGTGGTCCCAGAGCCTTATCTTGGAAGATCAAGCTGCTCACCAGGTGGGTCTCAGGAATTCAGGAAGTATCAGGCTCAGGCTGCCCGGTGTGTCCCAAGCAGCCATCTCAACCTTGGCTAGTTTCAGGGACCTCAGGAAGGGGGAGAGAGTTACAGGATTTTTCTATTTTCACACTAGCAGTCAGGAGCTCAGAAATACTGAGTGTTACAGCTCAGATGGAAGAGTATCTAAGCAGTCGGGAGCCAATGAAAGCCATAGGTCATAGTAAGTATAGCAGCTTACAGTCCTGCTTCAGGGATTCCCAATGTTGACAACTCTGCTCTGGCAAGGGAGGAATTCCCTAGCCAAGGTATTACAGTCCTGCTCTGGTTGGTGGAGTGTAAGAATTCCAGCTCCACTGGGAAGGTTTCCCCAGCAAAAGTGTTACAATTTTGCTCCACTTAGCTCTGGTTACATCACTGCTTCAGTATAAGGTCACCCATTTGAGATTTATTGGTAGGGGAGACTCCAGGGTGGGAAAAGGTACCAGAGGAAGTAGCAGCAATGGAAAGGGCAGCAAATTGAACAGGTCCAGGGCTTATATAAGGCTTCTTAGGGGCAGACTTTTTCCAGGGAGATTTTCAGGGTGGGGATTGGTCAGATTTCAGTGGATTGATCCCGTGCTCAGGGATTGGTTACTTTTTTGCTTACTTGGTCAGGGGCATATTTTGCCCCGGTTTCAGGGCCAAAATGTGTTTCTTTCACAGGCTTCTTGGCCCCAGATTTTAGGGCCAGGGTGTATTTCTTTTGCTGGCCCTGATTCTAGGCTCAAAGTGTGTTTCTTTGGCACTGGTTTCAGAGTCAGGGTGCATTTCTTTGGTTGTGGGTTCAGGGGTAAAGTTGTTTGACTGGCTCCAATTTCGGATCCAGAGTGTGTTTCTCTAGTTTCAGGGCCAGGGTGGGTTTCTTTCACTGGCTCTGGTTTCGGAGCGGGGTGGGTTTCTTTGGCCGGCCCTTTTATCCTACAAGAATTCCACCTTAATTTTAGAAAGATATGCACACCTCCAAGCCATCGCTCCATTTGTCACGGTTTCAAGAACCTACAACTGAGGGCACCTTTGCAATTGCCAGATCGAGACTAGCAAGGATCTAAAGTAGGGAAGGGAGCAGGGAGCAGTAGTCTTCTGTAAAACAATTGCTCACTGAGCAGGAAACCCTCCACACAGCCAGAAATGACACGGCTAAGCAGCAGCTGGGAAGCAACAGTTTCACCCATAGGACAGTGAGCAGTTTGGCCGTTTGGGGTGTTTTCCTCGAGGGAACCACGCGCACCGCAAAGTGCAGTCGTTATACACACGTAGCCAAGTCCGTGGGGGCTCGGAGTGGAATGGTCGGAGAAAAGGTCGCTCCCAGGCCGCAGCGAAGAGAAAGAAAGGGCCGCCGCCTCAGGACGCAGAGCCTGGCCAGGCCTCAGCCTCAGCAGGGACACCCCTTCCCTCGGCCGGGAGTTGCGCGTTTCACCTCCAGGCCCGCTAGGTGGACGCCGGGCCGAGCGCGAGAGTCCTGCAGGACAGGACGTCCTCATCTCAAGGGAGGCAGAAACGCAACGAAAACCGTACCTCCAAGGTGCGGCCCGCCCACCCCCGCCAGGGAATCAGCAGGACGCCTAAATCGGCGCAGTTGGACGCGCTGCAATGACGTAAGAACGCGATGAAATTACGTAATGAAACGGGGCAGGGGCGGGCATCCTGACGCAAGCGACTCACCAGGAAATACCGACCCAAGGCGATACGCATGCGCAGCGGTTAGAGCAGAGCTGTGCGCTTGCGCAATGACCGCCGAGACGCGTCGCGTGCGTACTGGTGTCCAGGGCGATGGGCGGGGTGTGGACGCCTTCACTATGGCAGCCCGCGGTCTTTCTCAGGCTTGGGCTTCCTGACGCCTCCAACAAGAAGGGTCTCTTGGGCTGGCTTCGCAGTCATGTACCCACCGCCGCCGCCGGCGCCTCACCGGGACTTCATCTCGGTGACGCTGAGCCTGGGCGAGAGCTATGACAACAGCAAGAGCCGGCGGCGGCGCTCATGCTGGCGGGTGAGGCGGGGTCCATGCCGGGGACGTCCTGCCGGGGGTAGTGTCCCGCTGGAGCCTGGACCCTGGCGTCCGGGTCTCTTCCGGCTTCTAGAAAAGTTCTGGTTCTCGCGGCCTGGGTCCTGGTGTTTGGTTCCCCTTGCCTATTGCCAGATGTTTCCTGGTTGTCCTTGGCTGAGGGCCACGGATACAGCATGTATGGTCAGATCCATAGTTCTCTCGACGCCTGAGCCGGGTCATGGGGATTTCAGGAGTTTTTCACAGTTGCACGTGCAGGTGGACAGATGGTGTCCAGTGATTTTGCCACGTATGAGCTACTGTGCTGTCCCCTCGCGTGCTGCCGTAGCACTGTAAACATTGCTGACAGGGAACTTCCCTGCCCTTAAGTAAGGACATACCGTACATCTCTCTGAATTGCCCTCCTCCGAATCTGTGACAAGTGTCATTATTGGCCCCTCCTCAGAAATGGAAGCAACTTTCAAGGTTACAGCGGAATGTGATCCTCTTCCTTCTGGGCTTTCTGGTTCTCTGTGGATTCCTGTCTTACCTCCAGGCGGCTGATCAGTGGAAAGGTATCAGAATGGTGTTGGGGGCGGTGGGGATGCAGGCTGAGGTCAGATACATTCTCGCAATCCGGTTGAAACGGTACCACGAGGCGTATGTGATACAGGTGACCACCTGGTTGTGCAGCTGACTCTGTGGGCTGCTCTCTAGGTATTTGCTGCCTCTCTCTGTCAAAGAATATCTGTCAAGAGCATCAGCACTCATATAAGTGTCCCTACCACTTGTTACAATGTTTGCCAAAGACCAGCAGATTTCCTGAGAAGATGGGAGGATCTCTTCTGGGCTTCTCTAGAGTTGCTGCTCTTGGGAGACCCAAAAAGTGCACATTAGTCAAATCAAGCTGTTTGCCACCGTGCTGTTCTTTCCAGTATAGACGCTATTAAATTGATATGTTTGGGGGTTTGCATGTTGTGCTTAAGGACCCACACTGCCAAATACTTGAAAAAGAATTGATTCAACCTGGTTGTAGTCCCAGTATTTGGAAAGTAAAGCAGGAGATCAGGAGCTGAGGCCAGCCTGGGCTACATAAAACCCTGCTTTCCAAAAAAATATATGTGTGTGTTTAGGGTGGGGATGGGGTCTGTATATCAGATTTGATTTCTCTGGACATTCTTGAATTCAGTAGTTTTGATGAGATAGCACTGAGTTAAAGAAATAACACCTGTTCAGGCATCTCTTATGGAGTTTGTCTGTGTCTTAAGGTGAAAGATTTTCTTCCACAGCTCTGAGTGACAGACCTGCAGAAGAGCAGAAAATGAAACCGGAAGTACCACCTGTCCTGCCAGCTCCTCGGAAGGAAAGTTTTAAACCAGAAGAGTCTCCAGACACAGCCCCTCAGGTATTTCCAGTGAAGCCTATGTGGGGCTGTCACTGGGGTCTGTTATGGAGCATTCTAAGTTTGCAGATACTGCCTCAAAGAGGTTGAAGTCTTTTTTTTTTTTTTTTTTAAACTCTGTCACATTCAGCCTCAAACTAGTTCAGTTGAGGCTGTCTGTATAAAGCTTGGGAAAGAGGAGGCAGAAACTTCATTCTCTTTGCACTGTGGTGTGGTCCAGCTCCTGTTAGGTGCTGGCTGCCCACTTATGAGGAAAGAGACTTGTCTCTTTGGAGGACCATAGCAGCCAAATCCCTTCTAGGCATACCTGTCGGAGAGGTATGCCTAGGGAGTTAGGTAGAGGCAGCATAGTTTGTCTAGAAGGGATTTGGGTGAACAGCCTGCCTCATCCTCATCCTGGGGTACCCACTCTGAGAAGCTTAGCGTTATGGAGAGTGGGGCAGATGGAGTGGAGCCTAGAGTAGGTTGGAGGCAACAGAAGAGGCAGTTGCTGAGAGCTGACCTGTGATAGAGAAGGGCCAGACCCAGATTTCTCGAGAGTTGGGGCAGTTGCCCACAGCGGTTGATTTCCTCTGCACCTCTGAAGCCAAAACTAAACCAGCAGATGTTGGAAGACTTTTACTTCCTCTGTGGGTGGAGTCTTGGACACAGGTGGAGGTTTAGGTATCAGACAAACAGGAAGCCTTTACTGACAGCAACTCTAGTGAGCTGTCTCCCGGTACTGTGGACTCAAGCATGGGGTTGTGAGCCCTGGTGAATTTGGGGTACCTTCATTCAAATAGGGAGCATTGTACTTTTTCTTCTTCAAAAAGCTTGTTACTGAGTTGCTGGATACTCAATGGAAAGTAAACAGAAGCTTGTGCTGGCAAGCCCCTTGGTCAGGCCATAATGCGGAGTGGGTAGAGTTGGGAAAAGGGCAACCAGTAAACAGTCCATCTTTGTAGGACTGTTGATGCGTCTTTTGGGTGACAGATTTGTTTCTAGACTGGTCTGTGTGCACAGGCTAGTTTCCCCATGGTGGTGATGCCTCCAGTTTCTGTGGCCCCTGGCTCATGGAATCTCCTAGAAGAGGGAATGAATATAGAGGTGTTCTGGGATTAAACGTTTCCTGGGGAGGTGCACCACATGTCAACTCAGCCCAGATAGGGCACCCACAATAGACCAAAGTCCAACTTGGTGAACCAATGACTTTTACTGGAGTTCTTTACAGGTGCAGAAGCTGTATCACCAAAGCCCACCCCAGCATGAGTGACAGTTCACACAAGCTGGAAACCTGGAGCTTCTGCACCTCAACAGCTTGAAGAGTGTCCTTCCTAGGTGTCTCTTCCAGGCTGCTTGGCTGGTTTCTGCTTCTTGCAAGCAGTTTGTCTGGTCTCAGTCTTATCTGCAGCTTAGCTTCTCCGAGGATCTTCATTGCAGCTCAGCTCCCCTGAGAGGGACTCTCAGCTTTTATTGCTTACTCTGGCAGTACGTTTCAGGGGCTTCCTGCTTAAAGAGCTTCCCTTCAGTGTAGAATGTTTCAATGGGGTGGATACTTTCCTGCTCTGGCTTTTCTCTACAGGGAGGAGATAGCTTTCTCATGTTGATGTTTTGACTGATTTCAGTGTCAAAAGAAGGAAAATCGAAATGCTAAGACAGATATAATCTGGCAGCATCCATTGTCACCCTACTCAAAGCATTTTTAAAAAATATTTTTTAATATTTGGTATACTTTATAGATTTAATTGGATATAAACATTTGAACACAATTGGGGATTAGGTATCATGTGGATTTATATTACTTATTCAGTTAGTTTTTGAGACATGGTTTCTTGTGTAACTGCCTATCTGGGAATGTGATCTGTAGACTAAGCTGGCCTCAAAAAAGAGACTAGCTTACAGCTTCTGGAATGCTGAAATTAAGTCGGTGTCGTGTGCATTTTAATCCTGAGTTTTTGGTATCTTCTGTCATGTGAATTCTTAACAGCTAGGTCATCCATTGCATGTGCGTTTTAATGTAATTTACAAAACCATTTATTGAGTATATAAATAAGGCTAAGAGTGAATTTCTATGCCTGATGCTGTGGGAACACAGAATGAGCCTGGGAAGTACACTGTCCTATTGACAGGACTGCCCTGTGGAATGTGGCAGTGGGGACCCTAGCTCTATCATTTGCAGCCCTGTGATTTACACTTTCCCAGAGAGAATGCAGACTGCTAAAAGTGAAACCAATTCCCTGCAAGAGTTGATGGAGCACAACAGCACCCCCCCTCCCCCGTATGAGTACCCATTTGGGGGACAGAATCCTATGCATATAGAGAAACACAGGCCATGACAGATGATGCATTTTCACATGTGACTCTGATTTTGGTGTAGAAGCGGCAAAGGCGTTTGCGGCGGGGCCCTCCCCACCTGCAGATCAGACCCCCCAACATAGTCTCCAAGGATGGGACACAGGATGATGCTAAGGAGAAAGAAACAGACCTGGGGAATGCTCAGCGAGAAGAAAACACACAGAGAACCATCATCAGGTATGATAGCAGGAGACGAGTCTGAATATGCAGTATTTGATGACAGCCTATCTGGTTTTATTTTAATGAGAATCCATTTTGTCCATGTCATATTTCCCATTTGAAACTGAGAGTACTCTAAAGATTTCTTCAGTAAGTTTTATTATATAGTCAGGTTTCAGAGCCACATTCGGTCCCTGGCCTGTTGTCATGGTGTGCAGCTCTCTCTGAGAGCAAGGCTGTTTTAAGGAGTCTGAGGATAGATGGTCAAGAAGAATGAGCGTAAGAAGGAAAACCAGACTCGGCCAGCTGTAGGAGAGACAACTGGTGACAGGCACCTCCTTTTCTAGCCGCTTCTGGCTTGGCAGTGAGCAGAATGAGAACGTGTGGCCTGGCCCGCTGGGGTGACTGACACTTGTAGGCCCAACAGGTTTCTTGCTGGCAGTACTCACAGACACCTCAGTCCTAGAAGGATTTCAGCTTTATTTCCTACTCAGTGTTACACTTGAGAACATGAGGTGCAGCTCTGTCAAGAGGAGTGCTCTATGCTCTGCTCCTAAGGAGCTGTTATTATTCTGAGGCTGTGGAACCTACGGTCTTAGATTCATGAGCACATAGGAGACTGTGGAATTAGCAGCAGGGAAAAGCCCCGAGAGAATAGTGGTCTGGAGAAGCTCTTGGTCATGTTTTGCAAGAGGAAAAGATTTGCTTCCACAACCAGTGTCTGATTCAGCTTAAAGACAGAAGGAATGAAAGGTTAGTAGCTGAGCCTAGACCTAGGCCCAGTTCTGCTCAGATTGTTGAAGATATCCTTTGAAATGACAGAGAAGACTAGCCTGGCCTCTCTGTAAGCATGGCACACAAACCTGTGAAGTATTTCATATTATAAAAAAATAAAAAAAACTGAACGGGTGGTGGCACACGCCTTTAATCACAGCACTAGGGAGACAGAGGCAAGTTGATCTTTGTGAGTTTGAGGCCACAGATTGAGTTCCAAGATAGTCAGTGCTACACAGTAAAAGCTTGTCTCAAAGAAGGAAAGAAAAAAAACCAAAAACATTGTAGTACCCACCTTTAATTGGGAGGTAAAGACTGGTGGATATCTATGAGTTCAAGGCCAGCCACGGCTACTCAAAAAGGGGAGGAGGGGCGGCTGGGAGATGGATTAGAGGTTAAGAACACTTGTTCTTGCAAAGGACCCAGGTTCAGTTTCCAAGATCTACATAGTGCCTCCAGGAGATCCACTGTAACTGGATAAAATCCCCTTCTTCCTCAGACTTCCAAGGGCACCAAGCACACACATAGTCCAAATACATACACACAGGCAAACATTCAATATACATAAAATAAAATTTAAAAAGACAGAAAATACACTGTAGCAACTGAGTCCATACTCAACCAGGTGTCATATGGCACACCTCTTCCTGGTGTGCTTATCATCAAACAGAACCCCAGATGGACTCTCTGGAGTCATATCTGTGAGCAGAGACAGTGCCAGTCTAGGCAGCTTTCCTGGCTCCTACAGCCATCTAATTCACCTTGGGTTTATTCAGTAAATTACAGTCACTACGTTAGCAGCTTCAGCCTCTAGCCACTGCATTCCTCCACAGGGTTGCTCTTGGGATTCCCTAGAGATCCCAGGAGATCCTCTTGCTCAGATCTCTGATCTAGGCTCTCCCTTACATAGCCCTGGAATTGTCTTCTCCACACGCAGAGGAGTGTGTGTCCACATTGTTGGGTTGTTTTCCTGTCAGTCTGTACTGTGGCTCCTACACAGATGAGAGAGCAGGCCTTGTTTTGGGCACAGTGTGGGATTTGGAGGGTGTGAACATGAACTGGTTGATCTAGCTGACTGCTTTTCCCCTGTTCCCCCCAAGCTGGCGGGGAGCAGTGATTGAGCCTGACCAGGCCACTGAACTCCCTTCAAAAAGAGCTGAAGCCTCCACCAAACCTCCTTTTGTGGCACCGAGGATATGGAAAGAGCCAGGTGAGTTTTTCTGACCCTTTGCCTCACCAGAACCTGTGCCCAAGAGCCTGGGGGGTTGACACTCTACATTCTGACCCCTGTGCAACTCAGCCATAGGCATCCATTCTCTGTCTTCATATTTCCTTCTGCCTTTGTGCCTATCTGTGTTCCCCTGCATTTTTACCTAAGCACTGAGCTGTCAGAAAGGATGCTGGGTTTGGAAACTTTAATTTTGCCATTGGGCCAGGTTATGCCTTAGCATAAGAAGTTACACAAGATTATAAAGTCATGCATTTAATGATAAAGATTCAATAAAATTTTTTTTTATTTTGTTTTATAGACAGGGTTTCTCTGTGTAGCCCTGACTGTCCTGGAACTTGCTCTGTAGACAAGGCTGGCCTCGAACTCAGAGCTCTGCCTGCCTCTGCCTCCTGAGTGCTGGGATTAAAGGCTGCATCACCACAGCCTAGGCATCAATAAAATAAAATAAACGCCTTTTTAAAGAAAGAAAAGAAGCTGAGTATGGTGATGTGCACCTTTAATCCCAGCACCCAGGAGGCAGAGGTAGGCGGATCTCTGCTAGTTTGTAGCCAGCCTGATCTACAGAGCAAGTTCCAGGAAAAGTAGAGCTGTTATATAGTGAAAAAAGGAGGGAGGGCAGGGGTTGAAGGCATGGCTCAGTGGTTAAGGGCACTTGTTGCTCTTCTCTTCTAGAGGTTCTGAGTTCAGTTCCCAGGAACCACATAATGGCTCACAACCATCTAATAACCTCTTCCAGCATTCAGGCATGCATGCAGACAGAGCACTCATGCTTTAAAAAAAAAAAAAAAATGCATACATAATAAATTCTTAAGAAAATAAGACATATAAGTGTCCCTTGATGTGTCAGCTTATTTTGACTTATTTCTAGATCTAACAGGTCTTTGGGCTGGTCACAGGTCACTGGGATAGTAGCATTATTTATTGAGATCTTCTTGGTTCTAGCCTTGTGCTAAGAGCTCTGTGTGTACCAGCCCATTTCCATTCTCATAGTGTACCTAGCCTGTACCTGTTTGAGGTAAGAGATGTCTGCATAGCTCCATATAGAAACTGAGGCTCTAGCTAGTTCTGTTAGGTCTGTTAGGTCCTCCTTCCGGGAGGCTGAACTTCTAAGTCCCAGTAACACTTGTTGGGGCTCATAGAGACCACTGTGTTAGGAGTGGTCTAGCCATGCCCATCAGCAGGAGCCTTAGAAATTGGTGGGAAGAGGCATGTGGTGTGATACCCTGCAGATTTCTATGTGCTGCTTAGTTTGTGGGGATTCAATAAAAGCTTCAGAAGTTTCGGAGATAGCAGAGAGAATCTACCCACAGTCTATGTGGGGAGTTAATAAAAGCTCCCAGAAGTCCCAGAGCTCTAACCACAGTCAGTCTAGGAGAATCAGAGAGTGATGATTCACAGCACAGGGAGTATCCTGTGAGTGGTGACCTACATCCCAACTGAGTCAAGGTCACTTCAGATTATAGAAGGAATTCCAGGCTCCCAAGCAGGCAGTGGTGGGGCCACACTTTAATTTACCAAAAGAGTATTTAAGGCAGGGATAGAAAGACAGAGGAGAGGAAGCCAAGGGAAGCCAGGCTGAGGAAGCTGGAAGACAGCTGGGTAAGATCTGACTGGTGTTTATTCTCTCTTATATCTCCGACTTCCTCAGAGATCTATCCCTGAGTCTCATTTATTCGTGCAACACCATGGAGGTGAGGCACTCTCAAGGAGGCCATATAAGTACTGGTGTATCTGCATCTGTCCCTGTCCCCAGGGGACTCTGGAAGTGTATCTAGTTGGATAACGTGTGCACCTGGGGTGTATATGGACAGTGCTCAATCACTGGTTCCTGCTTATTCCTAAGTTCACAATACCACACTTTGGTGGGCAAACTCTACATTGACCGCCTGCTTCAGAGGACTTTACTCTGCATTGTTGTGGTGGACCATAGGAGCCCCCCTATTCCCCTTGAACAGAGAGGGCCTCCAGAGGATGTGCTTACTGACCACTAAATATATCACTGAGGGTCTAGTGTTGTGCTCTGGCCTCGGCCATCACTGCTTCGCTGTAACTTACCTGCCCCTTTTTATTCTAATGATTCTGGCCAGTATTCATATCAGTATGTTAACTGAGGGGCAGTTGGTTTTTGAAGTCCTGCCTGCCCCAAGAATGGGACTGTCCCTTACCACTTGTGCTTTCTTCTCTCTAGGCCCCCCAAATGAGCGCCAGAAGGGGGTGATTGAGGCCTTTCTCCATGCTTGGAAGGGTTACCAAAAGTTCGCTTGGGGCCATGATGAACTGAAGCCTGTGTCCAAAACTTTCAGTGAGTGGTTTGGCCTGGGCCTCACCCTGATCGATGCCTTGGATACCATGTGGATTTTGGGTCTGAAGAAAGGTAATGACGCGATTGGATTGAGTTTCCATGTGTGACACAAAAGCCAAAGCAGTATGTGAGTGCTACTCCATTGGACTTTGGTTTTCTCATGTCCTAGGTACAGGAAAGTGTGTGCTTGTTGTGTTCAGAGTCTGTTTTTTATCTAGCCACTTGCTCAGTTTCTTACCTCCTGAAAAGTTGAGGGTGATCTTTGAATCTCATCCAGTCTGTTCTGATGCAGTAAGGGAGCTGGACTTGACTCTAAATACCAAGATGTCCTCTTTAGGTTATAAAGATCCCATTTTAATTTGGTAGTGGGGGTCCTTACGAATTTCTAAATTGATAATTGTTTTAATTTTAAAAGATTTATTATTTTTAATCATGTGTAGGCATGTGTGTCTGCATGTAGGTGTGTGCATATGAGTACAGGTGCCCTTGCAAAGCCAGAGACATGAGATCCTCTAGAGCTGGAGTTATACAGTCTCCTTATGGTGCTGAGAACCATGGTACAAGAGCAGCAAGCACTCTTAACTGCTGAGCTATTACTCCAGCCCCAAAGTGATAGTTTGCACATTTGCTTAATTGCATGAGTGGCTTGATGGCCACCAGTAAGTCACTCATGGGCTCCTGTGTCATAGTGTCTGGTGGGGACTGTTTATGCTTACCAGAGCTGGGAGAGCCTTTCCCTACAGATGCCTTTTGTTTTGGGATTGCTTGTTAAATGTATTGTTTTTGTGTGTGGGGTGCTTGTGTGTATTATGGCGTACATGTATAGATCAGAGGCCAGCTAGTGGGAGTTGGTTTTCTCCCCTAGCCTTGAACTTGGGGATATCCTCCTGCCTCAGCCTCCCTAGTGCTAGGATTGCAGGCCTGTGCCACCACACTTTGTTCCATCACAGAATGATAGATTGTAAATTTGCTCCTTTGCTTTTACTCTTTCATTGCACAGAATTTCAGGAAGCAAGGAAGTGGGTGTCAAAAAAGTTAAACTTTGAGAAGAATGTTGATGTTAACCTGTTTGAGAGTACCATCCGCATCTTAGGAGGCCTGCTGAGTACTTACCACCTATCGGGGGACAGCCTCTTTCTGAGAAAAGCCGTGAGTGTTCCTGGCTCAGGTTTCCTTGACTTGATGTGTGAAATCTGGAGGAGTTATTCCAGTACATATGAGTTTCTTCTGCATTGGTGTATGAGCTGCCACAATACTGTTTTGCTGCTGTGGTGTATAGGAAAGTCCCTCCGTGCTGGTGCTATAGTTTTGCCATGTGATGGGTATTAGGGAGCTACCAAACTGTGTTTCTCCACTTGGGTGCAGATGGGTGGCATATAGAAAAGACTCTCAAACTTAAATCTCTGTTGTGCTTTTATGTTAGGAAGATTTTGGAAATCGACTAATGCCTGCCTTTACCACACCCTCCAAGATTCCATACTCTGATGTGAACATTGGCACTGGGTTTGCCCACTCACCCCAGTGGACATCGGACAGCACAGTAGCAGAAGTGACAAGCATTCAGCTGGAGTTCCGAGAGCTCTCTCGTCTTACCGGAAATAAGAAATTCCAGGTAGGGGCTAGAGGGATGGCTTAGTGGTTAAGAGCACTTGCTGCTTTTGCAGAAGGACCCAGGTTTGGTACCCAGAAACTATATGATGGCTCACACCCTCTGTTTGTGCTTTGTTTGAGGCATAGTTCACCTATAGAGCATCGCTATAAAGGCCAGGCTAGTCTGGAACTCATAGAAACCCACCTGTTTCTGCCTCCGTAGTACTGGGAGAAAAGGTTTAAGTCACCACACCCTACCCTGTTACAACTTCTCTATAACTCTAGTTCCAGGGGATCTGACAGCCTCCTCTGGCCTCCATGTGCATCAAGCTTGCATGTGGTTCATGTACATTCAGGCAAACACTCATACACATTAAATAAAAATAAAATCTAAGAGGAGCCAAAAAGAAAAAAATAATTTCAGGTAGGATGGGCAGGTTCTAGCTAGAATGGTTTCCCTGGATCTCAGTGCTTCTCACAAGTGTAATTGCTATGTGTCTGAATTTCACTGTTTGTTTTTTAAAAGTGTGTGTGTGTGTGTGTGTGCGCGCGCGTGTGTGTACGTGTACTTACTATGGTGCATGTGTGGAGGTCAGAGAACAACTATAGTGGACTCAGTTCTGTCTTTCTAACTATATACATGGGTTCCAAGGATCAAGCTCAGGTCTCCAGGTTGCATGGCAATGCTTTTACCTGCTGGGCTACCTGGTTGCTTCTCATTGATTTTCAATATGTCTGTTACATAAAACCAGCTATTATTAGCCTCCTGATCTTGTGAAATGGAAACTTGTGCCAATTAAAAACTCTGTGCTTCCATTCCACAGCCCCTGACAGCTCCAGTCTACTGTCTGTCTCTGTGAAGGGGTATGTACAAGGGATTTGTGTGGCAGAACCCACACTCTGCCATCTCCTGATGGCTTTTTCCATTCAGCTTCCTGTGTGGCTGCAATTGTTGGGATTCCTTTCTTGCCCTGCTGTAATCATCCCAAATGGATGACTTTACTGTGGTCTTACTGCTCTGTTGCTGATGTACACATTAGGGTTGCTCCTAGTCTTAGCTGAGTCACGTTGCCATGCATGTGGCATACAGATAGCTATTTGAGGTGCACTTTCAATTCCTGGGCCTCATCACTTGAACTGGAATTGCTGGTTCACATGGTAATTGTGTGTTTACTATGTTAGAGAACCAGCATAATGCTTTCCATGTGACTGCACTATGTTACTTTCCCACCAGTAATAACCAGTCTCCCAGTTTATCCACATCCTCAACAACACATTTTTCTATGAAAGGCCAACATGACTGGTGTGAGGCAGCATCTTGTAGTAATGATCCGTATTACCCTAATGTTCCTGATGGTGAACATTTTTTCATGTGCTTACATTATCCCTAAAGAAATGTCCACTTGAGTTCTTTTGACTGCCTCCTTGTTTGTTTTTTGAGACAGTGTAGCCCTGGTTGTCCTGGAGCTTCTATTTGGTTGTGTAGACCAGGCTGGCCTTGAACTCACAGAGATATGCCTGCCTCTGCCTCCTGAGTGCTGGGATTAAAGGAGTGCACCACCACACTTAGCTGCCACCTCTTTTTCCTGATGTTAGTGATTACATTAAGGGCTTTATACACCCTTGCAGAATGCTCCCAACTTTGAGCTACATCCTGCATTTCCTCTTAGTCTACTTTCTAAATGGATTAGGATTGTTTGGGGTAGTCATTGTGAATTTTATAGCTTTATTTATTCATATTCTCTTCTGTCTCCACCCTGACCACAGTTTCCTCTCCAGTCCTCTCAGTCTTGTATCCTGGCACCTCCCTTCTCCCACCTCAGAAATGAGCAAGATATTAACCAAACACAGCATAAAAAGATACAATAAGACTTATCTTCAGCAAACCTTAAAAAGGAACAAAAGTAAACAAGGGAATAACCATAAAAATGTTAGGTCAAGGTGTAGCCTATGATATGGGAAGCAGCTTAACTAGAACATTTTACAGATACAAACCCTCATTTAGGGGTTGTGATATAGATAATTATAGAAATTTTATACTTCCGTATTGATTTCTAAGTATCCTATTTTATTATTATAAAATATTTGTGATTTTTCTCACATGCAGCTTTTGTTATGTTGACATGGTTTGTTTGGGTTTTTTTGTTTGCTGTTTTTTTTTTTTTTATGGTGCCAAGGATAGTCAAAGCTAAAGTCCATGCATTCTAGATACCACCAAGTTAACAATCCAACCCAAGGTAGTTCTTTTTATTTCTCAATGGTTGAGTATGTTGTTGAATATTTTTATCAAGAAAAAAAAGAATAGGATTTTCTTCTAATGGTTTGGGGTTTTGCTGTTTGCTCATTTTTGATATGTTTGTTTGAGACAGGATCTTAGTCTATAGCCCAGGCTGGCCTTGAGCTTAATGCAGTTCTCCTGAGTTTCATTGGTTGGTCTGATAGCGTTTAATCAGTTGAGATCGTCCTGCTGATATCTGTGACATTTAGTGGTTTTCATGCACTGAAACCATCCTTGTCTTTTGGGTCAGGAGGCATGACAGGTTAGTGTGTTTCTAAACTGTCTCACTAGCATGTTGTGGAGGATCTCTGCTTCCATGTTGGTGAAGAATTGGTTTTAGTTTTCTTCCTGCTGGTGCTTTCATGTGGCTTTGGTGGTAGGATATTACTGGCTTCATGGGACAGGCCAGGAAGTATCTTCCCTTCCATTACCTGAAGTTTAGGAAGAATTGACTAGAGTAAGCATACTCTCCCCTTGTCTGCTACAGGAGGCCGTGGAGGAAGTGACAAAGCACATCCACTCCCTGTCTGGGAAGAAGGACGGGCTGGTGCCCATGTTCATCAACACGAATACCGGCCTCTTCACCCACCCAGGAGTGTTCACCTTGGGTGCACGGGCTGACAGCTACTACGAATACTTGCTGAAGCAGTGGATCCAGGGTGGCAAGAAGGACACACAGTGAGGCCTGACCCACTGCCTTGGTGCAGGGCCCCAAGCTCCTGTCCTATCCTTTGCTAGGACCCAGCAATGGTGCAGGTGGTTTGGTTCCCTACATGAACCTTCTTCCCAAATAGCACCAGCCATTCAGCAAGGCCTGCTTGGTGACAGTACCCACACGGCAGGTGTTCCTGGGCTGTGTGTGTGTGCAGTATCAGTTCCCTAGAGAGGGCCAGATCTTTAGAGCTCATGTATGGGTCAAGCTGAGCAAAGTTCCTGGTTCTGTAGCTGTGAGGAAGACAGTACGTAGTCATGCCCAAAATAAGCTGGCTTGTTGTACTATTCACAGGTTGCTGGAAGACTTCATTAAGGCCATCGAGGGGGTAAAAACACACCTGCTACGGCATTCTCAGCCAGGAAAGCTCACCTTTGTGGGAGAACTTGCCCATGGCCGCTTCAGTGCCAAGATGGTAAGTTATGTGGACTGGCAGAGCCTTCAGGAAGCTCCTGCTTTCTTTGTGGCTTTCAAGGCCTTAGTCCTTTTTTCCCACCAGAAGTAATAAGGAATCTGGTCAACAGTTACATGCCGTGGCCAGATGTTAGCCTTTGCTGCCTGGCTTGGCCCATTCGCATGATAGCCTACAAGCAGCCCTTCATGCCCTACAGTAGCATGTGCGGGTTCTCCCAGGTTCAGCTGCCTTCCTTTGGTCTATTCTGTAGTTTCTGGAGTGCAGCAGGTTTCTGAAGGTATTTGTGGGTAGGTTGAAGGTGTCCAGAGGGCCTGGTTCAGTATGGACCCATTAAGAGCCTGTACTGTAGTTTTCCCCTGAATTCTAGGGCATAAAATGCTGTATGGACTTGAGTCTGCATGTGACCAACATTGCTTAGCCTCACTGCCCCTCGGGCTTCTTACCTCCAGTTAGGCAAAGTGTATTTGATACTGGCCAAGAATCATGGGCCTAGGTCCAGATGTGAGGAGGCACTCTAATTCCAGGACCACTTGGTGTGCTTCCTGCCAGGGACGCTGGCTTTGGGCGTCCATCATGGCCTGCCAGCTGACCACATGGCTCTAGCTAAGGCACTCATGGAGACGTGCTACCAGATGAACCGACAGATGGAAACAGGTCTGAGCCCTGAGATTGCACATTTCAACATGTACTCTCAGGCAGATCGTAAGGACGTGGAGGTCAAGGTGAGCCTGGGCATAGGCTGCATTTGGGTGGGGGTGATGCCAGCAGGGGTGGATGCCCCTGATCCTCTTGTTCTGCCCCTAGCCAGCTGATAGGCACAACTTGCTTCGGCCAGAGACTGTGGAAAGCCTGTTCTATTTGTACCGAGTCACAAGGGACAGCAAGTACCAGGACTGGGGCTGGGAGATCCTGCAGAACTTCAATAAGTACACACGGGTGAGCTCCTTGGCACCTCTCTGGGGTCTTGGCAGGTGACAGGCACAGCTAGGTTCCTCCAAAGCTCTGTGTAGACCCACCCTTGAAACTGCTATGGCACAGGTTGGGAGGAGCCAGCTTTTTGGGGCCTTTGGTTGGCTGCCCCCTAGTTGTATGTGACCTTGATAGTGTAGTCATCCTGTTGAGTTCAGTAGCACAGGGGCCTGTTGTCTGTAGAGGCTTACAGATGGCCTGTGTCTCTGGGCTTCCTCTCAGAACTCAGGCTATTTGGAGAAGGGCCTCTTACTCTTGCCCTGCAGTGCCCATGGTTTATGAAACATGCTCAGTGACCCAGAGTACTACCTTCACCCTCAACATCCCCACCTGGAATTTATGGCCTTCCCCTCTCATTGGGAAGGGTTAGGAAAGGTGGTGGGGCTAGCTGTGGTCTCGGTGTGATACCTGGCTCTTTGCCCCAACTTCATCATTTTGCCTGTACCTGCCCTGGGTCATGTATAACAAGCTAGACCCTGGACATGTCCTGTGACTATACCCTGGCGGAGGCAGTTTCTGCTTGGTCAGGTTGTTAGCATAAAACTGTTTGACGTGGCCATTAATTATAGCCATATGTTTCCTGACCTATCCAGGCCCACGGTCAGAACAAATCTCTCCCACCTGTGGTCCTGCAGCCGCTTATAAAGTAATTATTCAGAGGCTTATATTAACTACACGCTGTTTGGTCTATCGCTCAGGCTCATTACCTCTTACAAGTTAACCCATTTTTATTAATCTATGTATCAGCACATGTCTCGTGGCTTGCCAGTATTTTTACATCTTGCTCTCTAGGCAGCCTCCTACAGTGTCTGTGACTCCGCCCTCCTCCTTTATCTATGTTTGCATTGCCCACTTACCTCTAAGCTGCCTTACCATAGGCCAGAACAGTTTCTTTATTAACAATAATAAAGCATATTCACAGTGTACAGAAAGACATCCCACATCAATTAGGTAGTCACTAGCCCTGAGCCTCCTCTGGGGTTGAGCAAGTAACCTGGGTAACACCTCTGGCTAGTGGCTCTTCTCAAGGCTCATTCTTCATATTGGGCCTAAGCTATGCTTAACCTGTGTTATTGAGGCTTTGGCTCTGATGCAGGTCCCCTCAGGTGGCTATTCTTCTATCAACAATGTCCAGAATTCCCAGAAGCCTGATCCCAGGGACAAGATGGAGAGCTTCTTTTTGGGAGAAACACTTAAGTACCTCTACCTGCTGTTTTCTGATGATCTAGAGCTACTCAGCCTGGACACCTGTGTGTTCAACACAGAAGCCCATCCCCTACCCATCTGGACTCCTGCCTAGGAGGATAGCACCTGGCCTGGGGACTGATAGAGGGCTGATCTGGGCCTAGTGGCTCTGTGACCTTCATAGGGCTCGTATAGTTTTGGGCAGCCATCAAGTATGATGCTCCTGCCTGATTCTAGGCCCCTCCTGTCTCAGCTTATCATGATGATGGGGGAACAGGAGTCAAATCAGTAGGTATGGGATTCTGGGATTTAGGCTGACTAGTCTACCAGAAGCCTTTGACTTCCTTGAAAAACTCATACCATGACTCCTGATTCCTATGCCCGAATGTTTCTGTTCGCTGGCTGCAGGCAGCCCCATGGTAGTCCCAAGACTTGTTATCACCTCCTGGGACCACTCAGGACCCTAGTGCCTGTGTTGAGTTCAGAGTGTTAGCCCAAGTCATTGAGGTGCCGGGCTTGGCCTTATAACCTGTGTGAATCCTAACTCACAGGTCTTGTGGGCCATGTGACCTCAAAGGGCCTTGTGGCTCTAGTGTTTACGGGTTGGACTCAGGGATCCTCCTGGCTACCCTAATGGGCTGGCAGGGGCTAGAACAGAAAAATTGATTTCTTTCCAGGATACCCTGGTATAATGTGATTTCTCAGCAGAGATGAAAGTGTACTTGGTCCCACTATAATAGGTTCTGTGTTGGGGAGGGGTGGTGTCTGTGGACTGGAAAGTCTGGACTGACCTTAAGGAACAGTAAGTTCTCTGGGTAAACACTGCAGTAGCTGCCCCCTAAAGTCAGAACTGCTATCAACCTCGGGTCGGAAGATCTGAGAAGAGCAGACTTTCAGGACATTCTACAAATAGGCCAGAATGCTTGGTTTGTACTCTCTCAGCATGGTCTGTGAAGATCACCTGCTGGTTGGTAGGAGTACATGTATGGAGGAGTACCAGAAGTATGTGCTTTTCTCATAGTGACATGTTTGTGCCTTGGTGTCTGACTGAGCCCATGGACATGAGGGTAGAGTAGGCCCTATCTTTGGTCTGTTGTTATTGGACTGACTGTCCCTGGACTGTGGCTGGGATTTCCTATCCAAGACCAGGGTAATTCCATGCAGCAGTATAGGGTAAGCTGGCAGAATCCAAGGTACCTTAAGGCTCTGGGCTGTGCATCCTATGCACCCCAAGATCTGGAGGTTTGACATGCTCACTCCCCATCTGCAGCTCAGAGCATCTCAGTGGCAGCCACTTTGTGCCTCTGAGACACAGTAGTTGCCCCAGGGACTTCCTGTCAACCACTTGTACCCCAAGCCAGCTCTCATCCCAAAGGTGTCTGCAAAGAAGGACCTGCCTGGTGACTCGTCCTTAGGCCTCAGCCTCACATACAGAGGCTGCCTCCCCACATTGGGCTGTATCCCTTCGCGTTGATGTTGGCCTCTCCCGTGTTGTCCTCTGGACCAGGAGCACCAGACTTGTGAATGAGCAGGTTTAGGCTTTGGGTGAGGCCTAGGTACTTGAGAGGTATGCATTCTCCATCTTGATCTCCAGATGTATTCTGGGGGGGTGTGGTCAGTCACAAGGGGACAGCAACTGCCCCAGAGGCCCTCTGCAGAGTTGCTGTCAGAAGACAGTGTGGTAACAGTCCTGGGAGCGGAGGATGGTCCCTCCCTCTCACCCTGAAGCACGAAACCTTGAGAGCTGGAGTCTGTGCTTAATTAAATGTCTAACTGGTCTCAGCAGCCTGTGTGCAGTGTGTTGTCTCGTTCTAGAGCACATCCCAATGGTCTCATCCCTCCACACACTGACCCTCCAGACAAGGACATGTTTAACCCAAAGCCATGTTTATTCAGTCTACCTCCAACCTCAGGACTACTTGAAGTTTGCTGTAGGCAGGCCACCATGGGTGTGGGTGGTCCTTCAGATGTAAGACAAGCTGTCATATCATAATAGTTTACATAAAACAAGGGATCTTTGGGTCCTGCTGTGTCTTAGCTGGAAGAATGCTGCTTCTCAGGCTCAGGCCACCAGGGCATTGCTGGCTGCCTTAGTCTGGCTGCCTCTACCCACTCACGGATGAGGGTAGCTTCCAGTTTCCGCACCTCCATGACAGATGGAGGGTCTTCTGAGTTAGATGCTCTAAGGGCAGACAAATGAGGGGGGGCACTCAGGTGGCAAGCATACAGGGTGGGTGAGCTTCACACCCATCCAGCCACATCCCACCACTGGCCCAGACTTATCAAGAAAGGAACCAGGTTGCCTGCGCCTCACTGCACCTGAGGTCTAGGTGATGTGCTCCCCCTTGGATGGTGACGGCAATGACTGATGAACTCAGGTTGCTGTGGATCTGTTGGAGGAATCTGAGGCATGAGGTCTGTGCTTTAAGCCGCAGGTAAGCAAGCCCTCTCCCACCCTTACACTCTGACAAATGCTGGCACGGTTTGTAGGATGTAACTGAAGCAATAATGAGCTTACTGTGCAGCTTCAGATAGGTCCATTAGAAAGAAAAGGTGAATCTGATGGACCAGATGTTAGATTACATTAAATGATTTGGGAAAGAAGAGCAGCAATGAATGAGTGAACCTGAGCACGGTGTTTTGAGGAGTCTGTGGAGAACAGCAACAGACACAGTCCAAGCATTGCCAAAAATACCTAAATGGTACAGTCAGCTGCCAGGTTGGGACTTACCCCGCCCCCTGCCCAGGGGTCTAAATCACCGTTGGAGAAGATGATGTTGCTGGCAGCTTTAAGGTCTGAAAGGAATTCAGTAAGTGGTAGCAAAGAATCTAGTATGGCTTTAAATCTGGGGGCTGCAGAACCATCCCAGGACAGAGGGTAAGGTCCCTCCCAGCACCCAACTCATAGTCCCCAGGCTTTACCACCACCCCAGAAGCTTGTCCGTAGCCAGTCTGGCCGGGGCCACACGCCCCATGTATCCAGGCAGTATTGCTGGCGGAGCTCTTCAGAGAAAGAGATGTCAGGAAACATGTCCGTCACATTGTTGCTGTTGAAGGTCAGATTGATCTCCGTACAGGCCTGTGGGTGCCCCACAGTGAAGTAAGACAGATAGGCCACAACCACATCCTTGGCACTTGGCAGATTAGCCCCATATGTCCACAAACCTGGTAGTCCCAGGCCTTGGCATCAGAGCCAGTGCCACAGCCAGTGGGGTCAGCACAGCTTTGATACAGCCGGTAGATGTCAAAACAGGGCTCCGTGCCGGAGGAGTTGTAGACTAGCCCTGGGTAGGAGAAGTGCTGGGACCAGAAGCCAGACAGGCACTTCTCACCCATCTCAGAAGGAAGGCTAAGGTGTATGCCTCGGTGAGGACAACACCAGCTAGCCTGGCCCCTTAGACAGCCCAGAGATACCTACCCCCACCAGGGCAGGACAAGCATGCAGAGCTTAGTGGCTGGGGATTCCAAAAGCTTAGGGGTAGCTGTGCCTGTTTCTAGGGCTGCTGGGAAGTCATGCTACCACTGCCCAGCTCATACAGTACTTTCATACAATCCTTTCGAAAGCTGTACTGAGTCCCCTACTACATCCTAAATAGCCTACAAGACCAAGCCCCAGGTCAGGGTTATGGGTCCTTTTCCTACTCTGTTGGGTCTCCACTTTTGCCCAATGAAAACCAAGGAGTAGACCAACCTGTCAGTGCTCGTAGGCCCATGATCCTCTGGCCCTCACTAAGCAGCAGTTCACAGCCCACCTATAGAAAAAGGGCAGGAAAATATCTTCCCAGAGGCCACTTGCCCAGCTTGACCTTTCCTGATCCCAGAATGTGGGTCAGGGTTGCTAGCCTACATGGATATAACAGCAGAATAGTATCTGATGGTGCCAAAGCAAGTAGCAATGAGGCTCTTGGACCAGGCCTGCACTCAGGGAGAGCTGCCTCACCTTGACAGGGTTGGCAGGAAGGTTCCCAAGGAAGTCAGTAGGGTATGGGTAGTCCATCATGGCAAGCACGGTAAATGCATTCCGAGCAAACCCAAAGAGCTGAGTCAGGTCCTTTGAGCTGGAAAGTGACTGGCAGATACCAAAATTCTGCCTGATGGTATCATAAGCTGGGAAGAGAGAGGCCAGGAGAAGAGTCTGAGAAAACTGCCGGGAAGTGTGAAAGGCAAGAATGCCCAAAGTGGTCAGCGGGTGAAGAAGGACCTCCTCACCTCCCTGGAGAAACAAGTCCTTGATTTGCTGAAAGGCATCTCGCACAGCTTGGGCGCACTTGGGACTCTGGCCATAGAAGTCCTAGAGAAGAGACCACGGTTGCTGGAGCTGCTATACCTGCACTGCCCTGGGGTACCCAAGTACCCTCACTCACCGCTGTGACATCTCGGAAGAACTGGGAGGAGTCACCAAGGCCTGCAACAGCGACAACAGGGGCACTAGCTGCCAGTGCCCCAGCCACCAGGTGGGGATACTTCATCCTCATGTAGGCGCTCAGCATCCCCCCATAACTGGGGACAGGGCACAGGATTATGGTTGTGGAAAGCTGCCTGCATTCTCAGGCCAACAGCCTCACCCAGTCCTCCAAGCTGAGGTTCCTAGGATGGACCTGCCTCCTCCCCTTGGTCTTTTCCTGCTCAGAAGCCCAAAGTGTGAAAAGAAGGACCTGAAACTTTTAGGCACACTCATTCTGATCCCAGGGCCAATGCAGATACAGCCTTCACTGGAAAGGGCACCTGCGGCTGCCCTGCCCTGCCCAGCATGAAGACACTGTTGAGACAAAGTCAGGAAAGGGACTGTCCCACTAGTGTGAGCAACATGGAACACATAGCCTGTGAGATCCAGCGAAGGAGGAGGTAAGGCTAGCCCGTTCTACCACAGAAGTTAAGGACTGAGAACATAGGCTGGGCCGAGGACATGGAGTACGCAAGAGACACGTGTTTGGCCCTTCTTGTACAGGGAGTCACCTGGTCACCATAGCTATCAGGGAGAGGTCAGATTGGGACTTCTCAAGATCTGTTGTGGGCTCAGATTTGGATAAACATGCCTGTCTGTTTTGAAGTGAAATCGAGGACCCACCTCCCTCCGAAGGCTATGATGGGAGCATCCTGGACCCCCAGATCCTGCCGCAGGGCTTGGAGCAGAACAGCAAAGTCCGCCAGTGCCTGCTCCACGGTCAGCAGCTGTGTAAACCCACGCTGTGTGGACTGCACACCAAATGGAAGCGATTTCCCATAGTACCGCTGCAGGAAGCAGAAAGAGATGGCTAACCTCTGCCCCTGCACTCCCCGCTTCCTCAAGCCCGGGGACTGCAGGAACTGTCTGGATACCCACGTGCTCAGCAAAGACAAGCAGGGCCTCCTGCTGGGCAGCCAGTTCCACCATGAAGCCAGAGTTGTTCGCGAAAGACCAGATGTCCCCCTCATTCCCTGCGTAGAAGAAAATGGGCCCCTCGCCCATCTTCCAGAACTTATCTATGGAAAGTGAGTTTCCGTGAGGCCAGGGATAAGTAGGCAGAAAACATACTCTGGGGACAACACTCACCTGACATCAGGAACCGCTGGCCAAAGGTTTTGTTGCCGAAACTCTCAAAGTTGAAGTGGTCCATGTATTGCTCAAAATAATTCTCCCGAAAGTCAGGGTCTAGAACTCTGTCAGCTGAGGGGAGGATCAGAGGCTCAGGAGCTGGCAGGGATCATCAGGATCCAGGAAGGTCAGGAGGAAGGGCCACCAGTCTACACTTACCTCTGGCCTGGAGGTTGCACAGCCCCAGTGCCAGCAGCAGAACCAGGACCCAGGAAGAGACCCCATGGTCCAGAGGGACACGAGGTTGGAAGCTCATGCCTGATTCTGAGTTGAGCGCTGACAGTCATGTGATCTAGGTCACGTGACAAATGTCAGGTGGTGCAACATCACGTGACCATTTCACCGAGCTGTCCTAAAGCAGTTGGATTCTGGCTGGAGGACCACTTCCTACTCCATCCCCATGCATTCGCTTCTGGGTCTTTTGATCCAAATCTTACGGGTTTCCTAGGCTTCTACTGTGTTCTTACAGAGATGATCTCTGTGAAGACTCAAGAAGCAGACAAGAAGGCTAGGGCATGCCAGGTCCCCCAAGTGTTCAGCTGCTGAATATCACACAATGTTAAGAGTCCTCCCACACAGAGATACTGCAGGATGTTGAAGTCCCCGGAGGTTACAGACTCCACATCTTCCTCTGCCTGCTGAAGCTAACTACTCATTCAGCCTGTCAGCTAATCTGTGCCCTGGGCACTGAGAGCTGAGCTGGGTCATCACCAACATGTGTTCAGAATGGCCACCCTGATCCTGTCCTCGGGTCTGGTCAGTACCTTGCTTCACTGACAGTCTCATAATCCCAGGGCCAGGAAATTGGGACAGTTCCATCCGCCCTAAGAGAGTGGCCTCAGAAAGATAGGGGTGTCTGGGGTTGCTGCAGAGGAACAGTGTCTGGCTTATCTGAGTGGTATCAGGGATTTCTGAGCTATAAGTGTGTGGTTGCTCTGTTCTCCTGACTGTTGACCCTGTGCCCATGCCCAGACAGAATGGGGGAGACAGAGGGACAGGACTTCTGTTGGAAGCTGCCTTCTACCTGGTAGCAGGGAGTGTACAGGAAAAAGAAAGAACCATTTGTCTCTCTGAAACCTAGTCCCAGGTTTGGGAGAGGGGAGAGATTCGTGGGAGTTGGGGCTTGGACTGGCTTAGTCATGAGCAGAACATGTCCATCCAGCTTGGCCACAGTCCAGTGGGACACCCAGCCTAGAGTTGTGGAAGGCTGTGCCACAGATTAGGGAAGCCCTAATCCTGTGTGGATGCCTACCATTGTTACTGTGTTCTGTGGTCTCTATGTTGCACTGCCCAGTAAGTTCTACCCATAGGATGAAATTAACTGTATGTGGCCTGTATATCTGTATAAACATTTTCAGTGATGTTTTACAGTCTTCATGTCCTTGCATCCGCCCTTGAATTTCATGCCATGTTACTTCTTGGTCCCTGCCTGCCATCTCTTTATATAGCCACTCCTGTATGTCCTCTGAGTGCAGAGACAGAATCTTCTGTGGCATAACACATGGGTCTTTCCCTAACATGCATTTCTCTCCTTTTTTCCCTTGGTGTTTGGAGACGGGGTCTCTCTGTGTAGCCCTGGCTGTCCTGGAACTGGCTCTGCAGACCAGACTGGTCTCGAACTCAGAGATCTACCTGCCTCTTGAGAGCTAGCTTTTTTCTTCTTATTTTAGGGTTTGGCATCCTGGGAATTTTGCAAGTCATCTTCCTTTTTAATATAAAAAATTGGATGCATTTATTTTCTGTGTTTTCCCTCTATGTCTGTGTGTATCACATGTGTGTTTGGTTTCCTCGGAGTCCAGAAAGAGGCATTGAAATCTCTGGAACTAGAATTACAGATTTTTTTTTATTTAACTTTATTTTATGTGCATTGGTGTTTTTTCATGGGTGTCAGGTCCCCTGGAGCTAGAGTTACAGATAGCTGTGAACTGCCGTTTGGGTGCTGGAAACTGAACCCCGGGTCCTCTGGAAGAGCAGCCAGTGTTCTAACCACTGAGCAATCTCTCCAACCCTAATTTGGTTTTGACTTTTTAAACTTTTTTTTTTGTTTGTTTTTTAGTTTTGTTTTGTTTTGTTTTTTGAGATGGGTTCTCACCATGGCTAAGGCTATCCAGGAGCTTACTTTGTAGACCAAGCCAATTTTGAACTTGCAGAGATCTGCCTGCTTCTGCCTCCTGATTAAAGGCATGGGCCACCATACCCAATCCTTTATTTACTTATTTATATCAGCTCTTTCTATATAGAGCAGACTGGTCTGAACTTAGAGCACTCCTGACTATACCTCTCAAGTACTGGGGTTACATGCATGCACCATCACATTGGCACAGCGCGTTTCTTCTTATTTTGCAGTACTCTACCACTGAGCTACACCCCAGCCTTGTTATATATATCTGGTCATTTCTAAGTTACCATTTGGATATGTGGATGCCTAGTTTTAAGGGAGTCATGTAATTGTTTTCAATATTGGCATGACCTTGTCTCTTTGCTATTTATTTTATAATTATTTTGTGCTCATTTGCATGGCCACAGCATTTGCTCACGAGTCTCTAAGTATCTAACGTTTCAGTTACGGATTTTCTGACTGCATCTCGTGCAGAGTGAGCACCTTGCTCAATGAAGTCCATATTGGACCAGGGTGTCAAGGCTAATGTTCTTCATTGGGCTGGTCTCTCTCAAATACACCCACACACACACTCCAAAACAAACAAACAAAACCCGGAAAAAAGGACAGGGTCTCTAGTAACCCAGGCTGGCTTCAGAATCCTGGCCTTTCTGCTGGGATTGGCACACACCACTGTATGCAGCTTGCCAAGACTCCATGTCTTGTTTGTGCATTCACTGGGGGGCAACAGAACTTCTTGAAGGCGTGGACAGGTTCTTGTAATGGCTCTACTTGTTCTCATTCTGCTTCTCTGAAGTCCTGAGACTTATTTACGCTTCAGACACAGGGCCTGCACTGTCATATTTCCAAATCATCCCACCAGCCTTGGCTCTTCTTATGGAGATACAAGTGTCAGCATTGCCATAAATGTGACTGTTACTTACAATCTGGTGATCATATGGCTCCTAAAGATTTGTAAGTGGTACTGGCCTGTCCTTCCTAATTATCCACTCCTGCCTCTAAGTTCTATGCTTTCTTTTCTGCTTCTTCTTGTTATTTATCATGTTTTCACACACATACACACACACACACACACACACACACACACACACACACACACACACACACACACGACTAATGGGTCATAATTTGTTTTACTCATTTGGAAGAATGTGCTATTGCTAGATCATTTGAGTGGCCTTGTAAAGTCTTACAAATGATACTGCTTCCCCACCTGTGGCTGTTTGAAGGAGCATGCCCCCCACACACACACCATGGCATCATGTATTTTTATGCTCAGTCCCTAGTTGACAAACTGTTTAGACAGAGTCTCACTGTGTAGCTCGGGCTAGCCTTGAACTCGGAGAAAACTGCCTGACTCTGCCTCCCTGGTGCTGGAGCCCAACGTGAGCACCCTCAACCTTGACAAATACTTTTGTTTTTCAGACAGGGTCTCATTATGTTCTTTGGCAGGTCTCATACTCATAGAGATCTGCCTTCCTATACCTCCAGAGTAAATAATACACATATTTGTTAAAACAGTATAATTCTATAGTCCACCTGAGACATGAGTAGTGGCAGATGTGTTATATGAAGTTTACTTCCCTCACAGTGCTTTAGATTTTATGTCTTTATTGTGGTTTTTTGTTTTTTCAAGACAGTACTTTTTTTTTTTTTCTGGGTAGCCCTGGCTGTCCTGGAACTTGCTCTGTATGCCAGGCAAGCTCGAGATTCACCTGCCTCTGCCTCCTAGGGCTGGGATTAATGGCATGTGCCACCACCAACCTGCTAGGCATTCCTTTTGTTAACCAATTCTTCAACTGAGCTGAGACCTTTCATGATGTATGCTAAGTGCCTCCTTGACTCTCAAGCCTTTGGCCCTTGATCTGCACAGATCAGAGGCACATACTTCCTTTCCACACCAAAGTCAGGAGTCACCCTAAACTGTATTATCACATAATTGTGAGCAGATCCTTGCTTAGAAATTTAGCTTTGGTCTGTACCACCAAGTGGCTTATTTGGAGGGGAAAGATCATGTTCACTAGAGTCCTTTTTTCTTTTCTTCTGCTTCCCTGGCTTCCTGGAACTTGCTTTGTATACCAGGCTGGCCTCAAATAAGGGCATGTGCCACCACACCCAAGTCCCAGCCGCACACTTACAGTGTGCATTCTAGCCATGCATTTCTGGGTGCCTGAGAACCCAGAGAGACCCATATGGCAAGCCTGCTTGGCCTTTGGTTTCTCTGAATTTGAAAACCCTCCTGGTCTTCTTGAGGTCATTTAGTATCCTGCTGGCTATCTTTCCCCACACATAGCTGTGGATAGCCCCAGCAATGCCCACACATGATGGCTCCCACAGTCACTGAAGAAATATCAGCGTATCTAAAAGGGAAGCAAGCACATGTGGGTGAGCCACCAGGCCCACTCTGATGGTCTGCCTGCAGTGCCCTCTCTTGGGTTTTTCTGAACTTCTTGAGAAGAGCTGGATTTAAGCATGGAGAGTTGTTGGGCGGCCAGTCCCCAAAGCCCTGTCCCTGGGATGTACCCATCCCCGTGCCTGTGCCGTCTTCACCTGAGGCTGGAGCTGATGGCAGAATGCTTGCCTACCATATGCATGAAACATTGGATCCAAGTTCCACCACCCCGTAAACTAAGTGCCTTGTCAGGAGGTTCAGAAGTCCATAGACATCCTTGGCGATGTAGCTAACTGAAGGCCAGACTGGGATACACAAGACCCTGCTTCCAAAAAAGACAAACCAACCCCTGAAGCTGAGATTTACTGCAAATGTCCCATCTGTGGGGGGAAAAAATGCCCACTCTTTCAAGTCAGCAATCTTCTCAGAGCAATCTGGGCCTAGGGATGGAAGGGTGTGACTATGGAGAGCTGTATGGTGAGGGAACAATTATTTGATTGAAAGGTAACTAATACAGGAACAAGAAAGCTCTAAACACTATACCTCTATCACCCCCAGCTTGATACCATGTAGGGGGATTAGGTTGTTCCATTGTAAATATTTGTCCCTGCCTATGAGCTTAATAAAAAGCGCTGATTGGCCAAAGCAGACAGTAAGTATGGGCGGGCTACCACACTAGAAAGACTCGGAACCAGAAGAACAGAGCAGAAGGCCAGAGAGAAGTCAGAAGATGCAGAGGACAACCATGCTCCTCTGAGAAAAGGTACTGAGCCACATGGCTGAACAGGATAAGAGTCATGGGTTAGATTAAGGGTAAGAGTTAGCAAGTTATATGCCTGGGCCTTAGGTCGATCAGCCTAAAACTATTGTAAGCATATGTGTGTCTCTGCGGGTCCGCGGGTCTGTGGGCCTAAAACCATGAGGCTAGGCCCAAAAGTCCGGGCCAGAAACCTACTACTATACTGTCCTACAGTCGTGTAAGCTACAATCACTCAGTAAATGAGTGAAGGGTGTGAAGACCTTCTTGAAATTTTAACTCCTTTCAAGAATTCACCCAACTGATGTGGCTTTGATCTCCCTCAGGGACCCTCTCCTGCTCCAGGGACCCCCAGCTTGTCCATGAAGCAGTGAGAGGACATCAAAATAGTTTGCTTCTGAGGCCTACAAGACGTTCACAGAGCTCAGCAAGAGCCCAGTCTGCCTTCTATGTGTCAGTCCCAACAATGGCAGCTGCCGTGGGCCTGATCATACCCTCTTCCCCAAGTCTTCCTCACCGAAAGGTAAATATGTTCTTCCCAGCAACCTCCTCTGGGAAAGGAGACAGGAATGAGCAGGAGCCCATGCACCTGGGGCTAGGTGGCTGAGGAGCGGGCTGCCTCTCCTATCCACTATTACATTACAGGGAAGGGTGAGTGACATCATTTTCCTGCCTGGGGAAACAGCTGTGAGTCAACAGAGTTGCTGTCAGAGTCAGAACAAGGCTGGGTGGCAGAGCTAAGCAACACCTACTCAAAGGCCATGTCTCCAATTGAGCGCTTAAGGTCTAAGCTCTGGAGAAGATAACCAGGATGAGGTGCTGCTGCTGCTGGAAAGGAGCATTTTGGTCCAAGAGGTGGGGTTTTCATTGGGAATGGACATGACTGGAAAGAAAAAGTGGGGCCAGGGTATGTATGGTCCTTTCAAAGACCAGTGGCAAGTGGTGAGTGGCAGCAGCAACTGGTTGCTGGTTACTCCCCCTTCTGTCTTGTGATATTTGTATATGGATTTTACTATAATAAACAGTAAAGATCTTTTGACATCCTTTATCAAAGTGTGCTCCTGAATCTGTCAAAACCAGTAGTCATTCTAAAAGGCAACAGTGTGGTCTCTCCTTTTTTTTGGGGGGGGGATACTTAATAACACGGCAGTCAGGCCCACTTGTGGGTGTTGGCCAGGAGACTTGGGTTGTAGGAGAGATCTATGGAAGGCAGGAGGAACTGCTTTCATATTAGGTGTGCAGATCAGAGTTCTCAAGCTAGTCTTAATCACGGGCATCAGGCCTCTTCTGCTGGTACATCTAGGCACATGGGGTGACATGCTCTGCTACTGGGGAGGGGCCTTTAACTATACCCCTCATGAGGCATATCTTGTCTGCTGAGTGTGGGGCTGGCGGGGTGGATGTTAGAAAGCAGCTCCTATGTTGCTTTCTCAGACAACACCTCCTCACATTCCACCTCTAGCTCCATTTTCCAAGGTCCCCAACCCTCTGCCTCTCGGTGAGCTCCAGAGCCAGCAATGGGGCAAAAGGACGAAGCAAAAACCACACACAAAGACAACTACAGTCCATGGGGGCCCAAAGGTCCCAGCCCTGTGAAGTAAACTAGCACACATCCATCAGTGTCCTGCAGGCCAGCACTTCTACTCAGAGCCTGAGCCAGAGCTGTCTCAGCATCCTATAGGACCCCAAGGCTAGAGATGGAGAAGCTGGGAGTGAGCAGGTTAGCATTCCGATGACTGTAGCAGCCTGGCTTGGTCCTCATCCAGAATGAATGGAGACTGGAGCCTTCGGCCTTTCAGGTACCTCTCCATCCCCTAGAATCAAAGGGTTACAGCAGCCAAGTGTTCAGTTTGTCTGCCCATACCCCCTCCAGCCACCCCAAACAGCATCTTAGTGTAACCCAGTCAGGCAGGCTCAGAAGAGAGCTAGTACCTTTCCCTCAGGAAGATTCCCCCAGTCTTGGTCTTGGCCTTGATTCTTTCCTGTTCCCAACCTCCTCCCAAGACTTGCAAAGGCCTCCAGACCCCTTTGTCCACCACATTCATTGACCAACTGAAGCAGGGCTGTGACCTGTCCACCCCAGTGCCCACTTTTCCCATTTTCTTTTTCAAATCAAACTTCATGAAATGCTGGACAGGACCTGCACACTCACCTCTCCAGAGTAAGACACTAAGGGTGATATCTCACAGATGGCTGGAGGGTCTCCATTTGGGAGCAAGCTGGGGGAAGAGCAACGGTTAGCATCGGTCTCTCAAGTGAATGCCAGGGACCCTCCAGGCACCCCCAGGACATGAAGAGGCAAGTGCTTGTCCAGCATCAATGCCACACACCAGTCTTATCTCCACAACAGATTCTTCCCTCTGCACAGCCAAACTCACGCCTGCCATCTGCCAAGTAACAGGTTCTGGCCTAGCTAAATAAATCACTATACAGGTCGCCCCCCCCCCCCCCATTCAGGCAGTAAGGCCTGGCTGCACCTCCAGGACAGCAATAGGGGACACAGACACCAAAGGTCCTTTTCCTCCTCTGTCCAGAGGTCAAACCTTCCCTTGTCTCTTCAAGGTTAGGCCTAGGTCTCATTTTTGGTTGGAGTTTGGAAGAATACATCTGAGACCCTGCCTTCCTGAGCATAACCTGAGGCTAAGAGGCTTAGCCAGTAGTCACCAAGCAGGAAGTCACTGGCTGGGAACATAGCCACCTGCATTTGGTGTGGTACTGGGCTAGAAGCCAGGGCAGTGGCAGCGTCAACAGGCCTATCGGGATGAGACTACTGCTCCCCAGGCTAACCTCAGAGTCCCTCACCCAGACTGCTCAGGAAGCTGGACCCCATGTACATCGAGGAAGTAGGCTCTGGCCTGCAGAGCCCAGCGGTAGTGCTGAGCCAACAAGGCTCTCCTGGAGGTGGAAGGGTTGTCCCTGCTGGCTGTGTCAGCATTCTTCAACGGGGAGAATTCCTCCTCCCGAGATACTTCAAAGGCAACAAAGTTCCTAGTGGAGAAAGAAAAGGGCTCATCACCCTGCATCCCAGCCAGCAGCTCTGCTCTGGGCAGGCAAGGGTAGGCCAGATTTTCCTAAATGGGAGTCTGCCTCCATGAGTATGGTGGTCTAGGAGGGCCCTACAGAGAGTGTCTTTACTTTCCTGAGATCCTAAGAAGCCTCAAGTCCTCCAACTTGCCACATGTTTAGAGGCAGGGGACATTGGGACTCACGGGGCAACTCCAAAACCCAACCTTTGGGTCAGGACTGTGAGGATCCAGGGGTCTGCTCCTTGCTCTCTCAGAACTTCTGCTTTTGCTCATAGGGGCAAGAACACCTTCTGGACTTCCCTAAGACAAACCAACCTATAGTCCCCCACCTTCCCCCCATCCTCACCTCCCCCAAGTTTCCATTTCCCTACTGTCCTAAGGGACCTCTGAACCCACCCCCAGAGCAAAGAGAGGAAAGAAGAGAAAAATGAGTGACTTCTACCACTAACTTAGCAAACTGGAACACATCAAACACAAACTTCTCCATCTTTATCCCATTCGGTTTTATCGGCTTTACCAGATTTCCCTCCTCATCCACGTATGGGACCTTCTTCACAGCCACATGCAGCTTCAGCAAGGGCTCAAACTCCCTGTTATCGAGAGGGCAAAGGGAGTGTGGTTCAGACAGGGCACCCCTGGAACACCAGTCTTCACTTCTGGTTACCCCTCCAGGTGACGAGACACTAGGAACTTGCTACATCTCTGGGAGGGACACAGGTTTTCTCCCAGCATGCCCAGGGCCAAAAGCCAGGAACCATTAGTCACAATGCTGCGCAGGCTAATGACTGAGCAGAGGTGACATCCATGAGCAGTGTGGTCAAGACAGCTTTGACCAGGGCCTCATTGAGGCTGCCCAGAGCAGGACCCCAGTGGGATATGGCTTGTTTATAGTGACAGGAATTCTCTCTATCCAACCCCTTACACTCCCAACAGTGGCTTAGCTCCATCTGGGTCAGATCTAACTGCGGCAGCATTCTTAAATTCAGCCTAGTCCAGCATGCCACAGCCACCTATTGCCACATACCTGGTGACCATTTCCAAGAAGTCTCGGGTAAAGAAATGGTTGCAGATGTTGCCTGTGTTGTAGAGCAAGCTCCCATCAGCCCTTCGGAGCCCAGCGGTCTCAGGGCTAATCTCACTGTATTCGACTACCTGGGGGACACCATCCAGCTGGCACACCACACCCACTGGTTCCTCAGGGTATGCTTTTTCCACCACCTGCAGCCACCAGGCATAGACTCAGTGCTGGGGGCGACAGGAATAAGAAGAGGGACAGGGTTTGGCAAGAGGCAGATGCAAGCGCCAAGGAAAATTAAAGCTTGGTCACCTTAGCACCACAGTCCGCTCCCCGAAGCACACAGAAGCCTATGAAGACTGGGTCAGCCAGCCGCACCAGGATATTGTCCACACAGTACACATGCACAAATTCCACGCCCCGCCTCTTCATGTCCTCTAGGATGTGGTGGTCAGCCAGTGCACAGTACAATCCCCCATTGCCATCTGCAAAGAAGGAATCGATCTCCATGGCCTCCAGCTTCATCTCCTGCTCAAGTAAATGCAGCAGAAGCACAGACTACCAATAGCCTTGTGACTGTATCATGTGACAGATGAGACTCCAGACTGAGCCAGGGTCATATAGCCTGCCTGAGTACATCTTATCCGGAAGTCAGGCCTCCTGACCCACAGCTGTACTGTGGTCCAGGTAAGGCAACCCTTCCCTCTCCAAGATGTGAGCCATACCTGGGGCCATGGCAACTTTGTCTTTCCGTTCCAGTATGGCCTTGCCCTCAAAGGTCACAGCAGGTAACATGCGCTGCTCGAACAGGACCACATTGGTAGGGTCTAGGTGGAAGAAGTCATGGTCCTTGAAGAACTTTATGGTGGGTCCCAGCGTAAACTCACTGGTCATGATGTACCTGTAAATGGCCTAGAAGTGAGCGGCTTCTAGAGGAATTCGGCTCATCCTGGCAGGTGAGGCAGGAATAAGCCTGCACGGGGCTCAGTAAGAACAGGTACTGACTGGGCTCTCTAGGGCTCAGCTAAGATTGGATCTCAGGTCTTGGGGTGGGGCAGGCTTGGGTTCCTTAAAGGGTAGTCTTTCTGGGAGGTTGGCAGGGGAGGACACACCAAGGCACAGTGCAGTGGGTCCCCAGTTGCTGGCTAGCCAACTGTTCAATACGCCGGATCCGCTCTGCCTGCAGTTGGTACAGGGTCTTCTGACTGGGCAGTCCTACTTGATACATGCCCTTGGGATAGGTGACGCCCAGGCGAGTGCCCTGCCCACCGGCCAGCAGCAGGACAGCCACTTTGTTCAGAGCAATCTGTCGGAAACCTGGAGAAAAGATGAGTCGTAAGAAAAGGCCTCTCTCTTTAGAGAGAGTCACACATCAGCTTGCACGACTTCGGGGCCTCTCTCTTTAGAGAGAGTCACACATCAACTTGCACGACTTCGGGGTCTTCTAAGCGCAGGAGGAAGGAGCTGCGAGGCTAAGAACTCCACGCAGCACTTGCCGCGCGCCGCCCCCCACTCCCGCGCACTAACTCTTCCGGACTCTGCCTACCTTCCTCTTCCCACCGCAGGCGTGTCTCTTGGTCACAGCGGATCGCGCTGCCCAGGCATTCTGGAGACAAGGGCTGCAGGCGCGCAGCCAGGTCCGGCAGAGGGCCTGGGGCCAGTGCGCAGGCGGCCGAGGCGCGCTGGCAGTGCTCACGCAGAACGTCGGGCTCCAGTGAGGCGAGCTCGGCTAGCAACGCCGCTCGAGGCTCCGGAGCCAAATCGGCCCAGAAGCGAAGGAGATGATCCTGGCCCGCGCGCTGCAGCTGTGCCCGCACATCCTGCTCCGAGGCCATGCTGCAACCAAGGCTGCTGGCTCGGGCGGTACCCGAGACCTTATGACCAACAACATCACGAGACCTCGGGCAGGCGGTGCAGATCCCAGAAGGCCAGCCCAGGGCGCGGCACCTCCATCCGGACCCCGCCCCCTTCTCAGTTGGAGCAGCGGTTCGGTCTCTTTGGCTCCGCCCCTCTTCAATCCCTTTTAGTACATTTCCCCCTCGCCCAGTTCCTGGACCTGAAACCCAAGATCGGCCTTCCAGGTCTAGCTCTGCTCCAAGCTATGCACAAGATCCCTTCCACCCCTTTTCCAAACGCAAGGTGTACGTCCAGGGTCCTGACCAGGCCCTCCTAGTCCCCAAGGCCTAGGCGTTTCTCTCCTAAATATCACGCCTCCGATGTGGGCGGAGCATTTCTATCCTTGCTTGGGGAGGAAAGGGGATCACAGCTGTTGAAGTGAAGTTCTCTTGGGCTAACCAGAGCTAACCCACCCTCCTGCGTGTCCAAATCCGAGAGGGTGGCCTGGGAGCCTTTCCTGTTAGAGTCTGCGCCTGCTGGATCTTGTAAGCTTTCATCGAGAAGTGCCTCTGACCGGCACTGGGAGGAGGCCAGACACAGGCTGGCTTTAACCTGTATCCCGTCCTCACCTGCCTACCCTTACGGATTCGATTTCCAGACCCTCTCTGCAGCCCCTTCCTGCTTTATTTTGCTTTTTCATAAGGGCTTTTGGGGGTGTGGGGGGTGTATTTTATCTTTTCGAGACAAAGAGTTTTTCTGTGTAGACCTGGCTGTACTGGAACCAGGCTGGCCTTGAACTCAGAGATCCTCTTGCCTCTGCCTGTATGAGTGTTGGGATCAAAGGTGAGCGCTATTAAAGTTCAGCTTACATAGAACCTCTTGTAAAACAATAACAACAAATCCAAAAGCAAGAATGAAGGCCACAAACTCTCTTGGACCAGAAAGGGGTCTTGTCTAAAGCACAGCTTAGCTTTGCCTCAGAGCTTTTGCAATGGATGGCCTTTCTCCCATCTGAAGACCCTTCTTCACAGCACTTTCTTACATCCTCTTCTGCCTGACTTCTCCACGAGAAGTAAACTCACAGGCAGGACACCTTTTGGTTTATTGCTCTCCCTGTCTCTCTCCTTCCACGGAGAGCAGACACAGGTTTGTCTACTGAACAACTGAGTGCTGGATCCCAAGCCAAGCACCACCATGACTGGGTCACAGCAAATGTCCAGGGAACACAGCCAAATGAATCAATGAGCAAATAGTCTGCCCAGATATGACTTCCATGCAATAAAAAGACAACTCCAGGAAACATGTGGAAGGTGAGGGCAGTCAGGAGTCAGGTGAGCAGCAAAAGCTTTACATCCTAGGCCAGAGTCCACGGTAGCCATTATTGCCTTTGGGGATAGGCAGGGAAGGAAGGGCATGAGCCTCTGGGAGACCAAGCAGGCAGGACCTAGGTCAGGATTGACTCCTAAATTCTGCCTCAAGGTGTGGGTGTAGATCAAGGTCAGAGGTTGGAAACACTGGTTTGTATAGGTGAAAGTATTTCCAGAAGACTATACCTCCCTGGGCAGGCAAAGCTACACTTCACTGAGTCCTGGTAAAGGTTGGCAAAGTCCTGCTGGACCCAACCCTCTGCGTCACTGCTGGAGGAGGGGAGCTTCCCTTTCTAGGGCCTACGGCTAAGGCCAGGGTGAGGCCAGAGAAGCCGAGGGAGGGCTGGGACTAGCCAGCCCAGCTGGCCCCTCTCCAACCAGTGGGAACTACACCAGGGGGCACTGGGGTCTTGCCAACCTCACATCCGTCCTGGTCTGGATTCTAGAAGTTCCCTGGGGGTGTCAGGAGGACTGAGAAGAGTCAGGCCAGGCTGGGAGAAGGAAGGGGTGCTCAGAAAAGATGGGGACATCACACCTTCATGTTGCACTCAGAGCTAGGCACTGATTGCCCTCTCCTGTAGTAGGAGGTTTCTGGCCCTGACTTTTGGGCCTAACCTCCAGGTTTAGATCCACAGACCCACAGACTGGCAGAGACACACGGATGCTTTCATTAATTTGAGGCTGATAGGTCTAAGGCCCAGGCATATAACTTGCTAGCTCTCTACCCTTCATCTAACCCATGACTCTTATTCTGTTCAGCCATGAGGCTCGGTACCTTTTCTTAGAGCAGCATAGTTATCCTCTGCTTCTTCTGGCTTCTCTCTGTCATTCTGCTCTGTTCTTCCTGTTCTCAGAGTTTTCTTAGTCTGGTAGTCCCGCCCACACTTCCTGCCTGCCTTTGGCCAATCAGCGCTTTTTATTAAACCAGTGGGTGGGACAATTATTTACAATGAAACAGCACAATCTCCCACACTCTCCTCCAGATCTCTCTCTAGCAGACAGTCACAGGGAAGCCTACAGACCCAGGGCTTCACCTACCTTCTGGGCTCTGCACAATGAGAGGCTTTTATGTCTTCCTTCCTTCCTTCCTTTTCTTTCTTTTTTTGAAATTTATTCTTTCACAACTTCATAACATATTATGCACCTTGATCATATTCCCCTTTTCTTAGTTCCTTTTCCCTCCTTCCAATCCCTTTCTTCTTCCCAACAAAGCCATTCATTCTTTCATGACGTGTGTGTGTGTGGTGTGTGTGTGTGTGTGTCCCCCTCTAATCAAATCAGAATTGTCAGCATGAAAACCCATTGACAGCTCTTCACACAAGCAAAGGCAATTTATTAATGGTTTCAATGCTGAGAAGTATGCCTCTCTCTGCCCCAGCAACTATTAACTAACTGCCTGTTACTACCTAGGAAGGGGTGGGGGCCTTCTGAGCTCCACTTCCCCATCAGACAGGCTCTTATCTTCTCTGCAAGCTGATTCAGGTTCACCAGGGACCCTGGCCTGAATCTTGTTGGCTTTGCTATACTGAGAAGCATTGGTTTCCCTTGACGAAGTGGCTACTCCTGTATCTATGGATTTGTCCCGAGAACGCCCAAGGCCTCGTTCTAGCTTAGTGTTCCACTGCAGTATGGTATTTGCACTGTTCTCTCATCAGGAAAACTTCCTGTGTGCTCACTATCCACTGAGTGCCTACAGCCTTGGGGCGGCGCTATCCTATTCTCAAACATCATACTAATGTATGGGGAAGCAGTCACTACAGCCAGGCATGCAAGGTAAAAACATCTAAGTAGACTTTTGAGGCAGAGGAAGCAGGTGCCTGGGCAAGGTCTGTAGTGTTCATAGCAATCAGTTGATAACAAAGGATGGCCCTCTTCATCCAGCCGAGAGCCTGGAAGTAAGGGTACGTGGATGAACACCCTACGAAATAGGCAAGACATGAGGGGGAGAAAATGTGAGACAGCAGAGGGTCTTTGACCAGGTCTGACCCTAAACTGGTGGCTAAGCCCCAGGGCCTACCTCTGGGCTCATTTCTCTGGAGGCCTCCATCAAAATCCTTCCCATACATGAACCACAGCTTTGAGTGAGATGGTGTGGTAGCGCACACATTTAATCCTAGCAAGCAAGAGATCTGAATTTCAGGCCAGCTTTGTCTGCTAGTGAGTTCCACAAGGCTGCATAGTAAGACCCTGTCTCAACACAAACAAACCAATAAAAGCAATTTCGGATGTGGAGCCAACGGATCTGGGCAGGGAAGTTGCTTCCACAGCCTGAGACACATACCCTGCTGCCATGAAGCCTACCCAGATAGGCTGAAGTAAGGTCCTAAGTTAAGGGTCTATCTGGAGGCATTCAGCAACATTGTTGGAGTGCCTCAGTGTGTAAGAAAACAGAAGTAGGCTCTAGGAGGTGCTCCTGGCCTGCCCTTGAGATGGGCTTCTGGGTCAAGAATGCAGGTTAAAGCCTAGAATCCAACTGGTCTTACTGGAAAGCTAGACTCAGGCTGTGAGGACCAGGATAATGGCTAGAGGAGATAGATACTCATAAAAGAAATTGCCAGGAAACCCAGTGAGGTGGCACATGCCTTTAATCTCAGTATACAGCAGAGGCTGAGGCAAGCCTAGTGTACAGAGTGAGTTCCAAGACAGCCAAAGCTACACAGAGAGATCCTGGGGTGGGGGGGGGGGGAGGAAGGAAGGAAGGAAGGAAGGAAGGAAGGAAGGAAGGAAGGAAGGAAGGAAGGAAGGAAGGAAGGGAGGAAGGAAGGAAGGAAGGAAGGGAGAGAGAGAGGGAGAGAGAAAGAAAGAAAGAAAGAAAGAAAGAAAGAAAGAAGGAAAGAGGAAAGAAGGAAAGAAAGGAAGGAAGGAAGGAAGGAAGGAAGGAAGGGAGGGAGGGAGGGAGGGAGGGAGGGAGGGAGAGAGAGAGAGAGAGAGAGAGAGAGAGAGAGAGAGAGAGAGAGAGAGAGAGAGAAGAAAGAAAGAAAGAAAGAAAGAAAGAAAGAAAGAAAGAAAGAAAGAAAGAAAGAAAGAAAGAAAGAAAGAAAGAAAGAAAGAAAGAAAGAAAGAAAGAAAGAAAGAAAGCAGGCCAGAGCAGGAGCCAGGTCCAAAATATCAAGGGAGCTGTTCACCGGATGGGCATCTGGGACACAAGACAACTTGGCTTTGTCCTATAGTTGGCAGGACAAGGCAGACTGTCCCAAAGGACCAAAGGTGGAGCTGGCAGTTGTAGGGAGAGTGAAGGAGAGCGCCCAACTGTCTGGAGCCTATAATCCTCTGGGAGCGTTCCTGAAGCGAGGGAAGGGAGCGTCAGAGTCAATCAAAGCCTGGAGCCAGGGGATTCTCAGTGAAAAGGACCAAAGGGAGCAGGAGGGGCTGGACCCTCCCATCCTTACCCAAGAGGCTACCTGGGTACAAGATCTGTGCAGGGCGCCATGCTCCGCCCCCCAGAGAAGTGGCTGGCAGGGCGGAGGACAAATGGATGGGGGGGGAGCTCTACCGGGGCAGGAGGTATGGTGGGCGTGGGGACAGGGGGATCGTGGGGAGCGGAGGTGAGAACTCTGGCTGGGTCTGCCCACGTCTCCTCAAATCTCCATCCGGGTGGTGCGGGCGCCCGTCCCTACCGCTGGAAAAATCAAACTGCACTGGTGGCTGCCAAGCCAATCGCGGAGCAGATGGGCCAGTTTCCACCAATAGCCGCCGTGAATATTAATGAGAACTGACGCGGCCGCGAGGAGAGCTCCATTCAAAAACAGCAGCTATTGTGGCGGGGCGCGCGCGCCGTGCAGGTCCCGCCTCCTGGTCTTGTGGGGACCGAGGCGGATGGAAGCTGGGTGCCCATGGCCGTGGCAGCGATGGCCGAGAGTGGCCGCCTACCGCACGCCGCGCCCGTACCTAGCACCGAGGGACTACCGCGGGCTTTTCTCCAGAGCTTGCGCACCCTCTTCGATATCCTGGATGACCGGCAGCGCGGCTACGTGCACCTGCGCGAGATCGAGTCCCGCTGGCAGGGTGCAGATGCACGCGAGCTGCCCTGCGGCGTGCTCGAGGGCCTGCGCCAGGTGGCCCCAGCCAGTGGCTACCTGACCTTCGAGCGCTTCGTGGCTGGTTTGCGCACCTCGATGCTGAATGCCAACGTCGGCCCGAGGGATCAGGCACGCGTCGCTCCCCGGTCTGGGGACCAGCCTTCGCTGCAGCAGCGCCTGATGTTCGTACCGGCCGATGAGCCGCGGACTGTCCTGGAGAGGAAGCCTCTGCCCCCGAGTACGCGTCCTGCTCCTGCTGGCCCCAGTGGCACCTCCCGGAACCCTGAGCGGCTGTGTGTCCCGATGGAGGCGGTACCCTCTCCCGAGGAGCCCAAGAGGCCCCTGGGTAAGGCTCTGGAGCGGAGCCCGAGCACGGACGAAGGTGAGTTTGGGCGGCCCCCAGTTCCATCTAATTCCTGGTGCCTGTGCTGGAAACTGGAGATCGTCAGGATCTCCTCAGAGGGATGGAGATGGGAACCACTGTGGGCAGGCCCCAGAGCCTAAAGCAAGGTTGGTACCACCTGGATGGAAAGGGTCTTCGGCCTCTGTGTCCATGTGAGCTGCGGGCAGAGGCTAAGGGCAAGTCGATGACTCCAAAACCCAGGAGAAGCCCACTCTGTCTCAAGCCTGAGCTAGGCACTGGAGCACCTGAGGCGGTGAGAGAAGGCATGCTCCTGGTGTACCTGTCCTAGACCCGGGGGCATCTGGGCCCTTATTTCTGTGCGGCTGCTTGGGTACACGTTTCTTCCTAAAATCAAGCATCCTCTAACCTGCCCTGGAGGTCCTTCTCAGTGTCACACACTGCTGAAGAAGGTTGGGTGTGTGTTGAGGGGTGCATGTGTCCTACAGCACCTGCTGTGCTGTGCTGCTGCAGACATCCTGCCAGACACAGACTACACAGTCTCTGGGGAATCCAAAAGGCTCCTCTCCCTCCTTCCGGTCTAGTTGGCAGGGACCGCAGCCTGTTGAATAGCCCCCTGTCAGCCTTGAGAACAGGACCTGCATTATGGCTAAGCATGCCGGCAGGTTCTCAGAGGAGTCCAAAGCTCTCCTTAGCCCTGCAGCCCATTCATCCTGGGCACTGTCCAGCCAGGTGCAGGGCTGTTCCACTGCTCTGCCAGCCTCAACCAGACCTCTCCTGCTTCAGCCATGTTCTTCTGCCTGCCTCCCTTGTGAATTGATATAAATGAGAGAGAGACTGAGAGACTGACTGGGTTCTACTTGTTCCAGCTCTGACTCCTTCCCTGTTCCTGTGGTGGGGGAGGCTTCTGGGCATAGCTAGTGTGGCTGTGAGTTTGAAGTCAGTCCTGGCATGGGTCTGTGTAATGGACAGGCTCGGGGGGTTGCCTATTCTATCTTATGTGGCCCAGGGTCAGTTACTTCTCTGAAGCTCATGTGCCCAGGCCCATGACAGGGCATTATTTAGCCCACCATTCTGCAAGTCTAAAGCCAGACTCTAGCTCTAACTCCTTTATAAGTTGGCCAGGGTCTAGTAAGGAGTATGGTATGGTTGACAAAGAAGCTTGCTTTAGAGGAACTACGGGGCCACGTTAACCCCCATTGGAAAGTCCACCCAAGACATGGGCCTCAAATTCCCAGCCCACGTTTTATACTTCCCTGTGCCAGTCAGGTCCAAGTGTCCCAGGGTTCCATGTCATTGTCAGTACCTGCTCTGCCTCCACTTTCTGGAAGCCATAGCCTTCTGTGTACCTCCCATTGCCTCACCCTGGGACTGCAGGTTGGGACATGAACTTTGGGGCCCGCTTGGAACTAGAATCTGTCATACACATCCAAGTATAATTATTGTATCTGTCACTCCTATGACTTAGCCTCGGGGGTGATCCTGATGCCAGGGATAGGGCTGGGGAGCTTGGGGAAGGTGGCCTCCTCCCTACCTGTGCCACATTTTTGGTAGGTGGGGAAGCCCTCCAGACAATGCCCACAGGAGTCTATGGCTCATAGAGGCACAACTTTATAATGTGACTGTTGTGCCACAAGGCCTAACAGAGAGGGGCGCAGAACGAACCAGAATGTTCTGCTGCTCCATCTCTTTAGGTTGTTTGTTTCGTTTTTCAAAACTCACTATGTAGACCAGGTTAGCCTTGAACCCACAGACATCTGCATGCTTCTGCCTCTTGAGTGCTGGGACTAAAGGCGTTGCCACCACTCTCCGGCCTTGTTCATGTCTTCTTTTGCCCTTCACCCTCTGAAGCTCTGGAGAAGTATCCACTACATTTCTTCAGGCCCTGGGGTAGGGGTGCAGAAAAGAGCTGTATTCATGCCCTCCCTCTGGCCCCTCGGGGAGCTCAGCCTCTTTTAAGGCAAGTGAGGGAAGCAGGGCAGGCAAGAGGAAACCGAATCCCAGTCAGGTATAAAGTCAGTGGATAAAGCATACTCAGGGATCAGAACTGACAGAGATTCCCAGGACAGCCCTGGTCTCTGGGGTTTGCACTATCAGAGTTAGTTGGAGGGTCCTGGAAGGGCAGAAAAGCTAGGATGAGATGCTGTGCCCCTTAGGCAGCCCAGAGCTAAGCTATGACCTTGACTGTCTGCTACAGGTGCAGCAGCCTGCAAGACCCTGGACATAGGCAAAGGTGAAGCCCGGCAGGCTCCACGGGCCCGAGGTGAACGTCGAAGGCATACCATCACCAACGGTGTGGACTGTGGCCTGGTGAGAGGGGCCAGGACTCTGAGGGACTCTATGTTGTCCAGAAGGTTGGAAACCATGATGAGTCTGGTTACTTGGGGAGCCCTTAGGGTTGATCAGCTCCTGGGCTTGAATCTACTAAAGTGAAGACAGGCAAAATCAGGCAGGGGGAGAAGAGGTTCTTTAGGGATGCCTGGAGACAGTTTGGTCCCCTGCCCTGCCTACCTCATGAGGCTCATTCCGTGGGCTAGCTTAGTGCACCATGGTCAGGGTGCTGAGTCTGGTCGGTTACAATTGCCTTTGGGGAAGCATCAGTAGAGGAGTAGGAGAGAGGCCAGTCCCCATTACCACCATGATCCAAATAGGAGGAACTGAGCTATGTTCTCCAAGGAGTAAAAGTTTGAACCTTCCCTGCATATTGTGGTGCTCCCCTGTGTGCATTTGGAGACTGCACATATGCTGATGTGCTGTTTGTGCCTGTGGGCTGGTCTGCCTGTTCACAGGCCTCCTGGAGCACACAGGTGTGTGCAGGCATGCATAATGCCAATCTGCTTGCTTGCATGTGTACATTCCTATGTGTGTTATAGCTGAAGCAGATGAAGGAGTTAGACCAAGAACAGGAGGTGCTGCTGCAGGGCCTGGAGATGATGGCTCGGGGCCGAGAATGGTATCAGCAACAGCTTCGGCGTGTGCAGGAACGCCAGCGCCACCTGAGCCAGAGCAGAGCTGGTGCTGTGAGTGCCGGGCCACCCCTGCCAACAAGACCCAAGTGGCCCTGGGTGGGCTCCCTTTAGACCTGGAGTTGAAACTTTGGGGGAACAGAAGTGCCAGGTACAGGAATCTCCTCATGGCCTAGTGTTCCCTGCTTCTCTTCCAGGACTTTGAGACTACGGGGAGTCCCCTCCCTCTGGGGAGGTTGCTGCCCAAAGTACAGGAGGTGGCTCGGTGCCTGGGGGAGCTGTTGACTGCAGCCTGTTCTGGCAGAGTGAGTGGCTCTGGAGCATCCCTGGCACCCCTTGTCCTTGCTCTGAATGCTATGCCCAGAAAAGGCCTGCCTGATTGTATACTCCCACAGGCTCTGCCCTCATCCTCTCTGGGCTCCACCTCTCCCTCAACACCAGTGTGGCAGCAGCAGACCATCCTCATGTTGAAAGAACAGAACCGGCTTCTCACTCAGGTGAGGTGTGGGATGATGGGGCTGGGGCTGGTGGCCCAGCAAGCCCTGACCACCTGCCTGCCTGCCTGCCCAGGAGGTGACAGATAAGAGTGAACGCATCACTCAGCTGGAGCAGGAGAAGTCTGCGCTCATTAAGCAGCTGTTTGAGGCCCGGGCTCACAGCCAGCAGGATGCTGGGCCTCTGGATTCCACTTTCATCTAGCTGGTTGTACCTCTCTAGGATGTGCACACAGACTTAGCCTCGGCTCCATGGCACTGTGGCGAGCCTCTCTTCTGACTGAAGATTACCAACTTAGTCCTCAGAGCCCTTGATGGAGCACCTGCCTCCACTCTTGTAGTCTCTGGACTGTTCTGAGGCTTGCCCCAGGCTGGCCTGACACTACACAGTGGGTACTGATCAAAGTGGGTGTTCTGTGACGCCTGAAGCTGCTACTTCCACTGTCAATGGATGGTGGAGGACCGTTTCTCGTGGTTTATCTGATTTTAGGCAGCCCTGGACAAAGAAGGGGGCATGTTTACAGTTGTCCTGTCCCCTCTTGTAGGGCTCCCTGGTATTTAGTAAAAAGTACTGGTCACACTGGGCTGTATTTCTCATAATTCCCAGCAGAGGCCGCTGGCTAAGCTGGGTCCCTCTGCCCTATTACCAGGGCGTTTCTGAGTGATTGAGTAGATTTTGCATTGAGGGTAGGCTAAGAGGTTTGGGGGTCCTTCCATCCACCAACGCCACCAAGACAATGTGATTGTGACTTAAATGAGAAGGGATTGCCTCTAATAGAGGGCTCTGTGTCTCTATTAGAAACTGAGAAGGAATCTGGCTGCATCTGAACCAGGCCAGTCTGGTTCCTAGAAGCCAATAGTTTGGTTTATCTACCTAACTTATACTGCCTTACCTTAACTAATTGTCCAGGGGAAGATGGCATCAAGGTAACTCAGGTGTGGCCCTCCCCTAGGAAGGTCCCATCCCCCAAAATGGGTGAGTTCCGGCTTCCCTGCTAAGTTATGAAGTGCACCGTGGACAGAAGAAACCCATTGCACAGGGTTCAGGATTCCCTAGGTCTGGGATCTGCTCACACCTCCATCTCTTATGGTTCAGCAGTGTGGTCATTGACCACACAGTGCTGGGAAAAGCTCAGCCTCCTTGGATGTGGCTCTGTTTCCCTGCTCACACCTCCTATTGGCAGCTCGGATGGGTACAGACTAGATGAGGAGAGTGTCCGGCCTAGTCTAGTGGGGCCAGGTGCTTGCTACCAAAGTCACTGATACATGAGGGAATTCTGTGGCCTGGAGCCTCCAGTGTGGAGTATAAGTATGTGGTCGAGAAATAACCTCTGGAGTCTAATTTCCACACTGTGCTTGACCTGCAGAGTGGACCAGATCAGGTACAAATTAGTCCAGTGCCTAAGCCTTCTATGTCAAGAATTAGAGTGGTTTCTGGGCTGGAAGGAAAGCTAGTTCTAAAAGACAGTTGTATTCCATGAGCTCAAAACACCCAGATGAATTTGCCTTAGACCAGTGCCATCCAGGGATGGGTCTCCATGGCAACAGGTTGGGTCTGCTCACACACCTCCCTGTGCCCTTCCATTCCTTAGCTTGGCACTCCTGTGTCTCTAAGGGCACTTGACTAGTCTCATAGGTCCTCTAGACATAGCCTGTTGACATACCCAGAACTGGGACCTGACTGCCCATCCTGTGGAGACATAGGTCTCACCAGGGTCTCTGGTCTTGTCAAGCTCTTCAAATGGCCAGACCACCTCAAAGTCACAGCCTCACCTTCCTACTCCATCTACTAGCATCTCTACTTTGTCTACTAGATCCTGTCTAAGCTGGCTCAGGTCACATGGTACAGCAGAAAGACACAGGTGGTGGTTGGACATAGGCCCATACCTTTAATTCCAGCACTCAGGAGGCAGAGGCAGGCAGATCTCTGAGTTTGAGGCCAGCTTGGTCTACAGAACTCACTCTGTGGCACAGCCAAGGCTACACAGCAAAACCCTGTCTCAAATCCCTCCCACACACAAAAAAAGACATGGTGGGCGGCTTTTCCCCTGAAGTGTCTGGCTTACCAGGAAGGGCTGCATTCTCCTCCTCACATCACAGGATTGGTGGTGAGCAGCACAGGCTCTGGGGTGACACTCTTTAGGACACCTCTCACAAGTAAGTAAATGGAAACTTTTTTCCATTTACTTGGATGGGAGTCAGCAAACATGGCCTCATAGCCCTGATATTCCCAGCAGGGCGAAGAACATGTATTTGTAGTTTCTAGAATACTCTGGATTTTTTAGAAGTTTGTGGCCTGGAGCCAGACTGCCTGTGTGGCCCTAAAAACCTCAAGGAAGACCTGTTTTACTTTTTATCTTTTTCATGAGACAAAAGTTTCTCTGTGTAGCCCTGGCTGTCCTAGAACTCTGTAGCCCAAGCTGGCTTCAAACTCAGGGATCTGCCTACCGAGTGCAGGGATTAAAGGCATGACCACCAGCCACTATCAAGGAAGACTTTTAAGTGGTCCTGATAGGCTGGGGAACACTGGCAGAGGCCAGCACAGATGCTCCGTGGAACCCGAGCCCTAATGCTGGAGAATAGGGCTTAAAAACCAAATAATAATAAATAAAGCAAAAGTCTCCACAAATGAGCTAAACATCAGATGAAGATTTTCAGCCCAGCCAGGGTGAAAAACCCCTCTCCTGCATCCCTGTCCTCTGCTCTCTGCTGCTGGTAGCTTACAGAGACCCCCCAGTTGTGATGACTCAAACTGTCTAGAGACATATCTTTCACTCAGGGGAGACTTTGTGCCCTGGGTGAGAGGAACACAGAAGACCAAACAGGCTAAAAGTGTTCTGTGTGAAGTTCCAAGGAGATGAATGCCTCTAGTTTTTTTGTTTGTTTGTTTGTTTGTTTGTTTGTTTGTTTTTTTAAATTAGGCCATAAAAGCCAACCAAAGCAAGAGTGGAGGGGACTGGGGTACTAGTGCCATCACTGAGCAAGCAAATGCACTGTAGAAAGACATGAAGGGGATTCCTGGACGCACGAATGAGGAACAATAGTCTGTACTCTATTTTACAAAAGGTGTGTTACCTTTAGGTAGAATGAGAGGATATCAAACAATATGAATCAGGCTCTAGAAATGAAAAGTGAAAGTCTCCGGGCAGTAGTGGTGCATGACTTTAATCCCAGCACTTGGAGGCAGAGGTAAGTGGATCTCTGAGTTTGAGCGCCAGCCTCATCTACAGAGCGAGTTCCAGGACAACTGGGCTACACAAAGGAACTTTGTCTTAAAAACCAAATAATAATAAATAAAGCAAAAGTCTCCACAAATGAGCTAAACATCAGATGAAGATTTTCAACCCAGCCAGGGTGAAAAAAAAAAAAATGTGAATTTTGAAGCAGAGGCTAGGAAACTATCCAGAGAACATCTTTAAGCAAGGACATATAGAACGTATGATGAAGACTCAGGAACTCAGCTGATGGGTGAAGCTGGACTTCCTGAGACAGAAAACAGGGCAGAGACAGAGGCAGAACCGGCATACAGCTTTCTAAATCTGAAGCCTCATGAGTTGTGTGTGGTTGTGTAAACTGTAAGCTTACTCTGAGTGTAATGTGGCCCTGCCTCCCTGAATATGGCCAATCTCATCTGTCAAGGTGATTTTTATTTGTTTATTTGCTTTGTGATGGAGTTCTTTCGTTCTTGAACATGAAGTTTGTGGATGGATGACAACATTTTGTAGATGACATCATACTCCAATGTCAGAAGGTTGGACTTGCCTGCCAGCCATCAGTTCAGATATGGTGACACTCAAGTTTAATTCCTGCAATTGGGGGCAGAGGCAAGTAGATCTCTGGATTTGAGGTTAGTCAGAGCTAGTGAGAGAGACTCTGTTTCAAAAACAAAATATGGTAACCTAAAATTAATTTTAAAAAATCAAAGGCTAGCGGGCTGGAGAGATGGCTCAGAGGTTAAGAGCACTGGCTCTTCCAGAGGTCCTGAGTTCAGTTCCGGACAACCACCTGGTGGCTCACAGTTATCTGTAATGAGAGCTGGTGCCCTCTTCTGGCAGACAGGGATACATGCAGACACAGAACACTGTATACATAATAAATCAATCTTAAAAAAAAAAAAAAAAAAAATCCAAAGGCCAAAACAATAATTATTCACCTCAAAGTCCATAGCCAGAGATGCTATATCTACAGAACGCAGACAGGCAGACCAAAACATTTTTAAACAAAAATTGAAAGTTTACTACCAAAAAATTAACACAACAACAAGTGTAACAGGAGGAAGGTAAAATTCAGGAAAGATTCATTGATAAAGACAGAGGGTTACAGGTAGTGCAAATTAACAGTAAAAATGCGGTGCCAGATATCAGGGTAAGTGCTGAAAGATCAGAGAGAAAGGAGCAGCCACTAGAGAACATCTTACCTCTACGGAATCTTCAGACCACAGGGAGGAGAGCTCCTGTCTCCTCCCGCCTTATATTTCTCTCCCTGCCCAGCCATATCACTTCCTGTCTACACTTCCCTAGTGCTGGGATCAAAGGCACAAGACTCCGCCTGGCTGTTTCTCTTTTTAGACTGAATCAATCTCTGGTAGCCCAGGGTAGCCTTGAATTGATCTTCCTGCTTCCTCCTCCCAAGTGCTGGGATTAAAGATGTATGCACCACCACTGCCTGCCTCTAAGGTTAACTAGTGGCCAGCCCCGCCCTCTGACCTTCAGGCAAAGCTTTATTTGTTAGAGCATAAACAATATGTCACCACAGTTACATAGGAAGTGAGTCCCAGACAATGGTTTCAAAAAACAAAAAACAAAAAACAAAAAACTTTGCTTTTGTTTGGTTGGTTGCTTGGTTGGTTTTTTGTTTCTCAAGACAGAGTTTCTCTGTGAGCTCTGGTTGTCCTAGAACCCACTTTGTAGACCAGGTTAGCCTCAAACTCAGATCCACCTCCTCTCCTAGGTGCTAGCCACCACACTCTACTAAAAAGAAACTTCGGTTGTCTGTGGGCTGAGGGCCAGGTGGTTCTGATTTGGGATTGCATGATATTTAAACCAAGGTAACTGCTGGGCACTCAAACAGATGATAAGAATGGAGTCCCAAAGCCTAATCCTTTTATCAAGGAGATAGGAGATTGGGCTCCACCCTTTCTTGGCTTCTAGTAATCTGTGGGCATGTTTGTAAACATGAACACCAGGGATTAAGGGATGGCTCAGTTGGTAAAGTGCTTGCTACACATTATAAAGGCCTGAGTTCAATTCCCAGCACCACATAAAAAACTGGGAGTGGTGGTACATACCTGTGATCCCAATGCTGAGGAGATAAGAGACAGGGCATCCTTGGGGCTCCCTGAGCAGCCAGCCTAGCCTAATTAGTAATGTCTAGGTCACTAAGAGACACCTAGTCTCTGATCTCCATAGGTACATGCGCGCCTGTGCACCAACACATGTACATGCACCCACTCCTATACATATGCATAAAATTAGAGAGAGTTTGAATAGCAATAGGAAAACCTAATTTAACAAACACTGCTTAACAACAGCAGTGCTATCTTGTGGGAGGAATGCAAGATGGAACAGCAGTGATGTCAATAGTAGCAAGCAAGGAGTGGCAAGTGACTGGTGACACAGGCACTTTCAAGTGCTTAAGTAGTTCATGAGCAGGACAGTGTGCTGGCCAACATTACTTCTCAAGTATGCCTGTTAAAATAACTAGGCAAACCAAGTTACATTCAAATAATTACATGGTGTGTGCCTTCCAAAGGGGAATGCAAATGGAGGAAAAGAAAAATAATCTAAAAAAAATTCAGAGTGGGCACAGTGATCCAAACTGCAATGCCCATGGTTGGGAGGAACAGTGGTGTGCACTGCAATGCCCACAGCTGGGAGGCACAGTGGTGTACACTGTCATGCCCACAGCAACACCCACGGTTGGTGAGCACAGTGGTGTATACTACAATGCCCATGGTTTGTGGGTGCAGTGGTGCACACTGAAATACCCATGGTTGGTGGGCACAGTGGTGCTCACCGCAATGCCCACAGTTGGGAGGTAGAGGCAGAAGGATTACTGCTAGTTTATAGGGTCAACCTAAGCTAAATGGTGAGTTCCAGGCCTCCACAGTACTGGGGGGCATGTGGCAGGAAAGCTGGGAGGCAGCCATGCACCACCATGTTCAGCCAACAAAACGAGTTTTAAGGGAAAAGATATTACTAATAAAAATGACTACCCATGAAAAAGAAACAATTCTCTGGGGAGAGACTATTCTGGGCTTGGAATATCTCTTGGAGTACACAAAAGACAGAGCTGTTTCTCCGAAGAGGGTGTGCAGATGGGGGATGAACACACGAAGCATCAGCCCATGAGCCACAGCAAAGTGCCCCGAGAGTGCAGCAAAGTCTGTCACCGGACTCCAGTAAGAATGTTTAAAACGCACTGGTCACATCACAGACTGCGGAGGAACCTGAGGGACTCCACTGTGCAATATTTTGTGCTCTAGCAAATAAAGCTTGCCTGAAGATCAGAGGGCAGGACTAGCCATTAGTTAACCACAGAGGCTGGACAGTGGTGGTGCACACCTTTAGTCCCAGCACTTGGGAGGAAGAAGCAAGAAGATCAGGAGTTCAAGGCCACCCTGAGCTACAGATTGAACCAGTCTAAGAGAGAAATGAGTCAGGTGGTGGTGATCTCAGCACTTGGGAAGTGTATACAGGAATATATGGCAGATAGAGACAAGATCTCAGCTTGCCATTTGGTCAGAGATTTTGTAGAGTAAGAAGCCCTGGTGGCTGGCTGCTCTGATCTTTCAGCTTTCACCCTTGATATCCAACTCCAGGATTGTATGGAATAAAACTAATTAGTTCATGATTCACTCATCATTGACACACAGCTGTGCACATGGTATGAGTTTTCAGTGTGCTAGAACTGGATACCATCATGTAAAATAGCTTGGTAATTGCTTCTAAGACTAAAATTTGAGTCAGCAAGATGGCTCAGTGATTAAGGGTAGTTGCTGTGCAAGCCTAACAACCTCAATTCTGCTTGCTTCTTATGCCTAACTGCTTGAGCTTCACCCTCAGAATGTGTGTAAAGGTGTGAGAGAACTAACTGCACAAAGCTGTCCTCTGACCTCCACACAAGCACTGTGGCACAAGTGTCCCCCGTAATATATATACACACAATAATAAATAACAATTAACTGGTTTAAAAGGCTTTTAAAAATAAACTCACGGGCTGGAGAGATGGCTCGGTGGTTAGGAGCACTGTGCTGCTCTTCCAGAGGACCAGGGTTCAATTCCCAGCACCCACATGGCAGTTCACAACTGTCTGTTACTACAGTGCCAGGGGATCTGGCACCCTCACAAAGACATAAATACAGACAAAACACCAATGCACGTAAAATAAAAATAAAACTTTAAAAAATGTTTAAAAAAATAAAAATAAATTCACCAAGATTTAGATTGTATATATGATGGTGTTAATTGTATATGTCAACTTGGCTATATTAGGGTATCGCGCTATTTAGTCAGACACTGCTTTAATATTGAATCAGTGGGCTCTAAGTAAAGCACATTGTCCTCTATCATATTAGTGAGTGTCACCTGCTAAGGTGACAATCTTAAAACATAAGATTCTCAAGCAGGAACAAATCTTTCTCCTAGATGCCTTTTGAACTAAAGATGTGTAAGATTGTGACATTGTGCATCTTACTGCAGACCTGTTCTGAAGAAGTCAGACTTGGAGTCTCTACCTTTGGGAGCCAATGCCTCTGACAAACATTTCCCTCCACAAAGTGGTCCAGCTTTTCTGGAGAATTTTGACTCATCTATTATGTGATTACACTCTATGGAGTTTATCCCAAAAATGTGAATTCATTTTTATTTAGAAACATATAACATGTACATGAATATTCATAAAGCTGTATTTATTTAATAGAAAGTAAAACTATTTTTCTGAGGGTTTACCAGTAAAACTGCCCACACCCTGAAATACTACTCAGTACTAAACAGGAAGTGGCAAAGACTTGAAAGAACACAGAGGAAGCTGAGTAGCAAAGAGCCAACCACAAACTTATCATTGTTATTTTGAGATAGGGTCACACTATACACCTCTGGCTGGCCTGGGACTCACTATGTAGACCAGGGTGGACTGGAATTTACAGAGATCCTCCTGCCTCTGCCTCCCAGTTGTTGGTGCTGGAATTAAAGATGTGTCACCACACCCACCTGAAAACTTAATTATATTAGTATCTGTCTTAGTTGAGTCTCTGTTTGCTTCGATGAAACACCATGGCCAAAAAGCAAGTTGGGGAAGAAAGGGTTCAACTTTCCATATCACTGTTCATCAAAGGAAATCAGGACAGAAATTCAGACAGAGCAGGAACCTGGAAGCAGGAGCTGATGCAAAGGCCATGGACGGTGCTGCTTACTGGTTTGTTACAAGTGGTTGCTCAGCCTGCTTTCATATGGAATACAGGACCACTAGCTCAGGGGTGGCACCACCCACACTGGACTTGGTCCTCCTCAATCAATCACTAATTAAGAAAAATACTCTACAGGCTAGCCCACAATCCAATCTTTTTTTTTTATATATATAAAAAAAAGATTTGTTTATTTATTTTGTGTGTATCTGAGGGTTCTATCTGCATGTGTATGCCTGTACACCAGAAGAGGGCATCAGATCTCACTACAGATGGTTGTGAGTCACCATGTGGTTGTTGGGATTTGAACTCAGGACCTCTGGAAGAGCAGCCAGTGTTCTTAGCCTCTGAGCCATCTCTCCAACTCAATAATTTATTTTTTTTTATGTGCATTGGTGTTTTGCCTGGTTGTATGTCTGTGTGAGGGTGTCAGATCTTGGAATTACAGACAGCTGTGAATTGAACCCAGGTTTTCTGGAAGAACAGCCAGTGTTCTTAACTGTCAAGCCGTCTCTTCACCCCACCCCTCAACTCAATATTATGGAGGCATTTTATCAGTCAAGGTTTAGAGGAACTATAGTTTGTCAAAGTACATAAATCTCGCCAGCATACTGACCCATCGACTTGAAACACAAAAGCATCACTATTAAAGCCACACTCTTTCCTTTCTTGCTCATTCCAAAGACCACACATTAATAAAGACATCATATAAAACATGTCATATCCCACAGCCTTACAACTTCAAACTCCTCAAAAATTTTCAATCTCCTTTAACATCCAAATTCTCTATAAAACCCCAAAATCTCTTCTTAAAAAAGTTTAAAATCTCTTCACTGTGGACTCCTGTAAAATCAAAAATAAACGAAGTACTTTCTTATTTCAAGAGAAAAAAGCCAGGGCACAGTCACAGTCCAGACAATGCAAACCTAAATTTCCCGAAGCGTAAATAATGGAATGTCCAATGTCTGGGATCCACTCAGTCTTCTGGGCTTCTCCAAAGGGCTTGGGTCACTTCTCCCCCTCTGTCCTCTGCAGCACACACACTGTCTTCTAGGCTCTGGCTGGCTCCACTCCATGGCTGCTGCTGTTCTTGGTGGCCTTCCCATGATGCTGGCATCTCCAAACCCTGGGGTCTCTGCTGCAACTGCGGTATATTTTCACTGGTAGCCTTTCATGAACTCTCTTCATGGCGCCAAACCTCAATGTCTCTGCAGGACCCCTTCAATTCTGTGCCTTCAGCTACCACTGAGGCTGTATCTTCACTAATGGCCTCTCCTTGGCTTTCATAGAGCCAAGCTTCAGCTGCTCTCCATGACCCCTTCATGGCTTCAAAACCAGTACCACCTGGGAGAGTTAGACTACCAAGTACATCTACCAGCCTGAGGTATATATGACCTCGGCCGCCTCTGCAACACAGCTTCTGCGTGCTGACTCTCAGGAAACGCTTCCCAGATTTCACCTCATTGATTCTGGTCTCCTCTTAATTACCACTAATAATTTCTCAGCACAAGTTGACCAGCATTAAGTATCCCAGCAAAGGAAAAGTTTCATTCTAGCAGTTCTGGTTTACTGTTAATCACAGCAGATGCTCTAGCTAACCAGAACCACTGAGTTATGTTTGTTTTTCAAGACAGGGTTTCTCCGTGCAGCCCTGGCTGTCCTGGAACTCACTCTGCAGGACCAGGATGGCCTTGACCTCAGAGATTCCTCTGCCTCTCTGCCTCTGCTGGTACTGTCCAGCTGAACCATTGAATCTTAAATGGAAATACTATCCCTGATAGAGTCGTTAAACGTCCCTTTGAAACTTTTACAAGTCAGGCCTCCATCTTCTACTTTGATCTCAACATTCTTATCTTTCAAGAAGAGCTTACCAAGTACTGAACGTGAATAGTTTTTATTGTACAAAGGTCCAAAGTCCCATCCACAGTCCCTCCCCAATACAACATGGTCAAGTCTGTCACAGTGACACCCTACAGTACGGGTGTCCATTTTGTCTTATTATAGGGTTTGTATTTGTGCAATGACACACCATGGCCAAAAATCAAATTGGGGAGGAAAGGGTTTATCTGGCTTACACTTTCATATCATTGTTCATCATCAAAGGAAGTCAGGGCAGAAACTCAAACAGAATAGGAACCTGGAGGCAGAAGCTGATGCAGAGGCCATGAAGGGATGCTGCTTAATGGCTTAATGGATTGTTCAGCCTGCTTTCTTAGAGAACCCAAGATCACTGGCCAAGGGATGACACCACCCACAATGGGCTTAGCCTTCTCCCATCAATCACTGATTAACAAAATGCTTAATAGGCTGGCCCACAGCCCAATTTTATGAAGGCATTTTCTCAATCGAGGTTTCCTGCTCTCAGAGGAACTTTGGTTTGTTTCAAGTTGGCATAAATCTAGCCAACACATTATTCATTAATGTTATAGGTATTATTCCATTTATGTAATAGTCATGAAATACTGTAATTAGACACAAAGGGAACTGTCAATGGGATCAGGAGTTAGGAGCTGGGCTGGGCTAGGAAGGGATTGTGAGAGAGAGAGGCCTTTTAGCCACAGGCTGGTCAAGTGTCATAGTGGGGTGATGGGTGCACAAGCCTGTTAGGGTGACTTACTTTCAGGCTTCACAGCAGGCAGGGAAATCATTTTACAGTAAAATCAGCTCAATTTTATTGTAACCATTACTGCACCAGGACTTCTCGAGTCTGGCCCAGATCAGGTTACTTTAGCAATATTTTAAGCACATCGTGATATTTGAAAAAGTTTTCAGATAACTATTAACCCAGTCCCAAGTGCACAACTATTTAAGACATGTTTACATTGAGATTTCTTACAAAGTACATCTGGCTTCTTTTACAAGAATGAGTACTGTTGCCTAGAGATAGGGGCCAAGATTTGGGGTCTAGGAAGTTCAGCTAAGGTAAATATACCTGTGGGTTTTCAGATCAGCCTGGCCCTAAGATAACACAGAAGTCACTTGGGCTGATGTGAAGTACAAGTAACATCACTCCTGAGAATGAGTTTTATGGTTCGGTTCGAAAGAAATGCTCAAGATTTAGGGGGGAAGAACTGGGATAAAAAAAATTCTTGGAGACATGGGTAGACCCTGTCTTATCAGACAACAAAGCCACCAGGTTGTAAAATGAAGTCATTGGCATTCCAAGAAGAGCAGATACACACCTCATTCCACTGAAGAGGTAAACAGTGTGTTTAACTTTCTTGGCTTCTCCAGCACTTATCTGTGTGCACAAGGTCCTTCTGTCCTCTACAGCTGTCATGTGATAAGAGCACACACACACACAATAGTCACGACTGGTGACAAGCAATCTCTCCTGTCTCTTGGATTCATTCTTGTCCTCTACCTGTATAAGATGGCAGTCCCAGTGAGGCTTGGAGGACCCACAGTACATAGTCTTTGCAACCTATAAATACAGAATTGTTTTTAAAAGATGAAAGAGAAGCTTGAGAAATAGCTCAGTGGTTGAAAGCACTGGCTAGTTCCAGAGAACCAAGATTTGATTTTCCAGAACCACATGATGCCTCTCAACAGTTCATAACTCCCAATTCTAGGAGATCCAAATACTCTCTCCTGGCCTCCTTAGGCATCAGGCAAATATTCTGATTCAACAGGATAATTTCTAAGAAAATACGAAATCATCACCCAAAAAGAAATATAACACCTATCTAGCTGTATAACCACCAAAGAAACTGAAATGATAGTAAATAATAGTTTAAAATCTTATGCCAAGAAAATGCCAGGCCTGCGTGTATAAAGTTTGCCTAACCTTGACCAAAACTAAACAGGGACAATGTAAAGAATGAGAAGCACATGTGCCCATCCTGGAAATGTGTAGATTGCATTCAGCTGGGATGAATCATGAGAAACACAAGGCTGTTTTTAATATTTTCAATGTGTTGTAATGAATTATATTAATGATTGAGGAAGAAAACCCATCACCACCTCGAAATATGCATAAAAAGCATCAAGTACCCAGAGTTAGCTATCAACATGGTGAGAGGGGAGACCAACTCCAGAAAGTTGTCTTCTGACTCTTCATTCACTCTGAGGCACACACACACACACACACACACACACACACACACACACACAGAGAGAGAGAGAGAGAGAGAGAGAGAGAGAGAGAGAGAGAGAGAGAGAGAGAGAGAGAGAGAGAGAGAGAGAGCAAGCAAATAAATAAATGAGCTGCTAGGCAATTCAAAAGATAACAGAAGAGATTTTAAAAACCATGTCAAGATGCAAGAAATCATCTGAACAAGGTGTGTATTAAATAGTTCTCTCTATCACTGTTTGCAAAAGACAGAAGTATAGAAACAGGAAGGTCAGGGTTGCTGGTGCTCAGGTGTCAACAGTTGGAACCCAGGGGATCTTTAGGGCACTGAGACCCTCCTCCTGTATGACACAGTAATGAAGGATCCCTGTCACTATATGCTTGTGCAAGAACATGCAAGAAGTAGCTAAGCGTAGTGGTGGCTCTGAATAATGGCACATTGATGTCCTTCGGTGGAAGCTTTGATGACAGAAGGCTGTATGTGTAAAGGCAGGATGTGTCTTCTTAATATTGCCACTTACTAAAAACCAATGTCAGAAAAAGAAGAGGAAGATGAAGGAGAAGAAAGGAAACCACTTTCAGGTCCATTCAATTCATCTTCTCTATCTACTTATAAAGGAGACTTGCAAATTAGTATATCTCTCTGCCTGACTTTTTGCCCTTTTCACAAAACAGTAACCATTCTACAGCCTGATACTCTCCTGTCTTAAATTTCCTCCATCAAGCCAGGCAGTGGTGATACGTGCCTTTAGTCCCTGCACTCAGGAGGCAGAGGCAGGCAGATCTCTGTGAGTTCAAGGCCAGTCTACAGAGAGAGTTTGAGGACAGCCAGTACTACACACAGAAACCCTGTCTCGAAAAACCAAAAACCAAAAGAAAGAAAGAAAGAAAGGAAGGAAGGAAGGAAGGAAGGAAGGAAGGAAGGAAAAAGAAAGAAAGAAAGAAAGAAAGAAAGAAAGAAAGAAAGAAAGAAAGAAAGAAAGAAAGAAAGAAAGAAAGAAAGAAAGAAAGAAAGAAAGAAAGAAAGAAAGAAAGAAAGACTAAACAAACAAACAAAAAACATTTGTTGCTTGCGTAGAAGATCTGGCACCCACATGGTGATCCTCAACCTCCTCTAACTCCAGCTGCAAGTAATATGGCTTGAAGCGCTCATGTGTTTTAGAAAGCATTAGTGACTAAGAAATAAGGAAAAGGGAGAGAGAATGTGAGACTGCCACACTGCCAAGCCCCTTTCAAGAGTGTCCTGAGGTTCTCAAAGCCATGGTGAATCAAAAGCTTTGGAAGAGGTTCTGTGATGAGCTGAGGAGCCCTCTCTGGAACACAAGCTGATATTGCTATAACCTGTTTGCTTTTCATAGCTTTGAATTTATAGAGCTCTAAGGCAGGTGGTGGTGCACGCCTTTAATCTCAGCCCTTGGGTAGGCAGATCTCTGAGTTCCTGGCCAGCCTAGTCTACAGAGTGAGCTTCAGGATAGACAGGGCTACACAGAGAAACACTGTCTCAAAATACAAAGAAACAAAAACCTCATCTAACTGAAGAAAATTCTGCTGAGACCAATTGAATAAGCTCAGAATGTTAGCTAACTAAAATCTCAACCAAGAACACTTTTAGCACGTGCGTAAATATGAAAGAGATTGTGACTTGAAAACCACTTCAATGATGTGCAATGTAAACACATTGGATTTTATACAATGGATGTACCAGTCATATAAAATAAAATTATTTCATTAAAAAAATAAAAGCCTGGTAGTGGTGGTGCACACCTTTAATCCCAGTACTCAGGAGGTGGATCTCTGTGAATTTGAGGCTAGCCTGGTCTACAGAGCTAGTTGCAGGACAGCCAGGGCTGTTACACAGAGAAACGCTGTCTAAAACACACACACACACACACACACACACACACACACACACACACACACACACACACACACACACACACACACACACACACATAAAAGAGTTGGGCCAATGAGATGAGTCTGTGGGTAGAATAATTTACTGTCCAAGCCTGAGTTCTACTCCTGTGTACCACAGTGCAAGGGGGGACTGATCAGAAAGCTGCTCTCTGATCTCCAGATAGGTGTCTAGGCTCTAACATACACATCACTCTCTCTCTCACACACACACTCTCTCTCATACATATTATACACATATATGTACAAATAACAGTAAAGTTTAAAAATTTAAAGTCCCCTGAATTTCTCTAAACAGTAGGGGAAAAAAGCCTTAGAAATTTAATTTAAAAAAGACAATGTGCCAGTAATAAATCTAAGAAAAATGTACAGGGCTTTTAACTATTTTTTTCTTATGTGTGTGTGCCTTCATGCACATTATGAGCTGTATGTGCAGGAGTTTTCAGAGGTCAGAAGAGAGTGTTGTATCCCTTGGATCTAGAATTATAGGCAGTTATGGGTCACCACGTGGACACTGTGAACTGAACCTGGGTCTCCCACAAGAGCAGTATGTGTTCTTAACTACTGAGCTAGCTCTCTGGTTCCTGTAGAGGCCTTTAGAGAAGTTATTTATTTTAATTTAGGATTTCTTTCTTTCTTTTATTCTTTATTTATTTGAGGCAGCATTTTTTTTTCTGTAACAATCTTGGTTGTTCTGTAACTTGCTTTGTAGACCAGGCTAGCCTCAAACTCACAGAGATCCATTACCCCTGTCTCCTGAGTGTTAGGATTAAAGGTGTGTGCTGCCGCTGCCACCACCTGACTTATATTTTTATTTTTAATTATGTGTGTATATGTGTCCGTATATGGGTTTGTGCACGTGAGTTCAGAGCCCCCACAGGCTGTAAGAGATTGTCACATTCCCCAGAGTTGGCGTTATATGTGATGGGAACTTTGATCCTGTGGAAGAACAGTACACTGTTAACCACCGATCCATCTCTCCAGCTGCTACCCACTCCCATTTTTTTTTTTCAAAAGTAGAACATAGTAAGGGCTCAATTGTAATTCTACTTACTCAGGAGGCCGAAGTAGAATTGTGAGTTTGAGGTCTGGCCTACACAAACCAAACTAAACACAACCACATTAAACATACAAACAGGAAGGAACTTCTAAAGTCAAGATGTGCCCTAAAGCACTGGCCATGAATTCCGTGGGGGTGAGTGGCAGAGTCCTGGAGACCCCACAGCAGATCTTAGGCAGAGATGGGGCATGGGGACAGAGCGCTCAATACACCCTGGCCTGGGTGACAGTGATGCTGGGACACCCAGTTCTCTACACAGGAAAACACGAGCTAGAATCATCTCCTCACATCCCTCACACAAACATCATCCAGATGGATGATGGCTCACTATCAGCCAACTGCAGCCCTTTAGGGAATATCCCATGAGCTCACTGTAGCATACTCAGGCATGAGCTCAACCTAGCAAGCCTGGAACTCAGTGCAGACCCCCCCTTGGGAGTTTCAATAACTTTTCAGCCAGGCCACACAGAGCCTGCAAGACAGGAAGGCGAGGATGAACCATCCCGAAAAAGAAGACAGGAAGCCGCAGTGGGTGTTTCATGGAAGAAAGAATAGTGTTCTCTCTTCAGCGAAAGCCTAGGTGGTGCTCTCAAATACAGCAAGTGAGTCCAGCAGTGGTGGCTAACGCCTTTAATCCCACCAGTCCAGAGGCAGGCAGGCAGATCTCTGTGAATAAGAGTCTAATCTGGTCTACAGAGTGAGTTCCGGGACAGCTAGGGTTGTTATACAGAGAACCTGTCTCAGAAAAACAAAGGGAAAAAAAAAAAAAAAAACAATAATTGCTCATGCCAAGTGGACTCGGAGTCAGGATCAGCAAAACAGTCAGGGACACAGCAGGCTGTAATTGTCTTGGAGCAAAATTTGACATTGAGTGAGGTTCAACACTGCACTGTGGCCAGAAATTCTGCTCTCAAGATACTGTCCAGACAACAGAGTCCATATTCATTTTTAATAGCGGAATGGCACAAAGGTCCAACACTAAGAATCACGAGTGATGCCTTCAGTGTCAACAGGGCTTTCCTTTCAAAGTGCAATGTGAGGAGAAAATAAAAAGCACTTTTCAGAGCGATGCTGTCCTGGCTGGTTTTTGACACAAGCTGGAGTCACCAGAGAGGAGGGAGCCCTGCTAAGAAAATGTCTCCATAACTGTAGGCAGACAAGCCTGCAGGGCATTTTCTTAATTAGTTATTGATGGAGGGAGGGTCCATCCCACTGTGGTTGGGGATATCTGATGCCCTCCCCAAGCTGGTGGTCCTGGGTTCTATGGGAAAGAGGCTGAGCAAGCTAGTAAGCAGCACCCCTTCATTGGCATCTGCTTCAGTTCCTGCCTCCAGGGTCCTGTCCTGTTTGAGTTGCTGTCCTGACTTCCTTCACTGATAGACTCCAGTATGGAAGGGTAAGCCCGAAAAACCCTTTCTTTCCAACTTGCCTATGGTGGTGGTGTTCCATTTCAGCATTAGAAACCCTAAGCAAATGTCAATATACAATTGAAAACCTGGGGCTGGGAGATGCTCAGCAGTTAAGAGCATGTACTGCCCTTGCAGAATACCTGAATTCAACTCAGAGCACCCATGTCAGGAAGCTCACAACTACAGGTGACTTCAGCTCCTGGGGATCCAATGCCTTTGGCTTCCAAGGACCCTCCACTCACATGCACATACATGTACATGTACTTAAAACAATAAAAAAAGTCTTTCAAATCGAAAACCAGGAAACCAACATGTTATTTAGAGATACATAGGCATATGACAAAGAAGAAAAGGGAGGGACAGGTCAACATCTGATTAAATAAGAGTGTGTTCTTGTCATGGGGGAAGGATACTTTGTGCAAGGTCCCTAAGGGTGCAGGTGTCTAATACGTGAATGCTTCCACACAAGTTCCCGTTTTTTTTTTTTCTTATTAACTGACCCAGCTAGTTATCAACTGACTGGCAGGGCCCCACCAACCCATTACAAACTGGCCACATTTCACAAGGCAGCCTTCTTCCCCTTCCCCCTTCTCTCTCTTTCTCTCTCTCGCTTTCTCTCTCTCTCTCTCTCTCTCTCTCTCTCTCTCTCTCTCTCTCTCTCTCTCTCTCACACACACACACACACACACACACACACACACACACACACACACACACACACATTCTGAAGTTCAAGAGCATGCCTGGCTCATTGTGTGTGCCTAGAACCTGTCTTTGGCTTGCACTTAGACTCAGTAAGGATTTGTTAAATGTCTGAATGAATTCATAAAGAAAAGATGTCCCTCGGCTAGGGAGGTAGTTCATCCTGTGCAGACTTTACCAGAAGGATGAGGGCCCGTGTTTGACCTCCATCTTCTATAAAACAAAACAAAACATACAACAACAAAATTAGACCTAGTGGCTTGTGTTTAATATTCCCAGCACAATGGAAGCTTTGCCTGAGGCTTGTTGGCCAAGCAGCCTAGGCTAATATATGCACACACATTTCCCCACACATAAATTTACACCTCACCCACACATACACATACACAGAAAAAAAATTAATGGGGAAGAGGGTACTGGAAGATGGCTCAGTGGTTAAGAGCACTTGCAGAGGATCCAGATTCACTTCCTGGTACGCAAATAGCAGCTCACAATGTTCTCTAATTCCAAACATATATCCAGGGTAACACACTCATAGATACAAAATACAAAATAGTTGTTTTAAAATGGATAGATGGTTCAGTGGTAAGAGTCCTAGTTGCTCTTCCAGAGGACCCAGATTTCATTCCCAGCACCCACACACTGGATGACAACTGTATATAACTCCAGTTCTAGGGACCTCTAATGCTCTCTCCTGACCTTCATGGGCATTAGGCATGCACATGGTGCAGATATTTGTGCAGGTAAAATACCTATACACATAATAAAATAAAGACAGTAAGAGAAATCTTTTTTTTTTCTTCCTCAAAAGAGGGTTTCTCTGTGTAGCCCTGGCTGTCTTTGAACTTGCTTTGTAGACCAGGCTGGCTTTGAACTCTGATGCATCTACCTCTGCTTCCCGATTGGGATTAAAGGTGGGCACCAACACCACCTGGCAGTAGAAGAAATTCTTATTTTTTTTGTTTATTATTTTTAATTGTGAGGTGTGTGTGTGTGTGTGTGTGTGTGTGTGTGTGTGTGTGTGTGTGTGTGCTTGCACAAACATGCAGGTGCCCAAGGTCAAGACATCAGATCCCCTGAACTGGAGTTACAGGAGGTTGTGAGCCACCTAACGTGGGTTCTGGGAACTGAACTTGGATCCATCCTCTGTAGAAGCAGTGTGTGCCATTAACCCCATCATACCTCTAGCTCTCTAAAAATAAATTTTAAAAGTAGGAGCAGGAGGAAGAGAAGGAAGGAAGGAAGGAAGGAAGGAAGGAGGGAGGGAGGGAGGGAGGGAGGGAGGGAGGGAGGAAGGAAGGAAGGAAGGAAGGAAGGAAGGAAGGAAGGAAGGAAGGAAGGAAGGAAGGAAGGAAGGAAGGAAGGAAGGAAGGAAGGAAGCCTTGCTGAGAATCTTTTCCATTGATGAGGGAGCTAAGGTCTCATCGGGTCCTTCGGGAAGCCCAGAGCAGAGGTTGGGGAAGGAAGAAGGGCTCCGAGCCTCCACATTCCTCTGCTTGAGCCTGAGCCAAGTCACACACAGAGCACATCTGGGGCCTGCCCCGCCCAAGGCCTAAAGCCATTGCCCCTTCTGTAGCTCTGGCCAGTTTCAGCCTTGTCCTGGCTGTTCCCAACCCCAGGCCTCCCACCCTTCTTGGCAGGTTAATCTGGGTGCTTGGCCAGGAGTGTCTCCCCAGGGTAGGGGCCAAAAGCCTTGCCTGCTCTGTCTCATCTTTTTAGGTCCTTGCTTGCTCATCAGGAAGCCCTGTTTGGCTTGGAAGAGGGGGTACTGGCAGGCTAATAGCTCCCCATGACCAGAGCCTTTTCATGCGCTGACCCTTCCTTTCCTGGCCCCTGATGTCTCTGCCTCTGGCCTTTTTGGGGGTGGAAAAAAGATCTTGGGGTGAACATAAAATGAGGAGAGCTAGCGGGAAACTGGAGTCTGGTGCCCAGTGCTGACCACACCCAGAGATTCCCTTCTGGAGCCTCACAAACTGAGCTTTGAGGAGATTGAGCCACCACCCTGGCTCCTCCCCTCTGGGGTCCTGAGCTGGAAGAAAGACGCCTTTTCTGGGCCTGAAACTCCAGCCTCTCAGCCAGGGCAGCTATCCCAGCCCTATTGTCTTCTGCTGTTCAGCAGCCAAGGCATCGCCCAGTGCCGTGGTCCAGCCACAGCAGGTCAAAGGGTCCCCGAAGGTGAGGCAAAGGGGTCGGCGAGTGAGAAAGAACGAGACAACTCTCTCGGGAGTGCAAGTTCAGTCTAAGTTTATTAGGTTCACTAACGGTGTTTAAAAAGGAAATGTTTTGGCAAACTCAACGAGTGGGCTGAGATCATTATCAAAGTATCAAACAGTTAGTTATTGAATTATAAGAATTATGTCATCATTTCTTAAAAATAGAAGCGAATCGTGTCTTTCTTAAGATATGATTAATAATCAAAACAAAGAATATTTCTGCCAAGAGCAAGGAAACGTTCTACTTTACTTAGCCTCTAGTATATAATGTCCTGCCAACTTTTGGCTTCGTTAACTTTTTTATCTATGTGCCTATATCCAAATCTTAACAGGTAGTCGTTAAAAGAGACAGTGATTAACCAAGTTAATATTTTTATTTCAACTTGCTCTTACGATTATGCTTACGCATAATAATTAATTCGTGAGAACAAGCTTTACTGCAGTTCTCATCCCATTATATCATGCTCTAACGGTTGTGGGGCTATGTTTTTATATATCCACCAATGATAACAGGGTTTCCTATGCTTGATCAAACAATCTATTTTTTGTTCAAATCTTCCTCGTACTAAGGCCTATTCTTTCTATCTATAATTTACTCTTTTTAAGGATTTAATCTTATCCTTGGGTGTTCTAATAGAGTGGTCCTGACCTTTCTAATCTCTCCATACAACTTAAATCATTATACTTTATCCATTTCTTATTGATATTTATTATTCTTTCTCCTTATTTATTATAAATTCCTATATATGGAAGTGGGCCCTTAGGTGAATACCAGGGTCTTCCTGCTATCAAATAAACAGGGCCATATTCAGTCATAATAATTGGAATCACCTTCTGTTTTCTCTGGAATTTCCTCTTACTCTCTAATTTCTGGGGGAGAATTCTTCCATTATCTGGTGTAGGAGAGGCACTTACTTTAAAAATTCCAAGTATCTCTTCTTATTATAATTCACGAAGAAAATCAACCATGTTTTTAGATTTAGATAAATATTTCACAGTCATCTTAAGTAAAGGAATTCTCAGCCTTAGAGGAATTGATAGTAGCATCATTTCCTCCGTTCAAATCTTTCATGGAAGTTACAACTTCTTCCCTAAATAATGAAACAATAATCAGAAGTATAAACACACAAAGAACAATTAATCCCACATCCAAGATGGGGTGGTGTCCTCGTCCTTTTCTTGGACTCAGGATTCCTTGAACCGTCCTCCTCTGTTCTGTGACCTTGTCAGACATCATGGGTGGAAAAGGACAGGACAGCCCAGATGCCTGCAGCAAAGGCCACTCTTCAGCTCCAGCAGCCCTGCTCCCTGGTGGTCTCACCACATGGCTCCCTGCTGCCCTATGCAAGGGATTCTTTGTGTTTCTGGAATTCCCGTCTTGTAAGGGCATGAAGTGGCATGGCCCCTGGCCAGGAAGCCCTGTGTATTGGGTCATTGGGAGGGGTAGGAGTAGATCAGTCAGCAGAGAGCTTTCCCAGGCCCCGGCCAGTGTCCTGGAACTTCTCACTGACCAGAACTCAAGCTTACTTTGGAGTGTTTTTTTTTTTTTTTTTTTTTTTTTCCCTGTCGGATGGCACCTGTGGGTAACTGATCTTCTTTAGGTTTCTGAACCTCTCTCCCAGGTGAAGAGAGGTGGTCAAGGCACTGAGGTAAAATTCAGAAACAGACTCCATATTCCCTCACTTTTCTTTTTGGGTTTGTATGATGGCAGGTCAACCTGCCCTTTTCAGTTCAGAGTCATTCAGTGCTCATTGCAAATGCTGAGCCCCCGGGCAGTACTTGAAACTTAGTTCTCTTGGCAAAGAGGTCTGTCTTGGCTTGCCTTTCCCAGGCCGGGGACATATTTGGCTCTGCACTCTCCAAGCAAGGCTGCCTTGGAACCAGCCCAGCCAATTCCCAACAGCAGGTATTCTGCTCTCACGACTACTCAGTACTGGCCACTCTCTTTGTCCAGGAAGAACCGTGGCTCATAGCTGTGGGGAGATCCAGTCAAGAGCCTGAGAAAGATGGGTGGTGCGGTTGAGTCACCCACACCTCTTCAGTCACCTGCGCCTTCGGGAGGGGCAGGGCGGACAAGCCCAAGTCCCGCGGTGGGTGGGTCTTCATGTGGGCGGGGCCTGATCCAGCCCCGCCCCGGCGTTTAACCCTGGGGCCGAGCCACCCAGACCTCCCCTCTGCCTGCTGTCTGGGGTCCCCCCTGTGTTCTCCCGCGCGCTCCCATGGCCGGAAAATTGCTGTCACTGTTGCCACCCCTGCTGCTGGCCGCGGTGGGTCTTGCTGGCCTCCTGCTGCTGTGCGTCCCTACTCAAGACGTCCGGGAGCCGCCTGCCCTCAAGGTGCACGCGCCCACCGCTGCGCTTGTCTGGGAAGTAGCTGGCTGGGGAGGAGGGAGCTGGGGTGGGGGCGAGGAGCTGTCGGGGGGGGGGGGAATGTAGGAGCGCTTCGGGACACCCTGGGCTCCGGTGTCAGCCGGGACAGACCCGTGCTGTGCCTCCGGCCGGGTCCTAGGTTCCGCGCTTAGTTTTACTGAGTTCGCGGGGTGACAGAGGCGCTTCCGGAGCTCCACGGCACTGTAGGCCAAGTTCGTGGGAGTTCCTCTGTGGCGGCCTCACGTTGGAGCTACGAGCACGGCGAAGCAGCTCTCTTCCCGCTCCCTTCATGCTGGTTCCCCAGCTGTGGCAAGAACCTCCGCCCCTAGTCTAGCGCGATTTCCGGGCAGCACCCAGAGCGCCGTTATAGAAGGGCATTGGTTCTAGATTCAGCTCCAGATTAGGGGACAACACAGTAGGGACCTCTCAGACCAATGTCTGACCAGTGACACTTGAAGGAAGCTTGCTGGTTCTAAAGGGTCTCAACCCTCAGGCTAGAAGCTGGCACCTTTAACCTTTTGTTAATCTTGTGCTGAGTTTGTGTGAGGAGTGGACATCCCAACCCCAGGCACCCAGGATGCATGGGGAAGAGCTCTGTAGCTATGCGGGATGGGCCATGGGGTGTGGGAGTTGGATCATTGTATTTGCCTGGCTCTGGAGGAGTTGCCTGGTGTGCATGAGGACTGGGGGGAGCAGCTCTTTCCCAGGCTAGAACTGGCACATGCCCCAGACTGGTGTCCAGCCAGGCTCCCTCAGCTGGAGCCCAGCCCCCTGGAGCAGGCTACCCTGTAAAGAAGGCCCCCCCTTGGCTCTGCAAAACCAATCTCTCCGTGGCTTTTAGGCTCAGAGAGAGGCATGGATTGGAGACCTACACTCACTCAGCCTCAGCCACATTCTTTCCCAGTGGCCCTTATTTCACTCACTCAGGTTAGGCTAAAGTCTCTGCAGATACAGGTAGGGGGGGGGGAGAAGAAAGGGGAGCCTTTGGGTTTGGTCCCCCTGAACTGAGGACCTTGTGTCCCCAAGGCAAAATTCCAGATGTGCCTTTGGGACCCTCTGTCCGTGGCCCCTCAGTGACCTTCCAGAAAATCTACTTTCTTGTGCCTGCTAGTACCATCCTCAGGTAGTTGAAGAGGGGTCACCTTAGGACTCTACATCCCTCAGACTGACTTACCACTCCCACCCATAGTATGGCATCGTTCTGGATGCTGGCTCTTCACACACATCCATGTTTGTCTACAAGTGGCCAGCGGACAAAGAGAATGACACAGGCATTGTGGGTCAGCACAGCTCTTGTGATGTTCAAGGTGAGCATAGAATTGGGGCTATTGTTCAGTTTTAGCTTTACAGGCCCAAACAGTCATACCCCTCTGCTTGCTGCTAGGTGGGGCTCACTTGAGGCAAGAGTTCAAAGAGAGAGGTTGGGTTCTCTGGACCTGGGAGGGGCTGTGGGTGCTTTATGTTCTGGAACAAGTCCTGGGAAGCAGGTGGGAGCCTTGGGGTTTAATGGTCCAAGACAGGTCTCTCTGCACTATAGAGGAGGTAGGTGGGGCTTTGAGGATCTAAGGGTGTATTCAGGCAGGTTCTTTGGAGGGTAGGCTAGTCTGACAATGCCCGAATCTTTCTCTTGGCACCTGTGCCCACATCCACCGGCAGACGGCAGCTTCAGAGACTTTGGGTGGCACCTGGACCCTTTGTCTCCAAATTGGCTATCTCTGAGCTTAAGCTGGTAGGGTATACCTAAGCAGTCTCATCAGCCTACATCCCATCTAGAAACTGTCTGCCAAGCCTGGGTCCAACTCCTTGCTCCCTTTAGGTGGGGGCATCTCCAGCTATGCAAATGACCCTTCCAGGGCAGGCCAGAGTCTGGTCAAATGTCTTGAACAGGCACTTCGGGATGTGCCCAAAGACAAACACACCAGCACACCGCTCTACCTGGGAGCTACAGCAGGCATGCGCCTACTCAAGTGAGTACCTATACCCTGACTTGGCCCAGTGGCCTTCACAGTTCTTCAACAGAGTAGAAACTCCCTCCGTGGGCAAGGTCTCAGGAACGCCTGGCAGAGGGCATCTAGAGATGAGCTCCATCAGAGTCCTCCCCATTCCACAGCTTGACCAGCCCAGAGGCCACAGCCAGGGTGCTTGAGGCAGTGACGCAGACGCTCACACAGTACCCCTTTGACTTCCGTGGTGCTCGAATCCTCTCGGGACAGGATGAAGGGGTATTTGGCTGGGTGACGGCCAACTACCTGCTGGAGAACTTCATCAAGGTGGGCCCTGAAGCTGGCCCAAAGAGCCTGGGGGCCTGCAGGCCTTGCCTACCCACTATATCAATCCAATCTCTATTCTCCACAGTATGACTGGGTGGGCCGATGGATCCGACCAAGGAGGGGAACACTGGGGGCCATGGACCTTGGGGGTGCCTCAACACAGATCACCTTTGAAACGACCAGCCCATCTGAAGATCCAGACAGTGAGGTCCACTTGCGGCTCTATGGCCAGCACTACCATGTCTACACCCACAGCTTCCTCTGCTATGGCCGAGACCAGGTTCTCCAGAGGCTGCTGGCCAGTGCCCTCCAGGTACCTCTCCAACCTCAACCACCATAGCACACTGGTGCCTCCTTGAGGAAGGGAGGAAGAAGGTACCAAAGAGCAGAGCCAGGGAAGCAGCTCATACTGACCTCAGGGACTGTGAGAGATGCCTCCTTGTACATGGATGCACGGATAACTGTGAGGCCCACAATGGGTCAGACCTCCATGATGATGCCCCCCTTCAGCCTCAACCACCAGATCGCTTGACCGGTGCTTATCCAGCTGGGTGTGCCTCAGCTTTGAAGGCAGGTGGGGAGGAATCCAATAGGATAAAGGGCCAGTAATAGGGGTCTAGAGTAAGGACAGCCAACCCGGCCCAAGCGTTTGCTGTAATGGTTAGCTGTGATTGTTCGTGAACGCAAAAGAGGCATTTCCCAAGTTGGATGTGTGGACAGTTCATCATACTGCTTCTCTGGGGTGGGGTGGAAGGTAGTAACAAGAGTGGGAAATTCTATTTGTACTCTGGTTAACTCCCCAGAGCCATCGCTTCCACCCCTGCTGGCCAAAGGGCTACTCCACCCAAGTGCTACTACGAGATGTCTACCAGTCACCATGCACTATGGGCCAGCGTCCTCAGATCTTCAACAGCAGTGCTCTAGTCAGCCTTTCAGGGACCAGCAACCCTGCCCTGTGCCGTGACCTAGTCTCTGGGCTCTTCAGCTTCTCCTCCTGCTCCTTCTCCCAATGCTCCTTCAATGGGGTCTTCCAGCCCCCTGTGACTGGGAATTTCATCGTGAGTCTGGGTAGATAGATGGGTTTGGGGCATAAGGCACTAAGCATCTGGGGGTCTTGTGGTAGTATGTCTACACAATCTTTCTCCCACAGGCCTTTTCTGCTTTCTTCTATACTGTGGACTTTCTCAGGACAGTGATGGGGCTGCCTGTGGGAACCCTGCAGCAGCTGGAGGCAGCCACAGAGATCATCTGCACCCAGACCTGGGCTGAGGTGAGGCCTGTCTCTCATATTCTCCACGGCTGGGCAGGAGGCTTGGCCATTCATTTGCTCTAAGAATAGAGAGACCCAGTCATTTCAGAATGCTGGCTGCCATAGATAGACTCAAAAACCAGCAAGATTAATGTGTGGAGTTTGGGACTGGGTAAAATAGAATTCTAGTAGTCATTTCAGGGTCTGATATTATAATCTAGGTCTGGAGAGTAAGTGAGACACATATTGCAAAGACTGTGGCAACAGGGAGCTCAAAGCAAGCAGGGACAGAAAGGCAGGTGTCTATGACAGAGTGTGGCAAAGAATGTCTCACCAGTGGCGGGGGTTGGGGGTGGGGTGGAGGACACGGGGAGATACTCCAGGAGAGATTCAGCAGGGCTTGGGGTATGCCTGGAGGAGTTGAAGACACCACTGGATTTCTGATTCTGGTCACCAGCTGAATAATAGTTTCAGATAAGAAAGAGTAGAGACGTCTCAATAGCTGGAGTGTGAGGTGGCCACCAAGAGTCCTGGAGAAATAGATCCTCCTAGTCTTAGACATCCTTGAAGGTCTCAGAAAAGTGAAGCCAAGTAGTCAGAGAGCAGCATTCAAGACTGGCCCTCTGTTCCATTGATTATGAAACAAGAATGCTACTATCTCTTTCCCTAGTGGCCACCCTTGCTCTCCTCTCCATCTGGCTGCTGGAAAGACACAGGCCTTCCAGTAGTCATGTGGTTTATCCCAGAGGAGTGTCTGCCTGGGAAGGGCGTCTTGGACTAGGTCTTTCTGTGTATTTCTGGCCACAGGCCTCTCTTAGTCTGTGCTGTAGGGAGTGTCCTGTACCCGCGGCCCAAAGCTCCTCGTGGCTCCTAATCTAACGATGTCTTGCCCGCTTCTCAGCTTCAGGCCCGAGTGCCAGGGCAGCAGGCCCGCCTGGCTGACTACTGCGCAGGAGCCATGTTCATACAACAGTTACTAAGTCGCGGCTATCACTTCGATGAGCGGTCTTTCAGTGGAGTGGTCTTCCAAAGGAAGGTGGGTGATGGGTGGGGCCGGAGGATTCGGGCAGCGGCCTCTTGGAAGCTGACGCCACGCCCCCTCTCAGGCTGCAGACACGGCTGTAGGCTGGGCGCTGGGCTACATGCTGAATTTGACCAATCTGATACCGGCTGACCTTCCGAGACCTCGTAAGGGAACTCTCTTCAGCGCCTGGGTCGCTCTCCTCCTGCTCTTTGCCGTCCTGCTCTTGGCGGCGCTGGTCCTGCTCTTGCGTCAGATGTGCTCCACCAAGTCCCCAGGCGCCCTCTAGGGGTGCTCTGGGAGCTGCTCCCAACTCCCCAGAGCATCTCTGACACTGAGTCAGCCACTGGGATGAAACCCTGATATCTGCGTCCACAGGAAGACTTGGTAGGTCCCTGTAGTTCTCTCCAGCCCCGAGTTCTCAAGTATTTCTCCCCTCTCACTCTTCCTGGGGCATCAGGTCTTTCAGTCTGTGACTCAGGGTGAGGTCCACTCAGAGAGGGACCTTTGTCAGATCTTCAGGGCCCTGAACTTCCTGGGAGTAGTCTGGGCCTTTAGAAAGGCAACCACCAGAGCCTACAAGCTAGGAGTCAATTCAGTGCCTATTTGTAAACATTTTGTAATAAAAGATTTTTTTCTATAGCAGTGAAGTGTTCCTGGGTGGAGCATCCTTCTGTTGCTGTGTTGGCTGTTCAGATCTAGCCCTAGCTCCAAGATACTGGTGTATTCCTTCCTTTCTAGACCAGACCTAAGGCAATGAAGACGCTCCTCTATATTGGTCTGTGTTGTCTCTGAGTCTGTCAGTCTTCTCTGACTGACAGAACCCTAACAAACTTCAGGTCTCCCTTGATGACATGGGTAGGAATTGAGAACGCACCCGGAGATTATTGTGGTTCCCCCTCCCCCAACTGCAGAGGCTCCTGAAGGGTCAACAGCCCTGCATTCCTAAACCTAAGTTTCTGCGTTCTCTAGGTGGGAGAGAATGGCATGCTGCTTCTCCCCTGCCCCTTTTATGGGAAATGAGTGGAGACACAATTTCTGCTCAGTGTTTGGAGGCTGGGTTGGGGGTGCACACGCATACACAGCATCACTCTTTGATACATTTTGTAAACCGGTGACGTCTTCATTTTGACATTGTGAACCTGAGGGACTGAATGAAGTACAGGGCTGGGGAACTCTACCGTGTTCTTTACTTTCCTTTTACGTTTTTGTTGTTTTATTTTATTTTTTGAGAAAGGGTTTCTCTGTGTAGCTTTAGTTGTCCTGGAGCTTGCTTTGCAGACCAGACTGACCTTGAACTCACAGAGATCCAGCTGCCTTTGACTTCCACTGCCCAGCAAGATTTTTTTTTGGTTTTACATTATTAAGACAGGGTCTCACTATGTATCCCTGACTGCCTGAAACTTGATATGTCGATCAGGCTGCTCTTGAACTATCCCCCTACTTATGACTCTCGAATGATGGCATTAAGCTTCACCTTGCTTTCTTGACTGAGTCAGGGGGAGGTCTCTAGATGGGATAGGATGTGTTCTCAGGGGACTGTAAGTGAAGGGTAAATATAAATAGTGGATGTTCATGTTTGAGTTAAGGGAACTGAAAGCTATTACCTGAGACAGTGACCACCTTGGACAGCTCCCAGACGCCTGTCTGCAGCAACGTCAATTTACTTTTGCCCCCTTGTGGACTCACTCGGAAACGAGCCTGACTGGCGTCAGGAGCGATCTAGTTGTGAGCCTGCTGTGTTTGCTTTACTTGGTAGCTTAAAAGGCCCGGAGGTGTCCCTGGTACACCTGTGCGTCTCTGTGCACCTGTTTATCCTTTGTTTGACACATTTTGCAAACCTGCAACGGCCGGCCTGGTCTACATGGCAAGTTCCAGGACATCCAGTGCTTGTTCCTGGTGTTGCCCTAGTCCAAGGTTCTCCGCTCTAATAGGGTGGGCGACTAAGGTTTGGCAGTCGGACCACTAGAAGGAAGGCTCGCGTCCTGGGAAGCCCATTCCTAGTCAATCTCAAACCAGATTTCTGAGCAGTGAAGACGCATCCTACTACAGAGGCTGTACGGCCGAAGGCACTAGAAAAGGGACCCCCAACAGGACGCAGGGGGAAGGGGCTCAGTCTGGAGATGTCCCGCCCACGCAGGTGGAGCGCGCAGGCGCACTCCCTACATGCTTCTCTGGCCGCTGATCCTCCATCCCATCCCGGATCCTTTGCCGCAGCGTCAGCGCCGCCTCCTCCTTTTTTCCTCTTCCTCCTCCGCCCCCTCCCGCTTCCCGGCTTCTCCAGTCAAGGTTCCCGGAGTCGGTACCGAGCCCGGGGCCGCGGGGTGCCATGCTGCTCGGGTGGCGGCGCTGAAGCATGGCGACGCCGGTCCCTCCGCCTTCCCCGCGGCACCTGCGTCTACTGCGGCTGCTGCTCTCCGGACTCATCCTCGGAGCTGCCCTGAACGGTGCCACCGCCCGCCGCCCGGGTGAGCTTTCGCTCTGGGCGCTGGCTGCGGGGCGCTCCGGAGCGGGGATCGATGGGGCCGGGAATCCTACCACCTGGCACCACCCTAGTCCTCCCTGCCACCGCCCTGGCCTCACCCGGGCCCGCAGGCTAGGCAGGCCGGGTCTGCTGGGCATGGATTGGGTAAACAGGTCAGGCCCTTTGAAGGCCAGGCTCGATGAGTCTTTTTCTCAGGCCCCTGGAGGCAAACGTAGATTCCAGGAGCTTCTGGTCTTTGTCTCTGGGTCCCTGAGTCAATTCGGCGTCTCTCCGGATGTCTTTCTGGGCATCTGCAGCCATTTGGTTCCCGGTGGCCCTCAGAAGGGGATCCAGTGTCTTTGTTTCTGTGTTTCTGGGGTTTCCAGTTAGCAATTCCTGGTGTCTGTGGGTCTTGCTGCTGTCAACCTTGTTTCGGGGGGGTTCCCATGTCAGAGCCTAAGAGTTCCAGGCCCACTAGGGTCTTTTTTCAACTTAGTGGGATCAAGCTGCCCCCATCACCTGCTCTGGAGGGCACGTGTCACCTTGTCTTCTGGACTGAAGTCTGTGTGTTGACCCTTCAAAAGAGTGTGAGCCCAGTCTGGGAACATTCTTACCAGATGGGTCCTGAAGCTACACGATCCAAATCGTATCTCCCTGAAGGGATTGAAGTAGGAGAGGGTGCCCATATGCTTACTGCGTTCTGGAGCTCTGAAGGGGTGGTGCTTTGAGCCCAGTTGACAGATGAGGAAACTGAGGCACGGAAAGGTGACTGGTATGTGGTACAACTGGGACTTTAACTAGATTGTTCTGAGTGTTGGCCTTAGGAGTCCAGCAGGCTTCTTCCGGGGCAAGCAGCCCTGGGCTGAAGGTTGTCATGACTAGAAGAGACTCTTGGGGAGGGTGGACCAGGCCTTGCCAGAGGTCCAGGCCACCTGCTGAAGAGCCTGCCTCCCAGGTGGAGCCTCCTCAGGCATGGGACTACAAGGGCAATGCTGAACCCCTTCTTGGCAGGTGCTGGACTCTGCTCATTGACCATTGTAGATAAATGCAGAGACCAAGCATGACCTGTCCCTCAGCATCCCCTTACCACATCTAGTGGCTAGGAGGGGCCAGTAGTCCAGCATAGACAGAATACCAGTTATTCTCTGGCTGCCATTGTTCCTGGGACCTCATAATCATATCCTGGCTGGAGAGGGTCTTTCTATCCAACATTAAACAATAGGCTGGTGGGCTAGGGAGGTCCTGCAGCCCCAAAGCAGCCATGTGTCATACACCTCTGATATAGGTCTGACTAGGTTATCAGCACCAGGGGCGGGAACTGGCTCCCTGGAGCCTACATGGTAGGTGGAGTCCATGTAAACCATGTAAACCTTCCAGTACAGGTTTAATGTTTACCAAGCCCAGATCGCTGTCACTGGAGTCTGCTGATACAGCCTATGGGGGATAGAAGGTGTCCAGCCTGGGATTCAGTGTGCCACCTGCCACTGGGCTGCTGGAACATTTTTACAGTAGATGTAGGGTGTCAGATTACAAAAGAAAGTAAGCCGAGGGCTGCAGAATGTTCTCCACATCCCAGTGGGGCCTACTGGGATTGCCTGCAATGTGCAGCGTTTGCTGTGCTAAGGGCAGGAAGGATTCAATTGGCCAGAGATACTCACCAGACAAGGTTGATGGTCCTGTGGGGTATCCCCTTGGCTCCTCTGGCTCTCTGAGACAGGAACCAGGTTCCAGATTAGAAATATTCCTTTGATTTGAAGCAACTGAACTTATATACCACACAGGAGAAACTGAGGCATGAGAGTCACTGCTCTATCTACCTGCATTGACATAGTACTGATTAGCATGTACAGGCAGAACATCATGCTCTGGGCCACAGATGAGCAAGGCAAAATATGTGACAGGCAACTATGACCTAAATTGGCATCCCCAGCACCGGTCAGCCCAGGCCTTTCCAGGCCTCATTGTATCTAGCCAGCTCCATCTGAGGCCTCCCAAACCTCCATGGCTTCTCTCTGCCCTAAGGACAAAGGCTAGGCAGAGAGAGCCACTGTCTTCTGGACTGAACATTTATTCTTCAGCCTGCCAGCCTGTACTCTAGAGTTATAGGATTAAGTGATGAGGTCTAAGGAGAAATGGCTACCCAACATCCTTTTACTGCTCTTGAGCCAAAGAGAGAACAGAGACTTGTTCTCAGTAGCAATCTGGATGAAAGGTCCTGGCTCTCTCTGAGCCTCATAAAGGTCAAAAGCCAGCCTTGGAGAACTACACAGTCCTTCCCTGGAAACTGACTGGACAGTTAGGGTCAGTTCCCCTTCAAGGGTAAGGCTTAGGCCTGAAAGCAGACTGTGAGGGAGTGGATGGGGCAGGGTAGTTCCCATAACACTTGGGACTGTTTGCTTCCTGATTCTGAGACTTGGCAGTAGAAGACAGAGCCTGTCCAGAACAATGGCCGGAGATAGGCCTGGCCTGCTCTGTGGAGGGAGGAATTTCTTTTTTCTTTTTCTTTTGGTTTTTCAAGACAGGGTTCCTCTGTGTAACAGCCTTGGCTGTTCTGGAACTTGCTCTGTAGACCAGGCTGGCTTCCAATCCACAGAGATCCACCGGCCTCTGCCTCCAGAGTGAGTAAGTACTTGGATTAAAGGCATGTGCCACCACCACCTGGCTAAGGGAGGGGTTTCAAAGAAAGGCTGCTGTTGCAATGAGTCTCAGCCAAGTGGGTTGTGATGGGCCATGCCTCTGCTTCGTCCTCAGATGCTCCCACCTGTCCTGGAAGCCTGGATTGTGCCCTGAAGAGGCGGGCCAGATGCCCACCAGGTGCACATGCCTGTGGACCATGCCTTCAATCATTTCAGGAGGACCAGAAAGGGTTCTGTGTGCCCAGGATGCACCAGTCTTCTGGTATGCTAGAGTATAAATTCAGGGAAAATGGATGGGTGAGATATTGTCCCTACCTTCCTGCCTTGCCCTCTGGACCCATTCCCGAAATTTGTAGAGTGCTCAGGTCCAAGACAGAACTGGAGCTTGCCCTTTTATCTTTTCAAGATAATGCTGGCCTAGTGTTGGAACTAGAGGTCGAGGCCTATGGCAATTGAGCCCTCCTAGGGCAAGGGATGACCTCAGGAGGAGAGGTCAGAACATTAGGGCTTAGAACATGACAGGCCTGCTAAAAGCTGTTCCAGGTGTCTATGTTAGCACTCTGTAGGCAATCTGCTTCTCTCCTTTGTTCACGTACCCTGTATGCTCCACACAGCCTGTTTGGATGTGTCAGCCCTGTCTAGTGGCTGTTGTCCTTCAGTCAGACCATATGTCCCTTCAGGTGATGAGGGCTTCACTGAAGGGTGCTGGGAAGAAGTGTTTTGCTTTTTTTTTTTTTTTTTTTTTTCTTCTTTTTTAAAGGCACAGAGAAAAGGCCAGAGGACTGCTGTAAATTGGGGTCCCTTGTGGGATCTTCTTTTTGGACTGTAAGGTGCAAAGTGAGAACCAATTAGGACCTGCCCACCCCCACAGGCTCCTTTTTTTCTGATGGCTGGGAGGAGCCCAGACATTGGGTATACCTTGACTTCTCTAAGTTCCTTCAGGACTTCCTTTCTTCTCTTGAGCCTAGAGTGGGCAAAGTACAAAATGAATTTTTATAGTGAGTGCTCTGCCTGGCTCTTTGGGCACACTAGCTAGGATAAGGGATACCGTTCCGTTCTCCTTTTGTGGATCTCTGCACAATCCCTAGCATTTCTCCCATCCTCCGGGACTTAAAGAAGCTCCCTCAGTTGTCGCCATGATAACCCAGGATGGTGAAACTTTGGATGGGTCCCTCATCTCAGGAAGCTGCCTGAGGCAGGTGTTATCTAAAGGTCTGGGGCCTCTTTTTATGATGGCCCCTCACGCTCCTCAGGAGAGGACCTGCCCCGGCCCAGATTAGAAGAGGAGATCGATTCTCTGGCTCAGGAACTGGCAATGAAGGAGAAGGAGGCTGGGCACTCAAGGCTTACTGCACAGCCATTGTCTGAGGCTACACAGAAGCTCCTGGAGCCTGGTGAGGAACCCTCCCCTCTCGCCCCTTGCTCACTTCCCTGACCCTGATTCTTTGACTGAAGGCCATGTCCCACTGACTTTATGTGCCTGCCTCTCAGCAGCTACCCCGGGATTCTCACAACAGGGTCAAGGACTGGAGCCCGGCCTTCCCTCCAATCACGGAACCTCCCCACCCACGCCCCACACCTCCTTGGGCTCTGCAGTATCTTCTGGGCCTGTGCACATGTCCCCACTGGAGCCCCAGGGCCGGCATGGAAATGGCCTCACCCTTGGTAGGTCTAGGTTGACAGTAAGGGACAGGCATGTGGCATCAAAGAGGATGCACAAAGGAGGTTGGGGAGGCAGACTAAGGACCCTTCTCAGGTAGCTCCTCACAAAGCCCCTCTCTCCCACAGTGCTGATCCTGGCTTTCTGCTTAGCGAGCACAGCTGCCCTGGCAGTGGCAGCCCTCTGCTGGTATAGGTGAGCCACTGTCTCCAGCCGGTGGGTGGGGTCTGACCTTCAGCTCCATTACAACCTTCTCAACCTCAAACCCCTTCAGGCTGCAACGAGAGATCCGCCTGACTCAGAAGGCTGACTATGCTGCCACAGCCAAGGCACCCGCTTCACCTACAACACCACGAATCTCAGTGCGTAGCTCCCGCCACCCCCACCCCCCACCCCCGCCCCAACCGTGCTGGCTCTTATTTTCTGTGCCCCAGCATTTGCTTAACATTTCCGCCCCCTTCCACAGCCTGGGGATCAGCGGCTGGCACACAGCGCTGAGATGTATCACTACCAGCACCAGAGACAGCAGATGCTGTGCCTGGAGCGGTGAGCGTCCCTGGCTTTAAGTGGCAGCCACTTTTTCCCTGCACCTCCACGCCACCTACACCTCACCTGCCCTCCCTTCCCCACCTGCATGCAACCTCTTACTTCCTGTCCTCACCCCCACCCCACCCCGGTATGTCCAGCACCTACTTTTGGGCCCCTGTCCCTGGAGAGTGCGCAGACGACCCAGCTATCTCACCCCCCAACAGGCATAAAGAACCTGCAAAGGAACTGGAATCAGCCTCCTCTGATGAGGAGAACGAAGATGGCGACTTCACGGTGTATGAGTGCCCAGGCCTGGCACCGGTGAGTGCCCTAAGGGTTATCTGCTGGGGCTTCTCCTCATCTTGCTACCTCAGGCTTTGCTGCGGGAGCTTGACCCATTGTCTTCACAGACAGGGGAGATGGAGGTGCGCAACCCACTGTTTGACCATTCCTCGTTGTCTGCGCCGGTGCCAGGCCCCCATTCCTCACCTCCGCTGCAGTGACTCCTAGGCTGATGCTCACTTGCCTGCAGCCCACCGATGGGAGAAGCAAGTCCGGGTGTTCCCCCATTGAAAAGAACGGCATTGTGACCCTCTGCATGCTTTTGGCAGGAGGGAGGCGCCAGCCCCTGGGCTCCCTTGCCAGGGAGATTCTCCACCCTATGTGGGAGACCTAGCACCTGCTTGCACATTCTCTGCCTGGTCTGAACCCTCAAGCTGGAGGGACTAGTCCAGGAACCCTAGAGCCCAGGCATGGATAGAGAGTTCTGGAGATAAAAAGCCAATTAAAGTCTTTTTCAAACCTGTGAGTGGCTTCTGGCTTCACTGACATATATGATTAGCCCACAGTCACCCACCCACCTCCCTGGGAGCCTGGGTGGATGGACATTGAGAGCCTGGAACCTTCTCTTGCACCTCCAGAGAGAAGTGGTATCTCTGTAAGGGACTTGGGCTGGAGGAGACTCAAACACAGGACAACCTTCACTCTCTACAGTGGGGATTCACCCTTACCACCCAATCCTCTGCCCCAGAGTTTAGGAATAGTAAGGGCTAGAGGCACCCAAAGATGGCCAGATTCTGAAGACCCATTCTGTGCGGTAAAAAGGGTTGGGAGAGGGAGCATTATGCATATGTCTGGCTGTGGGTACCCAATGCCTCCTGCTTGTTTCTACCTAGGACAGAAAGCCAAGAGCATATAGGTCTGTGGAATTCTTATAGGGGACAGACTCCTGGACCCCTATAATAAATTGATGGAGGGAAACAGGCCAGGCAGATAGACCAGAGGAACACAATGTACCTATAGCCAGGTACGTGAGGCAAGAGCCTTCCCTGCCTAAAGTATGTGTAGTGCTGGGATTTGACCAGCCCCTCTCTTCTATATGGTTTGGAGAGTGAACTGTGACTATGACAACAGTTGTCCTTTTAGTTCTGAATGAGTAAATGTGTGTGTGTTGTGTGGCTTTGTTTGTTTGCTTGAGACAGGCTTCTCTGAGTAACAGCCCTTGGTTTTCCTAGAACTTGCTCTGTAGACCAGGCTGTCCTCGAACTTACAAAGATCTGCCTCCCAACTGCTGAGATTAATGGCATGACCAGCTAAGATTAAGAGGATGGGCCAGGCTCCTGCTGATCACATGACTTCCTTTGAAAGCATAGGGAACATGTCCCTCTCCATGTACATTTCTTCCTATAGGATGTGCAATGGCTTCAGGCTAATCTCTGGAGACTCTATGGCCTCTCTGATCAAGAAGATAGGTGAGCTGAGCATGGTGGCCATACACTTGGGAGGCAGAACTCCCTCTGAGTTTGAGGTCAGCCTGGTCTAAGTAGCAAGCTCCAGGCCATCCAAGGCTACACAGTGAGACCCTGTCTCCAATAAAAACAAAAACAAAACCTATTAGAAGGGGTCCCAGTGTTCCCTGGTATTAGGGTTTCTATTGCTGTGAAGAGACACCATGACCATGGCAACACTTTTTTAACATTTATTATTTTATGTCTATGAGTGTTCTACCTACTTTATGCTAGAAGAAGGCATTAGATCCCACTGTAGATGGTTGTGAGCCACCATGTGATTGCTGGGAATTAAACTCAGGACCTCTGGAAGAGCAATCAGTGGTCTTAACCACTGAGCCCCAATTGGCCCCAACCACAGCAACTCTTATAAAGAAAAACATTTAATTGGAGTGGCTTACAGTTCAGAAGCTTAGTCCATTATTGTCATGATGGGAAGCAAGGCAGCGTGCAGGCAGACATGGTGCTGGAGAAGAAGCTGACAGTTCTTACATCTTAACCCACAGGCAACAGGAAGTGGTCTGTCTTACTGGGCATGGCTTGAGCACAGGAGACCTCAACAGTGAAATGCTTATTCCACCAAGGCCATACCTCTTAGTAGTGCCACTCCCTATGGGCTTATGGGGGGCCAATCACATTCAAGCCTCCACACCTGGATCCTACCTGACCATGGAGGGCAAGGGCCAAAATATTGGTTGTTCTTATTCTCGTTGGCATAGGCCTCTAAATTTTGGTGAACACCCGAAAAGACTGCTTTACTAGTTTTGTAATTTATTTTATTTTATTTATTTATTTTTGAGGCAGAGTTTCTCTGTATTATTGCATAAACTCTAGTTGGTATATAATGAAAAACTGGAGCCAGATATTGGGGAAAAGCTGCAATATCAGAAACAAACCACAGCCACCCAGACAACTCCTCAGGCCTGTCTCCAGGAATCCTCCAACTGAAGGCCTCAGAATCCTCAGCAGAGGGAGGTGTCTGGGAAAGCTGAAAACCCTCTTCTCTCTCTTGCTCTGCCCAGCTCTCTTAACTTCCTCTTCCCACATTCCTAAAGCTGGGGTTACAGGTGTGGGTCGTCCCTCCCTGACCTGGCTTGGCTCTGTGGTTGACTCTGATATTCCAGATTAATTTTATTAAATATATATCACCACATATCCCCTTTGTGTCAAAAATAAAAAAGTTATAACTCATATAAGAAAATATATATATATATATATAATAGGTGCAATAACCATGTACAATATATACAAGCAATAATGAATCAGTAATGTCTAGTCCAGTAACAATTGACAAATTCAAAAGAAATATTCCATTATTTGTCCTATTTTGGTGAGTCCAAAGGGTTGTACCTAATTCACTTTCTGTCTAACTTGTTTTACTAACTGAAAATATCTTTTGATGTCTCTCAAACTTATACACTTTAACTTCTTAGTGAGTTTCTTTTCTAAAATGTCACTAGAAAATTATAACTTTAACTGTCTCATCTTCAACTCCCTCATAGACCCAAGAAGGAAATAATATTAACTAAGTAAACAGAACGTGCAAGCAACCTCCAAAAAATGTAAAAAATAAAACAGCTGGCTGCCTGGACAGTCACCCAAGATTGTTGGGGCACCCATGTTCAGCCTACAGCTTAGACTATATGACAGACGTCTCTGTGAAGCAGGATATTCTAAATGGTCTTCCTAACTTGTCCTGGCAAGGTTTGACAGTTCTTTTTTGTGTGTGTTCCCTGCTTGTCCATTTTGGACATCATACTGTCAGCAGTCGAGGCAAGGGTACTTTCTTGCCCAGTGGTTAACTTTTGCCACAAAGAAGGTCAACTCCATATAAAGTTTCTTTCGATGCCCATCATCTTCTCTGAAGTAGATTGGTGCTGCCAGGAGCAGATGTCTCATCATCATAAAAATAATAAGAACCTATGTTATTAAAATATCTTAAATGACATATTCTGTAGATCTCTGAAGTGCATGAAAAAGGCCTGTCTATATAAAATATATCTGTTTGACCTTGAAAACATATCTAATATGACTATAAGTTTGATTGTAATGTCTAACTACTAACTTGCATTTCTTTATATCCTAATTAGTTGGTAATAATAATTTTCAAGGACTAGCAATTCATATTACATTTTTAAATGAACTGTATAGGTACCACACCTTGAACAAGCATAGAAATATATGTATAGTAACAAAATCAATCTCAACTTTGTATCAAAATATACAATTTGTATACAATATACAAAAAAATCTACCTAATGTAAAATATTTAAAACTAGTAATTCCTTTTAAAAAGTTGATTCAATAATTTGCTCTTATATCCTATCATATCTGTATCTCTTTTGTTCTTTTTTTTTTTAAAAAAAACAAAAAACAAGAGCCCTGAATCTAATATCCCTTGTTCAACTTTTTGTCTACCCATAACCCATGACAATTTGTAACCAATCACTCTAAACAATGACAATCATCCATAACCCATAGAAAGACCAAAAACCACCCACCCCATGTCTTGGGAATGTGGGCACCAGGTTCTTAAATTTACTTCCTGCTGTCTGGGGGCTATGGCATCTTTAGGGAATCTCAAAAAGAAAAATTTTGTTAATTGTCAAGTCCTGAAGTAAGTAGCTGTATCATTTTTTGTCCAGTCTCTGCATAATAGGAAAGTGCAGAGCTTATCTCAAGTCCTGGCTATAGTAGTCTATGAAGCTGGTTTATCTCAGCTAGCCACCTTGAAATTGTCCTGAGGAGTTTGTACTCCAAACTAGATCTTTAGTTGGTATTTGTCAGCTTAGTGGCTTTATCATAGCCCATATGAAGCCATCATCATAGGATTCCATCTTCCTTTTGGAGACTTCATAGGTCAAAGGCATATCTTCTGGGCCTGTGCACATGTCCCCACTGGAGCCCCAGGGCCAGCATGGAAATGGCCTCACCCTTGGTAGGTCTAGGTTGACAGTAAGGGACAGGCATGTGGCAGTCAAAGAGGATGTACAAAGGAGGCTGGGGAGGCAGACTAAGGACCCTTCTCAGGCGGCTCTTCACAAAGCCCCTCTCTCCCACAGTGCTGATCCTGGCTTTCTGCTTAGTGAGGACAGCTGCCCTGGCAGTGGCAGCCCTCTGCTGGTATAGGCCAAAATTAAAAATATGAATAAATGATGTTGTCATTGAAGGTTTGATAGACACAGGGGCAGATGTAACAATAATTTCATCAGAATCTTGGCATCCAATGTAGAAACTGACAAGAGACTCAAACCCAAAACAATGTACAGAAAACTAGATAAAAGCCTTTTCTCTAGAATTAATTAGCACACTATATAAACATTAATATTGTTAACAAAAATTTGAAATATATAATCTCATAAATTTTTACATAAACCTTTATACAACATAGGATTAGTAACAATAGAATAGTTCCTTATTTTTAATTATTCTTCTGTCGCATATCAGGTGGCTCTTCTGATATGATACAGAGATTTTGTATTTTCCTTTAACAAGCATGCTTGGGTTTAGAGAAGGAGAGAGCCACACTCCAACTCCAAAGCCAGCTCTAATTTATAACTGAACTGGGACTCCAACTTTTCTTATAAATAGAGAGATATAGATGTTAAGCAGTGAGATTTTACTGCTGAAGAGTATATTGGTACTAATGGTCCAATATTCCTTTGCTTATAAATTTTTTCTGGATAGCTTTCCTTTCTGCTTTAGACATCTAGATGCCCAAGGTCTTGTGACTTCTTGAAGATGGGTATTTCTAGTTTTCTGTAAAGACAAAAGCAAAACCCTGCCACAACCATTATTTCATAAGTTTTATTTACAACTTAAGAATTGTCACATTGGTAGATGAGCCATCATTTCTTCTCATTATCAAGAAATTTCTCAGGCTTGAATAGAAAGTATTAATTGTGATGGTATTAACAGCTTTTCTCAACCTACAGGAACAAAAGTGAAACCCCTTCCCCAACATAGCTCATATCCTGATTTCCATTCTGAGGTAAACACATCTTTGAAGTAAACAGGCTGATTTAGCTCAGCTGTTTTTTCTATAGCCCAATGCCTTTCAGCAGCCATTGTTTCTTTCTCATTAACATTGAGAAAATTAAAAGTTAATAAAGCATTATGAAATCTATTTCTGGGGGTGTTTTTTACTCCTTTATCTTTATTTAGCATATCTTTTAGAGTTCAATTTGATCTCTATGACTGCTTGCCCTATAAGATTGTATGGTTTGTCTGTATATACTTTATATTATAATAAGCAGAAAATTGTTTCATTTTACTAGAGTTGTCAGTCTTTATTTGTACAGGTATTCCCATGATGACCATAACTTCTAGCAAATGTGTGATTACAGAATCAGCCTTTTCTGAACTCAAAGAAGTTGCTCACTGAAATCCTGAAAATATATCTATTATATGATGTAAATATTTTAATTTTTCAAATTCTATAAAATAAAACATATCCATCCACCAAATTTCATTTCTATGTATACCTTTAGGATTACTTCCTGCTGTTAATGGAGTTTGGTTATAGAAAGAACAGGTGGGACACCCTTTTACAATTTCTTTGACTTGTTGCCAAGTGATGGAGAGATCTTTTATTAAAACCTTTGCTACTGATATGGTGTTTTTTAATGAAACTCTGAGGTGTCTAGCGCATTTCCTATTAATTCCATCTTTACCTTGTGCTAGAGAGCCTGGCAGACCCGTATTGGATCAAATGTGTGTTATATCGAAGGAATGATTACTAGTCATGATTATTTCTTGTAACAGAATAATGAAGTTAATTCTGACTCATCAAGAATAAAGTCAGCAGTTTCAATGTGTAAAACAACTCTTTCTGCATACTGAGTGTTAGCCTCTAAAGCTATGCCTCTGAGTTCTGAGGTCAAGACACGCCCTCCTCTGAGCTCTGACATCAACCCCATTTAAAGCAAGGTTCCCATGAGCATCCTTTCTCTCTCCTGGGAGCTCTCCCATCTCCCTCTCCTCTCCTTTTTCCTTTCTTTTGCCCTCTCTGCTAGTAAAATCATAACCTCTCTGTTAATCATAACCATACTCATCTGAATAAACCTCTTTTCTCCATAGAACTGGCTTCAGTGTCTCCTGATATCCACCACTGCCTTCTGCCATGTTACCATGTTTATCCATAGAAATCCACTGCCAGATAACCAGGTAAATGTAAACCATATCAAAATCTGCACAAAATCCTAACACTGAGAATCAGTGACTATGTTAAGAGGTTCTATGAAAATCCATTATATCATTATAATAGCATATAATTCTGACTTATGGACAGAATTATAAGGGCTTTGAGCCACTTTACCTATATTTTCTAATTTATAACCTGACTTTCCTGATTTGTTTGCCTCAGTATAAAATGTAGGGGCTCCAGAAATTGGTGTATCCCATACAACACAAGGAAGAATCCAGTTAGTTCCCTTTATAAATTGAATTCTTTTGCTTTGGGGATATCTCTTGTTAATCTCGCCCTAAAAATTACTGCAAGTTCTTTACCAAGGTTCTCTTTCTGTCCATAATTGGTCAATTTCTTCATTAGTTAAAGATAAAACAATTTCTTCTGTGTCTATTCCTGTCAAGTGATGAAGTCTTAATTTTCCTTTAAAAATAAAATCAAAATCAAATCTTTTTCATATATGTCTTTAATTTATTACTTGTTTTATATGGTATAAATATTTATTCTAATATAACATTTTCCCTTTGCATTAAAATTCCTGTAGGAGAATGTTTAGAGAATAAAATAACCAGAATGTAATTGATGTCTGGATCTACCCGATCCACATATATATCCTGTAATTTCTTTCCACCAAAGCTAATTCTCTCAGCTTCAGTCCTTCACCATATAAGGTTTTGAACAAATTATCCAGTTCATGATTTTTTTTATCCCAATAGTGATCCATAAATTTAAAATGTCTCCTAGCAATCTTTGGAAATCATTAAGTGTCTGCAATCTATCTCTCCTGATTTGCATTTTTGGGCTCTAATTTTTTGTTGACCTATTTTGTAACCTAAATAATTAATGGAATCTCCTCTTTGTATTTTTTCAGGAGCAATTTGTAATCCCAAAGCAGGCATTTTTTTTTTTACTTCTTCAAACATTCTTTCTAATATATCTATATTTGAGTCAGTCAACAAGATATCATTCATATAGTGATAAATTACAGATTATGGGAATTGCTTATGTATCAGTTCTAATGGCTGTTGTATAAAATATTGGCACAGAGTGGGGCTATTTAACATTGCCTGAGAAAGAACCTTCCAAAGATATCTCTTTACAGGCCAAGAATTATAAGTATCACTGTAATGGCAAATTTTTCTTTGTCCTGTTCTTACAGAGGTATTGTAAAGAAACAGTCTTTTAAGTCAGTAACTATAATATACCATTCTTTAGATAACACATAAGGCAAAGGAATTCCAGATTGTAGAGTGCCCATTGGCTGGATCACCTTGTTTATTGCTCTTAGATATGTTACGTAGTCTCCATTTTCCAGATTTCTTTCTGATAACAAATATAGGAGAATTCTAAGGGCTGGTTGATTCTTCTATATATTAGGCATTTAACTGCTCATGTACCAGCTGTTCTAAGGTCCACAATTTTTCTTTTGTTAAAGGCCATTTTTGAACTTATATAGACTTATCTCTTAACTATTTTGAGGTAGCACTGTGAGTGTCTTTGGGAGGAGCAAAGGGAGGGGGAGCATGGGGATACATATATAAAAATGACAGTTTAAAAATAAAAAATAGTTTAAAAAAAGGAAAGAAATGCCCAAATTATACAAAGTTGAGTGTTATGTAAATGCCATGTAAAACACAAAGCCATTCCAGGCTCAGTGTTTATAAACATCTGCTTTTTCCTCAACTCACTAGCCTATCCCATTCTTTAGGGTATTTAATTTTGTATTAATAACTTGTTCTATTTTCAAAAAAAGGAGAAAGATCAGTAGCTATTGTGCCTTGTTTTTGTACAACCTGAATGGTTGGTGACTGTTTCTCTTAATACCTTCTAATATTTTTTTTCACAGAAACATATGTTATTTTATGGTTCATTTCTCAGATTGGAGGAATGTTAATCTGAGTATTCCATTGTTTCAATAAGTCTCATCCTCATAAATTCATAGTAATGAATTTAATTTTTCTCTCTGTCCTTCTAGCCATCTTGCACTCTGATTTACCCGGGATAAGGTCCCAATTCCTGAAAACTGAACATTTACCTCCCAAAGGGGCCAATTTGGATGCCAAGATTCTGATGAAATTATTGTTACATCTGCCCCTGTGTCTACCAAACCTTCAATGACAACATCATTTATTAGTATTTTAAATTTTGGCCTCTGTTCATTTATAGAAGCTTGTCAAATATTCATTTATGGATTTTCCTGATATTTCCATTCTTTTTTCTATAACTGTTCTATAGTCCAGAGCAGTGTGGTTTTTTAGAATAGGCTTTAGGTTCTTTAGTTGCTCTATGAAGGTGTTCCTTCCATGATGGCAGGATAAGACTGAACTGGATTTGATATGGGAAGACATGCAAAAACATCCTCCAGGCATTTCTCAAGGCAAAAAGTCATCTTGTCTGCACTTGTTGGTCTAATGTCTTTCTTTGCCACACATGCATATTCCTGAAGGAAGTGGTGTTCTGCTGGGGTTATTCTTAGAAAAGACATTGTTTCTGGGAAAGATTTGTTTACAGTCTCTTTTTATGTGACTTTGTCTTCCACAGTTGTAGCATTTGATATTTTCATTTTTCTTTAAACCTCTAGAAATAACTTCTTCTACCCAATTATCATCATAGTTATGTGATTCCAAATTAATTGTATCACAAATCCAATCCTCCATGGGTGCTGACCTTGCCTTTAATAGCCTAATTATCCTTTTGCATTGTGAGTTAGCATTTTCAAAAGCCAGAGATTCAATTACTATTCACCTAGCTTCTGAATCTATTTACCACTGCAGTCAACTTTTGTAAAAAAAAAAAAAAAATCTATAAAGACCATCTCTTCCTATCAGAGAATTTTCAGGTGGTCTTGGTTGATGAAACCATATTTGCCTGGAAACAATCCACAGGTTCTCATCTTCTGTGGAAACAAAAGCAGAACTCTTCCAAAGCAACAAATCCTTAGACACAAATTTCAAAATCAAGATACCTTTAAAATATATATTCTTGGTTAACTTACCAGCCTTTGCAATCCATTGTCTTTCTGCAGTTAGCTCATTAACATTTAAAAAATTAAAAGAAAACACAGTAATAACAATAATCCAGATTCTATGCCTATTTTCCATCTTTAGTGGCTTATTATGATTTTATTTCTCTTTTTCATGGACTTTTTCTACCTTCTTTATTTTCTCTCTGAAGCCTATGTACATTTTATACACATTGTAACCCGTTTACCGGTTTTGTGTTTTTTTTTAAATCTGAATCTGTTTTATTGTGAATCCTTAATCATCTTCCAATCAGAAGAGCTTTTAAAATACGTGCACTCTCTTAAAGAGCCACATAGTTCTTGCAGATAAGTTCTCTTAAAACGGCCATGTCTCTGTTTGCTGCCAGTAAACAGAGCAGACCCAAGAAATGCTGCTACTGGTTGTCTTTGACTCTGTTTCCTTTTTGTTCAATATAAATGTAAACCTTAAATCAGTCACATGCTACTGAGTCTTCTGTGAGACTTTGGGAACCAGCCTGGTTGCAACTTTATGCTCCCTGCCACCAACTTGCTGCCGCCATTTTGAATGTGGGCTGGATGCCACACTATCTTTGTACAATGACCCATTTCAGATATACAATTTGAAAGCTGCTTTGGCTCATTTTCTGTGATCTAGAGCCCTTTCTAGCCTTTCTCTGGCTTTATGTGGGTGTTGGGCCCACATTGGGATGCCATCTGTTACAATAAGGTTTCTGACCTGGGGCAGCCAGAGGTCCAGACCCACAGACCTGCAGCCCCAGACCCCTTAGCTGCCCGCTGCTGATTAGGCCCTAGAAATGACTCAGACTCTTATATTAACTTCATGCTGTTTGGCCCATGGCTGAGGCACATTGCTAGCTTGCTCTTACATCATAACTCAACCCATTTTCATTAATCTTTCTGCCATGTGGCCCGTGGCTCACCTATGTTCCTTACTTATTTCTTCTTTGGGCGGCTGGCTTGATCTGTTTCTGACTCTGCCCTTCTTTTCCTACCTATTCTGATTCTCCATCTACTTCTACGGTGCTCACCAAGGGTCAAAACAGCTCCTTTATTTAAAGATTGATATTCACAGCATACAGAAAGACATTCCCACATCAGGTGAGTGCATACCATGTGACAATTGCTTCATTGAATCTCCTTAAATCTAAACGTTTGTATCAGAGTCCAATTAGCCTCTGCAAAGTTTCTATCATTTTAGGATTCCTTTAAGGTTACTGGCTATACTAAGGTTGACTGTTTGAAAGCCTTATGCTGCTTCTCTGTAATCTTACCAGACAATGTTGAAATTGGATATTTAAATTCTTCTGTTTGGGTCTGACTATCTCTGTGTTCTCTCTTAACAGGCTTTTCTAAAACTTTCTTCTTGGCATTCACATTAACTGACTGGCTTGGTTCTGTGGTTGACTCTGATATTCAAGATTAATTTTATTAACTATATGTATCACCATACTCTGTAGACCAAGCTGATCTGGAACTCAGAGATCTGTTTTCCTGTGTCTGGGATTAAAGGTGACCATGACCACCACCACAATTGTCTATTTTTTTAGCCTTGTAATTTTAAGTTCTGTGTAACATTTAGATAAATCTTAGAAGACAAAACAATTTTAAGTAAGTCTTGATTTTGGTATGCCTCAGTTTCCCTTAGCAGTTATTCCCCAACTCCAGCAGTTACCTTGATTAGACTGGACATACTTTCTTTACTTCTAAATCAGTTGCTATAAATGTTACCAAGATATCTAGAGATTTTGATAACCTTTAATCATCAAATATTCATCCATTTAAAATTTCAACCATAGATCTTGTACTCAACTTAGTTCTTCAACAACTTAGTGTTAAAGCTTTGAATTTTACTTTGTTTTCATCTTTATCTTTCATTTTCAGGAAAAAACTCTTCTTTTATTATATAAAGTACATCCTCATATAAAATATTGTTTTCTTTTTTACCAAATATTATTTTCTCTTTTTTTTAACCAAAAATTATATCTTTCTCAATGTCTTTTTCATCTATTTACTGTATCTTATTTCCTTTCTATATGCTAGAGTTCAATCCAAATGACATCCATGGCAGAATATTGTAAACGAATATTTCTTGTCCATACATGTGGACGCTGGGTGTTTGGGATCCCAGTGTAGCCCAGAGTCTTTCTCAGGGTGGGCTTTTAAGAACAAAACTCATATACTGGGTTGACATGCTTCAGTTAACAAGAACAGGTATCCAGAATCGGAACTACAGACGACAAAAAAAGACTTTCCCAGAACTATGGACTTTTATACTCCTTCAGCAAGTCAGATCTTGGTGAAGTCAGCTTTCCCAGAGTTCCCTGGGGTGTTGGTCTCTCAGTTGGCCTTTTCTTGGGCAAGGCTCTCTGTTTTGGATTCACTTGAGCACAAATATGGTATCTGGCTGGGACATCCCAAATTAGACTATTTAGTTTAGGTATAACATACCTTGGTCTGGTTAGGCAGCGGTGGCACACACCTTTAATCCCAGCACTTGGGAGGCAGGGGCAGGTAGATCTCTGAGTTCGAGGCCAGCCTGGTCTACAAAGCAAGTTCCAAAACAGTCTAGGCTATTTTACAGAGAAATCTTGTCTCAAAAAACCAAAATACAAGCAAACAAGCTCAGCATTAGTCTCCACAGCTCTTAGACAAGTGGGCCCTAGTATGGCAGCAGGGTTCCATCATTTGGACAGGTATATCATGGGGCATTTTATGGCCCCAAATTTTGGCTTAAAACTCTTTTTACCTTTTGTTTCATGGAAAAATAGATGAAAAGTTTTTGAGACACCTAGAAGTTCCAGGGCTGGAGCTGAAGTCAGAATTGTTTTAAAGCCTCAAATGTCTTTTGTTTAATTCTCAATTCAGATTAGAGGCTTAGCAACCCCTCCCCCATTGTGTTGGTGTATGTATGGATGCACATTGTATCCAGAGGCGACAATGTCCAGCTGTACCTACAAACTCTTGAACCTGCCTTTTAATCTTTGGAGCTGGGATCTGAAGGACCTACTTATTTCTTTAAATTTTTTAAAAAAATTATAACTTGATTTCTGACATCTGGAACCAACTGGGTGTCAGAAAAAATATTTTTAGCAGGTGCATTTCATCTTTCTACAAAGTGTTTAGTGATAATTATTTAGAATCTCCTGGGTTAGTGTTGCTTTGTTTGGCAGTGATCTGTCTGTCCAGAAAATGGCTGTTTTGTTATTATGTGTGTGTGTGTGTGTGTGTGTGTGTGTGTGTGTGTGTACACAAAGAGAATGGTGGTCTTTGAACTTTCAAATTATATGGATCATTGGTTTTAAAAGGGGCATAAATTGAGAAAGGAGTGAAACTTTCTCTTTTCCTTTGGGCTCAGCCCTTCTTCAGGGCTGTTTAACTTAGGAAAGGAGCAGAGGGGATGCTCACCTGGGGGAAACTATTTCTCCCTCTGCCTGTACATTCCTATTAGATGGCAGGGGCCCTGAATGAGCAGCCTGGCCCTTCCTCACCGCCACACAGGGACCAACCCAGACAACCAGCAGGAGTCAAGCAAAAAAACCAAAAAAACCCCAAAAACCAAGCAACTGTATTGCTCCTGCCATGGGGCAGATGGAGGATTCTGTTTGGTTTGGTTTTGTTGTTTACTTTTTGTTCGTTTTTGTGTCTCTGAGCAGCCTGGCCGAGCCAAAAAGTTCGGGTTCCCAACAGGAGTGGGGCACAGGTCTTAAGCCAGGTGAGGGGAGGGTCTCACACCACAGGAAACCATTGGTCAATACAGGGAAAGCAAGCCTGCCGGAAACAGCTAGCTCCCTGTGGACTTCGGTGGATCAGGCCTTTGTTTTAGTTCTGGCAGATGGTGCTGTCTGCGTGCTGAGTTTTCCTGCCCGAATGGTACTTCCATCAGGGAGTCGGTTGTGTTGAGGTCTGGGAGCCTACTAAGGTCTTGAATAGTGAACTTTCTTTATAAGCAAAGAAAGGCAGGGAGAGAGAATACAGAAGACTGACCCCGTGGTGCAGTTTTAGACATGGCTGACACATATCCCTCTGGGTCTAGCATGGATGCATGTGGGGTTGAGGGCTCTGGGAGCATCACTCGTTCCCTGTCACTTTTTATAGTATTAATTCCTTAAAAAGAGAAATGGCACCCTGCTGACTATGCTAATTATGTTCTGTACAATTGGAATAATGATCTATCATAACCATACTTTTTTGAATGGGTGAGGTTTGTTTGTTTGTTTGTTTGTTTTTAATATGCAACAAGCCAAAGTAAAAAAATAAATAGCAAAGAGCAGGAAGACAGATTACAAAACATCATCAGTTTGAGTGCTCAGAACATCCAGTACACACCAGGCAGTGGTGGTGCATGACTTTAATCCCGGCACTCTGGGAGGCGGAGACAGGTGGATCTCTGAGTTCGAAGCCAGCCCAGTCTACAGACTGAGTTCCAGGACAACCAAGGCTACACATCCAGTGCTGATTTACTGGGGAAGCCTGCTTAGGCACTCAACTGGAGTTCATGACAAAATCCTACGAAGAGCAGAATACATCCAAATAAAGGAACAAATGCAAGATGACCTCAAACCTCGGCTTATGAACATCCAGCAGAAACTGGCTAGGGAAGTCGTGGCTAAGTTTCCAATTGAGCCTTCTTTCCATGGCTAAACTAGTGGCCAGACTTCCAGCTTCTTCCTTCCGTAGACACCTTATATTCCAGGATAAACAACAGCGCCTCTGCTGGAAATGGCTTGGCTTTCTAGCTGTTCTCAAGAATACAATAATTTTACTTTTTTTTTTTTTTTTTTCTGTCTGTACCCTTCTGGTCACAGAATCAGGGACCAGACCATCCTTAGACAAGTGGTCCCAAAGGACACTTTGAGACAAATATACCTGGGTCTGAAATGAGGGGATGGCAACCCCACTTCCAGAGCCAGCTTCTCCGGTGAATTCCAACAACACATGGCAATTTATCAGGACATTACACACTTACCAGTACATTACACACTTGGAAAGTGTGTGTATGTGTGTATGTGAGTGTATGTGCGTGCATGTGTATATGTATGTGTGTGTATGTACATGTGTGTATGCATATGTATGTGTGTATGTATGTGTGTATGTGTATATATGTGTGTATATGTGTACATATGTGTGTGTATATGTATGTATGTGTGTGTATATATATATGTGTATATGTGTGTGTATGTATATGTGTTTATATGTGTGTGTGTGTGTGTATGTGTGTGTATGTATGTGTCTAGCTTCAGGGATTGGGCAGATGGGCTAGTTTTGTAGAGTGGTGGCCATGCAAGCATGAGGACCTGGGATTCACAGCATCCACATAAAAGACTGGCAAGGTGGCTGAAGTGGATAAAGGCCCCTGTTGCCAGGCCTGATGATTTGAGTTTGACAATCACACAATAGAAGGAAAGAACAGAATCCTGCAAGTTATCCTCTGGCCTCCATACATGCACATACACACTCACATTCACACATGCACACAAATAAGTAATATGTAATTAAAAACACTCCAGTTGACAAGATAGGCCAGCGGGTAAATGTGCTTGCCGCCAACCCTGATGAACTGAATTCAGTCCCCAGAATTCACATGAGAGAGCTGACTCCAGCAAGATGTCATCTGACCTCCACAAGTGCTCCATGGCACAGATGCATGTGTACATACACCCACCCCCTAAATAAATAAGTAAATGCAATTTTCAAAGATTTTTATTTTTAAATTAAGATGTACGTCTATGTATGTGTGTGTCTGTGTGGGTATGTGCATGTGGGTGTCCACAGAGGTAAGGAAAGGGGATCAGGTCCCTTGGAGCTGAAGTTACAGGTAGTTGTAAGCCACCTAAAATAGATGCCAGATCCTCTGCAAGAGCAGCATGTGCTCTTAACCTCTGAGCATCATTCCATTCCCAAATGTCATTAATTTAAAAAAAAATTGTGTTTATGCGTGTCTTCCACCACATATGTGCAGTGCCCTTGGAGATTAGAAGAGTGTGTTGGATCCTTTGGGACTGGGTTACAGCTGGTTATGAGCCACCATGTGGGTGCTGGGAGTCCAGCCTGAGTCCTCTGGAAGAGCAGCTGGTGTTCTTAACCATTAAGTTATCACAATGGTTAGTGGAAGTTTCGGTGTGTGTCTGAGGCTCCAAAGGCAAGGGATCCCATAGCTTGCTGGCCAGGCATCTAGCCAATTGGTTAGCTCTATGTTCAGTGAAATATCCTGTTACATACACACACACACACACACACACACACACACACACACACACACACACACACACACACGCACACAGGTCCTCCCAGCTTCATGCTCTAAGTTCCCTAGGAGGTGATGCCCTTCAGCCCTTGCCAGACCTGGGAGCCAGGGAATGGCCCCTGATTCTGGGCACCCCAGATTCAGCCTCCTAACAGCTCTGCAGCCGAGAGGAGTGTGTCCTTTTATAAAAGAAAAAAAGATGCAAAATTTTGGATACAATACATGGGTTCCTAGAGAATCAGCTCAGCACATCTGCAGTTCATCCAAAAGCTGCACCTGGAAAAGCACAAGGACATACTCATTCCCCAAAGGCTTGACGGGAAAGAGAGAGGGGAGAGACTGCAATGCAGAGAGACCACACCTCTCCTATACCCTAAAGGGCTGTCCATCTGCTGCTCTGCTAAGCTGGACACTTTCATGTTACTCCTTGCTATCTAGCATGTCCCCCTTTACTACTGTAAGCCTACAAGGCTCCATCTCTATGCTTTCCCAAAGGCAAGCCCGGAACTCAAGTCCCCAGAACACTGTTAAATGTGTCAACTCTCTCCTTAGCAGGATCAGGTGACTTCACAGAATGGCCACCAGGGGGACCTCTAGGCACACATCTGGCCAGTCTTGAAGCTTGGGTGAGGATCAGGCAGGGAGATGGGCACTTTCAGAGATAGCACGTTCCTCACCCTTCTGCTGTTTCAAGTGTGTGCGCGCAGTGGTGCAGCAATCTCTAGGCCTGTGTCCACAGGGTCCCTTAGGCTGGGTAGAGTGTGTGATCCTGATCCCATGTGCTCAAAACTGCAGGGCTGGGGTTGGTTGCCCTTGCTTCCCAGACAGTTCAGTGAGTTGGGAGGCCTTGAAAGATGGTATGTTGAGACCCTACCCTTCCTTTGACTCATGCTCTCTCCGGCCCCTCCCTTTTCCTCTTTCGTTCTGACCCATTTCTGGATCCCATATGTTTTCCGGTTAGCATGTTCTCACAATCAGGGGCCCCTACAGCTGCCAACCTGGGCTGGCATGGGAGGGTTAGACAGTACTGAGGCAAATGTGGAGGAGGTTCCATCACATCCACCCAGGAAGGGAACAGGCTGCCAGTATGGGTGAGGCCGAGGCAAGGGCCCCAGCCAGTCTGGTAGCACAAACAGGAAGAACAGTCAGAAGCCAGTGACCCCAAGCTTGCAGGGTGGCCCCCTTCCTGCAGGTACCTCACTGCCTTCTGAGTTCCTGCCACAAGGAGAAGAGGTAGGGTGGGGTGAAGTGAGGTCTGAAGCCAGGGTGTGGAGAGAGATGCCAGGGGCGGACCCCGAAGGGCACATATCACTATGGTAATCTCACTGAGCACCGAGCGATCAGAAAGGCAGGGGCACAGCTGCCCACTTCATGGCTACCTTCAGTTGTACCTCAAGCCAGCTAGATGGTTTCTGGTGGCACCCACACCCTCCCTTCCCCTCTAGGTGTTGCGCAAACTCTCCACCACAGTCTGGAGGTTAGACCCTGCTCTGGGGGGATGGGGCACCTCCGAGGTGCCAAACGGCCACTTTCTCCTGCACTCCCTTTTATGCCCTCTGCCCCCCATCATGTGTCTGCTGTCAGTTACTCGGTTCCTGTCTCAACAGCAGCACGTCATGTGAGACTATGGCTCAAGGAGGTCAGGCGTCCTAAAAGCTCAGCAATGAAATAGGACAGGACTGGGGGAAATGTAGGAGGCAATCCCTAAAAGGGACAACAGATCTGATAAACAGGGTGTTTTCTCTCTCTCTCTCTCTCTCTCTCTCTCTCTCTCTCTCTCTCTCTCTCTCTCTCTCTCTCTCCCCCCCCCTTCCGAACTCCTGTCTGGAGATCTGGGACACGGACAAAGCAAGGCTGCTGTTCCCCATATGGGACCCCACAGAGGCCTGGAGGTCTCTCAGCTGAGTGAAGGGAGGGAGCTGAAGCACCTTGGCTAAAAGCTTGTATAGGCTGAAGCTCTGAGTCACCCTGCCAGGCCTCCCGGCCTTGGCCTCCACTGGGTCATTGCATTTCCAGATTAGGGTGCTGAGTGGGGGATGGAGGTGGGGAATCTTACCTCAAAGATACAGGTTAGTCCACTAGGGCCAGCTGGAGGGAAGCCAAACAAGCCTGGGCCTGAGGCTGGGACTAGCCTTCCTGTTTCTGGAGTGGATACCAACCCCCTGCCCACCAGCCTGCCTGTCCACGTCAGGGACACATAGACTCCTTCCCCTTCCAGACTGGAAAGCCCCCTTCTGGGGTAACAGGAAGAAAGGGAAGTGACCCCGAAGCTCTTCCTAGTCTTCCCAGGACCTTGGGCTGAGCTTATAGCTCAAGGTTTGTATGCTCACATGTCTCTAGGAAGGAAAAGATGAACATCCCTAGCCCTCCATGAAGTCCAGTGCAGCTCCGAGACTGCCCTTGAGGGCAGTGCTAAGAAAGTCTCATCCAACTGTGATGGGACCCTTTTCTAAGGATTCCAATTCTTTGAACGAGGCAGTTCCTAGAGTAGCAGAGCTGGCTTGGGATGGCATCAGAACAGCAGTTTGTGATGCCCAGGGCATCACAGGGCCAGCTCAGTGGGTGGGTGGGGGAAGTGGCTGTCATTGCAGGGAGGGGCCTCTGTGGCCTCCTGGGGAAGTTGTTCTTTTCGATGTCCTGGGGTTGTGTGGCAGACCATGGATGCCGATGGGGGTGCTCATCTGGAGAGGGAGTCACTTCTGCTCAGAGTTACTCACTGAGGGCAAGCAGGGTCCCTGCTCCTCCTCCGTATGCCTAGCTGGTCATCTCTAGGGACCGGCAGGGTTGGGCAGGGACCTTGGCTTGGCCTTCTTCCTGTCTCCATTGCCTCTTCCAGCAGAGGATGGGGTTGGATAGTGGTTGATGCCAAAAACTGAAGAGTAGGGTGGGGCAGTGAGAAGGTCCCTGGCTTCCCTCACCTTGGGTAGATAAAAGAAAGGCATCAAAGGCTGAGTTGAGGTGCAGCTGTGATTTCTGGGTGCCTCTACTGGGGAGGCCGCTGTGATTTGAAAGCCTCATTTCCTTGGATGACTGATTCCAGAAGGCTGTGGATGAATTGTGCTGGTGAGTGCCTAGCCCTGGAGGTGTCCCAGGTGGGGATGATGGGCATTTAAGAGGGTCCCTGAGTCTAGGGTGACAGGGCCTCTCCTTTTTTTTTTTTTTAAATTCCTGATTCAGGGTGCAACCCCACCTGGAGGCTGCGGGCCTGGGGGGGCCTGGTTGGAGGTGCAACCCTCATAGCCCTCTGGCTCCTCTGGCTGCTGGAATCAGCTCCTGGGGGTGCTCCAGCGCCTCAGCCCACAGTCACCATCCTTATCTGGCACTGGCCTTTCACTAATCGGCCTCCAGAGCTGCCTGGTGATACCTGCAGTCACTATGGCATGGCCAGCTGCCGGCTGAGTGCTAACCGGAGCCTGCTGGCCAGCGCAGATGCTGTAGTTTTCCATCACCGTGAGCTGCAGACCCTGAAGTCTCGCCTGCCCCTAGACCAGAGACCACATGGACAGCCTTGGGTCTGGGCCTCCATGGAATCGCCCAGCAATACCCATGGTCTTCATCACTTCCGAGGCATCTTTAACTGGGTGCTGAGCTATCGGCGTGATTCAGATATCTTTGTACCCTATGGTCGATTGGAGCCCTACTCTGGGCCCACACCCCCACTACCAGCCAAAAGTAAGATGGCTGCCTGGGTGGTCAGCAATTTCCAGGAGCGGCAGCAGCGTGCAAAGCTGTACCGGCAGCTGGCTCCTCACCTGCGAGTGGATGTGTTTGGACGTGCCAGTGGACGGCCCCTATGCGCTAACTGTCTGCTGCCTACTGTGGCCCAGTACCGCTTCTACCTGTCCTTTGAGAATTCACAGCATCGAGACTACATCACTGAGAAGTTTTGGCGCAATGCGCTGGCAGCTGGTGCTGTGCCGGTGGTGCTGGGACCTCCTAGAGCCACCTATGAGGCTTTTGTGCCACCGGATGCCTTTGTACACGTGGATGACTTCAGCTCAGCCCGTGAGCTGGCTGTCTTCCTGGTCAGCATGAACGAGAGTCGTTATCAGCGCTTCTTTGCTTGGCGAGACCGGCTCCGCGTGCGGCTCCTGGGTGACTGGAGGGAACGCTTCTGCAGCATCTGTGCCCGCTACCCTCACTTGCCCCGCGGTCAGGTCTATGAAGACCTTGAAAACTGGTTCCGGGCTTGAACTCCTGCACCTGGGAGAGATGTGTGGGTGGAAGGCTGATGTTGAAACTAACGCATTAGGCATCCAGCCTCTTGGGTCGCTGTGGGACTAACCTGAGGCTCTGGTCAGTGAACCGGAAGCTGGGATATGAGTAGGCTGGAGTGGGTAGGAGGATGGAGCTGGTAAACTTTAGAGTAGGAATCGAGGGCAAAGAGACGACAGAATGGAGAGGATTAATGAGCATAGCGAACAAGCTAATGAAACAGGAAAGACAGTTGTGGGTTCCCAACTTGCCTTGAATACAAGGCTCAAGGGTCAGATGACACAGGCAGGTGGTATTTCTGGAGCTGGAAATATCTCAAGCTGTGATTTGTGGATATAAAACCTTAGTTCCCTGAACCTCTACAGTCAAGGTGCTAGCCTTAGGGGTACAGGTGGGTATTCTAGAATCCTGGCTCCAGGGGTGTGTAGGAAGGACAGTGTGGCTGATTCTGGGCTTTAGCAGCACAGTCCCATCAGAGAAAGAGGTGCCACTCATAAAGACACTGACACTAATCTCCTGGGTCAAGTCTTCAAGGCAGCGGAGGCTACCCACTAGTCCTCCTTTGTTTATTCCCCTCCATCAGCTACCGGGTTTCTAGTTTCTGCCTTGCTTAAGTGACACCTTACCAGGAATCCTTAACACCCACCCCACACTCCCAAGTCCACGATGGGTACAGATCTGGGAATTGAAGTCAAACTTAGTTGGGGCTGTCACAGGTCTCAGGTTGGAGGGGAGTCCTTTATGACAGGACCTGATTTATGATATCCATAATAGAGATATCCATAAGGGGATTCAATTAAAAATCAGCTGTAGAAGGAGCCCCTTGTGTCGGGCTGGGAGTGAGGGGAGGGGATGTGTGTGTGTTTGGGGGGGGTGTAAATCTGTGAATATGTGACAGGTTGAACTCCAGGATGGGTTGGGACCTAGGGTTTATCCGTGCCTTGGGGGTGGGATGGCCCTAAAGACAGGAAGCCCCCCTTCCCCCGTGGTTTGTGGAAAGGCCTGCCCATGGCTTCCTGCCCTGACCCAGCCCCCTGGGCTAACTGGGGAAAAGGAAGTGTCCTGGGGCTGGGGGCTGGGTGGACCGTTGGGTCTTCTTCCATCAGTCCTGGGGAACCTCTCCTCAAAGAACGAGCTGAGCAGTGGTGGGAAGCTTTAGCCCTCAAAGGTTTTAATTCACTTTAAGAGAAATCCGAGTGTGGACAGCACACAGTCTCCACAGTCCCATTCACAGGTGGATAACAAACTGGTAACAGTCATCACATGTCACCCTTAGGATGCCTCCAGATTGCCGGAACTAGTGGCCCTCTGCTGCCCCCTGCTGGCCACAAGGAGAGATTGGTTCTACAACACTATCAATAGGCCCACCAAACAGGCTCCATGTGCAGAAAGAAGCCAAGCTTAGATGGATATGGGGGATGGGATTAGTATGTAAGCCATATAGAGAAGGGACAGCCTGTCTTCTCAATCACCCCTACCAGTAAGCGGTAGTTCATGAGGTCCTTTTGTGCCTCCTCACTGTTCAGAGCTGCGGTCTGGGAAGGACAGTGAGGCTTGATCTGGCATTCACATGGATGACTGTGGTAAACCCTTCACACTTAGATGCTGTCTCAGCACCAATTTGAATATAACTTTCTCAGGCCAGAATTAGGGCGCTCTCAGCCTTAGCAGTTTCTAGTTATGGACTCCCAAACTTTCACGTGGTGCATTCATTTGTGCCCGGTAAGCACTCCTGCTGAACAGTTTGTGAAGCATCTGACCCTCCTGGAAAGTTCAGAGAGGCTCCAGTGACCGCCTCTCAGAGCCCCATGCGACTTCAGCTTGCTTGCTCTAAATACAACTAAAACTCTGTGAAAAACCTGTTTGGATGACACCCTGGACCCCCAAAAGCTTGGTCCATAGCTGTCCCCACCTACATGCTGTGTGTATGTGTGTGTGCCACGTCACGACTCTGTAAAGCAAAATTCTATCTTTACTTTTACCTGTGTCTCTCCCAACCATTGAAGGTGCCCAGCATTTTTCTGTTTGTTTGTGTTTTAGACAGGGTCTCATGTAGCCCAGGCTGGCCCTGAATTCACTATATAGCCAAGGATAACCTTAAATTCCTGTTCCTCCTTCCTCCGCCTTTTACATTACAGGGATTACATGTATGTGGTTGCTCTCTGTTATTTATTTTATAGAGACAAGTTTTCTCTATGTAACTCTAGCTGGCCTGGAACTCTATATTTGGACCATCCTGGACTTGAATCACAGAAATCTGCCTGTCTCTGCCTTCCAAGCGCTGGGATTAAAGGTGAGCACCACCACGCTCTGTTGCTGTGGTCTAGGCAAAGGTTACTTCATCAATGAGTGCTTTGTCTATAAGGGACAAAGAAAACTCTGTGAGATAGTTTGAAAGGGCAGACCCTCTCACCCTCTTACCAGGGCTTCTCTGGTTTTTTGATTATTTTTATTTTTGTTTTTCAAGACAGGGCTTCTCAGTGTAGCTCTGGTTGTCCTGGAACTCGCTCTGTAGACCAGGCTGGCCTTGAACTCACAGAGATTTCCCTGCCTCTGCTTCCTGAATGCTGGGTTTCAAGGCCTACACCACCACCACCCAGTGCACTAGGCTCTTCAAAATATCTAATAAGTCAAGTTTGCTGTCGGGCTGCATGCTGCATATTGAAGTCTTGAGGTCATTGCCCATCATACATAGATGGGATTCTGTTAATAGAGCAATGTCCCTCCTCTCGGTGAGTGACTGACCCTGCTTCCCATCTCTACATGGGAGAAGGGCCAAGCTAGTGGTGACCTGATGGAGACCAAGCTTCTTTCAGTGTTTCAAGAGGGACAGTGAAACACCTTGGGGATTCCTCTGCACAAATCTCCCAATTGGGGGCACATATTTGGAGTCCCTTGGGACACGTATAGGGTGCCCAAGTTCTCCCCAGGCCTCGGAAAGGTACGATCCCAGATCTTGGTTCAGTTACAGGCTGTGATGGACCTTGGGAACACTGCATTACCGATGGGTGGGCCGGGAGAGCAGAGAGGCCTAATGCTATATGCGCAGGTGCAGCCAGGGCCTGGGCGCCCCCTGGCGGGCACCCGAGAGCCGAGACGCCTTTAAGCGGGGGCGGCGGGCACGGGCGCAAGAGCGAGTCGCTGTAGCTGCGGCCACCGGGGAGGAGCCTGCGAGGAGCAGGTCCGGGACTCTCGAGCGCCCCGCCCCCGCGCGGGCGATGCCGAGCGGCGCGGCGGCTAGCGGGGCCCGGTGGGGCGTGCAGAGGAGCGGGCCGCGGCGCTGAGGCGGCGGAGCGCGGCCCGGCCATGGGCTTCCTGCACCAGCTGCAGCTGCTGCTCTGGAAGAACGTGACGCTGAAGCGCCGGAGCCCGGTGAGCGACCCGCGCCCGTTCGTTCCTCGGGGGCCCGCAGGCCGCGCGCCCCATTTGCCGGTGCACTCCCAGCGTGCACGTGCAGCGGCCAGGCGCGCGCAGACCCCGGGAGGGTGCCACCGGAGACCCTGTCCCGGGCCCGCCGCTTCCGCGAGCAACCTGGCCTCTGGCGGCGGGTTCAGCTGTGCCCTCCTCCGCTGACTCTCGCCACGCTCGCTCGGCTGAGTCACGGGCCGGCACCCCGAGCAGCACACTCTGGCAGGCTGGGGTGGGGGCAAGGTGGACCCTGGACTTCAACCCTGGCGAGGCCCAGGTTCTTGGGACAGAGCGCTGGCCTGGTGCACACCGTTCAGCTTAGGGGCCCCGAGCCCTGGGGCCCACCGCCTCTGGAGCCCCCATCTCTTCGTTCCCTTTACCACGTCTCTGCCCTTGGGCAGGTACCTTAGGCTGAAGATGGTACCAAACAGCCCTTGCCGCCGCCCTCTTCCTCCTCCGCCGCCGCCTCCTCCTCCCCCTCGTCTCCCTTCTCCTCCCTCCATCACCTTCTCCTCCTCCCTTCTCCTTTGCTAACCCATTCTGGCATGTCTACAGCCCTCTCTCCTGCTTTCTCATCCCTGGGAATGTCCTTGTATCAGCTCAACCCATCAGATCTCAGCACCCATTTGTCCTTTAGGGCCAGTTTCCCCTGAGGCAGCTCCTCTGGTTTCTCCTGTCTGGGGCCTCTCTGGGGGCTGGGGCCTGCTTAGCAGAGCTCAGCATCAAGCTTCTCAGTACCTGTCTAGGGCAGCCAGGACATGAAGAGTGTTGAGGTACGAGTCTTGAGTGAAGAACAGGAAGGGGGCATGGGTGGCACTGGGCTTGATTTTTATTCCAGTCTCTGGAAGGGCAAGGGCACCCAGAGAGTCCTGGGCCAGCAAGAGTATCTGAGGATTCTAGGGATTTTGCAGAGTGGAGACGGAGAGCAATGGGGCCTGAAGAAGGGATCATAACCACTTCATGCCCAGGGACCCCTTGGGTAGCAACATTCCTCCTGTGTTCCTCTTTGAGCACATCAGGTGCATAAGAAACTCTGGGCCATAGGCAGGATGGGTAGCAGTCATCACCCTGGCCTGGCAGGATTCCTGTGGGCACCTGGCCCTGGCTGATGCCAGGACTGGGTACATTCCCTGTCCTGGTTGTCTGCGGTTGGCTAGTGTAGGGTCTGAAGGAGCAGTCCTATTAATCTAGCTTTTGAGTCACCAGCGGAAGAGGCAAAGAATGAAGAAAGATAGGCATGCTTTAGTGCTAGCCCCAAGTTGCTTGTCAGGAAGACCCCTTCAGGGCTCAGCAGCAGAGTGTAAAACAAATCCTGCATCTGATGGGAGCCTCACACCAGGCTGGAAGAAGAGTCCAACGATTTGACAGGTGGAAATGCTCATTGCCTATTTCTTAGGACTAACCCTGGCTGCTAGGCTGGGTTGATGTGTAGGACCCTCCCCATCCCTAGAGACCAGTTAGACCATAGTTGAGATCCTCAGCCTATGGCTGCAGTGAGGTACCATCAGTGGGGTCAGGGATGTACCCCTGAAAAGCTTATGATCTGGAGGGGGGTCTCCAGGACCTCTGCCCTTCCTGCTCTCCTCTCTCAAGTACTGTGCCTCAGTTGTCCTCCCATAGGAGGCTCACCAGCATTGAGTAGCTATGGTGGAAAGCCTCAGGATCACACTTGGGTATCAACCTACTTCCCCCACCACAGCAAGCACTAGGCTTCAGGGAGCTCAGACCCAGGGTTGGCATGGAGACACTGGGGCACTGTGGAAGCCCTGAACTTGTCTTGAGGGACAAAGTCCCTAGGTCACTTGCAGTCACCCAGGTAGAACACCTAGGTATTGCTGGACTTGCGCCGCCTGCCTGTAACCAGATGCCCCTGTGGTGCCCGCCACCTGCCAGCTAGAACTCTTCCTCCCAGCAGCTCATGCGCAGACGTTGCTATAGCAATATGGGAGCTGGCCTGGCCTGTACTGCAGTTACTCTGGCAGAGGTGCCCAAGGCAGGGCAGAGGTGCCCAGGATAGGGCCTGGTGTGGGTAGGACTGTCTCTTGAACTGTGCCCCCAGTCATCAGATACTCTGTATGTGTGAAACACATTAGTCCTGCAGCCCTAGGGTGCACATATTACCTCCTTAACTGACCCTGGACTCGATCCTGGCTGGGGAGGAGGTGGAGGCTGGCACAGGCTGAGGCAAGTGTGGGGTGTGGACACACAGCAGGGTGTTCTGGATCACAGAGAGCTATTGTCAGAGTACAGTAGGCACAGCTAGGGACAGGCTGGGCATGGCCCCACATCACTCCTGGGTGGCAGTGGTGGGGGGAGGGGTGATTCAGTCTGCTTCAGATGGTGATGAGGGTGAAGGAGGGCTGATATTGTAGAGCCATGAAAGAGGACTGCCTCTCTCTTTCCTATGGTCTCAGGGCAAGAACTTTCCAACTTTCCAATATATGACCTAGCCTTCTTCCCTTAGCTAAGGTGGGGCAGGAATTGAGGAAACCCTTTATTTTCCAGGAGACACTAGAAGAGCCTTGGCCACAGGCTTTTGTCATTTCTGGCCTTCCTTGTACTCTGGCCCTGAGAGGTTAGAGCAGGAAAAGAGGCTTTGCCTCGGGGACTGTTTTTGCTAGAGACTCAGGGCCCTGGTCAGAGTCTGAGCCTTACACTAGACCTCATCTCTCTTGAGTCCAACATAAAGTTATAAGGGTGCTTCAGGAGAGGAGAGGTGTGTGTAGCAGCTTAAGGTGGTCAGACACCACATTTGGTCAAGATGCCCTCCAAGATCCCACCCAGGTGGATCAGCAGGTTGGTAGGAAGAAGAGGAACTGGGTAAACAGATAGATCAGAGTTGATCACAAACTGGATAATTTGGCCTTGGACTTCTTCGAAGGATAGATGGTCCATGGTTTGACAGATGCAATCTAGGCTGGAGGTCTAGAGATTCAGTTTGGTGAGATCACTCAGCACTCAACCTGTACTGGGAGGGACCAGAACCTTGGCTGGACCTGAGAAACCTGAGTTGATCTTCATGGCTACTGGGTGCACGTGGTTGGGCTGGTCCTTCAAGGAGGCCTAGGCTAGCACGTGTCCATCACGGCCAGCCCTGGGCAGGCAGTGAACAGACTGCCTTATGTGGCCCACCCTTTCCAGTGGGTCCTGGCTTTTGAGATCATCATCCCGCTCGTCCTCTTCTTCATCCTGCTGGGACTGCGGCAGAAGAAGCCCACCATCTCCGTGAAGGAAGGTGAGATGCAGGCATAGCCTGGGCACCTGGCTGGGCAGGGAGGGGTAAGAGTTCTGTGTGCACATGTCAGCTCGAGTGTGTCCCCATTCCCAAGACTCCCATGACCCAAGTGCCTGCTCCCCATGTGGTCCTGGTCACATGTCCTGGCTAGGCTGTGGAGGTCAGGGCTGGCCATTGTGGCGGTGAATGACGATGGTGCCTGTTTCTGGAAGGTTCAGGAATTCACTCGTTTCCTCTGTTCTGTTTTGACCTGCCCCCCACCCTGCATGGTCCTTGTCCTCCTCGGCCCGGCCTGCATGCAGTCTGTAAGTGAGCAGCCATCTCTTCCTTGCTGGCTCAGGTGGCAGCCATGGATGTCCTGGCAGGTCCTCCTGGTGTGGCTTAAGCACCCCTACTGCTTGCATTAACAGCCTCCTAGCAGCTGGGTTCTGTAGAAGCCCCTGCCTGTGACCAGGAAAGGCTGGCTTATCACTCAGGGTGGTGGGCTGTGGTGTGGGTGGTGGTGGGTAGTGAAGGGCCAGGCCATCTGGGCCATAGCTGCTGGCCTAGTCAAGCCATTGGAGTATCTTTTTTGGCAAGGTATCTTTGAGGTCACCTGGCCATGCTTTCTAGGGGTGGGGTTCCTGGGCTAGCCTGAGATGAGGCTGGGATGGCCTGTAACTTTCCCTTCAAAACCCCTTTGGGCTGTTGCACTCACTCTGCTAACCAGTTGACCTGAGAGGTCAGAGGTCACTGCCAATGGGTGCCTCATGTGCTACCCTGGTTTCTGTGGGAAGGGGTATTGTTGGGACATTTGGTCACTGCACAGGCTAAGGAATGATGTTCTGGGAGTTACAGGGGAAGGGAATGGCAGGTGGCCCTCTGACCTCTGACCTACAGAGTCATTTGCCTTAGCTCGGCTGGGGATCAGGTGCTCTGTGCCCTGAAGCTGCTTTTCCCTTCTCGACTGTCTTCAAATATCTCTCTTGGCCCCACCCCCCCATCTCCCTCATTCTTGATCCCACCAGCTTTCTACACTGCAGCACCCCTGACATCTGCTGGCATCCTGCCTGTCATGCAGTCGCTTTGCCCTGATGGTCAACGTGACGAGTTTGGCTTCCTGCAATATGCCAACTCCACGTAAGTGCCCCTACCCCATGCCTTGGGAGTCAGCTACCCCTACAGCATACCAAACAGCCGATGTCTTGTGTTGCAGGGTCACCCAGCTTCTAGAACGCCTCAACCGTGTAGTAGAAGAGGGTAATTTGTTTGACCCAGTGCGACCCAGCCTGGGCTCAGAGCTTGAGGCCCTGCGTCAACATCTGGAAGCCCTCAGCTTAGGCCCTCGCACCTGGGAGAGCCACTCAGCCAGACCTACAGGTGTGCCCTGTATGGGGATGGCTTGGGGGGAGGACCTAAGCACTGCTGTCACTGGAAGCCTGCCTGCTTCATCACTCTGGGTCCTTGTGTCCGCACACATTGCCCCTTACCTGAATGCTTGAGGCAGGCCCAGTGCAGTGCTGGTAGCTTGGCTCGGCTTGGAGCCTATCTGGGACACCTTAGCCCCAGCTAGAGCCGGCCCCTCAGTCCCATCCTCCTGCCTGTCCAGTTTCCTCCTTCTCTCTGGACTCGGTGGTCAGGGACCAGAGGGAGCTTTGGCGTTTCCTGATGCAGAACCTGTCCCTGCCCAACAGCACAGCCCAGGCCCTCCTGGCTGCCCGTGTGGACCCTTCTGAGGTGAGGTGGGGCATTATCAGTGCTGGCCACGCCCCTCTGCTCCATATCACCCTTGGTTACAGCAGTGAGGGAGGGGCCACAAGTGTATCTGAGCTCTCAGGACTCTGGAGCCTCTACTGAGCTGAACCCCCTCACAATTCAGGTCTATCACTTGCTTTTTGGTCCTTTGCCTGCCCTGGATGGGAAGTTGGGTTTCCTCAGGAAGCAGGAGCCATGGAGCCACCTGGGTAGCAATCCCCTGTTCCAAATGGAGGTGAGGGGTCTGTCCCTGGGAGATGGGTAGAAGAAAGGGCTCTCCCTTAGCTATGCATAAATTCTGGGGATCTGTAGTGTGCATGAGGAAGTGGAGGTAGGGTGGAGACTGAGTGCTTTCGTTTCACTGTGGAGCTCTGGCACAGAGCCAACGCAGTGAGTGGTTAGGGCAAAATCTTGTGCTACCTTAAGTAGGCCCTTGGTCATTTGTTGGTTGGAATGTAGGCTTTACCATTCCCCTGTACCTTGTCCCCAGGAGTTGCTGCTGGCTCCTGCCCTTTTAGAGCAGCTCACATGTACACCAGGCTCTGGGGAGCTGGGTCGCATTCTTACCATGCCTGAGGGTCATCAGGTAGACCTGCAGAGCTACCGGGATGCTGTCTGCAGTGGGCAGGCTACAGCTCGCGCCCAGCGCTTCAGTGATCTGGCCACTGAGCTCCGGAACCAGCTGGACATGGCCAAGATTGCCCAGCAGGTGAGGTCCTGCCTGCCAGTTGGCTAGTGAACCTGCTGACTAACCTGTAGGAGGCGCTGGGCCTCCTTGGAGCCTGGGGGTGGGAGTTCCTGTTCCCTGGCCATGTATGGTATGGCTTATAATTGAGCATTTGATATCCTCTACAAATCAGGTCTCAGTTTCTCCCCATCTCTCACCTCAAGCTCTAGCTCTAGCCCTGGCCAGGACTTCCTAAACTGCTGATCCTTTCTCATCTTCCCCAAGCCCTATCCCCTGCTGATATCTTCCCTGTTCCATTTTTGAACTTCGTCACCTCCAACCAAGTTCACCCTGTATCCTAGCCTTCATTTTCTATATGCCTGGTCTTCCCCTCAGCTGGGCTTGGATGCCCCCAACGGCTCAGACCCCCAGCAGCAGGCACCATCCCCACGGAGCCTGCAGGCACTTTTAGGGGACCTGCTTGATGCCCAGAAAGTTCTGCAGGATGTGGATGTTCTGTCAGCCCTTGCCCTGCTGCTGCCCCAAGGTGCCTGTGCTGGACGGGCCCCTGCACCTCAAGCTAGCAGCCTGAGTGGAATGGCCAACAGCACTGGGACAGGGCCAAGCACAGGTTCCAACACCACCGCTGAGGAGGGAACCCAGTCACCTGCAACCCCAGCCTCTCCTGACACTCTGGAAGGCCAGTGCTCAGCCTTTGTGCAACTCTGGGCTGGCTTGCAGCCCATCTTATGTGGCAACAACCGGTAAGCCAGCAAAGGGATAGTGAGGAGTTGACCCTATTGTCTGGTCCTTGTTCATAAACCCCATTATGGAAATCCCATTTTCTGTCTGCCCCTGCATTTAAGCCCACCCTGTGCCTATCTGACATTCCATCTTAGCCCGATGTTCTAAGCCCCTGGGCCTCTGTTGAGCCACCCCAAGTGTCCCACTCCGTGGGTCCTGACATCTCTACCCTGTTCCTGGTGCTTTGTCTCTGCCAGCACCATTGAACCTGAAGCACTTCGGAGGGGGAACATGAGCTCTCTGGGCTTCACAAGCAAAGAACAACGGAACCTGGGCCTTCTAGTGCACCTCATGACCAGCAACCCCAAAATCCTGTATGCACCAGCGGGCTCTGAAGCTGATCGTGTTATCCTCAAGGTGTGTGAGTCTGGCACATTTGAGTCATGAGTTGTACCTGTCTCCCCAACAGGAGCACAAACCTAGCAAGAGCCTGAGTGAGGGAGGGTTCTGTAGGCTGTAGGGCTGGTGAGTGCTAGAGGTGATTTCACCCAGCCTGGGTAGTGGTGTGCTTGGCATAGGGAGTTTCAGGGCTGGAGGTGAAGCGGTTCCTGGAAGCTTTTCTATTGAGTTTCTGCAGAGATGCTTTGGAAAGGCAGGCTGGTCTGGCTAGAATGTCCCCAATTCTTCACGATACTGATTGGGCCAGGGTGGTATGATCAGAGACACCCCTCACACTCACACTCACAGAATATTGAACCCTTAGAAGAGAGTTTGTTAAAGCAGGGCTTGACAAGGCCTTGACCTTAGAGGTGTTTATTTGGGGGGGGGGGGGTTTAGGATCAGACTTAAGTGCTCAACGAGCTGGGAAAGCATGCGTGGCTGCTGAGGTGCAATTGAAGGAGGCCTTATGGTCATGTCAAAGTGAATTTCATGTGACTCTTGTAGAAAGGCAGGGCAGAAACCTCCAGGTAGAAGTGGCCTGAGTAGGGGGACTAGTTGGACTGGTCCTTGGACGTATGGGAGAGTAAAGGACTCTCAGACCGGCTTGGATCCTTTCTGGAGCCCCAATACCTCAAGCTTTTACTCTCTGCAGGCCAATGAGACCTTTGCCTTTGTAGGCAATGTGACACAATATGCCCAGGTCTGGCTTAACATCTCCACGGAGATCCGAAGTTTCCTAGAGCAAGGCAGGCTGCAGCAGCATCTACACTGGCTACAGCAGGTACTGTGGGTGCAAGGTGGGTGGGCACCTGTGGCGGGGTCTTCTGCTCAGAGCAGAGAGGTGCGAGCCGTATCTTGAACTCCACTCTTCCCCCCAGTATGTGGCTGATCTGCGCCTGCACCCTGAAACCATGAACCTATCACTAGAGGAGCTGCCACCTGCCCTGCGCCAGGACAACTTTTCACTGCCCAATGGCACAGCTCTCCTGCAGCAGCTAGACACAATTGACAATGCAGCCTGTGGATGGATTCAGTTCATGTCCAAGGTGGGGTGGGTGAGCGCTAGGAGCCCCCCTCCCGTATATTTTTAGGGCCGGCTCCAATGATGGCCCCCTTTTCCAGGTGAGTGTAGACATCTTCAAGGGTTTTCCTGATGAGGAGAGCATTGTCAATTACACACTCAACCAGGCCTACCAGGATAACGTCACAGTGTTTGCAAGTGAGTTCCTCTACCCTCCCACAAAGGTCCCATGTCTCCTGCAGACCTATGTCTCACTAACTCAGTCCCACTCGATCCCTACCAAACTTCCTGTTACTTTCCTGCTCCTTAGCTCAGACCTCTTCGCCAGTTCCATGTCTTGGCACATCTCTCCTGAGCTTGCTTCACTTTGGTCCCACACTTCACATGCTGACTCTTCCTCATCCCCCTGTTACTCTTGAGCCCTGTCTTTCTAAGACAGCTCATCTGGTCTCATTATCTCTGCTGGAGTATTCCCGGCACAGTATATCCCGCCCCTTCCATGCCCTCTGGCCAAACACTCCACCAGCCTCCTGTTCCCAGGCGTGATCTTCCAGACACGGAAGGACGGCTCCCTCCCTCCACATGTGCATTACAAGATTCGCCAGAACTCAAGCTTCACCGAGAAAACCAATGAAATCCGACGTGCTTACTGGCGCCCAGGGCCCAACACTGGCGGCCGCTTCTACTTCCTCTATGGATTCGTCTGGATCCAGGGTGAGGGACCGAGCCCGGGCGGGATGTGAGGCGGCCTGGCCTTGCCCTGATACAACTTCTACCCACAGACATGATGGAGCGTGCCATCATCAACACGTTTGTGGGGCATGACGTGGTAGAGCCTGGCAACTACGTGCAGATGTTCCCGTACCCCTGCTACACCCGTGATGAGTGAGTGCCAGCCTAGAGAGATTTGGGGGTCTCGGGCCCAACCCCCTCTCCCAACACACCCGTTTCCCCTCAGTTTCCTGTTTGTCATCGAGCACATGATGCCACTGTGCATGGTGATCTCTTGGGTCTACTCTGTGGCCATGACCATCCAGCATATCGTAGCCGAGAAAGAGCATCGGCTCAAGGAGGTGGGTCTGGGTGACTACAGGCACCCCTTCAGCAGGCTGCGGGGTGGGCAATGCAGTCCTTTCTTCTCTGGTCCCTACCCCATGGTACCTTGTATGCTGCCCCACACCATAGGTGATGAAGACCATGGGCCTGAACAATGCTGTGCACTGGGTGGCCTGGTTCATCACCGGCTTTGTGCAGTTGTCCATCTCGGTGACAGCTTTGACTGCCATCCTCAAGTATGGCCAGGTGCTCATGCACAGCCACGTACTCATTATCTGGCTCTTCCTCGCTGTCTATGCCGTGGCCACTATCATGTTCTGGTGAGTACTGCGGGAGCTGCGAGACCCCAAGGGTAGACGGACTCTCCTCTTGGAGCGCCTTTGGACCCCAGTAGGGGCAGCTCAGGGGGGCTGCAGGCCAAGAGCCAAGGGCCTCGGGGCTAACAGCTGTGTGGTCTTCCACTTCAGCTTCCTGGTGTCTGTACTGTACTCGAAGGCTAAGTTGGCCTCAGCCTGTGGTGGCATCATCTACTTCCTGAGCTATGTTCCCTACATGTATGTAGCCATCCGTGAGGAAGTGGCTCATGATAAGATCACGGCCTTCGAGAAGTGCATTGCGGTGAGCATTGTGACCGGACGGGTCAGGGTGGGGTCTCCATCCCCTGCCCGGTATTGACACCTCTCTTTCTTCAGTCTCTGATGTCCACAACAGCCTTTGGTCTGGGCTCCAAGTACTTTGCACTATACGAGGTGGCAGGTGTGGGTATCCAGTGGCACACTTTCAGCCAGTCCCCGGTAGAAGGGGATGACTTCAACCTGCTCCTTGCTGTCACCATGCTTGTGGTGGATACGGTGGTCTATGGCGTGCTCACTTGGTACATTGAGGCTGTGCATCCAGGTACAAGTCCATCACTGGAGGGACCAGGGGTGGGACAAGGTCACTGGGCTTCTGCCTTGCTCTTGGTGGCATTTGGCCCCTGTGGTGTATAGTCACCTCTGGACCCTTAGTCAGCCTCCCTCTTCCTGGACCCCCAGGCATGTATGGGCTGCCCCGGCCCTGGTACTTCCCACTGCAGAAGTCCTATTGGCTGGGCAGTGGGCGGACAGAGGCCTGGGAGTGGAGCTGGCCATGGGCACACACACCACGCCTCAGCGTCATGGAGGAAGACCAGGCCTGTGCCATGGAGAGCCGCCACTTTGGTGAGGCCAGGGTCAGAGTGGTGAATGGGGTGGGTGCTGGGTTTGGGGGCCTGGGGTGGCCTTAGTGCTGCCCCCATCCTGCTGACCCAGCCCTGGTACAGAGGAAACACGCGGTATGGAGGAGGAGCCCACTCACCTGCCCTTGGTCGTCTGTGTGGACAAGCTCACCAAGATCTATAAAGACGACAAGAAGCTGGCTTTAAACAAACTGAGCCTCAATCTCTATGAGAACCAGGTGGTCTCTTTCCTAGGCCATAATGGGGCTGGCAAGACCACTACCATGTGAGTGTCTAGGGACAGGAGAGCTTAGCTAACAGGAGGATAGGGTTCCCTCAGGGTGTGGTGGGTTGTGACCCCATTTGCCCCCACTTCAGGTCTATCCTGACAGGACTGTTCCCACCCACGTCGGGCTCAGCCACCATCTATGGGCATGACATCCGCACAGAGATGGATGAGATCCGTAAGAACCTGGGCATGTGCCCACAGCACAATGTGCTCTTTGACCGGCTCACTGTGGAAGAACACCTCTGGTTCTACTCACGGCTCAAAAGCAGGGCACAAGAGGAGATCCACAAAGAAATGGACAAGTGGGTGCAGTGAATGGGATGTGGGACATGAGCAGAGGCAGGTGCTGTGGACACTCAGATGCGGAAGTCCCACCTACCATTGTTTGGTCTATCACCTCCCATAATTGCCCTTGTTCTTCATTCTCCTGTCCATCTCCTCCCATAATTCCATCACCCTCCTGCCCATCGTCACCCTTCCATCCGTCACTCTTGTTCCTTCATGCCTGTTACTCTTTTGTCTGTTGCTCTCCTATCACCCACCTGTCCATCACCTCCCCATCCATCACCCTCCAATCCATTATCCTCATGTTGGATCCACAGGATGATTGAGGACCTGGAACTCTCCAATAAGCGGCACTCGCTGGTGCAGACACTGTCTGGAGGCATGAAGCGCAAGCTCTCAGTGGCCATTGCCTTTGTGGGTGGCTCTAGAGCCATTATCCTGGATGAGCCCACTGCTGGTGTAGACCCCTATGCTCGCCGAGCCATCTGGGACCTCATTCTGAAGTACAAGCCAGGTGAGCAGGATGCCAGGCTCTCCATCATCTGTGTGGGTATCTTTACACTTCCCTGTATGTTCCCCTTACCTTGGATCTGGACCTACCCCAGGCCGCACAATCCTCCTGTCCACCCACCATATGGATGAGGCCGACCTGCTGGGGGATCGAATTGCCATCATCTCCCATGGGAAGCTCAAGTGCTGCGGCTCTCCCCTCTTTCTCAAGGGTGCCTATGGTGATGGGTACCGCCTCACATTGGTCAAGCGGCCTGCAGAGCCTGGCACATCTCAAGGTCTGTACTGAGGTTATTTGAACCAGCCTCTGCCCCATGACTCCTTGTGTAGGAAAAGTGCATCCTTACCCTTATTCCATTTGGACCAGATACCTAGTGGACTTGGACGCTTCTAAACCCTGTCTTGACTTGCCTAATAGGTTCCTTCCTTAGGCCCCGCCCCCAGCGAATCCCCTTCTTCTTCCTTCCCAGAGCCGGGACTGGTATCCAGCCCCTCAGGTCGTGCTCAGCTGAGCAGCTGTTCAGAGCCCCAGGTGTCCCAGTTCATCCGCAAGCATGTGGCCTCTTCCCTGCTGGTCTCAGACACTAGCACTGAGCTCTCCTACATCCTGCCCAGCGAGGCTGTCAAGAAGGGGGCCTTCGAGCGCCTCTTCCAGGTGTGAGGGCTGAGTATGGTGGTTGGGGACATGATGTGCACATAGAAAAGATGAGCACACCCCTGTCTGCATTCCATGGCACTGACCTCGCTCATCTTCTTTACAGCAATTGGAACACAGTCTGGACGCATTGCATCTGAGCAGTTTTGGGCTGATGGACACAACCCTGGAGGAGGTGTTCCTCAAGGTGTCTGAGGAGGACCAGTCATTGGAGAACAGTGAAGCTGGTAAGGTACCCAAGGCTGGTGATCAGCCTGATCAACCCACAAAGGGCCTCTGATCAATATAGGCTCATGGCGAATGGTAGTCACAGGTCCTGAATAGATATATTAACTGGAAGCTGGGATCAAGCCAGGACCTGAGGTCATGGGTGGGCCACAAGGACTGAGGTACTGTCCTGAGGTACTGTAGATTCAAGTCCTCCCTCCCTCCCTGCCTCTGTTCTTTGCAGATGTGAAGGAGTCCCAGAAGGATGTGCTACCTGGGGCAGAGGGCCTAGCATCTGTGGACGGTCAAGCTGGCAACCTGGCTCGGTGCTCAGAGCTGGCCCAGTCACAGGCATCACTGCTGTCTGCATCCTCTGTGGGCTCTACCCGTGGTGACGAGAACACTGGCTACGCCGATGTCTACGGTGACTACCGTCCCCTCTTTGACAACTTACAGGACCCAGACAATGTCAGCTTACAAGGTGGAAGCTGCTGGGGAGGTTGGGGAAGGTCCGGAAGGGTGTCCTGGTACTGGCTGCTCACCCTTATGTCTCTCTGCACAGAGGCAGAAATGGAGGCCCTGGCTCGGGCAGGCCAGGGCAGTCGCAAGCTGGAAGGCTGGTGGCTAAAGATACGGCAGTTCCATGGGCTTCTGGTGAAGCGCTTCCACTGTGCTCGTCGGAACTCCAAAGCTCTGTGCTCTCAGATCCTGCTGCCTGCCTTCTTCGTCTGTGTGGCCATGACTGTAGCGTTGTCTGTTCCTGAAATTGGTATGGCTACCTGGCTTACCGTTTGGCCCTTGGCTTCTTGGCTTCATTTTCTTCCTGGCCTCACAGAGAACCCTTCTCCACCCCTGTCCCCATATCCTGGACCTTATTCGGAGGCTCTGAGAGGATTCTGTCTCCTGGGGAGTCATACCCCCCCCAAAGCTTGGGCCTCTGTGTTGGGAAGAGGGAATAAAGATCTGGGGGCTGGCACCAGGTAGTTGGTCTCATGCTCAGGTCTCATGCTTACCCATCAGGTGACCTGCCTCCACTGGTCCTGTCACCCTCTCAGTACCACAACTATACCCAACCCCGTGGCAACTTCATCCCCTATGCTAATGAAGAGCGCCGAGAATACCGGTGAGGCCATGGGCTGGGACCAGGGCCCAGGGGAGGATGAGCTGTCACATGTGGCCCCTAACTCACTGCCTTCCCTTAGATTGCGACTGTCACCAGATGCCAGCCCCCAGCAGTTGGTGGGCACATTCCGGCTCCCCTCTGGCGTGGGTGCTACCTGTGTTCTCAAGTCTCCCGCCAATGGCTCTCTGGGGCCCATGCTAAACCTTAGCAGTGGAGAGTCCCGCCTGCTGGCTGCACGCTTCTTCGACAGTATGTGCCTGGAGTCCTTCACACAAGGACTGCCGCTGTCCAACTTTGTGCCACCCCCACCCTCCCCTGCCCCTTCTGACTCACCTGTGTCCCCGGATGAGGATTCACTGCAAGCCTGGAATACCTCCCTGCCACCTACTAATGGACCAGGTACTTACTACCTCATGGGAGGGCGGCATGGCCATGGGTAACTTGTCTCACTGTGCCGCACTGTGCCCACAGAGACATGGACGTCGGCACCTTCTCTGCCACGCCTAATACGTGAGCCTGTCCGCTGTACCTGCTCTGCCCAGGGCACAGGCTTCTCATGCCCAAGCAGTGTGGGTGGGCATCCGCCACAGATGAGAGTAGTTACAGGTGACATCCTGACAGACATCACAGGCCACAATGTCTCTGAGTACCTGCTCTTCACATCTGACCGTTTCCGGCTTCACCGGTAAGTCGGCTTGTAGTGGCTATGAACAAGGTGTGGCTGGATGATGGCTGCCTAGCCTCATTGTCCCTCCTACCTGTTTGTACAGATATGGAGCCATCACCTTTGGTAATGTCCAGAAGTCTATCCCAGCCTCCTTTGGTGTCCGGGCCCCGCCTATGGTACGGAAGATCGCAGTCCGAAGGGTGGCCCAGGTAAACTGCTGCCCTGGGTTTCTTGGCACCTGGCCCTATGCAGAGCGTCTGTCTTGTGAGCATCTCTGAGTCCCATGCCCTTTCCCAGGTGCTCTATAACAACAAGGGCTATCATAGCATGCCCACCTACCTCAACAGTCTCAACAATGCCATCCTGCGCGCAAACCTGCCCAAGAGCAAGGGTAATCCAGCAGCCTATGGTGAGAAAGTCAGGGTGAGGGATGGGGGTGGGGGGGTGCAGCTGAGCCAGAGTGGTGCATGGGCCTAATACTGCCCTTTCCATGTGCAGGCATCACCGTCACCAACCACCCCATGAACAAGACTAGTGCTAGCCTCTCCTTGGATTACCTGTAAGTGAGGCAGACTGAGCTGGGAGAGGGTCGGGACTCCTCACTGTGGTCCTGACCACCCGGTAGAATTGAGTGCTGTCTTCTCTTAGACTGCAGGGCACAGATGTGGTCATCGCCATCTTTATCATCGTGGCTATGTCCTTCGTGCCGGCCAGTTTCGTGGTCTTCCTTGTGGCGGAGAAATCCACCAAGGCCAAGCACCTGCAGTTCGTCAGCGGGTGCAACCCTGTCATCTACTGGCTAGCCAACTACGTGTGGGACATGGTGTGCCCCCGCATGGTCCCTTCCTCTCCCTGTCTCCTGTGCCCATACCCAGTTCTCACATCTGCCTCTGCCTTTGCAGCTCAATTACCTGGTCCCCGCCACCTGCTGTGTCATCATCCTATTTGTGTTTGACTTGCCTGCCTACACATCACCCACCAACTTCCCAGCGGTACTCTCCTTGTTCCTGCTCTACGGGTAAGCTGGGGGAGGGGGGAGGGAGTGAAGCAGCTAGGGGTTTGGCCAGGGGTACCCTGTGACCGCTGCTGTCTGCCCACAGGTGGTCCATCACACCCATCATGTACCCAGCCTCCTTCTGGTTTGAGGTCCCTAGCTCAGCCTATGTGTTCCTCATTGTCATCAATCTCTTCATTGGCATCACCGCCACCGTGGCTACCTTTCTTCTGCAGCTTTTTGAGCATGACAAGGTTAGTGTGGGGTGGCTGAGTGGCAGGGCACAGCCTGGGGCGGCAATGCTGAGCTGTGCCTGGCCCCCAGGATCTGAAGGCTGTCAACAGTTACCTGAAAAGCTGCTTCCTCATCTTCCCCAACTACAACCTGGGCCATGGACTCATGGAGATGGCGTACAATGAGTACATCAATGAATATTACGCCAAGATTGGTGAGTCAGGCATATTTAGGGGGCCGCAGGATGACATGCCTAGTTCTAGACTCCGTGAGTTAAAATGCTAGGGTGACTGGGAATCCTTGAGGCTCTCAGGCCCTGAACCATCTGTTCCACAGGCCAGTTTGACAAGATGAAGTCCCCATTTGAGTGGGACATTGTCACACGTGGACTGGTGGCCATGACAGTTGAGGGCTTTGTGGGATTCTTCCTCACCATCATGTGCCAATATAACTTCCTGCGGCAGCCACAGTGAGTGGAGAATATTGGGCCGTGGGAGAGACCCTTGGTAGGGGGTGGGTGACTTGGCCAGGCCCTGCCAACTTTTCTGCCCTAGACGCCTGCCCGTGTCTACTAAACCTGTGGAGGATGATGTGGATGTGGCCAGTGAGCGGCAGAGAGTGCTCCGTGGGGATGCTGACAATGATATGGTCAAAATTGAGAACCTGACCAAGGTAGGCTCTGGGCTCTGGGAAAGTAGGTGGGGAATGGGGGTGTAGTGGGTTCCAGCAGTGGGGTGTGGCCAGGCCAGGCAGGGACCCCGGACCCTGTCCTTTGCTGAGTGGGAAGGCTCTTTGACCAGGTGTACAAGTCTCGGAAGATTGGCCGCATCCTAGCAGTGGACCGCCTTTGCCTGGGTGTGCGCCCTGGAGAGTGCTTTGGGCTCCTTGGTGTCAATGGCGCAGGAAAGACCAGCACCTTCAAGATGTTGACTGGAGATGAGAGTACCACAGGGGGCGAGGCCTTTGTCAATGGACACAGGTGGGGTCACTGCACACCTAGGACACACTTGTAGGGAGGTGTGTGTGTGTGTGTAACTGCTTCCAGGTACACAGCTGCAGGGGTGGGGGGGTTGAGTGACTACCCATAGGTGCACAGCTCTGTGTGTGTTTGTAGGTGTAGGTGTAGGAATGGGATGACGGTATCCCCGGGGTATAAGAGGGAAAGTGTGAAGTGAGCCTAACCCTCCGGGAATTGATCACCCTCTGTCCCCAGTGTGCTCAAGGACCTGCTCCAAGTACAGCAGAGCCTTGGCTACTGCCCGCAGTTCGACGCCCTGTTTGATGAGCTCACAGCTAGGGAGCACCTGCAGCTGTACACCCGGCTGCGTGGTCTCCCCTGGAGGGATGAAGCACAGGTGAGGATAAAAGGAAGTAGCCAGTAGGTACACTGCTGTGTACATGGTGGGTATGTGTAGGTGGTGGGCCTGTGCTCGTGAGTGTGTAGTAATTTGAAGTCCATGCCTCATACTGGCCTTCTAGGTGGTGAAGTGGGCACTAGAGAAGCTGGAACTGACCAAGTATGCAGACAAGCCAGCTGGTACCTATAGTGGTGGTAACAAACGGAAGCTATCTACAGCCATTGCACTCATTGGGGATCCTGCCTTCATCTTTCTGGTAAGTCTTGGGGGTTTGGGAGACAGATACTCATTTTGGTCTCTCTGTGAGTTTAAGGGGAAGGTGCCCCACCTTCCTCTGTTTCCTGAAGAGCCAAGGAGTAGATGGGTAGAACCAGTTTGGGTGGGCTGTGTCTCTGGATGAACTCACCGCTACCCTAGGATGAACCCACCACCGGCATGGACCCTAAGGCCAGGCGCTTCCTGTGGAACCTCATTCTGGACCTCATCAAGACAGGACGCTCAGTGGTGCTGACGTCACACAGGTGTGTCTCTCCCCAACCCCTCCACTGGCCTCGGGTGGTCCCTCTGGTGCCAGCCTGTGCTGTCTGCCCACAGCATGGAGGAGTGTGAAGCTCTATGCACGAGGCTGGCCATCATGGTGAATGGACGTCTACGCTGCCTGGGCAGCATCCAGCACCTCAAGAATAGGTGAGTTAAACAGGCCTGCAGATGATGGGGTGAGCACTGTCAGGCATATAGGGCTCCCGGCCACTGCTATGTCCCACCAGGTTTGGGGATGGCTACATGATCACTGTAAGGACTAAAAGCAGCCAGAATGTGAAGGATGTGGTACGGTTCTTCAACCGGAACTTCCCAGAGGCCATGCTCAAGGTGAGTGTGCTCAGATAGAGTAAGGGTGAGGGTATGCCCTGTGCTGGCAGCCACTGACCTCCACAGTCCCCTGATCTCTCAGGAACGGCATCACACGAAGGTGCAGTACCAGCTCAAGTCAGAGCACATCTCTCTGGCTCAAGTGTTCAGCAAGATGGAACAGGTAGTAGGTGTGCTGGGCATTGAGGACTATTCGGTCAGTCAGACCACCCTGGACAACGTGAGTATGCTGCATGGGGTGGGGGTGTGTCTTCCTGGGTTTGCCCGACTGCTTAGCCTACCACCACCTGTCCACAGGTATTCGTGAACTTTGCCAAGAAGCAGAGTGACAATGTGGAGCAGCAAGAGGCTGAACCCTCAACCTTGCCATCCCCCCTTGGACTTCTCAGCCTGCTGAGGCCCCGCCCTGCACCCACAGAGCTCCGGGCACTAGTGGCTGATGAGCCTGAGGACCTGGACACAGAAGATGAGGGTCTCATCAGCTTTGAGGAAGAGCGGGTGAGTGGTCAGCATCCTTCCAGCCACACTCCTGCTCAGACTGGAAGGTTATAAGTGGTGTAACAGGCTGTAGATATATCTGCTTTCTAGTCATAGAATAGAGAGGGAGTCATGTATGCTGAGGACCAGAGCAGATATGGGAAAACTGGGGTGGGCAGAAACCACATGCAGAGCCCACAACACACTGGCAGCTTTGAAGACCCCAGATCAGAGATGGGGATTACAAGATTACAGGGACTATGGTCACCGCACTGGGCAAGAGGGTCCGATGCTGGAGAGTGCTTAGTGGGGAGAGAGTACTCAGGAGCTGCAGTAGCCAGCCAGTAGTAAGGCCCAATATGACATCCTCAGCTCCCACTGGGGTGCTGAAGATGCCTTCCCAAGCCCAGTTCATCTGCTCTTCACCAGGCCCAGCTCTCCTTCAACACGGACACTCTCTGCTGACCATCAAGAACCAAGTCAGGGATGCAACTTTGGGGGGGCAGACATCAGGCGGTGGCCGTAGCCCCCAGTCACACCAGGCCCTGGAAAGGCAGGTTCAGGACCAAAGGGCTCCCGCCCTCCTTCCAACTACCACCATCCTTGCCTCATCCTGCGGTCACTCTGGCCGCCCTCCCCCAAATTGTGCCAAAGGCTGGCCTGGCCCTGGGCTGCACACACCCTCACCCTGCTTTGCCTTAAAGCCTTGGGTCTTGGCCCAGCCCCTTACCCTACCCAGCACCATCTACCTTCCCAGGGTGATATGGGCTGCCCCAAGCATCCTGTGACCCTTCTCTGCAGCGGCCCCAAGTCTACCCAGGCCAGCATCATGGACAGATGTCTTTTCATGGACATCCCTGACTGCAGGAGGGGGCTGGGCAGCTTGCCTACTTCCTTTAAGAGCCTCCCTTGCTCTGCTGTTGTGAAGAAGTTAGGCTATCCGTGGGAAGCCATGAATGTGGTGGCCTCAGCCCTGGTGGAATCGGCAGGAATGGAGAAGCTGGGCTTGCTGGCCAGGTGAGGGGCCACTGTTCCCTCCCTGTCCCCTCAAGCTGCCTTTGCTCTCCCATCCAGCTTTGCCCTTCCCGCCACCCACCTGGGAGCGGGACCTTGTATATAGCGCACAGATGTTTGTTTTCAATAAATAAGCAAAAAAATAAATAAATAAAGCCTGTGGCCTGTGCATGTGACAGAGGAAGGGTAATGGCAGGCCCATTGGGCTAGCTACCTAGTCTGTCTGTTTCAGGTATGAAAGGAGGGTCTGCTCTAAATGGGGAGGTCCATCATTATTCCCCTCCGAGCCCACACAGCCTAGACTCCTGCACTGGTCCAGTCCTAAGTGGGCTTATGGAAGGGGTTATGCAGTGCTATTAACCCATCTTAGCCTCCTCCACAGGCCTAGTGCCCACAATGAGCCGTTTGTTCTGGGCTGTGTCTACTTCCTGGAAAGTGGAGGGGTTTCTGGGAGAAGACCTCCAGGAGTCTGGGTGCATAAGAAGAATTTCCCGAAGGTGGTAGGCCTATGCTAGTGGGTGTCTAGAACAGTGAAGTCCATACCTCACATTGGCCCTGGCAGTTGTTTAAAAAGCTCTAGGACTCCCAGTAGCTTGGGTCAGCTGTTTCTTTGGGTTTCCTCATCGGGATCTTGACTCCTTTGCTCATATAATCTCCCTCTTACCCCCTCTGAGGAATGGATAGGGTATGGGGTGGGGGGAAGCTGGGGGCTGACTGAAAAGAGAAGGGAGGGGGGACACCGGTAGATATGCTAAAAAATGCTTTTAAATTAAAAATAATCAATTAAAAAAATAAAAAGCTCTAGGACATAGGAGCTGTGAGGCTACCACCATCCCCACCTCAAGCCCAGCAGGCGAGAGCTGAGCAGGCTAGAAGGAACAGGAGTATCTGGGTGGCCACTGACCAGAAGCTTCTGCTGTGAAGGGCAGCCACAGGCTCTTGCTCTTACCCTTACTTTGGCACCAATTACCCATCAGCCAGTCAGGGCCTACAGCAATCTAGACGAACAGTTCCCCAGTGCCCACCAGCCCCGTGGTCAATGGAGGCCTGCGGCTGGGACTCTGAAAGATTCGCTTTCTGAAGTTTTCCATTGGTAATAGTGAGGCGTTTAAATGAGACTCCTACCATGCAGTGTTCAGCAGGAAAGGGCAGCCAGGTGGTCTAATTCTCTCTCCACTGCTGCGATTAACACCATGACCAAAAGGAATTTAGGGATGAAAGGGTTTGTCTAATGGTTTGTCATTTTGGGAAGCCAAGGCAAGAACTGACTTGGAGATCATGGAGGAACATTGCTTCCTGCCTTACTTTCCACGGTTTGTTCAGCCCTCATTTTCATAAGGTCTAGCAACACCCACGGTGGGCTGGGAACACTCTCTTATATCAACCATTAATCAAGAAAATGCCCCACAAACTTGCCTGCAGGCCAAATCTAATGGGAGTGTTTTCTGAATTGAGGTTCCCTCTTCCCAGTTGACCCTGGCTTTTGTCAAGAAAAACCAAACTAATCAGCACATTAGGTTGTGGTAATATCTGTAACTCCAGCACTCAAAGGAGGATCAGGGGGTTCAAGGCCAGCCTGAGCTGCAGAAGAGCCTGCCTGAAAACAAAAACAGGAAAGAAAAAAGAAAATAACCTCCTGTGTCTAGGACCAGTTGGAATTGTGTTTCCTTATGCTATGGGCATCTCTAGCGCGGTCTCCCACCTTTTTCTTCCTGTCCCTCAGCCAGGACAGGTTTGACAAGTGCTGAGATCTGGGTGAGTCTGATTATTTCCTGAGTCAGATGCAGTTGGGCATTTGAGGGAAGTATACTGTGGGCTACAATATGCCCTAGGCTAGGAGCCCTTGTGAAGGCCTATTCTGGAGCATGGTTTCAGCTTCCTACTGGGGGATCTTTCTCTTTAGCAGTGAGACAGTGTGGCAACAGCCTGTTGCCCAGGGCTAGTGACTATTTCATCTTCTGCATGTTTAGTAGCCATTCTGAGAGTCCCCTCTGCTTTAAAAATTATGCCACTGTGACCTATGCGCTTAAATTTTTTCATTATTTGTGAGTGTGTGTGTACTGAGGTCTTTGTGTGCCGTGATTTGGAGCTGAGAGGGAGAAGGTGAATGTGTGTTGAGGCTTGCAACATGCCATGATTGGGATTTGGTTCTTCAGCCATCAGCTCCAGGGCTCAAAGGCAGGTTGCTAGGCTTCTGTTTCAACAGCAAGTGCTTTTGACCACTAAGTCATCTCTTGCTGGCCATTGATTTTTGTTGATTTTTGTTTTGGGACAGGATCTTTGTGTGTGGCCCAGGCTGCCTGCTCTAAATGCTGGGATTATAGGCAGAAACCACCATACCTAGCTTGGTTTGATCCTTGCCCTGATCTGACAGTTTCTGAACGGCCCCTGCTTTTTAGACCACATACAGATCAGCCCTTCCTCCCTTTCTCCCTCATAGCTCAAAGGGCTCGGGTCCCACGAACAACTCATTAATTTTTCATAGTTCTACAGACCAGAAGACCAGGACCAGAATGTTGAATCCTGATGGGTCTCCTTTGTTACAGATCCTACTCATGAGGGCTCCACCCTTATACTCAAATCAGCTCTGAGAAGCCCCACCTCTTAATCCTTTACCATGGCTATGAGGGGTTCAACATGAATTCTGAGGAAGCCCTTCTGGGAGATCAAGTATCTTGGTACTATGTCTACTACAGGAATGTCACCACACCTAGGTACTTTCTACAGGCAGAGCTCAGAAATATCTGAGCCAATTCCCACTCAAATGTGCCCAGACCCCCTCACCCTATCCCCTAACAAGTTTGTGTCTCCCTTGAGAACAGAGCTGTTAGGGGCCAACCTCAGCACTTGAGAAGTGAAGGGAGGAAGATCAGGAGGAGTTCAAGGCCAGCCTGGGCTAAATGAGATCACATCTTAAAAGGTTGAAGCTTAGTACAGGAAAGGGATTTTTATAAGAGACAATCTTGATTGCATCAGGGAATCAGAGGCACAAGGAGGGAGACATAAGCCAGTCTTGGATCAGCAGCCCCCAGAGGATGCTCTGTACATAGTAGAGATTTCTGGGCAAGGTTCTATGGTTTGGGAAAGTCATGGGTACAGTTTCGGTGGGTGGCATTAAATTTTGTGAAGGGTGGGGTACCGGTAGAACTGGGATTGAAGGGCCCCCCGCACACTAGGGAATTGTTTTACCTCAGAGCTAACTGTACCAATCAACTCTTCCAGTTTGTTTCCCACAAAACCTAAGTCCCCAGCAGGCTCTGAATTCATGATCCTCCAGCATCAGCCTCCTCAGCAGATGGGATGGCAGGGCTGTTACCAGACCTGGTTACTCTTCTCGTTATTTTAAAGTATTTACAATACTAGGCATGGTGGTGCACGCATTTAGTCCCAGCACTTGGGAGGCAGAGGCAGGCAGATCTACCTGGGTTCAAGGCCTGTCTAGTCTACAAAGAGTTCTAAGACAGCCAGGGGTACAAAGAAAATTCCTATCTTGAAAACCAAAGAAATAGATATCTCAAAAAACCAAAATAAATAAATAAACAATTTACAACACACACAAATTCACAGGTTGGAAAATATACATGGTGGATGTGTCTGGACAGAGCAAAAGCTGGTGAATGTACCTCTGTCAGAAGTTACCTACAGATGTTTCTAGCTCAGAATGGGCCAGCAGAAGCTCATAATCCTGTGTACTAATGATGCTTCTTTTTTTTTTTTTTCAGTTCTCTGTGTTTTTCTGTTTATATTGGTTTGCTGTAGTTACCAAACGAAGAGAAGAGAGGTTGGGGTTAGAGAAGGCTGGCTTCACTAAAAGCATGAGGAAAGATGTGTTTCAGGCCATTCCCCAACTCCTGGACTTTGCTGGGCAGTCTTCCATAATCCTTGTAGCACAGATGTATTGTTGGTTGGTTTTGCTCTTTGGGGGAGCTGCCACCCAGATCTCAAACAAATCATTCACAGAGGCTTATTCTTAATTATAAATGTCCAGCCTTAGCTTGGCTTGTTTCTTGCCAGTTTTTCTTAACTTTAATTATTCTTCCTATCTTTTGCCTCTGGGCTTTTCCCTTTCTTACGTCTATAATCTGGCTTTCCCTCTTACTATGTGGTTGACTGTGTAGCTGGGTGACTGGCCTCTGATGTCCTCCTCCTTCTCTGGCTACTACTCCTCCCAGATTTCTCCTTCTATATAGTCTCTCTGCTGGCTAGCTTTGCCTATATGTCTCCTGCCTTGCTATTGGCAATTCAGTCCTTTATTAGAGCAGGTGTTTTAGACAAAGTGACACAGCTTCACAGAGTTAAACAAACGCAACATGAACAAAAGTAACATACCTTAAATTAATATCCTACAACATAGACGTGTCATCCTGCCCTCCCGCTGCATCATGTTAATAGGATGTTCTGTGAGCATGTCTCTGTGTTCAAATCTCCTCTATCCCCTTCCACAATGCTGAAAATCAAATGTAGGGCCTTGCATGTCAGGCAAGTTCTCTACAACTGGAAAATATCCAGTCACAAACAGACACGTTGATTAGAACCTACCAGATGGTCTCATTTTCAATTTGATTGCCTCTGTAAAGACACCAGGCCTCAATGAAGTTGCAAGTCCTGGGGGTTAAGATTCCAACACATGAAGCTTTTGGGGGAACATGACAAACCTATAATGCCAGACTCCATTGGCATGCATTTGTAGGCCCATCTCTTGTCCATTCCCTGTGAGAGACACAGTTCAGCCTCTGCAGTGATGACCCTGGAGTTTGGGGAGGCAAACCGGAGCTGACTCCAGGAGGCTGTGAGCGTGAGAACAGAGCGCTGATGGTTCCTACCAGTCACTGACTGACACGGGACATGTCTGCAACTCTGCTTGTAGCAGAGAGAGACTGCTCCACTCTGGCTTCATTGGGATGTGTTTTGTTTTGTTTTTTTCATGCCACTGTGCATGTTGTCTGTTTACTTCACCCTTTCTTGTGTATTTATAAGGACAGCTTTGTAAAGATATATAAACACAAGGCATGTGTGGTGACCACTGGCAGTTAGGAAAGGCTTCAAGGGATACAGTAGTGATCTGTCTGCATAGGACAAAAACTACAAAGCAGAAAGCTGACTATGTCCATGAGAAGGCAAAATAAAACTGGCTCTAGGAGTTCAGGCAAAAATTGGAGGAGAAACTGAGGTTGGCCAAAGTCCAAACCCCAAGGATGTCAGAGCTGCATTCTGCCTGTCTGGGAGCTCAGCTGAAGTCAAGGGAGTAAGCAGACAGGGCTGAGGGAGAGGGAAGCCTGAGGTAGCTGGGGCATTGGCCAGAGTTGGGCATGTGAGCAGGTGAGTGGGCAGGTATGGAGTCGCTTTGGCTGCAGTATCCAGCCTGGATGGCACCAACCTACCAGAGAAAAGAAAGCAACCAACAGGTCCTGGTCTTAGCCGTGGGCAGTGTCACTCCTCTGTGAACAAAAGATCTGAAGGCCAAGTCCCCAGGAGGGCTGCCTGCTATCAAATGCAGAGACACAGCAATGCCAGACAAACTCACACTGTGGAGTCCAGGAAGCCCGAGTGTGTGGCAGGTATGTGCCTGGTAGGGTCAGATTATCCTGGCCTCTCCCTTCCTGCTGGGAACCACATCTGTAGCTCCTGGTGCTATCTGAAGTGAGGGTTAAGGCTAAGAAACCTATGTGTCTCTGAGCCTATGTGGACAGGGTGGGGGTATGGAATCCTCTGCCCAGCTGGGTTAAGCGCCAAAAAACAGGCTTATCAGCCTTCCAGCCATGAACGTGTCAGGAATGTGGTCCCGCCCTGAGGGCAGAGGGGCCCTACCTGACTGGGCTTTGTCAGAGGGAGGGGGCATCTCTTCCAGAAGGGCTTCTCACACAGACAGGCAAACTGAGGCATTTCTCATGCACCCCTACTCTCTGGCTTTCTTTCTGGGATAAGGTTTTGACAATAAAGAGGGCAGTGAGGTAGGCCCTGGGCTGAGATCAGAGTAGCATGGTTCTAATCAGGAGCTGTCCCTTCCAGGCTAGTACTCTGTGCCCCTGGTCTCTCCTGGCCTTCTCACTCTCTCACACTGGCTCCATCATAATCATCCCGAGGCTTCAGTCCATTGCTATGAGAGCCAGTTTCCCATACTCACAGCCAGTCCTGAGACTCAGGCTCCCTGTGGTCCTGGTTATGCATGGACACCTTGGTCTTGTACAAACAACTGGCTCTGCCCTAGCAACCTATCTGCTGCCTAGGTGGCTCTGTGGGGCGGGCCCAAATCTAGAAAGGGTGGGGCATCCAGGGATTTAAAGAGCTCCCAGGGCACACCCTGTGTCCTGTGCTGCCTCGGATGCCTCAGCTCTTACCATGGCCGAAACCAAGCTCCAGCTGTTTGTGAAGGTTCTGGGCAGGCTGGGGTGTTGTTTTCTTGTGCAGGCTGAGGGGTGGGTCTTCCTAAGGGTACCTTCCCCCTGTGGTGGTGGGCTGAAGCTGCCCCACACGGGGCTGAGCAGACTAAGATAGCCTGGGGGGAGGAGCTCCTATAGTGGGGGGATCAGATAGCCTGGGTCTTGCCCCTCACTTTGGCTCCTGGACCTGGTCTAGCTCTGGGAATAAAGGTGGGGAGGTGTCAATCTGGTAGCTTGCCCTAGATGCTTAGCTAGAGATTCAGGTTGATGTGCCAAAAGGGGGCTGGCCAGGTAGCCCCATTAGCTCTCAGGCCAGTGCTCAGATCTGAGTGGGGGGCAGGTCCTGGCCTCCTCTTTGGTTGTTTTCCTGAGCTGAGCTGTCAGCCTCAAGACCCAGTTGTGTGGGCTAATCACTTTGAAGACAGTTTTCCGGCCTACCCCACCCTATAGCCAGTTTCTGTGACTGGAACTTTTGGCTCTAGAGGTAAAGGTTGTGGCAGAACCCCAAGCTCAAGCCCTGTGCCCAGGTCCTCTTGCTTTCCCCATTCCAGGGATCAGGTCAAGGGCCCTCACTAGACACTTGTAGATGCCATGCCCAACCAGGCCAGAGTCCTAGCGTGCCTCCAGAGCCAATGGCAGTGGGAGGCAGGTTCCCACCCACCCGGTCAGGATTCCTGGGTCTGCTCCCAGCCCAACAACCCTGCTCTACCCACCCAGGCCAGTGAAGATGGCGAGAGTGTAGGACACTGCCCTTCCTGCCACCGGCTTTTCATGGTCCTTCTTCTCAAGGGTGTGCCCTTCACACTCACCACAGTGGACACACGAAGGTGAGACACAGCCCCAGACCCCTCCCTGGCTTCTGCCCACCTCAGGCCAGCCACCTCCCTCCTGCCTGGTGTCCACAGGGCCTTGGATGTGCTGAAGGACTTTGCACCAGGCTCGCAGCTGCCCATCTTGCTCTATGATGGGGATGTCAAGACAGACACACTACAGATTGAGGAGTTTCTGGAGGCGATGCTGAGGCCACCCGAGTGAGTTGATGGGACAGGAGGGCAAAGGTGGGACTCCCTGGGGTGGGGGGACACATGGGAGACTGCCTAGGAAGGGTGTGCTGATTCAATGTATGTGAAGATCTGACTGGAGTTCTAAAATAACTCACCTCTACAGCTTCCCTAGCCTGGCACCTCGGTACAGGGAGTCCAACATAGCAGGAAATGACATCTTCCACAAGTTTTCTGCCTTCATCAAGAACCCAGTGCCTGCACAGGACAATGGTGAGACACAGCCCAGCAGGTATGATCAGAAGGGCCAAGTCAAGGCCCAGGCTAAGTCCTTACTGTATTCATTGCCCCCCGAGCCCTGTATCAGCAGCTGCTCCGGGCTCTGACGAGGCTGGACAGCTACCTGCGTGCACCACTAGATCATGAACTGGCTCAGGAGCCACAACTCCGTGAGTCCCGACGCCGCTTCCTAGATGGTGATCAGTTCACGCTGGCTGACTGCAGTCTGCTGCCCAAACTGTACATTGTGGATGTGAGTGAAAGACCAGCTTGGAGGTGTGGGAAGAAGGGCTGACTAGCGAGGCTCTCATCACACTGTATTATACCTACAGACCGTGTGTGCACACTTCCGCCAGATGCCCATCCCTGGGGAACTGTGTGGTGTCCGCCGCTACCTGGATAATGCACTGCAGGAAAAGGAGTTCAAGTATACGTGTCCACACAGTACAGAGATCCTGGCAGCCTATCAGCCTGCTGTGCACCCCCGTTAGCACCCCTAACGCCATACGCTCATCCGCAGCCTCATAAAGACATCTTTGCCCCAAGTAAGCGTGTTCTGAACACCCAAGTGGCCAGAGGCCCACAATTATGCCAGCCCAACCCTATGGTGAGAAGCAGAGTTCAAGATGACACCTTAAAATGATGAGGACAGGAGAGTCCAGTAAGTAAGGCACAGATCATCCTCCTCCATGGTGCTAGCACAAAGGCCTGGGGCCCCCTGCAACTGCCCCGCCACAGAGGCATCAGGGATCTAGGGGACTGGATTAGTCTCCCAAACCAGTCAGGCTAGAGCTGGGCGGGGTGCCCTGCATGGCCCAGAAGGGTGGGGAGCAGAGCTCCATGGAGTTCAACCTCCGGGATCCTGGCCAGGTGGGTGGGGGCAGGCCTACATTCCTTAGTCCTGTTTCAGGCTTCAGGCCAACCCCATCTCCTCCTATAAGGGGCTTCCACTGTCTGGCATTCTGTGGTGGCCTTCCAAATATGCATCTTCCCGAAGACAACTCCTCTGTGCATCTTTGTATGGGACAGGTGTAACTTGCCCTGCATGGGTGGGGCTTAGTGTGGGATATAGCATTCCAAGTCTTATGGAGTCCTGACCCTACCAGGCTGGGACCTTCTCAGCTTCTGGGCTAGCCATGCAGAAAAAAAAAAAAAAAAAAAAAAAAAAAAAAAAAATCAGTCTGAGAAAGCTCTATCCTAGATCTAGCCAAGAGGGCCTCCTGGATGCACAGAGCCTGGTGCATAGAGCTCCACACCCAAAAAGGTCTTCTCTGGCCTCTTGCCCAAGGCCAATCCTCACCAGTCAAGTCTGGCCTAAGCAGTTCTACCCAAGAGAGCAGTTTATTTGACCAGGAAGGGATGAGAGGCACTCATGCCCAACAGCAGGACCAGTCAGTGGAAATTAGGCAAGGGGTTCCTCTGATTGGTGAGGGTCTTAGATCTACTCCTTTCCTTGTAGATAGGCTCCTGGCAGGGTCGCAGGTTCTGCTGTACCTTCAGGTCTCATCAAAGTCTACACCACCAGCTGGTTTCTTACTAGAAGACAAGTATATATACTGCATAGAGAAAAGGGATGGGACCAGGGTAGGAAAGACATGTGGCAAGTACCTTTTGAAACCAGGGTTGATGAGAGACTCCCCTGGACACCGTCTCCTAACCCCAAGTCCAGAACTGCCTCTCTGGTGATCGAGTTCTGCCGGAAAATCAGACCAGGAAAATCTTGAATCCAAAAGAACCCTGACCAGAACTCTGTCCACACCTTAAGAATCTCTCTAGAACATGAGGCATCTAAGGAGACAGTTCCAGAGAATGACTACATTCCTTAGTCTTGTTTCAGGCTTCATGCCAACCCTACATGCCAGACCCACCTCTTACCTGGTAAGAAGAGCTGAGGGCCCGCTGGATGGTTGTTCTTCCTGGGACTAGTGGCAGTCTCTTCTGCAGCTGGGAGAAAGCCATGGGCATTCCACTCAATGCCAGGAGGGTATGCAAAAGCAGGTCTCCAAGTGAGGGTCCGGGTGCTCACATATATCCTACCTGCAAGCCGCCTCTCTAGGTTGTATACACGCTCTGCCAGGCTGAGAGTCAAAGCCTGTAGCTTGGGGGCTGCCTCTGGGCTGGGCACCTTGGAGAGGTCAAAGGCTAATGCAGAGGTGTCCCCTGAAAGGGTCATCAAGGCTCTATCTTCTTGCAGGATTACAGTGACTGCTTGCTGCTGGCAGGCTGCCCTAAGAGAGGGAGAGGATGTGCAGTTATTCCTACCCCAAGTTCCTCATCCACATGGCCTCCCTAAATGGGACTCACCTGAACCGGGAACAGATGTCCTCAGTTCCACTTAGACCAAATCGGGCTTTCTGCTGGGAACACGGAATTGTCACTAACAGCCCAAGGCCCTGTACCCACTGGACACTCCAAACCGCCCAACCCTGTAATACTACTAGGACCACAGCTAAAGGTGGTGGGGGGTAAGAGGGTGCTAGGCTCCCAGATGTCACCCATCCCCACTGCTGTTACGCACTAGCGTCGCCAGGCTGTCGGGTGAGAAGCAGGTGCTCCAGAGCTCCGCGGCGTCAGTCACACTGGGCGGGAGGGGCTGTCAGGCACGGTGTCCGCTGCGCTCCCGCACCCCACATCCCTAGACCCCACTCACTAGAGGTTGAAGTCGCCGCCGTCCCGGTCTCCGCTATCCTCCGGCTCACAGTAGCACACGAAGCGGGGAGGGTTCGAGCCTGGCGGCAGAATGCAAAGCGGCGGCGACCACCCTTGCGGAGGAGCCATGGCAGCAAACCGGTTTCGCAGCAACAGCCAAGCCAGCTGTGGGTTGAGGGCGCCTGCGCAGAAGTACGAACCTGGTACTGGGGGCGGGACTTCTGGTGGTTGGAGGGACGGAAGGACAAGACTGAGGGGCGGAGCGGTACCCAAGGCTGCCTGTGTTTCCGGGGAGCAGGCCTGGCGCTCAGGGTTGAGCCAGAGGGCGGAGCTGATAGTGTGGCCCAGGCTCGAGACCTTTAGAGGGCGGGGTTTACAGCGGGGCCGGACTAAAAGGCGGGATTTAGTGCTCTAGCCACCTTCGGTAGGAGGCTCTTCAGTGCAGTACCGGGCTCCGCCCTTTGATCCTGGCACCCTAGCAAAAATCTTTAAGTACCTCTCGCCTCTTCTGAGTTCCTCCTAGCACACCTGCCACTCTTCAGGGCTGGTCCTCTTTCCTAAGCATCTCCCATGGGCTGTTCCCGGAGATGTCCAGACTGTTAGCCACTTGTCCCTTCATGTCACTTTAGATACAAACACAACTCTTTCCACACTGGATTGTAACAAATCAAAACGCAAAAGCAAGTACAGTATGTTTGGTAAAGCGTGCAAGCAGGAAACCCTCCCTGCCTCATGCAATACCCTCCGATTGTCTGACACACACACCCTCACCCCCCAACTCCCTCCCCCACACACCTGCTATCTTAGCTCTGGGGACACCTTGACCAACGCAAGGTCTCTGGAACTTGAGATTTAATTGACGAGATGAATAATCAACAGGAAAGCACTCAAGTAGCCGCAAAATGCTGATCAGAATCAACAACCAATGGGTGCAAAATATGAGCTGGTTTTGTTTGAGCTGCTATCTGCAGAGGATGGAGCCCAGCAAAGGGTGTTGCTGTAAAGTATTATTTTAAGATGTGTTACATTTGTTTTTACTGTGGAACATTTATTTAATCCAAAGACTGTTACATTTGTTTGATTAAATAAAATTAGCCTGTGTTCAGGAGGCTGAGTCAGCAACTAGCTGACAGGAAGTGGTAGGGAGAAACCAGGTGCAGCAAGGGCTTTTATGTGAGTGCAGAGCGGAAAGACGCCCCCCCCCCCTTTTTTAGAAGACTCCAGCAAAGGGGAAAGGTTAGCTACTATTCAGCTTCTCTGAGCCAGTAGAATTCCACTTCAACCTTTGAATCTTGAATTCTTTAGAGGGATAGAAATCTAGATAAACTTTCCCTTAGTAGCTTTGAGAGAGTTGGTGCCTGAGGGGAAAGAATTCTCTCAGGCTGAGGCCCTTGCAGTTGCTTAAGGGGCAGCCACTATAAATAATAGAAAACAGTCAACAACAGGTGTGCTGGGGGCGGGATGGGGCGGAATGGGGGCAGAAGATTTCCCAAGGCTGTATAAGAGGGCTGTCATGACCCTAAAACAGCCATAGTGAGAGTGGCTAGTGACTTTGCAAATTATGCTAATATATTTGAGGGGTACTGTCAGGCAAACATACCTCGATTTCCACGTTTTCTAGTTTTGCTCAGGACTGCCTCAGAGCCTTTGAGTGGGTTGTCTCCTGTCCCCAGCCCTGTATACTAGCTACTCTTAGTTCTTTGCTGAAACAGCATCTTTTCAGAGTCCTCTTGAGGCTCTGAATAGACATTTCAGCTCTGCCACTCTCCACTCCTCTCTCCTATGTCATGACTTATTTTCCCTGCTTGTCACCATGGCTTTAGGATTCTCTAGGACAGCCCTGCCGTCTGCTCGATTTCTACCCCTGAATGACCCCCTCCTAGAAGCCGTACCTAAAGTCTTGCCTCCAACCACTGGACCATGGCAGAAGTAATGACTGTCATTTTCCCATCCCTATTGTAATGTTCACCACAACACAAGGCAGCCTGAGACGCCATTCACTCCCAAAGTATCAGGCCTGCCAGTGCCGGTGAGGAGCCAGAACCTCTGCAAGGGCCCTGTGCAGACCATGGGTGGGGGAGACAGCACACTGCAACCTCTTCCACTGGGGGGCCTGTAGCAGGCCTTACAGACCCAGAGGAAACACAGCTTATTGTTTTATTTAATTCCCCATCTCCTGTGAAGCTGCTGTGGCTTTTGTGGGTCTTTGTTTGTTTGTCCTTTTCCCAATTTTGTGTCTTCCATGCTTAGGCAATCAGCTACACACAGCGGTGTGTAACAGTAGCCTTAGCCTCTCTGGGGGCTGAGGCAGGATTATTGCTTAAACCAAGGAATATTTTCTTTACTTTAAATTTTAAATTATGTGTATGTGTGTGTGCCTGTGTACATGTGAGTGTGTGTGCTCGTAGAATCTAAAAGAGGTGTCAGATTCTTTGAAGCTGGAATTACAGGCAGTTGTGAGTTACCATGTGAAGCGGGTGCTGGGAATTGAATCCTGGTCCTTCGGAAGAACAGCAACTGCTCTGAACTATTGAACCATCTCTCTAGCCCATTGAACCAAGGAATTTGAGGCCAGCTTGAGCAGCATATCAAGATCCAGAATATTAAGAGCACTCTAGGTAAGGGGGAACCTATTGAGGTCCAGGGATTTTGAGCATTAAGGGCAAGATTTGACATATCTTATAATTCTGTAATATGTAATTGACATTGTTTGAAGAATTGGCCGATGGTGCCCCTTGTGGCCATACTAGGGTGGTGCAGTATATGATAAGTGGACTAACTGCTCCCAACCCTAGAAGGAAGGATATATTGTCCTTGAATTCACAGAGGGCATCCTGCCTTTCCCCACTCTCTAGACCCTTTTGAGAGTCAATGGAGGTGAAGCTGAACCCTTATCCCTGTTGCTACATGGCCTATGAGACTTTCTGTCTCTCCTCTTGGCCTGTGGTGTGGCTGAATGACAACATATAGAACATTAGTCAAGTGACAGCCCCAGCTCAGGCAGTATTTCTCAGTAAACACATCTGGGGTTGGGAACTCAGGGTTTTGGCGGGCTGACTGTACCTTGCCCAAGCCTTAAAGGCACCGTGGCCACCAGAGCAGATGGGAGCAGGGCTTCCCACCGTCCAAACCCTAAGCCTGCATATTAGTGACGGGGCTCACTGCTGGCCAAGACCTAGAGACCAGAAGGTACTGGAGCATTAGAAGGGTTGACTGACCACTGGAGTACATAAAGGCGCGTGTGTGTGTGTGTGTGTGTGTGTGTGTGTGTGTGTGTGTGTGTGTGTGTGTGTGTGTGTGTATACACTTCTTTTCTCTGTGGTCTCTCAGCCCAATCAGCCCCAATCAAGAAAAATAACCTGGAAAGACAGAAATTTTTTTTTTATTTGACAGAACATTTTCAAACCAACTAAAAAGCAGAAGCAACAGCATAATGAGCCACAGATGGGAGAGTTATCAACATTTGGACAAATTTACAATTGGTATTTTTTAAATTTTATTTTCTTAAAAATTTCAGAACATTTACATTACAAACAGCATTGAGCTTTACCCTCAAAAATCTCAGGACAGTTTTGTCTTTTCAAAACGATGCTGTTGCAGGGCACGGTGGAACACATTGTAAACCCAGTTAAAGGGTGGAAGCCAGAGGATCTCAGGGACCTGGTCAGCTGGGATAGACAGTACACAGAAGAGAAAATAAATAATACTACATTGTCCTGTATAAACACAGCATAGTACTCTTACCTTTTTGCATTTATTGTACATATTCAAATATATACATGCCTATGCAAGTGCACATGTGTATACATACAAGCAGAGACCAGAGGTCAATATAGGGTGCCTTCCCCAAGCATTGTCCTTATTATTATGATGTTACATTTTTATTTACTTTATCGGGTGTGGGTGTGTGCCACGGTGCAAATGCTCACGGAAGTCAGAGGGTAACTTGTAGCAGTTGGTTTTCTTCTTCCACCCTTGGGTCCCAGGAATCAAACTGAGGTCATAAGGTTTAGCAGCAAGTACCTTTACCTTCTGAGACATTTTAACAGTCTTATATTTTGAGATACTTTGAGCTACTGAATCTATGTCCAGTGGCTCCCAGCACCCAGGGCACACATGGACCAGAATGGGGTATGGTTTGCCACATGTAATTGAAGTTCCAGGCCAGGAGCTTCTGGGCAGCTAAGCTGACACTCTTAGGTTGGGTACTGGGGACTACAGGATCCAAGAAGGACCCTCAGGCATACGTGGGTCTTCCTCCTGAGAGCCAAGGTCCTGCCCTTTCTTTGAATCCAGGGTGTGTAATTGCAACCAACCCTGCAAGGTACTGTCCTAGGGGACCTAGCTTGTGGTTGGGAGCCCGAGACAAGTCCTTGCTACCCGCCACTCACTCTCTGACCTCTCCTATGAAACCTTGATTCTGTCAGCTTGGGGAGCTGTATAGAGAAACCAAGCTCTTTAGGGGGAAGACCCAGCACACAGGTAACAAGACCTCAGCTGGCCTCCTGGATGTCTGGATCCATTACTGCAGAACAAGGAGCCGGTGAAGACGTTCCCAAGCATTACTAAAAGTGGGGGTGAGGGTGTAGTGGGATAGGGGAACTTCCTGAAGCTATGGTGACCAGGCTTCCCTGCCTTCTCCATACCAGAGATCACTCCCATGATGGTTCTAGGCTGGGGCTGAGGTGAGGCTTTGGGAGGGATCTCCGTGGACACTTACCTATGCCAGTGGACCAACACACTGATCCATTGAGAAAGCAGGTCTCATGCATGCACACCTTTGCCCCTTCCCTTAGCTCTTCACCTCAGCTAATGATAGACTCCTGTGTGTAATAACTGGGAATTCTCCCCCCTCACCTGGCCTAGACAAAAGGTGTCTGTCCTCTGGGACTTGTGTGCTGGTTTTCAGGGTGATTCCAAGCTTATGTGATCAGTTTGAGACTTCAGTGTCCTGAATCCTGCAGCCATGAGCAGGGTTGGAGGCAGCACTTAGCTGACATGGGCAGCAGGGCACCCTAGATGGAGTGCAGGCCTGCTTGGATTGCCAGCTGATGTATGTTCTGTGCACCTCTAGGAACATCTGTGGGGTGTGGCCTGAAGGCAGGCAAGGAAGGTCTTGAGCACAGATGGCCAGGGACAAAGATGGGGTAGGACTGGTGGGGGTCTGGGCTTCCTGTGCAGACTCTGGAAGTCCCAAGAAGACACACTGAGAAACAAAGTTTGTTTCTCTGTGAGCATGTGATGAGATATGAATCTGGGAACATCCCACCCAGGGTGGGCATACTGCTCCAGGGGAGGTACCTGTGTCTGGTACCATGGGCTATCAGGACCAGCCCCTCTGCCAACCCACTATAGCACTGCTCCCAGACATTCTGAATGCCTTGCTTCTCTGTCCTGAAGTACATCACATCAAAGTGCTGGTAATCCATGAAGGGCATATGAATGCCACTCTAGGCCATGGCTAAGAGTGAGAGGTGGTTTGCTGATCAGGTCTCAAAGAGGGCTACTCAGGAAGCTCCACCCCAGGAAGTCTCACCCCCTTTGCCAATCCCATAGCCTATACAGTGAGCTCCCCCTCACTGCTGCCAAATGACACTCTGCTGTTCATCCAACTCCTTACCTGGGTTGCTGAACTGCCATAGCACCCTCAGTGAAGGTCGTTTCTACCTCTGCCAGGTGGTCTGGGGAGGTTTTCACCACTCAGGGATCACCATACCAAGATCTGCTTTGCTTTTTTAGGCAGCCCCAACCACAGTGATTGAGGACACTGCCCATGCACGGCTGTCACATTATGTCCTGTAGGTCTTCACAAAAATCTGAGAACATCTTACAGGGTAGGAAAGGCCTGTTGAGCTGGGAGAGGTAAGGAGGGTTTGTCCAAGGCACACATCCATGGAGTGCCAAGTCCCCAGCCTCCTCTGCAGGCACACAGAGACATATTTACCCTGTTTCCTCACTCAGGCCTCAGGCAGGTTTTTGGTGTGGCCTGGTGTCCTTTAGAGATAGGCTTCTCTGACTCTTATTTGGGTCTCCGCTGCTTAGACTGTCAGGAGCCTATGGGCTGTACTTCTAGAACGTCAGGACAGAGCTGCCTTCCCTGATTTTTACTTAGCTGCACACTTGTCTGAGTCCAAACTGAAGGTGAAGTTTTTTATATGAGATACCCAAGCTCAACAGTCAGGTTACCATTGGGCAAGGGGTTCATGAGGTCCATGTACATTTTTGTGTCATCCTTGGAGTCCTGGAAGCCCTAATCATTTGGCACAGCCTCAGCTATGTACCAGGAAGCCCTGAATTGCAGAGTAGGGCAGGCGAGCTGCATGAAAACCTCTGCATCCTGTAAGAGTCCACCTCATCTTTCCAGGATGCTTCCCTGCCAAGGCTCAGTGGCATGGCCTTTGTACCTAGACCAACCCCAGTCCAGTGCTGGGAAACTGAGGCAACGTATTGTAACTGCTGGTTCTGGACAGTGTATTCACAAGCCATTCCTGGTCCAATGTAACAAGTGGGTGGAGGTCTTTCTTGAAATCCTGGGCCCTCATAAGCTGGTATCAAAGAACATGTGTGCAGAAGCTTGGGATGAAGCAAGCAGGTGAGATGGGTGTGAGAGAGGGTATGTGCTTACCTGAATGACATCAAAGTTGTCCTGGATGGGGACCTCAGCCCAGCCTAGGGACCTAAAGAGGTCAAGGAACAAACTGGCCTGCAGAGCCTACAGCATTATGAAGGATCCTCAAGGGGTGGCTTCACCTGAATGGTTTTTATGTCCCCAAGATGCCCTGAGGCACTGGCCTGTCCTAGGACACAGTCCACTGGGATAGGCCACTGACTAAATTGCACCTGACTCCTGGCTTCTACCCCAGGGGGCAGGAGTGGTGGAGCTCGGGCAGGTAACCTCTGCTCAACTTGCTCTGTGCACAGGAAGTGCAGATGCTATTTAGAACCTATCAAAGTTCCTTTTTCTCCCTCCAGCTCTACTACTCATTCCAAAGTTCTAATCCCATACTTCAAAAGCTTAAGGGATCTGAGGCTTTCCTAGAGAGGTGGCTGCTGCTGTCAGGGCAGGGTGCACACATATCTAAGGGAATAGCTATTAAGTGACTGACCTCTACCAGCCTAGCCCAGGCCTGGCTGTGGCTGGCAGCTTGAAAGGGCTGTGGCTAGAGGGGTTGGGGCATGTGGTGAGGTTTTAGCCCTATGTAAAGTTAGGTATACTGAGTTCAGCATATCCCTTGGGCTGCTTCTAGTCAGGACATCAGCATGAACAGACACCCCTCTGGTTATCATATTGAGATATTTATAGGAGGGTCAAGGGCAGCCCAGGGACCCAGACAGACAGACAAGAGCCAAGATCTGATTTGCTTCGGATTTTATTTGTCAGTTAAGACAAAGCTGGAGGGTGTAGAGGCACTGTGGGAAGCCAGGGCTGGGGTCTCTAAAGTGACAGAGCGAAGGAGTCCTGAGGGCCAGATCACCTGGACAGAGTAAAAGGACACATCAGTGACACAAGCAACACACTTGTTCCCATAGGACCCAAAATGTACTTCTGGCAAGGGCATTCTTCTGGAAGATCCCTCCAGAGTCTCTGGTCCCAAAGGCAGTTAATGGCACTAGTGAAGAGACCTCTCCATTTCCATCCCTGGCCATTCCCCTTCCTGATCTTGGAGACCCCCTCTATAGGATGAGCTTCGGCATGGAAGTTCCTCTTCCTTCTGTCTGAGACTAGGCACCCACATCATTATCCCTCTCCCCACGAGCCCTGGGCCATCAGCCCCATTCTCGCCACTGGTATTGGAACCCTGATTTCTCTGTCTCACCTGGACCTTGTTCTGCTTGGGGCGCCGTGTTCCCACCACTCAGTGGTTATGTGTGTGAGTAAATGTACAAGAGCAGCACTTACCAAGTGAAGCCAACCCACTGACTGACACTTCACGTCTGTTCTCACTCTTGAAGGCACTTCTCTGCCAAGAAAGCAGCACAGGGAAGTCGTCAATATCAGGCTTAAACCCATGTTCACCAGGGTTTTGAGTTTCTCCCTTGCCTCTGAGAAGCCTCCCCCAAAGCTGTGGAGAATTAGCTTTTGTTGAGCCCCCAAACTTCCGACTCCATCCCACCCACCCTGCTCCAGTCTGTTCTTCAAAACATAAGAGGTGGTCTTCCTCCATATGTTTTCTAGTAGCATCCCTAAAGCTTCATCTGGGGAGCTGGCAGACAAGGATGCTAGGTATCCACCAAGAAGGGGGTTCCCAATAAAGAGGGCTGCAGGCCTCCCTCCCCAGTCTCCCCTCACCCCGCTGCAATCAAAGGACTGTCTAGCTCTAATCTAACTATAATTCCCTCCCTCCCTCCCCCCGAAGCTCAGCCTCCCTCACCAGATTGGGGCAGGAAAACAATGTCCTCCTCTGTGAAGCCCTGGGCCTGGCTAAAGGCGGTGAATTTCTCCTTCAGTTTGTCCTTTAGAGTCGGGGTTCGGCCTGGTAGATAATGAAGGGGCCAGCCTCAGGAGACAAAAAAGCCTCCATTCTGCCCCTACAGCTGTGTCTTGAGGACCACCCCTTGGGTACTCCCCTCCCCCCAGGATCAGCTCTTGGTCTTCTTCTGACCGCATGCCAAGCTTCTAAGGGGTCTCCCCTGTGTGGGGACCTGATGGGGTGTGATACCTACTGTAGAGGGTGGCCATGCGGAAGTTCTGGTTTGGGCCCTTGGTGCCCCTACTGAACAGTAATGCATACTCGTCATAGTTGGTCTCCACCACCGAGACAAAGTGGACACTGCCCCAGTCTGTGAACCGAAGAGAGAACACACACATAAAATGATTGGGACACATGGCTCCCACGACTCTGTCCTCTACTTGGAAGAGGTGACCTCTGAGGTGCTTCACTGTAGGGGGGGGGGTCTCAGGCCTTTGGCTCCCAGGACACTTCTTCCATCATCACCTTGGATACCTTCCTTGTCCCTCCCTAGGTGGCCACCTGCCAGTTTCTGGCTTCCTGCCTGCGTAGCCCAGGAACACTGTCCCCAAACCACGTCATGGGAAAAAGGCAGAAAACATAGGTTCAGAAAATTATAGGATGGGTTATAGTACACTCAGAAGGAGAAGAAGTAGGGTTCTTGTGGGAGCCACATCTCAGGAGAGTGATGGAGTAAGGTCCTTGGGTAGGACTGTTGAGGGATGGGTAGGATTTGGGGAATGCCTGTGTTTAACACACTTCACCAGCAGAGAACTGGAAAATCCTATTTGGTCAGGAAAGGGACCTGGCAGAACATGAATGGGCTTCAGGGAGGACAGTCCCCAAAGAGAGGTCCATCCTGTCCCCAACACATATGTCCATGTGCCTGAGGCTGGTTCACAACCATGACTGTCTTTGGGTGGCTGACCCTGGTGGTGTGAGCATTATTCTCACAATTTTGGGACGGGGGGGGGGGGGTGTCCAGTCTACCAACAAGGACCTCAGAATCGACCCAGATAAGGAAGTGGTTCACTCACGGGGACTGTTATAATTGTACTGTCCAGGAACCCCCGCAGGATGCAGCAACATGACCTTGGTCTCACACTGGTTTTTCCTGTGGGCAGATCACCTTAAAGTAAGGGAACAAACCCCAGGATGTCCCCACACAATGATATGGAGACTTCTGGGTCTCTGAACTTGCCACACCCTCTTCTCTCACCTGAGGAAGGTAGAGGTGAGGTTGAGGCTTCCATCTGTGGAGGGAGCTACCACTGTCTTGCACATAAACAGTCCTGCTTTCTTCTCTCGGAACCAGCTTGAATTCGAGGCGAGGCCTGTGCTGTACCAGAGCCCCAGGAACTGCGACCAATAGATCCCTAGGTTGGCAATGCTCCATGTACCCCTCATGAGCAGACCTGGTGGGCTTCTGGTTCTTCCCACTCCGCCCCCCCCCCCCACTGGTCCTAGTAGCAACTCCTTCTCTTGAGCTATGCTCATCCGGAGGAGTTAGGTGGGCCAACCAGGTGGTGTGCCAGTGGGGTCCCAGCCAGCACTAGTGCAGAGGCATACACAGCTGGCAGTGCCCAGCATATCCCAGGGCTCATTGGATATTAAGCACTAGCCAGTATACAGTTATCTTGAGACCCAGATGTGTGATCTGTATTTGTGTATGTCCCAGGTGTCTTGGGCTTTATAGGGGGGTTGTGTTTGGAAGACATAAACACTGTATGGCCCACACCTGTGCAAGTGTGCTCTGAGGAGAAATTGGATGGAATTCTGTGGCTTAGGAGGGCTTGGATAACGGGCCAGATCTCCTTTCTCAGCTGGCTCAGGCCTCAGCCCAGCACAGGCTCTGAAAGCCCTGAGGAATGAGCGCACTCTTTTTTGAGAGAAAACCAGGCTTGAAAAGTGCTCACTGAGGACTCTGTTGTCTTGGGGGTGGGGTAGGGGAACCTCACCTTGTCTTGTTGAAAGTTAGGCTGCACGGAGTAATGGCCTTCACTCTCCGCTGGAATCTGTGGGAATCCCAAGAGCCCCAGCAGGACCAGCCCCATCCACAGCGTGCCAAGAGCAGCCATTTCCTTGGAGCAGAGCAGGTGTCTGGGCCTGAGGCCAGCAACGTGGGCAGAGTAAGGAAGACCGTGGGCCAGAGCAGAGAGCACTGTAGAGACCCCTATTTATGAGCCAGGTTTGGCCTCCACCCAAGGCCAAAGGACTGCCCACTGGAGGCTCGTGATGCTGGTGTGAGGGAGGGTGGCTGTCCCAGCTGCAGCCTCATCAGCAAGAGGGCTGGTTATGTAAGAGGTTCCAGCTGAGCCCCATACCTCAGTGAAAAAAGGGCAGGTCAGAGCGGGCAGAGGCTTCTGCATACTCCCACCCTGGCCCAGATCTCTCAAAGCCCACATACTTCAGCGGGCTAGAGGTGACTTTGGTGCTGCCCTGCTGTTGGGAAATCTAGTCACTGCCCACTTGGGGCTAAGACCTTCCCCTTACAAGCTTTACCCTCTCCAGGTCCCATGACCCCAGCAGAGAACACAAAGCATTGTTTGTGCCTTGAAATTTGGTCCCGAGAGGCCAGCAGTCCAGGTGGCCATGAGGAACCCTCACCAGATAAAGAAACTCAATCTACCCTGCAGTGAATTCAAGAACCAACTGTGCTGAGTACAGCCTCCGTCATGGTCAGCTCACTGGGGTTCACCTGGTGACCCTTTGGGCTCCCTTAGGGCAAGTAAGCAGTGGTGGGTGGGAAGGGTGGAGGAATGGGCTTCGAGCTGCTGAAAGTGAGGACAGGTGATTGCAGTCTGTGGCTTCCATGGCCTTGTTCCTGGATGGGAAACCAACGGCCATGGAAGGGGGAGCTAGCATGTATTGCTCTTGTCCCCTTCCCTGTGGCTCAGGAGTTTTGGGTTCAGAGGATTATTAGGCATTAACATGAGTGGGCTATGCTGGCGGGGGGAACTCTTGCTCTCTCAATAATGTTGGGACAAAAGGAATTGGCCCAACAGAACTCCAGGTGAGGAAGTAGGGTACCCAGAGGAGTGTAAGCCTGCCATCAGCCCCTGCCCAGGACAGCCTATGCATTGCCCACCTGGTCCTAAGGAGTGAGGATCTGTCAGAAAAAGTAGGGGGAGGCTGACAATTGGACCATACATGCTGTTTCAGCGCAGATCTGGGAGTTTTCTCTAGAGGGGCTGGGGTTGGGGACAGGGAAGAACTTGGGAAGAAGGTCTGGGTGTATTAGCCTGCATAGGGGTCCCTACAGATGGAATAAAGACCCCCCCCAAGCAGAGTAATCTTGAAGTACTTCCAAGGGTGGGACTTTCTGAGGGTTTGAATCTGAAATGTCCCCAGCAGGCTCATGTTATAAAGGCCTTTTCCTCTGCTGATGACAGGTCCTATTTGGAGATCTGAAGAACCTTAGGAGGTGTGGTCTAGCTGATGGAAGTGGGTCACTGGAAAAGGGCCTTTGAAGGTCCCTGCTCCTGCTGCTTTCTCCCCTCTTGGTCATTCCTGGTTCCATGCCTCAAAATAAACCTTTCTTCCCTAAAGTTGTTTTTGCCAGAATACTGTGGTTTTAGTGATAACAAAGTAACTCTCCGAAGGACACCATAGCACTCCTACTGAGGAATTCAGCCCCGCCTGGTGAGGTAGGGGCTGCCCCATTTCCAAGCCAGTATGGGCCTCTCTCTGACCAAGCACTCCTGTGTGCCCCTTCTGGGAAGACCTCTTCTTAGAGCAGTCCCAGGACCCCACCTTGCTCTGCACCCACCCACAAGGCTGCTCAGGCTGGAATGGCCCATTGGAAACTGGGACACAGTGCTGATCCCAGGGGACCAAGGGTAAGAGCAAGGAGGGACATTATTCAGGCTCTGGTGCCCAGATCACCACACCTCTGGAAGGGACAAGATTCTGATGCCCATAGCCTCACCACCCCCACCACAGTGGGAAGCTCCTCCCCTGCCCTGCTTTTTGCCCCTGAAATGCCTTTGTCCCAAAGTGCCCAGAGTCACAAGGAATGGGATCCCTATGGCCCTTTAAGTCTCTTCGGGCCTGTCTGTGAGTTCCTGGCCTCATGTCACAGAGTGTGTCTGCCTCACCTCATGCCCCTGGACTAGCCTTTTGGGGAAAGCCTGACCACACCTCCAGGAACCTTAGCAGGCTTTTGAATGGACTGGGTCCCCCCTCTCTGCTTTCACATTAGTGTCCTGTGAGGGCCTGGGAAACAGGTTCAGGCAAACGTTTGTAAGAATGTACAGCCTTCCAGGATTCAGCCAACACCGTGGAGAGAGTCCCAGGACACAGAGGCCTTCCTGTCTGGCAAAGACAAGGTCTCCCAGGTCAAAGTCCAGCCTTTATTTACCTCAGTTTCCCCATCTGTGGAAAAGGAGTGGAAGTATTCTGACCTTGCAGGAATTCTTGGGAAGTTGGTTAAATGTGGGCCTACCAGATTGCGGAAACTTGTTAACAGCAAGTAAGGGACTCTGTTGGGTTGAGGTGGGGCCTTGGACCTAGTGCCTCCACACAGCCTGGCCCTGGCCCAGATTTCCCTCATCCTTACCAAGTATCATAGAGATTGGGTTTTATGAGGATGCTGAGATATCAAGGGATAGGGCTGAACTGGCCTGGAGTCCCCTTCCCCACCTGGTCTCGGGCCTTCCTCTCTCTTCTCCAGGCCATCCTGAGTGGTGAGGCCCTGAATCAGCACATTAACTGCAGATGGGGCTTCTTGGCTGAGAGTGAGGCCTGGCTCTGAGTACAGAGGAACACTTGGACCTAGCCTTGAAAGCCTTATCCTATAGGGAAGCAAATTCCTCTCTGGGGGCAGTCAGTACCCTGGTTGGGAGGTCAGCTCTCTGACATCCCTAGAGATAGCTTATCCTCAAGGCCTGGTAGGAACTGAGCTAGCTGTGTGACTGCTGGCTGATTGACAGCTTTGGTGGAGTGAGTCCCCAAGTCCCCAGCTTTAGCCAGGGACTCACCAGGGTCATCTGACTCCTGTCTGCTGCCTGAACATAATCCCTTTATGTTGGAAGTATATGAAGAGGGGCATTGGGAAACCTAGAACACCACCTTCTCTGGTCTGCTAGGTCTTACAGCTCTTCCCAGAAAAGTTCCTTAACGACTGTAATGAAGAATGTCATTGCCCTTGGGCCACTGAGAAGTTGCTGAGTGGAATATTTTGAATCTGAATGTTGGCATTAGTGTAGTACCTTAGTCTATAACCCGAGAAAACCAGGGTCTGTGTAGAGGTTACAGTCTAATTCAGGCTCTCCATGTAAAGGGCTTTGCCCATTAACTAAGCTGTGCCTGCAGTCTGCCCAGCTGTGTCTCAGTTTCCATTCAAAGCCACAGCCTGCTCTTCTCCCAGATGGTTTCTGTAGCTCTTGGGTTCACCTCTGTTGATTTTGGACATGGCTATATCTCCCTGCCCACACTTCTAGGGTTCCTGTGCTTTCCCAGCTCTGCAGGGTGGGGGAGTCAGGATCAAAGAGGAAGCAGGCAGGAGAGTCAGGATAAAATCAACCCCTGGATTTGAGTTTCTCATGCAAATGTCAGCCAGGCCCCAGAAGGGCCCCAGGATGGACAGGCCATCCACTGCTCAGAAAATTTGGTCTGGGAAGGCAGTTGCTGGAAGACAGAGAATTTGGTGGGTCCCTCCCAACCTGTTCTTGTAATGGTGTGCCCAGAGAAGAGCTGAGTTGCCCACAGGTCTGGCCTAGTCTCTGCAGTTATATGCTCATACAGTAGAACTATCCTGGGGTAATGGAGTGGTGGATAGTGCTACAGATCTCCAAGGCCTGCTCTGGTGTCCCGACGCAGCTAGCAGTTCAGTCATGGATTGAGAGTGGATGGGCTAAACAAAGCAAGCCTAGGAGGGCTACAGGTTCCTCCACAGTGTCCATGGAGGGGGTCTTGTGTCTCTGTAGGTCCAGGCAGAACAGAGAATGTCTTGCTTCTCTAGGGCCAGGCAGGCTGGCAGTGCCTTCAGCATCTCCTGGCTCCTATTTGTGGATTCACAATAGCCACAGGGCCTGGATTTTTTTCCCCCACTTTATTATGAGATAGAGTCTCACTGTATACTCTTAGCTGGTTTGAAACTCTCTATATGGATCATGCTGACCTTGAACTCACAAATATCTGCCTCCTGAGTACTGGAACTAAATGTGTACATGAATCTTAATCTGGGTGCAGCTCTGAGACAGGGCCCTGCCTTTCACCCCTGGCATCTAAGATGACCCAGGAAACTAGTCCACAGCCTCTGAGCAAGGCCATAGGGATACCTAAACAGGAGTATCTGGTTACCATGCTCTGAGGCATTGTGCTTGGGTGCCTCCATCACAACCCCATCTGGGATCTGGCCTTCAGCACTCCAGGAAGTTCCTGGGGGTCATACCATGCCCCCTGCTCCCCATGTTGGGCCAGGTGCTGTGTAAGTATAAGCCTGTCTCTGTCTCTCAGAGGCTAAGGAGAGGAGATCAGTGAAGAAGAGAAAATGGGAACAAGTGTCCCCAAGGACATCACAGCCCCCAGATCAGACACTCTAGCTCCTGCATAGGTCTGGTATACTGAGGTGGTAGAGCTGGCACATAGGTCTGGTATACTGAGGTGGTAGAGCTGGCACATAGGTCTGGTATACTGAGGTGGTAGAGCTGGCACATAGGTCTGGTATACTGAGGTGGTAGAGCTGGCAGTTTAGTGCACATTCCTCACGACAACAAGGGCAGCCAGCCCAAGCCTCTGTAACAAGTATTTATTTGTGTTGGAGGAAGATGAGGAGCCTGTGAGGGGGTGCAGAAGCCCAGCTGGAATGTGGTGAGGGCCAAGTTTGCCATGGCCAGGTGGTCTTCTGGCCTAAGGAAGATGGGGAAGAAAGAAATGCAGGGAAATGGGAGACAAGTTGTAGCCAGTGGGACCTGGGCAGGGACAGCCCCCAGCAAGTGGGGTCTAAAGAGAAGCTAGTGGGGTTCAGAGAGAGCGCTAGAAGCTAGAAACACAGGAAGGCCAAGAGAGCAAAGGGTAGGGTCTCAGCTGCTGCCTCCCGCTCCTCCACGGCCCTTTCAGCTCCACCAGCCACATTCACAGTGTATTCAGAAGTGTGGGTCATATTCCTCTATGGGAACAATGTTGATTAGGGAGCCCCGAGTTCTATGGAGACACATTTGCATGACCTCTGACCTCCAAAGCCTTTTCCTACTCAGCCCAGGCCTGGCTTAGTACCTTCAGATGGAGGATGAAGAGCAACCCAGACCAAGGGACCCAGAACCATGAGAGGAGGCCATAGCATATTCTGGCATGGCCTCCACATTGTCATGCACCCCTGATTCTGTACAACTGTGTAGCCAAGTTTTCCTCTGCCCTTACCACGATGTCCCTTCTGAAGCCTAATTTTATGTCTCATTTTCAATTCTTTTACACAGTGGGCAGGCTGAGCAGTCAGTGTCAGGCTTGGAGGTAGATCTATACCGTATACCCCACTTTCCCCCAAGACTCCCTATCTGGATGCCTCCTGGCAGATTTTGTACCTGGCAAGGCCTGAGCTTTCCCTGGCTTCAAAATAAGATAGAAACATTTTCTCTCACAGCATGTGTGGACCTTCCTCCTGTCTCCAGAGGGCTGCTGCTTATTTTGGGGGGCCTTCTTTTTTCCCAGGATCTGCCAAAGACATTCTCTTGAGTCTTAGTATCTGCCGTATGTGTAACTGGAGGGCCTTCTTCCAGTCAGCCTTTGGTTCTCTAGCTGTCAATGACCAAGACTGGTATATTAATCTCTCAGCCTGTCAGAGTCTCCAGCTCCAATGCACTTCCACATGAGTCCTCCAGAGTTCGAGGCCACCTCCCAGCCATCTGTGCAGCCCAGTGCCCCCTCCCACCATTCCAAGCCCCCTGTACCAGTATTGGGTAGGAAGATATTTGAGTATCCTGGAGGATACTTAGTGTCCCAGAAAACTTAATAACCCCCCATCAGATCTGAATCCAGCTCCTTCTTCCTCCCTCAGGATGAGAGAGGAGGCCATGGGAAGAGCCTCTGTTTCTGGGGGGCCTTAAGAAGAAGCCCTCTTCCCACTAAGGGAATGATGCCTCACCCAGTATGATCCCTCTGCTGACCTATCTTCCACTCAGGGCCTTAACCAGCCCCATGACCTGGAATCTCCCCCAGCCTGTGGCCTTATGTGGACAACCTCTTGTAGTCCAATATCAGGCCCACTTTGTCATCTTCTGAGCCTAATTCTGGAAGAGGGGGCAGGGTAGGAAGAGGGCTCTGAAGGGAACTGCTGATCACAGCCCCTCTGGATGTGGCACCGGAATGTTTTTTGATGCAGGGCTGCTTGGGGCCTTGCTTGAAGTTCCAGACAGGAAGGACTCACCTTCCTGAACTGACAAGGTCCTGGCTTGGCTGACCTTCATGACTGAGGTTCATAGGGTGGGACCCTGGGGAGAACAGAAAAGGAAGGAGGGAGACGACTTTGGTTGAGTTGGACTTTGAGGGAGAATATAGAATGTGTTAGGAAGGGGAAGCTTTGGGGTTCTTTCTAGAAGGGCCTGTTCCTCATGCTTTCCAAGACACATCACTCCACGTGGGAGCCTGGACTTCCCAGAGCTCCCACTGGTAACTCAGTTGACGTCACTGTGCCATCGGGTCTTGCCCTCTGCCCTTCTCTTGGGTTTCGGGCATCTTCCTGGATTCAAGCCTTCACGGACCCCTGACCCTCCTTGGTCCCCTGCTGATTCTTTCTCTAAACCACAGGTCCCAGGACAAGCAAGTGCATGTATTTGGAAGTTATCTATGAATGCACTGAGAGAAGATAATAGTCTCCACTATGGTGGGAGTCTTCCCACTTGCCTGACTATGCTGGATTTTCCACCACCGACTACCACTGTTCCCTCATGGGCAGGGGCTCTGAGAACTTAGTCTCACCTGAATGGGACAGACATAGTAACAAACTAATTGTCTCTGAGCTCAAAAGTTGTCACCCATAGCAGGAATGGGACCCCATCTTCCCTCCTGAAGGTGTAACCTCCTGAAGCTGAGGTGGACCACTGTCCCTGAAACTGTAGGACTAGTGACAGACAGGGCCAGTTCTCTCCAATTCCATATGTGGCATCAAGCCGTATCTGCACCAGTGATGCTAGGTCTAGCAAAGCCCTCATGACCCACAAAGCCTCAGTTTTCCCACATGCATGGAGGGAACTGTGCCCATCTAGAAGGTCTCAAGGGCCACGGGAGAATATGAAGTCTGTTGGCATTGGGCGGAGCTCCTGTTCCTTGCTCCTACCTGTGGGAACTGAGCCTGCCCGGCCTCACAATCACCCTCTCCTTCCCCTTGTTGGGTGGGAGACAGATCCTGTGAAAAAGCAAGCTGGGGCCTGGGACTTGAGGAAGCCCCCCATGCCTTCTTGGGCCCTGAGCCTGGGTCTGCATCATCTGCAGCAAGATGAGTCCTGTCCACAAGAGCTCCATCTGGATGGATGAGGCTGATCCTCAGCAGTGGAATCCTGGGTAGCAGTGGCCTGGCAGGTAAAGGAGGCTCTGAGGTGTTAGGTTCCGGCTGTCACCGCACACTAGCCCTGTCTCAAAATGGGCATCTCATCTCCACACCCAAGGGGGAAAAGATTATGTTCCTTTGGCTTCCTCACAATTGATCACCTCACACTCGAAGGCTGTGCTCTATCCCACAAACATCTCCTCAGCCCATCCTGTCCCATTGCCTACCTCCTACGCTGTCAATGCCCTGCCCTGTGCATAAAAACAAGCAGATTTGCAGCTTGGATCTGGGCAGGGTGATAACAGATACCTGTCAGGATCCACTGTGTTCCCAGCATAAGTGGCCACCCCAGAATCCACCCACACTTGTCTTGATCTGTTGTGCATAGGCTCTGCATCCATTCTCAACCCCCTGCTTGGGAGCAGATTGAGCTGTTCTTTGGGCTAGGCAAAGAGGGACAGAGTGTGCCGTGCCAGAGCTGGCCCAGGGCCACATACTCAGGCCACAGAGCCGATCTGTGCCATGGCCACTCATGGGGCTACTACCTCCTCTGCAGAGCTTTGCCCACTCCTGACCTCATCCGTGGATGGAGCCCTCAGCTAGCCCTGGCCTCTGGCTGTGGTGGCCACCTGAGGACCATAGGAGCCTCCTCTTGACCACTTCTCTCCTGGCCCCTTTACCATTTGCTAGGAGAGGTAGTTGCTAGGATTTCATCACCCTGGTTCTGAAATGTACCCCTAGGAATGGGAAGTAACTCAGGACAGCTTGATGATCAACTTAGATGCTTCTAGAGACCCTGCTGGTCCAAGTCTCAGCACTCACTGGTATCACACCAGTTTGGTGGCACAGACCCCAGGGGACCTAAAGCCCTTCCCAGTGCTGCATTTTCCCTGCAGGTTCCGAGGCCATGTCCTGTTCCCTTTCTTGTCCTCTACCAGGACTGAGTGACTTTCTGGGGTACAAGCCTCATTCTTGCCTCTGGATGCCCTAGTACTCACTTTCCAGAGCCTTCTCACAAGGGACTTGGAATGATTTCAGGAGGCCTGGGTCCCAGGCTCAAGCTGGAGGTTTCTGCTCTCCCAGGTAGGAATCTGGTACCCAGCAAGTGATGTGGCTGGATGGGGTGAGGGAGGGGTGCCTCGCCTTCTCCCAGTGTGTTCCATGAATCTCTTTCTCATGTGGCTAACTAAGGCTCTGCACAGGTTCCTGTATATAATCCAGGAAACTACACTGGATACCCAGGAAAAGAGGTGGTCACCCACAGGGAAACCTGGAAAGAAGGTCCTTCAGGTGTCCCTCCTATTCAGGCCAGAATGGGCTCTGGAAGCAGACTTCAGGGAGGTGGCTGCCTCCGAGTCATCGTTCACCCTGTGAAAAGCACAGAAGAGTGAGTACCAAGAGGAACCCTGGCAGCTCAGCCTCCCTCACATGAAAGGACAAGACAAATAGACCCAGCACAGAACAGCAAGAGCCTCAACTATAAAAGTCTCTGCAGACATTCAAAGGAAATGGGAGATATGTACACAGGAAGTAAGTAGAATTTGGTGGGATGCTCATAGGCCAGGAAGCTTGCTGAAGTGGAAACGGACACACAGTAACCCATGTGCTGGCTAGAGAAGGTCTTTAAGGTGAATGTTCAAGCTAGGATTCCTGGCACAGGTTTGTAATCTCAGCACTCAGAAGGCTGAGGCAGGAGGATCTTAAGTTCAAAACCAGCCTAGGCTATCAATATAAATCTGATAAATACATATATCAGGGCTGGGAAATAGCAGAGGCAGTAGTTTTTGCTTGGGAGTAGTGATATATGTTTCCAAGCCCAGTGCCGGGAGATGGAGACAGGCACCCCATGCTGGCTGGCTAGCCCAGCCTTCTCCTCAAGTTCCAGGCCAGTAAGGAAACTTGTCTCAAATAAGATCAACAATAAACCCCATAGAAACAACAACAGGTGGAGAGCAACTGAGGTTATCCTTTGACTTATACATGTCTCTGCACACACAATGCCAACGACACATGATATAAATACAAACACTTATTTTGATTTTCAAACAGTTTTAGGTTTTCTGGGAAAATGTGGAGCTAGTGCTCCTGTTATAACACGCAACATCAGTGGGACAGTTGAGCATAGTTACGTAGGTGGTGCTAAGCAACAATGAATACTGAGATGCTAACCCATGTAAAGTTCATGTTTTAATCAAAATTCTATCGCACTCAGTGTAGTACTTGGCTGGCATGTGGCCTGGAATCCATACAAAACAAAACCAAAAAGCAAAATTTCCTAGCCCATTTAAAAAGTTCCATGCCTCATCCGGGCCCCACAGGAGGTTTTGTTTCATGGTCCTCGGGCTCCTCTGGAACAGTTCTTTCAATTGTGCTGGCAGGTGTTTTTGCAATTTCCCTCTGTTGGGGTTTGTTGATGTTTTCCTAGTTACTGGGTGGTGGTTTGGAAGGAAGGCCTTGAAAGTTGTTGGTCAGGACTATCCTCTGGGCCTACCTGCAGCTCTCTGCTTGTAAAAGATCATCTCAGCTGGCCTTGCAGATAATTGACTTTCCATCATAGAAGAAGGCACCGGAGGGTCACTAGATCCTTACCTAAGTATCTAACCACTCCTTCTAACCAATGGTACACATTCCTTCCGAAATGTACATGGCTCCCTTGTTCTGAGCAGGGCAAGGTGGGGGAAGGGAAATACCACTGTGTAACTAGGAGAAGCTATGATCCATGCTGGGTGCAGACTTTCCAGTTTGGCTGCTTTGGGTTCTGTCAGTCACCCTCACTCAGGCTCTGTGAGTAAGCCCAATAAACTCATTGGTTCCCTGGGGGTGGGGTGGGGGAACCAGGAATCATGGTTTGGGACCTTAAGGGGCAGATGTTGCTTGGTCTCCCCTACTCCAATTCCTGGTGAATATTCTTTCACCAGAGGTGAGCTGTCTTTCTTCCCAGAACAGCCAGGGCAGTGTCATACCTAGTCAAGGAATGCGTTTTGGGTTTTCCCATTGTGAGGCCCTCTCATTTCTGACTGTCCCCTCAGAGGACCTCCATGTGTGCAGCCAGCATTTCAAATGTCAGCGTCTTTGTACTGGGGTGGGCCCAAGGACATTATTTGCTCTTTGGAGTTAAACTTTGTACTTCCTTATTCACTGTGTTGCTTAAATTGTTTCAATATTGGCCAAAGGGAATGCATTGATGACTGCCATTGGGCAAGAAAGCAGAAAGAAGTACACAGCTGTCCCAGAGCCTAGTGGAGAATTCACACTGTCTCTGCTCTTCTAACTGGAGGGCACCCCTAGACACCCCAAGACCACGGCTAATGACCACTGTTAACCTTAAAGAAAAAGAGAGTTTAATGAATATGAATGATATACTGGTACACGCACATGTGCGGGCTCAAGGTACTGTGGAAGCCAAGAGTGCTGAATGCTTTTAGGGTAGAGTTCTTATACCACACTCTGGGTAGGGGAGGGGATTAGGGCTCGGAAGGTTACAACAGGGTGGGGCCAAAGGTCATCTTAGGACGGAGTTTAGGAATGCTGACAGGCAGGCAGATGTATTTCCTGTGAAACAATAGAGTCTTGGGCAAGCAGGGACCGGCTAGCAGGGGACCACCTGGGGATATTCATTTCCTGGAGCAATGGTCCCAATGGGCACATTGTGTAAGCTTCAGAAAGTTCTTGTCTCGGCAAAACAGCACATGGTTAACGGTTCTCATGGTAGGGCTTTCCTGGGTGGCTCCACCCAGGTTGCTACATCTAGAATTTGGTCCCAGGGCCTTATCTTGGGTGATCCCGCTCCAGTGAAGTCCAGAAGGTCAAGCTGCTCACCAGATGGGTTTCAGGAATTCAGGAAGTATCTTGGGTGGTCCCCAGGCTGCCAGGTATGTCCCAAGCAGCCATCAATCCTGTGAACAAAGCTTTTCTGAGAAACAGCCATCTAATTTAGTGATACAATGAAGCCGAAATTCTGTCAACCTTGGCTAGATTCAGGGACCTCAGGAAGGTAGTCGAGGGGAAAGAATCAAACAGGATTTTTCTATCTTCACACTCTGGCTTGTTGACAGTCCCTGTGAAATAACCCCATCTTTGTGGGTCTTATAGGATTTTTAAATTTTTTGATAAGTTATAATACATGTGTGCATCCAAGAAACCATCACCACAATAGTGAGATAGTGACTGATGCAGTTAAAATGGAAATGTCCCCATAGATCATAGCAAATGGCATTATTGTAGGTGTGGCCCTATTGGAGTAGATGTGGCCTTGTTGGAGGAAGTGTGTCACAGGGGGTGGGCTTTGAGGTTTCAGAAGCTCAAGCCAGGCTCAGTGTCATTCTCTCCTGCTACCTTCTTATCTGGATGTAGAACTCTAAGTTACCTCTCCAGCACATGTCTGCCTGCATTCCGCCATGCTTCCTGCCATGATGATAATGGACTAAACCTCCCAGTTAAACGTTTTTCTTTATAAGAATTACTGTGGTAATAGTGTCTCTTCCCAACAATAGCACCCTAACTAAGACAGTAAGTGTGTCTGATGTTCCATGAAGATTCTTTAATCAGGAGGCAGAGGCAGGTGGGTCTCTGTGAGTTGAAAACAAGCCTGGTCTAGGTAGTGAGTTCCAGGCCAGCCAGGGTTACAGAGTGAGACCCTATGTTTAAAAATAAATCCTTGAGCTGGGGCTGTTGGGATGACTCGGTGGTTGAGAATTTGCTGCTCTATCCAGCATCATATCAGGCAGCACATGACATCTGTAATTATAGATCCAGAAGATCCAACAGAGTCTCTGTGGAATCCTCTACCCTTATACACTTAAATAAAAGATAAAAATAAATACTATTTTTTAAAAGATCCCTTGGAGCTGAAGATGGCTCAGCAAACAGGGGTTGGGACCCCTGTTTGACTCCTAGTATCCACATGGCAGCTCACAATCCCCTGTAACTCCAGTCCTGGGGAATCCAATACCCTGCCTGGCTTTGAAGACACCAGGCATGTAAGTAGTACACAGATACATATGCAAGCAAAACACACATATAATGTAATTTTTTAAAAAAAGATTCCTTAAGCTTTCTTGGGGATTCCTCCCTCTCACCTCCTTTGACTTCCCTCCAAACCATGGGAGTTTTCAGTCTCTACAGACCAGCTTGCACTATCTGTATGGGGAGCCGTACTGTACCTGTTCCAATTGCCCTGATGCCCTCACTCAGCTGAGTGAATCAAAGAGCCAGCAGTTCACAGCATCTATAGCCACAGGCTGTTACATTGTGTTACCCTTCACAGCTGACTACATCAGTTGATGGCCATGGGTATGTTCAACAGTTAGAGCCACAAGCTTACTTCAGTCCCTGGTCCATCCAAAACCATAGAAAGGAAACAGGAGTCCACGATATACTCATATCATTTCTCTCTACTGTAAGGACTTAGGCAAAGTTGTCACAGCTTGGGACTTCCCATCTGATGCTGACCCAGGCCCATACTGAGGGTCCATATCATAAGGGACCACCTCTTTGAGCCACCCTTGAGAGGTGTGTACCTCATGCCTATCTCACTGTCCAGGTGGCCACAGCTAGTTGCAAAGAAAATAAAACCTCATGAGATGACACCCAGGCATTGTCATCAAGCCAGAGCAAAGGCAGCCTGAATTCCCACCATAACCTGACTTAGGAGTACCCAAGTACCTCTTTTTTGCTCTCTCCCCCGAGGGCAGCTACTGTTGTATAATCCTCACTACAGCCCAGTGCTCCATCCTCCAGCTCAGGACAGGGCTATGGGAGACCAAAAACTTGAAGCAAGGTGTCTCTTCTTCAGAGTGCCACAGTTTGGCATTAACTCTGCTCACATAGAAGACCCGTGAGAAGTCCCCTCCCAGCCAAGGGACAGTAAGTGTGAATCACTTTGGCACACTGCAGTTCTGAACTACACCCAGACGTCAGAAAGAGCTCAGTTGGTAGTTCCTGGTCCTGAATCCTGGGGACTGCTTATCCAACCTAAGGTCAGTCCCCTGTACTGTCCAGGTTCTGCCCAGGTATCTCATGGCCACAAAGGGTACCGTACCATGACGGCAATGATGTCCACCGCTTTAGGAGACCGAGAACAGAAAAGAACTCACTTTAACCCTAGACGCATCCCCAAGGCCACCATGAGCACCTGCCCCGCCTCTCCCTGGACCCAGGTCTGAGTGGCATCTTCTGGGTCTGTCACAGGGGCGGAGGGGGTCTGGATCTATGACGTTCTCAGGCTTCTCTGGAGAGGCCCCCAGACCTAGCACGGGATTCTGCAATTGAAATCCCAGATCCCATGGCAGCCTGCGCGTCTCTGGCGCCCCCACCTGGCATTCATCTTATTCACCTAGAGGTTCCTGAAAGAAGCACCTTGGCCCTAACTGCTGTTGGGTCGCTCCTCTTTCTGAGCCCAGAATCCAACCTCCATCTCCCTCTCCTGCTCAGCCTCCTAGCCCAGTAGTCTCTTCCAGGTGGCAACAAGTGGCAGACAGTGGGCAGTGCCTTTGAGGAGCTGTTTGAGCGGTTCAGTTTCAGTCCTGGTGATGACAAACCACCGGAGGCAGCCCTAGGGCTATACATTCTGCACCTACCTGGTCGGATAAAGGCAGGATGGGCTCTAGCCTCAACCAAGAGCTGAAGATGGACCCAAGGGACCAAGGAGAAACCCTCAACTAGAGACTTGATTTTTTTTCTAAGGAGGTGCTGCTGGTGTTGCCTACCCAGAGGTCCTGACCCTCACCCTTCCAAACCTCCTCCCTGGCCTGCTTCAGTCTGCTGCCCTAATGTCCTTCCAAGTCTCAACCTCTGTTTCTCTGCCCTATCTTCTAACAAAACATTCAGCTCCCCATCTGGTTGTCTGACTCCTGCTGAGGGATGAAGGGCCAGCCTGGAGTTGGATGAAAGGCGTTAGGGACCTACTTCTCTACTTCCTTCACTGACTCCCGACCCAGAAATGAACAGCTCAAAGGGCTAGAATCAGATCCCCAGGTCACCCATTTTAAGCATGGTGGATATGTCTCATGTACACAGAGGCCTGGGAAGTGAGATGGTTAATACTCTATCCTTTCCTACAGACCAAGAAGAGCAGGGGGTGGGGGCTTAGATCACATCTGCAGCACATATGCCCTAATCCCGTGAGACTGCAGTGGGGCCAGGACAAGTGTAGTATTAGGAAAAGCAGTTTCCCCCAGGGAAAGGGTACATGTAAGATCTGGGTGGCCTGGAGGTCTTAGGACCCAGAAGAGAGGGATAAAGTAGAAATGTTTTGAGGGAGGGCCCCTCTGTGGCACTGGGTCAGGTCTTTCACATGCACAATCCACTGTGTGGTTGCTTACTTCCACCCCCAGGAAACTGCAGGTTCAGCTCTGAAGCCCAGCAGGCCCAGGTGGCAATGGGAGGAACCGCTCACAGCCTGTCCAGCTGACCCCATTTCACTTCCAGCAAACTGCAGGCTCAGCTCTGAAGCCCAGCAGGCTAGTCCGGGCCCAGCAGGCCCAGGTAGTGATAGGTGGGGCTGCTCACAGGCCAAAATAAAGAGACTTATCTGGCCACTTGGCAGGGCGTAAGGGCTGGGTGTGTTGTCCAGACAGAGCTAAGCAGTTGTATGTGACACCTAGAAGGAGCCCACCCTCGTTTGGGTAGCAACACTCAAGCCCCATTCCTACCCCGCATCTAGCCATGAATCCCAGATGAGACTGACACATTTCCAACCCCCACACCCAATGCGGATCTGACCACTGCTTGGCATCTGGTACACACCAACTCTTACACACTGGCCCCTGCATGATGATGGCTGCATCCAAGTCCCTGCACACTTGTCTCTGTGTACTGAGCCCTTGCAAGCCTGAGAGGAGCAGGAGGGGATAGGACTCCCCTCTTGCACCTCACAAACATGGGCCCCACCATACTGGGATGGGAGTGGGCCTCTGCTTTTCCTGTGTCTCTATATCCGTGACCAGGACGGGCGTGGAGGGCTCTGTGGGGGAAGAGCAAGCAGACCGAGGCATCAATTCAACACCTGTGCTCAAGGAGGCCTCTGTGAAACTGTGTGCTTTTGCACAGAAATTCCCCTGTCTTCCAAGACTAACAGTCCAGTGCAGGGGGCTCTGGCCATGGCATCCCCATTTTACCAGAGGCTGTCCTGGAAGATGTTCAGGGCAGTTCCCTGAGAGTGGTGCTGGAGAGCCTGGCTGCTCTGTTCAGAGCAGGGGGATGGTCAAATGCTGTCTCCCCACTGCTGGATTCTAGGAGTTGAGGAGCCAACTGGTGTGAGAAGGCCCTCCCACTCAATCATCCACTTGTAAGAGCTTGTTTCCTGTCTGCTATCTCACTTTCAGGTATTTGCCTGAGTACACAGAGATGTGAAGACCCCATATGACTTTCTGAGGTCTTCACAACACTGAACTGACCAACAGGAAAAGGGGGTCATCATCTTGGCTAGAGGGACTCATCACTCACCACGAAGAGGAAACTGGGTTTCCAAGCTTCAGCATAGGAGAAGATTCTCACTGCTGGGCTCCTGTGGCATCTCTTGTACTTCCGTACCCACTAGTGAAGGTTACAGTACAGCAACAACCCAAATTTAAGGTCAGTGAAGGTAAGAGCTTTTGGAATTTATGACTTTATGAGGAGTTAAGGAGTGACTCGGTACTGAGTACACGCCTGGCACATGTGAGGTCCTGAGTCCCTGGATTCCAGTAAGAAGGACAAAGGGTGTCATTGGTACTCCAGCTGGGGCAGAGGACACATGGAACTAATTTAGATGCTGGCTTGCAGCATCTCACTCTCTGACATGTTGAGTGGAACAGAGTCTGAAAGGAAAAGAATGTTAAATGAAGGTCACCAAGACCGGAGGCTGAGGGATTGCTGTGACTTCTGCTTGTCACCTGCCACGCCCAGCCCTACACAGCGTCTCCTGTACGTTGATGTGGAATCAGTTGAGGATATGTGTTCAAAACACGGACCCCTGGGGCTGCAAAGATGGCTCGAAGAAGGTTAAGAGCATTGGCTGCCCTTCCAGAGGTCCTGGGTTCAATCCCCAGCAACCACATGGTGGTTCACAACCATCTATAATGAGATCTGGTGCTCTCTTCCCTTGTGCATGCATACACACAGGCAGAACACTGTATACATGATAAATAAATCTTTAACAAAACAAAAGAGAGTATTATAATGGAGTCTGGTCTTTGGAAGGTCGGTCAGACCTTTTGTTAATGGGAGAATGTCCTGGTGTTGTAGTTCCTAATAAAAAGAGCGGCCTCACTACAGCTTTGTGGATGAGTCCCCACAAAGGGGAATTCTCTGTCAGGAGACAGTCATCTAGGCACAGCCAGGTGCCCCGTGGATGCAGTTCTGGGTTGGAACCCTCTGGCCTGGGCACAAGGGTGGCTCTTCTGGCACCTGACCCTGATGTCACACTGTGGTCAACTCCCTTCCCTACAAGTAGGGCTTGGCTGGTAGGAATGGAGGCTAAGCCTGTTCTGGCATTTGGTGGGCCTGTGTCAGGACTTTTCTCATCTCTGACAAATTATCTGACACAAAGCAAGTTAAAGGGAAGGGTGACCGCAGCTCACCGCTCTGAGGAGTTTGTGTGTCATAGCAAGGAAAGACAGAGAAGAACTTGAGGCAGCTGATCACACTGCATCCCCAGTAAGGAGGGACTGGAGAGATAAACAGTGCCCAGCTCATCCATTCATGTATCAATGCATTTGCATAACTATTCATTTACCCATCTACCATCATCCAGTCAGCCACCCATCTATCCATGCATTATCTAGCCTCCCAATACAGTAAGACAGGTGTCTGTCGCTTTTCTCATGAGAGGTGCCATGGGATGTATAGGTCCTAGACGCTTCTAAGGGCTTGGGGGCCAGCTTGGCCTTAGCCAGTTCAAACCGGCTATAACTGGTGCCTTAAAACATGTGTTCATACCATTTTCTCATAACCATGAGGGCCCTTGAGTGGGCACCTCCTTCTCATAAGCCAACCTGGGATCTGCCTGGGGGCCTTGGCACCAGAGGCAGAGTCTTGTCTTGACATGAGATGATCTTGACCAGGAGAGACATCTATGCCATAGCAGCGGATGCCAGCAAAGCAAAGCCCTTCCCCCTGGCTAGGTGGAGGGTATAAAAAGACGTATCCCTTCCTCAATAATTACTGAACTTGTTCGCTTCAACTGAGTCTGAGACGTTGATTCTGCTCCTTCTTGTCCCCTCCTGTAAGCGGAACTAGGACCCAAAGCATAGGCAACATCAACAAGATGCCTTCTTGGATACAATTAAGGATAAAGGAGATCATGTCTCCCTTGTAGAGTTTGATTTGTAGGTCAGATATACAACAGAATGCTGGATTGTACCCCAAACTCTACATGTGGCATCACTTGAGACTAGAATGGGGGGGAGTCTTACTGGTGTCATTAGGAAAGACTTCAGGTCTGTACCTATGATGGCCCAGCCCTGGTCCAGAATGTGCTCCGTTTCTGTACAACTTACTCAATAGGAAGGAACTGGGCATGAGGTCATATACCACTGCCTAGGGGATGGGGAAGGCCTACCATACACTCCCACCCCAAGCCTTGTGCCATTATCCCGAGCTGTAAATTATTTCTAGGAATGTTAAATCTAGTGGGCTCTCTCTATATGCTATTGGCCAAAGGTTATGGAGTCATCTTCATGGATGGCTTCTGGCTATGACCTGCTTTGTCTGTCTGTTGGGGCTGAGATAGGTTTAGGTATGGGTGGGATCAGGCAGCAGCCTGCTGTTGTGAACTGGGTAAGGTGAATTTTGCACTGACAACCTCTTTACAGGTGTGCATTTTGAACTGGATTGCTTAGGTTCTGGGCCCATTACTTTGGACCCTCCATGCCTTTCTATTTCTGAATGGTTTTCCCATAGGAAGAAGGCATACCGTGTCCCTTTTCCAGCGTGGAGCATCGGCACCAAGGCTTCCTTCTGCTCTCCTGCCTTCCATCTAGACTCACTGTTCTAAAGGCATGCCCTGGGCCTAATAAGCCCATCATGTTGGCCCCAGAGCTCTGCTAGGTACAGCTGTGGCCCGTGATCTTGCATAGCTTGGAGTCTGGGGAGGTGTGGAATCTAGTTGTGGAGGTTGAGAAGCCAGTTTGGGGCTGCTCAGAGGATGGCCATTGTGCCTCTGCAGGATCAGAAGCCCGTGTTCTTGCCTCTCACCCACCCCACGGTCACAGTGGTCACACTCTGGAGTCATAAGCAGTATGTTTATTTGTGTTGAGAGCAGAAACGCGCTGAGGTTCTACTTGCAGGAACCATGTCATTCTTCAGCAGATCTTTGGATCAGGTAACCAGTCTAAGGGGTGGGGACAGACAGTGTTGGGATGGTGGATAAAGAAGAGGATCCTGGAGGGACTTAGGAGGGACAAAAGGCAGGAAGACTGGAAGCTGGGCAGAGGCGAGACCAGAAATGGACTAGGAGGTATGCCCTCAGAGTGCACCTCTGCCCCCAGTCTGGGCTCCTCCAGAAGACCCCACATATCCCTGCCTGTCCCCGGATGGTCCTATACTTGTGGTAGATCTGGTGGTAAGGCTCAATGAGTGTTAAAGTTAGTGCAAACATGTTTGTAATCCCATATGCATGCTGCATGGGATGTGACCCAGGCATGGTAGCACTTGCCTAAAATGCTAGCACCCAGGAGACTAAAGCAAGAGAGTCATGATCGTCAGACCAGCCTGGGCTGTACCTCAAGACCCTATCTCAAAATGACAAGGGTACAAGGTGAATGTGTGTGTGCATGTGTGAGCATGTGCCTGTCTGCATGCTTACAGGCACATGCTTGGGTGTGTGAATGTGACTGGGTAGGTATGCTCTGGAGGGGCGTGATGGAGAAGGTCCTTGGACAAGGTGATGGGTGAGGGTTCTGATCCACCCATGAAAGCCATGAAGACAGGGCTCAGCTCTGAAGCCTCTTGGTCCTGTGTTCTTTGAGATTTTCCTGCTAGAAATGGGCTGTCCAAATTCAAGGAATTCCCTAGATGAACTCCAGACTCTGAAAACAGAGAACTACCTTCCCGGTACAGGAGAACCAGTGTGGGAAGGAGGAAGCCTGGGACAGGGGCACAGGGCTAGGAGGCAGTGGCTTGGGACTCAGATAAGAGCATGAGCCGTGAACACCTCTCTTCTAGCTCAGGCTAAATCTGTGAAGAGCTCTTGGGTTCAGACTCTGGGACCACAGTACCCCATACATGCCCCTGAGGATCTGCAATGCCTGCCTGAGGAGAGGTCATTGAACTTGTGAAGGTCAGCGAAGGTGCTGCCACATCCCACCCCCTTTCCCATCATCCACAGCCCGCAAACCCATTACCAGTCACATCAGGAAAGATGAAGTTATTCTTTGTGAGGTTTTGGGTTCTGGTCAGGCAGATGAATCTGTCTATTGTCTCATGAGTAAGCCTCCAGTCTCTACCTGCATCCAGAGGAGCACAGCGTGCCTCTCAGCACTTGGTGGTGGTGAGGTATTTGCTCCCAAGCCATTCCAAACCCAGGAAGCACCACCTTGACCAGGGTTCAGCAGGGGGCCCAGGGAATCGGGGGCTCACCCAGAAGGATGGCCCTGGTGACAGTCTGGCTGTTTATTTGTCTGAGGAACAGCACCAGGGCGAACTTGACATAGTCTGTCTGGATCACCTGCATGACTTCTTTGTCTGCCCCAGCCCCTGACCCCGAGAGACACATGTAAGTTTCCCAGGCAGCTGTGACTCCCCCCCCCCATATCATTCTTACTTTTGTTTTCCACGGTGAAATGCCCAGGCTTGGTGGCTGGGATCAGGACATAGGACCAAGTGTCACAGCGCTTGCCCCTGTGGGAGGGATGGACAGGGGTAGGTGTGGGGATGGGACTTGGGTCAAGGGCTAAGGAAACTAGTCAAGCCCGCCCTAGTGGACCACAAACAAACAAACAAACAAACAAACAAACAAACAAACGAATGAATAAATAAATAAGTAAATAAATAAGTAAGTAAATAAGTAAGTAAATAATTCAGCTATTTGTTTGGAAAGGCTTACACCCCAGAAGGCTGCAGAGGACTGGAGCCCCCCATCTCAGCTCTGGGGTCCTTTCAGTTGCTCTGCACCCTTCTGAGGAGCCTGGCTCAAATGCCGTAAGACTGACTCCTTGAGCTGGGGAGATGGCTCAGTGATTAAGAGCACTTGTTCTTTTAAAGGTCTCGAGTTCAATCCCCAAGACCCACATGGCAGTTCACAACTATCAGTAACTCCGTTCCGGGGGATATGGACTCCCCCATACAGACATACATGTGGCTAAAAACACCAATGCACTTAAAAACAAATCTTGGAGCAGGAGTAAAACTTAAAAATAAATAAATAAATAAAGCGACTCGTGCTGACCTCAGCACAGGTCCTCAAGTCCACAGGGACTTGCCATGTCCAAAGGAAAGTCTCTGGGTATTAGTAGCTCACCTCCTCTGGCACCCACACTGACAAGCTCTAGAAAGGGTCAAGAACAGACTTCAAGTAGGGACTGCCTACCACTGCTCAGACTACAGAAGAATCTGCCTGGGAGATGAAGGCAGGTCAGGGACGGAGAAAGAGACCCCCGACCACATAAAGAATACTGAAATCCTGTTAGCCAGATGCCTCCCCTCTTGTCGCTGGGCTGTACTAGACGCGCTCTCTAGATACGTTTCCTCAACCCGTAGCCCCAAGGCCTTGACTGCTTGGACAGCAGACACCCCACTCACCGAGTCATGGTGTTGGTCACCTGAAAATGACTGTTGTTTTTTAGCTCAAACAATGTGATGTAGGGATTCAGCAAGGTCCGGTGTTCTCTCTTGTAGGTGTTGCCCGCCAAACCGAGGACAAACCACTCCCCCTGAAACTGCATGGCTGGTGATGGGTACAGCTAGCCCTTTCCCACCCTTCTGTGGGCAGCCCAGAGCCAGCCAGGACCCTTCCTCAGGAGGTATTGTCAGGCCAGGTCTGCATCAGTGACACTGGAAGAACTCTGCTTTTAATCTAGCAGGTAGATGGTGGCCTTGGTCAGTAGCCAGGTGACCTTCCCAAACCTCTGCTTGTCTCCCCTCACAGAGGGAGGGATCCATACACAGACAGCACACATGGTTCTGGGTCCTTTTATGGGGGAGGTAGGGCATAGGCTACTTAGGAACTCTGAGTCCACCCTGGCCTCCCTGTGCAGTGCTCACTGGCCTGCATACACCCTCCCTCCATAAGCCGGGACCCTAGCTGGCTGCAATCTGCGTCTTCTCCTTTGAAAGCCCTGTACCTTGTCACTTTGGAAGCTTGTCAGCACAGGTATGCCTCGAGGCTTAGCTGAAGTCTGGCCCTCCAGGATTTGGGGAAGGGTGAGGATCAGCCACAGGGCCCACCAAGGGCCCATCCCAGCAGTGACTAGGTTCCAGAGGGACAAGGCCTGACTGAGAAGCTTGCTCAGAAACCTCTTTTTTCATGACCCACCTGGCCAATGCTCCGCCCTGGAAGGTGTGACAGACCAGAGAATGTGTGGAAGGAAGGCAGGATTGACCCTCCTTAGACCCTAAACACCTGCCAGGGTCTCTTGGGTCCCAGCCAAGAAAAAGAAAGCTTGCTGAGTCTATCTAGGGCTATCTTGTGACTCTAAACACCTGTTCCAAGTGTCCCCACAGGGTCAGAAATCTGCCCACGTCCACCCTATCTGTTCTTCATGCTAAGGAACAACTTGTTCTGGGCAGGGAGCGTGACTATCCCTGGTTTCCACAGACTATTCCTAGTTACCCATGGATCTAGCTTGCTAGCTATTAGCATTCAGCCCTGCCCCCTGGGGACCTGGCCATACCTTGGCTGGCTCAGGGTCCTGAAAACCTCATGTGCTCATTGCTATGTGGTCTCCCTGCATATACATAAAGTTCTCTCATAAAAAGTGGGACCCCCACCTATCTTCTCTCTCCTCTCTCTTCTTCTCAGCCTGGCCCGCTCCCCGACCCCCACCCCTGTCTTTCCACAGTTGTTCTGTCTCCTTTTTCCTCTCCTCCCTCGCCTCTCTCTTCCCTCTCGTGGGCCTGGCTCCCCTGAGTCCCCGCTCTGACATAGCCTTTCACCCTTGCTTTCCCCCTCCAGCTACACATCTTGCACTAACGCTGTGCAGTGTGGTTGGTGACCTCACCTGCTCGCCCCACCCTTTCCAGATCCTCTCTCTTCCCCTGTAACAAATCTGCTTTCCTGTCCTTCAGCTTTGCTCTTCATCCAGCCAGTCTTTTCAAGTCAAATCTGGCCTCCGTGTTTTTTGGACCAAACAGTCAGGGAACAAAAAGGAATTCTTCATTTTCTTTTTCTTTGCTTCAAGACCTGCTTATGTCTGTCTATTCTCTCTATTTCCTGGTTTGTTTGTTTTTTTACGATGTCAGAGTCAGAGATGGAGAAGACAGCTTTGTCTCGCTCAGCACACTCTGGTTCCCCCTTCTTTCATATTTACTCAACTCTTATTTAATATATATGTGTGGTTGTGTATGCATGGGACTCAGATTTAGTCCTATCTGTGTGAATGTCAGCTCGCTTTAATTCTGTGTGTGTGACTTGGATTCAACTCTGTGTGCGTGTGTATGTAACTCTTGTGAAACAAAACAAAATACCAACGAAAACCCATGTTTTAAACAGCAACCACATGGCTCTCCTCCATCCGCTGGGGACCTCATCATGACATAAACAGCCATGTGGCTGGCAGCCATCTTTTATTAAGATTAAAGAATACATTTAGTCCTAATGACCTCTCTGTTCATTTTATCTCCTTCTAGAGTTTGGAAGCAACAAACCGCAAATATTTTGGATTGGTATGGATTTTGTATGGTGATATGTAAAGCTATATTTGATTTAACTATGGTTTATAATAAGCTCTAGATGATAAGAGAAATTTAGATTTATAAAGATCTATTCAGATTAACAAAAGCTAATTTAAAGATTTACACCTATGCATTTGCCAAGTGTTCAACACAATGTCAGGATTCTAGAGAATTTAAATAAATGATGGCATATGTTTGATAAATAAAGTATTTGATAACTATATATATGTAGAATATATATATATATATTCTATAATGAAGTTTCCGGTCCCCTGAGAGGGTCCTTTCCTCCTGTTTCCATTTGGCCCTGGGAGCTTTCCTGTCACTTTTGCCTTCTCAGGAGACAGCCTTGCCAGTTTGGTACAAAACTGTTCAGTTTTTACCCATGGAATGGCTACTTCAGTTTCTTTATTCAAAATCGTACTATTTAAGACTAAACTTGACAGAAATGGAATATAAGTCCTGGTCTTATGAAAGCTCTGAACACAGTGAAGACTGTAGGGAACACTGGTTGATGGTTGTTCATACCTAATAGACAGACAGTCCTTAAATGCTCAGAGATCTGCAGAATATGGCCTTTAATATGTTTAATTAAAAAGATTTTTGTGATAGAGAGACATGCCAACTCCTGGCAGCACCCTTATTTCCTCCAAAGAAGATGGATAAATGGGCACAAAAGAACCTCTGCCCAGAACTTGCTCCCAGGTAGAGTGGCAATGCCAGCCAGTGAGCAAAACTGCTTCTTGCCTGGACTGCTGCCAGGGCCTTCTTCAGACTGGATAGCAGAACTCTGGGGAATCCATTGCCTTGCATTTGCCTAGGCAAGGCAGGTTGGTCCTGCTGTCGGATCTTTTGAGGCCTGGCAGCCAAAGACTGATAATGTTGTTCTAAGACATTCTCCATGGTAGAACAACCACCATGGAGGACCCAGGGTGGCTGTCTAAGTAGCTAGCTAGTAAGTCTTTGTCATTTTCTCTAACTCAGGTAAAATTTATCCTTCTCAGAACTCTGATGGTGTTTGACAACCAGGCTTTGTCAGTTCAACAAGAAGTTCATCCGCCTTCTCAGTTCTCTGTGCAAAATTCGTAGGCCTTACTCTCTTAGCGTTAATACTAAGTCTAGACACAGTTCACCTTGCTACCAGACGAGAGAGAGAGAGAGAGAGAGAGAGAGAGAGAGAGAGAGAGAGAGAGAGAGAGAGAGAGAGAAAGAGAGAGAGACTCCTTTTGTAGTGACTGCCCTCAATGGTCAGCCACCTATATCTCCTGGATAATTAAATTTAAAAGGGAAAGGAGATGCTTTAAAGTTTGTTTATGTAAAGATAGGAAAGTTGCCTCACTTCTGCTCATTTACCTGTTCTTCTCAGATCTGACGATGTTTGATGACCAGGGTACTAATAGATTTGCCAGTTAACAAACAGCTCTCCCCCAACATTAGAGAGGGTATGGAAGCCTCCCAAGCCTTTGGCCATGACACCAAAGATATAAACCTGTGCCAGTTATTTTACAGACACATGCTTGTTCTTGCGCAGGTCCACCCCTCCTGCCAGACTCATGCTAAGACCAAACCCACAGAGAGCCTCCAGATATGCCAGTCTTTGTATCATCTCTGAAGATGCCAGCTGGGTGAGCACTGCCGGGTTGATTTCACCCACATCCTTGTACATGAGAAGTTCCGTTATCTCTTAACTCCTATTGACACATTTATAGGATTGAGGCATTCAACCTCCAGGGAAATAGCAGATGTAATTGCTTAGGTACTCCTGAAAAACACATCATCCCTTAGTTTGGTATGCCATCTCCCAAGATCCTGGGACTTCACTGCTGTTACCACCTTTCTAGGCTCTAGCGGGCACATACCAAGCAACTAGAACCTGGTTTTCCAAGATGTCCCAATGAAGGGCATACCTGCTCTTGTGTCTTGCTAATTCATTCTTGCCTCTTCTGTACAACCAGGGCACTTCTCCATTTCAGTTTTTTTCTGGCAGCTATCACTCTTCCCATAGCTAGCCCTGCTCATGGGGTCTATGATAACAATCTATTTTTATCTCCTAGCAACCTGCCTTCTTAGCTCCCTCGAGGAACAGATATCTGAATCCAAGATTCAGGACAGCTAACTGAATGCTTCTTCACTCATACCTCCCACAGTGCATGACCCCAACTCCCAACACCCCCACTTTGTCCCAAGTCAGCAGAAAGCAGTCTCAAGAATTCAGAACCCTCATTTCCTACCCCACTTGCTATCCATAACTTACCATTTTATAATAATCAAAAGCAAGGAATGTTAGCATTCAGACCTGCCCCTTGGGAGCCTGACCAACACACAGGCAGTGGTCCTGACAATGTCATGTACTCATTGCTACATGGTTTTTCTGTGTATGCCCAATGTCCCCTTATTAAAGATGGCCCCCCCACCTTCTCTCCTTTCTTTTTCTCTCTCTCTCCTCTCCCCCTTTCCTCTTTCCTTCTTTCCTCCCCTCTCTCCATGGGGTCTGCTTTCTCTCTTCCCCTTCCCTCCCCCCACAAAAAAAACTCTCCACCTGAATGCTGCATACTTGGCATCTCTGTCTCTTACCCGCCATGGAGCACCTTGACTCTAATCCACCAAGGCCTCTCTCCTGTTTGTATTTGAAAAATACAACAATAGCCCCAAGCAGCTCCATAGCCCCTCTTGTGCTAACACCCACCAGTCAGAGCACAGAGCTTGTCAAAGGGAAGGGAAGGGAAGGGTAGGGAAAGGACCCCAGGAATACCAGTTCAAGATAAGAAGTATTGGGGATATTTAAAGGGACCTTCCATGCAGAGGGAAGGGAGGGCAGGGAAGGGAGGGCTCTTATGAGAGCAGACGCAGTGAGGCAGGGTTTCTCTTAGTCTCTTTCTTTAAGAGCAAGACCCTGTAGGAGTAGAGCCCCATGGGAACAAGGTCCTACAGAAAAGGAGCTCTAGTGGGTCCCTAAGGAAGCGGAATCCTAGAGTTGCAGGGTACAGGGCAGGATTCTGCTAGAGGCTGTAGCGGGTAGGTCATGCTCTCCCTGGTCACAGGCCATTGACTCCAGAGACAAGTGGTTCAAACAGTGTAGGTGGTTCCTGAAGGGGTTCAAAGCCATCTCAGCTTTTCCCCAGTACTGATTGCAGGGCAGGACACTTGGAAGCCTTGGAGGGCAGAGCAAGGACAGACCTACCTCCAGGTTCAACCCAAGCAAGACCCTTGGTGAGCCAGGCCTTCACAGACCTGCTGAAACTTCACAAGGGGGTCCTGTCCTCAGAAGATAAGCTCCATGGTGGTCCAGGGCCCTAAGAAGGGTCCTGGCCTTACTCTTTCCTTTGTCTTGGAGGCTGTTGTAGCCATTTTACTCCATTTCCCCTTCAAGACTGTCCTGAAATGAAGGCTAGGCAGCTCCTCCCACCATTGATGCGATTGGTGGAGCCTCCTACCAAGGCCCAGTGTGCCACACTAGATTTACAGCAACTAAGCAGTTCTGTCATCTTGAGACTAAAGGGGATCAGGGGTCCTATGTGGTGTCCTGAAACTGACCAGGGCCTTCTACAAGACCAGGATTGGAGAGAGGAGCAGGTGATGACATAGATCGCCGCGCAAAGCTTGGAGAAGCAGACAGTTCAGAGTGGAGACTGTCCCAGGCACAACCCCTGCCACCCTGCAAGCATGGCACCCCTGCTCCTTCTGCCCTGTGCCTCTTCCCCAACCAGGATCTCTCCCTCTCCCCCTTTCTTCTTTCTACCTGCCCACTGCCCCCTTTGTCCGCCTCAGCTACCTCCACCTTTCTTCCTGACAAGACAACCAGAGCAAACCTCCTCCTATCTGCCCTCTCTCCCCTCTCTGGGAAGAATCCTGAATGCTGCCCTCTGCCCCTCACCCTGGAATTCTTTCTCAGCACTCTGTCCTGAGTGGCAGGAGTCCCCCCCAAACTCCCCCTGCCGTAAACCATCTTCATGTGCGGTGGTGTGGTGGGGAAGGGGAGGAGGAAGGGGGAAGAGTATCTGTCTGCAGAGATTCTGGCCAGACAGGAAGGGCAGGCACACCACTGATTCTTCCTGCCTGCTGAGATGGGAAGGCAAGACAAGACAGGTTACCTCTGTACCCTCTAGGTCAAGTCCACTAATCCTGTGGTCTCAGGCAAGATGGTCAGTTACATATTGGCTCCCAGATACTTTTAAAGTTATTTCTTCTTATATATTATAAATCACCTATTAGAAGTCCAGCATGATATACAAATTATAAGAAGCATTTGTCTATGGATATGTGTATGTATTGTGTATATGCACGTGTGTGTGTGTGGGCATGCAAACACGCAGAGCAGGAGGACATTGGGTGACCTGGTTGTCTTATTCCATTGAGAAGGGTTCTTACTGAACCTGGAGCTATGCTGGAATGCAGCAGGTTTCATAATTCTCTTGTCTGTGTCCCCACCCTTAGGGGCTGGGGCTACAGGTATGCATCATTGTGCAGCAAGCATTCTTATCGCTAAGCCATCTCCAGCCTCTATAAGAAATATTTTTAAAATGAAAAAATATGCACAGGGGCTGGAAAGATGGTTTGGCGGTTGGGAGTACTGACTGTAAGCACTGACTGCTCTCTTGGAGGACCCAGGTTCAGTTCCCAGCACCCACATGACAGCTCACAACTGTCTGTGGCTCCAGGATCTTATATCCTTACATGCAGGCAAAACACCAATGCACATACAATAAAAATAAATTATTAAAAAAAAATATGCATGGGCCAGTAAGCTGGTTCAGCAGGTAAAGATACGTATCTCTAAGCCTGACATTCTAAGTTTGATCCCCAGAATCTACTAAATGTGGAAAGAGAGAACTAACTCCTTCAATTTACCCTCTGACCACCACAAGCATCCTCCAATCCACGTCAGGTAGACACACATATACACCCCCACCACCACGCCACATCTACTGTGGTGATATATAGCTATCATTACTTTACCTAAAATTTTCAAATTTAACTGAAGCTTTTAAAACATTTTTCAAACCCACAAACAATGAGGCAGGGATTCAGAGGCCTGGGTCTTGGTTGTATGAGCCCAATCTCTACTAGAGTGAGTCCATCACTTTCTGTTAGGGAGCACAGGAAAAGAAGCAAAGGTGTTCCTGGGGCCAGGGTAGCGAGGCCAAGGCCAGGCCCCATAAGACCAAGGGGGTTGGTCCTGTGAGCTCTATTTTTTGTAGATAGGATAATCTCCCCAAATTCCTCTTTCCAAGACCCCTCGCGGCCCACTTTCTTTCTGGTCTATTTTCTTGTCCTCCCAAAGTCCAGCTGCCCAGAGCCCCTGAGTGACCAGAGCCTCCTCTGGGGCAGCTGTGGCCCAAGAGCAGCCATCCACCCCTTCACTACAGCTCTAATTTCTTCAAAATGGGCCATCAGATAAGACCCTGCCTAACTTTGCTCTAGGAATCACTCAGCAGACTCACTTGGGGTAATCCAGAGTTGCTAGAGGGGAGGACAAGGTGGTCTGGGAGCCAAGTGGCTAGCCCACCTCTGCTTTCCCATCATCAATAGAGCCTCAGCTTTAAGCTCCCAGGAGCAAAGAATTGCCTACTTTGTGTCCCCGGGGCTTGGGGCACTTGAGATCAGAAGCGGAGACTTGCCTACTTTATGTCCCTGGAACTTGGGGCACTTGAGATCAAATGAATGTTGGAAGTCATCAGGCCACCAGTAAGGCAATGTGTGAGGCAGAAGCAGATGCAAGCCCGGCCATGTCTGGGTGGATGTCTAGTTCCGTGATCTCCAGCCCTGGCCTTCAGAGCCACCAAATCATCTTAGGTTCTTAAAGAACATTGCTCCTCTAGAAAGGCCCAACTCATCCCTTAAGGGAATATGCACAACTTGCTTCTTGCTCCCTGTGGCTGGTAACCTTGACTACAGTCTGGGTAGGAGTTGCTGGATGACAGCTGTATCAGGGGTTCAACCTACGTGTTGAGAGCCTCATGCTTGCCCCTAACAGGCTCATGAAGTAGGCTGCCTGTCTCCTGTTCTTGGGGTACAGTTTCCCACTCTATGAATTCTGACTACTCCTTTAAACCCACTCTGGGTATCTTCCTGGCAAGTGCCCCTGGGCCTATAGCTCTTTAGACCTCCAGGGTTAAGGGCCAGGAGGGGCCTAGACCACTTGTCGGAAGGCCTGTGTTCCACTCCAGAGAAGGTACCCTAAGCAGGACCTTGTGCCCCACCAGTCATGGGTGCTAAGCCAGCACGGTGGGCTGGGATGCAGAAGTAAGAGAAGGAAAATGCCCTAGAGTAAACCTTCCTTGCAGAAGCTCAGGGAGACCGAGGACTCTTGCTTCTAGGGAGAAGGAGCTGTTCCCGCCTCCCTAGGGCCGAATCCTCAAATAGACAGGGAGCAAGCTGCCTTCCCTTCCCACCTCAGCCTAATGGAACTTCCATCCAGATTGACAGAAAAGACCCAGGACCAAGTCTGATGTTTACTGAAAAGCCCCAGGACAACAGAGCTGTGTGAAGTGTTGCTTCTCTGGACAGACAGGAACGTGTTCAGGGTGCTCAGAACTCTCTGGGGCAGTCCACAGCTCCTCCTCCAGAATGCCTCATCTCGGTACCTCTGCAATGGACACAGCCTTAGCGGGGTCGGAAAGGACCCTGACCTCAGTCTCCACTGCTCTGCCCAGCTGACCCACCACTCACCATTCAGGATGTGGAACTGGTCTGCAGTCTCGCAGAAACCTAGGGGCGCAGGCAGTAATAAGGGAGGGCAGGGTGTCAACCAGGAGGGTGACTGGGCTGGGGACACTCACCATACTTGGGAAAGAAAAAGATCTGGTGTTCTGTCAGGTTGGCTCTCCTGACTTGATGCTCAAACGCATTCAGGCCAGAATCACTCACAGGTAGTGAGCGGGCTGTGGGATAGACAGAGTTCCTGTGGTTTCAACAGGGCATGGTACCCAGGACACAACCAGGTCCCTGCCCCATCCAATCCCCACACCAGCCCATGTGAAGCTGCTCCTCCCAGGGTGTCTGCTACTGAGAGTATGGGGGAAGAAGGGGAATAGGGAGGGTCAGTACGTCCATCTTGGGTCACCCAGCCCATCAGGATAGCCCTTCCAGGATGCAAAGCCCAAGGTCATGTGTGGATGCAGAACTAGCACCATATAGTTTCACAGTCAGCTTCCGCGCCTTCTCCAGATACAGGATGGCAAAACTCTGGTAGTCAGTCTCAGCGACAACCATATGCACGGGTCCACGGGCTCCTGGGGCTGAGGCAGAATCATTATAGCAGCACAGGAGCTCTTCACCCCTTGCCTCCAGCCCTGCAACCTCTTGCTTGGTGCCCTTGCCTCACCTTGGAGCAAGAATCGGCCAGGGACCCCTGTGTTTCCAAAGAGTTGGCGTATCTGCCAACAGATCCCATCTCTAAGGAGGGGAAGAAGGTAGGGTCTAAGGAATCACTTAGGCTCTAGAAACTCCAACCCAGGTGGGGCCATATTGGATATCTACCCAGGTCACAGAAGAGCTAGGGGTGAGCAGGATCAAAAGGACAGGGTAAGGTGAGCTCAGAGGCTGGGGTGAAGTTGGAGGCTGAACTGAGACTCACAGCTTTCGGAAGGTGCTAACAGCCATAGCTGCACCCTGGGGAGCTGTGTGCAACGTGGTGGCCTCAGCCCGGTGGCCCTGCTCCTGAAGAAAGCGGCATGCAGAGCCCACAGCCACGAGGAGCCACGTCCCTGCAAACTGGGAGTGGATTGGGATGACTCAGTACTGACCAAGGGAATAGGTGACCTGGCTGGGCCAATCCAGCCAAGCTGTTCCTTTACCTACCCCCACTCACTCCCAGATTTTACCTGCTGAGTATTGAAATTGGTCTGGGCCTGGATGGTGCTGATAGGGGATGTAGACCCAGAGGGCTTTCTGGCCCTTTGGCCCAGCGAACAGGCTGTCAAGAGCAGGGTGAAGAACAGCATAGCCCCAGGGGACAGCATGGCGATCCAGTCAGGGACAGTAGTGACAGGACAGGGAGGTGAAGGGCTGCACTGTCCCAGGTCAGAGTTCACTGTCCAGTGTCACAGGAAGCACGGCCCAGGAAGTCCACATTTGTCTTCCGCTTACTAAACCCCCTACCCCAAGAGAGGGTCCATCCTAGAATCTGGCCTTGACAGGAGCTTGGCATTGTGTCCCAGGTGCAAAGTCTGAGTTGACTTCTGTACCCCGATTTTCACTTGGGGTCGGTTCTCAACCTTTGCACGCCGGTAACTGGTCTTATGCCCACAGCCAAGAACAACGTGCACATAAAACCACCTGTTCAAAGCCCAGCTGCAGAGAATCGGCCTCGCTAATTCTCGAATCCATTCTGCTGGGCCTGGTTCGTTACTGCCGCCCTTTGGCCAGGAACAAGCACTATTCTAAGAGCGTGAGAGTACCAGCGCGCGCAGGCGCATTAAAAAAAAAAAAAAAAAAAAAAAAAAAAAAAAAAAAAAAAAAAAAAAAAAAAAAAAAAAAGCCGGCCCTTGGAGCCCCCGGCGCAGGCGCAAGAAGTGGGGGGGGAGGGGCGGCTTATCGATGCCTCGGGGCTCGTGGCGTCGAGCCTGGCTCCTCGGAAAAGACGCGGAGGCGGGGGCTAGAGCGGCGGCGGAAGCTGGGCGCAGCGCAGCGCAGCGGGAGGAGGCGCCGCGGTGAGTCCCGGCTTTGGCCCCGCCGTGCTCACCTGTGTGTCATCTGCCCTGTCCCCTGTCACTGGCCTTGTGCCCCATTACGCCCAGTCCTGACGTCCCCAGCTTTGTGCCACCTTCGGTGTCCCTTTCCCCGGCACTGGCCTTCGTTTATTTTCTCGGGCCTTGTCCTGGTCATGGGCCTCGCCCTACCTTGTTCTACCTTCACTGGCTTTTTCCACCTTCACGGGCCTTGTCCACTGTCACCAGCTTTTGTTCCCCTGCAATGCCTACACATGTACCTTGGTCGCCTTATCTGGGCTGGTGATGGCCTTGGCAGACTGTCACCATCCTACAATAACCCGGCAGTGTTCAGTAGGTGAATGAAGCTGCTGCCCAGTCTAGCTAAGCAGCAAGGTGTGATCCCTGCTGTCTGCTCTGACATTCAGAAACCCCACCCACTCTTACCACTCTCCTGGCCAGGCTCTCTCCTAGTCCATAAGGCAGAGACCACTGGCCAGGGGGAGCCCCTTCTCAGAAGTCAGCCCTGGCCTAAAGTCCTGGGGCAGCAAGGTCAAAGACAGGATGAGGTGTCCGTCAGTCACTTTGTCCTTACTGATAGAATTTGGAGCTGCCAGTGCTCCTACCTTGGTGCTCAGATGTCTTCTTGGGCTCAGGAGTATGGGGGAGGTGTCAGAGGCCCCCACCTGGAAGGTATGAAGATGGGGGTCACCTCCCACTCTGGGCCTATTACTGAGATGTTTACCATCTGGTCCAGCATGTGAGGTAGTACATTACTGTCTGGGTGCTTCAAGAAGTGTTGAGCAGGACAATGCTACTGGTACCCCCTGCACATGCTCAGTGCAGTAGAATTCTCGGCTGGGCAGTTGGTGGGGCTGGAGGAACAGCCAGGACTGCCATGTCTGGAGCACCAGGCCATCAGTCTCTCCCTGGGGTTGGGAGTGAGGAGGCCTGGGCTCAGAGCTGCCATTGGTGGGTTTCAGGACCGTCTGGGCAGAATGTCACGATGGATGAGGGCATGCCCCTGCTCCCCGACAGCCTTGTCTACCAGATCTTCCTGAGCTTGGGTCCTGCAGATGTGCTGGCTGCTGGGCTGGTATGCCGCCAATGGCAGGCTGTATCCCGGGATGAGTTCTTATGGAGGGAACAATTCTATCGTTATTACCAGGTGGCTCGAGATGTGCCCCGCCACCCAGGTCAGTACCCACCACACACAACCTGCTAGCCTCAGGGCAGGGGCTCATGGCTCAAGGACCTCACACTTAGGCTATGTTGTGGGGAGGGAGTGTCTTGATAGTTGAGACCTAATTGGTGAATAGTAGGTTCCAGAGGGCCCCCCCCCCCCAGTTGAGCTCCTGATAGCCATGCTGTCAGCTCTTACTAGTAAGGGAGGCTTGCATGCAGGAGTGATGCCATATTGCCCACAGCGGCCACTTCCTGGTATGAGGAATTCCGACGGCTCTATGACATGGTACCCTGTGTGGAGGTACAGACACTGAAGGAGCACACTGACCAGGTCCTGCACCTCAGCTTCTCCCACTCAGGATACCAGTTTGCTTCCTGCTCCAAGGACTGCACGGTGAAGGTGAGGGCCCCTCTCTCATGCAGCAGAACTCAGTGGGAAGAAAAACCAATGGTGAGAAAAGCAGAGAGGGCCAGATAGGACCCGGCGGCCTGCTCTGGATCCTGCAAAACCCTAAGTTAAGAATAGCTCTAACCTCTAGCTGCAGGGGCCATCCCTCTACGTTGGTAGGGTGTGATAAGAGTTGGTGGCAAAGGCTTAGGACAAGATTCTTCCCCATGAGGACTCTACACCCTCAGTGGAGAAGACTCAGGACTTGAGGTGCTGCCAGAGTGAGCTGGCCACGTAATTGCCATGCAGTCCCTCCTGTACAGATCTGGAACAACGACCTGACCATCACGCTGCTGCACAGTGCAGATATGAGGCCGTACAACTGGAGTTACACCCAGTTCTCCCAGTTCAACCAGGATGACTCACTGCTGCTGGCTTCAGGGGTGTTCCTGGGGCCACACAACTCCTCCTCAGGCGAGATAGCTGTCATCAGCCTAGGTGAGTGTGGGCATTGGGCTGGGCTACCTGCCCCATTGTGCCCTGTCAGCAGCATGCCCAGCTGTGGCCTTCTCCCCAGACTCCTTTGCCCTGCTGTCCCGTGTACGAAACAAGCCCTACGATGTGTTTGGCTGCTGGCTCACAGAAACCAGCCTCATTTCGGGGAATCTGCACCGCATTGGAGATATCACCTCCTGTTCAGTGCTGTGGCTCAACAATGCCTTCCAGGTTCACACTGGGGCAGGGACAGGCTGGGCAGACAGTGGGGCAGGACAGGGTAATAGGAAGGTGTGGGCAGGGCTGGACATGGAAGGGAATATGCAGGACCCAGGGTAGGCTGCTCTCCAGCGTGGCTCTCTGGCCAGTACCCACCTGTTGTGTCCCACATAGGATGTGGAGTCAGAAAATGTCAACGTGGTAAAGCGGCTCTTTAAGATCCAGAACCTCAACGCTAGTACCATCCGCACAGTAATGGTGGCTGACTGTAGCCGCTTTGATAGCCCGGACCTCCTGCTAGATGCTGGCAACCAGGCTGGGCTCCCCTGCCGAGTCTTTGACCTAGGTGGGGACAGTGAAGAAGAAGCCCCTGACCCAGGTTTGCACAAGTCTGGTTCTGGCCGTGTCAAGGAAGGTTTGCGGCATGTGTTGGATAGTGTGTTGGATGGACATGCACAGCTATCAGATTGTGCACTGGAGACCAAGGTGGCAGAGCTGCTGGCCCAGGGCCGCACCAAGCCCCCAGAGTGTAGTGATGCTGACACCAGGAACAAGTACCTCATCTTCACCACTGGCTGCCTCACCTACTCACCACATCAGATCGGTAATCGTGGGCAGGGCAGAGCTGGGCCTGGGAGGGTCAACAACCACTGTGGTACTACCCCCACTCCCCACCAGCAAGTCTATAAGCACAGCTTGGATCATGCATTGGGATACAGCTCTGTCCTTGACACACTGTTCTGTGTAAGAGTGGTGAAAACCCAGGCAGGGGATTGCTTGGCAAGTGACCAGGTGGGCAGCTGTGCTCGAGTCTAAGTGTAGACAGTGTTTGTGGACAACTAGGACTTGGATTGGGAGTGCCCTGGTGGTGATGACCCTGCAGACTCTGGATGACCCCCACCCTGGTCTCCATGCAGGCATCAAACAGATCCTTCCACACCAGATGACTACAGCAGGGCCTGTGCTGGGTGAGGGCCGGGGCTCCGATGCCTTCTTTGATGCACTGGACCATGTCATTGACGTGCATGGGCACATCATTGGCATGGGCCTGTCTCCTGATAACAGGTGGGCCTGGTGTGCTGGGTGGGACACTACAAATGGCCCAGTTCTAATGGCATGCTTGTTTCTAACATGTATCCGTTGTTCAGGTACCTGTATGTGAATAGTCGTGCCTGGCCTCCTGGCTCAGTGGTAGCTGACCCCATGCAGCCCCCACCCATCGCAGAGGAGATTGACCTGCTGGTATTTGACCTCAAGACTATGCGGGAGGTGAAGCGGGCTTTACGAGCACACCGGGCCTACACGCCCAATGACGAGTGCTTCTTCATCTTCTTGGACGTCAGCAGGGATTTTGTGGCCAGGTGTGGGCTCAGGTGGGCCCCAGGGCTTGGGTATGGGCCTCAGCAGGTGGGTGTGGGCTCATCCAGATGCTATCCCACAGTGGGGCCGAAGATCGGCATGGCTATATCTGGGACCGCCACTACAACATCTGCCTCGCCAAGCTGCGGCATGAGGATGTGGTCAACTCGGTAGCCTTTAGCCCCCAGGAGCAGGAGCTCTTGTTGACAGCCAGCGATGATGCCACTATCAAAGCCTGGCGTTCACCACGCACTGTTCGTGTTCTCCAGGCCCCACGTCCACGTCCACGCCCACGCCCCTTCTTCTCCTGGTTTGCCAGCCATAGGCGCTGAAGGCATCAGTGACTTGAGCCATTGGGACCCACTGGGGAAAATCATGCCCTGTGGTTCTTTACTGTACTGGAGCAGAGTAGTTCATAGCAGTAATGCCTTAGGAGGGGACAGCCTGACCCCAATACACTCACATGCAACCTGCTCACTTAGCCGTCAGGCTCAGCACTAGAGTAACCCTTGTTGGCAGCACCAGAGATCCCGTGTCAGCCTCTTGGCCAGATTGGGGCACTCAGAACAGTGGAAGTCCTGTTCTTCACCTCTTCCCCTGGGCTGGCAGCTCACACAGCTCCAGGCTGACTACTGCCTGGCCAGGTACCTTTTACACTCAGCAAAACCCATGCCCTTGGATGTCCTGAGTGTACCCTGGGTGACAGGTATAGGCTCTGGCCTAATTTGGTTTGCGCTACTGATTAAGCAGCCTGCAGTGGACCATAGGTGCTGCATGTTGTACTCATTAACTGTTTAGGTTAATGAATAAACAGTTGGCAACAGCACATGCCATGTAGTCTGTTTATAGGGAGGGGACCCAGGCTCTGCCAGCCAATGTCATCCTGGTGACGTCTGCCTCAGGGATCCTTGAGGAGGCTGAAGAGAAAGCGCTAGTTCAGGTGTGTATCCTTGGCCTTCAGAGATGCCTGTCCATGTCTGTGTTGAATGCTGATGCCTAGTAGAGTGCCTGCGGGAGGGAGAGTGGGCCTTTATACAGTCAGTAGCATCAGGAGAGAGCGCCCAGAGCAGCATATGGTGGTGCAGGTCTGTAATCCTCGCTCCTCTGGGGACTGAATCAGGTAGATAGGGAGTTAAAAACCTGCCTGCACTACAGAACAAGTTCAGGGTTGATCTGGTTAGTCCCTGGCTTGGAAAAGAAAAAGACAGTTGGGGGTTGTAATTAGTGGAATGATATGCAAACTCCTAGAATGTGTGAGGACTCAAAGTGTAGAAGGGTAGCTCAAGGCCATCCTGGGAGCTCCTGTCATCTACCTTATCAAAGTAAGGGTTCTGTGTGTGACAGTAGCAAGAAGATTTAGGGCTTTGACAGGGCCAGCTTCTACAGTGACTGAAATAAGAGCTGGGTGAGTTTGAGATGTCATTTAAAAGCTTCCCTGCTACAAAGGACAGAGAAAACTTACCCAGAGGACTGAATAAACAGGGCAAGTGTCTTCCCTGGTCTAAGCCAGCAACTGAGCAGAGACTGCTTCCCATCAGAAGAATAGTTACATGAAGGGGATGGGGCAGGACACCTGGTGCCCAGGGCACTGGGAAGCCAGGCCTTGTCTGTGTCCTGTTGCTGATGTTGGAGGGCAGGATGCAGAAGCATCCACTAGTATGAGCAGCAGTATCAAGGGGCAGGAGGCCCCCACTGGAAAGTACCAGGACCACAGTGTAGTTCACAGTCTTCAAGGAAAATGAGGAGGAAACAGTATAGAGGCTGGGCTGAGGCTTAATGCAGAACACTTGCTTTGCATGCCTTAGGCCCAGGTTCCCACCCTAGCATAGCAAAAGTAACAATGGTGATCATTCTACATAAGATGAGCCTCAAACTAGGGATCCAGAGCACATAAACACATAAAGGTGGTGCACACCTTTAATCCCAGCACAGAGGCAGAGGTAGGAGGATCTGTGATTTGAGGCTAGCCTGGTGGGCTCCAAAGATACACAGAGAAACCATGTCTTAAAAAAGAAAAAAAGCGTTCTTTCCCTAGCCCAAGTCTAACAAGTCCAAGTACACTTTTGAGAAGTTGTAGCAACTGCCTAGGGGGGACTTGGGATTTGCCTGATTTAAAGTATCACCTATAAGACAGAAACAGTGCACGACAGAACAAAACCATCTTAGATGTTGGGCTTCACTTGTCAAGGAGTAGCCTGACCATCATGGAAGGGTGACACAGGAAAGGCAAGATGGCTCAGTAAGGGAGCCTGCCCCCAAGCCCATCCAACTTTGCTCCTCAGGACCCACACTTTGAAGGAACTGACAAGCTGTCCTCTGATGGTATGTGTCTCTATATGAACAAAATAAAAATACAATAAAAACTAAGAGGGGAGACACCCTTCCCCAACTCCAGCAGCAGTGCTGAGAGATTTGGTGTTTAACTTGGCACAGTGCACACATCCCTGTGAAATCTCTGCCCAGCCAGGACACAGAGGAACCTGACTCTTAGGGAGAGTCTGGCTCCAGAGTAGACAGAGCAGGTCTTGGGGGTCCAGATGCACAGATTGGGCCAGTGCAGCAACTGAGACACGCAGGTAGGAGGCAGCCCATCAGCTGGCATCCAGGGCCTGACTCCATGAGTGAGTCTGGAATGAGCACCAGGGCCCAAAGAGCAGCCCTAAGCACTGACGGAGTAAGCTACATGGAACTGTCTTGCATTGCTGTCTCTTCTGGGCACCCTAGTGATGGTGGGAGACAGCTACGTTGTCTTAAGCTACAGTCCTCAGAAGGTGAGGTACTGTCTCACTTCCTCTGTCCTACTATAGGGACCCTACTGTGAATTCAGTCGAGGAAGGGCAGGATGGCTAGGTGACTAGAACCCCAAATATCTGGCTAAATGGCCAAATGTGGGGTCTGAGGGGAGGCTCAGGAAAGTGAAAAGAATTTCTAACACCTGTGGGTGGAGTTTAACTACAGATATAATGGACACACCATGAGAATGTTACATTTGAATTAAAGTTCAGAGTAACTCAAGCAGTCCACTGGAAACAAGTGCATATTTAATTTTTTCTTAAAATGTTTGGGGGAACCTGACAGAACTTTTGTGGGTCAGAGGACCAGTCTTGGTTTTTGGCAGCAGCACTCCAGTATTCTGTCCTCGCCCATGCTCCTTTCCCTATAACTTGTCACCTTTGTTATGTGTGTCTGTCAAAAGCTCCCTATTTTATAAAGACAATGGACCATGGGTGGATTAGGAACCACTTGGGTGACTTTATCTTAATTTGATAACCTTTCTAAGGATCTACTTCCCATTCTGATGGTCTAGGAGTTCTTGGGGATTGTGTGGGGTGTAGAATTCTGTCTCTGACGAGTAACTAAGTTCATGGAACAGGTCTGTGTAGAACATCCTAGCCACTAACAGGCATACTAAGTGCCAAGAAAACCACCAAGTCAGACCACAGCCTGGTCACCAAGAAAATCCCAGCTTTTTAAAGACTGAGCAGTTATCTGTCTTAGGCCACTCATTACTTTAGCAAAATGCCGTAGCTTGAGAGGTTATTTCTCCCAGGTTCTAGAGGCTGCAGGTCCAAGGTGCTCTGTGAGGGTGTTTCCTGGGTAGCAAAGACAAATCTTCTGACAGACCTCTTTCCCGGGCCCACAATGGTTCTATTTTCATGATCCAATCATCTCCAAATACTGTCTCATTGGAGACATGTTTCAACATATGAACTTGGATGAAACAAAAATACTTAGCTTTGGGGACTAAAGAGGTGGCTCAGCAGTTAAGACCACTGGCCTGAGTCTTCAGAGGCCCCCCGAGTTCAATTCCCAGCGACCACCTGGCAGCTCACAGCCATCTATGAGATTTGGTGTCCTCTTTTGGCCTGAAGGCATACATACATACAAAGCACTATATAAATAATAAAGTCTTTAAAAAAAATTAGCTTTGTCTTAGTTTATTTTTGCTGCTATTAAAAAGAATCTGAGAGTAGCTAACTTGTAGCCAGCAATGTAACTGATCACAGCTGTGGAGGTCAGGAAATCCAAGTGAAGGGGCCAGCATGTGGTGAGAGCCTTAACTTGCATACCACTGTTTGGTAGAATTAGAGATGGCGGAACTCACCTTTGTATAATGGCACCAATCCCGCCCATGAAGTTTAAGGGTTTACCCCATATTCTCTAAATACTGTTACAAAAATCATTACATTTCAACATGAAGGGCTGGAGGGATGATGGCTCGTCAGTTAAGAGTACTCACTGGCTGCTCTTCCAGAGGTCTTGATTCAATTCCCAGAAACCACATGGTGGCTTACAACCACCTATAGTGGGATCTGAAGCCCTCTTCTGGCATAAAGGTGTGCGTGCAGACAGAGCACTCAAATACATGAGATAAATTTAGCTGGGCTAATCCCAGCACTTGGGAGGCCAAGACAGGCAGATCTCTGAGTTCTAGGCCAGATTTTTTTCTACAGAGCAAGTTCCAGGTTAGCCAAGGCTACACAGAATCATCTTTCCTCCAAAACCAAAAAAAGCCCATTCCTTCTATTCAAAAAGTTTGTACATCTTTTATTTTTTAAAAAAATTACTTTGTCGGGGGAGGTGGCACACACCTTTAATCTCAGCCCTACGGAGGCAAAGGCAGGCAGATCTTTGAGTTTGAGACTATCCTGGTCTATATAGCAAGCTCCAGGACAGTCAGAGCTACACAGAGACCCTGTCCTAAAAAACAAGACAAAATTGTTTATGTGTATGGGTGCTTATGTATCACATGTATGCAGTGCCTAAGAAGGCCAGAAGAGTATAGTGGGATTATGTTACACTGTAAATAATTGTCTCACCTACTAATTTAATAATAAAATTGCTGATTGGCTGAAGGCAGACAGAAAGTGTGGGTGGGGCTACCAGACTGGGAAAACTCTGGGAACAGGAAGAACAGAGCAGAAATACCACAGACCCACTAGAGAAGCAGATGCAGAGGACACTTATGCTGCTCTGAGAAAAAGTAAAACATGGCTGAACAGGATAAGAATCATGGGTTAGTTTAAGGGTAAAGAGTTAGCAAGTCATATGCCTGGACCCCAGGTCAATCAGCATACAATTATTATAAGTGTCTGTGTGTTTCAGTGGGACTATGGGACTGTGGGTCTGCGGGTCCAGGTCATGAGGTTAGGCCGGAAAGTTGGGGCCAGAAACATAAGGCAACAGAAGGCGGCATCAGATCCCCTAGTACAGGAGTTAGAGTTGTGATCGACCATGTGGGTTCTGAGACTTGAACCTAGGTCCTTTGGAAGAGCAGCCACTTAACAAACTGAACCATCTTTCAGTGCCCCCAATATTTCCAAATCTTAACTCCTAATACCAGCTCACAATTCATGGATCTAGTCAGTCTTGTCTGAAATAGATTTGGGTAAGGTACATTCACAGGATGCAAACACCATGTCATCTAGAAAATTTGAAGGGAGAAACATTTGAGATCCAACAAGAACCAGGTCCCAGAATATCCAAAACCCAACAGGGCAAACCCTGTGAAATTCTAACACTGGAGAACTAATTATTGTTTGACATTTGCCTTCTAGACATACGGACAGGGTTGGGTCCTAGGATGGGGCAAAACACCTCCATGGTTTTACATGGCAGCCCCAATTACAAGGTTGCACTGGGTGCTGTCCCAATTGCCAGGCTACAGTGGGTCTGTACCTATAATGTCCACTGCCCTCTGCAGATTTCTGTGTTCTTGCCAGTCTCTCCGGGCACCTACAGATGTAAATCCAGTTCTTTTCTAGTCCTCTCGGCTTCATCCATTACCCACTCCAAAGTCATTTCCTGAATACGCACCAAACACATTAAAAAGCAATTTTTAAAAGGCATCCTTGGCCAGCCAGGGCTACATAGTGAGACTATTTAAAAACAACAAACAGCTCCATGTATCAGCGCACACCTGTAATCCCAGCACTCAAAAGGCAGAGGCAGGCAGATCTCTGAGTCTGAGGCCAATCTGGTCTACCTACTTTTAAGTACCAGGACAGTCTGGGCCACATAGAGGAACCCCCATCTCAAAACACAATGGGTTATCTGTGTCAGGCATAGTGGTGCATACCTTTAATTCCAGCACTCAGGAGGCAGATGCAAGTGGATTTCTATGAGTTTAAGGCCAGTCTGGTCTATATAGCAAGTTCTAGGCCAGTCAAATGTTATCAATATAAAAATAGGAGCACACAATAGCCAAATGGTGTTCATTCTAGGGATGCAGAGCTGGTTCAGCATGTGTAAATCAGTTAGCATAAACTGCCACCATATGAAGAGGACCAAGAAAACCCATAGGGATGTGTCACTTAAAGTAAAAAATGTGATGAAACACACAATCACTAAACAAAACAAAACCTTAGTCAACTCTTAGGGAGCTGCCCACTCTGAGGGGCACTGATGCCCTCCAGTGTGAAGGCTGGAGCACAGCAGACACCCACTCTCACGGAAGCCTAAGCTAGTGGGACAGCTGGGCAAAGGAATAAGTGACACAATGGAAAGAAAAAACAAAATAGTTTCTCTCATAGGTGACAGCCATTCACACAGCAATCCCCAGTCCATAGACAGGCACATGCCTGGTAAGGTGGACTGCTAGGCAAGCATATCAGAGCACAAGCTGAGAAAGAGCAAGGGACTTAGCACTTCATACATCACTGGACTGACCACACAGCCAATCAAAATCCCAGCAGATTTTGTAACTATAGGGAAGCTAATTCTAAAATTTCTATGTACTGCTCAAAGAATAAAAGGAGTCCAATTTTGAAAACTGAGAATAAAGTTGGAGAGACAAGTATTAGCATTTGCAAGATGGCCAGAACAGTAGTGTTGAGAAGGCACACAGGTCACATGGATGTGACAAGTGAACACAGGACAGGAAACAGCAGTTCCCTGGGGAAAGGCTCATTTTTCTCCAAAAGGGCTGAAGCAAATCCAGGGCTAGAGAAGTTGCACTACACACAGCTGAGCCACAGGCACTGTCTCAACACAGCACTGAGCAAGCAACGGCCATATGCAAGAACTAACACAAACCTCACATCTTGAGGGAAAAAAACAACTAAGAAACAACATACCTGTTACATGGAAACACCAGAAAAATCACTTAAGGTTGTCACAATTTGATGCTACAAAGAATTCTAAGAGGCTAAGGAGATGATTCTGTTGGTGGCATGCTTACAATGTATGCATAAGGACTCAAACTCAAGTTACACACACAGAAGCCAGTGTTGATGGTGGCACATACCTTTAATCAGAGCACTAGGAGGCAGAGGCAGGCAGATCTCTGAATTAAGGCCAGTCCAGTCTACTGTCTGACAAAACAAAAAAGTCTCAAACTCAACACTAAGAAAATATACAACTTAACAGTAGGTTAAAGAGGGAACTGGAAAGATGGATCAGCAGTTAGGAGCACTGGCTGTTCTGTCAGAGGTTCTGAGCTCAATTCTCAGAAACCACATGGTGGCTCAAAACCATGTCTAGGGGGATCTAATGCCCTCTGCTGGTATAAAGGTATACATTCAGATAGAGCACTCATATGTATAAAATAAATCTTTTTTAAAAACAGGTTAAAGACATAAATTAGAAAATGCAAATTTAAACCATGACAAGATATAAATACATGTTGGTTAGTGACTGTAATAAAAACACACTAATGAGGCCACATTCTCTTGGGGGTGTAGGCAGAAAGAATGCAGCCTGCAGTCTTTCTTAGATGTAAAACAGACTCACCAGGGCCAGGAATGGTGGCACATCTTTAACGCCAGTACTCGGGAGGCAGAGGCAGGTGGATCTCTGTGAGTTTGGGGCCAGTCTGGTTTACAAAACAAATCCTAGCAAAGCCAAGGCTACACAGAGAAACCCTGTCTTGGGAAATAAAATGAAATAGATTCAACAAGCCAGGGATGGTGGTATACCTACAACACACTTACTCTGGGGGACTAAGAGACAGGATCCATTGACTTTAAGACCAGACTAGGCAATATAGTGAGGCCTATCTCAATAAGTAAGCAAAAATATGAAATGAAATGCACGAGGAATAATCTGTAATTAGGGACTTGCTGGTAGCCATGGGGGAGGCAGCAGTAGCAACTAAGGTTCGGGGTGTGAGCCCACCAGGAGACAATCCCCTGGTAGATAATTCTCCCTTAGACAAGGCCCCTCAGATCACAGACCCCAGAATGTCTTTTGCGTCCATGTGCCTTTGCATGCTTGCTGCTGCTATCTTTCTCTGGTTGAACTGGATGTGGGGAAATTCCCCATCGCCAGTGAGGTAATGTGTTTATCTCATGGAAACAGCCTGTTCTTCTGGGCATTTTTACCTTGAATTTTTATGATTTCTTCCCTAAGCTGCACTATCTAATTCATAATAATGTTAGCCCACAGAGCCTTGATGAATAAAAGTATACACAAGGATGTTTCACAGCTAAGGCTCCTGAAGCCCGCCCAAGGAGCCCTTTAGATCACAGCTCTGAATTCTTTAGATGCCAAACTGGTTCGAATTCTCCTAATGCTAAAAAGATAGTTATAGTTCAAGGCCAGCCTGCTCAATAGAGTAAGTTCCAAGGACAGCCAGGGCTGCTACAGAGAAAAACCTTGTTGCAAAAGGGAAACACACAATCAATCAATCAATCAATCAATCAATCAATCAATCACTAAACCTAGTGCTGCATAGACCTGGTGTGGTCCCTACAATCCCGGCACTTAGGTGAAAGCAGAACATGAAATTCTGTCTCAAAAACAAATCAACTAACACATGCCCTGGCATCTCCACTCTCAGGGTAAACCTTTGAGAAATGCAGCTTTGCAGCATGTCAGCCCCCAAAACAAAGATGTTCCCAGCAGCTGTGGTGAACTGTAAAACCCCTGAAAAGTGAGTTCTCACAAGTGAACAAACTGGCCAGTTCATACCGGGGACCAACTGACAGGAAGGAAACATAAGTCTCATTATATATCCTTGGCTGGCCTGGACTTGAATTGGCAGAAATCCACCTGTCCTTGTCTGAGTGCCATCAAGCCTGTGTGTGCTGGGTAGTTTTATGTCAATGTGGTACAAGCTAATGTCATCTGAGAGAACCTTAAATGAGAAAATGTCTCTGTAAGATTGGGCTATAGGTGAGCCTGTGGGGTATTTTGTGACTGGGGGGGGGGGGGGGTCCAGTGTATATTGTAGGTGGTGTCATCCCTGGGCTGGTGATCCTGGGTTAAGAAAGCATGCTAAGTAAGCCGCAAAGAGCAAGCCAGGAAGCAGCACCTCTCTGACCTCTGCAGTACCTCCTGTTCTCACTACCTTTGATGATGGACTGTAATGAGGAGGTGTAACTGTTAAAACCCAGAGCACGTTGCTTTGGTTATGGTCATCATCATAGCCAACAGCAACCCTAAGACAGAGGGGGGAGGGGGGTCACTAGTGGTGTGAGCAGGGGGGATCTGGGTTGATGGTGACACTCATCCGTATCATGTTTACCATGGAGCTTATCCAGAACTGCCCATGGGTGAAAACTCTCTTAACTTCACCAAGAAGAAACTCTGATTTTATTATGTGTTTAAACAATCCACTTAATATTTTAGCTGTAAAGAGTGAAGACCAATTAGTGACGTTTTCTCTAAGTGACAAGACTCGTGGCTTGAAGTGCTGAAAGATTAATGAATCTCATATAATTGAAGAGGCTAGCCTGGTCTACAGAGCAAGTTCCTGGACAGCTGGGGCTACACAGAGAAGCCCTGCCTCAAACTAACAAACAAACACAAAAATGAAAATAATCACAAAGAGGAAGCAAGAACACGACTCTGGAAGCAGAGGCAGGATCACCTCTGCAGTCTCAAGTCAGCCTGGCCTGACCTACAGTTTCAGACTGTCTAAAGAGGAGGTGAGGACAAGTAAGCAATGAAAGGGGGGCAGGGGCTGTTGTTAAAGTGCCTGCTTTGAATATTCAAAATAATATATGATGGAACTAAAATTCCAGGTAACACGGCAGGAAGACCGTAAGGGTCAACGGTTGCTTTCCCTAAGTCTGGAGAAGCAGCTCACAGGGAAGGGGGCCTGTTGCACTTGCCGAGCACAGAAGTGGGTTTGCAGCATCCATCCAAATGACTCCAACTATAGGGGAATCCAACACCCTCTTCTGGCCTCCCCAGCCACCTGCATGCAAATGTGCACACACAAACAAAAGAATAAACTCTTTAGGACTAGGGATGGCTCAGCAATTAAGAGCATGTATTGTTCTTTTAGAGAACACTGGCTCAGTTCTCAGCAACCAGTTGGTGGTTCACAATCACTTGTAATTCCAGTTACAGGAGATCCCAAGACCCCAGTCTAGCTTCCTTAGGCACCAGGCATGCACACAGTACTACATACAAATACATGGAGGCACTCAAAACATACACCTGAAATAATTTGTGTGGGGGTCTGTATAAAAAAAGGCTGGGTGTGGTAGTGCTTAGGAGGCAGACAGGCAGGGTTTGAAACTAACCTGGTCAACATAGTTAAAACACTTTGTTTCATTCTGTTTTTTGCTTGTCCCTCCCCCATTAAGAAGAGGTTTTAAATGTAGCTAGTGTTGGCCTTGAATTTTCCATCTCAATGCTGAGATTACAGGAATACACCAAAACAGTTTGCTTGACAGTTTCTAAAAAGCTTGGCTCTACAACCTAGAAGCTTCACTAGACTTTCAAGAAATGAAAATGTGTCCACACAGATATGGAAGCAAATACTCTCAGAAGCATTTCATAGAAGCCAGCAAGCAGAAACAGCTCAAACAGTCAACTCACCGACAAGACAATAAATATGGTCCATGCACATAAGAAAACATTATTCAGATATCAAATTTTCTCTTTTTGTCCCCGTCTTGAGACAGGGTTTCTCTGGGTGGCCCTGACTGTGCTGGAATTCAGTGTAGACCAGGCTGGCCTTGAACTCAGAGATCCAGCAGCCTCTGCCTCCCTAGTGTCACCACCAGGCTCAGACATCAGATTTTCTAGCAGAGGTTGGGATGGCACAAGCATACAGACCAAGGTTCTGATCTCCAGCAATCATGTACTTGCCAGACAAATATGGTGATGCCTGTAATCCCAGCACTCAGGAGGCAGGGATGGGATTCTTGGAGCACTGTCTCAATATATAGGGTAGGTGATTGATGACTTCCCACATCAACTCCAGAACTTCACATGGATGTCCACACATTATGTATACACATGCACACACCATAAACATAAAATTCTAACACATTTTGTAACATGGATAGACCCTGAAAGCATCATGCTTCTCTGTAAAATCCAGGGACTCGTGAGATGTATTGTCACCTCCCTGGGAGGCAATGCACAGCAAAGCCATGTCTGCTCATGAGCTGTCTCCAGAGAGCTAACATGGTAGACTCCTCTTCCCTGTAGCCTAATTCCTTCATGGCATCAAGGAAGGGGACAATCCAACATCAGTCATTAGACAGCAAGCAAGGACTTCTAAAGCAGCTGCTCAGAGGTCAGCTACACGACCCTGCCTATCCCCAAGGGATTAACAGGTGGAGAACTGAGCAGCCTCAACCCTCTTAGGCTGTCAGCACTGCCTCACTTCAGACAGATTCAGAGTTTGTCTGTCAAGAGCCTTCTCTGACTTTGTCCCTATGGATACTGTTCTTTCTGGTTTGGTTTGAGTCAGAACTCACTGTGAAGACAAGGGTGGCCTTGAACTCAGAGATTCAACCTGCCTCTGCCTCTTGAGTGTTCAGACTGAGGGTGTATGCCACCATGCCCAGTCCTCTAGGATGCCTCTATTCTTTCCATTCCACAGTTCCATCTCCTGTGTGTTGGACGAAACCCAGGGCCTTGCATATGACAAGCACGTTCCACCACTGTACTATACTTTCTGTTCCTCCATTTCCTTTTATCAAGAAGAAAATAATCCAAGGGAATGATCTACCAGCTTGGGGCTGAGATTGGTAGAGAGCTCACAGAAGGTCTGGAGTCCAATGCCCAGTACCATATAAACCAGGGACAGTAGCATATACTTGTACAACAGCACTTGGGAAGCAGACGCAAAAAGATGTGAAGTTCAGTTACTTTTGGCTAGTAGGAGAGTTAAAGCCCAGCTGGGCATGGTGGTGGACACCTTTAATCCCACTTGGGAGGCAGAAGCAGGCAGATCTCTGTGAGTTCAAGGCTAGTCTGGTCTACTTGGAGAGTTCCAGAACAGTTAGGACTACGTAGAAAAAACAAAACAAAACCAATTTCAACCTGAATTACTTAATTAATTCTAGTTTTAAAATAGACACATCTCTAGAGAGGAAAAAAATATATACATTATATATAAATGAATGCCAAATATAGAAACCCACTTTTAGAAACAGAACTTTAAAACCATTATTTAACTGATCATAACATCAAAAACATTGGGAAGCAGAGGCAGGTGGATCTCTGAGTTCAAGGCCAGCCTGGTCTACAGAACAAGTTCCAGAACAGCCTGAGAAGTTATAAAGAGAAACCTCATCTTGGGGGAGGGGAGGAAGAAAAAGAAAGAAAAAATTTCAAACACAACCAAGAATCAATGTTAGAAAGACTGGAAACTTTTACCAAGAAAGAAAAGTAGAAAATGAACAGAAATGGGCAGTTCCTATGGAGAAATTCCAGAGCAATAAATATGGTTAAAAAAAAAAAAAAAAAAAAAAAAAGGCCAGAGTCCTCAGGGAAATACAGTTACTACAAGACACACAGGTACACAGGTCACACACAGCCCACACTCTCCAAGACCCTTGATGCTGTTCTCTGCAGAGCAAATACAAAATATATAAGGGATAACCATATAACCCCAGCTCTCCTGGGGCCAGAGGTGACAGCAGGCCTAGACCTGTTCCAGCTTAAGAACTAAAGCACACAACTCAGGAGAAAAAGCCAAGATGTGTCCTCCACTAGCAAGCCACAGGGCAAAGTCAGGTGAGGCCAGTTCTCCATCATGATGCCACCCCATCTGTTTCTGGATACTTTCAAAGAAACACGTACACTGTGAAAACTCAGAACAGGAACATGAACGGGTATAAAGGGCAATGTCTCCTCAATCACAGATGCTCAAGCAAGCTGGGCATGGAGGGTCCACCCTAGTGTTCTTCCCATTTGCTAATGTGGTGACTTGAAAACGGATGAGGGAGACTGGATATTCCTTCTGATAAGAACCACACCCAGTACCCAGATCATGGTGCCTCCACTCCAACCTCAGTCCAAAGAGTGAACCAGGCCAGGACCCTGAGGAAGAAGCCCTGCACACAGGCCAAGCCAAGGGTCAGTCCTTCATTTCTACCCAGACAGACCCACTATGGAGTGGTCACATGTAGCTCTGGGCTTGAAGGCTATAAGGAATAGTCGATGTGATGAGAAAAGCAGAGGCCCCGGAGGGTCCTTACTACCTTGGCTGGCCACGCAGGCCACCTGGAGCCAGATGAACATCAACTCGTCAGACATCTCAATAGTTTAATCACTTCTCCTCAATACAGGCTGCCTGGCAGAGCTGTGTGGCCCAGTAGGCCCTTCTCCAGCTTGTGCCTGTGTCAGGATGCTCCTCTCCGGACTATGCTCTGTAGATGGATGCCCTTTTTCTGTGCAGCCCCACCTTTCCACAAGCCAGAGTGGGTCAGTAAGGTCACTACCACTCTTACTGATGGCGCAACCCTGAAACTCTCTCTTGAGAGGCTCTTTCTGAGGACCCCACCCAAGGGCCTCTTTCTTCCCCAGACAGAAAAGACAGCAAGGGCTTTTCTACTGGTGAGCTGAGAAGACCCCAGCTGGTCTCACAAGGACCCTGAGCTGAACGGGCCCTCCACTCAGTCTACCAGTTGAGGACCAATTGGAGGCTCCTTCCTGCCTTTCCATGTGGTGACTGGCTTTAGGCTGAGGCCCTTCCCAGCACTTGCACCAAGCCTGCCCACCCTTGTGTGACAGGGCTCTGGCCCAGTTTGGCAGCTCCTCACTCAGCTGCTATTCCTACAAGGGGTGGCTAGAGTCCTGTTAGGTCCACAATAGCTTTGATGAAGATAGCATCATCCCGCACATAGGAATTCTTGGCCTCCATCTTGGATACAGGGCAGAAGAGGGGACAGCCACTGGCAATATTCATGTCACTGACAGGCCTCTGGAAAGAGGATGAGGTCACATCAGGCCTGAATGCGTCGATTACATGCTCCCGGTTGTTCTGGTCCAGCAACATCAAAGTTACCTGAGAGAAGTCAATCCAGGAAGGGCCCGTGAGTCACCTTAAGACTTCACATTAGTCCTATCCTACCTCTCTCATAGCAGTGTGCCTAGATACACTGGCCACAGTGTACTCAGCTTCTCACCTGGGAACAACCTATGTCCATGCCTGTACTATATACTCATAGTGCCTGGAAACTGAGGCTAAATCTTTGTACTATACACTATATCCCTAATGCTGCTTCTTTCTAGTGTTCATCTACAGACGGTTTCTTGTCAAGATTCTTGCCCTGGAAGCACCTCACAACAAGAGCAGAAGTCTGACTGTTGGTCACAGACTGGTCAGGGTCTCTGAGCCTTCTAGTCCTCATCACCTACTCTGCCTCCTCCACTGGCTTCCAGGGAGTGAGCTGGGCCATCCTCAGTGGTGAAGGGACCATCCTCAGTCAAATCTGGTCTCTGGATTTTGTTCCTTAATTAAGGAAGACCCTGGTTTTAAACAGTCAAATCCTAACTCTGATAGTCACATAGAAGGGCTCTGTGGCTGTGGACTGCCTTTGAAGCATACTTCCCCAGGAGACTCTCAAACACTATTGACTCATGAAACCAGTCGTATGTGTTATAAGTAGCAGTGGGAAATCACTGAAGCACCACAGCCCAATATGCCTGGGAACATATACTGTCTTGGACAACTCAGCTACTTGGAAGCGGTACTCACAGATTCCCCCCTAGAATCCTGGGGCTGCCTTTTATACCTTCTGATTAAAAGGCCACCGCAAGAGGGCATCATTGGGACCTTTCATCACCACGAAGAAAAGAGACAGATGAGTTCCACGCCCAGTGCCGTCGCCATTCAAGTAGACGCGCAGACACATTTTGTAGCCGTATCTGCTTGTGTAGAAGGCTGGAAGTATGGAAAGGGCCAATAAGACAGGGCAGGACATAGCTCTTTCACCCGCATCCTGCCCTCAGGGAGATGAAAACAATCATTCAGCTTTTGGGAAATATCCAGAAGATTTCCTCTCCAAAGAACCGCCCTCCTCCCACCAGCCCCCAGACAATCTGCCAAGCAGCTCAGGATCCCAAATCTGAATCCTTCCACCTTACTCCCTTAGGTTATTAATGTGTGTGCCCATACGCAATGCTCCAGGGAGGGCACGCATGCCACGGACAACTTTGTGGAGCCACTTTCCCTTTCAGGTTTTGAAACAGGGTCTTTCTAGGTAATCCTGGAACTCATGAGATAGACCAGGCGGCCTCAAATCAACAGATCCACCTGCTGCTGCCTTCTAAGAGTTAGGACTAAAGGCCTGTGTCACACCTGGCTGTCTACTACTTTCTTTTTGTCTTTCAAGACAGGGTTTCTCTGTGTAGCTTTGGAGCCTTGTCCTGAAACCAGCCTGGCCTTAAACTCACAGAAATCTGCCTGCCTCTGCCTCTTGCGTGCTGGGAAACCAACACCTGCCTATTTTTCATGTGGAATCCATGGGTCAGTCTCACAAATCCAATGGGCATCTTGCTGCATGCCCCCTTTAAAGTCAGAATTAACTATGATAATTTTAGTAACCCCAAACTGACAATGGACAAAATTGTGGTGGCAAAAACCTAGTAGCTCAGGTCCTCAGCAGAGCTATAAAATCCCACAGAAATCCCAATCCTGCCTCAGCAGAAGCATATGAAGAGCAGAAACTCAGACCAATAGTCAATGTCCCTCAGCCCCTACAATAGTGGTCTCAACCTGTGGGGTGCAATCCCTTTGGGTGTAGTCTATCAGGTATCCTGTACATCAGATAATTTCATCACGATTCATAACAGTAGCAAAATTACAGTTATGAAGTAGCCACAAAAACAATTTTATGTTTGGGGTCACCACAACATGAAGAACTATGTTAAAGGGTCACAGTGTTAAGAAGGTTGAGAACCACTGTCCTACAGGTAATAAACAGCTAGAACATGGTTAAGGTCCTGTAAGACAAGAATTGAACCTGGTAACAAGCTTTTCAACATGAGTTCAAGTTCAGCCTGGACTACACAATAAATCTGAGGCCACCTTAGTTATGGGCTACAGTGTGAAACCCTGCCTCAAAAATAATAAGACACACAATATACATTAAGTGCAAACAAAACATGTAAATAGTTGGTTGTGAAGACTGGCTCAAGGAATCCCTAGAGAGCTAGGGAAGCTTCTAAGAGAAGTTTCTAAGAGACTGGGAGATGAGTGGTGGACCAGGAGGGAAAGATGGCCCTTGGTATGGGTGGAGCCAATGAACTTAGACTCTTGGACAAAAATAACGGAGGAAAATCACCCTGTCTATGAAGTTAGACATCAAGCTTCTCGGTATTTGGATTCCAGGATTTATACCAGCAACTAGGGGTACCACATAAAGCTGGCCTATTGTGGAACTCAGCCTCAGTATCATGTACGCCAATCCTTAACCACCCTCAGGCATCTATAAATGCACATGCTGTAGTATAGGTCTGCAATATTCCGTCAGTTAAAAATCTGATGCTGCCTGGAGAGGGTGGAACTTTCTTAATGTGGGGCCTAAGAGGAAGTGCTTCTATCTGAGAAGAGGACAGTGAGGTAAGTGCACAGCTCTGTGCCATACAGCGCTTGTCCTAATGTGCTGCCATGAGTCAGAGTAGAGTGCTAGTCAATCCAGGACTGGAACCTGTAGAGCTGTGAGTCAAAATCAATGTATTCTCTTAGGGGAGAGCTTAACAATTCAGCATCCAGTTGGTTTTGCCCCCAAAAGGCTGCCTGCTACAACTACCCTCATAGCAACAGGACTATCTATGCTCCACTGACCTACCAGAGCTAAATCTCTGCAGCAGGCTCCAAATGCAGTGCTAAAAACTGCCTTCCCTGTCCTTTGTAGCCTTTGCTCATTACATAAACCTGGATGACCAGCCGTATCCAAAGATCTTTTACACAGACAAGCTTGCCCTATCTATGGCTCTAGGAGACTGCTCCAAAGAACAGGGGCACCTCAAGCTGGACCCTTACCATACTCACTGGGCCTGTGCCTCACCAGTCACCACCTACTAAATCACTTGCAAGGGGAGGCACTGTCAACACAGACTTCCCAAGTCTAGAAATAGTATCAGGCACCCCAGGCTTCCCAAGGGCCCCCCGAGTTCCCCCCTAAAACATTTGCTTTCCTAGATCAATTCGAGAAGACAGGATCTCCAGGTTTGTTTATTTCTAGCCCTTGCTGATGCCACATTGAAGATATGCTATAGAGCTGAGTGGAGGGCAGAGATCATCAGTGTCAAGGCAAACCAGTAAGGAGAGGGTCGCTTAAGGTCTCAGCCTTGACCCTAGAACCTCTCCTGTAGTGGCAGTCTTGTAAAGGAAGCCCTAAAATAAAGCATGTATGAGTCAAGTTCTGATAGATGATGACTGCATTAGATGTAAGCTGCTGACCAGGGAGAAGATACTAATAAAGGCCTGGGACAATGGCATGGTTTGGGGGCATCTCTAGGGACACAATAGGAAAACTGAAGTATGTAGAAAGGTAGGCACAGTGGCATAGTAAGAAGTGCAGAGTAGGCAGCAAAGGGGAGTCAAACTGTATCCTGCACTACCAAATACCCTCCCCCTTAGCTCTCAGTGGTAACCTTCAGAGGAGCTCAAGAATGCCCTTCTAGAGACCCTGTAGACGGAGATAAGAAAGGAGAGTGAGGAACATTCTCACAGGCTCCCTGTTTGCAGCAAATACCAAAGCTCAACCCACTTGTCAGTTGGACAAACTTGAAAAGGTCTGTTTTCCATTACTAACCCAAAGCCACCATGCCTGCCTGCAGGCAACAAGGGGCATACTCTACACATCTAGCCTATTACCCAAAGCTCACCATGCCTACAGACTCAGTAGGGCAGGTTGCCCAATTTGCAGGCACTCCTGGTACCAACCCACCCCAGCCAGAGAACCATTGCATAAGGCCTCTGAGGAAGATGGGAATACCACAAATGACACCTGGGGAGAAGATGGCAGGTGTACGACCAGCTACAGCTTCCTGGCGCTTTCTGGCAAAGTCTGAGATCTTCCAAATGAAGACTCCATCATAGGTGGATGCTTCCAACTCTAAGACCTTCTGTTCCAGGTCAGCCATGGCCAGGTCCTTGAGGCCAATGCTCCTCTCTAGCTGCTGCACCTGCAGAGCAGAGACCACTTAACTTTAATAGGAAAGCAGGGACCTGACTGCCTTACTCTGTGCACCCGAGCTCCCATTTCCCACACTGCTAGCCTTTGGAAGTTTCTGGAGTCTTTCCTGTCCCCAGGAACTACATCCTAAATGTGAGGTACAATCCACTTGGAAGGTTTTGTCCTGCATGTACCCAGGAGCTTCATAGCCCCAGCAAACTGCATGACTGATGCTATGCCCTCCGAGAACAAAAAAAGGTTTCAGTTGCTAGGCCACCAAAGCCTATGGTTGAGTCTTTCAGAGAACAAGAATCAGAAAGCAAGAGGCCAAAGCCCAAGTCACGAGTACAGAAGTTCTATGCAGTCCAGACTCCAAAGATCCAGAACTTACTATCCGTATCTGCACAAACCTTGTTACTCAGGGCCTCAATCTTGTCCTGGTCTAGCCGGTGCTGTCGGCTACAGGCCTCAGCAGTCACTGCCACCCTCTCTACTTCCCGGTTTAGCACACAGACGATGTTCTCGAAGGTGGCTGTCTTCTGCTCCAAAGTGTTGCACCGCTGCAGCAGTTCGGGTCCCACCTGGCTCTGGCTTCCCTGTGAGGTCGGGGACTCCAGAAACGAGTTCAGCAACAGGGCCAGGTGTTCTCGTAGCCTCTGCACCTCATGATCCTGAAGTTCCTCAGCCTCCACCTGCGGTACAGGACAGGCAGTTCTCGGTAAGGTGTTTTGTACAGAATCAGCCCAGGCAGTGCAGCACCATGGACCACATGGTACTAAAGGACATGTGGTTGTTACCTCAAGATGTAAACACTCAGCTACTGCTTCAGTGCCATGCCTGCCTGCTGCCATGCTGCCCACCATGATGGTCATGGACTGTACTCTTCTGAAACTGTTAAATCCCAAATAAATTCTTTCTTCTACCTATAAGCTGCCTTGGTCATGGTGCCTTTACAAAGCAATTATAGAAAAGTAACTAAGACACAATGAAATATCTTCAAACTTGTGTAAAAAAATTTAAGAAATTAAATATGCTTCAAAATTACAATAATATCATTCATTTCACTGTATGCTAATTAAGAAAAATAAAAAGGCACAGTGGCAAATGCTTTTAATTCCAGCATTCAGAAGACAGAGACAGATGAATTTCTATGAGAACAAGGCCAGTCTCGTCTGCATACTAAGCTTAAGACCAGACTGGGCTATAAAGTAAAAATCTGTTTCAAAAGCAAAACACAGAAAACAGAAAACAAACCCAACCTAAAGCAAAATTAGGGGCTGGCAAGATGACGTAGCGTCTGATGTGCTGTCACCAAACCCGACACCTCAAGTTAATCCCTAGGACCCACACGTTGGAAGGACAGACTCAACTCTGAACACTATCCACTGGTTTCACATGAATGCCATGGCTTACGCACACAAACACACAAAATAAATATAATAAAAATATTAAAAAGTATTACTAAAAAACTAATTTGATAAAGACACACTCAAAACGTAAGTATAAAAACACTAAGACACCAGTGTCCCCAGTTGGGAGGCACAGGCACCTGGACAACAGAAAACAGGACAAGAGAAGCGTCTGCACCTCATAGGACAGGCATACTTGGAACTAAGATGCATACAAAAAGGCATGCCATCTGCCCATGGCATCCCCAACAGGGGCCAGCAAGGTCACCATAATACCAGAGCTCAACTGGAGCACCATATGACCTGAAAAGACCTAAGACAACAGCTTCCTGGTAGCTCTAAACTACCTTCTGCTGGAAACTCAGTTGCTCTGAAATGGAGGCAATGACTATCCCCACCACAGACAGAAAAGGACAGAGATGCTGTCAGTAGACACCGTATCCTAAGCCGGCCTCCTCTTACCCTTAATGCACACACCCTATAGGCCCTCTGTGGACCAACCAGCACATGGTCATGAGTCACAAAGGGAAATGATATCAAGGGGTTCCCATTGCAGAGAAAGGACAATAAACAGAGAAATAGCTTGTACAAGATGAAAATGATGGGAGAGGGTGGGTCTGCATAAATAGAGAAGGGGTACATGTGGACAGGGACCTAAGGAGACCTGAGGGAGTCCCCAGAAATACAGCAAGGCAAAGGGTTGGGATTGGAAAAAGTCAGCACCTTCAAGGACAGCCCAGTCAGTGACCAGGGCAGAGGCCAGAGGTCTTGGGAAAGGGGGACCATGACAACTGTGAATCAAAACTTGGGAAGGCCCACAAGAGGGCCAGGTCAAGCCTTATCTTATCTACTTTAACAGATCAGAGCAGAAGAGTGGGCAGGAGGTGACCAGCCAACACAGGAGTCCTGTGTCCAGGCAGGAAAAGATAATGTGACAAGAAAGCAGTTGGAGGAACAGAATCCATCAGCCAACAGCCAAGGATTTGTCAGGATGTATTTGAAATAGGAGACAGAGAGGACCTAACAGACCACTGAGCAATCAATGTGCTTTCCTTCCTGGGAGAGATGGGAAGACAGAGGGGAACAAGAAGACAGAAAGCCAACGTGTGGTTCTAAAGTGTCCACTAGGTATCTTGGGACGCTCAAGATGTCAGAAACACACACATTTGGGTAATAGTTAAAAGCCACCTAGAGATCTCAAGAGGATAAGCCTGGACATCTGAGGGCAGGAGGAAGGGATGCTGAAAGAGATGGCCAGGGAGATACCAGAGAGGCAGAGGAAGCTAGGAGAAGCCAGAGCTGGAGATCATTTTGGCTAAGGGACAGGCCCAACCAGGTCGACCCTTGGCTTACCATCTCAGAACAGCCAATGGTGTGGAATCTGCAGGGAACCCGGCACTTGTTACATGTTCTAACATGGTCCTGAAACTGGAGGGTCAGGAGGATAAAGTTAACAGGGTCATTGTCATTACAGAAGGTTCTTCCCTATCCCACCTGCCCCATTTTCTTAATGTACTGATCAAGTCAGCATTAACAAAGAAATTAGATGCACCCTACTGGCCTTCTTATTGCCATGCAAGATTAAGATTAGGAAAAAAGAAGATTGAGATTAGACAAGTCACTTCTGCTGTCAATCACTGTGGGAACAGGCATTTCAGGACTGCTGTGGAAAGTGAAGCTCCTGGTTTGGGGGGAGGTTCATGCCACACAGAAAGCAACCCAGCTCTGTTAGTCTTGAGAGTATACAATAGTGAATTCCCTGGCCCTCAGGTAGACTATTCAGATTCACAGCATAGAATAAGAGCAGGCAGCCTCTTGTGTTATGCAGGGACAAGATAGCACAAAAGGACTACTGACATACCATAGAACCTAAGCACACACTCTACTGCACACAAACATCTCATATGCAAAAGCCACGTGTCTGGTGAGGGTAAGGAAGATCAGCTCTTTGACCCCAGTATGAGGGGAAGGAATCATTTTTCTTCTACCAACCATTCCAGGCAACAAGTGTGGCCAGGCTTGCCCTGTGAAAAACTCAACTTATAAAAAAGAGTGGGGGAGTTGGAGAGACAGCTCAGTGATTCAGAGCACTGGCTGATTTTCCAGAGCACCTGGGTGTAACAAGAAGTTTTTGGCTCATTTGGCAGGTGGTCTAGACTTATGGACTTGCAGTCTCAGACTGAATAGCCTTAAATAATTATGTAAGGCTTATATTGAGTTTATGTTGCTTGGCCTATGGCTCAGGCATATTATTAGCTAGTTTTTCTGTTTTAATTTAACTTATTTTTATTAATTTGTCATGATACATAGTTTGTGGTTTATTATGTATATTTGTTTTATGGGTGGCTGGATTGTATCTCTGGCTTTGCTTTCTCTTTTTAATTTATGTTCTGATTTCCCGCCTACTTCTAGGTGCCTGCCATAGGTCAAAACAGTGTATTTACAGCATAAAGACACCTCACATCACCTGGGTTAGATTCCCAGCACCTACACGTGACTCAAGTGTCTGTAAATCCAGTTTCAGGGCATCTAAAGCCCTCACACAGATTTACATGCAGAGAAAACACCAATGTACATGAAATAAAAAAAAATAAATAATTTAAAAGTAATAAGCCTGGCACAGTGGTACACACCTTTAATCCTATCATTCGGGAGGTAAAGACAGGTGGATCTCTGTGAGTTCTACCTAGCCTGGTCTTCAGAGTGAGTTTCAGTACAGCCAGGGCTACTACACACCAAAAACCTTATTATTTGGAGTAACTAAATCTATGACGTTGGAGCATGGTCATTTGTATTTAGTTCAAAAATAAACCACTTCTTATTTCTTGGTGGTAAGAGGTGTTTTTCTTGTCAACAAGAAGGAGCCCAGCTCAGTAATAGAAAGCTTGCTTGGTAAGCATGAAGCCCTGAATTCCAACCAACACTATGGGCTCCACTACCAAAAATAAACTTGTCCAACCATAAACGACATAACCATGATTGTGTGTGCATGCCTATAATCCTAGCACTTGGAAATAGGAGGCAGGAACATCAGGAATTTAAGGTTAGCCCTGGCTATTCATCAAGGTCCAGGCCAGCCTGGGCTACAAGAAACCCTGTGGAGGTAGGGTAGGGAAATGCCATACAAGGTGAAATGTGACTTTACGGCAAATCCATGACTTTAAGGCCAGCCTTGTCTACATCACAAATTCTAGACACCTAGGGATATATAATGAAACCCTGCCTCAAACGAACAACAAAAAAATTCAAATGAATAAGCTACCATGGAGGATGGCCACCATGCCCAAAAACAGCAGGTAAGGGGCACCAAGTCATAAACTACCCCAAATGACAGGCCTTCACCACTGGCCATCAGGTCTAGCACCCATGATCTTCAGAAGATGGAAGGAATTGCTTTACCTTCTCCCGAGAGATCTTCTTCTTGCCACAGCCATCACAGGTTAAGGGGAATTTAGGGCAGACGTCATAGTGTGCCTTAAAGAAAACCAGGAACATTAGATGGGGATGCCAACACCAGACAGAACAGTGAAGGGGAAGGGGAGCCATGAAGTGCTCGAGACAGCAGCCAGCATCAGGACAATAATGATGTACTCATGGTCCCTCAGACCCTCTCTGAAAGCTGTGTTTAACACAGAGTGACATGTGTAAACACCCTTCCAAATTCAGACTTGCAGACTTCCTTCTTCCTTTATAGCCCCCAGAGAACACAAGAAAGATGGAGAAAGGGACATCGTCATTCTGTAACACTTGACTAGAACAAAGGGTCTATGTAGAGATGGAAACGACTTTTTCAGAACCATGTCCTCATGTGGCCCCAGAGCATAGCCAGACTACTTTGAAGAAAGACCCTGATATGCTACTATAGAGTGCCCACATCAAGATGATCTTGTTTAGCCTGATCATACAACAGAGGAACACAGTGCTAACACCCAGGATGTGAAGAGCAAATGCAGTAGGCAGCTGAGAAAGGGCCTGGGAATAAGATGCTGATAACCCAGACTCCAACAATGTGAATGAAGGGTACCTCCTCATAGTGGGAATGTGGACAAACCAGAAAGAGACACAGTAAATATTATTAAATTTTAGATATGCTCTGGCTCGGAAGAGTCCCCCAAAGACCTACACATTGAAGGTTTAGTCCCTAGCATAGGTGTGCATGTGATGTAATCCAAATGAAACTTCTCCAGGCCACTGGGAACATGCCCTCAAAGGGGACACTGAGCCCTCAGTCCCCTCCGCTACCACTTCTCTATAGTATACTCAAAGCCAACATAAACTTTTCTCTTTGGAGAGTGATTATCTCAGGCCCTTGTTAAAGCTATGGCCAGCTGTTACTGATAATACACCCTGAACCACTGTAGATAGCAAGCTCATAAACAGTCTGGAGGAGGCACACAGCTGGCGAGTCACAATGCTGTCTCTCTACCTCCTATGTTCTAATAAGACACATTTTTCTTGTTGTTTGGGGGGAGGTGGGGTCCTGAGTACTGGGATTATGAGCTATCACACTCATAAACACTTGAAAATAGCCAGGTGGTGGTGGCACATGCCTTTAATCTCAGCACTTGGGAGGCAGAGGCAGGCAAATATCTGAATTTGAGTCCAGCCTGGTCTACAAAGTGAGTTCCAGGACAGCCACAGCTGGTGCTACACAGAGAAACCCTGTCCTGAAAAACAAACAAACATAAAAAACAAAACACTTGAAAATGTTTTTTAGTTCTGTGTGGTGGCACAAGCTATCAATCCCAGCACCTGAAAGACAGAGGCAGGAGGATCTCTGTGAGTCTGAGGCCAGCCTGGTCTACCTAGCAAGTTCTAATACAGTCAAGATACAGATGAGAACCTGTCTCAAAATATATGTGTATATATTTCTAGATTTACTGATTTTATATATATAAGTGTTTTGCCTGGTAAACCATGTGCTTGCCTGGTGCCCACATAAGTCAGAAAAAGGCACTGGATCCCTGGAACTGGTGTTATGGATCATGTGGATGCTGTGAACTGAACCCAGGTCCTCTAAAAGAGCAACAAGTACTCTTAACTGTAATTACACACCAAAGCCCAGTCAGTCCCACCAAGAACCTTCTACCTTCCATGGCACCACGGAGACAAGTATGGAGAAAGCAAGGGAACCCCAACTACGGCAGCAAACTCTGCTTGAATGCCCCAAGACTATACCCGCCCAGCGCACCTCCAGGTCTGCATGGCTACAGGGTGCCCTGCAGTGCTGGCAGCTCAGGCTCCTTTTGGGGCATTCCTGCTCAGTATGGTGCTCCTTCTCGCTGAGACGGACCAGGCCTTTACATGCAGGACACTCGGTGAGCAGGAATGGGCACAGTCCTTCGTGGCAGCTCTGGCAACAAAAGGAGATATATGAAGACAGTATGAAGACCTGCAGGCAGCCACAGCACATGCACGTGGCTTGGTTCCATCCTGCCTATCCATTGTGAGACTGCCCTCCCCAAGACACTCACTGCAGACTCTGGCTCCCACTTGCTGGGACTAAAGGTGTGTACCAACCATGCCTTGAGACCCTTGTTAAGCACATAGGTCAGTGCACAGAAAACACATTTGGCACTGTGCAGTCTCCACTGTTCATCCATAGAATTCTCACCTTCCTAAATGGTAATTCAATCTCCATTAATAGATTCCTCAGCCCCTGGAAGCCTTTACCCTACTGCCCCTGCAACAACACAGGATTGGTCCCCCCTGTACCCAGCTCATCTCACTGAGCTCAGAGAGGCTCTGAAGCAGAAGACACAAGAGGAAATATAGTAAGAGAAGGTTAATAGGCAGGAGGCAAGTTCCTGAGGCCGAGAGATAGCTCACAGCAGGGCAGGAAGGACCATCACAGGGCCATGAAGATTAAGGCTACAGCTCAGTCATTCAAAAAACTCTGGAGGAAGGTTGTTCTGAGAGAACAAGGGGACCCTCATTCAAATCCCAGGAAGCAAGTAGGATTCTAGACAAGGAAAGGCATGTACATTCAGTCTGAATGCTAGTCTACCCCCAAGACAGGGCAGGCAGGGACAGAGAACCACACTAACAGTCAGATCTAAGGGCTCTCTGGCCTAGCGCAGATGTACCCAAGTCCTGCTCCCACAACCCCTGAGTATACAATTAGTTATTAAAGCAAGTACAAAGAGGGGTCTCAAGAGGAGCTACTATGCTGTAATAGTTTACAGGGAGTAAAAACTAAGGCACAAATAGTTAAGTCACTACAATTTAGCTAAAAGGCTATTTATGACTCAGGGCTGGGGAAATGGCTCAGCTGATAAGGTACTTGCCACACAAATGCAAAGACCTGAGTTTTGACCCCAAACTCTGTGTAAAAAGCAAGATCCATAACAGTGTACTCCTATAATCCCAAATGTTGGGAAAACAAAGACAGGCGGGATCCCTGAGCTAAGAGGGCCAGTCAGCCTAGACTAACTGGTGAGCTCCAGGTCAATTAGAAACCCTTTCTCAATAAAATAGATGGTTCCTGAGGAACAACAGCCAAGGCTGACCTCTGGCCTCCACATGCACACAGGCACACACACACACACGCACTCAAAACTGTACATATGGTAGGAGGAAGCCTAGAACACACAAAGCCCTGGATTGAATCCTCTATACTGAAAAAGATATAAAGTAAATGATAAGGCAGCTTAGACTTGCTTTGATGTAACTCATAAAGGAAAACATGGGCAGTGATATGAGACGGAGGTCTGGTAGGTACCCAAGGGCCTTAGCACTGACTTGACTCTCAGCCCACTGCTCAAAACTGCTGTATGTTTCTCTTACTTTTTTGTTTTTTGGAGACAGGATCTTATGCAACTCATTCTGACATAAACTTTCTATGTAACTGAAGATAGTTTTGAAAAATCCTGACAAATTTCAATACTAAAATTTTTGTCCTGGGCTGGGTATGGCTACATTATGTGCTTGTTATGTTCACGATCCTGGGTTCAACCCAACTGAGCTCAGGCCCTGAGAATGACCTGAGTTGGAGCTCAATGATTAGTCAAGGCTGGCCAGTCACCAAACCCCAGGGACTCTCCTGTGTCTGTTTCTCCAACACTGAGCTTACTGGAGTATCCTGCCATCCCTGACTTTTTAGATGGGTTCTGGGGGGACCAAGAGCCAAATGCTCAGACTCAAATCCTGAGCTCAAATGGTCACAGGCAGACTTGTCCCAACAAAGACAAAGCTTTGTCTTCCCAACAGCCCTAGCAGACACAATCCAAATATATCTGCATTTACTCAACCAGAATGCAAATCGAACATCTTGAACAAATAAGGTTGCCATAACTGATGTTTTAAAAAAGATTTTTTTGTTGTTATTTTTCAATATCTCTGTGTAGCCTTGGCTGTCCTGGGACTCGCTCTGTAGACTAGGCTGGCCCTGAACTCAGAGATCAGGGGCCTCTGCCTCCCAAGTGCTGGGATGAAAGAGACATGAGCCACCTGGCTTGGTGGGTGGGGGCAAGAGGATTTCACTATGTAACCTTGGCTAGTCTGAAACTCACTATGTAGACCAGACTGGCCTCAAAACTCATAGAGATGAGCCTGACCCTGCTTCTGCTTGCCTCTCAAGTGCTGGGATTATACCACACCTAGCTTTGATTTTTTTTAAAAATTTGCTTACATCTGACACATCTATCATGTGTGCACAGTGCTCAAGGAAGCCAGAAAAGGGCATTGGATCCTTTGAAACTAGAGCCACAGACAGATATGAGCTGTTATGTGGCTGTTGGGAACTGAACTCAGATCCTCTGCAAGAGGAGCCAGTGCCAACCCTCTAGCAACATAACTGAATTTCTTTCCTTTTTTTTTTTTAAAAAAAAAATTAAGATTTATTTATTTATTATGCATACAGTATTCTGTCTGCATGTATGCCTGTAGGCCAGAAGAGAGTGTCGGATCTCATTATAGATGGCTGTGAACCATCATGTGGTTGGTTGCTGGGGATTGAACTCAGGACCTCTGGAAGAAGAGCCAGTGCCCCTAACCACTGGGCCACCTCTCCAGTCTATAACTGAATTTCTTAAGAACAGATAATTGTGGGCTGGAGAGATAACTCCAAGTTAGAAGCACTTGCTGCTTGTGCAGAGAACCAGGCTCAATCCCCAGTACCTCCATGGTACCAACTTTACCTCCATTTCTAGGGTATTCAGTGCCTTCTAGTTCCTCTTTGGGCAGGAGGCACACAGGTGGTGCACATACACACATGCAGATAAAACATAAAAGAGAACACACAATGCAGCCACAGACACTGGCACACCCACTTCCCAGCGACAGGGGCTCCCTAGTGTTTGTAGTCCTGGCTGGTCTGGAATTTACTATATAGAGACCAGGCTTGCCTTGAACTCACAGATCTGCCAGTCTTTGTCTTCCCTAGCACTGGAACACAGGTCTGAAGCTCCATGCCTGCCTTTGGGACAGTAAATTTATTTAGCAGGGCTTTCAATCCATCTTCAGAATGACAGGCATCATCATAAAAGAAAAACAAACGCAAAGGCTAAGCAGGATTTTTCCCCAACTTTCCAAATACTTGAGTAATTCAAACCACTAAAAAAAAAGGTTTTGATCACAGTCTTAGTTTTCAGTGAAAACCAAGAAATAAACAGATGTGTAACAGACAGGAGAGACAGGATTATCTGCAAAGGTGGTAATGGCTACACACAGAGTATATGATTTCTGTCCTGGCCTGTGACATTTGCCATCAGTGAGAAGCTTTATCAATAAAATCAGCTAAGGCAGAGCTGTGTGCCTGCCTTCCCACGTGACCAAACCCAACTCATCTCAGGGACTTTCCAGAGCTCTCAGAGGGTGCAGCCAGGGACTTTCCAGCCTGCATGCCTGTAAAGCCACATGGCACCAAGCCCATAACCTGGCGGCAGTCCCTGGCCGTCAGTCAGAGGCCCACACAACCATTGACCTCTAGTACCACAGGCCTGGAGGCAACAGAAATCCCAGAGGAATCTAGAGTCTGATAGGGCTCGAAACTATTTTTCCACCTGCCCTAGGGGTCTCTCAATCACCTTCAAGGGCAATAAGTTATACAGGGCCCTCATTCTCTACACCCACATTTCCTCGCATCACCCTATTTCCCTAGGGGCTATCTCTTTCCGAGACAGCACTAGGCATTTTACTTTAAGAATCTCCTGATCAGGCCCCAACACCGTGCTAGAAAGGAAGACTGCAGTTTCTTGTTCACCCAAGCGAAGCCCAAACTACCCAGCTTGCAAAATGAAACCCAAAGCTCGAGATCCCAATGTGTGATCAGTCAATAGGACACAGGACATGTAGCCAGACACACATGGCAGGGCACAGGAGAGACGAAGCTAAGCAGCCCAGGCTACCCTTGAACTCATGATCCTCCAGTCTCAACCTCCCAAGAACTGGGATTATAGATGTGCATCACCCTGCCTAGCTGAGACAAACCTTATGAAGGTTACTGACTGGGCCAACAAAGAAAAATGAGTAACTTGGTGACTGGAGTGGTCTACATAACCACTTGGCCTCTGATCAACTTTAACAGAAAATGCCAAAAAGTGACATGAGGCTCATACTGATGTCCCCACTACACTGGCACCATTGTATACCACCTCTGCTACTGGCCTTTTAGATGCCTTCCCATGGCCACATAACAAATATACCCATTGCTTGAAGAATTTTAGTGTCAACACAAATCACAAAAAGAGAACCCTTATGAACTAGCCATGGCAGTGTGTGCCTTTAATCTCAGTACTCAGGAGGCAGGTAGATCTCTTGAATCTCTGGTCAATCAGGGCTATAGAGACCAATCCTGTCTCAAAACAAAACAAAACAAAACAAAACAACCAAACAAACCCTAGAAAACAAATAACAAAAGAAAACTCTTCCGAGTGTGATATACAACACTGAACCCCACTGATCTTTAGAAGCTGCAGTTTCCAGCAAAGAATTGGAGATCTGCAACCTAAGAAAATGTCAAGCTACCAATGCCAACATGGCAATAGCTCCTTACACAAGGTACCTACAATTCTACATACCTCTGGGGTAAAGTAGGAAACTGAGGCACGGAAAGAAGTCACAGCTCTATAGTATAGACCTATGCTGCACTATTTAGATTTCAGAAAGGGTGCTCTTTTGAAAAAAATAAAATAAAACAAAGAGACAAAGAAAAAACAAAGCTTTCTCTAGGTAGGTCAGGCTAAACCTGAACTCATGGTTCCCTTGCCTCAGCTTCCAAAGTGCTGGGATTGCAGGCATGCGACTCCATACTCACACCGAAGAACACAAAGAGCAATGTTTTTTCCACATGCATTAGTTAGGCCAGCCCCAGCAAGAGTAGAGAACAGCTTTCAAGTGAACTCTTGTAAGGGCCAGAGGTGGCTCAAAGGTTAAGAGCACTGGCTGCTCTTCAAGAGGACCCAGGTTCAATTCCCAGCAACCACATGGTAGCTCTCAACTGTCTGTAATTCCAGTTCCAAGGGTCTAACACCCTCACACAGACATACATGCAAGAAAAACACAAATGCATATAAAATAAAAATAAACAAACTGTTTTTAAAAATGCTTGAAGAGTAGAACTCGCCAAAGTCCACTGGCAGAGATTCAGTCACCAGGCCAGAACAGAAATGTCTCTCTACCTCATATTCTTTCAAGGTTCCCTTCCAGGTACATCCATCATTGGGACAGACGGCTGGCAGGCTCTCCACCTCCCTTCGGGCAGCGTTATCTGGAAAGGCCTGGAACAGGAATGTCCTTGGGTTACACCTTCTCCCAGCACCCCACTACCTATGAAGCAACATCTAGGTCAGAGACCCTACCCCAAACAGCCTGTACCACCATCCTGAGCCAGTACATGGAGCAGAAAGTAACTAAGGACCAGCTAAGCTACGCTTCCCAACCTTTCCACCCCAAAACAGTCAGGAAGCCACTTCTAGCTCCAACTTCTCAGTATGTTACCAATGTTACTAAGCAAAATTTCTAAATATTTTGCTCATTTTGACTTGTTTAGTTCAACAGAGTATACTTACCGAACTACTCTCTAAAATAGAAATGCCTTCTTCATACAGGCCTTCATGGACACAGGCAGCACAGTTCTGAGGCCCAGAGCTAGTGGGAACAGAGGAAACAGAAAATCTCACTGCAGAGACTAACTGAGCACTGTCTGCTCACCCACAATTTGGTCCATACCACTCCACTCCTTAGTTTCTCATCCTTTATCAAACAACTGCACAGCATCTTAAAACGTCACAAATGAGAAGATTCAAATGAGGAAAAGGTATCAGGGCTTGAACTTCCACAGCCAGCTCCTTTCTTTCCTTTCTCCTTTTGAGAGTGTGATGTCAGGGATTGAGGAATGGCTTCCTGGAAGCCAGGTAAGTGCTTTATCATGGAGCTCAACGCCGGCCCCCACCCCTTTCCCTCATGAAGAAGGCCTTGGCTCTGAAAACCTGACACTTCAAACCCACAGCAGAAGAATGAGGCTGTGTTTATCTTCTCCATATATACTGCTAACCCTTGCAGTGACACACCAGTCTCCTACCCACATGATACTAAACATATCTACCCAGAGCAGCCACAGAGGAGCTATAATCCTCACACTAAACTTTCTAGTGCCTGTGAAACCAACAATGGTATATTATAGTTAATCTCACATATCCAAAAATAATATTCTAATATATTATTTCATCTGTTTTCATCTGTGTGTGTGCACGCACATGTGACTACAGAAGTATATATGCGTGTACACAGAAACTAGAGGTCAAACATCAGGTATTCCTCTTCAGGTACTATCCACCTTTTTTCAGATAGAATCCTCACCAGGACCTAGAGCATACAGATTAGGCTAAACTACGAGCCCCAAGAACTACCTTATCTCTGTCTCCAGGCACATGATGTTATTACAAATACACATTATCACTCCCAAATTTTTACACGAGTGGAGGGACCAAACTCAAGTCCTGACTGCATGGCAAGCATTTTAACATCTGTCTACGCTGCCCCATTGTTAGGTTTTTATTTCTGAATTACATTTTTAACATATACTGTGTAAGCATGCACCCAGGCGTGCAGGTAGAATGGTCAGAGGACAACTACGGGAGTTAGTTCCCTCTCTTCACTGTGTGTGGATCCTAGGGCTCAATCTCAGCTCATCAGGCTTGGCAGCATGGGCCTTTACTCACTTAGCCATCTCTTCTGACTTCTGTTTTTATTTTTTGAGACAAAGATTTGAAGTTGGTTTTGAACTAGCTATATAGCCAAGGATGATTTTGAACTTCTGATCTTCCAGTCTCTACCTTCCAAGAGCTGGGAACAAGAATATACTTACTACCTGGGGGGCTGGAGAGATGGCTCAGTGGTTAAGAACACTGGCTGCTCTTTTCAGGTTTTGAGTTCAATTCCCAGCAACCACATGGTGGCTCATAACCATCTATAATGGGATCTGATACAGATAGAGCATTCATACCTAAAAAATAAATATTTTTTTAAAGGATATACTAACATACTTTGCTATGATCAATTCTGAATTCTATTTTTTTTTTTTTTTTTGAGACAAAATCTATGTAGCACCTAGAATTAATTTGTAGACCAGGCTATCTTTGAACTCACATAGATCCTCCTGCTTCTGCCTCCTGAATACTGGGGTAAAAGGACTGTTTCTCCACACCCAACTACAATCAATGTTTTTAAGTGGTAAATTTTACCTTTTTGGCTCGACAGAAGCCTCCAGAATCCAAGGATAATTTGTATTGGCAACCACTATACTAGACAGTAAATCTAACACTGGAGCCACCCATTTGCCTCTGCCCACCTGGGAAACAGGCCATGCACACCTGAGGATGCTGTTCAGGCAGAAGGAGCAGTAGCGGTGACCACACTGGGCCTGGAAGGGCCTCCGTAGGATGTTTCTGCAGGCTGAACACAGGTACTTGGCTTCTAACTTGGTCCCCAGGAGGGTCTTAGAGAAGCCAGGCTGCAGCAGGTTTAGGGAGGCAGGGGGAGTCACACTGGCTGCAGCCATGTGAGTAATAACCCCCACACACCACAAAGCCCTAAAGAAAAACAAAGACCGTATCACAGCTCAATTCAGAATAATCCTCTGGGGCAGTGGTTGTCAACCTTCCTAATGCTTCAGCCCTTTAATACAGTTCCTCATGGTGTAGTGACCGGCAACTACAAAGTTATTTTTGCTGATACTTCATAATTATAATTTTGTTAGTGATATGAACTATAACGTGAATATGTTTTCCAGCATCACAACCCATAGGTTGAGAACCACCACTCTAGAGGGAAAGGGAGGTGATGGAGTCTATCAGGAGGCACATGGTGAGGTGCCTGGGTCACTACAGTGACTTTAGAGCTCTGGGAAGCCTTGATTATAAGTCGAACAAGTCTGCTACAAATGTGGGCAGAGCCATTAATAAGGGCGACAGATACATGATGGCATCCGCAGCAACAGACCAACTCATGAGCTTCCTGCCCTCTGGCATCAAATCCATACTGGCTGCAGCACTTCCTGCTGAGACTAACTACATCCTGGTCCCCACAACAGGTATGTTTTAAGGTAGTGAATGGCTTCCTTAAGTCCCAAATAGCGCCCTGGAGGTGGGCATACCTGGGCATGGGCCACAGCCAGTATGGCACTGATCACTGTGTTCCTGGTCTGGTATCAGTTCTCCACACACCCTGCAGAGACCCTCTCCATGTCAGTCTAGATCTGCCATCTGCATCCTTAGAAGATCTGCCAAGATGCTTCACTTAGTCCACTAGAGCCCTGTTTCCTCCCGCCTTCTAAGCATCCTCCGCCATTCCAGAAGAACCACCTCTGCCTGCTCCACTGTGTGTTCCTTTTCTATAAACTTTGGCTCTTCTTCAACCCAGGCTCCTCCTCATCCTCCAGGACAACAGCCTCCACAAGGCTCCCTCTCAACTCCCAGAGTAATTACACAGCAATTAGGTTTCCCTCATCCCCACTTTCTCAGGTAGCTCTGGGAACCCTCACACTAGAGAACTGTAGAAGAGAGCTGTACTTAGGCTGTGGCAGGTGTGGGGAGGCCTGGACTACCTGAAGTTGCAGCAAGGTACCTCTATGTCTTCCAATGACTTCTTACACCTGCAATACACTATGTCCCAGTGACACCCTCCTTGCCATATTTCCATCTCCAAAGCAGCCAAAAGGCTGGAGGCACCTGCTAACCATACTTTCTGCCAACCAGGGTTCCTCAGAGCCTGTGAGAAGGCTATGCGAAAGACCACTGACAAGCTAGTCCCAGTGAGGACAAAGAGGTCTGGAGTGAGGAGTGGGAGGATGTAGGCATGGACGTCCCTCCGTCTTAGCTGCCAAGAAGGGGCTTAGTTTCAGAAGCTAAGATTAAGGGAAAAGTGGGTTATATGCCCTGGATACAGATCAGGAAGTGTGTGGTATCTGAGATGTGCTGAAGGCAGGGAGGCCATAAGCAGAACGGAACAGCAGCATCCCAGAGTCCTCTCCTCCCAGCAAAACCCATCATGATTCATTCAATTAACAAATTACCTCTCAGAACCATTCCCACATTTAAATCCCAGAGGCAATTTTCTGGCTCCAAGAACAATGGCAGCACTGGTTGCCTCATGCCTAGGCAACTGCCGGCAGGACGAGCCCTTGATGGCTCCTTTAAACTTTGCTAGCCCCACTGACCTGCCTGCCCTGCTGACTGTGCCCCTCAAAGCCTTGGGGTACACACATGCTGGCATGAACAAGACCCCATCCAGCAGCCAAAGCACTGGTGAAGGGCTACAGTGAGAAAAACAGTGTGGGTCTAGTGCCACAGCACGAGTCACCTGGTTCTAGGTCTACTGGACTGCAAAAATGAGTGACTGGTTGGTCTGCCAAGGCCCTCCCATCTCTTCCCTGCCCAATGCCCTCAGGGTTACTTGCTGCTCACCAGGGACTCATCAAGCTCATAGGTTCTGAGTCCCGTTCCCTGGCCAACCCTTGGCCAATCCTGCCAACTCTGCCCCCATAGGTTCTGAGTCCCATTCATTCCCTGGCCAACCCTTGGCCAATCCTGCCAACTCTGCCTCCTCTGACGGACACCTCGCCCTCTGTTGTCCTTCACGCCTAGAGCAAACAGCATCACCCAGTGTGGCGCCAAACTCAGAGGACAACTGCACGACTCTACACTGACCATGCCCTGAGCCCACTGCTTCCTGATGCTCCCCAACACTCCAGCCCTAGGCCTTTCTTCAAACCCAGTATCACTGGCCCCTGCTGGCAATCAGGTATTGGAGTCCCAAGAGATCACAAAGACTGCCAGGCACCAACAGGACATGCCTGGATATACACCAGCATGACCTTTGAAAGCAACATTCATTATAAAGATGACTTACTTACAAGCCTCTCACTATCCTTTCCAGCATACCTCTGATTACACATAATAATCCCACAGCATTCACGATGCACCAGGAACAGCTGTCACCTGCCACCTTCTTTTCATTCAACAAATGTTTTTCAAATGTCAGGCACCAGCATGACTGGTTTCTGTGAACCAACCCTTGGCTGAGGGTGTTGAGTCCAGAAGCAAGTGTCCTAAGGACAAACCCCAGAAACCTGCAGAGCTTGCACCAAACTCCTCTGTACTGAATATACATCTCAAAGAGGAAAAAATCTCACCTGCCCACCTAGAGCCCAAGCAGAAAGCACTTGAACTCAGTACACTATAGTTAGGACAAGTACACACAACCACTGTGTTACGAACAGCATGTCCTCACCCCAACTCAGCCCTGGGAAACACTGAGCGGGACGATGACCTCACACACTCATTTACAAAAGAGGCACATTGATGTCTAAGGCTGCAACTCCTGAAGGGTAGAGATGAGAGCTTCCGTATAAAGCACCAAGACAAGGCTGATGGGCATCCCCAACCTGAAGGACACAGTTCACACAGGCACATATCCACTCAGTTCTTTTGTAAATATAATTTAATGACTCCTACATCCAAGCTCATAGAGTATATGCATAACCTACATCTACTCTAAGCACCCAACAGGGTGGACAGCCCTGGGCAGGAGAGCAAACCTGACTCTGTCCCTTTCTCTAAGGTGGATGCATCACTTTGCATCACATGTGCATCTGCTCTGTAAGAAAAAAATTCAGCAGAGCTTGAGCAACTCAGTGAGACACCATGTCGAAAACACAAAAATAAAACAAAAACCCCAGCTGGCACAGAACAACCAGAAAGACATGAATGTAGGACAGGTTTTAATAGGGAGGATGTTCCGAGTTGTGTGTGGAGCATGATTAATCAGGAGGCACTTAAAACATACACAAATTGTCAAAGAACAAATTAATTCAGTTAACAAAGTGTAGGGCTTGAGAGATGGCTCAGTGGTTAGAAGCACTTGCTGCTTTTCTAGAGGACCAGAGTTTGGTTCCCAGCACCCACAATGGTAATTAACAACCCACCTATAACTCCAGTTCCAAGGGATCATCTAGCCTCTGCAGACACTGTACACATGTGGTACAGACATCATGCAGATAAAACTAATGCACATAAAATAAAGATAAAAATTTAATAACTTTAATTAAAACTTGGGGGGGGTGTCTAGACAAGGTTTCTCTGTGCAGCCCTGGCTGTCCTGGAACTCACTCTGTAGACCAGGCTGGCCTCAAAAGAGATCTGCCTGCCTCTGCCTCCCAAGTGCTGGGATTAAAGGCGTGGACCACCTCTGCCAGGCTAAGTAAAAAAAGTTTTAATTTTAAAAAGATCACAACATACAGTAGGGTTTTAACTTCCACATCTACCCCTCAGCAATCTCTTCTATTTGTCTCATATACTCCACAACAACAGATTTAGATGTAAATGTCTCTCTAACATGGGAAAGGAACGCCTTGGGCTGTTAGGACCTCAACACTCACATGACAAACATAGTGCAGCCCTGACTGCACAGCTTGTCTGCTGCCACTGTGGCCTCCTGGGTGCCAGGGGGAACTTTATCACAGCATGAAGTCAGGGCCTGTCCTCAGCTCAGAACCTCAATGGCTTCCCAGCTCTGGTCATGAAAGCTAAGCTGCCCCAAATCCACCTGTCTTCCCTACCCAGTTCCCACCAGTCATTACAGGGCTGTACCATGCCCATCCTGCTACTGCCTCACTCCCAGAACTGGCTGTCAGAAGCAAGGAGTGCAGAGCTAGGAGAAAGGAGAGGTACCAGCTTCTAGAGCTCTTCCTCCTGGCTCCACTAGGACAGTAGCCCTCCACTGATGGCTGCAGCCACACCAATGACTAGACACTCAACTCAGTAGCTCTGACATAGTGGTATACAGCATAAAATCCTTTTCTGTGACAACTGGCCCAACCTGTCACAAACTCACCTCCTCCCCCAACTCATACCCTCTGCTCTAAACAGAGCACCCCAACTCTGAGTCATGTGCCAGCTGTCCAAATTCCAAATCCTTGATTTTCTTGTGCCCAAGTTTCCCATCTACCTAAATTACAACCTGCCCCAAATACCAACTGCCCATCTGGGTCCCAGATCCTAGGTACAAACAGCATCCATTGAGTCTCCTCTATGGAGCAGGGTGAGCACAGTACAAGACGTGATGGATGCCCATGTGGCATCCAGGAGCCTCCACCATCTCTGTAAAGAGGGTAGGCCCAGTTAACAAGGAGATGTCCAACACAAGCCTTGAAGCTGCACACACCATCTTTGGCATAATCTGAAGGCCCTATGGACAATTTTTCTAGATTTTTTTTCTTCTTCTCCAGGATGTCTTGTCTATACAAGCTTACAACTTCCTATGGAATCCACCTGCCACACCATCCTCACAATTTATGTACCAATCACATGGGAAGTGGGGCCTGGCATCCCACTGTCAAGGAGGAAACCCCAAATCAAGTTCCAAAACAGTAGTGAGATGGCAGGCAGGAAGCACTTCCTTCTTTGAAGAAGGCTTTCTCCAAGTTGACTGCTGCCATTTCCATGGTGCAGCCCAGTCTGCTACTCCTTTATGGGTGCAGGAGGAATCACAGTCCATAGATTCCTAGAGGGCTCTGACAGAAAGCACTCAATGTGCTGCAGCCCAGGAATCAAGTGAGACTGGATATGCGTGCATATGGCCCTCACTCTAGCCCTGCTTAGACCTTTCCAGGCTCCCATCAGCCATCAGGTGTGTAGAGGTATTAAGGACCAAGCCTTGCCCTAAGATGACCAGCAAACAGGAAAGAGTAACAGGGTTCATGGCAGCCTGTATTGCCAGAGGATAGTCTGTCCAGTACCAGGGATATTTTAGGGTCTCAGGAAAAGAAACAGCAAATACATAAACACCTCACAGACCTTCTCTGCAATTCAGAGAAGGGCATACTACAGAAAGCATTCAGCCTTCCAGCTGGGAACACAAGGCCTGAAAAAGAACTATCCTTGAGCCAAGTAGTGGTGGCACACACCTTTGATCCCAGCACTTGGGAGGCAAGAGGCAGGAAGATCTCTGAGTTCGAGGCCAACCTGGTCTATAGACCTAGTTCCAAGACAGCCAAGGCAGTTACACAGAAAGGCAGTTACACGGAGAAACAGTCTTGAACACAAAAGCAAGCAAACAACAAAAAAACAATCCTTGAGCTTTTGTTAAAACTCAAAAGTGCAAATAAATGCTGTGATATGCAAAGTGTGCGGCGAAAAAGCTAATTTTTAAAAGACTTAAACACCAATTTGGGATTGGTTGAGGCCTCCATCCCCTAGCGGTAACTTTGTGTCACTAAGAATCACCTTTCTCAGCCAGTCACATAGGCATGGAGAACTGTGGCAAGGCCAAGTGTTACCTCCCCGGGTGACTGGTAGCCAAGAACTACTGCCAGCTAGTGAGTTGCACAAAAGGCAACCTTGTACTGTGTCCAAGGGGTTCAAAGATTCCTGAGTCCCACAACTCTGCTTTAGGGCCCGCTGGGAGTACCTTTGGGTTCTAATCTTAGGTCCTCACTATCTATTTGAGGCTTCCTGTTCATCGTAAAGAGAGAGTATCCACCAGGTCCAACCTCGAGACTTCAAATTAGAAAAGAGCCCTGCGATTATACCCCACACTCTGACACTTCAAGATAAATGCTTCCAGAGAATCTGAGGTTCTGAGGGACAGTAAGGTGAGAATTGAAATTAAAAAGGAAATAGGGAAAGTAAGCCACCAACGGGGAAGGGATTTTAGGGGTTGGCGGGTATCCGTGGGTTGTAAAGCCGGGTGTCAGAGGTCCGAAAAGGCGACGCCTGAGTACTGGGAGTGTCAGACTCAATTTGACTTCTGAGGTCCAAAAACCGAAGCGGGTGGGGAGGTGGACTTGTAAAAGTGACCTGGGAGGCCAGGTGTTTGCACAAGAGCAGCCGTCCTCGAGACAGCAAGGCACAAGTGGGCCTCGTGAGCCCACAGCCGGAACCCCGGACCGAGATCCGGGGAATGGACGATAGTGCCGTGACCCCGAGCCGCCACGCACCGGTGCCGACGCGGCAAACTTTTCCGGCCCCCCACCCGCAGACTCCCAGGTTCCGGCTCCGCAAAATCACCCCCAGACGGCGACAGCCCCGCATCTGACCCCCGCCCGCCGCTCCCACCCAGCGCCCGACCCCGGCTCGAGCGGCCGTGAGACTCGACCCCCCAGCTCAGACCCGCGACGCCTCACCCAACGGTCTCCGCGCGCCCGGAACTCAGTGCCTGCCGGGAACCACCCCCGCCGCCGCGGCCCCCGCCTGATGGACAGACGCACGAGCCTACCAGGAGCTCCCAGCGAGCGGCAGCGGGCGTCGATTTGTCAAATAGACCGCCTTGGGCTTATCCTCTGACAGACGGAAGCAGAAACCTATCAGGAGCGAGCAGGGAGCCGCAGCGAGCGACGATTGGCCGGCGTCGAGCGGCAAGCTACAAAGCGTTGTTTCCTGCCTCAGTAAAATCGTTGAGGAGATGGCCTGAGCTGCCGTGGGTTGCCAAAGGACCTCCAGGGACAGTCGTGCTCCTAGGACATACCTGGTGCTGTGGAGGTCACTGGGTAAAGTCACTTGCCACCAAGCTTAAATGACCCGAATTCGATCCCTGAGGTCACATCATGGAAGAAGAGCAGGAATTTATGCATTATTTAATCACACACACACACACACACACACACACACGAAATATTTAGGGTTTTTTGTTTGTTTGTTTTTGTTTTTTTAATGTGTATGAGTGTTTGGCTGCATATGTGTGTGCATGTGGGTAAATGGTGCCCCAAAGCCCAGAAGACAACAATGGATTCCCTGGCGGGAGTTATAGACAGTTGTGAGCTGCCATGTGGCTGCTGAGAACTGAACCCAGGTCCCCTGCAAGAGCAAGTGTCTTAACCATTGAGCCGGCTCTCTAGCCCCTCCTGTCTAATAAAATTTCTCCTAAAGGCTGGAGAAATGGAGAAACCCTGTCTCACCCCCCACCTCCCATTCCCCCCCACACACAAGGAGAGTGCTAGAGCAGAATATCTAATGTCGTCTGGCCTTTGAATACTGTGTGCCCACTCTCCCTCCCTCTCAACACACACACACACACACACACACACACACACACACACACACACACACACACACCATGTATACATAAGACCACACACATATATGTATACATACAAAATAATTAGATCTCACCAACCTTCTGCAGCAGGTATGTCCAACCTGCAGCATGTGTCCCGGGATGACCACCAATGCATCAGCACTTGTAGATGTTAGGTCACGATGCCAAAAGGATGGACACCTCTGCACCATTCCCTCAAGTCTCATCTGCATTCATTCCATAACCGACTTTGAGATACTTGTGCCCTTCTCTTAGGCTACTAGACTCTTGAAATAATGCACTGCAAGAAATTGAAATATTCTCCAGAGATCCCATGCAGGAGAAAGGAAAAGACCTAGGCCAACCAAAGGAGAGACTTGTCTCCTGGGAAGAGATTTGCAACTTCAGGCCTCCTTGCCGACTGAGACAGTTGGGACGGGTTAGTGATGGGCATGACCACCCACTGACACAGCCTACTTAATGATGCAAGTCTGGCCTCTATGTGAAGTTGAACTTTATGCAGGACCCTGGAGATGGATGTGGGGGTGGGGGAGCGCGTCACTGGATCTCTTTGTCTTTCTATTGTAGCCACATTGAGTAAATCTTTGTTTGTTTACTGTTTTTCTTTTTTTTTTCTTTAACTGGCTTATTGAGGACAAGTGACTGAGCAAGGCTTGCTAGGGATGCCAAAGCAAGCTCTGACCCTAATATCCAGCAGCAATCTTATGAGGATTGCAAGGACTAGGGAGCTGATCCCCGCAGCTGTGAAAACTTTGAGGATGAAAACCTATTTAAAGCTGGGCCACTGATTCCCGGCCACACTACTGCACTCTTCCTTGGAGAGGACTTGGAATTCCCCTCATTGAATCAGGAATTCCACCAAAATGACAAGCAAGGTTGTTTTTGTCTGACAAAACTCAGGCAGCCCCTGAGTCAGTTAGCTTCTAGAGCCTGTTTGCCCCTAGCAGCCATGAGGCTCACTCACACTCTGAGTGCCCCCAAACCCAGATCTAGCAATGTAAGGGAGTATTTTTTCCAGGCTGCACCTGAGAGGCCTGAGGGTGTCCTGAGAAGCCAGCAGCTTATCCTGAGAGAAGCTCATTCACAACAGGGCATCTGCTCCCTGGGGGCAAAATGTATGTCTGCTCCATCATCCAAGCCTCCCCTCACCCATATCCATCAAAGATTTCACCAGCAAGACACTGCCCACTACCCTTAATGGCAGCTGAGTTAGAGAATGACATTACCATAGCAACTGTAACCTTGGTTTACTGGCCGGATGCTACCATCACAAATGTGTCCCTTTAGACTTCTCTACTTTCAAGATTTTGTGTGCACTTTTTTCTTTCTGGACTGGTGTTCAGAGTGTGCACAGAGTTAGACAGACCCAATCAAGAGATGGAAGGTGTCCTGGATAGCCAGCAGCCTCACTACAGCATAAAACTGAGTGACATCCTGGGGACTCACCTCACTCACTGGCTGGGAAATGGGTGAGTCATGGTAATTATTGGACAACTCAGGGGATTCCCATGTGGGTTCCTTCCTGCTAAAAAGAAAGCAAAAGTTACCCAGCAAGACAACCACTGAGGGCCAGGCAGAGGTTGGGGGTGTCCCTTGGGCAGTCTCAGGAGGGACCCACACAACATCTGCTCACTCTCTGAGTCCTTGAACCCTTTCCTCAGAAGAGCCTTTGGTTCTACATGGGAGCATGGTGGCATTTGTGCTGAAGATATCTGAGGTGACACATTGAAAGAGGTTGGGACCTCATGCTTGCCGACAGAGCTTTTTGGGGTGGACTGTGGTGATTGGACAGGGCAGTGTGTACCACAACATGTGTGTGGGGGTCAGAGCACAACCTCAACTTGTACCTTAAGAGAGGGTCTCCTGTTTGCCATTGCTTAGCAAGTTTGTATGCTTCCAGCAATTCTCTGTCTCTGCCTCCTAGGTTGCCAAGGCATGCTAGGCTACAGAGATAAGCTATTGTATCTGGCTTTACATGGGTCCTGGGGATCAGACTTTCCTGAAGAGGCCCAGTCTGGCCACAACCCTTTGCACCAGGTGGTACCACCCCCCCTGTTCTTGGCCTGAGCCTTTTCAGGCCTTAGAGCCTCAAGTTAGAGCTGCTGTTTTTCTTGTACCCTGGGTTCTCACGACCACAGACACATCATCTGTACAAAGATGTAGTGGTAGCATTTCTGAACTATGTCCCATTTGGTCCAGGGCCAAGTTTCGTTATTCACACTCATTGGCAGTCAGATGATGGGCAGAGAGCAGGTCTTCCTAGCTTCTTAGAGAACGGCAAGTATGCCACCTGCTGGCCAGGAAGGGAACTGGAGTGAGGGCACTGGAAGTACTGTGGACAGGACCTTCTTGGCTTCTGACAGGTGACTGGACCCCTATAGGGAAGGCTCACCATTACCCACACACCTGTACCAGCTCTGTTCCCACTCAGACCTAGCAACTGGAGTTACCTGCCCAAGGCCATGCAGCCACATGTTAGTGGTGATGCACAGCTGTAATCTCAACCCTTGAGATCCTAGGGGCTCCCTTCCACCTGTGGCAGCTGGGTGTCCCTGCCTCTTGTCACATTCTCCACAGGGGTTCCTGTTGTAGTAAGATGCTGTCCTCCAGGCATTGCAGCTGTTACCACCTGCCTCAGAAGCAGCTGTGACTATTCACAGGTCTGTTGATGTCCCCTTATAGAAGAATTGGGTGGGCATGGTCACAGACCTGAGATCTAGCCCCTCCTTCCTTCAGCCCCTGCCAGATATATGCAATTCTGCCTCAGATATACATGGTCTTTTGCTCTTAGGAGGCACTATGTAATGTGGAAGGTTAACTGAAAGGGAGACACCCCGCCCCCAAGCAGCCATAAGGAAGTCACTTTAAGGAAGCTGTTTTTGGATTTGCTTCTCTAGGTAACCACTCATCCATGCTTGGTAAGCCCCCAATAAACCCAATGGTTTGCCAAGTTGGACTTCAGTGGAATTGTACCTTCATCTCTTTGGTGCCTCCTGGGCGCCTATATATGTCTCCCAGGAAAAGTCCACACAACACCAACATTCTCTCAGCTCTTATGCCCTGGTCCAGGCCTTGGGATTCGGACAGACTCTGCTGCTTCCTTAGAAGCTATCCTGACCTTCTCTTCCACATTGCACAACCCCTATAAGCCGTTGGATTGCTCACACTTCCCATCCCACACTCTGCACTGTCAGGAGCTCACAGTTGCTGGTGGAAAAGACCGGCCCGGCAGCACTTGGCCAGCTCCATCACCATCCTTGAGCCTCATGGTCACCACCATGCTAAGAAAAAGAACACAAAATAAACCTTCTGGTGGATGAAATACTCATTTATCCAGGCAAGGCAGTGCATGTCTGTCAACGCAGAACTTGGGAGGCAGGCAAGCTTGGGAGCAGTTTGAGCTGCATGGGAGGACCTTGTCTCCAAAGCAGCACTTATACCAAATGTATCAACTTTTGAAATAACAGCATAGTCCACTTTCTCTTTTTAGTTTTAATGTTTGTGAATTTGACTTTAACTTTATCAAAACTGATCTTTTGAACCAAGCACAGCAATGCACACCTGTAATCCTGGCCTTCAAGAGGCTAAGACAGAAGATCTCTAGGCCATCCTGGTGTACACACTTAGATCCTGTGCAATGAAGAGAGGAAACCTGTCTTATTGTCAGGTGTCATAGACAGTTCAGGCACATTTGCCCACCTATACTTCCTTTCTATGGATGAGAACACCTTTTGCCAAAGTAAATTTTCAAAGTTTTCTTCTGAAGCCATGGATATATGGGAAGAACTCCAGTAATGTATCTCAGATGTGGTATTCATGAACCTTCCACATCACAGTCAGTACAGGCTACAGACTGTATCTCACAACTGTCGTGATTATAGCTCCAGGAGATAAGTTGCCACATGTGCACACCCCCCTATATACACATAGTTGAAAAATAATTTTGTTTTTTTTTTTGAGACAGGGTTTCTCTGTGTAGCCCTGGCTGTCTTGGGCCCACTCTCTAGACCAGGCTGGCCTCAAACCCAGAGATTCTTCTGCTTCTGCCTTTTAAATTCTGGGATTAAAGGCATGTGCCACCACTGCCCAGATTTATTTTTTTAAAGATTTTTCTCTAAAGATAGAGACCAAGAGATAGTTGAAGAATAAAATTATAGAAATGCCACTTTTATTTATGACAAAGTGGCATGCAACTTTTCCTGGGGATTCTATTTTCATTCACTCTAGAGGGAGCGAGCAATGGCAGACCAAAAAAAAATTCTGCCCAAGTCCATTTTGCTGCACAATGAATTTATTAGGGTCATTTACAGGAGTGTAAGTGACTCATAGGTAGGTCCATTACCAGAAAGACCCTGTGCAACTCACAGGCAGCATAAACAAATGCAACACACCTTTACTCAGTTATCCACAGCATAAGAACATATAACACTTCTTTACATAATTAAATATCCCACAGCAATAAACTCCTTCCATAAACGTCTCTCCAGCAACCATTTGTTGCTTATACATCAAGAGGGGTCCTATGGGGAGCTAGAGAGATGGCTCAGCAGTTAAGAGCATTGGTTGTTCTTCCAGAAGACCTGGGTTCAGTTCTTAGCACCCAAATGGCAGCTCATAACTGTCTGTAATACCAGTTCCAGGGTATCCCACAGCCTCATACAAATGCCTGCCTCATGCAGGCAAACCACCAATGCACATAGATTTTTTTTTTTTTTTAAGGAAATGAAGGCCCTATGAGCGTCATCTCTATATGAGGGAATGAAAATAGCTCTGACCTCCTGAAGGTATCCTACAGCTGATCACAGCTTCTCTACTTCAAGATTGGAACCTTCAGGGAATCAGCTATGTAACACAACATCAATTCCTTGACTGCCCACCGTGAAAAACTATAGAGAATTGGCAGGATATAGAAGCCAGTCTGTAAGCATTGGGCAGCTGGCAGTACAGAACTGAGGATCTGAGATAGGAAGTATCAGTGAGGTTGCCTATGTTCTCTCTGGCTTTCTGCTTAGAATACTCCAGTATCCACACAGGGAGGTGGAAAGCAAGCACAGTGGTGCTTTTGCTGTGTTGAGGGGGTCAAAGGCAGAACCCAGAGTAACAGGAGCAGATTCAGGGAATCTGATACCCTCTTTTGACCTCTATAGGTACTTCAGGCATGTGTACAACACTCCCTGCCATCCTTTATACCCAAAATTAAAAACAAAATATCTTGGAAGTCAGAGGCATGTTGTGGAATATTCCACTATGTAAAGATGTGTTACAGTTGCTTATGCTATAGCTAACTGTGTAAAAGTGCGTTGTATTTGTTTATGATGTGAGGATGTGTGTTTAATTATGAAAGGATATGTTGCCTAAGGCACCTGATTAGTCTAATAAAGAGCGGAACGGCCAATAGTTAAGGCAGGAGAGGGAGGGATAAGTGGGGCGGAGCAGCAGAGAGGATAAATAGGAGGGGAAATCGAGGCTTGACAGACGAAGCAAGGAGAGCAAGGGATGCCTAGGACCAGCCAGGCAGCCGCCAGACAACAGGCAGGAAGCTGTGAAAGTAAGATGTGTGTGGAAGAAGAAAGGTAAAAGTCTCTGAGGCAGAGGAAGATAAAAAGATACACGTCAGTGAAAGTTAAAAAAAGAGCCAGAAATGAGCCTGAGCCAGGCCAAGCCTCTGAAACCGCCAATAAGTCTCCATGTCATGTTTGGGGGGTTGGTTGGTGGCCCCAAAGAAAAAGCCGGCTGCAGAGGCAAGTGAGTCTGTGAGATCCAGAACAACCAGAGTTACATAGTAATATTCTGTCTTAAAATAAATAAAAATCTTCATTTTTTTTTAAAAAAAAGAAATAGGCTTGCCAGATGGAATTGACTCATCCTGGAGTTCTTACCCTCTCTGAGGAATGGATGAAGGGATGGGGTGGGGGGAGGCTGGGGGAGGACTGGGAAAAGGGAGGTGGGGCAATGGTGGGTATGGGATCTTTTTAAATTGAAGATAAATAAATATTTAAGAAATGAAATGGCTCACTTCCAACGTGCTGAGCTGTAATCCTATAATTATTGATTCATACAATTATCTTGCTACATTTTGTAATGCTGTGGTATCCTTTTTCAAAAAGTATACTTACTTTTCCCACACATAACTATTTTAAGATATTATATAATTAACAAGATATAAAATCATACATATGAATACGAATACACATGTTGTCCTAAGGTATGGCTTAATGGTAGTGAGGGGGAAGAAAGGAAGGAAGGAGGGTGGGCTGGAGAAATGGTCCTTCAGTAAAGTGGCCACCATGAAAATCTGATCCCTAGAAGCCACGTGGACAGCGGACACTTACAACCCCAGTCCTGAGGAGGTACAGACAAGAATGTGGTGATGTATTGTATATTTAATAGAATCAGCTTGGAATATCAGAGAACAGAATCACCCACAGTCAAGCCATGAGGGTCAGAGAGTGGTGACCTAAGCCTTTAATCCCATCACTCAGGAGACAGAGATCTTTCTGTGTTTCTGTGAGTTCAAGGCCTAACAAACAGGAGTAGCTCACACCTTTAATCCTAACTCTAGGATTGTGATAACAAGTTGAACTGGAAATGAAAAAGCTGGGTGGTGGTGGAAAACACATTTAAGGCATGCATAGGCAGGTATTCAGAAATCTCTGTAGGAGTGACTAGTCAGTCTGAGGACCTGTGAAGATAGCACATAGCCTGTTCAGCCTGAAAAGTTGGCTGGGTGAGAATTAACTGTGGTCTGTTTTCTCTCTCTGCTATTCCAGCTTTTCCCCAATATCTGGCTCTGGGTTTTGATTAAATACCAACTAGAATTCATGCAATACAGGAAGATCTCCAGGGCTTTCTGGGTGGCCGGGCTAATGGAGTTCCAGGTTTCCTGAGAGACTTTGTCTCAAAAATTAAAGTAAAAAGCAACCGAGGAAGACATCTAATGCTTACCTCTCTGACTTAAAAGAAAAAAAGGAAGAGAGGGTGGGTATTCAGGCCGAAGAGAACTGATGTTGGAGAAGACTCAGATCCTGAAATAAATAAATAAATAAATCGCCATTTTAAATTTGCCTTCCAGCAGGCTACAGAAATGTGTGACCGAGTGACTAATGCTGGCAACCTGTTTATATTAAATACTGTGAACAGAGGACTCACTGTCTCTGGAGATATAGTTTCCCATGTTAGCTGCTGAGGCTTCGCTCCAAAGCAACAACCTCTGAGCCTGGAACACACTGGAAGACCCTGAGCTGGGATTGAAAGTGCCTAGAGAACCCTCTCTGTGAAAAGGAGGGCAGCCTCTATCTGAGAACATCTATCTGGGCCTAGAGAGTCTGGGGTCAAGGACTGGGCCGGAGACATCTGGGCTGGATTCCTGAAGAGAGCCATATAGACAATGGGTCACTTGAACAATGACAGGTGATGGAGGGGGTCTTCTCCAAGCAGCCCTGCCTTGCCAGAGCACATCCACCATGGAGCTGGCTCAACTGTTCTTACAGAGCTCCCTCAAGGTCTGGGAAATGCATCCTAATGTGTTCATGCATATCAAGCACCAAATAGGGTATTTAACCACAATTCCATAGATTACAGCCTGCATCAGGTATCTAGGTTGATTCCTTTCTCATTTCCACTCTCCTGGAGTACAACTGTTTGGAGTGACCATGTGCATTTGTGTCCCACAACTAAGCGGTATGTCTTCTAGGAATGCCTCACAGTGCTTGGACACTTAAGTCAGCTCGAAGTGAAGGAGAAAAGGGTTTGGCACATGCCAGGCCAGTGGTGAGTCTTTTCCATCAATCATCCAAGTTACAAAATGTAAACAGAATTGATGCCACCCCCACCTGAACAGAATTACATCCTCAGGCTGGTGAGATGGCTCGGAAGATTGAAATACCCACTGCCAGGCCTGATGGCCAGAGTTCTAGCTCCAAGACCCACGTGGTGGAAGCGAACTGACTCTCAAAAGCTATCCTTGGAAGCGCCTTACATCACTCACGCGCAGCCCACCAGCCACACAAGTGCACATGCAAAACTAAATCTTAAAATGTAAAAGAGAGACACTCTCATCACCACTCACCTGCATTTCCAACTTCCAGGAGGCTGAGAGATGAGGCCAGACTGAGCTACATAGTGAGACCCTGTCCCCCAAATACAAAGCAAATAAAAATCCATCTCATTGAAAGATGCAAGTACAATTTACAACACTGTAGATCTTTTCATTCATGGATGGAATTCTACATAGCGGAATTCCAGTTTCTCGGGGAAGTGGCTGGTCTTGTGTGTCAACTTGATACAAGCTGGAGCCATCAGAGAGGAAGGAGCCTCATTGGAGGACATGCCTCCAGCTGTAAGGTGTTTTCTCAAATAAGGATCAATAGCGGAGGGCCCAGCTCATGGCAGGAGGTCTCGGGTTCTATTAAAAAAAACTGGCTGAGCAAGCCATGAGCATCAAGCCAGTAAGCAGCACTCCTCCATGGCCTCTGCATCCGGGTTCCAGCCCTGCTTGAGCTCCTGTCCTGACTTCCTCCAGTGATGGGCTATGATCTGGAGGTGTAAGCCAACAAACTCCTCTCCAGCTTGCTTTTTGGTCATGTTTTTGGTGCAGCCCCAAAACTGCAGTGTCTGCTGCCAGTTCACAAGTGAGAAGTCCTGACTTTTCTCAAGCTAATGCTGATATTGATGGAGAGACCCAATCAAACACCAGGAAAACGACTGAGTCATCCTTCTATTCTTTTTAGAAAACAATTTTGCAAAAATCGTGACAAGGCAATCAGAGAGAACACGGCTGGAAACAGCAAGCAAAAGTATAAAGAGATGAACATGATTTTTACTACTATTATTATTTGAGACAGGCTCTCACTATGTATTCCAGGCTGCCTGGAACTCCCAGAGATCCATCTGCCTCCCAAGTGCTGGGACCAAAGGTGTGAAGTACCACACTCAGCCTTTTATAACCCTCTCAAACTTCACTTCCAGGGGATCTGATGCCCTTTTCTGGTCTCCACAGACATGTATGTGGTGCATATGCATGCACCCGAAACACTTAAAAAGTCTTATAAAAATAAAATCTGAAAGTTGTCTTATGACTTCTACACACACACCATCTCTCCCAGATTGAAAATAAATAATAAATGCACACCAGGCCCCCCAAAAGTGTGTTTCTGTAACTTACTGTTAAGATTTAAAATTTTTTAGCTAGGAGTGGTGGTGCAAGCCTTTAATCCCAGTAACTGAGAGGCAGAGATGGGCACTTCTTAGATTTTTGAGGCTAGTCTGGTCTACATATCAAGTTCCAAGCCAGCCAAAGGTACATAGTGAGATCCTGCCTCAAAAACCCAAATCAAACAAAAAAGCCAGACAAAAATTGTAAACCTTTTGTATTTATGGATATTCTGTCTATAGTCTGCATGAATATTGTCTCTGCACCACATGTGTGCAGTGTCTGTGGTAGCCAGGTATCAGATGCCCTGGAATAAGTTATAGATGGCTGTGAGCCACCTTGTGAGTGCTGGGAATTGAACACAAGACCTCTGGAAGAGCAGGCAGTGCTGTTTTTTGTTTTTTTAAAGATGTATTTATTTATTAATTATATATAGTATTCTATCTGCATGAATGCCTCCACGCCAGAAGAGGGCGCCAGATCACATTACAGATAGTTGTGAGTCACCATGTGGTTGCTCGGAATCAGGACCTCTGAAAGAGCAGTCACTGCTCTTACCTGACAATCCATCTCCCCATTTAAAATTTTAAAAAATATTATTATTATTATTATTATTATTATTATTATTATTATTATTATTAGGTACCCAGAGTGATGTCACAAGCCTTTAATCTCAGCAGTTGGAAGGCAGAAGCAGTCAGATATCCAGGCTAGTACATAGTGAAAACCTGTTTCACAAGACAAGACATCATTCCTACCAATGTGTGTGTTTTATGTGTACGGGCATTTGGCCTTTACACGTGTTTGTGTGCCACACGTGTGTCTGATGCCCTCAGAGGTCATCAATCCCCCTAGAGTTGGTGTTACAACCTAATGTGGGTGTTCTTGGGTCCTCTGCAAAAGCAGCAGATGCTCGCAACCACTTGAGCCCCTCTATAACCATTTCTGTTTCCCCCAAGCAGGGTTTCATGTAACCCTGGGTGGCTTCAAAATTGTTATGTAGCTAAAGAGAACCTTGAACTTCTGATCCTCTGGTCTTCACTTCCCAAGTATTGGCATTACAAAAGTGAGTTGTTTATTTTTATCTTTATTTCAAGACAGGATTTCTCTTTGTAGCCTTGGCTGTCGTGTAACTTGTTCTGTAGACCAGGCTGGCCTCGAATTCAGAGATCCACCTACCTCTGCCTCCTAAGTGCTGGGATTAAAACAAAATTAAATAAAGAAAGCCATCTAGGGCTCAGATGTTTCAGATCCCACAAAAATTGCCAATTGCTGTTTCTCCTCTCTCCCCGCCCTGCCCCCAGCACATCTCCTCTAAAGGAACAAGAACCTTAATCTGCTGGTACAGTGTAAAGTTACAGCACAACAGAACCTGATTCTATCTCAGCACCCCCAAAGGCGTGGCCTGGAAGGCACTTGTACCAATGTACGGACTACTGTGGGGGGCACCGGCCCGGGTTGCCCAGAAATAATGTAGTGGAGACCCGATGGAATCAGCAGGATCTGTATACCCTTCTCTCCACTAGTACAGCACCTGTGCGCATGAGATGTCGCCTGCGCCCCTCTCCGCCCAGCCCCCCACTCTCCTGTCAGATTCCTGTGCTTCTTCCCTCCGCCCCACAGCTCCCCGACAGGTCCCTACTCTCAGGTTCTCCTCTCCCCTCCCCTTCCCTCTTCTTGTCCGGGTCCCCCACTCTCCTCTCCAGTCGGTGTCCCCCACTTTCTTAGGTCCTCCCCGCCCCTCCCCAGATCCCCTCTGCTCTTCTCTCCTCTAAGGTCCCTCTCTGCTCCCTTCGGCCCCCACGTTCTTCCCGACCCCGGCGCTCTGCCCTTCGTATCCCCACAGGCACAGGACTAGATCGGCCCCGAAGATCAGACGAAGTCTCCATGCGCTACCGGTGGGTAGCCCCGGAGGGTCCCTAGACTAGCGGGGCTCTGATTGGCTGCGAAACTCGGGAAGTGCCGGCTCCTGGGTCTACCGACCAATAGGAGCCAGGGGCGGGACCTCGGCGCAGGCGCCGGAAGCTGGGAGGCAAAGAAGGGAACGTCGCGTCGCCGCGCCGGGTCTCGAGCAGCTGCCAGAGCCGTCGGACAGACCGCCGACCCCGCCGCACCATGGCTGAGAGCGACTGGGACACCGTGACGGTGCTGCGCAAGAAGGGCCCCACGGCCGCACAGGCCAAGTCTAAACAGGTGCCCAAACAGTGGGGTCAGCGGGAAGCTGCAGGGCCGCGCGGTGCCCTGCGGTCGCTGGGCCGAGCCTGGCCAGTGGGTGGGAACACGAAAGGAACAGACAGGGTGGGGACCTTGTGGAACAACAGGTGGGGACGGAGTAGGGAAAAGACTGGGGCAGAGGGCAGCTGACCTGGGCGAGGCTGGGGCAAGGGTCAGGAGTTGGGGGATGGGATGTGACCTGAGCTTTGGACTGGGACAGGCCTGGGTGGGGACAGAGGCGGAGTAGGTCAGAGAACCTGGCTGGTCACTAAATGTGGGGTGGGAACAGGGGCATTAGGCGCAGGAGACTTTGGAGCCAGGGCAGAGGCCGTCTTGCTGAAGATTTGGCCTTTACCTGGTATCAGCCTGTGCTGGCATCACTGATGGCATGGTGTTTGTGAGGCCCACCCAGGAGTTCTCAGACTACTGAAGAGTGCTGTCTGAGGCAGTGGTGGTCTTCCGGTGCCCTAGTGTTCTCACCCCACCGTTGGAGCCAAGAGTGCTATGGAGGCTTGAGTAGTATTGACCAGCTTTGAGTTTATTTGCTGCATAGTCAAAGCCAAAATCACAATCCTTTTCTTTCAAAGGGAACTTGGAGTCATCACAAGTGTGTAGAAAGTCTGAATATATTACACAGAGAATGACTGCTCACAAGCCACTTTTCTGAAACATTATGATAATAATGACTGTGATCCAGGTATCACTGTTGGTGGACCTGTTTCCAGGGAGACTACAGGGTTCTGTTGGTGTCATTTCTCATTAGGAGCCATCACTACTGGCTGAGGAAGCCAGGCCAGCATTCCACTTCCTCCTGCTTTACAGCAGAGTTTGGGAGAGAAATAGCTCCATTTTCAATAAAGAATCTATTAGCCTTTATATATATGTGTGTATACACACATATGTGTGTGTAATACATAATTTATCGTGGTGATGATAGTGAATCCAGGACTTTGCGTATTTAATACTAAGCAAGTCTTGCATGGTCGCTGACACTGACCTGGATTCCTATGTGGGCCTCCTGAGTGCTAGGATCACAGGTGTGAGCCACTACACTCAGATTAAGTCTGTCTTAGTTTAGAATCGAGTTGGTTCTTTTAGCAATAGATTAATGCACATTATCTGGATATTTGGGTATTGAGGGGTTTGTGTGCAGTGTACCCCTATTTTTGGGTGGACACATTTTGAAGCATACATTCTGAAGTGGATGCCTGAAATTGATTTGTGCTGGATCCAGAATGGACTGTGTTTTTTCCTACTCATATATAACCATGACAAAGTTTATAAATTCGGCACAGTAAAAAATAGTAGTGAGGGTTGGAGAGATGGTTAAGAATGGTTAAGCATACTTATTGCTCTTGCAGAGGACTCAAGTTCGTGTACAGGCATCAACACGGCAGTTTATACCTGTCAGAAAAGCCAGTTCTAGGGAATCTAACACCCTCTTCTGGCCTCCGGGCACTGTGTGCATGTGGTATATAGACGCATGTGCAGGCAAACATACATGTAAAATAAAAATAAATACATCTTTAAAAAAAGCCAGTCATAACTAATGATTGGAGAAAACCTGCAGTGCACTGTTGTGGTTTCTTTCTTAGGGTCCTACACTTACCCCTCTTTTAGGGATTGGTGTGAAATGATTCATTATCTAAATGATGCCCTAATGTGATGTGAATCAAATAGCCATTGATAGGTAGCATTTGGTTCCTACATTATGATTTCTTGAACATAAAATCTTTTTGGGTGTCTTGGCAGTTATCGGATAAGCTAAGAAGTTGTCAGGTAGAAGAGTAAGGAGCAGGTAGCATGCATACAATTGGACAGAGGCATGGTTTATGTCTCAGTGGGGATGGTATGAAAGAAACACTTCAGAACGTACAACATTTTAAAGTTACAAATTGTTTATTATCTGGAGTGTTTTGTTATCTGGAGTTTAATGGTTCTGAATTAAGTTGACCATGGATCAACCAAAAACGTGAAAGTAAAACTAGAGTGGGGGTGGAGAGCACGCGAACTGAGTTTGGATCGCTTTACCCGGCATTGTGAACCAGTCTTTTAGAACAGTTAGCAGCATGTGGTTGGCCCCACACTCCGCCAAAGCTCATTTTGATTGAAAACCACTTTCTGGTTTTCTAGGCCATCTTAGCAGCTCAGAGACGAGGAGAAGATGTGGAGACATCCAAGAAATGTAGGTATTCCAGTTTCCATTTGCAAAGCAAGGATGTGTTGTGGGATTGCTTGCTTGATGGTATGGTTGGATAGTGCCCTGGAAACCTGTCAGAAGCAAAAACCAGCTACTGGCAGCCAGAAAATAGTCTTGGTCTGTTTGTGCAGCTCTGAGTGGTGTGAAGTCAGCAGGGACTGTTACCTTTCCACTACCTCCTGGTGAGGAATGTGGTGCTGTGGGAAGATTCAGATTGAGGGCTCTTGAGGTCTGTGAAGCCCAGGTCAGCTGGGCCTGGGACCCTGCCAGTCTGGTTCTCATTTGAAAACCCTCCTGTGTTGACTGCAAACCGTTTCTGCTCTGTTCTGCTCACATTGCCTCCAGGGGCTGCTGGCCAGAACAAGCAGCATTCCATCACTAAGAACACAGCCAAGCTAGACCGCGAGACAGAGGAACTGCATCACGACAGGGTGACCCTGGAGGTGGGCAAAGTGATTCAGCGGGGCCGGCAGAGCAAGGGCCTGACGCAGAAGGACCTGGCCACGGTGAGGCTTTTGTAGCTGTGGAGTGGGGACAGGTGGCAGGTGCTTAGACAGCATAGGGAAGGTGGGTTCACTGCATGGTGGCTTTGGGACCTTGCCCTAACATAACCCAAATCCTTTGGGAAAGACAGGTTAGAGAAGCTGTAGCTCTCTTTGTACTAGACTTGTCTGTATGGGGGTACCAGGGACCCCAAAGATGACTGTGGGTACCTCCCCTGGCTTCTACAACACATCTTATTGAACTAGTATGGCTAAGGTGCATCTTTTCTTCAGAAAATCAATGAAAAACCGCAAGTCATCGCAGACTATGAAAGTGGACGGGCCATTCCGAATAACCAGGTTTTGGGCAAAATTGAGAGAGCCATTGGTGAGTGTCTTCCCTGGCAGCCTTGGACAAGGCATTGCCCTTCTGTACGGGGTGGCAAGGGCTGAGATGGCAGGCCTCTGTCCTCGGGAGGCCATGCTGCTAGAATCCTGCCTAAAGGCTTGAGAATTGGTGGGACTGCAGAACCCTGATGAAATGGTGTCTTGGGTCCTTCTATAGCTAGCATCCAGTCAGAATACACTGCTGTCAGGGTGCCTATATGGCACTTGCTTACTTCTACAGTGCACCTCCACTGAGGCCCAGTGCAGTGTTTCAGTTCTGGGACAAGATATCAAGATGTTTGTATTCTCATCTTTTAAAATTTTATTTATTATTTTGGTTTTCTTCTGTCATGGAACTCACCATGTAGGCAAGGCTGGCCTTGAACTCAGAGATCTGCGTCTCTGCCTCCTATGTGCATTAAAGGCGTGCACCACCACGTCTGGCTTAGATTTTATTTTTTATATAGAGTCTCTGTAGCTCAGGCTGGCCTCAAACTCACATCAATTCTACCTCAGTCTCCTCTGAGTTCTGGGATTGCTGGTGTGAGCCACCGTGCTCAGCCTGGTCCTCAACCCTTTTTAAGATGCCTGGCCACATTCTAATATCAGATGTGAAAGCAGCCCTCTGTGTGGAGGCCCTATGATGCTAGTAAACAGTTATGGAAAACAGAGCAGGGAGGTTGGGCAGGTGCAGGAAGCTGCAGAGTGGTCAGCATCTTGCTGGCTTGTTTCAGGCCTCAAGCTCCGGGGGAAGGACATCGGGAAGCCTATCGAGAAGGGGCCGAAGGCGAAATGAACACAAAGCCTCGAAGCCAGTGGTTCCGGCTGAGCTCTTCTGGCTGGTCCTCCCGGACCACCAGCACTGCCGTGGGTTTCCTCACATGGTCAAACGGAACACGAGGTGGGGGGGTCAGGCCTGTGTGCCCCCTTAACCCATACCTGCTGTCAAACAAAGCATAACCTTGCAAAGTGATAGCTTCTTGGCTTTTTCCTCCCTGCCTTCTGACCTCAGCAGGGGTGCGCTCCTGCACCTTCTGTCCCATGGACAGCTGGCTGCAGTGGGGAGTTCAGGTGTGGGGAAGTAGAACTCTGGGATAGAGTGCCTGGAAGAAGGTGCTGTCTTTTAAGAGCCTGTGCTCTGCTGGAGAGAAGCAGGGCCTAGCACTGTAGATCTTTACCATAGATCACAGTTGTGGGGGATGAAAGCAGCCTCCTTCATGATAGATACTTCACTGGGACCTGAGGAATTTGAAAGTTCTTTCTCTGCTCAGAGAAGTGGGTATCAGTCAACCTTATAATACCTGAAGATGCAGGGTGGTACCTGGCCATGGCCCACCACCGCTTTTCCATGGAACTGAATTTTAGACAGGCAGGAACCTCGCTTGGAACATATAATATCTATGGTTTGGACAGGTTTCCTTGGATAGGAAGGGAGCACCTGATTGTTGAGGTATGAATGTCCACTCCCCTTCCCTGAGGACAGCCCTTGGGGCCCCTCAGTCCTCAGTGAAACCATAGCTAAAGCATATGGAAGATCAGAGCTTCAGAAACCGTTCTTGGAACAGACGTGAGTTACCATCTCTTAATTAGGATCCTGATTCAGGATGGTAGCCCCAGATCTGTTCTTACATTTTAGTCCAAAGGCTAAAGTGCAGCTTGCCTTCGGGTGTCCTGCTGTGAAACGTGATGGGTGTACCTAGTTGACCTCAGGTCACCACCTGCAGCCCTTTATTCCCCTCACCAGACCAGTTTCATGGTACCATGTCTAGTTGCTTTTACACCCCAGTTTTCCCTGTATCTGTGGGGTGATTCCATCCTCAATAGGTACAAAATCACCTGGAAAGGTAGAAGCTGAGCCCATTCCTTTCTTGATAGGGTGGTAGGGCCTTTGGTGGATCCTGTAATCTCTGGGCTGCACCAAAGGCAATGAGGGTTTCACATCGTTCCCTGAATTCTGACTTAGTTTAGGTCTTGAATCCTGGGAGGGCCACCGACCTGCCAGCTATGATATATCCTGCCAAGTATAGCATATATGAAGTGCAGCCTGAAAGCCTGGGTTGCCCTCACTGGTGTGGAACATTTATTCACTGTGCAAGGATCTCTCTACCCTTGATGACACCAGAGGGCAAAGTTACAAGGTGGAGGAAGAGCTGTAGAGGCTAAGCATGACCCAGTCCCTACTTCCAGGCTTAGAGGCTAAGCATGACCCAATCCCTACTTCCAGGCTCAGATGTAGAAGGTCAGGTATCTATGAGGGCTGAATGCTGTGAGAGTTGGTAGGAGAGGCCAGGCCTTGTCTGGTCTATGAGCTGCTGGTGACGGATTCGGGGAGGGTCACTTGATCCTAGGAAGAAGGAAGGAATATTGGACAGCTGCTGCTGAAGGCAGTCTGGACTTGGGACAGGTGGGGCAGGGTACCTCTTCCTAAGTCCTGGCCCACCACGTCTTGCTTTCCCATCATTACTCATAGAGGCAGAACCTCCCTCTTGCCCACATCCATGGGTTCCTACCGCATTGAAGAGGATATTGTCAAAACCAGAGGTTGCTGTGTCTGTTCTCTGGAAGGGGCAGCCCTGTTTCTGCAGCCAGTGCCAACCCCCAATGCCCAGGAGCACCAGGAACACGAAGAAGAGGAGAGCTCCTCCAACAGCAGCGGGCACAGACATGGGTGCTGCCATTTCACCTGAGGGCAGACAGGGCACTTAGGTTCTCCACATAGCTCCCAGTCCTGTGTTAGGATCCTGTTTCCAGGATTGCTGACAAGGAATGAGCCTGGTGGCTTCAGGGTGTTTGCTTGTTGATCTGTTAGCACAATGCTGAAGACCTGCTCCACCTCTTCCTCCCAGAATGATGGCAGCCAGCGACTGCCAATGTGGTCTCTGCTCCTTCAAGGCAGTTCTTGCCAGGAGAGACAGTGAAAGCTGATGCAGCCCCTATGTACAACCCACCCCATGTGAGTATGGTTCTGTGAGGCATAGTGGGGAGAACACAGAGCCCAGTCTTGGTTCAGCTGGTTTCCTGAGCTGGGCACATGGTACTTGCAGCCATCTGAACCACCAACCTAAGCCTGGCAAGGTTCAGGACAGGTCTGGCCATCCTGGAGCCCGGTGCTTACCCTGGCTAGATACAGGCTGCTGGCAGTGTTGCCCTGCCAAATACTTCACGTCATCGAGGGCAATGGGCCCCAGAGCTGGCTGGCTACCCAGAGTGGCTTCAAAAACAATCTGACAGGGAAGGAAAAGGCCATGAGCATCTGGAGGGACAGAGGGAGGGGAGGGAGGAGAGCTCCCGAGACCTTACCTGGAACTCCTCAGAATTGGACACTTCGATCTGGACTTGGATCCACTGGTGTCGCAAGTGTCCAGCCTGATGCCACACAGCTAGCTGGCCTTGAGTACTGCTCAGGAGCACTCTCAGCTCACCCTTATCTGAGAGAAGAACCATGGCAAGTCAGCTTAGGGACCCAGAGAATACCTCTGTGTCTAACCCAAGCCCCTGTCCCTCTACACCCAAGGCCCAGCTACTCACAGAAATGCTCAGGAAAGCCCATGTAGTACCAGAAGTGGAGGCATGAGGCTGTCGTTGCTGGCAGTGGCTCACTGCGCAGCCAGGCTGCTCGGCCTCCAGGACCTAGCACGCTGGTTTCAAAGAAAGCAAAGTGGCCTGGAAATGAGAGGGTAGGATGTGCTGGTTCCGGACATGATGGTCTCTAACTTGAGGGAAGTTGGGCAAGCACAGACAAGTTTTATGAGATGGTATTAGCCGAGGCCCCACTTCAGCCAGTTTGTACCTGCCTCTGTGCCCAGGGTGTGATCCACTATGGGTCTGGGGTAGCGGGATGGGGTGGCTCCACTGCTCCAGTCCCAGCTGTACCCACCTAGGCTGGGCCATGCCAGGTGGCTCCACCCACACAGGCCAGATTCAAAGTCACAGGACCCTGCAAGGAACCAGCAAGTAAGCAGAGCTGCCCCACTAAGTGTCATCAGGCCTGGGCAGGGCCAGGTGGCCAGAGTTGTTTTGAGTGTGGGTATGGTACTACTCAGGCCATAGCTACCTGCTCACCTGGCTGAGCACAGGGCCCATCTTGGAGGAGAAGGTCATCTAGAGCTATGTAGGAACGCTCCACACCTGCAGCCACAGCCTCAAACACTACCTACAGGGTATAGAGCCACAGACCATGCAGGCTGGTCCTGACAGCCTTTGAACATGAGAAGGCTTTCCTCTTCCCACCCAGGCACTCACTCTCCAGGTCTGCTCAGCCTGCACAGTCACACTGCCCAGACGCCAGGCAAACCCACCATGGGCACTGATGCTGAGCTCCTGGCGCCTTGTGCTCTCTTCCAGGTGTACCCTCAGGGTGCCTACCCACAGAGAACCAACCAGGTTATCTGACTTGGGGCTCCCTAGTCATAGACAGGGGCCTTTCCCTTTCCTATATCCCCTCACCTGGGTTATGGAGGCTCAGATGGTACCAGAAGGTCAGGCAGGCAGGCTGGGTCAAGGGCTGGTGCTCCTCTGAAGTCAGAGAGGCCACATGACCCTTGGGCAGTAAATTTGGGCTAGTGTCTACTATCATGTAGTGCCCTGGGGGAAGGGAGACCACCATCAGCTTGCCTTCTCCTGGCCGGCCCTCTGTACCCCTACCTCAGCCAAACCAGTACCTTGGGCTGTTTCTGTGGTGTGGTCTGTCCAAGGACCCCAAGGAACATGACCTGAGGCATTATTCTGGCGCTTCCACAGTCCCAAGTCCCCAGGAGAGAAGCCACACTCAGAATCTTCAAAGGAACAGCTCCTGGGAGCCCAGCAGGGGCCTGGCCTAACAGCCATGTCATCCAAGGCCATTGTGCCATGATACCCATCCCGGAGGCCTTCAAACAGCAGCTGAGGGTGGAGAGTGGTAATTGGCGGGGGCCAACCCTACACCATGTACCAAGTGCCAAGCTCACCCTCACCTGGTACTTGGTGCCAGCCTCTAGTTGATGGTGAAGAGTGACCCAAGCCTGGTGCCAGCGGTTGCCATGGGTTCCTGACCTGGACCACAGTATTGTGTCTTCCTGCCCATCCTTCCTCATGGCCAAGCGCAGTGTTCCTGGGGAGGAGTGGAGTTTGGAGGGGAACCGGCCCTAAAACTCAGGCTGTAATGGGCACTAAATACATCCAGAGGCTCTAAGAGCTGAGACTCACCAATCTGGGGCCCATACAGGTGGTACCAAAAGCTGAGACATTCCTTGGGGACAAGTGGCACCTGGGGTCTTGTGAGCAAGAGAGCACTTTGTCCATAAGCAGGTGGGTCCGTGGGATCCAGGAACATGAAAAAGCCTGCAGGAGATGAAAAGCTGAGTGGCAGAAATGCTCTCACAGCCCCAGTTTGCAGCCCCCTCCTAGGCCTCAGAGACCATGGGTCTGAGAACTACCCTACCTTGGCCAGTGGTGTGGTCACACTCAGAGCCATGGCTTTTCACACGGCGCCAATGGGCATCTGTGAGGTGGCCTGTGTGCCAGCTGCACGAGTCCCGTTCAAAGTTACAGGAAACCTCTGGAGGTAGGTGGAGGTGGGTGGAGTCAGCAGAGGTAGACTGGGTAGGGGCCCATAGGTGGGGATGGGAGATGGGCAGGAGAAACCTTGGTCACTCTCAGTGGTCATTATGGGGTTGCAGTCTCTCATGGTCACATTATCCACCCCAGCCACCTGCTCGCCAGGGCCATCTAAGTCCACCAGACCGACAAACTCCAACTTTAGCAGATAGAGGGAAAAGACTGTCAGTTAGGAGCAGGTGCATTATAGACTCCTCATCCTGGACGGCCATCCTCACCTGGAATGGCCGGCGGCGTGCCCCAAGAGGAATCTTCTCAACAGTCCAGCCCCTGCTGCTGCTGCTGCTTGGGGCCTGCCACACCAGCTCCCGAAAGCCATTCTCCACCACAATTAGTGCCAAGAAGCCTGACCAAGGGAGTTTGGGTAGGTCATCCTCTGGGATTCCTGGGGGTTGGGTCTGGGGCCAGGAGGAATGTAGTACCTTGGGGATGACTATGAAAATGGTAAGCCATGTGGAGTTCACAGCGAGGGCCAGAGGGGCCCAGGGCAGGTGTGAGAGCCCGGGCCTCAGATCTGAGCTGCCCCCAGGCCTTCTGTAGTGACAGGAAGTGCCCTATTGGAAGAGCAAGGTACCAAGGTCATTGCTCTAGTATCCCTAATTTACAGACTCTCTGGGGAGGGGCTCCTGTGGGGAAGTTGCCTCACCTGGAACATCCCAGTTGGCATCCCTGGCAGGCTTTCTGTTCTGGGCTTCAGTTCTCTGCCATTGCAGCTTTCCTACACTGGTGTCCTCCCAGCCTCCAGCAGAGGCAGACTCAAAGTCTGTGGTGCCTGTAACAATAGTAGCCTGCTCTGAAAGGCAGCCAAACCCAGTTCTCTGGCCTTCCTAGGCCCTCGGCACGTGTGGAACCCAGGCTCTGATTGGCCTCACCACACTTCTGTTCATCCTCGCCCTCTGCACATTGCTGCTGGAAATCACACAGCTGCTCTGGGGGCACACACAGTTCTCCACAGGAGAGATGTCCTGGCTCACAGGCTTCCTGGGACAGCTTGATGGATGTCACGGGACAGAGGGCTAATGCCTCAGGTCCAAAACATGATTGCAGAGTGGACACATCTGGAGCAGAATTGAAGTCAGGTCAGAGTGGGTGAGGGCCTTGCTTTTCCTGGGCAGGCCAGGGGAGGGCCTTGAAAAGATCACCTGCAACAGATTTGCAGTGGTTGGACATGATGAGGTCATCCAGGCCCACGATGCCCCCTGGACCAGTGTCTCCAGCTAGAAGGAGCTGAGGGCAGGAAGGGCTCAGGGAGGGCCAAGCCCTATTCTTTCTGATATCCCCTTCCCGTTTATTCACTGCTGTACTTCATAAGTTGCCAGACACTCAACCTCTCCCACTGAGCAGCCCTCAAGAGTGACTGCAAAGCACCCCATTTCTTTGCATGCTCTAGGCAGGGTTCCCTGAGTCCCACTCCAGTATCCCAGTCACCACCTGGCTAGCCTCACCCGGAATGGGTGGGCACTTTGTATGTCAACCCGGTCTCTGACCCAGGTTGTCCCCAGCTCTCCATGGTGACTCCGTAGCAGGACAGGATCCCGGGAGGTGTTGAGCCCCTGTGCCTGCAGGAACAACTGGAAGCGGCTGGTCTCAGACCCATGCAGGTAGTAATAGAAGGTGAGCTGGAACAGAACTCTCAGGCTGTCAGGGGCCTCTGGCCTCCAGACAACCAGAAAGGGCAGTCCCATGTGCCTCTCCTTTTCTCACACACCCATCTCACCGAGCAGTTGTAGAGGACCGAGGCTTGAAACACTGGGCTGAAGAGGACAGCAGAGGTGCCAGGCTTGGCCACAGAAACTAGGAAGAAGCCTGTGAGAGAGGGCAAATGTGGGTCAGGGTCATTGGGAGATAGATGAGTGGAAAGAGCCATAGCCAGGGTCTGTTGGAGACCTCACCATATGCACTATTCCGGCTGTGATCTCGGTGGGGCCAGCCAGGGTTCACCATGCTGCCAGCACTCTGGTTCCGGGTCCAGCCCTCCAATTGGTTCCATGGTCCCAGGCCTGTCTCAAAGTCAGTGGCCATGTGCTGGCCTAAGGAGTGGGGGTGAGGGGTTATCAGGGCCACTGAGTAGGGTGCTCTGTAGTCAGACGGCCCTGGTTCCAGGGAAGCGCTGGCTGTCCTACCCAGAACGGCTGTGCCAATGTCCATTTTTCTGCAGTGGCCCCACTAGATCAAGGTCTAGCTTCCTGGTCTCCTTCTAGAGCCCCTCACCCTACCCGGCCCTAGATGGCCCCAGCCTCACTGCAGATGAGCGGGTCTTCATCAGATCTGTCACCACAGTTGTCTTCTCCGTCACACAGCTGGTGGGACTCCACACAAGCCTTGTTCTGGCAGTGATGGTACCCTAGGGGGCAGCTGGCCTGAGGGGCTGAGGTAGAAAAGAGTTAACATTCACTTTGGCCCCAGGATTTGGAATAGAAGTATCCAAGGGAGAGGCTGAAGACTCAGGGAGGTGGGCACTGAAGGTCTCCCAGCTTTGGACAGGATGGTAGGCAGTCTTACTGGGCAGCCCACAGTCCCGGAACTCCACATCATCCAAGACCACAGCACCCCTGTGGGTAGCATTTCGGGTGGCAGAAAATGTCACCTGGAAAGAGGAAGGGTCCTTGGGACCTAGATCAGTGCCCAGACCCTCCCTGTTGTCCCCAGCCTGGAAGACCACTCAGCTTACTTTGAAGTCACCAGGGACACGGCCAGTGTTCACGGCTAGCTCCTGCCAGCCAGGACCCCAGGGTCCGGAGCTCTGCCACAGGATCAGTGTCTCTACACCATGGGTCAGCTCCAGCCGCAGCTCAGCAACATCTATAGTATTTTGAGTGATCTTGGGGCATCTTTAGCCCCTCGATGCCCCTCTCCAGTCTACCAGCTGTACCCTGACCCTCTTTTGGAGTATCCTTCTGTTTCTGTAGCCATATCTTTCCTCGCCCAGCCTTTTCCCTGAACCACTTGGCCTTGAACTTCAGGGATCCACAGCACATACCGCTAGAGGCTGTGTGGTACCAGAGTCTCAGCTCACAGGCAGGGGCTGCCTCACGCATGACAGGGGAGCGCAGAGTTGCAGTGGATGCCTCCTTCCCATGGTGGGTTCCCACAGCCATGTACCAGCCTGGCCAAGGGTGAGAGAGGTTAGAAGGGCGGACAGGAAACCAAGACTGGAGGTAGCAGAAGAGTAACGGTGTATGACACGGATTCAGGTCTTACCCAAGTCAGTGCCAAGTGTATGGTCAGAACGAAAGCCAGCACTATCTAGCACTGCCCCTGCCCGGTCTCGAAGCCAGCGATAGCCTGAGGTACTGATGTCCTGCCAACCACAGGGATCCTGCTCAAAGCTGCAGGTGAAAGGGGTACTTGGAGTAGACGGAGCACCGTAGAAACCTAGGAGAATGAGTGGTCAGGGGTCTGCCTTTACACTGCCACTCCCTGCCACCCCCACCCGACTGGCTCACCACACTGGGCTTCATCAGAACAGTCTCCACAGTCACACACAAAGTTGCATACAGCTTCAATGGGACTTCTACAGTGGCCGGGGACCCAGGTCTTGCTTAGGGACTGTGCAGCTGGCAGAGTAAAAGCCAAGTGAATGCAGAGCAAGGTGATGAGCTGTTTTTAATTTTTTAAATGTGTGTGTGTGTGTGTGTGTACATACATGTGGTGTAGAGGTGTCAGAGGACAACTGAGGTGGGAGTCATTTATTTCCTTCCAACATGTGCATGTGGGGGACCCTGGGATTAAAAAATGCCACCAGGCTTGACAGCAAATGCCTTTACTTTCTGAGCCATCTTGTCAGCCATGACTGGCTGTTTACAGCAGTATAAATTCTATTTCTATAGAAACCCCAGACCTGAGCAGGCCAAGGTTCTAGTCGATTGACTTCGGAGCACAGAAACCTGGCATCTACCAAGAACTGCCATTGTGGCTCTACATCAAAAGTAAACAAAATGCCTTCATGCCTTCCTAGTCCACAGAGCCCCTGCATGCCAGAGAGGGGAAAGGGCTCTTGACAAGAAACATCCCATATGGAAGGCACAGGAGCCCACACGACTAGGAATTGGAAGCTTCCAGTAGAGCCCTGTCCCTCATAAGAAAACACAAGGGATTTCCACATGTTCCACAATGGGAGAGTAGCAGGCAAAGGCTCAGGGAACTGGGTAGATGGTCACCTATGATGTCCCATGGCCTCTGTTCTAGGACAGGGAGGTAAGATTTAGGTTAGCAATCCCCAGCCCTGTTGGTTTGTTCTGGATGCCCCCATCATAGACAACCCACTTCTGACAAGTTCCTGTATTTGCCGTGATACCAAATGGCATCAGGTGGCAGTTTACTCACCCATAAATAGGACCAAGGTTGAAAGGAGGTGGCTAGGCAGGTACATGGCCAGGTGGGAGGATGTCCCAGTGGTAGTGAGGCTGTGTAGCCTGGAGATGTTACTCAGTTATCAGTCCAAAGTGGCCTCACAAGCTGAATTAGCTCTCAGTGGAAAGGGCTCAGCTCCTTTATACCTGTAGTCCCTTGGCTGGTCCCACCCAATGATGACAGGCCAAGCATCCAGTTGTAAAAGTATCTCTAGAAGGGGGCCCCTGCTTGGCTCTTTCTGACTAAAGGTCAGGTCTTGGCCATCCTGTGCATCCACCCAGCCCTGCCCTGCCCTGCCCACTGGAGGTTTCTATTGGAATGTGAAAAGACTGGGGACCCCACTTGCAAGGCTCTAAGATTCTCTTATGGGTCCTACAGCCCCACTCTGGTGCAGGGCAAGGATGTCTACTCAGTGTCTGCACATGGCCATCCAGTATATGTTCACAAGCTTCCCCTGCTCTGTGCTTAGGGGATCAGATCAGGTCAAGTCCTGTGTCAGGATGTGGTGTCCTCTTTCATACCAGCTCTAACTCAAACCGTGCCACTCTGCTAACTATTCTGGGGTGTGTGTGAGAGAGGAAGTCTCATGTGGGCCAGGCTGGCCTGAACTCACTCTGTAGCTGGGGATAACTTCTCCTCTCGCCTCCACCTCTGAACTGCTCTAAGATTTATCTTAGTGTGACACTGGAGCTAGTCTCACCTGATCCTACCTGCTGACCTATAGAACGGTATCTCAGGACTGTCCACTTACAGTCTACAGGAACGTCATGAGCTGACAAAGGCTGGCCCAAGTATGGTAAGGGATGTCCCAGCCCTGGCTTTCCCTAGTACCCCCTATAATGGTACACTGTGCATGGGACTTCTTAGAGCAGGGGTTAAGCTTGTCCCTACCCACTATTCTATTCAGTGAGGTAGAGTTGATACAGACACTTATGCTTAGGGCGTGTGAATGGTCCAGGGACTAAGGCATATACGAAGTCAGAAATCCTGAATGAATGAGACACAAGCACTTAGTGTGCAGCCACAGAGTCCTAAGGATTGTGGATAGCATCATGAACCTTCCTTGTTGGCTGATCACCCAGGGATATCAGGCTTGGACTGAGAACAGATTTATAATACAGCCTGTCAGCTACCCAGGACAGTGGTTGCCAGGACCCTTTCCTGCTGGGATTCCTGGATGAACTACAGGAAGGGGGCACTTGTAGGCACCCCAGGCCTTGGGTGGCCAGGAACTGACTTCTTGTGCAAGCCTTCATGGGGCCTCCTCCCCTAGATGTCCTTGGGGATAGCAGCTTCATGGAGGAGCAATCAGGCCATAAATGGTAGCAACTCGGGGGCCCCTTATCTGAATCCAAAACGCTGAGTATGCACCAATATTCCCTAGGGCCTCCTGGAGCTGAGTAGGTCTATCCTGTGGCAACCAAAGGTAGCAAAGCCAAAACACAAGTCAGGGACTAGCAGGTACATCAATGCTTTTAATTCCCATGGACCAGACTGGTCCAGTTTCTAAGGCCTGGCAGGTGGCATGTTGCCCAAGGTATGAAAGAAAAACACAGGGCCAGTCTCTCAGGAGACAACACAGCAAGAACAGAGTCCTGACTTAGTTGTTGGGGGGCAGGGCCTCAGTAGCCATCGTCAGCCCAGGTGACCTCATAATCAGGATACTTGGCTTTGATCTTCTCGGTTGATACAGAGTGCTGGGCACGACCATAACCCTAGAGAGAAGATGACCACTAGTCTGCCTGGTCTTTTGCTCTGCGAGTCCACCCAGCAGCCACCACAATAGCAGGCATGGGAAAAGTAACCAAACCCTATCATCCTAACCACGCTGGGAATAGAATGGGGGCTGAGGAGCTCCAGGAATGGTCTTTATAAAAAGAGATGGGAGACAGATGGTCAGGGCTGTGAGCTTGACCCCAAGGGCCTCCCAGAGAGACAGAATATAGACCATAAGGACCTAGGTAAGAAGGGAGCCCAAGAGAGGTGGCTTCCAATCACTCTGGTATCATATGGGAAATACGGGGAAAGGAAAACCAGAGAGAGCCCTTAAGTGTTCTGTGGCTTTAACTTTCAGAGTTCCAGAGGTGGCCTGGGTGGCAGGTCAGGGGCTCAGACTCATAAGGGTGACTTCTGTAGTCGGGACTGGGAACTGGAGCTCACCATAGAGTAGCCATACACGTGTATTTTCCTGTCCTGGCTCTGATGGGAGATGCGTCCTCCGCCTAGGCACTCACAGTCATAGCCGTTCTTCTGCAGCTCGCCTGACACTTTGTCATAGATATCCGCTGGCATGGGGAGAATGGCCTCAAAATATGCCCTTGGTTGGCCCCATAATGGACTCTAGGGCTGGATATGGAGGCCTGAAGCTCCACTCTTGGTGGGTCTTTTACCCAGTGGAATTGAAACCCTCCCCCACAGGCACAAGTATGAACGGAAGAAGACACTCTTGAAGTCGGTGAGGGGATTAAAAAGGATCCGGTCTCGCACTCCTTTCTGCCCAGAATCCCGATTTTTCTAGGTCAGCCTGGGCACAGTACATTAGCATTCACTGCCCAGCCACTAGCAACTGCTAGGTTCAGGCCCCGCCCCCAGCCTTCGTCCCACCTCACAGGCGCAGAGGCCCCGCCCTCACCGTGGTACTCAGCCCATTTGTAGCCACGCACGATTTCCTTGCACTCCTTCGTCGGCTCCCCGGAGGGTGGTACTAAGTGGACTCGAATCAGCACGTACTTGAAGACGCCATCGGAATCGATGTCCACATCAGGAATCTGAGCGAGGTCTGCCGCCATGTTGCCCAAAGCGCTCGGTCTCAGGACCCCAGAACCCCTTTCCCAACCCGACCAAGACCTTAGCGTGTGGGAGGCGGGCCCTTTGGCTGCCCCAACCAATCCCGTGAAGGGATGTTTCCCGAGGCCCAGAGCCTCAGCCAGTTGTACTTTCGATCTGAGTCATGGACTAGCCAATTGTAATCCAGTTCTTTGCAGCTTTGAGATCACGCGTCCGAGTTACAGAAGCTGCAGTATAGGGAAATCTGTGATGCACAAGTCAAGCTGCTGGAGGCGGAGCAGCGAGAGGATGCAGTGACGCACCCCGCCTCCACTCCTGGGTCCTAGGGCTTCAATCCCTTAGCATAAACCATTAAATCCGAAGTCATCTCTTCCCCAACACCCATAAGCCCGAGGATCTCTCTCCCACCTCTCCAAGTTCAAGGACTCCCCTGCCTGACCTCTTCACACCCTCGGGTCTCCCCTTCCACAATATACTCACATCCAAGGTCTCCGGTTGCCAAGCTCCTACGCCCCAGCCTCAAAGCCTCTACCCAACGCTCCCCACCACAGAGTTAGTAGCAGCTACATTCAAATTCTTTTTTACTTGGTTCGAAAGCACTCGCCCTTTGGAAATAGGCGAGTTCTTGCCAGGGGCATTCTTGCCAGCCTGCCGCAGGAAAGAATGTGGAGGCCCTGGGGAGGGCGGCAGGCGGCGCGGCAGCAAGTGTTGCAAGAGCGGCGGCATCGGGCAGGTGCTAAGACACAGGCCATGGTGGGAGCTCTGGTCTGTCCCTGGGACACACAACGGGGAGGGGGAGGGTAGTGATGCAGGGACACCGCCCGCGCGCGAGCAGGGAGTTGTCCCAGGCTCCCGCACTTGACGTTCCCTACCTCCGAAGGGGCTTCTGGCTCCTAGAGAGCTTCTGGTCTTGAGTCTCACTGGATCATATCCTCCCTGGAGCCCTGGGCTCGGATCCGGGTTCAGTTAGGTTGCAGGGATCCGGCAAGGGGCCCAGGGCTGTCTAGGCCTACACTCTCTACAACACATCAGACTTTGGCTTTGACTCTCAGCTTGGAGCTCAGCCAGGGCTAGTATGCAGCAGCACTTTGGTGCCTAGGTTGGACTCAGGGTAGGCAGCACCGGCTCCCTAACAGCTCCCACACCTGGTGGCTCACTACTCTGCAGCCCAACCAGTTTCTAATTAGGGACTGCCCCTTCTTATTCATTCCCAAGTCAGTCAGCAAGCAGGTGCTGCTCTCAGTAGGATCCCCTGCTAATTCATCAGCATACACTTCTCACATCCCTGGGAGATTAAGGCCTTAGCTTCCATGTTCTCTGGAGGGTGGATTTTTAGGGCTATCTTGTGGAGTAGGTGTGGGTGAGCTCAAACCCTCACCCAGCCAGATTTTAACTCTGGCCTGCCCACCAGCCATACTCTACTCCTGCTCAGGTTCCCCTCTGGTTAGGTGGCTTGTGCCTTGACCTGAAGAGTGTCCCCCTTCCCCCCAGTATTTTAGCTGGTCTTGCAAGAGCCCAGATCAGGGTGACCAGGGATGCGGGAACCTCAGCACAGGCAGCACTGTTAGTGTGTGGCGCTGGCCCTACCCATTGCCTCAGAGCCTAGGGATGCACAGGAACTAGGCCTCTGAGCCTGACACACCCCAGACACAGGAGGAGGGTCAGGGGAGTGCTTACAATAAGGATATTAGGCTTTGGTCAACATGAACTTCGGGACTAGGAAGGAAAGGAATGGATCTAGGGTTAGGGGGCTATAGCAAGCACCCACAACGTGTATCAAGTTTGTCCCCACAGGATGTGTGTAGTAGTAACCTTCCATTAGAAGGAGGGTCCCGCGGTCCTCAGGCCCACCCCACCTCCCAGCGGGGAGCACCGAGGGCGAGGACCGGCCTCTTGGGGAGCGCCCCCCACCCCCTTCCCAGGCTGACTTGGGGAGAGTCTAGGATGTGGGATCTGGGTGATGTGGCTGAGAACAGAAAGAGAAGCAGCTGATGGGAAACAGGGCAGCCAGGGTGGGCCAGAGGTGGGCTCCTACGCAAAGTTAGAGGTTTGGAGTGGGTGGAGCTCAGGGCAGAGAATTTGTAGAAGACTAAGGGAGGCTCCGGGGGTTTAGCGGAGCGCTGAACCAACTAGTCCAGATTCTGGGGGCAGTCTTGATGGATCAGGCAGGGCCTGAGTAGAGTAGGCAGGGCTCTGGTCAGAGCCTGTGCCTAATGGTCCCATGGCTCACATGATGTCGTCTAGCAGATTGGCGCTGGCTACCCAGTCGAGTGCCCGCGGCTCGGAAGCAGCCATGATCATGCACATGAAGGGGCGGCCAGTGCGCCGATCAGTGGGATAGATGGTGGTGGGCGTGAAGCGCCGGTTATCCTCCACGAACTCGCAGAGCTGCTCATAGACGCGTGGGAACTCATGGCGGAGGAAGACGCCGCGCAGTCGCAGTTCACGTTGGATGTGGATGAAGGCTACTTCACGCGCGCGCCGGCCGGCCTCACCTTCCTGGTCCAGGCCGGCAGTGCCTGGAGGTGGCGTTAGGATCAGCGTTTCCATGTCTGGATCTCCGCCACGCGCAGGAGGAGGCCGCGTCGGGCTGCCGGCGGCCAGGGCCACCTTGGCGAACTTGCGCACAGTGGGCCCAGGGCTGCGCGGCGCTGGCCGGGCAGCGGCTCCGGGGGTTGTAGCGCCGGGGCCCACAGCCACCGACACACTAAGCAGGAAGCACTCGGCGGGCTCGTAGAGCCTTCCCGCAGCCGCCAGCTCTCGCGCATAGCTCCCCAGGGGCGCCGCATGTGTAGCCAGCTCGCGCAGTGATAGGTAGGTGGGCGATAGTAATAGCCCTTCGAGGCCAAAGCGTAGGAAATTGTCGGCAGAGCCCGGGCTTGGGAAGCCCAAGAACAGCACACCCCGGCCCCGCGACAGGAACCCGACGCGCGCTATACGCGAGAAGGCGCGATGCACCGGGCTGCTGTCGCGGCAGAACTGCAGCACGTGGCGGCACACGCTACCCACGCGGCCATACACGCAACGCGCTTTGTGCGCATCCCAGTCCTCTCGGCGGCACAGACGCGAACAGTAGTAGGTATAGCAACTGTGGCACGACTTGAAGTAGAGGCAGGCGTTGAACATGGTCTCGGTCCGCCGACAGCGCGCGTTGGAGCAGGTCATCAAGTCATCCTCGTCTGCGCTGGGTTCCGGAGAAGCGTCGGCTGCCTCGCCCGAGCCTGTGGGCTCCTCGGTGCTGCCAGCCGAGGCCGGGGGCGAGCGTGACGGTGCCAGCGCGGTTGCTCCTCCGGGGCCCGCAGACCGTGAGTCCAGCAGGCGGCGCAGTTGGCGGCCTAAACCTTCGGCGGCTGGCTCCGGGGCCTGGCCCGGTGGCCGTGAGTCGATGACCAGGTCGGTGATGAGCTCGTCCAGCTGCTCGAGACTGCGCTGGCGGCTGGAGACAGGGACCTCGGGGACGGTGGGTGCGGGCTGACGCTGTCGGCCCCCAGGCAATTCCCAGCCCCTGGCAGTCGGGCGCTCTACCGAGCGCAGGTCGTTGTCCGTGATGGTAATCTCCGGTGTGATGTACCAGTTGCGGCCCAGGCTTTCCCCACCACGGCCCTTTTCTGTCAGCGACGTCTCGGACAGCGACAGTGCTGCATAGCGTCTGGGTGAGGTGGACAGGTTCACTACAACTGGTGGACGCCGGCCTTCCGGGGATGAGCCCCGTGTATCCCGAACCTCGCGCCCCAGCAGGTTCTCATAGCTGCGGCCGCGTCCTAGAGGGTCTTCACGACGAGGACCAGGAGCCAGGATGTTGTCCCAAGATCGAGAGTAGTGGCGGCTATCTGTTACCAGCCGGGGCGGGCTTGTGCCGGTGCCACCGTGCCACGAGGCCAACAGTGGTCCAGGGGCAGGAGGAGGCACCACCTGAAGGGTGCGGTAAGGCCTCGGACCCCAGTCAGCCCAGGCTGGGCTGCTGCGTGGATGCGGGTAAGTCCGAGCCATTGCATCGCGGTCACGGAACCTCCCATAGTCCTCTGTGTAGTAGGTTCGAGCACCGGGGTGTGCCCGGGGCTCTTCTGGGACATAATGGGGGACGAAAGGCAAGCCATAGGCTCGAGGTGTCTCCCCGTAGTAGGAGCGGGAGGGGGGCTCCTGGATCGGAAAGGTGCGTATTTCCCCAGCATAGTAGCCGCCCCCACGCCTTGGACTGGGTCTAGGGGGTTCTTCGGTCAAGTAGGGCCTGGAGCAGTAGCCGTCAAAGGGAAGGCCTGGGCTTGCGGTAAAACTGCCTGTGTAGCCCTCAGGTTCTTCGGTGTAGAAAAATTGGGTGGGACCTGGGGGCGTTGTGAAGGGTTGACTTCGTGGCTCCAAGTAGTCCCGGGGGCCAGGCAGTGGCCCGTCGCAGTACACTGCTCTGGGGTCAGTACAATATAAGTCACTAGGGGTGGGAGTGCGTGACAGAGCCATATGGCGGGGTCCTGGAACTGTGAGGCCATGGAACTGTGGGGTGGCGCGAGCCCAAGGTGCAGCCTCGCTGGGCGCTCCAGGTCGTGAGCTTCGGGCGGCGTGCTGCAGCACTGCCTCATCCGGCTTGATGTCCAGACGGCAGCGGACATGGGGGACAGGTGCTGTGGGAGGTTCGGGCGGAGCACAGCGACCTGGGGTGGCGCAGAGAGGTGCGATGCGTCCCGGGCCGCTCCGCTGTGGCTGGAGCTTGATGGGGTGCAGCTCATTGGCGAGAGCCCGAAGCGCAGGGTACGAGGGCTCCCGGTGCGGCGACCCCTCCAACCGCACTGTGCGCTGGGTCTCCCGGCCTCTGCGCTGCAGTACGGGCGGGGAAGCTGGAGCAGGCGCCATGCCATGGGGCGCACGGGGAGCGCTCTTGGAACGGGTGCGGCGTCGGGGCTCGCTGTCTCGGGGCCGGGCACGCGGTGGCGCGGGCTCGGGAGGTGGCGGCTCTGGGTGTGTCTCCATGGTGGGCTCGTCCAGTGCCTCTAAGAAGTCGAAACTACGGCAGTGGCGCTTGTTGAAAGGCGTGGGCGCAGCTGGCCGAGCCACGGATCGCTCACATGGCTGGCGTTTGGACGTGAGCCCTGGAGCCACCACCTTGATGTCTTGGTACACGGTCGACACCAGCAAGTCCGGCGGGTCTGTGCGGGTCATCTTAAAAGACGTCCCCAGGCTGGCAATTCCAGTCACTCTGCCTTTCGGGGATTTTGCCCTGGGAGGAGATACCGGTCAGGGCAGCCTCCTCTGAACCCCAAACCCTTTACCCCCACCCAACCCCACGTGCTGGTCCGGCTTACCTGGGGCATAGGGGATGGAGCAGCCCTGGCTGCAGGTCTTGGTCAGGGCTTCTGGTGTTGGCTCCATACCTAAGTTAGAAGTACCTGCAGGAGAAACCTCACAGTCCATGCGGTCTGTGAGGCAGATATGCCGGGAAAATTTTGTTTACGGTGAACCCACCTTTCTTCCCCGCAGCGGGAACTCCTGAGTCTCTGAGCCCTTTTCTTGGGTCCACTGGCCAGGCTTGGAGAGATCAACCGGGGAATGTATGGCAGGACTACTGCCCTCTGGTGCCTACAGTTGGAATGATGGGCTTTTAGATTTCCTTAGTGGTGAGACTATAGCCCCCTCCCCCCCAACACTGCAGAGTTACCTCTCTGCTAGTGCCAAGTGCCAGGTGAGGCAGTGGTCTCTGCCTGCTGACTAGGCTGGGCAGAGAACTCCTCTTCTAGCATTGCAGGTAGCTTTGCACTTTGAACAGTCCTTCCTACCCCAGCCTAGGTCCCCTCAACTTGATAATGTCCTAGCCAGAATGACCCCAAAGAGTTTTCTTGGATCTCAAATTCCTTTTCCTTTTGCATAAATCTCTGACCCCCGTTCCTTGGAAGAAACCCACCAAGCTTGTTAGGGCAGAGAAGGCTGCAGAGCCAGATCTCCTGTTTTGCCTAATTGCGATGACCCCCCACCCCCACCCTGTGCTTGACATTCCTGAAGCCAGGTCTAGGCTGCTGAACCACGTGGGGGCCATGTGAGCAACGAGCTCATAGTGTCATTTCCCTGAGCTGCAAACTACCACTAGTGTACCAAGGCAGGAGGCTGCCAGCTAGGAGCAGGCAGACAAGAGGGTGGGAAAGCCCCTTCCCAAGACAGAGTTCTCCCCGCTCTGGCTTTAGAAAGCTCCATGGATACGTGTGGTTGTTCATCCCTGGAGCTATGAACTGGAAAGAATCTAGGCTAATGTTTAGATGTGGGCCACCAGTGTCTGTGGTCCCCAGGGCCTGGAACTGGCTGAAGAAGGAGGGTTTCGGAAGTTGATGATACCCCTTCCCCCCATAAGGTACCTGCTCCCAGGGCATCTGCTCCAGAGTTAAGCTGAGAGTGTATTGGGGCCTGGTCTAGTAGGACTTGTAGGTAGACGGGCCTTTCAGGGTCAACCTCTAATCCTGGGTGTATGAGGGGCTGCTTTTAGGGGCCAGAGCGACTACTAAATACTTGTTCCAAACTCAGGTTTATGCATGCCGACCCTATTCAGACCCCTTTCATTTTAAACTCAATGCCAGGTCAGAGTTTGGGCTAGATGACAGGGTCTGAGGCTCCGCCCCAGGAAGGTGACAGCACGCTTTGCTGGCTGCAGCTGTCAGGAGCTGGGCGCTGTGACGCCCGCTCCCTGTGGGATGGGGGTAGGGCTTTTGTATCCTAGGTATTTTGAAGATCCTTCCCACATCGCAACCCTTCCATGGCCTGTCCTGGAGCAGCCATCGCTAGGACCTAGTCTGCCGTTGCTTGGGGGCGGGGATTCATCCTTCCATGCAGCCCCCTCCCGTGCCAGCAGCTCCACATGCTGGACAGTTTGGCTTGGCCTCTTACCTGGTTATTTCTGCATGAGCTGAGCCCAGGTAGGCTGCATAACTCAAGTCGGTTCCGGCGTGTACCTGGCCCTGCTATTATAGCCGGTACCGGCAGAAGCTTGGAGGCAGCAGCTCTCATTCTGACTGCTCAGTGCTGCCCCCAGTGGCGATCAGTAGGGTGGCACTTAAAGGGGCCGCGCTTGAAAGGGAGGCGTATAGTAGGGGACCAGATAGGAGTGGTCGCCCTAGCTTTCACTTGAGCTGTGTACAGTGAAAGGTCACAATAGCATCCCCAAAACACAATCTTTGGATAGGAACAGGGGCTCCTTGCACCAAGAAGAGCCTGCCAGCAGGACTCCAGGCGGGGCCCTGCAAGGCCAAAATCTTGGCTTGGTGGCAGAGAATCTGGGTTTGGGGAGTTTCCAGAATGTACGTCTGTGGTTGGACTCAGGTGGGAACAGATGAGCAGTTCCCTGCCCCATTGGCCTCTCCCCAGGAACTGTCCTCTTTGGCTCTGAAGACGCCAAAATCTCAGCAGGTATCTGGGAGCCAGATGGCTTGATCAGCCTGTAGCGCAGCTGCAACTTCCAGTGTCCAGGATAGCCTGGGCTGCCACAGCCTGCTTCCTTTGGGGGAAGGTCTTAATTGGTCATTCTAGCCCTAGTTGCCCCTTGCTGTAAGCACTGGGTCTTCCAGCATTCTAGCTTGGTAGATGATGGGCCACAGAATATCAGAACTGAGAGTTAAAACCTGCCTTCTTGGGCGCCAGACCTGGCAAGGTCCCGGTGCTGTGGCTCATTGTGCAGTCCTGGGCTTATTGTACTCATTCTCAACACCAACCAGGGTTCCAAAAGTTGGGAGTTAAAGGGCCAGATAATGCTTGCCCATAGCACCTGCTCAATTTGTCTTGTGTGTACAGCTACATAGTAAAGGAAGTATCCCGTGTGCGCCCCCCCACCCCAAAGCACGCTCAGTTTTAGCCCCAAGACGGCGCATCAGTATGCCCCGCCTCCAACGTCACTAACAGCGCCTGTCTGCCTGCCTCTGGAGGGTTCTCATGGCAACGTGTCCGCAGTGGGCGAGGGTGGAGAGCTGCCAGCGGGGGCGAAATACTCAGTTACAGGCGCCCCCGGACTCATAGCAGGCAGGGAGGCAGAGCAGAGTGGTACACAACTGTTTCCCAGGACCCCAGGTCCCAAGTTACTCTCCCTGCAATAACCCTGTATTAGCTTGTGGGGTAAACCCTGAGTCCAGGCCAGGCAAGGTCCGGCTGACATGCTAGGTACTAAGTCCAGACCACTTTGGGCTTGCATTGTGGAGCGATCCTCTTGGAACAGTTAACTCTACAAATGGCTTTGGCTTGATGTGGGGGACCTAGCACACAGGTTGGGCAGTCTCATCTTAAGCAGTTTAGGGAAGCAGAAAACAGTCACACACCGCAGTAAAATCGGAGAGCTTTATAGTCTGGGCGGAGTGTCTAACAAGGCGCCCTCTAGGCTCACCTGCGCAGGCGCTCAACGGGCAGAGGCACAGCTGGCACACAGTGGCAAGCTGTTAGTGCCTCTCCCATAGGAGAGGTGGTACATTGTGTTCTCTTGCCAGCCTTACCCAGTGTGGGGCCTGGGCCACTTTGAGTAGCAGATGCTGCCACACCCTCCCAAGTACACATCTGTGTTCGGGGTATGACCCTGCTCTACTCTGGATCCATGGGGAAGAAGGTCCACAACCCAAGCCATGCTATGGTCCTGGGAGAGCTCAGGAAGGCAAGCAGGAGTGGGGCTGGGTGGTGGACATTTGAGAAGCCAAGCAGTCCCACACCCTGCCTCTGTAAACAGACCCTACTGGGTCCCTTCTCGGCCCCAGGCACATCCCTGAGAAACACCGGGGACTGGCTGCAGCTCTATCTGGGGAGGGCCAAGTGGTCCACCAAACCAGCTACAACTCTGTTCTGTCCCCGCCCTCCCTGCAGAGCAGGCTTCTGCTGGGTTGAGGCCCAGCACCTGCAGCGCCTGACCCAAGGGCCTGACCACCATCAAGGTCTCCAGCACAAAAATCAATGTAGAGTGGGCCAGACCACATGAGGGCAGACACAATGGCTGGGGAACATAGGTGGCAGGGTGGTCCTGGGAATGTGGGTGCACAGGCAGCAGCCTCCCCAAATCTGCCACTGGCAGCTTCCTCTTCCCAGGACAATCAACTGCCTGGCATGCCTAGAGCTCCTCATAGTCCCCACCTCCAGGGTGGCGGCTGCTAGGGGCCCCACCCCCCAGGAAGGCTTCCAGCTCATCTGCAGCCTTCTGCTCCTTGCTCCGAGGGGACCTCCTCTTCTTCCTGCGGTCCTCCTTGCCTTCCTCCTTGTCCTTGCTCTTCTTGTGTCTGCTTTTCTTTTTTGTAGCCTTTTCTTCTTCCTGAAGGTCATGAGGAACAGATCTAGTCAACGGACAACCCACAGGCTACATCCCACCTTCTAGGACCCAGGACTGTCAGGCCAGCTGTGAGATCCGCGGTGGGCAGGGCATGTACCTCTTTGCTTTTCTTCTTCTTCTTCTTCTTCTTCTCTTTAGAGGAGAGTTTGCTGTCTTTATCTGCACAAGAAAGACAGCTCAGCTCCTACCTGCAACCACTTTGCATGGTCAGGCAGAGGCTGCTGCTCATGTCCTGTCCTGTCCCAAATAAGACCCGGTCCCTCCCCATCCAGTCTAGGGTATCCCATGGATTTTGTGCTGTTGAGCCTTGAACCAGCGAGCCTGGAATGAAATCTCTTTCCCTTCTATTGGGGCTGAGCTGTTTCAACTCTCTCCTGGGCTGCAGTTCCAAGCACATCTGCTAGAAAGCTATCATTTTTCCAAAATAATTCTGTCCCAAAGGCCCGGGACACATGAAAGCCTGGAATGTTGGCAGAACAGTTGGAACAGAGAGAGGTCCATGAACAGGGTGACAGTCCTGGGTGGCAATTCAGGGCCACAATGCAGACCTTAGACCTTGCCTGGGCAGTCGGTGTGACAGTTTCTTTCTAGAGACTCATAGCTAATAGCTATGACAAAGAAAAACCACAGGCAATCTAGGAGTTTTAAACACAGGCCCCTGGACTAGCAGAGGATGAGGACCTCCAAGTTATAGCAGGATCCACGGAGAGGAACAAGCTCCAGACTCTCCTACCTTCATCACTGCTTTCCTTAGGTCCTATCTCCTCCAGGCCCAGCCCAAAGAGATCGGAATCATTCTTCAGTCTGAAAGCAGAGACTGGGGGCTTGGTGGGTGGGGGTGGCTGGGCAGAGCCAGCCTCCTCATCAGTCACATCAGAGAGGTCTTCTCTTACTGGAAAGGCCCCCTGGGGAGACAGAGTAGCTAGTCGGTTTATTGTTTCTGACCACTGCCTTCAAGTCCCCCTTTGAGAATCCAGGAATTGGAGTGGGGCAGAATGGGAGGAATTAACCTCAACCATGTGGACAATGGACCCCCTCCCGTGGACTCCTGTCCACTTTCTCTAGCAGGCTTCAGAAACATATTAAGAAGGGACTGTGTCTCTGGGGCACTGGAGCTCCTGCTTCTTTTCAGACCTTGACTGTCCTCTATTTCTGGAAGGATGCAAACTGAGCTTCCCAGTCAGCAGCCTGTCCTTACCACTTTCTTCTGTGTATCCGATTCATCACTTTCAAAGTCAGGGTCATCCATGACAAAGGACAGCATCTGGGCAGCAATGGGCCCCTCAGGATCACTCTCTGATGACATTTGCTTGTCCTTCCCTTCCTGGGGTCTACGAGAGCTATCAGTGGGTGGCTTGGTACTGCTGAGGTCAGGCCCTGAGCCAGTGGTGAGACCATCTGTCCATGGGGATATGGCTCGTGTGGGAGCTCCCTTCTTTTGTGGATGTGAGGCCTTGGTGGAGGACCTTCACATAAGAAGAAACGTCAGGAATTCTGAGGCCACCCTAGGTTGTCACTACCTCAAGCTGGCCATACCCTGCAGTCCCTAGTTCATACCATTTTGTCTCAGGCTCTGAGCATTGCTGAGGAGCGACTCTGGGATGGCCTTCCAGTCCTTCAGCTTCCTCTTCGCTAGAAAGACTGATGTTCTTACTGGGGATGGGTTCCGAGGACAGCAGTGATTTGCCATATGGCTGGTCTTCTACGTCCACGTCATCCTGGAAACCTGCTACCATTGGGTTCCCTCCTATAGCCTCCCCATCGTCACTGCAAAGAGGGAGCAGGCAGTCAGTCAGAAGTTCTGAGGGGTGGCTATGTACTGCTGATTCCCTACTCTACCCTACTGCTTGTAGAGCTTCCCTGCTGTAGTACATTTTAGTGGCAAGAGGTTCTGGGCTGTCATAGGGGATTAAGAATGAGAAACAACGGTCTTGTTGCTGGCCAATGGGAAAATCAATGGGAGAAGAGCCCAATTTAGAAGCCTTAAGTCTCTTTGTTTCTGGAAGGAAGCCCTTGGCCCCACTGAACATGGTGATGCTAAGTCATTCAACTAGGAGTGATCTCAGAGCTTAGCTATAGACAGATTTTAGGGTGTTGTTAAAAGACAGGCAGGGAGTTGTGGGAAAGGATAGCTGCAGGAAGCCAAGCCTGGTCAAGACCTGCTTGTCTGGGTCCATATGGAGAGACCCAGGTGGCCTTCCCTACACCCTACACACAGACTAGGCCAGGATGTATTCAGAGTGATGCTCCACCTGCTAGGCCACCTGCCAAGGTTCCAGCTGTTCTAGGAAGATTCCAGCTCAGTGTTCTCCAGTCTGCTGTGAGCATAAACCACCCCACTCCACAGTGAGCTGGCTATATGTCCCAGGGTGAAAGTGACTAATCTAAGCAGGCTTTGACACATGGCCTGAGCCCTTCTCTCACTCTCCCCAGTCATAGCCCAGCTTTTGTCCTCAGAGCTAAACTACCGACCAAGCAAGCACAAGAAAGGCTGTGTCCATAATCCCCAGCAGTGTCTTGAGATCCAGGTATAAATGGGATGGGGAAGCTATGCTGGTTAGCCCTGTAGGTGGACCCTGTGCTCAGCTTCACCAATACACCCTTACCTGTCACTATCCTGCTGTGGGCCTTTGGCTCCAATTTTCTGCTTGTCTTTAGGCAGGGCTGTGTCTTCCAGAAAGCTTCGGTCAAGACCATCTTCAGGGACAAAATCCTCAACGTTCTGGACTTTCACGGGGGGCTCTAAAGCTGGAGCTGGTTCTGTAGAGAAATGCTGTTTCTTCCTTATGTGGTTCCTGCTCCCACAAGCCCCAAAACTGAGCCTGTAGGACTGGAACCTGACAATTCATGCACCCAGCTCAGGGTTATAGGCTACTTTTAGAATTGGGCCAACTAGTGGCTGCCCCGTGAGGGAGATGCTTGTCAGGGGCACAGGGACCACATTCTGTCCCTGAGGGACTTGAGGCTCAAGATGCCAGAAGCTAGCCCCAAATCCACATGTTGAAAGGGCTGCTCCCAGGCCTACCTGGAGGAGAAGGGGTCACTTCTGCAGCTGGTGAGGTCCCAAACAACCGAGAGATGATACTGCGACGCTGGGCTGGAGCTGGGGCTGAAGGGTGTACAGAGGAGGGCGTGGCCTCCAAAGGGGGTACAGGAGAGGATGCTTGGGGACAAGTGGAGGAGACACTGAGGGACAGCTGGGGGGCTGGCTGGGGAGTGCTGGGGCTGGAGCTCCCTGTGGATACAGCACTTGGAGGCACAACTGGTGACTGGGAGCCTGAGGATGGGCTCTGCCCATTGGCCGCCAGAGGGGATGCATGACCTCGACTTCGAGCCTCCATCATTTCAAGGAAGCTAGGAGCGGCAAAAGGATAGGAAGTAAGGAACTGCTTTCTCCAAGGCTTTCAGCCATCAATGTCCCCTCTGCATTTTTACTATCCAGCAGAGGATAGGACATGCCTGTCAACCAGTTGCCCTAGTTTTTGGTACCCAGACTAATGTCTTGGATTGATGTCCCTTTATACTGGTACCAGTCTGGGTAACAGAATCTCGCAGCAGAGATGCATGATCAGAGTCTACCAGGACCAACTGTTCTTACAGGATTTGGGTAGGCCAAGGCTGGCAATAACACCCACCAAGTGACTAAGAGGGAGGTATGGCTGGTTATGGCCAGTAGGGTAGAGTTACAAATCACATATGTGTAGTTGCTGTAATAACAGGTTTATGCTGGTCCACATGTAGGAAGCGTACCAGCTGTCTAAACACTTAGTAGGCTCTGTTGGTTCCAAAGTGGATGGGTATAGAGTACCAGAGCCAACACAGTACACCCTCAGGAATATCTGCCCTCACTTTCTCTAAGAACTCAGACATTCCCAATACTGCTCTACCCTGAACACTGAAGAATACTCAGGTTGACTGATCTACCATCCATGTATATGGTACTTTCTCCACCGCCTCATAGGTACAGACCAAAGCTTGGCACCTGGCTCCTATCTGTGCACACCAGGTCCTTTGGCAATAGTGCAGTAGCCCCCCTCCTACTCAGGGTTGCCAGGGCCTGCATATCTGCAGATGCTGGCTCACGTACATGCTGTAGTTCTGGTCCTCTGTTTCCTGCTGCACCGACAGCTCCTCCAGTGTGGCATCAATGTCTAGTTGGTTTGTCTCCAGCTGCCTCAGCAGTGTCTCCCTCTGTAGAGGAAGTGGACATAGCTGAGTATGCCTCTTCCTGTGAGGCATGAGATCTGGCCGGCTGCAATGTCAGCTTGTGTGGCTTGGAGGATACAGGTCAGTCATGTAGAACGATACCAGAAAGCACTACCTTCTGTTTCCACACCATAACCCTGGTTGTCACTAGCACTTCCTGTTGGCTACAATAACCTCTCAGGCCAAAAAACCATAGTAGCAGGTGATTAAGACATCTGGGGAGCTTCAGGGGCAACTTTGGGTGATAAAACTCTGCCGGGTAGACTGGGCAAACCGTACACTTCTAGCCTGACTAAAGCTGATCAGATCAAACCTCTGGATCCAGTTGCATTTAGATTTAATCTTGAAACACAGCAGCCTTTAGTCTATGTGACAGCACAGGAGATGAAACAGGATTCTGTCTTTAGCTAGAAAAGGCCCTCTGGACAAACACTGCCATCACAAGAAACACTCCCTGGCACAGGCATGCCCCAGGCTTACTCTGGGAGTGCTTTCCAGCACAGAGCAAACACAATGGAAAAAGTGAGAGTAACTATAGAGTGAGACCTGTTCTGAAAAGTGAAAGGAAATAGATGAGAATAATGCAGATCAACACTCAGGATGAGCAGGCAATCACAGACAGATGGGGGTCCTGATTTAAAACTAAAGATGTGATATACCAAGAAACACCCAAACAGCTACAAACACATTCTCTAAGTCTATTTGGACTTTACTCTGCATATAGACTAATGACTGGTGGTTAAATAATTCTGGACTTACAAATTTCCTGAGACTGAGTTTTTCTGTGCAGCTCTGACTATCCTGAAACTCACTTTGTAGACCAGCTGACCTGGAATCAAAAGATCTGCCTGCTTTTGCAGAGTGTTGAGACTAAAGGTGTGCACCACACTCAACAGTTTCTTTTCTTCCCCAAGACAGAGCTTCTTTGTAACAGCCCTGGATATCGCAGAACTCACTCTGTAGATCAGACTGGAAGAGATCTGCCTGCCCGTCTCCAGAATGCTGGAGATTAAAGGCCTGGGCCACCACCACTTGGTGTTCTGCTTGTATGTATACCTGCAGGCCAGCAGAGGGCACCAGATCTCACTACAGATGGCTGTAAGCCACCATGTGGTTGCTGGGAATTGAACTCAGTACCTCTGGAAGGTGCTCAGAGCCATCTCTACAACCCTACAATTGTTTTTTAAAGACTTATTTTTGTTCTTTTTATGTGCATATGAATGAAGCCACATGTTTGAGGGTCCAGAGTCTAGAAGAGTACATTAGATCTCTTGAGGCTAGAGTTCTGAGCTGTGAGCTACCTAATAAGGATGTTGGCAACTGAACTCAGGTTCTCTGGAAGAGCAGCGGGCTTTACTAACTATAGAATCATCTCTCTAGCTTCATGGTTATTTCTTGTATCTGGGTCTGTCCTTGAACTTTCTATATGACTAAGGATGGTGTTGAATTTATTTTCTTCCTTGCCTCCATCTCCTCATTGCTGTGATTACAGGCATGTGCCACACACAGCTTGTATCGTACTAAGGACAAACTCAGGGTGTTGTGCACAGTAGGTATGTAATCTAACAACTGAGCTACATCCTGAACCCAAAAAGTCATTTAAAGAAATTTAATGTATGTAGATGTTTAGCCTGCGTACCATGTACATGCCTGGTGCCCACAGAGACAGAAAAGCATTTTGGATCCCTTGAGGATGAGTTGTAGACAGTTGTGAGCACTAGTCCTTCCAAGATGGAATGGTTCAATCCATGGTTACTTCCAGGTACCCACCACCCTGCCAGCATACAGTGGCCATCAGATTCCCTGCAAATAACCACGGAGGAAAGCTATGTTGGTCTGGATCTCAGCTCAGGCTTCTAGCATCAATGACTATCCTGGCATCTCTTTACCTACCTTGGCAGGAGTCAGCAGTAAAGCTGTCACAGAGTGAAACTGTGAGGAGTTGTTTTATAACAGTTTCCTCTAAGATCAAAACATTCTATATTGCAGGGCTCTCTAAACAGAAAGGTAAACAACTTAAAATAGCTCAGGAAGTCCCTTAAACCGACCAGATTCACTAGGTTCTTCCTGCCTGGGTAATAAAAGCTGAGACTCCCTCTTCAGAAGGAAGGAGAAGCAGAACTGAAAAGATGACTCTTGGAAAAAGGTTCCAAGAAAGTCTCAGATCAAACCAGCTACAAAGAAGTTTTGATTAGTCACTTGGAAAGGACACTCTCCAGCCTGTTGAGCTGCCTGCAGGCTGTGCAGAGCTCTAGGTTCCCAGCTTTGTGAACTGTCATCCATGCTGGGGTGGGCCTTGGTGATGCAGCTGCCTTTGTATCATTTTTTACTCCTCTAAGTAACCCCAATAAAACTCACTGGTTCACCAAGGTGTGCTTTGGTGGTACCCATACTTTGGTCTCTTGGGATCCCTTTCTGGGTGAGAAGATGTGTGTTATGTGTTTCTAGGAAAAGTTGTGTCTCATAACAGGAGTCTTCAGTGGAAAGGCCTTTAGTAGAGGCTTCTTAGGATCCTGTAGGCTTGGCCTTCTTCCTAACCCACGGCTCTTCGGCATAAACCCACCTGCAGGAATCTCATGTTTCTCAAAAGGAAACCGAGATGAGGAAAAGAAGGCTTTACTTTCCTGAGTGTGGTGTCCTGGATAAAATATGAAGGGGCCCTACACTCAAGGGAGGCTATAGGTCTCTAGGTAGAAAGGTACCCAGGCCTGTTTGGCCTTCTTGTTCAGAGACTTCATACCAAGCTATTTTAGCTCTTGGTTCCAAAAAGGATTGGTACTCTGTTCTCATGCTTAGAATCCAAAGCTTCGTTCCACTTTCTGCCTACTCTGCTGCTCTCCTAGTTCTGAGAGACTACAGCACACCTCAGGACCAGAGAAAATGACCACAGCTCAAGCAGGGTAGGCTAGGCTCCTGGGAAAATCTGGGACTAGGCGAAGCTTTGGGTTTAGTTTATACTAACACTTGTTAGTATAAATTTGTTTAGACTGACACTTGTTCCTTGGCTTTGACAAATGAAAAAGCATAAACAGGAAGCACTGAGGACTGGGTGACAATATGGTCATCTTATACTATCTCTGCAATGTGTTGCTTTATCTTATTGTTTTTCGAGAAAAGGTTTCTCTGTGTAACAGCCCTGGCTGTCTTGCAGTTTCATCTGTAAACCAGGCTGGCCTCAAACTCAGAGATCCACCCCTCTGCCTACCAAGAGCTGGAATTAAAGGTGTGTACCACCACAAACTTGCTTGTTTTGTGTGTTTGAGAAAGGGTCTCATGTAGCACAGGCTGGTCTTAAACTTGTTACATAGCTAGGTATAACCTTGTACTCTGATCCTGCTTCTACTTCCCAAGTACTGAGATTACAGGTGTGCAGCACCTGCCCAGCACTTTTAATTTTTTTGATAGGTCTCCCACTTAGTAAGCCTCACTACATAGCCCTTAACCTTACATGATCTTCCTGACTCAGTCTTCTGAATGCTCGGATACAGCTGTGTGACACTGTGTTTGTTCACTTCTATTTATCTAAAAGATTCCAAGAGGACACTCAAGGAAAAACAGCATAGGTGCAGCTCCTCACCCTGGTAGGCCACCCTACTTGCCTCAACTGCATCAGGAAGGCTAGAGTCTTCAATCAAGGGTGCAAGTTTTCTGTTCTTCATGAGATGGCCAAAGGGCTATGGTTTAGAGTCCAGTCAGCCTTGCATCTGGATGTAGTCACAGAAGTTGCATGTCTCGGAACCTGCCTCTTGATGACAGACAGCCCTGTATGACTGGGACCTCCATAGCTACATGTTCATCTGGTAAAGGGGGTCTGCACTTTAGTCAGTTTTCCACAGAAGCATAAGAGCTCTACATGGTGGACTAAAACTTCCCAATGCTCTTATAGAGCAAGACATTTACCCCACTTTTGGCCCACTGCTTTGCGTGCTGTGTGTGTGTGTGTGCTATCTCCAGCCCACTGGATACATGCTGTTGGCCAGTTTCCAAAAAGGTGCCCAAGAGTGTTGTCAGGCTTAGGGAGAAGGCCAATCCTTATGCAGAGCCACTAAAGTGATGGCTACCCAATTGTCTGCCCTACCTGGCAAGCACTTACCTGTAACTGCAAAAATGGGATATTGAAGAACTTATGCAGGTACTTTAGGCCAAAGCTGTTCTTCATGGAAGACTCAGCATAGCGGAAATAGGAGGAACCTGGAGGTCTGTTTTCAAAGGAAGATAAAGGAACTTAGTGGGCAGTGGCTTGACTACTGTGTCAAGGGCCACTCCTAAGCCTAAGGTGTCCTGCTTACTAGCTTCCTTCTGGCAACAGGTTCCTAAGGACATTCTGCAGCCTACTCCTCTGGGAGTAGAAAGAACTAGAAAGGGGCCAGGCAGGCCCACAGTCCTGGCATATGGTTCTCACATCTACAGCATTACCAGACAGACCTGGAACTCCTTACCTTCTGGCCATATCCCTTTTCTGGGCCAGGATGCTGACATTTTATTCCAACATAGCATGGGACCCTGCCTTTGCTACCCAAGTGTCTACAAGCTTCCCCCAAGATTATCAGAGCTCCTTACAGGAGCAAAACTGGTATCACCCACCTGTCCAGGTGGTCAATGAAATCACGCACATCATCTGGCAGAATGACTCGATGCTCGCCCATGTCACGGTAGTTGCCCAACACGCATACTGGCACATGGGTTGGCACTTTGGGAAGCTCCCGGAGAACATAATTGAAGGTCCTTCAAAAAGGGGAGGAGTGTTTTGCCTTAGCTTTATGACCCTCAGAATGCTGTGTATACTACTACTACTACTACCCTTTGGAGCTAACTCCCCAGAGCACTGTAACTACAGGTTCAGAGACAAACAGCAAGTGTTATAACCTCAGCCTGCAGTCCTGGTCACTGACTCTCCTCCACATCACAGTGCCCCTGCACCACAAATCAAGGCGCTCCATTCTCCTGCTTTTAATTGCTGTGCCACCTGTTTGTGTCTCCATGAAACTGCTTCAAGGGCTGGTGGGGTGGCTCAGTAGATGGAAGTGCTTGTCACTGGGCTTGATGACCTGAGTTTGATCACATGGTAGAGCGAGAGAGCCAACTCCTGTCCTCTGGTCTCTATAACAATTTCCTACCCCCAAATTAAAAATAAATAAATAAATAAACCTACTTGGCGCTTCACCTGTTTGTAGCATCACTGTGAACTGAACATATCCTGGGGTAACATGACCCTCAGTTTTGCTGCACACTGAGGTTGGGGTTGCAGCTTACCTAATTCTCCCTGAGTGTTGGCTCTTGCCTCAGGGAAACCATCACTGAAGTGTCTACGTCCAGGGCTTTACTTATCATGCAGTGGCCCATACACCTACAAAGTCTGCTAGTCTCTCCAAGACTGACTTAATGTGGGAGTGCCCTGTAGCTCACGTTACAAGTCATCCCAATGTCTCCAAATGATTTGGTTCAGTGTTGAGTACTACTTGCTTAGCATGTGCAAAGCCCTATATTCACTTCCCAGTATCCGCCCCCCCCCCCCAAAAAAACCCAAAATAAAACAAAGAAAAAAACAAAGTTTAAATGGCAGTATCAATATCCCGGGTTCTCAGAAAGCTGAGATAAGAGGACTATGAGTTTGTGGCCACTCTGGGCTACATAGTCAGTTCCAAGTGAGCCTAAGTTACACACAGACCTGGTTTCTATAAAATCCACTAACAAACACCCCCACCCCCCACAACCAGTGAAACAAGTTTGACCCAGCTTCCTTGCCTAGAGAAAGCAATGAAAACGCTACAAGCCTGTTAATCTATATTCTCATGAAGTGTCTCCTGCATCTTTTGACCTACAAGTCACCTGCAGTGTACTCACTGGCCTGTGATGGCAACTTTGTGAACTTAGTGTTTTCCACCCTTCATATTCAGTGCTCAGGCTCTGAAACATCTACTGCTTACCACGCAATAGCTGAACCAAACATGCTGGTGTCCAGGGATCTCAGAAACCAAGAAATGACTGTGATCCTTGTGGTCTGACAACTGGTATTTTGTGAGCATAAGGGCCTACAAAGCCTCATGGCTCCCAAATAAGCATCTGTACATCCTTTCTGAGCTGGCCTCACCTCCTATCTACTCTGTAGCCCTGAACTCATGTCCTGATGCTCAGCCAAGCTGTTGGGTCCTCACTGCTTTTAAGGGCACTACCTGCCCCCTGTAATACCCCAGTAGCTGCATGCATGGTCTTGTGAAGTTAGACTGCAAAGGTCATAGAACACTTCAGTGAAGTACTGGAGCCTTCAGTGTCCAGATTCAAAGCCATGTCCCAAATGTTAGATCAACAGACTACCATCACCCTCGGAGGCAAAATACACATCCCTGCTCTGTACCTGAGATGAGAATACAGCTTTGAATAGGGATGTCTATGACACATGTATACTGCTGAACTGGAGCTTGTGCCCAGTCTGCCTCCTGTAATCCTAAGAGGACTCTTGCATGTGCCAGTTGCCAGCCTGTCAGGCAAGCATATAGGTCCTGAAGGCTGGGAGGGTTAGATCTCGGCCTGTGAATACTATGCAAAGGCTGTAGGAAATATGTTAGTGCAGACTGTGGGTACCAAAGATCTATGGGTTCAGGACCCTCAAACCAGAATCAGTGACATGCACAGTGCTAACTTCACTCCAAGGCATATCATGGAGGCTGGTGTATGAGTGTGTGACTACTTTTAAGTAACAGAAATGCAAGACCTAGGCAGGTAAGGTTCCCCTGTGCATGTATGGTACCAAGAGATCTAGCTGGTCTGCTCCAGCTGTCAGCAATGGGCTGCTGTCAGGGCTTCTTTCCTTCTTGTAATGCAGTTTTTTATTTTTTAGTTGTTGTTTTTAAAGCAACATCATATTTTGTAGCCCTGGCTGCCCTAGAACACTCTAGATCAGACTCTTTGAACTCACAAGGTCTGCCTGTCTCTGCCTCCCAAGTGCTGAGGTTATAGGTGTGCAGCACAATGGCTGGCTACTACAGTGTTTTAAGAGATTGTTTTTTCTGTGTATACAAAGCAAGCAAGACTTTGGGGCCTTTGGGAGCCTCCTGGGTGTGTTCCTATTGTTGGTGATGGAAGGCTCCCAAGTCTCACATGTCTCTTGAGCACATTTCTCATGGTGCCCCCTCAAGAGAGTTTGGAGGGTCTCAGGAGGCTTGCATCTGATCTTTGCACCTCTGGACCCACTGCTCACTTTGTCCTTTGTTGCCACAAATCTTAGCTGTGTCTTCCTGTTGAGTCACTGAGAAAGAGGGTGTGTGCGTGAATGAGCCCACATCTGGGAAGTGCCCCCTCCCCCCCAGGCCATTTGATTCTGACAAACTTTATATGGTGTCTTCGGGACAGCAGGGTTGTGGAAAGTAGCATCGAATCTCTACTGCTGCTGGCCAGCAGCCTGCCCCTGCCCCACTCTCTTCAGAGAGGTATAAATCTATACCCGTCTCATAGCTTAGATGCCTCTGTCCTCTAGATCAAGGGTTCTGCTCACAGCTGGCATAACAGAAAGCTCCACCCCAACAGAGGAATCACATGGTACCATGTGAAGGCGTGCAGCCACTGCCAGCTACCTGCCCCTCTTACCACTGCTTAGTGATGTCAAACATCATGACCACCCCATTACAGTTCTTGTACACGTCCAGGAACTCGGCATCCAGAGCCATTTCAGACTCCGCCTAGAAGCAGGAGGAAGAAAGGGTAAGACTGTGTCCTTGGCCAAATCCCACACCTGTGGACCTTGAAACACCCCCAAAATACAGAATGGGTCTTTTCTGATCCAAAAAGCCATTGTTTTGGAAAAGATACAAGAGAACACTTGGGGGTGTGCACAAGTTAACTGTGGGAACTGGAGTGACAAGTTCCAACTCTACAGGGTGCTTGCCCTAGAACTTCTAGAGGCAAGTGCTGGAGCTGTCAGCTCCCCCTTGAGATGGCTTCTAGAAAAAAAACAAAGGTACAATGATGATAAAAACCTGGTCAAATCTCTTAGCTGGGAAGTCATAGACCTTGGGTGGGGGTGGGTGGGTTCAGCTGTTCTTTAGTTAATTTGGTATGGAGCCAAACAGCATTCTAAATATCATGTTTATATCTATAGATAAATGTTTCTCTCATCCTTAATCAGAAAAATCTTTTTTTTTTTGGCTGCTCAAGGTGTTGGGAATAACTGACAGTTGAATGCATAGCCCTAAACCAGACAGACTCAGAGAACATCATGAACTAACTATTAAGCGGGAGGAATCTAAGAGCTGGGACACTGAGAGGACTGTGAAGTGCTATCAGCAGCTGTGGAGGCACGAGACCTTTGTCAACAGCCAATCATGGGTTAGAGGAGGCTAGCTCTCACGGGCCCTACCCTGTTCAGCTACTGCCTACTGATCGATTCTAGGGAGAGGAGGTATTATCTCCAGTTGTATACCCAATAGTGAGCACACCCAATGCCAATGGATAATTCCAAACGTGGTCTGGAAGAAGGCCCTAGTTTAAACTCATTGGGTCACAGAACAACAAAGGATCTAGATGGTAAAAAGGACAGAGTGGATGACGGGTAGGAGGGAGTGAAGAGAGGTGGTGGAGAGTAATCAGGATGCATTATCTACATGAATGAAACTCATGCAAATGGTGAAAATAGTCAGTCAATGAAGATGAGCTCCAGACCTCACATCCACATGGGGAAGGGCCGGGGAGGGTGTATGTATCACTTGAGCTTCCAGCCTCGAAGAGGAAGGCCCTCTTTTGAAGGAGAAGATAGGGCAAGTCTCTAGAACAACTGGCAGGAAGGTGGGTTGAGGAACACATAGACATGTGCACTATGCCACAGCTTCCAGGGGGCAAATACAGATCACTTGGTCCCATCTGTGGTGCCAGGGACAATCTCCAGGATATGCCAGCACTTTTAAGGGCAAAGCCACTGGGACAGAGATATAAAATGTGGCCCCTAACAGGACATTCACATCATTCAGTTCACTGTGATATCTGTGGAGTGAAGCTGAGCAGGCATCACTCACATAGGGGCAGGCAGCCTAAGTAAGCAGTAACCCTAAAATCTAACACTGGCAGCACAGGATCTTGAAAGTAGTTAAGGACAGTCAGTGACTACTGCCATCTATAGTCATAACTAGAGTGTTCAGGATCCCAGGGTGGGCAGGAGGCCCAGTCGAAAGGATTAGAGACCACCCTGAGTGAGCATGGACACCTTTCTCAGGACGCTGACACAGACCCACCTGACAATGTGGCTCACCTCCTGGGGATCATTCTCCGTCTTCAAGCCATCACCTCGCTTTTTACATTTTCCTTATTAAAAGACAAACAACAATTAGAAATGGAATTGCCAGGCCCAGGATTTGCCTAAATGGGGGAGTATCCTTCCTTGGACTCATCCTACCTGCCACAATGCCATGTGGGGATTGTACTCCACTCAGTTTCTGAACCTAAGAAAACCTCCTGACAGGTTCAGGTGCCCCTTAGTCGGCCTTGAGCTACGGAACTGTGTGAGACAGCTAGGCCAGCAGCAGTAGCTGGTAGACAGGCCAGGAAATAAGATGTCCAGTCAAAGGGATCTTAAGGAAAGGGGTCTGTCATGACAGCCCAGCTCCCATGGAGGCACAGGAGGCAGCATGAGGTCAGAGCTGAGACTAAATCTGGAATTCCCTCAGCAGTTCTGTGTCATTATGGCACTGGTACATCAGGAGAAGAGAGGAAGGCCAGTTAACCCGACACTGCCTGTCATGGTCATCAAAGCATTTTATGTGACAGATGGTGCCAGGTGCTGTCTGCGATCAGATACTGGATCACTGTCTCTCCCTCTTTTCACATCTAAATGTCCAACGTGGCAAATGAGTTGCTCACAATCTCGGAAATTCCCTAGCAAACAAATACTCCCCAAGAACAAACTCAGGATCATTTATTTAAAACACTAAGCCTCCATATCACTCTCCAAGTCCTACCTGAACACCTGTTACAGTCAGGTCAGCCTGGGGAGTCAGGTCTAGTGGATGGTTCAGCCTGACTCTCATGGGCTGAATGGAATGGCAGGTGGGCCATTCAGCCTGTGCCACAGTTTGGTCAGGAGCCTCTAGCGCAACCAGAAACCTCTCCTAAGTTGCTGTAAAGTGTTTTTGGAACCACTCCTGGGGCAGAAGGAAAGTGTTGGACAGGAGCTGGTAGGCCTGGGAGGCCAGAGTAAACAAAAACTTGCAGAGCTACTTCCTATCACCCTTCCCCTTTAAAGCTTCTGAACACATACTGTGAGCACGGCTGAGCCTGCCCAGGCTTCTGGAGAACTTAGCCACTGCCCTTGAGCTCCTAGCTGCTTTAACTTCTGCCACATCTGAAGGTCCTCTGCTACTGTGGGCCATGGGGGCGAGATGTGTGGGAGGGAGGCAGAAGGGCCTTCTTCTCACCCCCATGGTAAATGGGTGACAGAAGCCACGAGCATGCAGGCATTCATTCCCTGAGTGAGGACCTCTTCCTGCTGGGATTCAGCCTGATTTCATCAGAGCAAGGATCTGACTAGCTACCTGAGAGTGGGAGGTTAGGGGATGTTTGAGCCTAACACAGTAGGAAACAAAAGTGTTTTGTTTTGGCTCCAAGGCAATGGAGGTGGCAACCACTGCTTCATGGACTCTTGGGCCAGCTGAAGGCATAGCATGCCACTTTGAAGAGTCCTAAGTGAGATGTTGAGGCTACTGCATCATGGTCCCATCTGATATCTAGCCCCAAGTGCGACCCTACTTTTCACAACCTTGTCTCTAGGTTAGTGCATCCCACCACAGCAAGTGTGGACACAGAGACAAGAGCTGAGGTGAGAGCCAAGGAAGGGCCTTTGGTTTCAAAGTGGTGGCCCCTCTGTGGAGCAGCAGCAAGTATCTCCTGACTTGATGGGTTCATGGCTTGTGGAAGACAGCTGACCACCTGATGGCTTCACATGGATGTGACTCTTGTCCTTACAGTATATCCAGTGATGGACCTCAGACAGCAGTTCACCTGTCAGTGCTCCAAAGATGTACACACAAGCACACAGAGGTGTACAGACATACCAAGATCAACAGAGGTACAAAAGATGGAGTCTAACTAGGCTGTGTTACTGCGGAACCACAGAAAAAAGTGGCTTCAAATGTTCTTCAAACACTTGATACAAACTCATACTCAAAAGGAAGTTGGCTAAGGAGGGAGGAGAAAGCACACCCTGTACCAGAAACCAGAGCCCTGGAGACACATCTTTCTACAACAGGACATGTAGTACAGCCATGTTGATGAGGCTGAGGGTCAGGTCAAAGGTAGTGCCTACAAAGTCAGGGGTTGTGAGAGGTCAGAAGTCATGTCTATTATGTTAGAAGCTAAATAGGTGATGCTGTGACTATTTGGCCAGAGGCTAAGCACACAAATGTACTCTTCTCTCTTCTGTCTGTCTGTCTGTCAGCACCGGGGAAGACTATGAGCTCTCACCCTAAGGATCACAGAGAAAATTATGACCTAACAAAAGAAGGTAAGAATTAGATCAGGTTCTCTCATGAGGGCACTGAAGAGTTCCGATGATGCCCTCTGCAGGTTGAAGATGAGAACGGGTCTTTGTGTTGCTGGGTCTATGTACTTGGACTTGGTGACCCATTCTGTAAGAAATGCTATATATAGGTTCCTAAACTCATCACATGGATGAGACAGATAGGCTAAAGTAACAACATGCAATTCCAGCTTGCTTTTTCTCTCTAAACTTAATTAAAACTCCTTGTGAAGAAAAAACAAATTCCTTGTGAGAAATCTGAACGATGTTCTGGATCAAACCAAAGTGCTGGTCCAAGATGTACTCTCTCTAGTTGACCTTGGCCCCGTCTTACAGCCTTCCTGACTCATGGTGCAGTCTTGCATGGTTTTACTGGGCTGGTGCACTGCACTTATACTAACCATCTCAATAATTAATTAGGGCTTCCCAAGGACAAAAGATAGAATAGCTACAAACTGGACCAGAGTCAGACAAGAGCCTTGTGGGCGTCTGTCTGTGAAAATGAGTTCTCATTAGACGACTATTAAACATGGTCAAACAATATGGCTGGCATCAAGCCATCACCCAGTAAAAGAGTATCTGACAGGTGACCCAGGCTACCTTCTGTCTCTCTCAGAGCAGGGCTGCCAAACCAGCAATGGTCTAGGGAGCAGTGTGACTATGGGTCACCAAGGAGAGTTTTGGGAGCAACTTCAAATGGGTCAGAGTTTTAAGTATACCCATACCTCCCAATGGACACCTGTTCAGTACTTAAAAAAAAAAAAAAAAAGCTCAAAATAGCAAAGTATGTGCGACAGGTCCATGCTGTACATCTACTGTGCCTACCAGACATGAAGGAAGTGACCAGGACCCAGGACCTAGATGAGGCAGGGAAGGAATCAGATGGGACTCTGATGTAACCTAGACATTAATAGTTGGTAGCAAACCCAAACCTCCCATAATCTTGAGTAGATTTAATTGGTACCTGTGACATGTCTCTGAACCACAAGTGGTTCTGTGTGACAAGGCTAAGTAGGACATGGGACCTGAGGGAGAATAACCAGACCAGAGGTAATAGACACAAGGACATGCAAATGAGGTGCATGGTGCCTGTGTGGAGAGGGAGGGGCTCTATTTAAAATCTATCAAGCATTAAGGAGAAAATGTACCTTACCTTTGTCAACTACATCCCAGACTTCAACTTTCACTACATCATCAGTGGCTGAAACAAGGAAAACTCTCAGATTAGTGCCTAGTATCACCATTCTTGGCTCCCAAATGGGGTCAGGGGCTTTCTGGGATCACTAGCTTCCTGGGGCCTCTGCAATACATGCTGCAGGGTTTGTAAGGTGGTTCCTCCAGGCCCTGGCACAGACAAAGCTATCACACTCAGTGGCACGTGGGTCCCTGGGCCACTCCAGGTACCTGAGTGGTTGCTCACACTCTAGACAGATAAAAACATAATGCAGCTTTCCATGTCACTTCTCCCCCTTCTCCCCCAACCTCCCTTCTTCATCTGACTGGTCAGTGTTCAGTGAGGGTTGAGCAGAAGCTAGAGTGCTCACATTGGGCCACTGAGCAGGACCAGGTTGGCTACAGCAACTGCAGCACAGCCCTCCACCTACCTGACCATTTGTTCTATAGTCTCCTAAGGCTTTCCTCTGATACTGCTAGTCCTGAGTTGCCTCATGAGAACAGAAACCGTTTCCAAGTTCTGGTTATCTCTTCAACCCCTCCTCAGCAGCATTCTCCATTCTCCTAGGGACTAAGGGAGCTGAAAGGATGGTGGAGACCCCAGGCCCCAAAAGGGGAACAAGGGGTAAACAGTCATGCTGTTCTCCAGGGATGAGCATTCACTAGGGTTCACTGCGTGCACTCCTATGGGACAAAGTAGGTATGTGTGCTGTTGATATCTATGGGGGGGAGGGGGGTTTGCTCCTAGAGGTATCCAGGGAATACTAGTCATTGAAGGTGTATCTTTGCTTTTTTACTGGGAACTATGAGTGTCCTGGGCCTGAGGCACGAGGGAAGGACTTCACAGACTCAAAATGCTGATGGGGTGATTCACATGCGGTTTTAATTAGTGGTGCCTCCCACCTGGGTATTATTTTCTCAGTTTCACAAAGTACCTTTCAGTAACCAGGGTGGAAGACAGGACACTAACGCTGTACAGGGAAAAAAGGGGCACTGAACTATTAAAGGCCTTGAACTCACTTTTGTAGTTCCAATGGATGCTGGTGACTTGGATTTCCTGTGTGGGAATGTACTCTTCCACAAATTTCTTGCCCTGCAGTCGATGCCACAGAGCGGTCTTGCCAGTGTTCCTGTCACCCCGGATCACAATCTTCACTGGGGCAAGGATGAGCAAAGAGAAAAGACAAAGGAAGATTAACCAGCCATACTTTAAAGACTTGTAAAGTATCACATTTGCTCCTCCCTTTGAACTTATGTCTGCCTAAGTGGCTGGCATGCTGGGGAAGAATAGGCAAGGATGCCCACAGCTCAACAGGTCAATTCTGGCTCAGCAGGACAGATTCCTCTAAGTACAAGAGTAGCTGGCAGTGGGCAGAAATGTAGCACCAAGAACAGAAGCTGATGGCAGGTGGTAGTACCAGGGGACTTCCCCTGGGCCTACCGGGCCTAGCTTTCTCCTAGGATCATATACTCTGGGGGGCTGCCAAGCACCCCTAGGATCAGGGTTGGGCTGGACACAGACTTGTGACCAACTGAAGAGCAGACCCATGACAGTACCCAGTACTTGGTTTTCCACTGACTTGTCTTTCTCACAGCACTCATGTTTTTGGTGGTTAAGTCTACGTCTGTATCCTACAGTACTCATTCCATTGTGTGCCAGGCCTGAATTCAGGAAGGTCTGCTGGCTGTGGGCAGGGATAGACAGACATGCTCGCCATGACTAAGGTAAATGGGATAGGGTGCTGCCCTTATGCTCCTATACTTCTTTAGAAAGGCTCACCACTGTCTTTTGAAAAGGTAATAAAGGGCAGTTTGGAATGGACACTAACAAAGTCAGGAGGAACAGGAGCAAAGGAGACTGGGACAAGATCATGAAGGATTGAGGATGCCGAGAGGGGCAGGAAAGGCTGGTGCTTCCTTGGCAGCCCCAAGGGACACGGAGAAGACTGATAATGCCACCAAGAGTACCAGGCTGTCTCTAAGACTTCCAGGAGCAGGTCAGGAGAGGGTCTATAAAAATGTGGAAGACACTGAGCTAGGGGAAATTGTGGGTCTCTCTGCCAACCTGCTTCTTTCTCCTAGGCTGTCTGATCTGCCTGCAGTCAAGTCTCTCCCCATTTCCAAACTGTTCTACAGTACCGGAAGCCAAGGCTACCTTGGTCTCAGCTCAGCTGGACTCCTGAGATATGCCTGAACTCACCTAGCTTAGCCACATCCCCAAACCCTGTCATTCTGTGATGACTGAATGAGAATGGACCCCACAGGTGCACATATTTGAGTGGTTGAGCAGCTGCTCGACTGGTTTGAAGGATTAAAGGTTATGTCCCAGGGATTGGGCTTTGAGGTTTCAAAAGCCTGTGTCAGGCCCAATCCCTCTGCCTGCGCTTATGGATAAAATATAAGCTCTCAGAGCCATGCCCACCTGCCTGCTGCCACTGTAAGCACCAATAGTCTCCCAGGTCCCACTGAAAAGCAACAAACACTCTTGATAACTGAGCATCTTTCCAGCCCAGATATAGTTTGTTTTGCTTTTTTTAAAAAAAATTTTTTATGTGTGGTTGTGTGAATTCATGAGCTTCAAGTGCATGCAGAATTCTAAGGAAAGTATCAGATCCCCTAGAAATGGAGTTATGGTATGTGGGTACTGGAAATTTAACTTGGGTCCTCTGGAAAAACAGCCAGCATCTTAACCCTTAAGGCAACTCTCCAGACCCCCATTTCTTTCTTTTGAGACAGTCTCTCTATGTACCCTCGGTTGGCCTGGAATTAGCTATGTAGACCAGACCTGCCTCCTGCCTCTCAAGTGCTGGGATCAAAGGCCTACACCACTATGCCCACTGAAAGTACTTTCTAATCTCCGAGTTATTTCTTCACAGACTCTAAACTATTTGGAAATTGTTGCCTGGAAATTGTTGCCATCTGGTTTTTAAACTCCCCCCAACTCCTGCCAATGTGTTAAAAGTTTGGTCCTAACATGATGATGTTAAGAGCTTACTTTTAAATTGTGGGACCTGGGGGCAGAGCAATGGCTCAGTAGTTAAAAGCCTCTTCCAGAAGACGGAAGACATAGCTTTAATTCCCACATGGCAGCTTACAACTGCCTGTAATTCCAGCTCCAAGGATCTGATGCCCTTTCCAGGCTTCCACGGACATTAAAGAAGTATGTGGAGCACAGATGTACATGCAGGTAAATCACACATCATACACGTTTAAGAAAAAGAAAAAAAGTAGGATCTGAGGCAATGCCCTTGAGGGCAATAGTGGGACTTGGGTTCTCTCCCTACAGCACATATTTGTTGCCACAAGTTGAGTGGTCTTGCTTTACCATGCGTCCCAATGATGTGCTGCTACAGGTTCAAAGTAACAGGCCAACTGGTCAGGAACGGAATCTCTATATGTCCCCTCTTTGCAGAGCCAAAGTAGACCAGGCTACAGAGTTCTGTCTGCCTCTGCTGTCTGAGTGCAAAACTTTTACTTTTTTATGAAAGCAGATTGCCATACTTAGCAATGGAGAATAAAGAACTGCTTTTAAGCTTCAGAAAGAAACCTGAGAGCTGGAGGTAAAAGTAGATGCCTGCGCTCTCAGTCACTCCAGATACTGATGCGAGAAGATCAAACTGTTGAGCATACGAGTTCAACGGTAAGACTACTTCAGAACAAATGAAACAAAGCCATAAAATACAGGCCCTCACCTCCCTTACTGTAACCCATTCTCTTCACCTCAAAGCTTGTGCTGCAGGACACTACTGCAGCTACAGCTGACCGGGCCATAGTTGGGAAGTCTCGTGATCAGACACACCCAGTATCTTTTTCCAACTTTTATTTCAACCCTTTGCTGCCATATTCTAAACGTATCCTTCAAAGACCACATGGCCCAATTAGAAGGAATCCCCCCAAAATTTCTTGATTGCATTGTGCCTGCCAGTAGAAATGGCACACAATAATTAAACACAATAATGCTTTAGGAGCTGAGGATGTAGCTCAGCAGTCGCGTATTGCTTAGCTTAGCAGGAACCCAGGTTCAATCTCCAATAGCAGAAAAGAGGAAAAGGAGAGATTGGCTAAATGGTTCAGCAGGTAAGGGCACTCACCACCAAGCCTAACAGTGCAAGGCTGATCCCCAGGAATCACGGTAGGAGAAGACTAACTTCTGTAAGCTGTCCTCTGGCTGCCACACCCCCATTATGTTTAAAAAGAGTACTTTTAGTTACCATTATCATTTCCTCCCTGCCTTTCATTAAGGCAAAACTTTTCCTCATTTTGCCTGGCATACAGTCGAAAGCGTTGCAATATACATTTTAACAAATTTCTGAATGCTATGCCAGCTGTAGTGGTGCACCCCTTTAATCTCAGTACTTGGGAGGCAAAGGCAGGTGGATCCCTACAAAACTTGAGCCCAACTGGGTCTACACAGTGAGCTCCAGGACAGCCAAAGCTACCTAGTAATAATCCCACCTCAGACCCCTTGCTCCCAAATCTGAATGCCTTAACTCTGATCAAAGCCATTCTGCATTAGGGGCTGATTCCAATTATTTTAGTATTGTGAAAAAGAAAAAAAAAAAGTCCATAAAAGTCATTATTACTGGTGATTAATACCCTTCAGTATTTGCTTTTGCAAGAATCTTTGCTCAGCACATTGTCAGTCATACACTGAACTTGACTTCTGTGCATTCTGGCATAATCTCAGGTGGGTCATTAGTTCAGTGCTGTTCTTTAGAATATGGTCTCTTTATTCTGGTGGCAGTTTCCTCTTTAGCTTTTGAAATTCAGACAACTCACAATGTTTGTTTTCTATTGCTTTTTTGAGACAGGGTCTTACTGCGTAGTCCATGCTGTCCAAGAACTCAACAGGCATACCAAGAAGGACAACTTTAAACACACAGCAATCTTCCCAAGTGATGGTAGTAAAGGCATGTGCCACCAGCACTTACTTCTGAGTTACTTATTATTCTGACACATTTAAAGGAAAAAAGGCTGCTGTGCCCCTGGAGGACAGCATTCTGTGATAGACAAAGCTTGGAAACCATCATGATAACTCTGCCTCTTACAAGAACTGTGACTCTGTATTTATTATACTGGTTTGTTTCTCTAAGTAAGATATTTCAGGAAAATAGAGAGCACTAGCTCTTTTAGGTCCCCCTTATCAGGACCACCAGGGGGCCGGTCCTGAAGGGAGCAGACTTAGCAAGGAGAAACTTCCAGTTCAGGTCTAATTTCTAGGATTAGGTTTCAAGTAATACTATATAAAACTACATAACTAATCCAAACGTAGATTCCAAACACAAACCTCTGAGTATTTTCACTCAATATTCTTCTTTGTTGATTCAAGAGAAACACAAACTTTCACAGTAACATGTATGAAGTGCTTGCTTCTAAACGTGTTCAAAATTCTAATACACTTCATAATGTTACACTGTCACTCAAATGTCACTGACCCTGTAAGACACCGCTTAAAGTGAGCAGTGTGTGTGTGCTGGGGTGTATGTGTCAAAAACCTAGCTGTATACAAATAGTTGAGAAATAAACATTATCAGACCTGGGGACTGCCTGGAAAAGAATAAGCAAATGGAAAAACTCTAAAGAGGTCAAGAGGATGGTCTGCTTCTAGCTGCATACATACATAATTTATAACAAAGGGTAAAGCGAGCCCTTCTTCCTGTGGGGCCGGGGATGCAGTCAGTGCCTTTGGAACTTTAAAAAAAAGAGGCGGGGGGGGGGGTTGGAACGTGTGGCGTGGTGTATATTGCTTACAAATTGGCTTCTAGGTGAACAACCCTCAAATCCCCCACGGCCCAAGGCTAGAGCCGACCGACTTTCAGGAGCCTCAAGTGCGAGCACGCGTCGGGGTCCGGGGAGGGGCGGGGGAGGAAGGCGGCACGCGCGCCCTCGCGTTATGTAATGGTCTCTTTCGGCATGGTACCCGCGCCAATCAGGGTCGTCCACCGCTGCTCCGCCAGTGTCGCTGCACAGCTCTTCTCTGGAGGTCTCCTGTCAGGTGACGGCCCTCAAGGAACGACCATAATTCAGAGCCCAGGGACCCCCCCCCACCCCCGTCCACCGGCTCTCCCAGACCCTCTCGGGCTGGGTGGACACCCCAAGCACCGCCAGCCGCCCCGGCCAGCCCGACGGCGCGGCCCGCACTCACTGTTGTATTGAACCCCCTTGGCGAAGCGCCTCTGCAGCGCCTGGTTCATGGATTGCAGACCGGCGGGTATGTTCTTGTCCCGGCCCGGGGCCTGCTCCGACCCCACCAGCTTCTTCAACGCCGAGAACATCTTCCTGCTGGACGTGCGAGCCGGGCGCGGCCCGCGAGCTCAGCGGCGGCGACAGCAGCAGCGCAGCGCGCCACGCACCATGTCCGGCCGGCCCAGGCTCCCCCCGAGGCCCGACGGTGGGAACGGCCTGAGACCTCAGCCTCTGTGGCTCTCCTCCGGCTCCCACGGCCCTCGGCGCGGCCGCCAAGCACCCGTCAGCGCCGCCATCTTGGCGCCGGAGCTGCTACGGAGCGCCAAGAGGGACACGTAGACGCCGCCTGCGCAGCGGGCGCACTAGATCCCGCCCCTTTCGAGCAGCTCTTTCCCCGCCCTCAGCGTCTGGCGGTTTCTCGTTTCTCTAGAGTAGTTATGGAAATTTTTTTATTTGTATACTGAAGCCCGGACGGGGCTATTTCTTCTTCTTTTTGGACACTTTGAGCTTCCCCTCGATTAGCCGCTGGCCCTGTTTCTTTATCTCGGCCCGCGAAGGGACGTAGCTATGGTCCACGTCCGCAAACTGGAAGGTTTCTGCACAGGCAAGAAAGTGGTGACTGGCTCCCTCTTTCCAGAGACTTCCACCCCCACATTTACCCGTTTGCTTTTGCTGCCACGGGCCTCTTCCTGTGTCTGGAGCTAATCTCAAGAGATGGATCGATGACTGTGATCTGCACCTGCTCTAAGTCACCCAAGGCCAGGTGCCAAGGAACCATTATTTACCAGGATCACCCATACTAGTCACCCTCCGTTCAACCTACCCTGCCTTTGCGACAGTAATTCCGCTAAAGGTCTGGTCTAGGCTCCCTCATGGCTTATGCCATGGTATGCCCCCTTGTCTCAGAAAAAAATAAATTCTCGTAAAGGTTAACCCCTGTCACCCCTATTCTTTAAAACTTTTCTCTTTAGCACCCAGTCTGCCAATATGTTCCAGTCAGATTGTGTGCCATTTCCAGCCTTGAGTTCAGACCCTATCTAGTTCCAGCTCTGGTCCTTGTTCCCTTCTTCATCTCCTCCCCGTGGTTGGCATCTAGGGTCTCACCTATCATGTCCTCCTCTTGGTCCTCAAAGGTAATTCTGGTATTATGTTTCTCCTTTAGAGTTGATGACTCCAGGGCATCCCTCACCTTTGTGTCAACCTGCAGGGCAGTGCCTTTATCAGCTTGGAGAGGACATGGGTTTTGCTGGTACCCCCCTCCCATGGCCCAGGGCTACCTCTTCATTTCTGGACAGTGTTTGGACACGGTCAGCCAGGAATATGAGCTTCCCCTCACAATAGTCCAGCTTGCTATGCACATCAAAGGTGTCAGATATTGACACTTCTTTCTGTAGGCCAGAGAAGCAGCTTGTTTTTCTGGTGACCCCACATGAGGACCCTGTGCACAACAGCTCCCCCTCCCCTCGGCTGGTACCTGGGTGGCTGGCAAGGTGATGCCGATGAGCCGGATGTAGAGGTTGTCAATACCTGTCTGGATGGCCAGTAGCAGCTGCTGGCTCTTGGTCATGTTGTTGTGGGCCAGCTGAAGCCTTGCTTCTTCCTCTTCTAGCATGTCCTTCATCTTTTTTTCAATAGAATTAAAACTGTGGAGTGGGTAGGCACAGCAGTAAGGGTGGGACAGGACTCAGGGCTCACAGGGATCCTGAACTAGGTGTTGGTCAACTTCAGGGGCTAAGAAATTCAGCTTCAAGCACGTGGGTCCTTAGCTGTTCTGCAGATGCACAGGTTGGTTGGCAATAGATATGTGCAGCTACCAGCTTGTAACCCATGGGGCCATCTAGCAGCCCTGGAACATACCCAACAGAGCTGGGTGTATGGTGGAACTTGAGAAGTGCCTCTTCAAGTTCCAGCTTCTTCATCAGGGCCTCCAACTGTGTCCGCCGCTCCTCACAATCCTCCATCTGTAGCTCCAGGTTCTCCTCTGTATTCTTCTGAGCTAGGAAGCGGCCAGCTATGTCCTAACCAGTTTAGGGCAGAGAGAAACAGGTAGTAGGAGCTCATAGCCCTGGTTTCTCCCAGGCCCCTCCAAGTTTCTTGGTACTTGGGGTTCAATCATGACACTGAATACTTTTGGGCCCCAAGATTTATGAGGGACTGGGAAGAAGGGTAACTTGTACATGCCTTGATGCATAGCTTTCATGACAAGCAGAGGGTAACCCCATCTACCAAGAAGAGATCATCTATCACTTCAGTCAAGATGCTGTGGATGGGAGCTCAAGGCCTGACATTTGTAACTCAAGTAGGTCTACCACAAAAGGAGGCAGAAGCAGTTGTTCACTGTGGCTGTCAAAATTGGGAAGAGGCTAGAGCTGTGGTGAGAGACCAGGTCCTTAGTAAATGGACTTTCAAATTCTGGCAGACTCTTGTCTTGTACATAGAGTATGGTGTGGGCATGCCATCCATATGAGGAAGCATCTTCATACCTCAAAAACCCCAGACTTTTTCCAGGCTTGGGAGCATCATGTTTGGGAACTTCAAAGGTGAGTTTGAGCTTTGTAAATTTTTTGCAGAGCACTGTAGGCCCTGGTCTAGCTTAGTCACCCTCCAGTGTTGGAGAGACTTACCCAGAGGTGGGAGCACTGCACAGCAGATTTGACCCTCTCTACCAAAGCAGTCACTTCTGTCTGGTATTCAATATCTCCTATGGAAGATTCTCTTTTTCTCACTGTGCAGAGCAGAGAAGGAAGGCCTAGTCAGTGTGCAGGAATGGATACCTGGTAGCTTTACAGACACTCAGGCTTCAGAGAAGACACCCAGGATGTTGGGTGTCCTCATGTGACTTCTACCTGTACCCGCTCTGTTCAGCCTGGCCCTTCAGAGTACCTTGGAAAACTCAAGGGCAGACAAGAGCCAGGAGGAGCATGGCATCATGTGGCTCTGGAAAGCAGTTCTGGGATGTCACTGGGTGACTGAGCTCTACTTGCTAGAGAGAGCATCTTTGCAGCCACCTTGTGCCACAGGCTCTATTCTTCAGGGAGAGGCAGGGGCTGTCTCTCTTTCTCACTCTAGTGACCACTGGGCAGTCCCAGTCATTGCTGGCTACTGGAGACCTTGGCTGGAAAGGGAAGGAGCTGAGACTCACCCTTCAGGGTCTCCACACTCATCAGATTGGAGGAGAAATCCAAGTCCCTCCGGCCCTGGTGAGATAAAGAACCAGGTGAGAATGGGAGGTGAGGGTCTTCCCGTCTCTTCCCCCCAGTGGGTGAGGGCTGCCATGGCTCAAGACATACACGGCGGTACTTCTCGCTGGTCTCCTTGGTGTGGATCTTGTCAATAAGCTTCTTTTGCTGGTTCAGCCGGTTCTCCCGGGCCCTTCGTTCCTCAATGAAGGTCGCTTCTCCTTGCCTCATGTTCCTCTGGGGATATAGAGATTCAATGGGGATCCTGTCTCACCAAGGGTTCTCCTAGGGTTCTAAAGTCAGTGGCCAGTTTCTAGTCTTCATTTTATCGGACTGTGGGAGAAAGCTGGCCATTCTTTACTTCTTGCTGGCTCCCACTGTCCTCCTAGGTACCCCTTTGTCTCTGTAGGACAGAGATTCCTGGCTAACACATGTCTAACAACCTTTCCCTCTAGCCCAAGCTCTCTCCTTTCCTTTAGGCCCTTGCCTTTAGTTGCCTTCTGGCCTGTTGCACTTAGAAGTCATTAAATTGGATTTAATAAATCTAAAAGTGATTCATCCTCTTAATTCTCAGAGCTGATCTCTCCTACATTCTGCTTTTGTGGCTTAAAACTACCATCCTTCATTCCTTCCTTCTGCTTTGGGAGATTATGTTGCTACATTGTAAATAATTATCCCACCTACTGGTTTAATAAAAAGCGCTGATTGGCCAAAGGCAGGCAGGAAGTGTGGGCGGAGCTACCAGACTAAGAAAACTCTGAGAACAGGAAGCACAGAGCAGAATGCCAGAGAGAAGCCAAAAGAAACAGGACAATTATGCTGCTCTAAGAAAAGGTACCGAGCCGCATGGCCGAACAGGATAAGGGTCATGGGTTAGATTAAGGGTAAAGAGTTAGCAAGCTATATGCCTGGGCCTTAGGCCGATCAGCCTAAAACTATTGTAAGTATCTGTGTGGGTCTGCGGGCCTAAACCTTGAGGCTAGGCCCGAAAGTCCGTGCCAGAATCCACATACTACAAATGGTGCCCAATGTGGGGCATATACACGATATACACTCACATAAAGCTGGAGAAAGCTTAAAAAATGGTCTAGAGCCCAAAGCAGCCTCTGAATTGTGTCTCCCACATGAGCTGTGGTACAGAGACACCCTAGTGAGGCACATGGGCTTGAGCTACAATGGCGGGCTTTTGGAGTGCAGCTTAAGGTGTAAATGGCTTGTTCCTCAAGTCTCACAGGACCCTTAATATAAGAAAAGGTTGTAAATGATGTATTTAAGGTTTCTGTTGATAAGGACAAAAAGAGAACAGAGTCAAAGATGGCTTCTTAGTGGTGGTATTTTCTTGGATTAGCTTTGTTTGCCAGAGGCAAGCAGAGGCTTGACTTTTTGAAGAGAAGCTTCCTGATTCAGCCTTAGAGGCAAAACACTTGTGAGTTCTTTAAGAGGCCCTGCTGCCAAATACTTAAATGGAGTTAATGAGCAGCAGATGACAAAGCTTTACTTGGTAATTATATGTACCCTAAAATTCCCAGCGTACCTGGGTTAAAAAGATAAATTCTATGAAATTAGACTAGGAGCTGGGTGGAGCCATCCACCCATCATACCAACCTTGAATTCTGGCAGATTAAAGGTGTGTTCAGAAATTGAAAGAAATAGAATCCTAGCCAAGCAAAGATGTGGTCAGAGACAGAAAAAGTTAAATAAATATACAGTAAAGACAGTTTTTTTTTTTAAAGTCTAAGTGGTTTAGAGTGTGTTGAAAATATATATACATAGGCTTAGATAAAGAAAAGGTAGAGAAAGCTCTTAAAAAGAAATAGAGTAAAATAAATAAATGAATAAATAAATAAGCCATGTGAAGATGGAAAATACAAAGAGTATCTGGATACTGTATATTATTGTCTTTAAGCTTCTTGATTGAAAATGACATAGTAAAAGCTGCTGAAAAACAGTTGATTATAAATGCTGTTGGATTAATTCAACACATATATTTTGTAAATGAATTGACTTTAAAACTGAAATCCAAAGATATGCTACTTTGGAGAAGAGGTTTTCTTTTTATTTCCACAGGAAATGAGAGGCTGTGGATTTATTCCTGGATAAAGAACATAAAGTTTGATAGAGGAAGACCCCTGAAAAATCTCCAATGGAAATGGATGGCCCAGATGATTTAGCATTTCAGAGCACCTCTGTTGAAGTTTCCCGAGCTCTGTATCCAGAACAATTTCAAGGAGACTGGCTGAGATGACCCAGCCTTACAGACTACTCCACTAAAGACTTGTGCATAACCTTACATTTTTCTTTGGATTCTCATGAGATTGCCAGCACCCCCATTCAGCAGGAAGTAGCCTAGAGAATGACGCCCACATTCCCAAAACATGGATTATGGATGTTTGTATTTATTTACAGTATTGTTTATAAGTTGTTATAGATAAGGGGGAAAAAGAATATTAGATGTGGAGTTTTTTGTTTTAAAAAGAGAAAAGGGGATATGTGGGAGATTATGTTGCTACATTGTAAATAATTGTCTTACCTACTGATTTAATAAAAAGTGCTGATTGGCCAAAGGCAGGCAGGAAGTGTGGGCGGAGCTACCAGACTAAGAAAACTCTGAGAACAGGAAGCACAGAGCAGAATGCCAGAGAGAAGCCAGAAGAAACAGAGGACAACTCTGCTGCTCTAAGAAAAGGTACGGAGCCGCATGGCTGAACATAAGAGTCATGGGTTAGATTAAGGGTAAAGAGTTAGCAAGTGATATGCCTGGGCCTTAGGCCGATCAGCCTAAAACTATTGTAAGCATCTGTGTGGGTCTGCGGGCCTAAACCTTGAGGCTAGGCCTGAAAGTCCGTGCCAGAAATTACATACTGCACACTGTGGTCACTCCTTAAAGATTTCCCTGCCCTATCTGCTTCTGGCCATGCCCACGCTACTACTGGCTTGGCCACACAGCCAGTAGTTCTGCTCTGGCACCTGCAGTTAATGTGTGCCATTATAAAACACAATCTCTAAGTGTTGTGTTTTCTTTTCTTTTGGAGTCAAGGTTTCTTTTTGTAGCCCTGGCTGTCCTGGAACTCACACCTCAGACCAGGCTAGCCTTGAACTCAGAGATCAGCCCGGCTCTGCCTCTTGAGTGCTGAGATCAAAGATGTGTGCTACCACACCTGGAATAAAGGACAATTTGATCAGGTGTCCCTCTAAGTTTTCCAAGGCTGTAAGCCTGTGGACCCTATAGCCTCCACTGACTCAGACTGGGAAGCTGTGTAAGTTTCTGTGCACTAACATTTGGCAACAGCCTTGGCTTTTCTGTTCTTTCTCCTTCTGAGCTCTGATTACCCCTGGACTTTGCTGGTCCTTCAGAGCCCATTCAAGCATGTTTCCTTGGAAAAGCCACCCTAGAGACTTCTGATACCCTTTGCCTCGGTCTGCCATACTGACCTAGATAGGATGTGGTGGACAACTAGATGAATTGACTACTTCAGGAGGATAGGGCTTGCTGGCCTCCCTCGTTCTGTCTCCCTAGAAGTGAGGATCTTGGTAGTGACAAGGTGAATAGATGCTCACTGCCCTGGCCACATCTATTCTGGCCTCAGTGTCTAATCTGACTTTCTCTGTCTCATGGCTGAGCAGATCAGCTGGGAGGGCTAATGAAGGATTTCCCATGGATTTCTCCAGGGATGATGGGTAGTGCAGGCATAGGATGTCCAGATAGGTCCTGAACAAGACAGGATCAGGCGGGCCAGCTATTGATGGTTCCCCAATCCAGGGGCTCACCTTGACCTCATCAGTAATCATCATGGCATCTTGGGACATGATTGTCATATCTGACAGCTCCAAGCAGTACTTGGTCACCATGCTCTGAAGCTTGTCTAGCTCTGTGGGGTAGCCTGCCAGCACCTAAAAGGATGGACAAAAGCAACATGGCCCTGAAGCCATAGATTCCTTTGGTGCCATTATATCCTATTGCTGGCTTTACTGGGCGTTCCGATTCTCTTCCATCCTTCACTCTCAGTCTGTGTGAGCCCTGGGGACCAGATAAGGGATCTATCTGTGGCACAGTCTCTGTGAAAATCACAGTGCAGGAGAAAGAAGTGTTCTAGTATATGTAGTCATTGGTGACCTATGGACTTTCACTACCCAGGACAGAGGATGTTATGCTTCAGTGTTGTGGCCCAGCAAAGGCCAACTCTGAAACCCAGCGGGGTTTTCTTGAGGGCATCCTTGGTCTCAAGTAGAACAGAGAGGATTGAAAGATGGGCTTGGAGCCAGTTAGGTCTCGAAGTGAAGTCCACTTCTAAATAGCTAGCTATGTGATCTTGGGGTCACACCCAGCCATTCTAAGTCACTTCCTGACTTTTCTGGCGGATTTATGTTAGGATGGATGGAAAAGATAGCATATTTAGCACAAGGCTAGGCATATCTATGGCCATGGAAGTTTAGCTATTGATATTTTGTTAAAACCTGTACAAGGTGAATCTTTGCTGATTTTTAAAAATAATGTGGATATGGGGATTTGTTTCAAAAGTGTGCTTGTTCTGGAGAGAAAGTTCTACAAAGAACACGGGGGTGAAGGAGTGTGGGGAGGGGTGGACACAGGAAGGAAAGGTGGGCAGGGCCTCCCAGTTGAGTCTCCAACAGTAGAGTCAGGTAAGAGGGACAGACTGACCAGAGCATGATGCTGAGATCCTGGCTCAGGGTTATGATTCCAGCTGGAATAAACTGCTGCACCTGCCCATGTACCAACCTCTTTCTCCCCAAAGATGCCATGCCACTCTTTACCTCCCTTCTTAGGGCAGAGGCATTAGGGATTTCTCCTGGCCACCTTTCCAGGCCTGTTCACCATGCTGCTTTCAGGACCCTGCTGCCCTAAAGCCCTGTCTCCAGACTTCTACTGCAGATGCTCTGCTCTATGGGAGCCATATGGGGGTGCACTCAGTGAGATTCATGCTTATGATTCCCTGGAACTTACACGGGCCAGAATCTGCTTCCTCTTGGCTTTCAATACAGAAAGTAAAGTAGCCAAATCCAAAGTGGGCAGGAAGCTGTGTTTTCACCATATTTTGGGAGGTAGGAAAGGAGTTTGCCCTGAACCATGTGAGGGTACTTCCTGGGAGGAGGAGAGTATGGCCCATCTCTGACCCAAGCTAAACTATTTAATATGTGAAAGAAAGAATTCTGTGGTTTTGTGGTGTGTGTGTGTGTGTATGATGATTTGCATTTGTTTTTGAGATAGGGTCTTGCCATGTAGCCCAGGCTGGCCTGGAATATATAATCTTCCCATCTTAGCCTTTTGAGTGCTGAGATCACAGACCTGTGCTACCATACCCTGACTTAAGCCCAAATAATGGGTGCACCCCATACCGTAATAGACTTATGTGGAACAACAAAAATGAAGTTCTCTAAGGAAAGCTTCCACATATTTTTAGGGCTGCTTTGCTGGCTGCTTGGAAGAGAGTTGCAGATGGGGCTCCCTGGGTGAGAGGCTCACCTTCTTCAGGTAATCCAGCAGGTCGGTGTACAGCATGTGGATGTTCTGGCTGGTGGTGATCTTAATCGTGGTCTTTTCAATGCTGTTCTCCAGCTGGCGGACAATCTGGCGGTAGTTGGTGGAGTTGGATCATTGAAAAGGCTTGGTGACCAGACCCGCCTCCCCACAACCTCAGATCAGGTGTGGAGGGGCAGAACCCAGCCCTGAAGGGCACGGGGTAGGGGAGGGGGACCGGGCTTTCATACAAGGGTGTTGGGCTCCCCTAGTCCTCCTGTTCCTGACTCCAGGCTCTGCGGGTGAAGTCATTATTGTACATCTTATCCACCACCCAGTCACCATGTCTAAAATGGCTTTGATTCCCAATTTCATGATTACAGCTGTGTAATAAAACATTACCTCAGGTCATCGGTTTCCTGCTCCTTGTTAGTAAGCTTTCCTGTTTGTAAGGGCACAGGCTAACCAAAGGGGCCTGCCCATCCGGAGGTCCCACCCTTCAGATGTAGTCGCACCCTCCGTTGGAGGTCAGTCTTGCCTGCTAAAGTGTTTTCCTCTTACAAAGACCCTCACCAAAGGAGACTCCCTTCTCCCAGAACCTTGTCTAATCAGCGGTCCAGCCCTGATACAGAGTCTCTGTCTGAAGGTGGAACTCTGTCCCTTTTATAGACTCTCGACATTCTCCAGCACAGAACTATCCTGAATCCTGCCTCTCCCAGAAGCTCTGGCTCTCAGTCGGAGCCCCGCCCCCGCCCGGTCCCCTGGCACCTGCAGCAGCTTTAGCTCATCCTTGGTGGCATCAGGTTGGTTCCGCAGGCTGGTCAGCTCCAGCTGCAAGTTCTCCAGCTTCTGTCCCCGTCGCCGAGCCAGGTGGACCAGCACGTTGTGTGCCTTCACACGGTCGAAGACATACTTGCGCAGCTTCTCCCGAGCCACCTGGGTCCGGGAGAGCGTCCGCTCGTGGGTGTGAGAGGGAGCGCTGCTGGGACCCCAGGAAGGCTACGTGTAGGGGAACCGCGGCTGCCCCATGGGGAGCAGAGGTGGGAACACGCTTTGCCTTCCACAGGCCTCTTAACATTTACTGTGGGCGGGCCTCGGGGACTAGGGCTGAGAGAGGCAAGGGATCCTTTCGGTACCCCACTGCCTCGTTACCTCCATAGAACTGCGGCAGTGTGCTAGCCTCATGGACGCGTCCTTTGCGCAGGCCTTGGAGATGGTCCATTGATCATACTGTGGAGTAGCGGCGGCTGAGCCACGAGCCATGCCCTTTTGAGTTCCCCTTGGTACTGATGTACTCAGGCATATCACCCAATGCCTCTTACTCAGACCATCGGTCCTGGGACCCCTGACCAGAGAGCATGCAGGACCCCTCCAGGGCCATCTCTGTTTCAGTGTGATGGGGTCCAGAAAGGAGATCAGAGATCCCAAGGGGTCCCTACTGCTAGCTAAGCACTCCGGGTGGGTGTTGGGGAACCTGCCATAGGCACCAGTCACAAAGTACCCACTCCTGCAGGCCTTCTGGTCCAGAGAAAGGGGTAAAGTGTGTGCACACGTTAAGTGAACCACCACCTTCTATCCCCCAGACTGTAAACAGGTAGAGCTTTTGCACCTTTTTAGCCAAAGCCCATTCCTGGGCGCCTCTACGGAGGTTGTTGCGCAAGAGGCCCAGTGTAGCCTTGTTCTGTGCTGTCTTCTCCTTCACGCCCTGGATCTGGAGTGCCCGACATTGTTCTGTAGGTTACAGAGGGAACAAGATTACCATACAGTAGGCCAAAGGACTGGCTGAGAATTTCAGCAAAACACCCAGAGAGTCTAGTGGAATGTGGCATTGCCTCTGCGACATCCCCCCCCCCCCCCCCCAGTTCCGGAAGAAACAGGCTTTTCTGCTCAAAGACCAGGCATGGGAAACCCTTGTCTCATTCAGAGCTCCTGTGTCCTGAAACAACAGGCAGATCCTCCTCAAGGCCTCCAACTTTGGAACAACATTGTGGTAAATGCATACATCTCCTAGAAGCTCCTTTCACAAGGCAGGCCCTTCTGTGACTTCTGCCCACTGTGGGGGGCCCGGGTGGGTAATAGGATGGTAAGTTGCCTATTAGCAGGCCACAGTGGCAGTCCCCAGTATGAGGCTCACCCTGAAGCCGAGTGATGGTCCTTAGTTCCTGTATTTGTGCTTCCACAGCTGCTTCATTATGAATCTTCATGGTGGGCCCCAAAGCCCTCCAGGGGTCCTGTGTGCCTCTCACCCTCCCTGTACAGTTGCCTGCTCAAGAGAACCTAGATTGAGATTGTCCTTGGAATTTCAGATCATTGTGACAGGACCAAGGTTCTCAATGCCCAGGGAACCCTGAAATTCCATCCCTCCAGAATTTCAGAATTTCAGCATCAAGGTCACTTGCCCTAAGGGAAATGAGTCTTGAGGCTGCTGCTTCAGGACTCCCATTGTACACCAAAGGCTTCTTGATGGTGGTGGTCAATTTCTGATGACTTAGTACAATACATCTCTCAGTGCCCCCACATTCTTGTCCCCTCCCTGCTCCTAGGGCCACAAAGCAGCTTGACTGTGCCTCCCACATCTAACCTCAATGTCAGTGCTTGGTGAGACCTCTCTCTCCAACCCATACTCCTAGTTCAAAGCCCAGGCACTGGGTGACCTGGCACCCCACCCCAGCTTCTGCCCATCGCTGTTCCATTGCTTCCAACTTTCCCAGATATGCGCAGGCATGTCTGGTGCCACCCTGCCTGCCTCCTGCCTCCCTTAGCCCCCTGAACCTTGGATCACCAATTATTGGCGGGGCAAGTCCACACATCTACACCCTGCTCCTTCCCTTAGAGTAGTGTGCCAGGAGCAATCAGCAGCCCCGAACACCATGGGGTATGTGAGATAGATACTTTCTACAACCTAGTCTACATAGCTCACCATAACTACCAATGGGGAGTTTACTCTTCACACATTTCTTCTTTAGTCTGGGAATAGAAGACTGGGTCAGGGTCATACATGGCTGGTTCTTCTGCTGTGTTCCCTTGGCTGTAGAAGCTTTCTGCTCCTATGATCTCATGTGGTTGTGTCTCTGTGCCCATCTGTGTCCTAATCTCCTCTTATAAGGATGCCAGAAAGACTGGATTAATCCCCATGGCATCAGTTAGCCCTAATCACTTCATTAAAAAGCTTATCTTCAGCAGGTGCTTTCTGACACCCTGTTGGGTGAGGACTTCAGTGTATAGATTTTGGGGGTTGTGTAGAGAACATATGTACAACACAGGACACATTAGTGTCTATCTTCCTGTGCCCTCTCACATGGGATTTTTTACCTTTTAGCCACTTTGCTGTCAAGTAATAACTCTGTTCCGCCCCTTGCCTCCCTTGTGGTCTATGCCTCATCTTCAAGAGGGCTGGAAAGTCCTGCTATGGCCATGGATGTTCATCTTACCTCCGTAGTTTTTGATGGCCCAGCTTATATCAACTTTATATCCCCTAGTATTGCCTACCACCCCCCCACCCCATCCCATACGGAACTCCTGAATTTGTGGGACAAATGGCTGCCCAGAGCAAGGCTGTCTTCCTGGGTTTCCTTCAATAGATGTACCATGTGGCTTAGTTCTGGGCAGTAGTATGTATACAGACACGGTGGAAGGACGGTCCTCCTCTTCCTCCTTCCTGTTATGGGACAAAGATGTAGTGGCTGAGCTGGAGAAGGCACCTTGTGTGATGAGCTAGATTGAGGAGTCGGAGCCCATGACAGCAGAGAAGAGATGGAAGGAGGCTTGGGTCCCTGACCTAGATCAGCTCTTCTAAGGTGGCTTGCCCTCCAAAGCTCACGCTGGAGCTTAACCCCCTCCCCGCATCGTGAGGCTTTCAAGAGAGTAGAAATCGAGATGGTGTCATTTAAGGTCAGGCTTTTGAGAGATTAGAATTTAAGTTACCAGGGTAGAGCCACCATGCTCAAACCTTGATGGCTTTATAGGAAGAGACATGTATGTTCTGTTTCTGGCTGTGTGATGACCTGTTATGTTTCTAGACCCTGCCAGATTGATAACCACCACCAAGTGGCTGTTGAGCCTTGGGCTTCCAGAACCATGGGCTAAAACAAGTTTTTCTTTTTCTTTCTTTTTTATTACAATCTGCCCAAGTCTGTGATGAGTTCTTGGCAACAGCACACACATTGATAGGCCACCTACCTAGATTTCTATAAGAAGCTAACTTGGCTCAAGCTTCTACTGTGTGAGGCCTGCTGTTACTATGCACACAGCTTTGTTCTCAGAAACATCCAATTGATAAGCTCGGTAGAGGTGTAGGAGCAGGCCAAGGCCAAGTCTTTGTGCTCCTGGGATGCCAAGGTTCTTTTTAATGGGGCTGGTTGGTGTGGGTGGTCTACCCTCACCTCCAGCTATTTCCTTTGGAGCTCTGCTGCCTGTTTCTTCTTGGAGAAGGGGCTTCACTGATGCCAAGCAGGTGGACATGACTACATGGTCTAGATGGCTGGAAGGAACATCCAGTTCTGGGGTTCTACATTAGGGACTTCTGCATGCCCTCCAGTGTCAGCTGTATGACCACAAAGGTGCGTAATCACATCTTCTCATCCCCTACATTCTTTTCGTTTCTTTCTTTTTTGGGGGGCGGGTTTGAGACAGGGTTTCTCTGTGTAGCTTTGGCTATCCTAAAACTCGATCTGTAGACCAGGCTAGAACTCACAGAGATCTGCCTGTTTTTTATTTTTGTTTTTTGTTTTTTTAAAAGATTTATTATGTACAGTGTTCTGCCTGAACATCAGAAGGTGCCAGATTTCATTTTAGATGGCTGTGAGCTACCATGTGGTTGCTGGAAGTTGAACTCGGGACCTCTAGAAGAACAGCCAGTGTTCTTAACCTCTGAACCACCTCTCCAGGCCTTGCTTGTCTTCTTGAGACAGGGCTTCTCCATGTAGCCCTGGCTGTCCTGGAACTCACTCTGTAGATCAGGCTGTCCTCAAGCTCAGAGATCGGCTTACCTCTACCTTCTGAGTGTAGGGATTAAAGGTTTGTCCTACCACCGCCTGGGCTTTCTTTTTAATATTCTACCTGTATTAATTTATTTTGTGTGTGCCCATAATGGGAGCCATATACCATCATGGAGACCAGAGGACATGCATGGGAGCTGTTGCTCCTTCTACCATGTGGTTCATCAGGCTTAGCAGCAGGGACTTTACCCACCTAACAACCTCACTAACTCTTGGTTAGTTGCTTTAGAGCCCAGGCAGGAAAAGGAAAAGCCATTTATTAGCCACCACCCTCCACAGTTCTCCTTGGACCTGGGGCATAGAGGTCAGAAAAGGGACCCCAAAGCACCAGAGAAAACACCCAAGTCTCTTTCACCACTTGCGGGCTGTCCCCACAGTTGTGTGCAACAGGATACAACCCTATCCGATACCCTGGACTTTTTGCTGCTCTGGAGGAGACCCGCCCCCTCCCAAGCCCTTCTCTGAACTGGACTCCTGGGCAGGCAAGTTCTGGACTTGGGGCAGCAGTGGTCATCACAGGTTTTCAGGCAGGCCTGCTCATACACACGTATAGGAGTGTGTGCATTGCATGCTTGTGTGTGTGTGTGTGCAGTGAAGCAAGAAGAACCAGTCTGGAGTTAGATGGTGTCACAGTCTGTGTTCCAAGATTTCCCTGCTTCAGATCCTCCGCACCCCAGCAGCCAGAGCTTGTCTAGTCATGATGATCTGTAAGAGGCCAAGGGAGACAGCTGGACTCATGTCTATGGGTTTTTGAGGGTCCCTCATCCTGTTCTATCACAAAAAAACAAAAGGAACTCCTGTCAGATGTGGTTACACAGGCTTATAATCCCAAGAGAGGAGGTAGAAACGGGAACCCAAGGCCACCCTGGGCTATGGACTGTTTCTCAGAAGAACAAAATAAAAAAATCTGAGTGCTGTAACAAGGACAAGCAGGCCTGAAGTTCACACCTTGTTATCGGGTATCGGATTCACGGTCTCAGTTCTACACACTCTTTTTTGAGTTGGTGTAACTGCTGTGCCCTGTCCCACCTCACAAGGCCCCTTCCTCTGTCTCAGGGTCCACGACCTTCCTTCAGGTAATGCACTGTTAATCCCTATTGCTCTCTCTTCTAGCCTCAGCCCTCAAGGGGGAAGCCAGGCTGGCTAGAGGGAAAGGGACCAGTTTATCATTTGAGTCTCCTGGGCTTGTCTTCCTGAAACTTCTTGCTGCCCCTCCGGACCCTCTCACCTCTGCTCATGTTTCTGGGGAGTTGCCCTGTCTCCAGGAAGAGCCAGAGGTCTCTGCATTTCTCAGACTCCATTCTTGTCACTTTGTAGCTGGCCACAGATCCTACAACTGGAGAGCAGGAGGCAGGGGAGTGCTGGGTTGGGGACCCGAGCCTCCTCACTTTGTGCTGATATATTATATAGCTAATAAAGTTTGCCTGAAAGATCAAGAGGACAGAGCCACCCACAGTGAGTGGTGACTCACACCTTTGATTCCAAGCAGAGTTCAGTCTGGATCTTTGTGAGTTCAAGGCCAAATGGAGCACACCTTTAATCTTAGCACCAGGAAAGCAGACCAAGGAAGTGAGTGGGCAGGTGCCTGTTACCCCTTACCCCGGCCCTTTGGCTCAGGACTCAGAGGCATTCAGTCTGAGGAGGAGAGGCTATGTAAAAAGTGGTTATGGCTTGTTTCTCTGTCTCTCTGATCTATCAGCTTTTCCCTAAGATCTGGCTCTGGTTTTTTATTATTAATACCAAGTAGAAATCGTACAACAGCACTTTTCACAAGGGATCCCGGCACAAGGTACTTCTGGACAGACAAGGTGGGTAGGCTCCCGTCAAAACTGGGGCTGGATTACAGTCGAGTCTTTATTGGAACACACCAACATTTTAGAGTCCCTAGCAATGGATATATTTCAAGGCGTAGGCACCCACCATAAACTACTCACCGGCAGACACCAGGAAGCTCCACTGCATAGGGTATGGAAACTTCCGCTTAATAAATAGCTGCAGACCAAAAGTCGCACCAGTGCCTGCCAAGAGCCAAGAACCATTGATCAGCCTGCAAGGTGATGATGGTCTTGGTTCTCACTGCACCTACAGTGCAGGCAAGATGACTTGGCGCCACCTTCTGGGCAGACAGGAGGTTACAACTTTTTCCCTTTTAGGTTTTTTTTTTTTTTCACCTCCCTAAGACCCGAGGACCACCCTACCTGTGACAAAGGTGAAAACGCCCTTCATGAAGGCATGTGACTGGCACACGGCATATTCCTCGAGTCCCTGGGATGGGGATGATGGAGTTCATAGGTCAGTTTCCTTTCCTCCTTCCCTCCTGCCGCTGCTCCTTTGGGGACCTGGCCTTGGAGAGGGACACTGGGGACTGGATATATACCACCCTCAAACTCATTCAGCGTCTCTATCCCTATGGCAGGAGGGTCCCCCACTCCCTCCCTCCCGCTCCCCCTGCCGGCACACCCCTTCAGCTTCTGAGGCTTCGATCCAGCACCCCAGGCCAGCCTTCTCACCGGGTGCTTGGCAGCCACCGCGTCATCCACTCGGGACAGACCCAAATTCACCATGGTTGGTCAGATCCAGCCCGGGAAGCTAGTCGGACTGGGAGCGGGGCGGGGCCTAAGAGTCGGGCCTGCGCAGAAGGTCAGGTACGGAACGCCCTGCCTAAGGGGAGGAACCTAGATGAACTCACCAGGGCGGGGCGGGGAGGGATTGGACACCGCTTGCACTCTACAGGATTTGGAGTTGAGCTTGGGGGTTTTGTCATCCTGAAAGCAGCCCTTGCTTTCGTCACTTCTTTCAAAAGCACAGTGATCATTTTTATTACAGGAGATGGGGCTTTGCTTTAAGACTCTACTCAGAACGCAGTAGAGACTTTTGAAATTCCAGAAATTCAACTGAACCCATCCATTATGGGTGTCTGTTGTGTGTCAGGGGCTGGGGTCCTATGGAGGAGTCTCTAGAGCTAGGCTGGTTGCTCACAGGAGCTCAGAGGGTAGTGGCTGGACATGGGGCGTCCAGGAAACTCCCAGTGGGGAGCGGTGGGCTGAGCGTTCTGGAAAGTGTGAGGCGGGAGTGAGAGGTGAAAAAGAACTCTGGGGCTTGGGCTTGTTTCAGAGCTGCAGGGGAGAAACGACACGGGTGGGTAGACTACCTGATATGACCACCAAGCATGAGAAGAGCTAGAGAGAGGGGCAGTCAGCGCGTCTCACGGAATGCAGTGGCTTGTGTGTCTTTCCATGGAGTGCCCCTGCAGATCCATCACATCAGATTAGAAGCCTTGTTGGTGGCACAGCCGTCAGGACTCAACTGTGGGGTTGGGCTCAGAGACTATGAACAGCAGATTTGGGGAGTTAGGGTTTGCCAGGTGTTTATGCCTGGGTGAAAAGTGTGTCAAGGATCTGGCTGCGGTGTGCACTCCAGCCATTCACTGGGGAAGTGAAGGCAGGGTGATTCTGAGTTTAAGGTCAGTCTGTGCTAAACTTGAGGGCCTGTTTCAGAAAGGGGAGGGGAGGAAGGAGGGTTGGGGTCAGGCCTTCATGGTTGTGTGGTGAGCACTTTAAAGACTGACCTAATTCCTCAGTCCCATCTTTTTATTTTATCTTATTTTTTAGTTTACATATGTCTGTGGGTGTGTGGACCATGTATGTGGGTGCCAGCATAGCTCAGGAGATGATTGGATCCAAGTTACAGGCATCTATGAGAGACCTGATATGGGTGCTGGGAACGGAGGAGCTCCAGTCCTTTATAAGAGTGATAAGTGATGTGCAGGGTGGTGGTGGTACACACCTTTAATCCCAGAGGCAGGCAGATTTCTGTGAGATTGAGGTCAGCTTGGTTTACAGATCTAGCTCCAGGACAGACTCCAAAGCTACACAGAGAAAGAGAAACTGTCTCGGAAACAAACAAACAAGCAAACAGAAGAAAGAGTAATAAGTGCCCATTTACGGAGCCATCTCTCCAGCCCTCCGCTTTTCTTTCTTTTTCTCGGCCTCCCCTTCTTCCTCTTTTTATTTTTGCTTTGTTTTTTTCAAGACAAGGGTCTCTGTGTAGCCCCGTTCTGTTCTGGAACTCGCTCTGTAAACCAGGCTGGCTCAAACTCAGAGATCCACCTGCCTCTGCCTCTTGAGAGCTGGGATTAAAGGCATGTGCCACCTCCTGCCCAGCAAAATGATTAATATTTGAGAGCCGGGGAGATGATGACTCAGCGTTTAAGAGGCTGTTCTTACAGAGGACCTGGGCTCCATTCCCTGCACTCGCGTGCAGCTCACAACCATCTGTATCTCTAGTCCCAGGGAATCAGAAGTCCTAATTTGGCTTCCATGGGTATCAGGCACACATGTACTACACAGACATATATACAGGCAAAACACATATACAGAAAATGGAAATTTTAAACAAGATCGATTATTGCTTATTAATTAAAGTAATCAATATTTTGTATGAAACCTAGAGAAATGCAGATTGCTCCTAAAAATAAAAATGTACCCCAAGTCCTATCAACTGGCATTAGCTGGTACCTAACAGTCGAAGAAGACTGTACAGCTGATGTTACCAGTGCCTGTTCCCTTCAAGGCTGGAGCTCCAGAAAGAGGCCCCTGAGTGGCCACCCTCTGTCTTCAGACCCCCACTCCAGCCTCCGTTTTCTTTCTTCTTCCACCGAGTTCTGCACCTGTCTCTGCAACTCCTGCTGTTCTATGGGGGACAGTGATTGGGTTTGTGGTTCCTGTGGAGGCTCTAAGAGGCAGCTTCCCTATCATGGAACAGTGGGATCCCTGGTGTCCTCAGATTTGCCCCAAGGAGTCACTTTAGTTTGTTGCTATGGCCTTGTGTGTCCATGTGGATGAAAGTACCATTGCATCCCCCTAATACCGGCACCCATCCCATCCCTTCTCTGTCAGCTTGACTGTTTTGGTGTTCTTCTTTCTTAGGGCCCAAGCCAGTAGGTCTCACTCAGCTTGCTACCTCTGCCTCCTATACTGTGGCTTTCTCTGCGGAATGACCTTCAGAATCCTGAAGCTTTGGTAAGGCCGGGTGTGGAGTCATCAGTGGTCAGGGAGCTTCTGGCCTGATTGGCTACATATGGCATTTTTTTTCCCATGGTGGGTGCTGGCTTTGTACTCCTGAGCCTAGGCCTAGTCATATGCAACCACCTGCTCCATTGCTATGGGTCTGTACTGTAGGCCTCTCCCTCTGAACCTTTCAGGGGAGAGACACTTGACTCTTAAGAATGATCAGGGATGGCTCTCAGCAATCCTCAGTTCTTTGGGCCTCAGTTTGTTCTTAGGTATAGTGTGAATATCCGCACAGTATCCTTTGGGCTTCTTCTGACTGAGTCTAAGACACTTAAAGCTTCCCTGTGCCCACCATCAGGGCCCTGTTTAGTCCACTGTCTTCCCAGAGTTCCTGAGGTCACCATCCCCATTTATCTGCTTTTTATTTTCTGGGGCTATACTGTACACTGGCCACTTTGATCTATGTCCTCTGTCCCAAGAATGGCCATGGAGTTGCTGTGGTACCCCTAAGAGACCCTTGATGTACCCCTCTGTTCAGGGCTGCAGCAGGCACTGAATTGGTTTCTCTCCACTCATTAATAGGTTTGTTCCTGGAAGTGGGTCTTAGGAGGCTGTGCTGACTCCTCCCCAGTACTATAGTTTTGGTGACTCTCTGGATCTCAGCTCCAAGGCTGCCATGGATGTTTGGGTCTTCCCTTGCCTGCTGCCCTTTACTGCTACAGACCCTCCTAGAATTCAGGCTGCCGTTTCTGCTTCTTTGACTTTTATTAGTGTACGCTGTTCATGTGCTGGACAGTGTCCAGAGGGTAGTGTAGGGAGCACACAACAGACAGCACACAGACATCTTCTCATGATCCTTTCCTTCAGTGACCCCCGCCTGGTGTGGACATGGCTGCAGGGGTGGGGCGGGGGCACCTTAGGATGCACGGATCTTCATTTCAGCAACTTTGTAGGAGTACTTGTAGCCTCCACCCGATAACCAGTTGATGCCATCAGCAAAGCTCTCATGGGAGCCAGGTAAGTAGCGCCCATTGAGGTTGGATTGATGACAGTCTCTATACCACCAGGCCCCACGGTACAAAGCTGCACAATTTGAGCTATCTATATCATTATCCTGGTCATGGGTTGTGAATGACATGTTGTTATGGTATGTCAGGGAGTCTCCTGGAAAGATGAACACTTATCAGTCCTCAGGGCCAAAGCAGAGCCATCTCCAGATGGGCAGGGCCAGCTTGCGGGTCCCTTTCTATGTCCCTTGTAAAAGCCTCAAGTTTTCTGCGTGATTTACCTGCAGTACCCCCAAGGAACTCTCCCAGGGTCAGCTTGTATTTCTCTTCTTCTCCAGACACCCGGAATGAGCTGTACTTGGCATAGGAGGTTCCATGTTGGAAATCTCGTAAGTCTACCCGGAGCTCCTGGATCCCTAGCCACATGAGTAGAAGGAAGGAAAATGTTGAAGCCAGGCTGAGTGATGGAAGGCAGGTGCTGGCTGAGATGCTACTTTCTCACCATTGGCTGTAAGCAGATGCAGGTAGTCATTGCCCAACCAGAACTCTGTGCCCAGGTTGCCAAAGCCTTTTTTATAGGAATCCCAGTCTCGGAAGAAATCTATGGACCCATCCACTCGTCGCTGAAAAACCTGTGGGGTGGGCAGAGTAGCCTGTGGGTGTGGGGTTCTGAGGGGTAGGGACTTGAATGATACACCTAGGCCACCCCTGTTTTGGTGTCCCCATAAGGAAATAGATGAGGACAAGGCTTCAGGAGGCAGGTGGCACAGGTGATTACAGAGGTGACTGGTAGACTCTAGTGGCCCAGTGCAAAAGGCAGGGCTGCCAGATATTTTGATGTATCTGTCATTACTGAGATTCTATCGCCCACTTAACTCAAGCCACAGAATTCTAGATTCTGGTCCATCAGTGCTCAGGGTCTCCTTTGTAGGGGCACATCATTTTTTTTTCTGGTTACTTTCCCATCTCTCTGGCTTCTGCCTCTGGCTTTCCTGAGGGTGGCTGCTGTGTGCAAACCTCATAGGCTCCACATTGAGTCTCCTTTACTTACAGTCCAGCCACCACCATCCACATCCATGTCACAGAGTACAGTCAGTGGCTGGCAGTTAGAAAGATAGATGGTGTACCAGCCAGTCAGGAAGATCCCCCGTGTCAGCATATCTTTGCAGCTCCGGGGCCCTGTAGCAGGGGGAAGCAGCCAGGATTGGCCTGTACCTGTGATGGTGTGTGCTCCAACGTCAAGCAAAAGGATCCAGTAAGGTGGGTTCCTGCACTATATGACATGAGATGGAATAGGGCAGCTGGAGGTCACTTACCTCTCTGGCATAGGGCATCTCCTAGCTCCTTTTCACCTGGGCAGGAGAAGTGAGTGTCATTCTCTTCCTTGGTCCCTTCCCAGCACAAACATATCCTTTAGCCCTCCATATTCTACTTGGCATAGCTGGTGCTGGACCCTCTTGCTGAAGAGCCCAGCACACCTATCCTGGCTGTCCCCTGCTGGCCTCAGGCTGTCGTCTGTGCTTCATCCAGTCTGTGACTAGGTCTAGAGTTGGGATAGGCCAGGGTGCTGGCTGGGAGGCTGGCTGAGCCCAGCGATGCTTCAGGTTATGTCAACCCCTAATGCTGGGCTGGTGGATAGGTGGGTTCCTTGATGCTTTTCTGCTGCTTTTTTTTGATATCATTCAGGAATCCCTTGGCCCCAGTCAGGTCTTATTCTCCTTGTCTTACAACCAGGGTAATGATGCTGGAAATTTTAAGAGAGACTTCAGGATGTACTTACCCAGGGATGATGCAGCTCCTGTGTCACCTTTCTCCCCTGGAAGAATACAGCATACCAACCTAGTCCCAGAGCTGGAACCCTGCCAAATCCTCTGTCTGCACTGGCCCCAGCATCCAGCCTCTCCTCTGGTCTGTGAGCCCCCAACACTCTGAAATGCATAACAAGCCTGGGAGACTTTGAGGTACTGCTGAGAACATCCTCCCCTCTCTGTGCTCAAGGCCGCCCTTAAACCAACAATAACATAACCCTGTATTGCTCCACATGGAGCTGTCCTTCTTGGTCCCTTCCTGAGAAGCCTTGGTTGCCGGGCTCACCTTTGACTCCTGGGGGCCCCATGGTTCCTGGTTCTCCTGTAGATAGAAGGGGCATTCTTACAGTGCTGGCCTCCATAAGGGAGGAGGCTCCTTCACTGCAGTGTGTGTGTGTGTGTGTGTGTGTGTGTGTGTGTGTGTGTGTGTGTGTGTGTGTATGTGTGTGTGTGTGTGTGTGTGTATATGTGAGTGTGTGTGTACACCTAGGTATCCATATGAGCAGAGCTTGTAGGAGGGAGACCTGAATATCCAGCCTGTTAGGAAGTGGGTAGGCATCATGAACCTAGGTAATGCCCAGCGGAGGAAAGTGTGGGGACCAAAATACTACTGATACTGGTCACGAGTCCTGTCTGGATCTTGGGCAATAGATCCATGGGAGAGTTCCCTCTTACCCTTGCTGCCGGCGGGCCCCATCTTCCCTGGGCTGCCTTGGAAGCCTCGCTCTCCTGCGAACACAAGGGCTAAACTGGATCCCATCCCCTAGATGGGACTGGAAGAGAATTGATCAAGGGCGTGTGTGAGGGGTGATGGGGATCCCACTACCCAGAGCTCCTACCTCTCTCAGCAGGGCTGCCACGATCCCCTTTGGGCCCTGGTGGGCCAGGAAAGCCAGGGCAAGTTTGGATGACAGCCACCTTGTCCTGGGCCCCCAGACCTACAACCCTGACATCTGCACAGAATAAAAGAGATAAAGAGGGATGGCTTTGGGGCGGCATTGGAAAATCACAGCTTTCAGCACCCACTCATAGCCCGAAGAGTCTGAGTGACAGCCTGCCTCTGGATGGCTCCCAAGCTGCCCTTCTAATATGTTCCATTTCTTGCTGCCACATGTGCAAGCATATACAGCTATGTGTGCACCTACCCTCCTGGGCAGACCCCTCTCACCTGGACAGGCACCTCCCTCCTGGCTCAGGGCCTGTGAGGGGCCGAGACAGAGTAGTGCTGAGAAGGCCCACAAGGCAGGCCACCCCATCCCTCTGGGTACAGGAACCCTTCCCTGATTCCCTGACTCCGGAGCTGAGACACCAGGGAAGGAAGTATGAGGAGGCAGAGGCTTTTCCTGCCTCAATTCCTCAGAACTCAGCTTTTTTCCTGACAAGGGGCCCAAATTAAAGGCAGTCACACTTCCTGTGTGTCACCGGATGACCAGGTCTACACCCAGTGGAACCCTATATATCATGTGATAGTCACAGACTCAGCCTTCCAGAGCCACATGCAAATGGTGCTATGCTCAGCATACTTGCCTGGTCAGCACTGGAGATTTGTGGACATGAGGACACCGCAACCTCCTCCTCATTCCTTCACCCCCCCCACTTCCTCTTCTGTTTATTACCCTTAGTGAAGACAGTTGCCATCAACAAACTTGGAGACAACCAATGAAAAGTTTCCTAAAGAACTAGCTCCAAAGACAGAGTTAGACAACAGGCTTCTTGGAAGTTCAAGAACAGCTTGATGGTGCTGCTAGCTACTGAGCCCCCTAAGAGCCAAGCACTGTGCTGAGAGAGAGCTTCCCAGCCTCCCTTTCCTATGCACAGCAGACAGAAGTAGCATTGTAGTTTGGCATTGTCCTGACTAGAGTTGGGTATAGCGTGTCTGGAGTCATTGCAGCCAGTGAGCAGGGTGCCAATGGGGACCTGAGTGAATGGCATGGTCATGGAGATGGACAGAATCCATGCTGAAGCTGCTCAGGTACTGACCTTCAACTGGTCTTTCTTCTGTTGGCCCCGGGGAAACTATTGTGTCTGAAGCTCTCTAGGAAACCCTGTATTTACTCTCGGAGGGCTCCTCTCTTTCTGTTTCTAGATTTGTGTCCCAAACACCAGAGGAGTCTGTTGGCCATTTCTATCCAGGAAGGAGCCAAGAGAAGGTTAGAACACCAGTCTCATCAACCACTTCTTTGTCACCGAATTAGACCAGGTCTTGGCCTCTGGTGGTCTCTCTCTAGCTGCGTGATGTCCAATGTCCAGAAAGTACCTTTGTCTCTCTGTGTCTTGCTTCTACATCTACTGAGAAGACAAGTGGAATTACTGCCCCATGCGCTCACCACTTGTCTGTGTACCTCCCCTGTGCCCACCATCTGTGGACTGTCTCAGGTCCTGGGCAGGGTTCCCATGACTGACACTGAAGGGCTTTAGGAGGCCCCAGGGTGGCAAGCGTGGCTCTGGCAGGCCTTGTCCTCCTTCCTTATTCCCTCTGCCTTGCTAAATTATTAGATTACATTCCTAAAGCTAGCCACCATGGTCTATTCCCTGATTTGTTCACTTCTCCTAAGGCTGACTACCAAGGGTCAGCTACAAAGTATTGAAGTCCAGCAGTCAAAAGTCCCCTTTGACTCATCTAGTTAACGTGTTCAATTAAATTTAAACACTGCGTCCTAACACGGGATCTCCCCTTTCCCTTTATAAACTGACATTTGTCTGTGGGTCACTTCTGTCTCATCTCTATCTAGACCCTTGCCCCTTCTTCCTTGCCTCCTTTCTCTCCTTCCTCATCCTCTGTCTCTTGTCTTTTTCCACTTATTTTCCCCGCCCTTCGTCCTCTGGGGCAAATAAATCTCCTTTGTGCTGAGAACTTGGTCTTGGGGTATCTTGTGCCAACTTCAAGGTCCTTTCAAACACTGTTACTTTATAAAAAGTTATTTTTCCAAGAGCAAGACATACCCATGGGGATGAGCTAGAACATGTACCAAAGTACAAAGGCTGTTCTTTTACTACAGAGAGAGGAGGGAGGCTCTGAAGCTTCTTTTTGCTTATGGGGTGAGGGGTGACCCACTTGCGGCTTGCGGGGTCTCTGTGCCTGCAGGCCAGGTTAGGCAAACTGGTCTGCTTCTTCCCTTCCCCATCCTGCCTCAGAGCCACCGACTTCCCACTTCTCTGGCCTCACGGGCACCATCAGTTCTTGCTGAAAGTGCTCTTTCCTGTCCCTGGTATGACCCCTGAGGGTCATCAGAAAAGCAAACTTTCTAGCATTGGTGGATCCCCACCTCCGGCAAGCTGAGGCTTTGGTTGCCCAGTCAGTAGATGTTTTAAAAGTAAAAATTTTAATACGGAGAACATTTTCCAGAGGCACCCCTTTTTATATAACTTCACACCTCACAATCATATATTTTATATTTTATTTCTGTTTAAAAATTATTTTAGGCACATGCATGTTTTGCCTGCATGCATGTCTATACACCACATACATGCCTGGTGTCTGTGGAAGACAGAAGAGGTGCTAGATCCCCTGGAACTGGAGTTACAGATGGTTATAAGCCTCCATGTGGTGCTGGGAATTGAACCTGGGTCCTCTGGAAGAGCAGCTCTTAACTGCAAAACCATCTTTCCTGCCTATGGATTTTATTTTTATTTGTGTGTGTGTGTGTGTGTGTCTGTGTGTGTGTGTCTGTGTGTGTGTGTGTGTGTGTGTGTGTGTGTGCATGTTCACCGGTGTGTGCAGGTGCTTGAGGAACCCAGAATAGGGAGTTAGATCCTTGGAGCTGGGTTCCAGGCAGTCATGAACCATCTGATTGGTGCTGGGACCACTGAGCCATCTCTTCAGCCCTGCTAATTACTTTTCTACACTGTGAAGTTAAATTATTTTATTTGATTCCTAGTTTTAAAAAAAAGTTGGCCAGGAATGGTGGCACATGCCTATGTTCCTAGCACCGGGGAAGCAGAGGCAGGAAGATAGGCACAATTTTAAGGCTAGCCTTGTATACATAATGAGTTTCAAATCAGTCAGAGCTAAATAATGAGACTCTTTTTTTTTTTTTTTTTCAGTTGGGCTGGGGTGTAGCTCAGTGGTAGGATGTTTACCAGATACATGGGGCACTGGCTTTGTTCCCCACTGTTTCTAAGTCTAGATAAAACAAAATGAACAGAAACAAAAAAAAAAAAAAAAAAAAACTTAACTAGAAACTTGTTAGAAGAAATTCCTTCCCAGTCGAGTTCTGTCTATTCCATTTAATGTCGGATGCCACCAGTGAGGCATCTTTTTCTGTAGCTGACAGTTATGTGTGTGCAGGTGTGTATGCACATGTGTGTGGAGGCCAGAGCACAACCTAGGGTATTGTTCCTTTGAGTACTATCCATCTTTTTTATTTGGTTGTTTTTGTTTATTTGTGGGTTTTTGAGGCAGGGTTTCTATTCTGTGTAGTTCCATCTATTCTGGAACTTGCTAGGTAGGAGGCCGGCCTCAAACTCAGAGGTCCTCCTGCCTCCTGAGTGCTGGGATTAAAGGCGCATGCCACCACACCCAACACCTTTTATAATAAGTTTATATTATTATTTAACCTTTAAAATAAGCTTATTATTATTTATTGTGTGCATTGTTACTTATTACTGTGTGTGATGTGATGTGTTTGTGAGGGTGCAGACATGCACGTGCCACTCTTCATGTGTGGTTAGGGGACACTTTTCGAAGTCTTTCTGCCTTGTTGCAGCTCATTAGTTTCTGCAGCATTATAGAACGCAGGCTGGCTTGTTGTGGAACTTCCGGCTAATTCTCCACCTCCCAGCTTCCCATAAAGGCACTGGTAGAGCAGATACAGGGTTCTGGGGGTTGAACTCATGTCATCTGGTCTGCTGAATTGACCTCCCCGCCACGAGAGGTGGGGGTGGGGTGGGGTGGAGGGCCTCTTAGTGGTCTGCAGTTGTCAAGCAGGCTAGACCTGTCTCTGCTTCTCCTGTGCTGGGATTACAAGCACAAATGTATTACTTTTCAAGCTTTCTAGTTACTAGTGTACTGAGGCTGACACGCATGTCTTCTTCAGTTGTTTGCTACCTTATTTGTGAGGAGCTTATTTTCTTTCCCTTGTGTGCGTGTGCACCACCCACCACACACATACACACACACACCACACACACACACCACACATATACACACATGCACACACACACATACACACACATACACACCACACATACACACCACACACAAACCACACATACACCACACACACACATACACACACATACACACACACCACACCACACATACACACACACCACACACATACCACACACACATACACACACACCACACACACACACACACCACACATATACACACACATGCACACACACATACACACACATACACACCACACATACACACCACACACAAACCACATACACACCACACACACACCACACACACACCACACACACACCACATACACACACACCACACACACACACCACACCACACATACACACACACCACACACACCACACACACACATGCACACACACATACAAACACACCACACACACACACACACCAAACACACAACCCTCTACTGTCATACAGGAATATATTTACCTTATATTTTGAGACAGGTCTCTCAGTGAACCTGAAGTTTTGGCTACAGTGGGCCAGGTAAGGTCTTTGGCTCCTCCCACACACAGCACCTGACTTTTTATATGGGTATTGGGGATCTGAACTCAGGTCATCATACTTGTTCAGCAAGTGCTTTCCCATAGTACCACCTCCCTGGTCCTATCCTTGGATTTTTTTTTTTTTTTTTATGTAAACCCTGGGATCAAACTCAAGTTCTCATATTTGCAAGCAAGTGATTTATTGACAGAGTATCATCCTAGCCCTTAGCAGATAATCTTATCAAGTTACATTTTATTTCATTAAAATTTTTTATTATATTTATTTATATATTACATTTTTTGTGACAAAATATATAAAAATACTTTATATATTACATTTTTATTATATATATGTATATATAATATAATATATATACATATCACTGGCTGTCCTGGAATTTTCCTCTGTAGACCAGGTTGGCCTTTAGCTTGGAAATCCACCTGTCTCTGCCTCCCCTTTGCTGAGATTAAAGACGTGCACCACCATGGCTCAGGTTTTACTTTTCAAAATTTGTTTTGTAGTAGTGTGGGATTGAGTCCAGGGCCTGTGAACGGGACACAAGCTTTGTGCCACTGAGCTATGTCCTCAACCCTCTTTTTATGTTTTATTTTGAGACATGGTCACACTAAGTTTCTCAGGCTGGCCTTGAGCTCCCCGTGAAGCCCAAGGTGGCTTTGGATGCTCCTTATAATTCTCCTTAGTAGACACAGAATAGAATCTGGCTGTGAGGCCCTTTCAGCTGATCTTTTTTCCTGTGGTTCAAGAGGAGGCAGAGACAGGCTCAGAGGTCGACTGAGTTGGCTTCTAGAATTAACCACCTCTCCAGTGTGTCTTCATATAGCCTGTCCTAGGTGGAGCCTATCCTGTGTCTATCTATTGTTATGGACACCAGTTCTGCTGGTGTACCCTCATGCTCATTTTATGATGCTCACCTCTCTGCAGGCCATCCCCACATGCAGGCAGGATGCTAAAGTTTCAGCAAAGGAACTGGGGAACACAATTTGTAACACTATCCTTCAGCCAGCTCGGCTCTGGCCCTAGGCATTGTGAGGCCTTCATGGTACAGTCTTTCAGGGCAGTGAATGGAGAAAGCTCACTGTGGATTGAGTTGCCCCAGACATGGAGAATATCTATATTACTTTTTATTTTCATGATTTCTGACACCAATAAGTGCTGGACAAACCCTTTATAACCTGGCCTTGGGGTCCACCTTTCTGTTGTGGGGCAATCACAGGACAGTAATTTATCTTTTGAGGATATGAATCTACCACTAGGCAAGGAATGACAGAATTCCCACTGTGGCTCAAACAACCACAATTGTGGCGAATCCCAAAGATCCAATTCAGTTTATATTTGAGTCTTCTTGTCTGTGATCAGTGATGTGAGGCAGCCAGAGTAGGAGAAATGGGGGATTCAGAAAGAGAGGAGGCCTGGCCACCAGAGGGGGCCCGTAGAGAAGGCCTGTGGCAGGCACTGCCTTTCTCCTCCATGCCAGCAGAGGGCGCTGATGGCTGGAGGAGGCAAAGTGTTCGTTAGGCCAGGTATTTTTCCCCTGAGGCTGTGCTGCCCAAGGGGCTGTGGTCTGGCTCTGGCTGGTAGCATGTAATGCTAGCTTGCTGTAGTTCGCCAAACTGCATGACTCACAGAGCCTCATGGTGTGTGGTACTTTACCCAGGCTGTTTTCCCTATACCCAGCTTCCGTACGACATTGACTCCACAGGCATGCTCATGCCCATGCAATCTGGGGAGGTCTTTCTGGGTTCCTCCTCCCACAGACAGAGGCTGGGTAGTTTCAGCATAGAGGGGCACATGGCCTCTTCTACCGAGGATCTCCACCCATCAAAATCACAGTGAAGTGAACTTCAGTTCACACTTTTTCTTTGGTGAGAAGGAAGTTCTCACAGATCAGTGCCCGTTCCTGGGTGCACCCTTTCCCAGTGGATCCGGTGGCATGGCTTCTTGTACTCTCACAGGTGGTAATCACCCTCCATCTGTTGTCTACACCGATGTACAGCCCTTTGCTGCCAACTTAGGGGCCATTTGAGGGAAAATACCGTCGGAGGTTCTTCCAGGTCCAAATGTCCCCACCCTCTGGTCCTGAGTGCCACCTGCTGACCTTTGAGGGAAAAGCTGGGAGTACACTGGCTTATACAGCTCTTTTCTGAGGATTTGTGGCAACAGGATATGTTGGAGGCTCTGCCCATGCCATGGCCTGTGCTGAACACTAAGAGGAGGTCTGCCCGGAAGAGCTAAAGGCTGGGGTCTGGAAAATCGTCTACTCCCATGAACCAGGGAAGATGATGCCACCGTGTAAGTCCTGCCAATTACAAGTGCTCCTGTGCTACAGACTTCGCTGCTATAGACTTGCAATGACAGGTCGCAGCGACCCATCCATCTATCTGTCATTTATTTATGCTCTTCAAAAGTCAGATACCAAACATGAAATTTTGGGGACATGAAAATTCATTTCTCTCCCCCTCCTGTGCGTGAGTGTGTGCATGCATGTGCATGTGAGTAGAAAGCTTTTTAAAATTTTTAAACATTTATTTATTTTATGTGTATAAGTGTTTTTACCTGCACGTGTATCTGTGTACCACATTCCTGCGCTTGGTGCTCAAGGGGGTGGTAAGCCTTCATGAGAATGCTGGGATTCAGACCCATGTCTTTCATTGTAAGTGCCCTTGACCACTCTGTCTATCAGAAAGAGAGAGAGAGAGAGAGAGAGAGAGAGAGAGAGAGAGAGAGAGAGAGAGAGAGAGAGAGAGAGAGAGAGAGAGAGAGAGAGAGAGAGAGAACACAGAATGCATAGGGAGCCATGTAAAAAGATCCCTTCCTCATGGTGGATGCCTGAAACCATGGATAGCATTGAGCTATAAATTATGGTTTCTGCTTTACTTATGTATCTATGATAAATTTAACTTACAAACTAGGTACAGTAAAAAATTAACAACTGTTGTGGGATTATCTTTCTGTAAACTGGGAATATGTTGCTACCATTGGTTAATAAAAAAGCTGTCTTGGCCCTATGGCAAGACAGGAGACAGCCAGGTGGGAAATACAAGAGAGACAGGAAGAAGAAAGGTGGAGTCAGAGCAGATACTGTTGTGAGCTGCCAGGGGAGCAAGGTGTAGAGGAATACATGTGTCGATACATAGATTAATAGAAATGGGTTAATTTAAGATGAAAGAGCTAGCAAGTAAGAAGTCTTAGCCATAGACCAAACAGTTTGTAATTAATATAAGCCTCTGGATAATTATTTTGTGAAGTCTGTGGGATTGCAGGTGGGAGAGATTTGTCCTGAGTATGGAGCTAGGTGGGACAAAGAAACTTCCAGCTACAAACAACTAATGGTAATATAAAGCAATTAGAACAGCGTACTACAATAAATCTGTGCTAGCAGCCACATCAGAGGAGTATGAGATGGCAGTTGACTTTGGGGGGTCATCCCACTGTGAGGAGAATCCTTGATGGTGAATCATGGATAGACAAGGCCAACAAACTTCAGAATGTCTTTTGCTTCTGCTGTTCCTTCATGTGTCAGCGGCTGCCATCTTTCTCTGGTATCTGGCTTGGTGTGAGTGGGTGTAGAGAGATCTCTACTGCCTGTAATGTAGTGTCTCTATCTCATGGAAACATCCTTCTACTGGGCACGATTACCTGTGAATTATTATGAAGATGGTTTCTTCCTAAGCTATACTGTCTAATTGATAATAACAATATTAGTTTAAATAGAGTTTTGATGATTAAAAATAAAACAAGGAAGTGTCACACAGAACACACGAGTTTCTATTGAGGAACCACATGATTATTTTTCATGTATAAAAGTTTAGGTTTGTGATTCTTTTGAGTTTCCTTATAAGGTTACCTTCCAAGATAAGCAATGATCTGATTTATCCTTTCTTTGTAACTGCAAAATGCAGCCTTCCAGAAAAAGAAGATTTTTTCTGGCTGAGAAAAATACCTTGCTTGCTTTCACTCTGCTAATCTGTAACAAGTTGCTTGGGTATGCATGTACGTGGGTTTGGGGACAATTTATTTTTCACCTGTAATATGTAAAAGAGAGATGGAAAACATGCTGATTTTTACTTGAATTCATTGTAATCATTCACTTGAAAAATAGAATGTAATATAGTAATTTCTATATTTCTTGAAGAGCTTTGTTGGGATATATAAGCTATAGAGGAAAAGTATGCAGTTGAGGAATGCAGAAAAATTGAGAAGGAAGCCACCGAGAGAGAGTGTGTCTTCTCCGCTTACCCCCTCAAATAAAGTCTTAATATGTGCTGACTGTGGATTTGCCTTTGAGCCCTGTGCTGCTGGAGGGTGCCCTCCCCCTCCCACCCCCCAGGCAGCAATAAATCTGGTGACACTACCCTTGAAACCCAGGACATCATCAAGTAAAATGTGAGCCACTGAAAGATAACCAGTGTAATTCTCCTGCAGCAGCGATGATCTGGTGGGCAGCATATACAACATGGATGGTCTGGGAGAGGGAGACGCTCATGCTGGGTCAGACAGAGTGGGATTCTAAAGGTGGGATTTTATCACGCTACTCAGAGCTTTTCTCAGTTTGAAACTTATACATTGTTTAGCTCTATAATGTCTTTTTATGTTTTTAGATGAGGTTATGGTTAACCTTGGTTGACTGTATGTTGTGGTTAATCTTGTCAACTTGGTGAGGTTTAAAACTGCCATGTTAAAAAAAAATGCCTGCGATGCTAGATTGGCTTTAGGAGGTAAGATGTGACTGTATGTGGCACTATTCCTCAGGGTGGAGTGCTGGGCTGAATAAAAAGTTCATCATAATGTCTGACTTCAGTCCCTTGTTACCCTTTCCTGGAAGGCTTTCTCTGCTCTATCCTGTGACACTGACCTCTGAAATGTCTCAGAAATGTCAAGACTTTGGCTCTGTCCCTCACTCACTGTGGGACACTGAGGGTCTTTCTCTGGTCTAATACTTTGTCTGTCTGAATGACATGACTCTGGTCCCTAGATCCTGATTAGAGGGTTCTGGCTGGTGTGCTTGGAGGCCAAGGTCCATAGGTATTCTGTGGAGACAAGTGTCACTTGTAGAGAGGCCTTCCCTGGTTACAGCCTTCACTGGCTCATGGTACCTCTCTGACATCCATTTCCACATAAACAGTTCTGAAACAAATGATAGGGTGGCCATTGATACCATAATGCACTTTAAGTGCTGCGGAGCTCCTGTTCCAGGCCTGCTTGTAGAAGGCCCAACTTGGAGTATCTGGAGGGAGGGTTCCCCGGGCTGTGTCACTTCTTTGCTGGCACAAGCTGTGTCCCAGAATTATGTCCAGAAATCATCCCAGAAGTGACTCAGTCATAAGTTGGGTATGAGAAGGAGAGGGAGGGACCAGATGGTACACAACATTCTAGGGGTGTGTATGGGACCAATTGCCATGGTAAACTCAAGCCTGCCTGTTTCCTAGCAGCACCCTTTATCTAGGCAGGCTAGAGGATGGGCAGAGGTGTATGGGATTTAATAAAAGCTCCAGATATAAGAGGGATCTACCCACAGTCAGTCTAGGAGGATCAGAGAGTGGTGATTTACACCTTTAATCCTAGCACAGGGAGTCTGATGGGCTTACATAAGGGACTCCCAGAGAAACTCTACTCCCACACCCACCCTCTCCAGGGTGAATACTGTGTTACTTCCTCTGCAGGCCTCGATTACTTGCATGTGTGTATCACACTGACTATAGCTCCTTCGCAGAGGTCTACATCTACAAGGAACTGGAAGGCATACACAGCACTGTGGTACATCTCCACAGTGAGGGACCTGGGCTTTCCTTATCCCTGGTCCCATCTCACTTCTCTACGAACCCCTCCTTGATTCAGTCCATTGCTTTCCCAAGAATCTCCCTCCCTTCTGGCCTTATGCAGCTTCCCCTCATTCCTTCTTTGCCCCCTTTCAAGTCATGGTTGGGATTGTCCTACATCTTACCCTTTAGGACTTGCTCTATCTTTCCCTGGTCCCCATCTCATCAATCTGTGACAGCCTGGCTAGGACAGGCTGGTAGGTGGTAGGTGGAGATGGACAGCAAAGTATGGCGGGGGGAATGCCTCTCAGCTGTTGACCAGGAAGGGTTTTCTGGGAGGGCTCCCTGAGGACCAGACAACACAGACACAACAGAGCCCCCTTTTTAGAGTGGGAACCCTTCCTTCCTTGGTAAGCCTCCCCACCTGAACCCCTAGACTGAAGCTGATTCTACTTTAACCCCCCATCCCCCTGCACTTCCCAAAATGGACAGATAAGAGCTGGGGGCTGGTGGAAAAACTTCAGGGAAAGATATTTGAGGAGATAGGGCTTAGGGCAGAAATGGGCAACCCAGCCTCCCTTGGGATTGCATACAAAATGAAGGGTCTGTGCAACAGGCGTCCCGAGTGACCAGTGCTAGCACTTTCCAGGCTGGGTGCAGGATGACTTCTCTGCTGAGCTAAAGATGGAAAGAACCTTGGTGCCTTCATCTCATCTCTCCCTGAGATCTGCCATCCCTTCTACCTGTTGAGCCTCATGCTTATGACATGTCTTGTGGAAGAAGCCACCCCAATAAGCCAGGGCAAAGAGACAGAAAGAATTTTCTCCTAGTCTAGGAAGCTGAAGTCAGGAATCCAGGTATGTGGAGCCTGGGAGAGGTCTCTAGCCCAGGTCCCTCCCAGATTCTGGTGTGCCCTGTGTCCTGAGCAGCATCAATCTTGGCATCATCACTGTAGGAGCTGCCTCTTCCCTCTGCATGGCTGTGTCTGAATAATTTCTTCCACAAGGATGTCTGCTTTTGGATAAGGGCCACTGTAGTGGGATTATGTTGTTACATTGTAAATAATTGTCCCACCTACTAGTTTAATAAAAATGCTGATTGGCTGAAGGCAGACAGGAAGTGTGGGCAGGGCTACCAGACTAAGAAAACCCTGGGAACAGGAAGAACAGAGCAGAAATGCCACAGAGACTCCAGAGTTGCCAGACAAGCCAGAAGATGCAGAGGACACCTATGCTGCTCTGAGAAAAGGTACTAAGCTGCATGGCTGAACAGGATAAGAATCATGGGTTAGTTTAAGGGTAAAGAGTTAGCAAGTTATATGCCTGGGCTCCAGGTCAATCAGCATAAAATTAATGTAAGTGTCTGTGTGTTTTAGTGGGACTATGGGACTGTAGGCCAGAAAGTCCAGGCCACGAGACTAGGCTGGAAAATCCGGGCCATGAGGCAAGACCAGAAATCATATACAACAGGCCACCTTGACCTTAGGATGATCCCATCTGGGATCTCTAACCATTATGTTTGCAGAAACCTTGTCTTCCAGTAACATCTCATTCAGAGAGTGTTTTTGTTGTTTATTTGTTTTTGTTTTTTATTGCTGCATTTTTGAGACAGGGTTTCTGGCTGCCCTGGAACTCACTCTGTAGACCAGGCTGGCTTTAAACTCACAGAGGTCCTCCTGAGTGCTGGGATAAAGACCTGCATTACCACTTCCCAGCTATCATTCAGAGGTTCTGGATGGGAGATAACAGTATCCACCATGTTTTCTTAGCCTTTGGACTCCAGTGCTTGCCCCTTATTCTGTGACTGTATCATCCTGTTCTCAAGAACCCCATGAAGGCAGAACTGCCAACTTCCCATTTGCTGCCCCACTACAGGGTTGGGCTAGAAGCCCTTGGGATCTTGATGCAGGGAGGTTCTTGGGAAGACCTATCCAACCAAACCACAGAAAGCTGCCCAGTAAGCTATCCAAACTAATTGCTAATACTTTTGACATTCACAAATTTATAAGTAGTAGACGACTTGTAAATGTGTGAAAGGTACCTGCATCCTGGGTTGGGGTGACATCCTTATGGATTGTCCTGCTGTGGTTGGGGGAGACATTTGTGGTGTTCTAGAAATCTGTAGCCCTCTCTTATTACATTCCTACCCTTCTCATTCTTTATATCTTGGCACTTTTCTAGTTCACATAGGCTTCTGATTATTTTCTTCTCCAAGCATGTGAGCTGTTTTGACTTTCCATGGATCCAAACAGCCCTGCTGAGCTCACTTAAGCTTCTAGTCATCGGGTGGTTGTGAAAATGTAAGGGGATAGAACCAAGGCCAAACCATCTTGTCATTTTCCTGTCACTTTGGTCCCTCTGCCCAAAGCCTGGGACTCAGAAGTGTGGCAGGTCTCTAAGGTCCCTGGGCAGGTGCCATTGAGAGGCATCTCTAGCCCAGGGCCAGGGGCAGCAGCAGTATGTGTGTGTGTGTGTGTGTGTGTGTGTGTGTGTGTGTGTGTGTGTGTGTATGTGTGTGGTGTTAACAGGTTTGTAGAAGGTTTGGTGACTGAATTATTTTTCTTTGTCTCCGAGGGTTGTCAGCCTTGGGGGCAGTGCTCAGCTTGTGGGGAGTAGCAAAGACATTTACCAATGGAGTGATGATGGAATGATTATGTCCTTTTTGTGTAGGATCAGCCAACTTCTGTAGGTAGAGATTTCCTGTGCCAGCAGCTGCTCCCAAATAACCACTTAGAAATGTAATATTATTTATAAATGCTTGGCCAATAGCTTAGGCTTGTTACCAGCTAACTCTAACATTTAAATTAACCCATATTTCTTATTTATGCTTTGCCATGTAGCTTGGTACCTTTTCTCAGCATGACATATCCATCTTGCTTCTCTCTACATCTGCTTGTGACTCCCAACTCCACCCTTGTTCCTCCCAGCATTCTCAATTTGGCTTTCCTGCTAACCTCATCCCGTCCAGCTATTGTCCAGTCAGCTTCTTTATTAAACCAATCACAATGATGTATATTCACACAGTGTCAAGGAATATGTCACAAATCTCAGGAGCAGAGAGTCTCATCATGACCTTAGGAGAACTAAGTGAGGCACTCTTGGCCCTACCTCTCTCCCCACTATGTCCTTACTCTTTCTCTTCTCCTTCTACACAATAAACAGATTCTCTATCCCTATGGCTCCTTGACTCTGTGGAGATGCCCTTGGGCAAAGCCCAGTGGGTCCTGTCTTGATTCCAGCCCTCTTGGGGAGATTAGAGTAAACTTTGGCCACTTGGGGTTCTCCTTGGAGAGGACAGGAGGTTACTGCATCTACAGGGAAGACTGACCATTAACATATGTGACATCCACAGAATAACATTGTCTTTGGCAAAACTGAGGTGCTTTGTGAAGACAGGTCCTGGATACCAGGCTTCTTTGGGCCTGGTAGAGTGTAGGAGCCAGAGCAGGAAGAGCAGATGGGTCATGGAGCTGGCTTGTCAGGGTTTTGCTCACCACCACTGCTGTGATCTTGGGCAAGTGGTTTGGACCTCTGGGAGCCTGAGAAGTGGGTCAGGACAGTGGTCAGTGTGCTCCTAGACCTTGCTTGGTTAGTTATGTGTATTGCACAACAGACCTCTTGGAAACATGTAGCTAGCTCCTTTCATTATTGTTCCTCACATTCAGACACCGAGGCACAGAGGCTGGAAAGTTATTCAAGGTAACATGACAGGCAGATCTGGGTGTGAGGTCAGGCCTCATGGTATAGGCTCTGCATTGTTCTTGAATGAGAGGTGGGTAGAGGGCTCCCTCCCCAGGGACCACCACTGCTGTTGTCTTCAGGTCACACAACCCCCATTCTTTCAATGGGTCTAGTTCTCATACTTCAAAGGGCCAAACATGAGGATCCGGAAGGTGCCGGAGTTCCGGTCCATTGCTCATAAGTGTCTGTGGTCCTCAGACAACAAGAAAAGAAGAAATCAGCCCTCACAGGTGCTGCCCTCATCCTGTCCTGGTCACCAAGAAAACCAGATGTCACCCACTCCACTTCCCTTTCTTTTAACTCCTGCCAGCCAAACCCATCTCTGTGTCCTTTGGGGCCTGGTTCTGGGACCAGTGGGTCCTCAGCTTCCCTCCTGATGTCCCAAGGTCTTTGGATAACTCCTTGTGTAGTAGCCATTGTACTTTCTCTCTAACTCATCCCTTACACTTTCCTGGCAGCCCACCCTAGTGTCTTCTCTAGCCTGGTTCAACTTGGAGGGTGGGCTTCAGTGGCTACAACCTCCCTGGGAAGGTCCTGAGCGGCTCCATGTGGATTGTAAAGATCGGAGACCAATCTTTTCTTTTGGGCACCCTGGGGCTCCTACCAATCTCTCAGCACCCACTCTGCTTTCTGTACAATCTGTGAGCTAGAGAGTTGAGTCCCAAGGTGACGAAGTCCTTTTGAGGGTCCAGTTTTAGCTTTTTCCTGAGAGTGAGATGCTTTGTTTTAATACTGATCGCAAGTAAAGTTGATTTTGAAAATAAAAATGGCCTGCCTTAAAAAAATTCTTGGTAGTCTGACAGATGTTTGCTTTACATATTTAAAAACTGTGTCATAGGGGCTGGGAAGATGGCTCAGTTGATGAAGTGCTTGCTTCAGAACGCAGGTAAAAAGCCACACATGGTGGTGTATATTTGAAATCATATGGTGCAGTGCTGGGAGGCAGGTCAGTGGATGGATCTCTGGGCTCACTGGCTAGGCAGCCTGGACAACTCAGCAAGCTCCAGGTTAGTGAGAGACTGTCTCAAAGAACAAATGACCAACCAACCAACCAATGGACTAACTAACTAACTAACTAACTAACTAACTAACTAACCAACCAACCAACCAACCAACCAACCAACCAACCAACCAACCAACCAACCAGAACAAAACACAAAGCAAATGGTACCTAAGGAGCAACACCCAAGATTGACCTTTTGCTTCTGCATCTATGTGAATATATGCACACTGTTTCCCCAAGAAGAAAACACACACACACACACACACACACACACACACACACACACCACACTCCTGCAAGATTACCCAGCTCCATGCCCAGTTCAATATTTTACTGTTGTTTTTAAATATATTGTCACAGATGGGGAACTGAGATAAGGTAGCTTGCCCAGGTTGCCGCACAGAGAGTGGGGCTGGGGTTGTTGGTACAGCCTCAGTGCATGGTCCATCATTGTCTAAATAGGATGGAGGCAGCGTGACTGCTGTCTTAGCTTGATCCAACCCCTCTCTAGATGTGGGCTGATGCAGAGTGAGCCCAATCTGAGTCTCTGAGCGGCTGGCAAACAACTTTGCCCAATAACATTCTCTGGGTGGTTGCACATGCTAAATATAAGCCCGTGCCTTCCATAAGCAGAAGCCACAACGCAGGCCCTGAGATGGAAGCCAGGCTGCTGAGCATCGTCTGGGGACTCTTCCTTGTATACCTGCTGCAGGCAGAATCTATAAGGGTGGACCTAGTACCAGAGAAGGTGCCCCTTTCTTCTTAGCTTGGAGGCACCACTGGGCTTGATGGGAAGTTGGGCAGGGATGGAACAGAGTGGATAGCCATTATAAGGTTCTCGTCCCTTCCATCCAACTCCTAGTCGGCTACAGCACGCCTGGCAGGAGCAGGACCCACTCTTGAGGCTCCTATCCCCAGGAGGGCAGGCTGTGTAGGGCCCTAGTGAGCTTCCGAACTCCATGGACCTCTCCTCTCCCTGAGTTCTCTTATGTGCTGCCACCTGTGTCAAGGCAGCAGCCGCTGCCCCCAGGCCAGTCACCTCTGAGTCCTTGGTGATTTACAGATTTGAGGTCCCTTCCTGGTTCATAGGGTTCCTATGACCCCATTCTTCTGCACTGTGGAGCCAGTAGAGAGCTTCTCCAGAGTAGACAGATGGTTTGCTTTGATTCTTGTTTCTATGCCCAGGATCCTTCCTGAGACTAGCAGACTCACATTGTAAATTCAGAGGGGTCATGCTTTGGGGAACATAGATTCTTCTCTCTTGTAACAGTAACCAGTTTCTAAAGGTTTCAGATGATAACCTATGCTCTGGGAACTTTGCTGTTATAGGAAAGCATGACTCCAGGGAAGCTGAGGTTGGTAGGACCATGCTTCATTCACTATGCTGGCTATAGGCCTGGATGCTTGCTTGGAAAGGTCTTCTGGCAGACCAGCCTTGTGTTAGGATCTTCTGGAAGAAACATTTCTGTCTAGTGTCCTGAAAGTTCCCCCGGGAAGGAAAACTCAGCTAAGGACCAGTGATCTCCCAGTCTTATGACTATCTATCGACCTTTTAGAACGAATCCACTCCTTGCCTGAGGGTCCCTGAAATACCCTTGATAGCCTATGAACAGGAAACCCAATTTGGCTTGGCTGCTCAGAGCTAAGGATAGCTCTAGTTCTGTTCTCTCTAGATTGCAGGATTCTGGAAGGAAGTGGCTGTGACTTCTGACCAGAACTTGTTACTGAAGGCTCAAAGGAGGATAGAGGGCTTGTTTCTCACCTTCAGTGGGAGGAACATCACTGTGAAGGCTGTGTATAACAACAGGTAAGAGGCCTGGAACATCTGGGGATGCGACCTGCTGGGAAGGAAGAAACATGTGTGTAGATGTCCACAGAGGCTGTACCTCTGGAAGTGGTGAAATCATCAGAATGTAGACTAGCCATCCCCGGGTCCGCCTACTTTCTACTCCAGAGAAAGCTAGGTCTCAGGCTTCTAGAGTTGCATTTTTGCCAAAATATAAGCAAAGGCTTAAGATAAAGCTCTATTGCTTGTTAAGAATATGTGAGTAGTAACTGTCTGGCTCCCTGAAGGTAAGAGGCTAGGGCAAGCCTGCTGCATGCATGGTCCCTTTCCTGTGGGTCCTAGGCTCCAGGATGCTTCCCAGTTTGCCTTCACCCTTTCTGAAGGTATGCTCCACTCAAGAATGTGTAGGCTGGCAAGTCATTAAAAAACACTATGTTGCTTTTCAGCTCAGGAAGCTGTGTGACAGAAACATCAGTGGGTTCAAAAGGAGATACTGTGGGGGAATTTACTTTTCCTGGTAAGTTCTGTTGCCTTGCTGCTAAAGTTAAGCTGCCTGGCCCTGGATGCTATCTCTTCCTGTCTCTGCTGCTCTCTGAGCCCTTTCTGGGATTCTTAGGTCCTCAACTCTGGGCCCTTCGTCTCTCTACTAGTAGACTGGGTTGGCCTGGAGAAGTTGCCTTCCCAGCACAAGGCAGAAACAGAAAAATCCAGCCTTCAAGGTTAGCCCCCTGGAGTGTTTAGGTTTGAGGAAGGCTCCCTAACCCTGCCACTGACTCTTAAAGGCCAAAGGAAGATCTGCGTGCTGGACACTGACTATGAACACTACACCATCCTAAAGTTGTCTCTGGTCTGGCGTGGCAGGATCTTTCACGTTCTCAAGTATTTCAGTAAGCTCAGCCTGGGTTGGGGCAGAGCCCTGTGGCTGCCTTCCTTTAGGCTGACAGCCCAGCTCTGCTGTGCCCATAGCTCGGAGCCTTGACACTGAGGATGAACCTGGCTTCTGGAGGTTTTGGGAAATGACAGCAGACCAAGGCCTTTACATGTTGGCCCGACATGGTGAGCACAGCACCTTGGGGAGGGTGCTGGACCAGGCCCTTGATATTGGGTCTGATGCCTTCCTGACTGTACCACATGCTGTCCCATCCCACAGGGAGGTGTGCTGAGCTCTTGAAAAAGGTGAGCCTACTACCCTTGGTCTACATTGCGGCCCAATCCTCATGGAGCCCCTTCTGGTATTACTAGATCCTGGTCCTGGAAAGATGGGGCCATCCATCCTTTCTCTGATCAGGACAACCAACAGCCTTGATGGGCAGCTTCAGATGCATCTGTTTTGTAGTTTGGAAAGAAGAGTCTGTCATGTGACTCCAAGCTGTCATGTTGGGCCCTTTGGTGTGGGACAGAACTAGATTGGGCAAGAGTGGTTCCTTGTTTGTATTATTCTGTTGTCCAGCAGGGCTGTGCAGGGCTTTGGGACAGCTCTGTACTTCCATGTCCTGCCAGTTTGTGGGGTGGGGAGTTTAGCTCTGTTGAATATCTTTTTTTATTGTGTCTAACACCATGCTAATCACTAACTACACAATCTCATTGTCACAGCCCAAACCTCAGTGGTTGACACTATAACCCATTTGTTGATAGAGACTCCAAGGCTCAGGGAACCAGTGCTTTGCCAAAACCAAGCAGCTGGGGTACCAGATACCTAGCTTATGACACTTAACCTCAGAGTCCCTGAAGGCCACACATGGCTCTAAGCTCCATTGTTCTGCCTACAGGAACTGATTTGAATCAGTTTTGCCCAGGCCTGCAGCTGCAGTCCCGCCTACCTTGTCTCTCCTGCTCCTGCCTGAAGAGCCTTGTGCACCTGCTTCAAATAAACTCTGCTGCCAAATGCTGTCCAGCATCTATTCTAGGGGGTGGGGAAGGGATGACAGGTGGAGGAAAAAAGCGTGCATTTTCCATGCATGCTTGGTGAAGGATGTACTCACACACAGGCCAGCCAGTCCTAGACTGCCGCACTAAAGGTCCTGCTCTCCCATGCCCTACCATGCCCCATTCATGCTACCCTGGGCAGTGGGTCTCACAGTCCCCTCCTCATTCTGTAACAGTGTCCATTCTGTTCATAAATGCTGGTGGCACTCCAGGATGCTATGGGCAAAAATGTGAGCAGGTCTGGACTTTGTGGGAGCTGAGAAAGAGGAGAAGCAGGGAAATGCTTTTCAAAAGGCTGCCACATAGTCAAGGCCATGCTGGAGACAGAGCCTCTCATAAAGACAGGCAGAAATGTGTGGCTCTGGCTGTGCTGGAGTCCACTGCTTACTTTGATGGCTGCCTACCTCTATACCTATTCTTGACACATCCCTTTGAGGTATCATGTCCCCATTGGACAGATGGACGCTGACACTCAGAGGAAAGAATTGAGTCCATACCAGGGCCCCTTTCCTGAGACCAGTACCTGGTACCTGGCACTACATTCTGGAGAGGACAAAGGTGTTGCAGTGGCCCCTGCGTGTGTCTTGTTGGAGGATAGGTGGAACAGCATGCAGTTAGCAGGATCCTGAAGGGTTCGAAAGGCAGGGAAAATGTTTTCCACTTCTCCTGAACATTCTTTTGAGCACAGGGATTCTCTTAGAACACAGATCCTTGCAGTTAGCAGTGGACAAACATCCCACTCCAAACTCCTTAAGTGCCAGAGACTCTTTAAGCTTACTTCATTGGCCTTCAGTAATTGTGTATACATCACAATTTCTAGGACAAGATCATTAGCATTGGGATAGCTTGGTTCTGAACAGACCCGACATTCTTTTGAGGTTGGAGGGGCCATGGAGGATTGGGTTGGTTACTGGCTTAGCTGAGGCTTGCTGAGATGAAAATGGTTCTGGGCACTTCGCCAATGGCTGCCTGACTATATCTGGACTCCAGAATATCTGGTGACCAATTTTCAGCTGGTGTTCTGGGAACCCTGGCTCATGGCTTCTGACAGGAAGAAAGAACGTGCGTTAGTCCACTAGCTGGGCCACCAAAAGATCCATCTAGCCATCACCTCTGTGTGCATTATCTGTCCATTCCCACAGGGCTCTTAGCCCTGTGTCATTTTCACATTTCTTAAGTGTTCTCCCAGTCTTCTTGTCCCACACCTTGTAATTTGAATGCTGGCTATAGATGCCAAGACTCCTCCCTCCCTGTCTGTGCCTTCCAGAGGTCAGGGCCTGGGCTTTCCCTAGGGGGTGATGTCACAAGGGGCTCTCTCTTTGCTGTGGAACGGGCACATGTGGCTTGGCCCCACATATATCACTCTTCACCTGAAAGCTGGAGATTGTGGTCTCTGCCCACAAAAACAAGTTTGTGGGTAAAGTTAATGCCTGGGAAGCAGACTGGATTTAGTCCAAGCATGTCAGCTGTTTATCTGGGGGCCCTTGGCTGACTGCTATGGCTTCTTTAAATTAATCAGTAGGACAGTCCTAGGGCTGAAGGGGGTCATGATGTCCTGGCCTCTCCTTAAGATTCTCAGCCAACTGGACATGAAGTTGCACAGATTCAGCCATGCATGGCTGCAGTGTCCTCAGACTTGCCCCTGCCATTCCCAGGCCTCTGTTGTCTGGGTCACCTGCCTTGGTTGGTAGAGTTCTGCCCCTAGGAAATCTTCACGTCCTCTAGGCCTATGACCAAAGCCTGCCAAGGGGCCTTGGTGGAGCCTGCTCTGTCACCTGCACACAGCTGAGAAAGAGAAGTTCAATCGTTGAGTAGATTGATACATACAGGAGTGGATATCCAGAGACAAGATCTGTGTCCCCCGGAGGTGGTCCCCTGAGGCCCTGCTAACTACTGGCTGGTTCACAGTGTGCTTCTGACTCACTTAATGAGAACTGTCTATGCCTATTCCGAGTGCCCACAGGGAAAGATATAAAGTTCTGAGGCTCTGAGCCAAAGGCTGTGGAGTCCTGTGGTTGGAGAGCTGAACCCAGGTACTCAGCTGATAGGCACATGGAGGGCAGCATGCTCTTCATCCTCTTGGGCTGTGTGTCGAGCTGTGAATGGGGCTGACAGCTGACACACAGAGTGCAGATCTGAAGGACTTCGACATAGACAAGGCAGTCACAGTTATAGTGAGCCAAATTCGGTGTTTTTCCATGGGAGGTGGGTCCTGCCCAGAGTCAGCCATCAATACTCTACCTTCTTGGGTGCCCTTTACCCCTAGAAGTTTCCAGATTGCTGCATCCCTTGGAAGAGACGGATATAGAATGGCTCTCAGGGCCTCAAATCCTGGATGTGGATAGACCTGGTCAGTTCCTTTCTCTAACCTCTATCCCTCAGTTTTCAGGCTTCTGGTATAAGATTGCCTTTGTTTCCATGATGGACACACGTGGCTTAGCACACAAGGAGCAGAAGTTGGGAGCCATGATAGTTGAGTGGGAAGATAAACTTCTGTCTCTGATTACCACCTATTACAAGTAAGTTAAGGCCTGGTCTATGGTACTAAAGGCAAGTTGGGGTAGCCTGTACAGCACTCTCTGCTTTCCCCAGAGATCCATCGTCCCATGTCTGCTCTTCAGCCTCAGCTGTAGAGAGGGGGTGAGGGGAAATTATTTCAGATGAGACTAGACATCTTTGGTATCCTTGGTGTCCCATTATTTTCCAAGACAGTTTATGGGGTGACCTACACCTCTGCCATCATGATAGAAGTTTAGCCTCTGGACTGCTGCCCTGGACTCTGAGCAAAGCAAGTAACTGACCAGACAGTTATTAGGTCCAATTTCCTAGCTCTAAGGTAATGAGTTATGCCAGCTTATGACTGAAAAATGGCAGGGCCTGAGGAGAAGTGAGGCAAGACTGGCATACAACCCAGCAGTGCCAAAGTCCCATGTATTTATTGGCCAGCAAACACTTTCAAGCTTCACATGTGAAGCCAGATCACATCCACAAAGACATGTGCATGTCCCTGTTCTCAGAGTGTCCCTTTAGAGTGTAACCCTCAGATACGTATGTGCTTCTCCTATGTAGAGTGTCTCCCTCGGTCATGCCTGAATGTGATCCCCAGGGAATGGGTCCTCGGACGTATGTAAGCATGCTTCTCAGAGCATACCTTCAAATGTGTGCCCTAAATGTTTATGTCAACATGCAGTCCTCAGCTCTGAGTATGTCTCTGATTTTCAGAGAATATGCTTGGCATATCTCTTCACCTCAGGACAATCAAGATTGTCTCTTCAGATGTGAGCTACCACATTCCTCGAAGACTGTGCACCTCACACATATGTGTGTCTTTGTTCCTTAGATCATGGTCCTTGTGCTACCAAGTGTGTTTCTCAGTCATGAGCACATTCCTGTTTATTAAGAGATTCGCCTTCAAATATGGGTCCCTTTACTTCGGAAAGATGTTTCCCTGCTCCTGACTGCGTCACTCAGTATGACTGTCTTTCTCAGGCTGTGTCCTTCAGACACAAGTGTGACACTGTTCCCCAGAGACTGTATCCTTCAGATGTGTGTTCAGCCCTGGTCCTTAGGGTATGTCTTTTGATTCTCTCTGTGTCTATGGGCACAGGTATGTGGTTCCTCAGTGATAACTGGGGTGGGGGCATGTTTCCACATCCGGTCCTCTTGCTACTCCGTCTCCTTTTCACTGGGTGGCCGTTGAATAGGGATCCTGTTCTCTGGGGTCATAAGATCAGCAGATATTAGGACACCAGTATCCAACTGGTTTCTGGACTCCTGGGTTGCCCACCATACCCACCACCTCAGAGCATAGAGTTTAAAGCCTGGTGGGCAGGAACCTGGAAATCTCCTTCCTCTCTTCCTGTAGTTTCCTTCTCTTTGTCTATTGTCTAGGTTGCCTTGGGTCCTGTGTACAAACACACATAGGGACACACTGTTTTCCCTCTCTGTCTGTATAGCCCAGGGTGACCAACTTGCTTTAAACTGCGGTCTTCTTAACTCAGTCTCCCTCACCTCCCAGTGTTGGGGACACAGGCTGGCCCACATTCTTATCTTCATAGTGAGGACCACTGTGTGCTGGAGAAGACCAGATCACTGGAACAAACCATCCAGGGAAGTTCAGGATCAGCAGAATATCAGGCAAGGATGCTGTCCCAAATTAGATGGGTGTGCTGGTCTATCTGGGACACTTTGGCTTATTCCTAGTGTAAGAGTAACTCACCACTGTTTTGGATGTGGGGGACCCTTCCCAACTGGGAGTGTTACTTGTTGTATCCTGACTGAAGCTTTCAATGCAAGGCTGCTCAGTACCAAGACGTCATACTCAGAAGTCAGGAGCCTGAGGGGGTGCCCCTGAAGCCACTGTCCTCAGAGGGCTTTGCCAGGACGTCAGCAGCCTCCTCTCTGAAATCCTAGGTGGGATTCAGCATTCATTTATCTGAGACAGTGGGAATATCTTCCCTTCCCTTTAGAATCTCAAGGCCCACTCTAGGCTGCCCCATGTGTATTTTGAGTTCATGCTTGTGTGTCCATGCATACGTGCTAGGCAGAAGTACAGCTAGGCAGTGAGAGCCCCAGATAAGCAGGTGGAAAGGTGTCTAGAATTTTGCTTTGTTCCCAGAAAACGAAGAAGTTGCTATTGTGGCCACTGACCACAAGACTTATGCCATCATAGATATCTCTTTTCCAGGAGCTGGGGCAGTCTCTCGGGCCATGAAACTGTACAGTAAGTCCAACCTGGACTTATCTGGGGGTGGGGTGGGTGTCACCCTTCCTATACCTCATCTCATTGTCTTCCCAACCTGGAGTGAGGAGGCTAGGAGAGACTCTCAGGGCTACATCAGGGTGGCGGGAAGAAAGTCGTAGTGATAGAAGCTCAGTTGGAAGATTGGACAACAGTGAGAACACCCTCATAAAGTTCCAGAAGATGGCCTTGGAGAAAGGGTTTACAACATCAGACATATACATGAACAAGAATGACTGTGAGTAGGCCTAACCTGGGCCAGGGGCCTCCCGGGAATGTGCAATAGCCTGACCTGTGCCTTCCTTACATCATCGTTTGACAACCTGTGTGGACGTATTGCAATTGGTGAGTCTCCCAACTAAGCTGGGGCTATGCTGGGCACCCAAGGTGGGTGGGGGCTCTTTCACATGTCCTTTTTTTTTGTTTATCACATTAGTAAGGTTAGGAGCTTACACTGACCCGGTATCTGTGGGCAGCTAGGTAGTGTGTTGGATCACATGTACTGGAGCAGGCAGATCCGAGTTCTGGGAACACAGGCTGCCCAAAGGAGCAAGAGGACTGTTATCTTCTCTGGGTTAGTTTTTCCTCTGGCCTCAGCTGCTGAGTGAGGCTTCCATTCTCCTTCCTCATTCTACAGAATGGAGAACCAACGTCTTGAATCAGGTGAGCCCACCTCCTTCATTCTATACTGAAGGCCCTGGGTTCTGATAGTAGATCCTGGTCCTGGGGGTATGTATGCATACCTCTCCTTTGATGAGAACATCCAACAGCATCGCTTGAGAGTTCCAGAGAGGCAATTCTTTTGTTGTTGGAAAAGAGATGTAATCAGGAATGTGAGCCCAATCTGTCAGGCTAAGTCCTAGGAGGGAAGCAGGTATGTGGATAGATGTGGGTGTGGATATCAGGACAGAGCTGGGTGGTAGGTTCCTGTCCTTAATGTTCTATCCAGCAGGGATGCTCAGGATTGCTGATTGACTCTGTCCCTTCAGGTCTTTTGGGGTGGGCCAAGGGGAGATTATGGACCCTGTTAGATGGCTTAGGGTTCCCTATATCTAGCACCTACACCATGGTCCACCTACACCATGACCTCATTTCCACAACCCATTCGCTAAGATATTGGCAAAATAACTCATTTTGCAGGTAGAGAAATCAAGGTTCAGGGAACCATTGCTTTGCTAAAGCTGGGTAGCTAGGATGCCAGGCCCCAGTCCATGATCATGGGCTAGCAAATTTTTTTTAGGGCTGGGGATGTGGCTTAGTCAGTAAAGCTCGTACCATGCAAATATTTAGATCTAGATTTATCACCTCTTAGCCCATGTAAAACAGTGTCAGATGCTGTGGTACGTACCTGTAATCTCAGCACTGGGGAGGTGGAGAGAGACATCCCTGGGGCTTGCTGGCTAACCTATTTGACCAAGTTGTTGGGCTCCAGGTTTAATTAGCGACCCTGTATCAAAAACAGTGAGAGGGGATTACAAAGACAACTGATATTGATTTTTGGCTTCTATATGGTCAGTCTCCCTGTCCTCATAAGGACTTTAGCCTCCTTGCATAGAAGTCACAATGACTGGATATGTAAGCCTTACTTACCTCCAGAGAGCCCCATCACAGTAACATCATGTCAGAACTGAGGAGCATACAAACCGGTATCTAACAAAGTATACCTTGCAAAGGCTACAGAATACAGGGCTTTTATATAACTTATTTTCTATAATATGAATTTTATACATTTTAAAAAATAGTATTTTTATGTATATGGATGTTTTAACTGCATGTATGTCTGTGCACCACATGCATGCAGCATCCAAGGAGGTAGGAAGAGGGAGCTGGATCCCTGGGAACTGGAATTATAGATGATTATAAGTTGGTGTGTGGGTTCTTGGAATCGAAACTGGGTCCTCTGGAAGAACAGCCAATACTCCTAACCACTGAGCCATATCTCCAGTGTTGAATGTAGGGAATGTAGGTAAGAATTTTATGGTGTATTATTACTGATGCTTCACAGACAAGTTACTAGATACACAAACGGAAAAGCAGGATCTAACTGTGGGAGAAAAAAAGGGGATCTTAGTAAAACCTGACCCTAAGAAGAACCAAAGTTGGATTCAAGAGAGAAGGCATCATAAGCATGTTAAAGAAAAAGGGGAATTCGTGGCATGGTAAAAAGAAAGGATCCATAAATAGATAGATGATAGATAGATAGATGATAGATAGATAGATAGATAGATAGATAGATAGATAGATAACCAATGCTGATCAGTTTGAGAAATTCAGCACAAACCTGGACTGTAACAAAGAGCAAGAAAAGTCGTTGCAGAGATTTAGCATCAGATTGGACAAATAAATGTCAACGTCCCAGTCTGAGGAGGAGAGGAGAGAGGGACTGAGGTCACCTCAGGAGTTTCCTGGAGAAGAGCTGCAGCTTGTTAGACAGGTTGTTGAGCTCCAGGTTCAGTAAGAGACCCTGGCTGAAAGAAAGAAAGAAAGAAAGAAAGAAAGAAAGAAAGAGAGAAAGAGAGAAAGAGAGAAAGAGAGAAAGAGAGAAAGAAAGAAAGAAAGGAAGGAAGGAAGGAAGGAAGGAAGAAAGAAAGAGAGAAAGAGAGAAAGAGAGAAAGAGAGAAAGAAAGAAAGAAAGAAAGAAAGAGAGAAAGAGAGAAAGAAAGAAAGGAAGGGTAGAGAGTGATGGAGACACCTAGTGCCAGCCCCTCTGGCCTCTATGCATGTACACTAGCAAAGCAGCCGGAGGAGTGGAATAGACCAGAAACTTGTTAGCATCAACAGTCGCTTTTCTCACTGTGACCAATTACCTTGCAAAAGCAACTTATGAGAGAAAGGATTTATGTGGACCCCTAATCTGTGAGGGCCCTGTCCGTCAAACTGGGAAAGGCATGGCCGAGTTCATGCAATGGAGCATGTAGCTGAGACTCCATGAACTGTCATGAGGTGAATACTGTGAAATGTCAGCAATGGCTTCTTGTTTTTCCCCTTTGTATTCAGTTCAGGAGACCTCAGCATGTGCAATGACAACCTACATCCAAGGTGGAAACACCTTCAGCGACACACCCCAGAGATGTCCCTCACTAAGGCCCACGGTGTTTATTAATCTAATTATGTTGACAAAGCTTGTCATTATCCTAAGCTATCTAAATAAAATATTTTATAAAGCCATAAAATATAAAATTATCCCTGAACTTGCTAGAAATATCAACATAGAGATTCCTCAAATTAAAAAAAAAAAATGAGCAGAATAAAATGAAGAAGCCCCGGGCAGTGGTGGTGCACGCCTTTAATCCCAGCACTTGAGAGGCAGAGGCAGATGGATCTCTGAGTTCCAGGCCAGCCTGGAGTTCAGAGTGAGCTTCAAGATAGCCAGGACTACACGGAGAAACTGAGCAAGGAGCTCATAAAAATTTTATGTAGGGATATCACATTCTGCATAATAAAGGCAGTGTCCTAGAGGTAATATTAAAAGTGAAGAATGTGTGACAGACATGGATGCAGGTCCCTTGTGTTCCATGGTAGGCTGGACAATCCAGGAGAGGTTAAAAAAAAAAGGTCAGCTGTGATTCCAGTCATTGCCCTTGTAAAGATAGCCTGTCCTACATCTCTGTGGTTCATTTGCTTGCCTGACCTTTTCACACGTGTCTCTCACTCTTGAGACCAATTTGTTCATTTTACTTGGAGACCCTGAGAGGTTTCCCTTTATTATTAAAAAAAAGACTTATTTGTTTTATTTGTGTATGTGTACGTGAGTGTGTGGGTCTGTGTGCACTAGGTGTGCTCAGGTATCCACAGAGGCCAGAGGATGTCAAACCCCTGAAACTGGATTTCTAATTGAGAGATGCCTGATGTGGTCTCAGGTGCTCTGAAAAAGCAGTAGGCATTCTAAACCACTGGGAAACCTCTCGGCCAACCCCTCCCCCCTTTTTAATACTTATCTTAGTTAGGGTTTCTGTTGCCGTGACAAAACACCAGGACCAAAAGCAGCTTCGGAAGGAAAGGGTTTAGTTTGGTTTATAACTCCGAGGTCACACTCAAGGCGGGGACCCGAGGGCAGGAACGGAAGCAGACATTCTGGAGGCTCATTGCTTACTGGCTTGCCTCCACAGAACAGCTTGCTTTCTTACACAACCCAGGACCACGCGCCCAGAAGTGGCACTGTCCACAACGGGCTGGGACCTCTCCTGTCAACCATTAATCAATAAAATGCCCACCAGACTTTCCCACAGGCGATCTGGATGGAGACGTTTTCTCAGTTAATATTCGCTCTTTCTAGAGATGTCTAGGTTTGAATCAAGTTGACAAAACCCAATCAGGAGAGTACCCATCTTTATAAAGGGCTTGAACAGGTCGGATCATAGCAAACATGGCTGACAGGCCTTGTCCTTCTTCCCCACTCCTTGCTAAGTCGTTAGATTACATTCCTGTAGCTAGCCAATAAGGTTCATTCCCCAGTTTGGCCACTTCTTCCTTTCGAGGCTGACTACTAAGGTCCAATTATCAAAATATTGAAGTTCAGCAGTCAAAAGACCCATTTTGGCTCATCAAATTAACCTGTCTAATCAAAATTAAACACTTCATTCTAACACGGGTTTCCTCTTTTTTCTTTATAAACTGCCATTTGCCTACGGGGTACATCTGTCTCCTCTCTATCCAGAGGGAGTCTTTGTTCCGCTGGGGCAAATCTTTCTTTCCTTTCTCTCTTGCCCCCTCTCCCCTCTTCTATTTCCTGTTTCTGTCTCTTATTCCATGCCCTTTGTTTCTCTGGGCAAATAAATTTCCTTTGTGCTGAGAACTTGGTCTTGGGCTGTCTTGTGCTGATCTGGCCCTTTCACTGTGTATGTGAAATTGAATGTGTTAGCACATTCAATTCAGCTTGGAGTGTTGTAATAACATAGTCCAGCTCCCAAGAACTGCTCCGAGGTTGTGAATAAAAGACCTTAAAGTAGTGTGGGCTTAGGAAACTTTTTTTAATCTGAGGACATTAAAAATAAGTTTTTATCTGATAGGTAAATAAGGAAAACACATGCTTTCTGATGGTAACTTTTTCTTTTACTTAACTTGAAAAATCTCCTCTCTTTGAAAATATCTGTCTCCACACAGTTACATCTCTTTCCATATAGCTACCTTTTCCACATTTACTACATAGCTTTACATAGCAGCTCTCTCCTGAACACACACACACACACACACACACACACACACACACACACACACACACACACACACTCTTTCCTCCACTGCCAAACTTTGGACAGTAATGTTACATTTTCAGGGCCTGACTCCTTCTCACAACGCATGATAAGTCATACTGTTTTTTGTCGGGCTATGAAGGTCATGCTGACTAGCCACATGTAGCCCTAAGTTGGTGAGGGTTCTCAGACAGAAAGTAAACAGTTGGCTGAACTTTGGGTGATAGGAGTGCATGCAGAAAGATAATTATTATAGGTGGTTATGTCTTAATGTTGTCGACATGACCTTTGGTTCCTAAATACTTGGGAATTTGCTCTTGTGTATTTTATATGCAGGGGCAGTTTGGTCTGTTTTGAATTTGTCCTGAAGTCTAAAATTAACTGTCTTTGTGACTGAAAATACTGTTACTTTCCTGTGTCAGTTATGAAATACACTCTAGTATTTTTTCTATTCATCAGAATTATATACTTAAGCAGAAATCATCTTCCTGATCATCCACAAACATAAGTGTGCCTAAAAGATGGAATATTTACACATAAGCAGTGGAAAACACCATAGCTGTTTTTAGGAAAGAAATACAGTAGCACATGAGAGAAAGTACAAACAGAAGCAACCAGTCATTAAGAGCCAGTGACCCCACAGCTCTGTCAAGTGGGGCTCTCATCAGGGAGTGATTTGTCTGGTGGGTTGATCTGTCAAACACTCATTGTCACCTTCAGTATACTCCCACAGCCCTCAGCATATAACTCTTTTTATTTTTTCTTGGTGGGACCATTTTCATTAGCTGAAGTATTTTAATTTTTATCTTCTTTTTATAGTAGCTAAGTAAAGTATTTTATAAGCCATCTTGTATTTATTCCATAGGCCCAGTTGGCAGTTCAAAGGTTGCTAAGAGTCCTGGCTGATCTGTGTCTATTACTGTGAATGTGTGTGCTCATCTTCTTTATTGGTAGTCAGCAGAATGTCTGAGGCTGCGCAGTTTAACGACAGGAACATATTTAGTTCAAGAGGAGGGTTAATATCCCCCCCCCGTGTGTGTGTGTGTGTGTGTGTGTGTGTGTGTGTGTGTGTGTGTGTGTGTGTGTGTGAGAGAGAGAGAGAGAGAGAGAGAGAGAGAGAGAGAGAGAGAGAGAGAGAGAGCAGCAGACACACATACAAAAAATCAGATACAAACATAGACAGACAGATAAAAGGAACAGATCCTTCATATTTCTTCTTATCAGGGCTCATAACTTCACCTAACCTGGCCACCTCCTCACACCATCTTGCTAAACTGTGAGGGTATAGTGGAGATGTGGAGTGTCTGGGTCAAGTCTCTTTGGACCAGTTTAGGACTTATGGGGTGGTTCCCAACTAAACCTTTGCTTTCTGTACCGTCCCCTGGAAGCTCAACTCTGCCTTGCTGGAGCATCCATGTCATGTGCCATCTCTGAAGTTGGTGCTTCTTCTTTTATGGGGTTGATTTACCTCCGTCTTCAGTCTTCTCTCCTCCGCACAAGGTTGGCTTCCCTCACAGGTCTCCACGAAGCCTAGAGTCCTAAAAGAGGTTCCTTTTTATTTTAAAGATTTATTTTATTTTAGGTGTGTGTGTATGTGTGTGAGTGTGTGTGTGTGTGTGTGTGTGTGAGAGAGAGAGAGAGAGAGAGAGAGAGAGAGAGAGAGAGAGAGAGAGAGAGAGAGGGAGAGAGGGATGGAGGGAGGGAAAGAGATGTGTGTGTACGAACCCTCAGAAGCCAAAACAGGGTACTGAGAATTGGACGCTGGTCCTCTGGAAGGGCAGCAAGTTGAGCCATTTCTTCAGCCCCCTGGGAGAGATTTATGTAGGTTAAAAAATTAAAAAGTATCAATAATGCAGTTGTAGTAATCTCTCCCCCCCCCCCTTGATACAGGGTATCTCTGTGTAGCCCCGGCTGTCCTGGCCTTGAACTCAGAGATCCACCTGCCTCTGTCTCCCACGTTCTGGGTGCCAGTTTGCCACCACTGCCCAGCAGTTTATTTCTGGCTAGTGTGGTTGCAGTTTTCTTCTTTAGGGGTATAACTTTTGCAAGTGGTGAAAAAAATTTAGGCACGGTAACCCACTCTGACCTGACTCTCATAGACATTCCTTTCCTACAGCACTTTTTATGATTTCTGTTTGCTTCTGAGAACTTTCAAAGATGCCTTTGCCTGTGAACATTGTCCTCAGAGCTCCTTCAGTCGGCCTTGGAATACCCACGCACAGTTAAGGGTCTTCTTGTCTGTCTCCCCCCAGCCCCAACTTCTTCCTATCCTGTCGTCTTAGGCCCGTGCGTTTTGGCTGGAAAATGTGTTTAAAAATGACTGATGGCATTGATCTGATCTGAAGATTAGGTTAGGTTGGGAGTTTTGAAGCAATTGTCTTTCTAAAATGAATCTTAGTTTAATCTATCAGTGTCTGCAAGATCAGCAGCCAGGAACTATCCTAATCCAGGTTCAAGGTCTGACTCTGACTCTAGGTTCCTTGAGCTGGACAGAAGAACACTTAGCTGATGTTTATACAGGGTCCAGTGTGTGCACCTTCATCTCTCCACAGCAGGGTCTGGGGAGCTTTATGAGATCTCTTTTCTGCAGAGACTCATGCTGTGGATACATTGCATCCGTGGGTTCTCAAGTCTGACTTGGAGTGAGGGTAGGGATGATAGGGGGATGGATGTATGGGGGCAAAGTTGAGTTTCAGTTTGCTCTGTGATGGGTCCTGAGCACTGGAAGCCTTGTTCTGCAGAAGTACTCAGTACATCTTTGATGATGAGTTGGGGAATAGATGAACCAATCTTAGGGAGTGTGTGTGTGGCTAAGGTCATGGCTGGAGGCAGGAGGATTCACCTACCACCTCTCCCCACCCCTCCAGAATTCTGGATCAGATAAACTGCACCCAGAACTTCTGCTCTTGGTAGCAGCTCCAATGACTTGGTGGCAAATAGCTCAGGCTGCAGACAGTAGTCAGGGGAGCCTTTGGGAACCAGACCACAGGCAGTGTTTGAGGGGCTTTAGGGTCTGGATGAAGTTGGTCAAGAATTTGGTCTTAGAGAGCAGAGGGGTAGATTTGGTTCAGCTGGAGATGGATGGAGAATGGATAGGTCCAGAGAGGGATGACAGAAAGAACAGGGCAGCTTGGCTGCAGAGCTCACTGCTGGGCCCAGTGGGAGGCTGCAAGCCAGCAAAGCAGAAGGTTGTGTTGACCAGTCATGGTGGGGGGGGGGGGCTTAAAAGGAAGTCTTTGGAGTGGCTTTTTGTATTTTTAATAATCGAGACAAAAGATGTCTAAAACTGCAGTTTCTGGGCAGACTTTGTGCTTGAGTAATGGGCCTGGGACTTGACCTCAGCTCGGGCCTATTTGGCCTGCCCTTGAAGAGCAGACACAGCTGGGAGAATGTTGGCCCTAGAAAGGGGAGAAGGCATTGTAGCCAGCTTTAGGAGGCTTACTCTGGAACCTTCTGGGGAGTCGGCACTGTACTGTTGATTGGAAAATGTTCCTGGACCTCTCTCTCCTCTGCCACAGGTCTGAGCTAGACAGCACGGCCACCACAGTTTAACAATGCCCTCCCCCACCCTGAGTAATTTTGCTTTGTGAGAGATCAGGATGATATCCTGCGGCAGTTAGTGGCCACCCACACTGAGGCCCTGAGAATTATATAAGCTGTTTCCTGGTGGGAGAGGGCACATCCTGGCCTACTGCATGGTGTGCCTGGGCCTCCGGGAGAATGAAGGCTGTGCTTCTGACCACAGCTCTTCTTGCTTTGGTCTCTTTACCCTGGGTCCAGGCAGTGTGGTTGGGAAGGCTGGATCCTAAGCAGGTAAGAGCCTTCTTGGGCAGCAGGTCCTAGGGGCAGACCCCACCTTTGAGGATCCCCAAAATTCAATTTGGACAAGTATGGATAGAGGGAGTTAGACTGCCTGGAGGGTGTTGGAGTTCTTTGTACCAAGTATCTCAGCTGATGCTTCCCCTAGCTCCTTGGGCCCTGGTACATCCTGGCTGTGGCCTCTCGTGCAAAGGACTTCATGATGGAGAAGAATATGAAGAATGTGGAAGGTGTCATGGTGACTCTTACGCCAGATAACAAGTTGAGAGTTCAGTCCTCTCGGCATGGGTGAGTAGGCAACCCTTGAGCTGTGTGACTCTGCTTCCACAGCAGGAGCACCTTCACCAGAGGGGCTGAAGGCTCTGTCTACCTGATTCAGGTAGAGGACTGGACTCTGCTCTGACTCACCCACTTTCTGCCACCCCTGTGGCAGAATCTGTGTCCCTGGCCTCTGACTGCATGACTAGATATTCCATTGTTCTTGTTGGCTTGGCTGACCCTAGTCAGTATACTGCCTTTTTTCTCTGTGAGTCTTTTGGAGCATGTGGAAGTTGGTTCATGCATTTTGTCCTCAGGACCACCGGTTTGGCCACAAAAATCAATCTCTTCAGGAAGGAGGTCACTAAGGCCTCATGCCAGTCTGGCCTATGCGGTTGAGCTGGCCTTGGCTAGTGAAGTACCACACAGCAGTCTCTGAGGTAACTAGTAGTGGGAATGGTGGAAGATGGGATGAATGTCTCTTAAATGTGACTCATTTGATCTGATAGGCTGGTTGCTTAGCAAGGACCTGAGCCACTGAGACAGACGGGGGCCCAAAGAAAGCCTCAAGTTATCTCCTAAGTCTGCTAGAAGGAGATGGCAGAGCCTCTGTTACCTAAGGGTCTGGGAGGACATGCAGGAGTGGGGACAGAGAGGTCCCAGTTAAGGTGTCTTCTACATAGATTTTACGAACATCAGATCACATATCTGAACTAGTTTTTCAACAGCATATGGATAGTGAGCTTCTGTGTGCCCATCAGGGTGTGAGTCCAGCAGAACACACTCATAGGCATCTGGGGAGTCTTGGGCCTGTGCAGGGTTGGATGAGTCTCAGGAGAGTCGAGGAGAATTCTGTATTTTCTTAATACTTGGCTAGCTGGTCTTTGAAAATATATTGGATAATTAAAAAACTAGAGTCTCTAAAAGCAGGCAGCTGAATCCCTTACACCCAGTCTCTCCAGCCAAGGCTTTTGCATTGTGGTTGGCATTTTGCAGAGAACTTTGTCACTTTGTGTCATAGCAGCCATTCCCAACTTCACCTTCCCAAACTGAAACGTTGCCCCCATGTGATGGCTTTCCATCACTGCGGCAAATTTATAAGGATCGGAGGTTTGCCTAGGCCCATGAGTCCAAAAGTTTCAGTCCTTGGTTCTTCACTGACCCCGTGGCCTTGAGATTATGGTAGCTCGGTACAGCATGGCAGAGAAAGGAGCTCACGTCATGGCGCTAGGAAGAAGAGAGGGAGAGAATAAAAAGAAGAAGGAAGAGGAGGAGAGTCATCTCAACATCTCTTGGAAGGACACATCTTCTACCGGACTCTACCTCCTCCCTCAGATATGGGCAGGGCATCAAGCTTTCAACAGATGGTCTATGAGGACATTCCAGATCGAGTAGAGCTGGATCCCCACCCCAGTCAATGATACCCTCTCTGTGCTTCCTGTCTCCTCATCCAAGGACCGGAGACCCCAGAGAAATGTCCTATAGAGCCCATCCTGTCATGATTGGGTGTTTCCTTTCATCCACATCCTTCAAGTCCATCTTTTCCATTTTTCCACACATCTTGGAAGGACACATCTTCTACCGGACTCTACCTCCTCCCTCAGATATGGGCAGGGCATCAAGCTTTCAACAGATGGTCTATGAGGACATTCCAGATCGAGTAGAGCTGGATCCCCACCCCAGTCAATGATACCCTCTCTGTGCTTCCTGTCTCCTCATCCAAGGACCGGAGACCCCAGAGAAATGTCCTATAGAGCCCATCCTGTCATGATTGGGTGTTTCCTTTCATCCACATCCTTCAAGTCCATCTTTTCCATTTTTTGGCTAGGTGACATCCCACTGTGTGGATGGGCTGTATGCTGCTTATCCATTATCCCCTGATGGGATAGTGCAGCTGTTGGGAGCCAGTCTCTGCCTTCAGTTCTTTTGGGACATACCCAGGAGTGGGATTCCAGGTCCCATGGCAATCTCACGGTTAACCCAGAAGTGCTCTTTGATCCCTTACAGAGTGCAGAACCGTCTGTCTCTTAGCCAGCGTTGCCCATGGATACTTAGGTGCCCTTTATCTTCTGCACTAGAAATGTGTAGGCTGTGAGCTTTGGTAAATTGGCTCCTGAGAATAGAGGGCTTATCCTAGAAGTTACATGCTAGCTGTTGTCTGTGTGTCTAACTGGCAGTTCTTTGCCATCGGCTGTCCCCGTTTCGTTCTGACCTCTGCTCCTCTCAGAGACAAGACTGCCACTGCCTCAGTGCTTGTATTTTAGATGTAGGTGTTTTACTACATCTGACTAATGTTTCTGATACTAAGAGTTACAAAGTGTGTATCTGCTATTTCCCTTCTAGTGAGCTCTCTTTAAATATTCTGCATATTTTCCTCTAGAATGTTTCTTACTGGTTTGTGGGAAAGGGGCATTTTAGCAATTAGTCTGTGATAAAAACTAGTTATTCCAGATGATGGTAGTACACACCTTTAATCCCAGCACTCAGGAGGCAAAGGCAGACAGATCTCTGAGTTTGAGGCCAGTCTAGTCTACAGAGCGAGTTCCCGGACAGCTTGGGCTGCACAGAGAAACTCTGTTTCAAAAAAAAAAACCATCAAAACTCCAAAACAAACAAAGACCAGTTTGTTTTTCTGATGTTAGAGAGCTTAAAAAATTTATATGTGTGAATATTTTGCCTGCATACATGTTTTTGGACCAGGTGCATGTCTGAGGCCCACAAGGGTCAGAAAAGAGCATCAGATTCCCTGGCATTGGAGTTATAAATGGTTCTGAGCCACCATGTGAGTACTGGGAACCAAAACTGGATCCTTTGCAAGACCAGCAAGTGCTCTTAACTGCCAGGACATTTCTCAAGGTCCAATGGGAACCATTTTTTTCTTCTTCTGTGAAATGCTTTGTAGTTTTGCACTGTATGTATGCCAACCTTTGCTTCTGAGGTCTCTGGGGGCCATAACATTGGGGGTGTTCTCCTTTCCATCTCTGAAAGTCTTGAATCTTTGGTACTTACAGAAGTTTGCCTGCAGTAAAAATGTGAGGTGCACTCAGGTAGCCATACAGTCCCACATTGCTGAATTATGAGCAACTTATGACCTTTGTCATGAGTACTTGTCTGGGTGAATTTCTTTATTTTTTTAACTTCCTAAGCTTTTCCTTTGATCTATTTATTTACCCAGACCTTGTTGTGTGTTTAAGGCATGCCTTTTCTTCCAGAACCTCCCCCAGCATCTCTCATTGTAGGTGTCTTGTTGCCAGCCATCTTGTTTTGTCTAACAGATCCCATTTGTTCACCTCAGAGGCTGATACCCTGAGGGGACTTCTGGATACTGTCTTCTCACTTGAACCATGGGCTGATGTCTCTTGAGCCCTCAGCACCCAACAGTGTGGATCCCTTGGGAAGTGAAGGGAAGGGCTTAGGCTTTTCAGGCCCCAGGGTGGGTTTTTTGGGCAACCCAGGAATCCTGAAAGAGGTGCACTCCCTTTGAGGCCTTCCCTATTGGTGGGGCCATGTGTGCATCTCAAAGACCTTCTTCCCATTGCTTCCTAGGCCAGATGGGTGTCATCAGAGCACCGTGGAGCTGCTGAAGCAAGATTCCCGATGGGTGTTTGAGAACCCCTGTGAGTGTGATACCATTGGGACTTCCAAATCCAATCTCCATGAAAGCCAGCACCTGTGTGTTCCCAGGGTGCAGATGACAGGGCCAGGCCTCACAGGAAGGAGACCACTCTCCTCCAGAGCCGTTGGCTCAGCTTTGTGAGAAATTAAAGGACCTGACAGTCAGGGCCCTAAGGTCAATCCTCAGGGAGGGAGAGCCTCCTGAACAGAGGTCTTAGACCTCATATCCCAACTCTTGTGTTACCAGATGTTTGTGGGGGTCTGAATCTCAATTCTTGGGCTCCTTCATGAGTTCAAAGGGCAGGGCTCCTGGTTAGTAGTGTTCTACTCCCATAGGCTGGGACTGAGAGTGGATGACCATTTGATTTTCAGTCATGCCAGCCTTAGCTGCACAAACACTCATTTCTCCATCTGTCCGCCAGCATCTAAGAACTACTTCCTGCTGGCAGTGTAGGGGTCAGGGGTCAGCTTTCCACCCGGGGACAGCTTGGACTGCTGCTGAAGTTGGATAAGGGTCTGGTTCTGAATCTGCTCCCCCTCTTAATAGGCAATCCCCAGTCTCATGCCTGCTTGGCATGATGGCCTTATTCCCTCCCCTTGCTACCCCTGAATCTTACGTTTGCTTTCTAGCTCTCGGTGTTTTGGATTATCGGGTACTGGGCACGAACTTCAGGGACTATGCTATCATCTTCACACAACTGGAATTTGGGGATGAAGCCTTCAACACAGTGGAGTTGTACAGTAAGTGGGGACAGGCAAGGTTACTCAGGGTTCCCGGTGCCCCCAGACACAGGTAGGTACTCTGTGTCCAACAGCTCCTAGAAGAGAACATAATGGGAAAGCCCCAGCCACCCTGAGGTCGGCTAGGGACTGGGGTAAGGAAAGGGGCAGGAGACAACACATCCATGCTCTCCACACTCTGACCATCCCTCAGAGGCTGCTTCTTCGTGCCCAGGTCGGACAGAGATGGCCAGCCCTGAGGCCATGCAGCTGTTCACCAAATGGAGCCAGAGTCTGGGCTTCCTGTCCCAACAGCAGGCCCTGCTACAGAAGGACTGTGAGTGTTGTTAGTACTGGCCACAGGGACACAGGCAGTTCTGACACACATAGGGAGTGGCTGGGCTGGTGGAGGTCATGGGACCACCTATGCCTGTCATAGTCAGGCTTGTAGGGACAGCCTCCTTGGCAGAGGCTTGTGGGTAGGATCCTGAGAGCTGCTGCAGTTCCGTTCTCACAACTGGCTTGGTTCTACTTACAGTCACGTGTGCACACAAGATCGTCCAGGTAGGGTCACCTTTTCATTCATCACTCTTGGCTTCCTGGGGGACAGGATGAACCTGGGGTTCTGGGTAGACCTTCTTCAAAGCCTGCATAGCCCATGGCTCTGCTGGCAGGAAGGTCACTGAAGGGTGGTGGCTGTCATGAGCCGCACCCCAACTCTTGCCCTGGTTTTCAGTGAGTGTCACACCCTGGAGGTAACATCACAGCATCCTGGCATCCTGGTGGAGGTGGGCAGGCACTGTCTTCGCTCAGTGGCTGGTGGTGCTGATGTTGGTTCTCTGCTCATACTTGGAATGAAAATAAAGTGATTTCACAAGTAAACCTGCCACAGTGTGTCTTCTCTGGGGAGTGGGATGGTCTCTGTGCTGTGGAAGAGGACATCTCCAGAGATTAGACCATAGAACCACAGAGCCCGCTCAGGGACACAGTAATTTGATACACTGATATTCCTTGCCAGAGTTCTTGAGACTGAAAATAGGGCTTGTGGCTTTTCACTGGGGATGGGATATAGCCACTGGAATAGCAAAAGCTGAGGTGCCTGGGCTAGACAAGAGCTTTGTGAGTAGGTCAGGACACTATTAAGGCAGCCTGGACCACCAAATCCATGGACAGGGGACCATCCACCTATGCACTACTTAGTAGGATGGAACACCGAGTGTTGCACAGTAGGCAAGCAGAGATAGCATCCACCAACAGCCTGGTGTGTGTGTGTGTGTGTGTGTGTGTGTGTGTGTGTGTGTGCGCGCGCGCGCGCACGCGTGCAGAGGTAGCATCCACAAGCTGATTGCAGGAGGGTGCAGAATTCATAGACTGTCTAGCAGCGGAGGTCAGTATCTACTTCCCAGCTGGAAGATGCAGTTAGGGCCCTAGTTCTTCCCTCTCTGCCTACAGCTCTGGCTGCTGGTTGAGTATGGACATGGGGGTGATGGTGGTGATATGAAATTCCCAAAGACAAGAGCCTGCAGGCTCTCACTACAGATGCGGGGGGTATCTAGTTGGGAAATGGTGGAATGATAGCATGTATTGGAAAGTAACATGGCAGGAAGGGGAAGCCAAAGCTTGGACACATGTGAGTGAGTATTTTCTCTCCTCCCCCTTCTCTGACCTGGTCATCAGCAGTTCCTCAGGTACTATAAATAGCCTTGGGGAGGGAGCTCCAAAGTTTATGCCTAGAGGCTCCTGTTTTCCCCCCCTCCTGTCTGCACACCTGCCCAAAAGGCTAGTCCCAGAGACACCCTAGGCTTCTGCCTTTCACCCTTGGCTGCGGTTAAGAGAGCCCAGGTACTCAGTGCTGTATGAGACAACCCAAGCTGAAATGGCATGCCCATGTTCGTGGTTCCAGCCTTCAGTGAGGGATGTGAGGATCAGCCTCCATATTGCCTCTGAGATCATGGTGATGTCTATCTTCAGGGGCCTCCCAGGCAGGCAATATCTGCCATAACCAACAATGGCCAGGCCGAAGCCATCAGAAGGAGGGGCAGAGTTTGAAGCCACACCTGCCTGCTTCTTACCCCACCCACCCCAGCAGCCAGACACCACTACAGAGCAGATACGGGAGGATACAGGTTTGAACTCAGAGCTGCCCCTGCAAAGGATGAAGCTGAAGATGGCCCTGGCCACAGCCCTAATTCTAGCTGTGGTGTCCTGGACACAGGATTTTTTCCCTAAGGAGGCTCACAGTCTCAACTGGGGCAAGGTAAGCCACATGCCCCTTGATACCTTCATCAGATAATAGAGTTACAGGGTACATAGACAAATTAGGACTAGAACTCCAGCTGTGGGACCATCTGGGATAATGTCCCCGCTGTGTCAGTTACCTGTCCTCTCCTACCACCCTGGGACCCCACTACTGCCCCAGGCCTGGGACCTCTTGGAGATACCTCTGCAAAAGAGTTAAGAGATTCAAGAAGAGCGGGGTAGAGGGCCAAGCACTAGACATGTCCCGAAGCAGAAAATTCCACGTGGGGTGTCTGTGGGCACAGTGGCTAGGTAGACAATGTGAGCAGTATGAACAAGCACAGCGTTATTAGGATCAAGGAGAATGCAGCACGGAAGAGCTGGTGGCTAGCATCTCAGGGATACAAATAATGGAGAGGGGCCGAGCCTCAGGGGTGGTAGGGTGGACACAGCCCAGGCTTCAGGCTTCTGTGCACCTGACCAAGTAAACATCAGCTTCTCTTCAGGCTGGGGCAGGGTAGAGCCCACCTGCAGATACAAATGTGGTCTGGATCTTGTAAAAGGGTCACTTGCTGGGTCTGTTCTCTGGATGGGAGCTTGGACAGGCAGCTGCTGTGGCAGCTCCGACATTGTCCTCCCCTGATGCCCTACAGTTTTCAGGCTTCTGGTACATTATTGCCATTGCCACAGACACCCACGGATTCTTGCCAGCTAGAGACAAGAGGAAGCTGGGGGCAGCTGCTGTGAAAGTGCACAAAACAGGCCAGCTCAAGGTGGTCATCGCCTTCAGCCGGTGAGGGGATATGACATGCCAGGGCTCCTGACACACCTTTGTAAACTGTCCGGGGGCAGCTTTCTCTCTGGGAAGAAGGAGCCTACAGGAAGCAGAGTGGAGTCCTGAGAGGAAACAGACTTGATAGATGGTTTCACTACCTCTTCCTCCCCTAAAACTCAAAGGGGGGTGGTGAGTTAGGAGAAATACCTGGTATCAGGAAGGAGTGTTGGGAGTGGACCTCTCAGCTCTGGGCAGAACTTTTCCCAAATTATAAGATTCCCATTCAGTCCCCAAGCCCCCAGTTCTAGGCTCTAGGGAAGAGGGTGAGTAGAGCTGGAGAGGTAAGTGGTGGAAAGGGGTCCTCTGGCAGCAGCTAACAGCACCTGTCCCTCAGGCCTAAGGGATGCCAGTCCATGGAGGTGACCTTGAAGAAGGATAGAAAGAAACCTGTGTTCAGGAACACCTGTGAGTAGGATGCTGGACCAGACACCCAGGATGGGTGAGCAGGGTGCCTGTGGTCCCATGGCTGGCTGAATTCCTTTGAATGGCATGGTCTTGGAGGTGAGGTCAGTGAGAAAAGACCATGCTGGACTGGCTGATGATGTGTTGGGCACCAGGTTCTGTACCGTGGGTTGGCATGGACATCCAGACACTAGTGGCTGCTGGTGCTTCTCTTGCAGTGAAAGGGATAAAGGGTTTCCATGTGCTGTCCACTGACTACACATACAGCCTGGTGTACCTCCGTTTGGGGCGTGCGGGCAAGAACTATAGGAGCCTGCTGCTCTTGAGTGAGTACTGTGTACAGAGTCACCTTTGGGAGTGTGAGTCATGGTGGTGGAAGGCTTAGGGAGTGACACAGAGAGCTGAGAGCGGGAAGACAAGCCTGGAAGGGAAGGGTGGCCATCTGGGAGGGTGATGGTTGGTGAAGGGTGGTCTGGGAAGGGCTGTGGTTGTGGGGCATGCTGTGTGTAGGTTTGGAAGTGGCAGTGGTGACCCTCACCAGGAGGGGTCTAGATGTAGGGGCTGCAGAATAGGACAGCTTTTTATGTGAGTGTTGGGGTACTGCCTGAGAGGAGATTGAGATATGGGGTGTGAGTTCTGAGCTGTGGGAAATGGAGGGTTAGGACTAGGTGGCAGGGGAGAGGCGTGTTTTAAAATATAGCAGGCCTGGACATACCCAAAGGATGGCTGGAGTGGGTTATAGGGACAGAGGAGGCGTCCAGGTGCTCATTGGCTGCAGAGTGACTTTGTCTCCTAGCTTTGGAAATGGGGCACAGGTATAGAATGGTGGGGAGCAGAAAGATTAGGTCGCAGCCCTAATGTCATATAGGCATCTTTGGCGCTGTGATTCTGTCTCCAACTCAGACAGACAGAACATCTCTAGCTTCCTGAGTCTTCGAGAATTCCTGGACACCTGTCGTAGTCTGAAGCTCACCAAGCAGGCCACCATCCTTCCAAAAGACGGTACCACATGGCCTCAAGATTTTTTTTTTTATTCTTCTTTCCTCATTGTGCCCATTAGAAAGCTGGTCCATGCAGGAGATGTGCATGCATGTGAATGTGTATGCACATGTGCATGCCTGTGTGTATATGTGGCCATGTTGTCTGCAAAGTCATTATGAAGATGCCCAAATGTCCTCAGCCACCCCTGTACCTGTGGGCTTCTATCAGCATTGGGCGTGGAACATCCCACACAGACAGAGATGGTTCCTAGAGAATACGGGCTCCATCTGACACTCCTTAGAATGGAGGCCACACAACTCTACCCTCTTTAGGGCCAAAGGCAACCAGGGCAGGGACCCGCATATGGATTCATGATGGAGGTGGCAGCCGGCATCTCAACACCTTTGTTCTTGCCCACAGATTCCTGTGCACACACGATCCTGCCATGACAGCCAGCCACCACCTTTGACTTGAGAATCTTCCAGACCCTGGGAAGGCTGTTCCAGGTTGTGGCTGTGACATTCAGTGGCTTGTTAAGAGGTGTTTGGTAACTTGACTGACTGCACAGAGCCCAAGCTGTGACTCATGCTTTTGCATCCTCCAATCCCAGCAAACTTCACTGGCTGTGCCCATGGCTTTCTCTTTTATCCACCTGCCCTGGCAGTGTCCTGGGTTCCAATGGAGGTCAGGTCTGCTGTTCACCATCACTTCACCTTGGGGAGGCTCAGCAAGACCATAGGCTCATCACACTCCTGTTTTCTTTTCTTTTAAAACAGAATCTTCTATTTGGGGGGCTAAAGAGATGGCTCAGAGCATAGCATTGCGTATTGCCGAGAACTAAAGTTTACTCCCCAGCATCCATATCGAGTGGCTCACAGATGCCTGAACTCCAGCTTCAGGGGATCCAACAGCCTCCTTCAGCCTTTGTGGGCACTGCACACACATGCACGACCTACCCAAATGTAAATACAATTAAAAATAAAAAAAATCTCTTAAAAGTTTTTATTTTCATATATACTTTTTATTATTTTGTTTTGTTTTTCAAACAGCAGCCCTGGCTGTCATGAAACTCCTTTGTAGACCAGGCTGGCCTAGAACTCACAGAGACCCACCTGCCTCTGCCTCCCGAGTGCTGGGATTGAAGGTGTGCAGCACCATCATTCAGCTCATATATACTTTTGGTTTATTTACTTTTGCTTTGAGAGATGTCCCAGTATGTAGTCCTGGCTGACTTAGAGCTCACTATATAACTTTTGCCTCCTTAGTGCTGGGATTAAAGATGTCCACACCATGCCGAGCTCTGTACATACTATTATACTCTGTTCTCATTCATCCTCCTGTCCCCAGCTCTCTTGGTTTCCATCCCTCCCCTCAACTGGAATCACTCTGCTTGCGTGTCGTGTATATTCCTAATGGAGAGGATAATCCTTTGTCTCTCTTCAACTTTGAGTTCTCTTCTCACATTTTCACAGTCTTTCTACTTTCATACACACACACACACACACACACACATAACACACATACATAGACACACACACCACACGCACGCATGCACGCACATACAAACACACACATGATGCACAGACATACATACACACCACACACACACATTGTTTTTCTTCCAGAGCAGGAGGTCGGATGCCATCTTCTGGCCACAAGGGCTACTGCACATTCATGTGCACACACACACACACACACACACACACACACACACACACACACACACACAAACCTACAACAGATACTACAAATCATTTAAAAAAAGGAAAAAACAAAATAAAAACAACTTCAACTTTGCTAATGAGAGTTAAGATGTCGTATTTCTCTTTCTGATTTGCTTTATTCAGCTTGATGTGAAGATTTCTAGTTCTTTCTATTTTTCTATAAATGTCATTATTTCACTATTGTGTATGGCTGAATAAAATTTCATTGTGTGTGTATATTTGTGTATTCACACCGTATTTTCTCTGTTCATCTCTTGATGGGCATCTAGGCTAGGCCTGTATCTAGGCTAATGTGAACAGTGCATGTGTCACTGTGGTGTGCTGACTTAGAGCTCTTCCAGATTGTTCTCAGGAGTCGCCATATGGTATTCTAGTGTCTGTGTTTGGGGGTTTTTATGCTGACTTCCACAGTGGCTGCAGCACCCCTCGTTAACCTCTGACCACTCAGCCATGTTCTGTTACAAGGAGCAGGAACAGCAGGAGCCCCTCATTTGAAGGCCTCCTGGGCTGGCTCACCTGCTCACTGGGTCAGCTTTCTGACTTTCATGTAACATCACTTGCTTTCTCCTCCACATGAATCTCTCCTCCAGTCCCAGGCATGAGCATCTTCTCCTGTGGCCTCCTCAGCACCAACAGACTTCCAGCACCGGAGTAACTCCACCACAGGAGCCATGGGTACTGAGAAGTCTTGTGTTGTCAGTTTTCAATTCAAAGCCACCATGACACCATGTGAGCAAAATGTTGGCACACTCACTCATGTCTCTCCTTTCATGATGTGGGTCCTAGGGAATGGACTCAAGTCACTGGGCTTAGCAGCAAATACCTTTATTTATTGAGCTCCCTCTCTGGCCTTCTAATACTGGCCCATAGAATGAGCAAAATTGCAGCAAGAACCAGTTCCATCATCCAGGAAGTTCTTAGATGTGCTCCTAGGTCTCGCTGCCTACACCCAAAGACCATAGTCTGCCTCTGCCATTACAAGTGGCTTCAGTATGCTGGAATGGGGCATTCCAGGCCCTCCAGAGTATGCTGCTTGGAGAAGCCATGCCTCACTTAGCTGTGATGTTCTGAGATTTCCTGCTGCTGAGTGCTTCCTTTCTGGTGCTGGCTGCTGGGTGTTAATGGGCTACTTTGTGAGTAGCCTTTACACGCAGTTAAGTTACACAGAACCAACTTGACCCTTTCCTATCTTTTGTTAAAGTGTTGCAGAACAGAGCTGCATTTAGAGTTAGCTTGACTTCATTGTTTACCATAATGGTTCTACCATAATGACTATCCTGTCACGCAGGGGTGAGGATCGGGACAGAATCTGACTGTCTCCAATTGTTCCCAGGCTTGTCCTGATGATTGATTGAGTTTACTTAAACATTTTTGGCAAGAATACAAATAGCAGGTGACTTGCATCCTTTTTGATGTGACCAACCAAGCTGACTGGCACAGGATTCTGTTCATGTTGTTCATAGTGTCAGTGAGGCTTCTTATAAGACACTTGCCCTCTGTGCTTTTTAATTCATCACCTGTGCATGTGTGTTCTGTGCACTAGCCTTTTGGTTCCAGGGAAATTATATGTGAGTTTTGGCTTATTAATGAAAATGGAAGCCCAGGAATCCAGACTCAGAGGAAGGCAGTTGACATCAGCATAGCTCCACAGCTTCCTGGGAAGGATCTACAACTTCAGTGTGGTGGGAGGATGGCAGCTAACATCAGGCATGGACCTACACCCACCTGGGAAGGACCCAGGATTTAAGTATGAGACTGAGCACGTCTCTAAGCCTTAATAAGGAATATCATGGGGAGATGAGCCTGGGGTTTCTGTCTCTTCTTCTGATACCTTTGGTTCTTAACAATAGATGGTGGTCTCTGGAGAGTGAAGAACGGCCATGTTCTTCTATTGACTTTAACAATCTCTAGACTATTGTTGGAAGATCACCCTGTTCTAGGGGCCTCAGACTTCTTGACTTCCTGGGTTGGAAGCATCCAGGACAGATGCTTTCTACTGCTGGGCCCTATCAGTGCTGGGAAAGGAGGAGGAGGAGGAGGAAAAGGAGGAAGAGGAGGAGGAGGAGGCAGAGGTGGGGAAGATGGGGAGAATGGGAAGGCATGGGAGGGGACATTGGGAAAGGGGAACCATGGAAGGTGCCAGAGGGCAGAACATGAGTCAGTGAGTAGGTCTGAGTGCCTACAGGTAGACTCACAGAATCTACCCCTTTGCCCTTTAAGGGAGCCTCCCTTGAAGCATGCAGCTGGATGAGGGCAGATTTGGTTTTAAGTCACATAGAACCAGCTTTGCAGATCCTCATGCTGTTTGCCACAGCCTGACCTGGATCTCATATGGCCCACAGAGACAGTGGCAAAGCTGGGGTTGTCCCTGAAGTGTGTGTGGTTGGAGAGAGAGTCATACGTAGACCACAGGTGAGTCCATGGATAAGCATATGTAATCACAATACCAGACCACATGCTGCCTGGTCCCGCAGAGACAGGAATCGAACCTGTAAAGCTGTGGTTTATTCTGAGAGACCAAGAGGTAATGAGGATGGAATGGGCATTCTGGAAGAATGCTGGGCTGAGTGGACTTGATGTGTGTGTTTCTCCAGATCTCAAGAGGAAACAGTAAGGTAAAACGACAACATCATAAAGCTCAGAGACAGGGCTGACCACCTAGCCAGAAGGACAAGATCTTGGACTGAGTATTGCCCCTGTCCCGGTTTCCTATAAAATATGTTAGAGATAGCTCAGACAAGGCAGTCTTCGCTGGCCTCCCTGGTTGTCAGCTCGCTGAGTAAAGTACAATATAAAGTCCCTGCTCATGGAGCTTGCAGTGACCGACAGCAGAAATTACTGCATTGCACTGACACATACAGGTGACCTATGCTTGACTGTATGTAAGGTGACAAATGGAGGGACCGGGACAGGAGGCTCACAGGTGTTTGTGTGAAGCTCTGGCTTGCAGTGGGATATTAAGGAGAGGGACCCTTTGGGAGATTTGTGTAGAATGAGGTGGGGAAGGTGGTTTTTTATGATGGGAATGAGGACCCAGTGAGATAACACACTACCAACGAGAGGAAACCCTTCAGAATTCCATCATATGGGAGTCTTACTGGACTATCACCTCTAGAACTTTGAGACCTAAATGCTGCTTAAGCCTCTGTCTGGGATCCTTCGCTATGGCATCGCCAGCTGATGAATCTACATACATGAGCTCACCTTACACCCACAAGTGCTCAGCTTTTCCTGGGGGCTTGATCTCTGAGGGAAGAACACTTTTGGACAGTGTTGTCCCACTTGGCCATTCTGAGTGTGTGTGGGATGATGAAAGCCCTTCCTATCGGAAGGTGGAGGAAGTTGGGATGACAGAGGGAGCCTCCCTCACAGGACTGGACACTGTGTTCTGATGGGGGAGACATAATGACTCTGCTGGATGAAAGAAGAGTCAGGCTTTTATGAGAGTTCAGCCCACAGGTCCAGAGCCTCCAGGATCTCTTTCTGCTTCCTAGATCAATATGTTCCCCTGATTCCCACCCCACCACCTCGAAAGCCCTGGCTGCTTCTCCCAGGGCTGGTGATTTCTGCATTTCTTCTCAAATCACGAGGGAGGAGCGGGACTCAGTGACTTTATTCTGCAGAAACAGCTTTAAAAATGAGTGGTCACAGACGGCCACTGACAAGTTTGCATACACACACACACACATACACACACACACAGAGCAGTGCACACCCATGTTCGTGTGTGCATTGAACTCTGACAAACAGCTCCATTAGCACATGTGATGTATAGGCAGAGAATGCAGAACCTCATGCCAACACATGCTCTAGTATATATAATGCACACACCCCATCTTGTGCACAGAGCACTCATAGTGGATTACATACCTGTGTACACCTCTAGATATATGCATACACGCAGAATTTAAATATGTGCACCCAGATGCCTCCATAGTCACATGTTTGTGCACAATAACAAGACATGCATAATATATACATATATAATACACACATCCACTCACATGCATACATATTCATCCATACACATATATGTATGCATACAAATGCATATACACTCCTGCTCACCCCATCTCTAGCTCAGAGAAGAGTGTGCCATGTTAGTGTGCAATGAAGGAAGGATTGCCCAGTGCCCCTGCCCTTCCCATAAAGACTGGATGTCTGGAAGGTTCTGTTTTCCAATTATAATCAACACTCTGTTGGATTGTGGAGGTCTAGGTTGGGATAGGGGGTAACAGGGAGCACTTTGTTGTCTAATGTAAGTAACGGTCCATAGCCACAATGGTAGACCCACCGGCTTAGTGAGCCTTTCTCTAGTCCCAGAAGGTTCCTATATGGGCCTGGGTACCAAGGAGACCCAAGTGACTTTAACACCATCTATCAGGGAATCTCCCCCATCTTTGTTAAGGGGGAAGCCTAATAGTTGCACAGGTTGAAGGAAACAATATCAGGAAACTTGAATGTGCCACATGCTTGTGGCAGTGGCAGAGGAGCAACAGATGGCAGTTAACTTCAGGGTATTAGCTGACAAGGAAGTGAATCCCTGATGGGTCAATCATGATAGACAGGCCCGGAGACCACAAACTCCAGAATGTCTCTTGTTTCTGCTGTGCCTTCATGTGTCTGCAGCTGCCATCTTTCTCTGGAATCCGGCATGGTGTGAGTGGGTGTGGGGAGATCCCCACTGTCTGTAATGTAGTGTGTTTATCTCATGCAAACATCCTTCTACTGGGCATGTTTACCTTTGGATTATTACGAAGAGGGCTTCTTTCTAAGATGTACTGTCTAACCAATAATACTAATATCAGTTTAAATAGAGTTTTGATGAATAAAAAAAATAAGAAAGTATCACACAGATAGAACATGAGTTTCTATTGAGGAGCCACATACATTGTGGCTTAGGTTAATGATTCAGAAAAACACTTGAGTCCCAGCAGCCCAGCTATCTTAAATTCTTCTAACCTTAATGTTGGGAGATGTGTTCACGGGTTTTGGAGTGTATCACAGCTGAAACAAAGCTTTGAAAATAATTTAAACTAAGATGTTTTTGTTAAGGAGCTTTGAGGTTAAAAAAGACAAGAAGACAATATAAAGTTATAGAAAGGCACATAGTTGTGTAGTCAAAGGCTTTTCTGTCTCCCAGAGACTTTCAAAGATCCAGCAGCTGCTTCCCAAATAATTTAAAGTAGAGCTGACTGTTTTTCATGTATAAAAGTTTCGGTCTGTGATTCCTTTAGGATCCCTTATACGATTACATTTCAAGATAAGTAATAAAGTGATTGATTCTTTGTAACAACAATATGCAGCCTGCCAACAAAAGAATTTGGCTGAGAAAAAAATATCATCTACTTGCTCATATTCTGTTAATATGTAACAAGTTACTTAGATGTAAGTGCAGGTGGATTCTTGAGGTAAGTTTGTTTTAATCATATAGGAAAATGAAAAACATGCTTTTACCTGTGTTCATTATAATCATTCATCTGAAAATTAGAATGTAGCCACATTATAATTCACATATTGCCTAAAAACCTTTGTTGGGGCACACAAGCTGTGGGGTAGAAATATAAAGTAGAAGGATAAAAAAAGAAATCATTAAGAGAGCGTGCTTTTTTCCTACCCGCCTCAGACAAAAAAGTCATAGTATGCAGGATTTCCCTGTGCCCTGCCTGCTGGAGGCTAACCCCACCCCTCCAGACAGCCACTGCAGAAGAAATCCTTATCACCTGGGCTGTTCCAAACAAAAGAAACGCACATCCCTGCAACTTTACAGACTCTGGGGCAATAACTGGGGTCCCAGGACTGTGCTCCCTTAGAGGGCTCTCAGGAAGGTCCTTTGGGATTCTCCCAGTTGGAGATGTCAGCGGAGTCCTCATGCCAGGGTCATGTGAAGAGGCCTCCTGAGTGAGCTGGATGATTTGAGCTCACCAGGAAGACTTTGACTGCCTTTCCTCGCTTCTGGAGCTTGCACGGCTTGTTAGTTTGTCTCCTGGGAATCCACTCCCTCCCGGGAAGGCGATCACACCCAGCTGAGGGTTTTGATTCTTGGTGTAGGAATCTTGGGTGCAGTTCTGGAAATGACCATTGGGGGCATTACTGCCTATCGTGCTCAATGGATCAAAGAGGGATGGGAAGAGCCCTTAGGGACATTCCATGTCTGCCTCACTTAAAGGGACCTTTATCTCTAGCATTCCAGAGCAGGGTGGGCCTCTCACAGGTGGGAAGTGTCTCCAGGCACAAATACACAGGCTGTGAGAGTCTAGGCTAGAGCCCAAAGGAGGTTGTGGCCTTGAGGTCATCTGGGACAAAGTCTACCTGGAGTCGCTGGTACTTAAATGTCAAAGATTGAATTAATGTATGAATCTATTGGGTCACTATTGTGAGATTGTTTTTGGTTTTGTTTTGTAAACATTTACAGGTGAATCTTCAAGCTCACCTCAGTTAACCGTGAAGAATCACAAGTGCCATCAAGACTCTGGAGAAAGGAGACCTTCAGACTTTATACATGGGACTGTTAGATGGTACAGTCACTGTGCCCAGCAAACTTCCCGCTATCCTGATATCAGGATGGAGAGGGTCTTGTACTTAGGAGTTCAGATACTGAGAATGGAAGCCCACGTGAAAATGTGTCTGTGAAGGTCCACAGTAGCATGCTGGAATCTGTGCAGATGTCCATCAACTGAAGAGCAGAAAAAAACACATTAAAACCTCACGTGCAGATCCACAGTAGCACCTATTCTCATAATCTCATGGTGCAATCCATGCTTGTCGACTGAAGAGTAGATGAACGTACATGGTCTTTTCTTTGGCAGAGGTGGGGGAGAGCCTCACTGAGCCACAGAACGGAATGCAGTTTGGACACACTAAACTTTTGTAGGTCTGGGAAGTGCTCAGGGCTGGAAGCCAGTCAAAAAGAGCCACAGCCTCTGTCTTGTCTTCCACCTCTGGTACAGGGCACACAACATCTGGAGGCACCTGGCAACCAGAGCTGGAGGCTGTGAACCAGCTCCAGGATCTTCTTCGCAAGAAGGCTAAGCCAGCCAAAGTCAGAATGAATGGCCCTCTGGAGATGCAGAAAATGGAATAATTGTATGATACCCACTTCCCTGTGGAAGAGCCAAGCCAGTGGAAGCCAACACAGCATGGATATGAGGTTGGCTCCCCACAAGTACAGATAACTGTGTAATGGAGACATACTTCCCTGTAGAAGGGCCAAACCAGCTGAAGCCAAAATGACACAGATCTGAGGCTGACTCTCACAGAAATCACTGCACTTTGTTTGGAGCAAGGACTTCCACGGTGATGAGCGTATCTTTTTCTCATGTTTGAAAGGTCAATTGCTATGCTTTGAAGGCACGTCCTGTTGCCTGTCATGGCTCCTTACTCAGGGCTGGCATCAGCAGTGGTGCTGCCTATGATGATGCAGGTGACCATTCTGAGCTCCACGTCTACCCAACTCCTCACTATCCTGCACCTCCCTTTCCCTGACATCACATCACTCTAATTGTTCTTTGTCATGGTACAACTGCCCCAGACACACAGCCTCCATGCAGGGTGTTGCTTGCCTCACATGCTTAGCCCACAGCCTGAACCTCTGCTCTCTGGGCTGGAATTTAGGTATTTGGCTAGCTTTCATGATGTCATACCAGACCAGGATGCTTTTTGACTCTACTCAAGGGTACAGTGGGTGGGTTTCTCTTACGGGTCTTCCCCTGGGGTTCTCAGACTTCCCCTGTGTGTTTCTCTGACAAGCCCCTGCAGCACAGACGGGGGAGCAGATCATTGTATATCTGTCAGAGCCTCCTTGGAGTTGAGAGTAGGGTCAGTGTGTAATTACTAGTGGTTAGTGTGGACACTGCTTTGAGGGAGGAATAGATTGTGTGAAGCCAACAATAATGCCATCATGAGTGCCTCCATCAGCCACAAATGGGCCCTGCTTTCTCACGCCCATGCCATTCCAACATTCACAGATGCCCAGTACCTCTGTGTGTACTTAACTCACGGGTCCACAGGATGCTTGGAAAGCCTAACAGAGCACATAATACATGTGAGAAGAGCCTCATACAGTCCCCTTTTGATATTCAATTGGACTATTAGGTTGGAACTTCAGCCTTCTGCTCATCTGCCCCTCTTTAGATTGAGGACATTGGGAACCCCAGGGATGAGAGCTGGACTCATAGTATATATTTATCATTAGGTGAGGCTTTTTCCTCCCTGCTGGCTCATGGGGGCTAGGATAGCCAAAGCCCATCAGAGTCCCATACTGAACTCGTGGAGAGCCTGGCCATGGTTTTCAGGTTCCGCACTTCCCCTTCTTGGGAGAACTTTCCAGAACAAGGGTCTGGAGTGACTGTGAGAATCCCAGAATGGGTGGCCCAGGGTGAGGATGGCAAAGCTTCAGCCAAACCATGTCCATGGACATCACTTAGCATCCAACACACAGGATGGGAAACCTCCAGTCATGTTCTTGTTTATATGACATTTGTTGTGACATGGCACAAGGTGTCCTACAAAGTGTCCTGTATCCAGGTAAGCAAGGGTCTGGGAGGAACTGAAGGAGAAATCCAGGTGGTAAATTCATAAATTCAGCCTTCCCTTTAGTGTGGTCTCCTCTGCACAGAGGACTATCTGGGACTAATCCTGGCCCAAGAGGACACTGACCATGGCAACTTCCTTTCAAGCCAGCTTCAGGACAGTCTGGCTACTTTCCACCCCTGCTGACTTCCAGCCTATGTTATACAGCTCTGCTGGTATCTGCCCTTCCACATCCCAGCCCTGTGCATCTTCCCTCTCTTTTCAGAACCATACTTCTTCAAATTCTGCTCCTCCCCACTACCCAGGGGATGAGCTGCCCCAGTTCCTCAGACACCGAGTCTCTCATTAGGCTCAACAGCACACTAGAGCCTTTGTTCTCTTTGAAAAAGTCCTTTACTCACTCAAAAAATGGCATACTTGTTTATCTTCCAGAATCTTATCTGAAGGTTTTTTCTCTCTAATTAATGGGAGCAGGGGATTCACAAAACCCCAAGTTAACAATTCCATGCCATTAGCTGTGCTCAGGAGTATGCAACTACCATCAATATCTGGTTCTACACCATTCAACACTCACAATAGACCTAGCTCATAAGCAGTCCCTCCGATCCTTGCTCTGGAAACTGACTGTTTGCTTTCTGTCTCTATGGACAGGTCCTGCTGGACAATTTTATGTATGTATGTATGTATGTATGTATGTATGTATGTATGTATGTATGTATGTATATATGTGTGCATGTTTGTGTGTATGTATGCATGTATTTTGAGATAGAGTCTCATTAAGTAGCATGGTATGTCCTGGAACTCACTATGTAGACCAGGTTGGCCTCACAGAGATCCACCTGCCTCTGCTTCCTGAATGCTAGGACTAAAGGCGTGCACCACCATATGAGACAAGGTTTCTCTATGTAGCAGCCCTGGATCTCCTGGAACTCTCTGTAGACCAGGCTGGCCTCAAACTCACAGAGATTTATCTGCCTTTGTCTCCTGAGTGCTGGGATTAAAGACATGTGCCACCATCGTCTAGCAACTGACATTTTGCATAAATGGAGCTCTGCAGCTTGTCATGTCTGTTTGGTTTTGAGGTTCATTCATGCTTCAGCATGGTTCAGAGGTCCATTCCTTTCCTGGCTTAGATCCTTTCCCACTGTGTGGAGGGAACCGCACTCTGAGGTGTGGCTGTTCCTGACGCTGAGAAAGTCTTGAATAAACTCTGTAATTTTACTTGCTTTTTGTTGACTTTTAGCAACACTAACTCAGGAAAACACACAGCCTAGAAGTGTGTCATCAGTCTCTGTAGAATTAGGTCTGCTGTAGAGATTCCCTCTGACCACTCTACAGATGACTCCTAGGGACTTGGCATTTCTCTGTGAAACCACTCACCCCTCTCTTTTGACTGTGTGGGTTCTGATGGCTAACATCAGACATCTGACAACCCCATGTTTAGACTGTGGCACTGCCACTCTTTCTTGATTATGAGTCACACAAAGAGTCACGACCATTTCCAAGTGCACACAGCGGACTCATCAGTGCTTGGCTCACCTCCAACCTCCTCCCCCACACCAAGGTACTCCAGCTTTTATCTCATCAATCTCCCTGTCCTCAGTGAGGTGCCTGAGGCCTAGTCCCTCCAGTCTACTGCCTCACAAATGGACTACTCCTCCTCCAGTCTGGCTGCCTCACAAATGGGCTCTCCCACTCTCAGAACGTTCCTTTGCGGTGGCTGGTATAGTGTGCTGTGGGCACATCCTCTCCTTGGCTCTTGTGAGTCACAAGGTTCTGCCCCCATGAACTGCTGCCGCCCTGTGGGAGACCTGTTTTCATTTTAAGAATTTATTTTATGACGTTAACAATTTTATTTATATATCTCTATGTTGCATGGGTCTTTTGCCTGCATATATGCCCATGTACCACATGTGTGCCTGGTGCCTGCTGAGGCCAGAAGAGGGCATCAGATCCCCAGGGACTGGAGTTACAGACAGTTCTGGGCTGAACTGTGGGTGCTTAATTAACAATAAGTCCTCTATAAGAGCAGCAGGTGCCATCTCTCCACCCCAGGTTTGCTTTTTCTTCATAAGCTTCTAGAACTATTCAGGATTGTTGATGCCAAACACCAGAACTGAATTCAGGTTAATTTAAACAGAAACAGAATTCAATGAGCTAGCCTGGCCCATTCCAAGAACAGGAATCTGAGCCACCAGAGTCAAACCTATGAAGCTCCAGGGTAATCCCAGCCCCATCCTAGGGAGCCTTAGTGTCACAATTCAGTCATTGGAGGGGGATCTGCATCATGTCAGTATTGTGATGAATTTTTTAAAAAGGAGTCTCACTATGTTGTCCTCCTTGGCTGGCCTGGAACTCATCATACAGATTAAGCTGACCTTGAATTCACAGAGATGTGTGCATCTGCCTCTGGAGTGTTAGGATTAAAATCATGCCATTTTTTTCCAGACAGGGTCTTATGTAGTTCAGGCTGTAGTCAATAGTTGCAATGTAGTCAAAGATGACATTAACTTTCTAATCTTACCTCTATCTTCCTGGTTCTGGGATTATAGATGTGCACCATTACCCTGGATTTGTGGGAGTTCTGAGGACTGAACCCAAAGCTTTGTGCTTGCTTCTCAGGCACCTACCAATGGGGGTACAGCCTACTCTATTGTAATGGTTCTTGATCTCAGAAGCATCTGTACTATTTAGTTCTCTTGTGACATGAGGAAATACCCGAAAAAAAAATCAATTTAATGGAGAAAGGGCTTATTTTGACTCCCATGATAATGGGAAGGCACAGTGGCAGAACCATGAGGAAGTTAATGGCTGTGGTATGACTTTGAGTCTAACTATCACAATGCACTGAGGTGACATTTCATATTAACGTGTGATATTATTCCTGAGGAGACATGAACAAATGTCTCCTCTTCCCAGACAGGAAAGATCAAAATAAGTATATCATCAAAGTTCAGCTTGGTGAACCAGTGAGTTTTATTGGAGTCATCTACAGGAATAAGAGTGAAGGGTCTCTTACAGGATCAGAAATGACTCAGGACAGCTGCATCACAAAGCCCACCCCAATATGGATGACAAAAGCTGAAAACCTAGAGCACGTTACATAATTTGAAGGCAACTTGACAGATTGGAGAATGTTGTATTAGGTATTTCAGTTGAACCCAAACCTCTTCCTGACAACCCCGGTTGGCAGAAATTGCCTTTTATCAGTCCTTACAGATTATATATGCCTCAGGAAGGAGAAGACTTGTGTGTCTGCTCAGTCTCAGGGACTTCCTGAGTTCTTTAAGTTGCTTATTTCCTGAGCTTTAGGAAATTTCTTACAGGATGGAATGTTTCATCTCCTTGAGAGAATCCTTGTTTCACTTCCCCTTGAACATCACGTGTCTTAACTAGTTCCCATACATGAGAGAAGGTCTCAGTCTTGGAGGAAACAGCTATACACATGTAGAGTTGATTTACATTTCCCTAATTGCTAAGCATTTTTATTGGTCATTTTATATCTCTTCTGGAAAAAGTTCTACTCAAACCCATTGTCCATTATTAATTAGGTTTATCTACAAATTACCAGTGCTTTACATATTACTGACATAAGATCCTCATCAAATGTGTAATTTGCAAGTATTTCTCATAGTCTATACCCTGTCATTTAATTTCATTCACAGAGTCTTTCTTTAAAATGTTTACTATTATTTATGTGTATGTATCTGTGTAACTGTGAGTGTATAAACACACTTAATGCAGTTGCTCTAGGAGGCCAAGAGGGGGTGTCAGATTTCCTTGAGCAGGAGTTATAGGCAGTTGGGAAGTCTCTGTGTCCTCTGGAAGAGAAGCAAGTGCTCTGAGTTGAGTCATCTCCACAGAGTCCCTTGATGACCACTAGTTTTACACAGTGTGCATTGATGAAGTCCAGTCTGTCTCTAACTCCTTTTGTTTTCTGTATTGTCAAAGCCATGGTCAGAGGTTTGTACTTTCTGTGTGAGTTTTGCTTTATAGTTCCGGCGTTCCAAGGAGATTTATATGAGTGTGTGAGGCCCGAGTTCATTCTTTTGCTGTTGGCTGTCAATTGTCCCAGGGACATGTTCTTTCCCTCTTGAGTTGTTCTGACCTCTTCCGGAATCCACTGTTGTGTTGCTAGGTGATCTCTGACAGTTCTTAGAACAATTTCCTACTTGAGGTTGCCCTCTCCAATGTGAGGAGCTGTTCCTTCTTCCTGTGATCTGGCATTTCCTTGACTGCTCAGTGGAACCTTGACATATTTCCAGGGCTCTTCCTGCACATGGAGGTCGCCTGCTTAAATCTCACACCTTGCAATCATTGCTCCTGTCCTCAAGTCCAACTACTATCTCCTCCACTCAGCCAAGATACCTTGCCCTGTTGGGTACATTCCCTTTGGTGTTCAAATCCCCTGCAGGCTTGGAGATGCTGTGACAGATTATAAGCCATCTTGAGGACTCAAATCCTTCACTGTTTGTGGCCCAATATAAAAAAAAAAAGATTTTGCAAATTCTTTCTCCTTTGCTCTTTATTTGTGGAGGGTATGAAAGACCATGCCTTGTTCTTCCCTTCTGCCCAGACAGGCAGCTTTACATCATCATTCTGGCCTGGATGGCTGCAGTTTTTCCAGCTGTTTCTCCTGATGTTACTTGCTGCCTCTGAGCCATTCTTAATATAACACCTGGAAGGACCCTAAAATGTGTCACATGTGTCAAAGCCCTCAGGTCTCCCTGTTTCCCTTTGAGTGGCCCTTAGCCACCCTTGCTGGTCCTGCCCTTTTGGCGACCTCTTTTGGCCGTTCTTCTCAGGTATCACCTGCTATGGATGCCCTGCCCTCCAGTCTGATTTTGGAACCAGCCCAGCTCTCTCCCCAGGTCTGTACCCTGTGTTCCTCCCACACTGTTCCTGAACCATCTCCCTCACCATAGTCAATTTTGTGTTCAAATGTCAACTGGGAGAGGTTGGCTCAGACAATTCAACTTAAAGTAGTGCCCCCCCCACCCCCTGTCAACACGCTCTGAACACCTTGTTCCATTGATTTCTGCCATAACATTTATGACCTTTTAAATAGTTTGTAATTATATGAATCAGGGTTCAATCAGGAGCTAGGGTGGCGCAGGTTTATGGACTGAACAATTAACAATACAGTTGTAAAGACAACTCTAAAGAACAGTTTGGAGTTAGAGGAGGTGGTTGGGGGGGGGGATCCCCTCCACAAGGCTTGTTCAGACCTGGTGAGGAAAGATGTGGCTATAGCCCAGGGTATCTGCCTGGGTCAGGGCTGGGAATGGTCAGGGCAGAGACAGCAAACAGAGAAAGACACCTTTGCTTCCTAGCAAGCAGAAGGCCTGTCTTCCCTTACGGGTCTCTATCTGTATGCAAAGCCATTTGGGGCTGGCTGAGACCAGCGTTACTGAATTCCCTGGATGTATTTAGAGCCTGATGTATTTAGAGCTCAGTGGGATAGACAAAAGGTAATGTTCTCAGGTAGACTTGAACAAATGTGCCCAAGTGAGACAAATATATTCTCCACGAGGAAAAACTAGTGCGATTTGTCTTTCTGTCAGACTCTGCCTTCCCGAACACTGTTACTCCCATACTTCCTTGTCATACATATGTCTAATATATACCCATATTTACATGTAAGTTCTGCAAATGAAAGAAAATGTGTAAAATTTGCCTTTCTGAGTCTGTTAAGAATAGGCCAGGGCAAGATTTAGTTGAAGGCTATATTCCCAGTGACTCATTTATACCAGCCCTCTGCCTTCAATCTGCAGAACACTCCCAAAAAGGGCCCACGAGATGGAAATAAGCCTTCACCCCATGACCCTATGGAGTATGCTTCAGATCCAAACATGACAGTGTGTTAATTTATTTCACCTCTGCCCTTCAAGTGTGTGTCAGGGAAACACAGAAAGGGATGCAGGCACTAGATTGGGAATCTGTGAGGCTGTTAGTGTGTGTGGAAATGTCTACCACAGCTTTGGGGGGCTGTGAGGTCTGGCCTTCAACACTTTCAGTCACAGCCCAAGTCAGCAGCAGGATGATAGTGTCCTTGGCTCTGTCAATCACACGTGCATAATGTTCTCATCCTGTGCAAGGATTGAGACACCTGTACCTATGTGGTAAACTGCTTAGAAGAATGATTCCTGCATGCTAACGAAGGACAAGCTGACAGGTACAGAGATGCTCTCCATGATGTAGAAATGCTAGCCTGATTCCAAGATCTTGTCCTAAAGAGCACTGGCCCCACCCTCTCACACCCAGAATGTCAGGTCTTCTGATCAGCATCTGCTATAGTGAGATCAAGCTGGCCATGCCAGCTCCTCAGCACAACCCAGGGCTTTTCAGGGAATGCCCATTAAAATTGTTTGTGGATACGGGAGCCTGTCCACCTTTGGTCCAGACAAGCACAAAGATTCATTATGGGACCAGCACCTATCTCCGGAGTCGTGGAATGTGGACAGCCCCACAGGAACTGAAATTCTTCTCCAGAGCTGACCTTCTGGGTCTCAGGGCAGATGGCCAAGTCCAGGAACTACAGAGTGGGAAGTGGAAGTCAGAGTTCCCACTGGGAGGGAAACTGAGCTAAGGTCCAAAGACAGGGCAGCCAGGGCAGCTATCATGAACACAGAACACAGGCCAGACATAGAGTCATGGTGCTTCTTGCATCATAAACCTGAAGGAAATGAGATCTGGCTCTGTTGAGAGCCTGTGGTGCTCAGAGATAATGAGAAGGGAGGCTGCGGACTCCAGAGGAATGAATTCAATAGGAGCAGGTGGGTTCAGGGTGGACTGTGATGGATCCTGGATCTTCATCCCACCTCAGGGTACAAGATAGGAAGAAATTAACACATGGGCCTCAGTTGTACCAGGGCAGCCCTGGCTCTGATAACATCTTCTCAGCAGGTCAAGTGCCCTTATTGGAGATGAATCCCCCTGAGCTCACAGAAGTGAACCTCCTTCACCAATTCCTTCAGGGGATGACTATCCATGCGTGGCTAGGATTCTTCATGCAGCCAACTTAAAATTGTGAGGCATGGGTATTGAACCCTAGCTGGTGGATGAGATGATGGTCATTGGCCAGTTATGAAGTGAACCAAGACATCTGGGAGTAAGAAGCCTTCTGCAGAGAACACAGCTTGCCTCAGTACAGACTGAAGAGGGTCAGGGTCATGGTATGGCTTAGTGTGGCATGGGGTCTACACTGATGATCTTTAAACTGACTAGAGTCAGAAATTCGTGTCCTCACTTTCAGGAAGGTCCGGGTGGGTGTCCGTGCAGGGATAGGACAATGAAGTTGGTTCCCTCCCAGGCAGGGACCAAGCCCTCTAGGAGCTAGCAGACAGTCTCTGGGGGAGAAGCTCAGCCCTGTTATCAGAAGCAGGAGGTCAGAATCCAAGTCTCAGAAAACACAGCTCGGGCAGCCATGGACAGATGGAGGACAGAGGTGTGAAGGGAAGCCTGGCCCTCCCTCACTGTCCCACGTGCAAGCTTCCTGCACCTGAGCCACTCAGCTTCCCCTTTGTGAGCACAACTCTTGGTGGCTCAGACATTGCAGGGCATTGTGTGTCTTTCTTCCTCTGTAGGTGACATTGAGTTGACATTCATCAGATCCCAACAACAACAACCGTCCACCTCCATGATGGATGTGGTTTTGGCCATGGTAGTAGAGCAGGAGGGACATGGTTGGTGCCAAGTGGGCACACATCCCTGGCCATGGGGGATATAAAGGTAGCCCTGTGAGGAGCTGGAGCAGACATTCCCCAGGTGCCTAGCCTTGTGTGGGAGTCCAGAGACTGAAGATGAAGAGCCTGCTCCTGACCTTCTTGTTTCTGGGGCTGGTGGCTGTCCTGAAGGCCCAAGAACCCCCAACAGATGACAAGGAGGATGTGAGGAGGGAAAGATTGGTGGGTGGGGTAGACTGAAGGCACGGCTCTCTGCTTCCTGCCGGTGTGGACTTGAGCTGAGGTGCAGGATGTTTCCTTGAAGGTTGAGTTTGACCTTGGCGCTAAGCAGTCAGATCGGGGAGTCTATCGTTCTGCCAAGACAGGCTTCTACTGAAGAGAGCGGTTAGAATAGGAAAACAGATTTTGGTGAGGGGTTTTTGTTCAATTGTCACATTTATCCAGTGCTGAGATGTAGACCTCCAGAGTTTAGAACTTGGGGTGGGGAGCACACACTTTCTACTGTCATGGGATTGGGTAACCTAAGTGCTGGTGTCTCTTTACTGACCAAAGGTCTTGGGACATATGAAGTTAGCCTACATCACTAACCATAGCCTGGGCTCAGGAGTGCCTATTTAGATGCTAGCCCATATGCTGGACCCTGGGATAGAATCAAGGCCAGACTTGGGTGTTCACAAAGCTTTGTCTCCTGCAGTTTTCTGGGAAGTGGTACACTAAGGCCATGGTACACAATGGAAGCCTACCCCTTTACATGATACCTTCAAAAGTCTTCCCTGTGAAGATAACAGCCCTGGAAGAAGGTGACTTGGAGGTCAAGATTATATTCTGGTGCGTATCCCCTACTGTGGACCTTTGTAACTTTTTGTTTCACTATCTGTTATTTGAGTTTGGGTAACTAAAATTTCTTTGCCTTTGAGGGAATGCAGTCCCAGGCTGTACCCTAAAGCTGGAACATGGAATTTAGGGGATCACCTTGTGGCGATGTACTGTGTATGCTCTCAACAAATAAAGCTTGTCTGAAGATCAGAGAGCAGAACCAGTACTAGATGAACCCTACAAGCCAGGAGGTGTTGGCACACACCTTTAATCCTAACACTAGGAAGGTTGAAATGGGGAGTGATGTGGCTGGATAGAGAAAGGAATGGAAGGTGGGAGGAGGCAGGAGTTCGGCCCTTCTTTCCCTTCCCCTTTGGCGGAGGACTCAGATACATTCCATCTAAGGATTTGTGAAGACAAGATCTTTCCCTTCAGCCTGAGGATTCAATAGTGGTGGGAAGTTTCCCTAGTGGCTTGTTCCTCTGCTTCTCTGATCTTTAAGCATTTACCTCCAAATCTGGCTTCGGGTTTTTATTATAAGACCAACTAGGATTCAAGCAACATCACCAAAGGCTGTACACCTACAGAGCTGAGAGGTCTCAGCTCCATCACTTTTATCAGCCTGATTGTGGGCTTCTGCTTTACAGGAAGAAGGGTCAGTGTCATGACTTTAAAATCACCATGAAGAAAACTGACGAGATTGGCAAATACACAACGTGTGAGTCCTCTGTGTCTTCTCCTGCAGTGGCAAGCCCTTGAATGGATGGGTCCTTGCTTGGTCCAGCTTCTAGGACAGACCATCCACACACTTTCTATGTAACAGATATTAGAGGTCATTGATGGTCAACCCTAGACACTGGTTCTTGTTTCCCTGCCCAGCCCAGCTCTTGATTCACACAGGAAAGCCAGGCAGGAGATTCTCAGGCCTAGATCCAACCTCATCTCCCTACTCTAAACTCCTTAACCGGGCTTGGCAGCTGCCTGAGAAATGGCTCCTAACTAGTGGGGCCATGGAAAGGCCAGGGCTAGATGACCTAGGTCTCCTCAGTGACCACCAAAGTGTTCCATGGTGTTCCTTCACATGGTCTCAAAATGGTGTCTAAGAACTAAGACACTAAGAGGCATTTCTGTTCACCTACAGTTCATGGCAAGAAGTTTGTTTACATCGTAGAGCTACCAGTGAAGGACCATCACATCGTCTACTGTGAAGACCGTGGCCAAGGGAAGTCGTTTGGCATGGGAAAGCTCATGGGTGAGGTGCCATGGAGGTCCCAGACCTGTCCCTGGTCTCTGCTTTCATGAGAAGGGCACAGACATGCCTGGTACTGGGGACTGGGAAGCCTTTGGGTGCTCGACCGAGAAAATGTGTGAGATACAAACTGGGTGTGGGTAAAACTCTGTAAGGATTATCTCCTATGGCGTTTTGAGACCTGGACAGCCAGGAGATGTTTCCACCCCTTGAGCCAGCAATTGCCACTTCCAAGGATCTCAGGATCTCAGAAAAGGGTCAGACCAACTTAAAAGGGAATATCTTGGCAGATGCTTTTAGGGTAGGTAGAAATCCTCCAGGGTCAGGAGTTAGCCTCATAGCCCTGACACTCATGGTTACTACAGATCTATGGAGTGACCCTGGAGGCCTGCCAAGGTTCTTCATTGGCTAGAGGGTCACCCAGGGTCGGGGTGTCCACACACCAAAGTTCCTGTCCACTGCCAGGGTCCTCTCTCAACCTTTGTGCTTCAACTGTGTCACTGGCCCTCTGGAGAGCAGAGCTCCACCCTTTAAGCCAGCCCCATCTCCCCACAGGGAAAAACCCTGATGAAAACCCAGAGGCTATGGAAGAATTTAAGAAATTTGTACAGAGCAAGAATCTCAAAGAGGAATACATCTTTACACCAGAACTGCACGGTAAGAGCAGGACTGTCCCCTATGTCACTGATGTCAGAGCCCCCAAACCGTGTCTTTGCCTTCTGTGTCCTTCCTGTGCCTGGTCCTACTGTCTCTTATGTGTTGTTTCATATTTCACATCTCGGTGTCTCTGTGGTATCTCCATTCTGTCCCCAAGGGTCAGCACAAGGCAATTATCACAAAGAGGACGTTCCGTCCCCATCTTTCCAGTGTGTCCATGTATCTCCAAATCTCCTGTGCTCCTTTTCCATTCTCTGCCCCACACTCTGTGTATTCCTGCTCCTTGTACTGTACCTTCAGGGTCCCCTCAGCTTCTCACAGGGTGGGCAGGGCCCTGCTTCAGCTCTTGGCTGTGGGAAGGTCTGAGCTGCAGGTGTGACAGGGTCCTACAGGGCCCTTCTCACTCCTGGGCTTCTTTTGGTTTCTACAGAGGAGTGTGTGCCTGAAAGTCCTGAAAGTGACTAGGGTGAGTTGTCCAGGTCCCCCTGCCTCCCCTGTTGTCTCCACACCCACCCCACCCACCTCAGTAACCTTTGGAAAAGCCTAGAATGCCAGGCTCAGGGATTGGAGGGTCCTTGTCCCATCCACATAGAGAGGTCTGATCACTTGGGAGGTGGTCCCTAGTGTAGTTTGTTATGATCTCTCCTTGTCCTGGGTCTCTGTCTGGTCCTGTCATTTCTATTCTACAAAGAGGCTGAGACCTGGCTACTCATGGATTTATACAGGCTGTTCCATCCCTGACGTGACACAGGACTGCAGCTCCCACAGCAGCTACCCAGGTCTGCACCTGCTGAGCAAGCCTTGATTTCAACACCTGGCTGGGACATCCCTGCACCACAATTCTCCTGGACCAACTCCCCGCTGCTCCCCTCCTCATGCCTTGGCCTCCCCTATCCCACCTGACTTCAAATAAAACCTTTTAGCAGTGCTCTGGCTCAGCCTATCTGGGAAGGGTCCATGTGGTCTCTAAAAGAGCTCTGCTGTCCACAGAGACATGGGGAAAAAGTGCAGGGACATTGAGGGGCTAATGTTCAAGGAGCATGGCATCTGACTGTCCTGGAGAGCCATGTGAGGTCTTAGGAGCCTCCATCTGGTGAGGCCCTAGCTGTCAGGCTGGATCCTGGCAGGAGTCTGAGGAGCCCCTGTGGAGGCAAGGATGTGAAAAGTCATTAGGGCTTTGGACAATGTGATTGTCACCTCAGGGATTCTGCTCCTGCCCAACTTAGTTGACTGCTTGGAGGCTCTCCCTGAGAAACTGAACTCAGTTACAGGGCAGAGCAAGGGTGGCTAGCTCCTCCCTCATCTTCCTCAGGAAAGACAGAGGCAGCCAGAGCAGTACCCTACTCAAGCACCCCACCCAGTTTGCCCCAGGATCAGGGTTTGGGCGTTCTCTGTCCAATAGGTACATGGTGGCCACAGTGAGGAGAAGATGCCCCCTACCCGTGATGATCAACACAGCCTCAAAGTGCATACCCCAGTGGAAGCTGGCTGTACAGCATGTTACCTTTTCCTGAGGGGTTGTTGGTGCTCAGGCTAATGCCCTTCAGCTCTGTGACCCTTAGTCTAAGGTCACCTGATTCACTCTTCTCTCTGAATTCCTTTCCTATCTGAACCTAGTTCTTGCTGGGAGCTACTGGGTGTTCCTAAGGTGGGGCAACCCTGCTGCTGCTGGTGGGGTCCCAGGCATTCAGGATATTTTGGAGGGCAGGGCCAGGCCAAGCTGGATTCTACATACCAGGCTCTCTCTTTGCTTCAGACATGAACTACACATGGCTTTAACCATGACCCCTAGAACTATCCCAAACTCAAATACTTGACATTGTTCCCTTTTGTAATCAGTGACCAGGATTTCTAATTCAAGCTAAAGTATGTAGAGATTGCAATCTGACTCCACATTACATTACTCCCACCTCCTCCCCTCTTCTCAGGACTGAGGGATCAGTCTTGATTCTGTGAACATGGTGTGAGAGCTGTGACTGTGTCCAGGAGGAACGAGCAGAATGCCAGCAGGTCACAAAGTGAAGAGGTGTCCTGCTTTTCTGTCAGCTCCCCACACTGGAGCCCTTCCTGAACCTTCTTGGGCTTAAGTGCTGCTGGAGGGGAAGAACTAGGGATGCCATCTTGTCAGGGACAACTTCTTTCTTCTTGAATTCTGAACCATTTTCTTTGAAGGCATCACTGACCGACCATCCAACCATCTTGTGGGTTACTGTGGTTTGCTGGCCCCTCATCACTTAGATGAACTTGTTCAGTTGGTCTGACCAGATGTTATGGTCTGGGCAGATAGCAAAGTAAAGCCGACCTGTGTTTATGCAGGTCTGCACAAGCCTTGGCCTAGGTGTGGAGGTCCTGATACCACTCACAGAGGCAGCTTTCTTTCCAGTTTTCCCTGAATTGTGGGCCCTGAGTCAAGTGGTCAGGCCGTGTATGGCAAGTGTGTTTTTTTCTCACAGACTGACCCTGCTGGTACCAATGGCTGTTGTTCTCAACCACACTTCAGCAACTAGAGGCTCTCAAGGACACGACCTTTAGACTAGTTTGTTACTTTTCTGTTGTTCTGTTCAAATACTCTGGAAAAGCACCCTAAGGAAGGGTTAGGCTCACAGTTTCAGATCTCAGTCCATCATGAAGAGGAATCCAAGGTGGCAGCAGCTTCCAGAAGCCGGTCACATCGAATCCACAGTCAAGCAACACAGACTGAGCCAACCAGATGGCTCAGAGGGTAAACCAACTTGTCACCAGCCTGACCTGAGTTCAGTCCTCCTGACTCACATAGTGGAAGGAGGGACTTGGTTCCTACATGTTGTTATCTGACCTTTACACTATGGTCATGTGGTCACCAGCACACACATACACACACACACATACACATACGCACAGAGACACACACATATATAAACACACACACATATACATACACACATGCACACACACACACACACACACACACACAGGCACAGAAAAGAAATAATAAAATAAAAATTAAAGCAGGCTAGGTTGATGAATGTTCTTACTCTGCCTGCTTTTTCTTTTTATACAGCCCAGAATCCCAGCCCAGAGAATGGATCCACCCACAGTGGACAGTTAAACCTGCCTCATCTAACCTATTCAGTCCCCCACAGGCATGCTCAGAAGCTGTTTTCCCTGGTGATTTCCATCAGGCTGGCAATTGAATGAACCACCACAGCAGGCCAGTTTTCCTAAAGTCTGTTCTTCAGTTTAATTCTGTCCTGTGGATGGTGCTTAAAGTACTGTGTACTAGGCTGTTTGAAGCTGCACAGCCTCAGAATGTCAATAGGAAACACCAAAGCATTTAGAAAAATGCTGACCGTAACCAGCAAAAGCAAACATGTAACGGCAAACTAATTTTCTTGAAGAGAAAGTGCTCACCTGAGGCCCTTTCACTAGCTTGGTTGTAAATGTTTTTACAGGGGGAAACCAAACTATAGATAGCTGAAGACATGCCAGGTGGCTACAATCACATAGACTGTCATGGCAGAGATGGGGGCACAGCACAGCTCTGAGCTGCCACCAGGGCAGCCTGGGGTCCCTCTATCTGGAACCCTTGACTCAGGCCAAATATGGCTTCATGGCTTCTACGCAGAGAAGAATTTCAGGATGAGTGAGTATGAAGCAGAGTTGGTGATTGGTTCAAAGAGAAAGAGAGTTGTTCAAGAGAACCCAGGCACTGCAGATGTGGGATGGGCTTCTCAAAGCACAGTCAGGGTTTCCTATTAGATGACGTTTACACCTATGCTATAAACACAGGGGCAAAGGCGTAGACACTCAAGGAAAAAGTAAAACATAGCTAATTCTCAAGGAGAGTTGCTATTTAGTATTAGCTACAGGTATTGTCTTGGTGGCTCTCAAATTACATTCCACCATAGATAAAGATTATAGCCCCCAATCTTAAATAAGCCCTCATTAGAATTATAATCCATAAATCAATCTCTCTCCTCTCTCTCCCCTTTCTCTCCTTTCTCTCTCTCTCTTTCTTTCTTTTTTTCTTTTTTTGATACAGGTTTTCTCTGTGTAGCCCTGGCTGCCGTGTAACTTGTTCTGGAGCCCAGGCTGCCTTGAATTTGGAGTTCTGCCTGTCTATGCCTCCAAGGGCTGAAAAATTAAAGCTGCGTGCCACCTCCTTTCTGGTCTTTTTGAACTTTTAATTAAAACACATCAACTTTCTATACCTTATATGAAAATTCATTTAAAAATCCAAAATAAAGGAACACAAAAATTAATAAAGTAAGCTTTCCAAGAAAGTTCAATTATTTGAAAATCAAGGCATATGTGGGTTATTCCCAACTTATTTCATATAAAATGCTTTATTCCTTTTAAGAAGAATTATTTATTTTATGTGTGTTAGTGTTCTGTTTTCATGTATGTCTGTACACCGTGTCAACGCTGTGCCTCTCGAGGCCAGAGAGGGTGTTGATTCCCTGGAACTGTAGTTACAGTGTGTTGTGAACTATCCTATGGGGTTTGGAAGTTAAGTTTGAGGACTCTGGAAGAGCAGCCAGAACTCTTAATCACTGAGCCATCTTTCTAGCTCCTTAAGGGGTTTTTTTCTTTATAAGGGACTAGGGAGAATGTCCAGTCAAGTGCTTGCTGTGCAAGTATGAGGACTTGGATTTGAGCTTCAGAATCCATGTTAAAAAACAAAGCCATGGAGATGCCTTTGTGGTCACAGCGTTGGGGAGGTGAGGGCAGGAAGACTGTCAAGCTCACTGGGAAGCTTAGTCTAATCGGCCAGGAAGTAAACATGTCTCAAAATACCACTGAGGAAGAACACCTAAGGTTGACTCCTGGCCTACGTGTGTTCAAACACACACACACACACACACACCCCTGCACACACAGGAACATGCTCACACAAAAAAGCATTTATTCCTCAAGCCTTTTTTCTTATTATTATTCATTTAGGTCTTTAGTGCAGACCTCAATAGCTGTAAGATGATGTTGTCTAGAGATCAGAAATTATGTATGTATTATCAGTGTTTTTACATCATTTATTTTTCCTTTCTAAAAATTTGATATGGAATAAGAAAAGAGAAAGTAAAACTGGATCTTTCGGTTTTAGGAATTATGCATTATGGATTTTCTTATTTGTTTGAGAAAGGTTCTCGATTTGTAGGGCAGGATCTCCAGGAACTCACCATGTAGCCCAGCCAAATGCATGAGTTGCCTTGCTTGCCTGACATTATGTAACATTTAATCATAAGGCATTTTAGAATTTTACTTCATGCCTAAATTTAATATGTAACTCAAGTATATTTGTATCTACACTCTAGACAAATTGCAGGTGCCATTTATAGATGCAAGCATTGTATGTTCATGTGCCTGGTGGTGCTAGATTGGCCCTACATTTAGGACATCTTGCAGAACTTCTGGATTTGTTTCCCAGAATTATATAGAGGTTCACAGTGTAATAAATCGCTCCAATTCTAGGGACGCTTGTGGTCTCCATGAGCACTGGGCATGTAGGTAAAGCACTTACATATATGTAGGGAAATCAGTCATACATATAAAGTAATATAAGTAAATATAAAAATTAGTTTGACTTTAAGAAAAAAGACACCAAGCCAGTATTCCATGGAGATCCTTGTACGTGCCTTTATTGCCGACGTTTTCACAATAGCTGTTATGGGACCAAGGTGCCCAACAACAGAGGAACAAAGATGTAGTTTATATTTGGAAATGGAATATTTTAAGTCATAAATAAGAGCAATGACTGTCGCAGGAAGCAGATGCAATTGGAAATTGTTATATTAAGTCAGTTTCAGAGAGACAAACATCTTTGTTTTTCTAATTTGTGGATTCCAGATTTTATAGATGCATAAAATCATACATGTTACAGACGACATGAAAGTAGAAGAGAAACTGGGCGAATAAAGAGGACTAAGGGAGGTGGAGGGGGTACAAAATAGCAGGGAATGAATGAGAATATGCTGGAAGTAGGCTATATGCATGCGTGAAAACATCCTGTGCGTGCACGCCGCGGCGTCTCCAACCTCTCTCCATAAGGTGGCGCGATACTTTGAGCGAGGCGTCTGGCGACTAGCAGTCACCTCCTCCCTCCGCTCCAGACCGAGACCAAGGCCTGGAGAAGGGATTGTCGGGATAGTAGGAAGTGAGGGCCGGGGAAGGGGAGTGGTTCGGGACTGATGCGCACCACGCCAGGTTTCCGCACCAGCTCCGCTCCCCTCGCTGTGGCTCCTAAACGCACAGCCGCGACCATGCCCCTCCACGTGAGCCTCGCCAACGGCAACCGGGACCTGGACTACGACTCGGTGCAGCCATACTTCATGTGCGACGATGAGGAGGAGGATGTGCACCAGCAACCGCCGCAGCCTCCCGCCCCCAGTGAGGACATCTGGAAGAAATTCGAGCTGCTGCCCACGCCGCGCCCGTCCCCCGGCCATGCCGGGCTCTACTCACCCCCCAGCGAAGCGGTCGCCGCATCTTTCTCCCCCAGGGAGCACGACAAGGACAGCTTCTTCACCGCAGACCTGCTGGAGATGGTGCCCGAGCTGCCAGGAGGAGAGCCGGTGAAGCACAGCTTCGTCTGCGACCCGGACGACGAGACCTTCGTGAAGAACATCATCCTGCAGGACTGTATGTGGAATGGCTTCTCGGCCTCCGCTAAGCTGGTCTCCAAGCTGGACCCCTACCAGGCTGTGCGCAAAGAAGGTGCCAGCGCGAGCCCGCCCAGGGACACCGAGCCCGCTGCGCCCCCAGACTGCACCTGCAACACCTGAGCGCAAAGCACTGGGTCTTTGAACTGTAAGCTTCAACCATGTTAACTGCCTCAAATTCTGGGCATTAAAAACCCTCTCCCCCCTTTTCTTTTGTAAAGCTAGCCATCCTTCTTCACCCCCCTTAACAGATTTGTATTTGTTTAATAAAAAAATCTTAAAGTTTATCAATTTTCCCATGTCAACTGGACCCTTAAATGTGTTCAATAAAACATTTTATCAGTTGTATGAGATCTTAAGAAATGAAGTATAAAAGTATATTTTCGTTTAAAAGTTGATCCTTTTCTATTCTTTTAAGAAACACAAAATAATTGTCAAAGAGATCGAGCCCACGCTAAAAAAAAATAGCTTTATGAAATAAAAAAAAACGAACCGAGGAGCTACAGAAAATACTATTACAAGTAATACTAGAAGAGGGAAAATTTGTGTGACCAAAAAGGAAAAATAAAATAAAAGAGAAAAGACAGATTGCCCAATCCAATGTGTAAACAAAAATAAACAGACCAAGGGGTTTAAAACTGTAAACGTAATATTAAAAAATAAAATAAAGATACTATGGGAGTATTGAAAAAGAACAAAAAAACCTGAATCACAGGAAGGAAGAAAAAAAAAACCCTACCAAAGCAGCAGTGTGTCTTCTTTTGTGTCCTGTGAAGTTGGAGATGGCCAGGTGTAGGGGTGTAGGGGTCAGCTGACCTTGTGGACTGGTCTCTCCTACCATACATGGGACAGATGAACACAGGAACTGTCTTCACTTTGCTACTTCTCCCTAGCCTACCAAGGGCCTCTGCTGGCAACACGTGGCTTTGCAGTCTGTGTGCTGGGCAGGCCCTCTGACTCCTTATCCTGCTTCCTCAGGTCCTTCACCCAGGAGGGGAGGGGCCTGTCTCCCAAGTGTGTTGGGAGTGGAAGGAGCAGCCTCAGTGCTGAGATCTGTACAGGTGGACCTGTCTTCCTACCTTCAAAGCCCACTAAACTGGAGGCTGTGGCTGAGAGGCAGAGTATGGCCACTGGAGCATCAGGGATCTCAGAGTCCACAGAGGGACACTCAAGGCTAGGCGTGGACACACTGGTCACCTCAGGTTCAGGGCTGTTAGACTCTATTCAGTTATCAGGTCAGCCCCAGGCAGCCAGGGTGGGAGTCCCTTTTCCCATGCACTTCACTGCCTGGACCCAGCTTCCTGCCAGTTGGACCTTTTGGCTTCTCAATACCAGCTGCCCACTGTCCATAGCTGCCTCCCAAGCTCTCACCCTGGAGCTATGTGGCAGGTGAAATTCAGGTTCCTGAATTGTGATGGTTCCCTGTTGTTGGGCTCCAAGGCAGATCAGGTTTACAGAACAGGTTCCCTCGTGGGATGGCTCCTGGCCATAGCCCTCAGAGCTGGGGCACTGCTCTCCACAGCCCGCCCACCTGGCCAGAAAAGTGACTGTTCTCCACAAGATCAGCAGCTAGATTTGAGGCTGTGTGAGCTGTGAGCTTGTCCTGTGGCTCTTTGCACCAGGGCCACCGGCTTCCCTTGGGCTGGGGCTCTGCCTCGTCCCCAACAGGGGCAACAGAGCTGGGGCGGGGCTCTCTGGGGCGGGGCTCGCTGGGGCGGGGCTCGGCTCTGCCTCTGGTTGTTTTATCTGTCTGTCTCTACTTCATCCCAACTGCCCTGTCACTGTTTCTATAGATGTCTAAAGATGGCCCTCTCTTTCTGTGTGACAGGATAGCTCTCTCTATCACATACACACACACACACACACACACACACACACACACACACACACACACACACACATATTTTCTTATTCCAACTCTTCTCCACCAGGACCAATAAAGCCATCTTCTCAGCCTCCATCCATCTGGAAGTCTCTGGTTTAGGTTTTGACCACGCTGGAGAATCACAGTCAGTGTTGTGGAGCCTTCTGTGAACTTTCTCCACATTGCTCATTAGTAATTAGTTCCAACCTGTCTCATTCCCGGTCTTGTGCCCTGTGAACCTCTGGCTGAGGGCAGTCAGCAGGGCACTCTGGGAGTGCTTCCTCAGAGGTGAACTTGGCTACAAGAGCAAAACAACACAGGCTGTGTGGCTATAAACAGAATGGATTTGACAGTTTCAGAGCCTGGGGAGCCAAGGTCAAGAAGCTGGCCCATTTGCTGAGGGTCTACTTCCTGGTTCTCAGGTGGCTGTGAACCACTGTGTCCTTACATGGGGGAAGGGAAGAACCCTGGTCCCCTCTGCTGGTTTAAAACCACCAATTCTACCTATGAGGCCTGCACCTCTGAAAGATGCCCCCTCCTAACCTCATCTCCTTGAGGTAAGTCTCAACACATGGTGAAGGAGACACCCCACACACACAGCAGGGTTTCCCTCCCAGACTCCTGATTAGGCACAGACCACACCAAACACCTGTTTTCACAGAGATCCTTTAAGAAAAGTTAAATCGGCTGCTTTTGACTGACAGAAAAACTTCAGTAAATGACTTCACAGGTGTCATTTTTAAGGGGAGAAGAAGGGAGGTCTGTGTTAAGATGGGCTAGGATGTGGTGATGTGTTTTGAGTGGGCATCTTCATTAGGTGACCTGGGCTAGGATGTGGTGATGTGTTTGAGTGGGCATCTTCATTAGGTGACCTGGCCTAGGATGTGGTGATGTGTTTTGAGTGGGCATCTTCATTAGGTGAGCCAATGGGGACTTCTGACTGCTGGACTTCATATTTTGGTAGCTGGACCTTGGTAGTCAGCCTCAGGAGCAGGAAGTTGACAAGTAAGGGACAGACCTTGTTGGCTAGCTTAAGAAATGTCATCTAATGAATTTTAGCAATGCAGAGGGGATGGAGGGAGGGCAAGGCCTTCCAGAGCCATGCTTTACATGTTCCAGCTGTCCAGAGTCCTCTGACATGGAGGGTAGGTGGACACAATCATCTTGGTCATTGTGAGGCCCTCTCAATTTCATAACCTGTTAGCCAAGACTTGAGTTCTTGGGTCAGGTGGTACGATCCAGCCATCTTTGAACTTCTCAAGAGTATGTAGTTTCCTGGAGCTCTTCCAGGCAGATGCTGTGCAAAGGTGTCCTGCCGTCTTTCTATAGCCCAATCTGGCTCACTTCACTGCCTGGCAGAGGCTTCAGGTGGTGGCAAATGATTGATGAGCATTAGCACTGGGACTGGAGGTTCTGAAACCCTAGGGCCATCTCTGTGTCAGTGAAGCCTGTTTTTAGTTCTTTTCTCTGCTTCTATGATAAAAATACCCAAACTAAAGAAGCTTCAGGAGAAAATGTCTATTTTGGTTCACAGTCTGATAGTTCAGGCCACCATGGAGGAGAAATGTAGAAACCCTGGAGGTAGGAACCTAAAGGCTGCCCATCACATCACATCCACAGTCCAGAAGCCAACAGACCAGTGCTTGAACTTGCCTTATGGTCTCCTTTTTTTATGATCTAGGATCCTTCCCTGGGAAAGGAATCACCCACAGTGGATGGGTTTTTCCACCTCCTTTAAGGTAATCAAAGCAATCCCCCACAGGCGTGTCCAGAATCCTATCTCCTAGGTGATTTACATCTCATCTACTTGATAGCTGTGATTAGTCATCATAGCCTGGCTCAGCAGACAACCTGGGAATCCAGGTGAGGGTACTTCATTTAGATAACGACCCCAAGAATTATACACAAGCAGAAACAGGAAAGGCAAAAGGACCTTCAGTAGCTTTAAATGTTACCATAGCAGCTGTGCTTTGAGAAACTGGATCTCCCCTTTGATAGGGAAGCCTGGAAGATGGAAAGGGAAAAAGAAGGAAGGGGGAGGGAGAGAGGGAGGAGAGAAGAACAGGGTGAGGCGTGGGTAACAGAGAACATATTACCCACAGGAGAGGAACGAGCTTGGTGTTAATTACTTCAGGTTCTACCTAGAGGCAGGAAAGGGCGATATTATGAAGACTTTACAGAAACCATCTGGCAAATTAGAATGAGCAAAAAACACAGGCTCCCACACGCATCTCAAAGTCACCTAGCAGTTGTGAGTTGAAGATCTGAGATTCCTTTCAGGGGCGCTGGCCACTCCCTTACTTTAACAGGAGCATCTGGGAGTTGTGGTTCCCAGGCCATATTCACAGCACAGAGTGGCCAAAGTGTGGGCGATAGAGGAAGCTGCTGAGGGGATGCATGGAAGAGGCCTGACCCTAATGACTGACAGCCACAGAGCTTCAGGGGCAATCAGAGCAGCCCAGAGGAGTGTGCCCAGGTCTCTCCTGCTATCAAAAAGGTGAGACTTCTTGAATGGAGGGGCCCAGAGTTCAAAAAGTGAAAGCCAGGGCGGTCAGGAATGCAGAGCCATCCCAGAGCTTCTACCTCAGGAGACATTCTAGTGTCCTGCCTTTGGCCAGTGCTTCTGTTGGGCTGTGTCCCAGAATTACGGGGACTTCAAACTGCTGGGTGCTCTCCACCCCACCTCCTCATTTTGTTTCCTTTGGCTCCCTCTTCCTGCAGTAGAGAACTGTTCATGCAGCTTCCTGAGAGGGGTCAGTCTTGAGTTGGGTGTGGTTGATGTCAATGGTGCAGGATCTCCTGCAATGGTCCTGTGTTCTTGTGTTTGTACCACAGGAGAAAAGGAAGCTGCCTCCCAATTCCCGATGCATCTCACAGACAGGAGATTACTGAGTCCCATGGAGGGGGAAGTCCATCTTCAGAGGCTTCAGACTCATAGGGTAACGCCCCAAGAGCCCTTGTTATGTGCCAACTACCCCACCCAAAATTATGGTACAGAGATGGGCTGTCCCCACTGAGCTTGGCCTTACCATGCAGTCATGTGCAAATCCTGGCCAGTTACTTAGGTGATAGGAATGTTGACAGCTGGTTACTTAGCAACAAACTCTGGATCTTCATCCTTCTTTCGTCCTCACCCAGTTCAGTCTGATCTGGGAGACTGCAAAGCTGTAATGTGCTATTTGTGCCATCCTGTCTCCATTCTTTGGTATCAGTCAGAACTGAAGAAATGTGTTCTGTCTATATCTGTCTGAGTTTTGTGTCTCAGCCTTGCTAAAATCCCATTGATTAACCCCATAGGTCCCTCTGTCTGGCTGTGACAATGGTCTCATTTGAGATCCCTACTCACTGTTGCAAGGCTTCCTTGTCTAAATGAGTTCATAGTCACATGTCACTGGTTCACATGATTTAAGGGGCCACCAGCCAGCTATTCAGCCATATGCCCTGCCCTGGACGGACTTTTCCCCCTGGAGACAGGGTTTCTCTATGCAGCCTTTTGTAGACCAGGCTGGCCTCAGATTCAGACATCTGTCTACCTCTACCTCCTGAGTGCTGGGATTAAAGGCATAGGTCAGCAGCACCCAGCTCCTGCCTTGAGATCTGAGAGAGGGGCTCAGGCATTTGGGGACATCATCTCAGCTTCCTGCTAACACACAGATCTACCTCTATAGGTTGTTGTCAGATGGACAGATATACATCTGGTTATTATATTTCTGGTATTATATCCTACAATTGGTCTTCTTGTTGTCCAGACAATTTTTCACTATGTATCCTTGGCTGGAAACTTCCTATGGAGGACAGGCTGGTCTCAAACAGAAATCTGCCTTCTTTGCCTCTTAAGTGCTGGGATTAAAGGTATATGCCAATATGCCAGGCCTATGTGATAAAATTTTTTGGGTTTTTTTGTGATAATTTGTTTATATAGAATAAAATTATACATTCATTACAAGGCAGAGATGAAATATGTACATATGTATATGTACACATATTTATGTATTAAAACTCACATTTATTTTTAAATTTTTATTATTTAAAACAAATTTAAACATTTTTTTTATCATATTCTTCTCCTTCCCCAAGTCCTTCTGGGTCATCTCACCCTCCTTACCCACCAAACTTTAAGTTCTTTTCCAAAAATCAATTAAAAAAAAAAGCCCAATTCAACAACAAATTCAAGAAGACAAAAACCACACTCAAAAAGAAAAAGAAACCAAAACACTAAACTATAACTAATTAAAAGCACATACAAACAGTGGTGTCTGTCACATGCTAGTCAACTACTCCTGAGCAGGACTGTCCTGGTGGTCGGCACACCCAGTGTCACTTTGTTGGGGAAAACTGATTTTTCCTCTTCCAGCAGGTATGAGTGACAGGTCAGTTGTTAACCTTTACTCCAGTGGTGACATTTTCATTCATTCATTCATTTTTAAAAAGTCTAACAAAATAAAATATAATAAAATAAAAGCCACCATATATAAGGTGGACAAGACAACCAGCAGAAGGTAAAGAGCCCAAGAGAAGGCACACGAATCAGAGACCCACTTGTTCACACACTCAGGAATCCCATAAAACACTGAACTGGAAGCCCTATGTATGCGGAGGATCTGGTGCAGAGCTGTGCAGGCCCTGTGCTTGCTACTTTAGTCTCTGTGGGTTAATTTAGTTCATAGGAGCTTTGCTCGTGTTGATTTAGAGGACCTTGCTCTCTTGGTGCCCCTATCTCCTCTGCTCTTACACTGTTTCTGCCTCCTCTTCCCTGATCTCTGTGGAGAGGGGTCTAATGGAGACATCCCCATTTAGGACCAATTGTTCCAACTTCTCTCATTCTCTGTATAGTGCCTGGCTGTGGATCTGTGTTCCCATCTGCTGCAGGAGGAAGCTTCTCTGATGATGGCTGACCAAGACACTCATCTATGAGTATAGCAGACTATCATTAAGAATCATTTTATCACTATATTTATCCCCTTCTTTTAGGCCAGAATTATTTGGTTTTACCCTAGGTCCCTGGGTTATCTAGTCCCAGGTTCTTGGTCACCCAAGCAGTGTTGGGTATGAGTTTCATTACACGGAGTCAGCTTTAAGTCAAATTATTGTTGTTTATTGAATTGTTAAATTAAGTTATTGGTTGGTTACTTTCACAAGCTTTGTGCCACCATTGCCCTAGTGGATTTTGAAGGCCATACAGTGCAGAGGGATTGTGTTCTGTTCTATTGTAAATAATTGTCCTATCTAATGGTTTAATAAAAATGCCTATTGGCTGAAGGCAGACAGGAAGTGTGGCATGGCTACCAGACTAAGAAAACTCTGGAAACAGGAAGAGCAGAACAGATATGCCACAGAGATGCTAGGCAAGCCAGCAGATACAGAGGACAACTATGCTGCTCTAAGAAAAGGTACTGAGCCGCTGAATAGGATAAGAATCATGGGTTAGTTTAAGAGCAAGAGCTAGCTAGCAATATGCCAGAGTCATAGGCTGATCAGTACGCAATTAATATGTGTCTGTGTGATTATTTGGGACTGCTGGTCAGGGATCTTGGTGCAAGTCTGAGCCAGAAACTTCATACAATAGTACGGCATTGCACATAAAGGGTTTGTGGCTAGCTTGGTGTTTTTATTACTGTTCTGATAGCATGTAGAATATCTTCCTGTTAAGAAGGATGCTGGAAAGGTGTAATGTAGCCCAATCCTATACTGTAAGCTTTGTTTGATTACAAGACTTGGCCAGGTGGGACTCGGTCTCCCCATTATTTGTGATTTCATTTATATCACATTCATATGTGTATACATTTTATGAAATTTCTTTACTGTATTAGGTTTTTATACTATCCCCCAAGTCCCACTTAATTTTAGCTGTCTCTCCATGTATTCCACTCTGCAACCTTCCCCCCTCTCCTCTTCTCACTCGGTCCTTCCCTTCCAATCCCCAATCCATAATTTTCTTTCTATTTCTCTTTCCTAATGAGATCTGTCTGTTCCCTATGGTTCCTTGCTCTATACCTGTCATCTGTGAATCTGTGGATTGTAGCCTGGTTATCATTGACTTCACAGCTAACGTCCACATATAAGCAAATGCATTCTATATTTGTCCTTTGGGTCTAAGATACCTCACTCGGGATGACTTTTTTAGTTCCATCATTTGCCTGCAAATATCATGGTGCCATTTTTAACATCTGAGTAATACTATATTGTGTAAATTTACCCCATTTTCTTTATCCTTTTCTTCTGTTGAGGGACATTTAGATTGTTTCTAATTTCTGGCTGTTATAAAGAGCACCAAGTGTTTCTGTATTAGGATGCAGCATCTTTTAGTTATATTCCTGAGAGGAATATATCTGCATCTTGAGATAGATCAATCCCCACCCTCCTGAGGAAACACCACACTGGTTTCCATCGTGGCTGAAAAAGTTTGCCCTCCCGCAAGCAATGGATGAACGTTCCTCTTACCCCACATCCTTGCCAGCATGAGCTACCACTTCTTTTGCTGATCTTAGTTATTCTGACAGGTATAAGATGAAGTCTCAAAGTAGTTTTGGTTTAAATTCCCTGGTGGCTAAGGATGGTAAACATTCATTTAAGTGTTTCTCAGCCATTTGAGCTTTCTCTGTTGAGAATTCTGTTTAATTATGTACCCCATTTTTAAATTGGGTTATTGGATTTCTTCATATCTATTTTTTTAGTTTTTTTTTTAAAATATATTTTGGATATTATCCCTCTATTGGATGTGGAGTCTGTGAAAATCTTTTCCTAACCTGTGGGATGCCTCTTTGTCTGATTTATAGTGTCCTTTGCCTCACAGTAGCTTTTCAGTTTTATGAGGTCCCATTTTATTAATTGTTGATCTTAGTTTCTAGTTTTTGTTCAAAAAGTCTTTTCCTGCCAATGAGTCCAAGGCTCTTCTATCAGGCTCAGTGTAGCTGGTTTCATGTGAGGTCTTTGCTCCATCTGTAGCTGCGTTTTGTGCAGGATGATCGATATGTATCTATTTAGAGTCTTCTGCATGCAGCTGTTCAGTTAGACCAGCACCAATTGCTGAAAATGCTGTCTCCCCCCACCCTGTGTGTATCTCTAGCCTCTTTATAAACAATCAGGTGTCCACAGGTGTGTGGGTTAATGACTGGGTCTTCAATTCAATTCCATCGATCAACATGTCTGTTTTTATGTCAATACCAGGTGGTTTTTTCTTCCCTTCCCCTTCCCTTCCCTTCCCCTTCCCCTTCCCTTCCCTTCCCTTCCCCTTCCCCTTCCCCTTCCCCTTCCCTTTCCCTTTCCCTTCCCCTTCCTTCCCCTTCCCCTTCCCTTCCCTTCCCCTTCCCTTCCCTTCCCTTCCCCTTCCCTTCCCCTCCCCCTCCCCCTCCCCTTCCCCTTCCCTTCCCTTCCCCTTCCCTTCCCCTTCCCCTTCCCTTCCCCTCCCCCTCTCCCTCCCCTTCCCCTTCCCTTCCCTTCCCCTTCCCCTTCCCTTCCCTTCCCCTTCCCCTTCCCCTTCCCCTCCCTTCCCCTCCCTTCCCCTCCCTTCCCCTCCCTTCCCCTCCCTTCCCCTCCCTTCCCCTCCCTTCCCCTCCCTTCCCCTCCCTTCCCTTCCCTCCCTTCCCTTCCCTCCCTTCCCCTTCCCCTTCCCTTCCCCTTCCCCTTCCCTTTCCCTTCCCCTTCCCTTCCCCTTCCCTTCCCCTTCCCTTCCCTTCCCTTCCCTTCCCTTCCCCTTCCCCTTCCCTTTCCCTTCCCTTCCCTTCCCTTCCCTTTCCCTTCCCTTCCCTTCCCTTCCCTTCCCTTCCCTTCCCTTCCCTTCCCTTCCCTTCCCTTCCCTTCCCTCCCCTCCCCTCCCCTCCCCTCCCCTCCCCTCCCCTCCCCTCCCCTCCCCTCCCCTCCCCTCCCCTTCCCCCTCCCCTCCCCTTCCCCCTCCCCTCCCCTTCCCCCTCCCCTCCCCTCCCCTTCCCTCCCCTCCCCTCCCCTCCCCTCCCCTCCCCTTCCCTCCCCTCCGCTTCCCTTCCCTTTCCTTCCCTTCCCTTCCCTTCCCTTCCCTTCCCTTCCCTTCCCTTCCCTTCCCTTCCCTTCCCTTCCCTTCCCTTCCCTTCCCTTCCCTTCCCTTCCCTTCCCTTCCCTTCCCTTCCCTTCCCTTCCCCTCCCCTCCCCTCCCCTTCCCTCCCCTTCCCTTCCCCCTTCCCTTCCCCCTTCCCTCCCCTTCCCTTCCCCCTCCCCTCCCCTCCCCTCCCCTCCCCTTCCCTTCCCCCTCCCCTCCCTTTCTTTTCTTTTCTTTTCTTTTCTTTTCTTTTCTTTTCTTTTCTTTTCTTTTCTTTTCTTTTCTTACTATGGCATTGTAGTACAAGTTGAAATTGGGGATCATGGATCATGACACTTCCAACAGTTCTTTTATTATTCAGGATTGTTATAGCTATCCTGTTATGTATGTATGTATGTATGTATGTTTTATGTATGTGTGTGTGTGTATGTGTGTATGTGTGCTTCCATATGAAGCTGGGAATTGTCCTTTCAAGTTCTGTGAAGAATTGTGTTGAAATTTTGAAGGGGATCATGTTGAATCTGTAGACTGTCTTTGGTAGGATGCCTGTTTTTACTATGTTGATCCTACTGATCCATGAGCATGGGCGATCTTTCCATCTTCTGAAATCATCTTCAATTTATTTCTTCGACTGCTTGAAGTTTGTATAATACCAGGCTTTCACTTGCTTGGTTAGAGTTACCCCAAGCTATTTCACATTATGTGAGACATTGCAAAGGTGCTTTCTCCCTGACTCCTTTCTCAGATTGTCTATCATTTGTATGTAGCAAGACTGATGATTATTGTGAGTTAATTTTGTATCCAGAGACTTTGCTTCTCAGCTACAGAAGTTCACTGGTGGAATTTTTCAGGTAATTTTTATATACTACCATACCATCTGCACATAAAGATACTTTGATTTCTTCCTTTTCAGTTTGTATTCCTTTGATCTCCTTCGGTTCTCTTACTGCCCTCTGCCCTCGCTAAGACTTCCGGTATTGTATTGAATAGATGCAGAGAGAGTGGACAGCCTTGCCTTGTTCCTGATTTTAGTGGGATTGTTTTGAGTTTCCCTCCATTTAAACTTTATTATGTTAAGGTTTGTGCTTTATATCCCTAATCTCTCCAGGAGTTTTGTCATGAAACGATGTTGGACTTCATCAAAGGCCTTTTCTGCATCTGTCATTCAGTTTGTAGTTTGGTACATTTACAGATGTTGAACCATCCCCTCATCTCTAGGATAAGCCTACTCAATCATGGTGGATGATCTTTTGATGTGTTCTCAGATTTGGTTTGCAAGTGTTTTATTGAATATTTTTGTATCTAGATTCATGAGAAATCAGTCTGAAATTCCCTTTCTTGTTGAGTCTTTATGTGGTTTGGGTATCAGGTTAACTTTGACCTCATAAAATGAGTTGGGCAAAGTTCCTTTTGTTTCTATTTTGTGGAATAATTTGGAAAGTATTGACATCTTTGAAAGTCTAGTAGAATTCTGCCCTAAAACCATCTCACCCTATGCTGTTTTTTTTTTTTCTTAATTTGGATACTTTTTTTTTTCTTCCCAGACAGGGTTTCTCTATATAACCCCGGCAGTCCTAGAACTTGCTCTGTAGACCAGGCTGGCCCCGAACTCAGATCCATCTACCTCTAATGCTGGGATCAAGGTGATGCACCGCTACCTCCCAGTGTGGTTGTGATACTTTTTAATGATTGCTTCTGTTTCACTTGGGATTATAGGTCTGTTTAAATTTCCTATCTGATCTTGATTTAACTTTGGTAATTAGTATATATTAAGAACATTATGTCCTTATGATTCTCTGAGTTTCCTTAGTGTCTGTTGTTGTGTCCCCTTTTTATTTCTAAATTAACCTGGATGTTCTGTCTCTGTCTTTTGGTTATTTTGAATAAAGGTTTGTCACTCTTGTTTATTTATTTTGTCAAAGAGCCAACTGTTGTTTCCCTAATTCTTTGCATTTTTGTTTGTTTCTACTTCATCAGCTCTAGGTTGGTTTTGTCACTACTTCCTATCTGTAATTTTGCTACTGTAATGAGTTATGTAAATACCAATGTTATCTGATCGTCATTCGACCTTCCAAGGCGTTGAAAGTCACAGGTTAAGAACTGTCCGAAAGAATGAGACTCAGGGATAGATCTCTGAAGAAGTTGGAGATACTAGAGGGAATAAACACCACAGTCAGATCTTACCCAGCTGTCTTCCAGCTTCCTCAGCTTCTTGGCTTGGCCTCTTTTCTGTATTTCTATCCTGTCTTAAGTACCCTTAAGTACCCTTTCGGTAATTAAGGCGTGGCCTTAATTCCTTCTATAATCTGAAGTGACCTTGACTCAGTTGGGATTAAGGGTGTAGATCACCACTCTCAGGATACTCCCTGTGCTGGGATTAAAGGTTTGAATCACTACTCTCTGATTCTCCTAGACTGACTGTGGTTAGAGCTCTGGAACTTCTGGAGCTTTTATAGACTCCCCACATAGACTGTGGGTAGATTCCCTCTGCTATCTCCTAAACTTTTGAAACTTTTATTGAATCCCCACAAAGAACACTGTTCTAGAGCTTCCAGACATGCTGTTAAGGTGCTGGTATGAGAATTATCTAATGTTTTTTTTTTTTAAATGTAGGCACTTGTTGCTATGAACTTGCCTCTTAGACCAGCCTTCATTGTGTCCCATAAATTGGGTTTGTTGTCTATTCATACCATCCAATTCTAGAAAGTCTTTAATTTCTATCTTAACACATTTTTCATTCAGTAGAGAGCTATTAGTTTTCTGTGAGTTTGTAAGATTTCTGTTGTTGATATCCAGGTTTAATCCATAGTGGTCAAACACAATGTAGGGTGTGTTATTTCTATTTCTTGTATCTGTTGAAACTTGTTTTGTGACGGAGTATGTGGCCAATTTTAGAGCAAGTTCCATGAGGTGCTGAGAAGAAGTTGTACTATTTTGTGTTTGGGTGAAACATCTGGTAAGTCTAGTTGGTTTATAACTTCAGTTAACTCCACCATTTCTCTGTTTATTTTGTCTGGATGACCTGTCTATTGGTTATAATGGGGTATTGGAGTTCCCAGTATCGGTGTATGAGGGTGAGTATTAGAATGGGGACAGAGAGTGAGAAGAAACTAGAGCAGAAGGTCTGCTATAGAGCTGGGGAGGAGGCTGGGGGCTGAATTTGGAGGAATGTATTGTGCTGTAGAATAATCATTTTGTCCACTGTGAAGATGTGTGGCTCTCATTGGATAAAGAGCCAGTTGGCTAGGCAGGTGGAGATTAGGTAGGAGGCTGAGACTGACAGAACACTGGGAAGAAGGATGGGCTCTCCAGAAGACATCACAAGACACAGAGGAAGCAGGGTGGGAAGTATGCAGATGAGGTGGGTCAATTTAAATTATAAGATCTAGCTAAAAACAAGCCTAAGCTATAAGCCACACTTTCTTAATTAATAAGAAGTCTCTGTGGTCATTTGTGAGTTGGCAGGTGGGACAGAAAAAGCCCAACCTACCATGGAAGGAAATGTAAACATCTGGAGTTAGCCTATTTGCTTTCCTGATCAGAGTGGACTATGATTTCCCAGAAGTGTTTCCATGGCTGGAGTCATGTGGAAATTATAAAATTAAATAAATTGGCACAGTGTAAAAGAAAATAAATTGCCTAGACTCCCATTTGTAGAGAGGTTCCCATTCTTCATCCATTTTAACTTCTATTAGTGATTCAGGTAGCTTGATAATTTCTAATGTTAAACAAGCTTGTATTACAGGAACAAACCACAAGTGACTACGTTGTCTTATTTAGAAAAGGATTTATTTTGTATTTAATTATGTGCGTGTATCTGTGTATATGCACATTAGTGTGAGTGTCCTTAAAGTTCAAAAGAGGGTGTGGGGCCGCTTGAAGCTGTAGTTATAAGCAGTTGCAAGCCATAGATGTGAGTGCTAAGAACTGAACTCAGGTCCTCTGGAATAGAAACACAGGCTTTTTATCACCTAGTCACATTTCCAGCCGCTACTTAGGCTCCTGCACTCCACATGTGGCGACTGCAGCGTCTTAATATCACTAGTGTCCTTGTCAGGCTTCTTATTAAGGTTGTTCTGGCTCCAGTATATGCAAAGCTTATTGGAATTGCTTCTAAAATTGAATTTACCAGAGAAGTAGTTCTCTATCAGGTCAGAGAATTAGTAAAAAGATTTTCAATGTAACTGTTTTGTTTTGTTGAGATGGAGTCTCATCATAGAACTTACCTTGAGCTCATGGGGATGGTCCTGCCTCAGCCTCCCAAGTGCGGGCTTATAGGCAAGAGCTATGATGCCTGGCTATACTCCATCATACACAGAGCCATGGAGACAATGCTCTCCCCCTGCATCAACACCATTTCTTCTAAGGAGTCTGTACATCTTACGTCAGTTGTCAAATTAATTTCATCAGGATGGTCATAATGTTCTCTTATTCTGCTAATATGTAATGTCATGCTAGTACCAGAATGGTACCTTCATTTTAAACTGGTGATGGCATTGTGTGCTATTTCCTTATCCTTGGTCAGCTTGGCTAGAGGCTGTCAATATTGTCCAATTCTGTAAATATTTAATTCTTTGGTCAGCTGTGTGTTTGCTTGGCTTTCCTCTAACATCTTGCATGTGATGTTTTAAAGGTGGCATGAGATGGAGCTTGAGAATGTGTCTTTTGAGTCTGCCTTCTTCTGCGCTATGGTCCCTGCAGCCACAAGTCTCCACAGCAGCTCTGACAGCTCCACCTCACAAAGTTTTGTGTGCTGTACTGAACATCCACAGCATTGGCATCTAAGAGATTAGCATCATCTCTACCCACCCAACAGGTGGAATGATTTCACTCATAGGTAAATTGTGTAGATTGGGTGTTCAATGTTAAACTAACCCTGAACTCTGGGGATAACCTCACTCCCACCACAAACTCACATTCCCCTCCCTAATCGCCCCCCTGCTTCCCCTTCACGGTCCCCTCATCCCTACCTCATAGCATCTGCACCCAAGATCTTTCCTCAACCTCTCTGCATGTCTGTCTGGAATATTCCAGATAAAACCCTACTGCACATGACCTCTCTGGACTGATTAAGTTTATTCAGTGTGATGTCTTTGAGAGCAATCCACATGCTGTCTCTGTCAGGAGATTGGTCCTTGTCAGTGCTGGCTGGCTAGTACTTCTCTGTGGGGACACGCCACAGTTTGTCCTGGTATTTCTAGTTCTAGGTCATTATAAAGCAAACTTACCTGTAAGCTCTAGTATGGTGTGATGTTTGCATCTTTGCGTGCACACCTGAAGAAATTGCTAGACCAGGCGCTGAGTCTGTATATCAACATAAGAACTTGCAAACTGTTCTCCAGAATATATGTACACCCTCCCGTCCTGTGTTTCCCCAGCAGTGAACATGAGTTGCTATGATCTAACTTTGCCTGGCTGCCGTCTTGGGCATGTGGCACCTGACTTTCCCTGGTGGCTGGGACATTCCCATGTGCTTGCGAGCTTGGCTGCCACCCACACGTCTTCCTCAGCCATGCCCAAGTACTTTGTTCACGTTCACTGGGTGGTTTGCTTTCCTGATGTTAAGAGTTGAGGTTTCCTCAGCGACACTAGCATTGTTCATGTAATTTGAAATGCCTTATCAATGCATGGCTTGTTTTTCTGTTCAGATGACCATGTCCTACATAGCTGTTCTCACTGTGAGGAAGTCAACCCACTAATTTCCCTTCACAGGGCTCTTCCTTGCTGGCGGATCTCAGAACTCAGACAATGCTCTCTTTGTTCTCATCCCATTGCTTTGAGACCTGTACCCCTGTCAGAGCTGACTTTGTGAGGAACGCCCAGGCTCTTGTCAAGGTCTGTCAACCTGCCTGTGGTTGGCACTTGATCCAGTGCCATGGGTCTTATCTCTGGAGACTGCTTTTGTACCTTTGTCAGAACTAAATTGCATTTGATAAAAGGCATTTTAATGAGAAAGTTAGCTCTGTGAGCAACTGAGACTTGGCCAATGTGAGGATCCTTTGAATCACAGGGAGGAAGATTTCATGTTACCTCAGTGGTGAGGGAGAGCTGAGAAGCCTTATTCTGTCAGGTTTCCTCCTGCTTAGTATGCATTTGCCAGGTTTCCTTCATTGCCTTCAACATGGGCAAGGACAACTTAAAAGGGCGGAGAGTTATTTTGGCTCCTGGTTTCAGAGATTCTGCCCACAATTGTTTGGTCTTATGGCTGAGGGCCTGTGCTGAGTCAGAGCACCATGGCAGAGAAGGTTAAGTGGAACAGCTGGCCATCTCATGGTGTCAAGGACACAGAGAGGACAAGGGGAAGGAGGTGCTCCCAGTGACTAACTTGTACCGGCCCTGCAGAGCCTCCCAAGATAGAGCCACCAGCTGGGAATAAGCTTTCAACACAGGAATCTGTGGGGGGTACTTCAGATCTGTACATGATATCACACCTTCTCTCAAGGCCGTGGGTCAGAGAAACATAAAAGGGAAGTACAGACATTTAAATAGGGGTCAATGCATCAGGAAATGTCTATCACAGCTTCGGGGGACTCTGAGGGTTGGCTATCTGACTGTGTTACCCTAGGCTTCAAACTGAGTCCACAACTGGGCTTTCAAGATGTTGGAGAAAAACTCTCTGAAATGGTTTACTAAATAGTCAGGGAGACAAATTTCAACCTACCTTCTGGCTGTTTTATAGTCTTTGTTGACATTCATTTGTCTTATGCTTTCTAGATGTGCCTCAGCTCTAGCCAGCCACCTTCTGGCTTGGTGCTGTGGTGGGAGCCATCAAGATCTTCTTACATTTAAGTGCCATGTAAAACCCAGATGCTGGCCCTCCAGTGAGTATCTAGACATGAGCAGCACCAACAAGCTGGGACCTCACTGAGAATCAGAGGCTAGGGTGGAGAGGTGACCAGAGGCAGGCAGCTCACAGCAACTACCACTAGAAAGTAATTGACTGCCCCAGGGAAATACTTTAAGCCTTGAGTACTTGCTTTATCATCTCCCAGTGGTGGCTCTAGAATCTGTAGTGATGTGTCCTCAGAACATCTGCCCTCAGTAGAATATAACCTTCAAGGCCCAGGTCCTGTCCACCATGCGCTGCCCCCATTTCCTGTCTTACATAGAGCTGAGCACTGTTCTCCATTCTCATTGCTATTTTCCTCTTATAACAGCTGTTTTCTTCATCAGAAACTTTAGCTACTTGCAAGAAACTCTCCACATCTGGCCTATTGACTGTTAATATTTAGTCATAGAAGGAGGTGTTGAGAGAGTTATTGGATCCTTGTCCGAGAGTCTAGTTATTTTCTCCTGTGCCTCACATCCTCTTAAAGGTAGTTCTGACCTAATTATATGCGGTCTTTGGTCTCAGGAGGTGCTAGAATACATATATTGTGAAGCGTTTAATAGAAGAAAGGATGGAGGAGTCATTATCTGTGCTGATGACATCCATGCTGACTTTTAAGTCATAGGGATGCTTTAGGGTCACTCATGCTCTGTAAATAAGCCCAGTAAACTCGTTGGCTTTTCATTGGAAATTGGTGGAATTATGCTTTGGTTTGTCCTTGGTACCCACCTGATGGGGGAGATATTTGCTAATGTCTCCCCCGGAGAATGTTTATGCAATCTACCTGTTCTAATTAGTGTGTTGGTCCCTTCCTGTCTCAAGTATTGAAACAGGTGTGCCTATGTGGTAAGGTGACTGGATAAGTGATTCATACATTCAAGAAGAAGAAAACACGTCAGTACAAGGAGGACTTTCCAATGATACCAAAGTGCTTCCTAACCTCTGATCTCAAAGAGCCCTAGGACCCTCCCTCTCACATCCAGCCTGTAGCTGCTTCCTGTTCAGCATCAGCATCCATGGTGGGGGCCAAGGACTGGTTCCTGCTGGAGCTTCTGCCCAAGCCCAGAACCTGTCAGAGAAAGATCCTTAATATTGTTTATAGACTCTTATATTTGCCTAATCTTGATCAGAAAGGCATTAAGATGCTATTGTGGGCCCAGAACTTGTCTCTAGGGAACTAGATCAGCTGGGTCTCAGGGAAGAAAGCTGAACCCAGGAGATGCAGGATCAGGAGAAAAAAAGCAAAGTTCTTGCTGAGGAGGTAGCTGGATTGAGTGGGGGAAGAAGAGAGGAAGACTGAGCATCCATAATGGACCGTTAGCTTATTTACTCACAGGGAATGAGAGCTGGCTGTGTTGAGAGCCTGTGGTGCTCAGAGATAATGAGAAGGGAGGCTGTGGACTCCAGAGGAATGAAGTTCAGTAAGAGTAGGCGGGTGGGTTCAGGGTGGACTGTGATGGACCCTGGTTCTTCATCTCATCTTAGGGCACAAGATAGCAAAAAAAAAAAAATTAACACATGGGCCTCAGTTGTACCAGGGCAGTCCTGGCTCTGAAAACATCTTCTCAGCAGGTCAACTCCCCTTGTAGGAGATGAATCCCCCTGAGCTCACAGAAGTGAACCCCCTTCACCAATTCCTTCAGGGTATGACTATCCATGCGTGGTTAGGGTTCTTCATGAAGTCAACTTAAAATTGTGAGGCATGGGAATTGAACCCTAACTGGTGGATGAGATGATGGTCATTGGCCAGTTATGAAGTGAACCAAGACATCTGGGAGTAAGAAGCCTTCTGCAGAGAACACAGCTGGCCTCAGTACAGACTGAAGAGGGTCAGGGTCATGATATGGCTTAGTGTGGCATGGGGTCTACACTGATGATCTTTAAACTGACTAGAGTCAGAAATTCGTGTCCTCACTTTCAGGAAAGTCCAGGTGGGTGTCCATGCAGGGATAGGACAATGAAGTTGGTTCCCTCCCAGGCAGGGACCAAGCCCTCTAGGAGCTAGCAGACAGTCTCTGAGGGAGAAGCTCAGTCCTGTTATCAGAAGCAGGAGGTCAGAATCCAGGTCTCAGAGAACTCAGCTCAGGGCAGCCATGGGCAGATGGAGGACAGAGGTGTGAAGGGAAGCCTGGCCCTCCCTCGCTGCCCCAAGTGCAAGCTTCCTGCACCTGAGCCACTCAGCTTCCCCTTTGTGAGCACAACTCTTGGTGGCTCAGACATTGCAGGGCATTGTGTGTCTTTCTTCCTCTGTAGGTGACATTGAGTTGACATTCATCAGATCCCAACAACAACAACCGTCCACCTCCATGATGGATGTGGATTTGGCCATGGTAGTAGAGCAGGAGGGACATGGTCGGTGCCAAGTGGGCACACATCCCTGGCCATTGGGGATATAAAGGCAGCCCTGTGAGGAGCTGGAGCAGACATTCCCCAGGTGACCTGCCTTGTGTGGGAGTCCAGAGACTGAAGATGAAGAGCCTGCTCCTGACCTTCTTGTTTCTGGGGCTGGTGGCTGTCCTGAAGGCCCAGGAATCCCCACAAGATTACCAGGATGAGGTGAGGAGGGTAGGGACAAGGAGTAGAGGTAGGCGGAAGGCACAACCCTGGTTGGTATTGGTAGACTTGTTCAAGAGGTGTCCTTGAAGACTGAAGTCCAACCTTGCATACCAGTATGAGACAGTCAGATCAAGGACTCCACCATTTCACCAGCAGACAGAGTCTTTTTAGGACTTCAACCCTGAAACAGGGGAATAGTTTTGGGTATGGGTCTTTGTTAATGACACATGGTGTACCAGATGGCTTCATAATCTGGGATCTTCAGGACAGAGGACTCATCCAGTGCTGAATTCCAGACCTCCGAGTGCATACTTAGAAGGCAGACAGCGACTGCCTTCACTGGGTCAGAGAGCTCAAGTATTGGGCTTGTATATATATACACATATATGTATATATATGTATAAATATATGTATATGTGTGTGTGTGTATATATATATATATATATATATATATATATATATATATATATATATATATATATCCATTAGCCATATATGGGCTTGTATGGTGTCAGCCCTTTACAAAGTTGCATCCTGGACTCTGAAATTCTTCTGGAAAGAATAAGAACCAGGCTAGAGTGTTCACAGCTCTGTCTTTTGCAGATCTCTGGGATCTTCCACATCAAGGCCATGGTATGTGATAAGAGCATTACAGAGGGGAAGGCCCCAAAGAAAGTGTTCCCTATAATGATGACAGCCCTGGAAGGAGGGGACTTGGAGGTCAAGATAACATTCTCGTGAGTGTCCCCACCAAATCTCTGTGGCTGTCTTTTTGCTCCCCATTTTTATTTTCATGTGGGTGACAGAATGCCCCTACCTTTGAGAGGGCATGGTGCCAGGCAGTACCCTAAATCTTGGGTAGGGCTGATATGAAATTTTGGGGTCACCTGGTCAAGGCTGATGCACATGGTGAGCTGATCATGGTTCCTGTTTTACAGGAAAAAGAATCAGTGTCATGAGAAGAAATTTGTGATGCATAAAACTGATGAACCTGGCAAATACACTGCCTGTGAGTCCCCTGTGTCCCAGGGTCTTTTGCAGGGGCAAGTTCCTGCCTGGAGGGTTCCTGCCTTGTTCAGCTCCCAGTATGGTCATCCACTCACATTCCACGTAGCAGACATTACAGGTCATGGTTTTAGTCCATCCTAGGTACTGTTTGTATTGACCTCCCCTCCCACTTTAGCTCTTGACCCAATGGTAAGTACAGGAAAGCAAGGTAAGGAAGTACTCAGACCTGGGGCCCACCCCAGCCCTCACTTCTGGAATCCTCAGCAGGTCCTGGCAATGTTCTGGGAAATGGCTTCTGTCTAATTATGGAGATCACAGAAAAATAAAAGCTGAGCTGGCTGGGTCTCCTGGGTGACCACAGTGTTTCAGAACATCCCTTGGAAAAACCTCCAAAGGTTTTTCAAGAAATGAAATGCTAAGAGATATTTCTCTGTTCTCCTGTAGTCAAGGGCAAGAAGACCGTCTATATTCAGAAACTTTCTGTGCAGGACCACTACATCATCTACTGTGAAGGCCAGAAACATGGAAAGTCACATCGCAAGGGGAAACTCTTGGGTGAGGAGCCACAGAGATCCCATGTCCTGTCCATTGTCTCTGCTTCCAGTATCCATAAAGAGTCCATACTAGGCACTGGAGACTGGGAAGCCTCAGGGTACTGCCCAGGTAGTACATAAGATCCAAAGTGTGAAGTGGGTCAGGTGGGAGGGGACTGCCATATGTGACCCCTGGAAGCCTGACTACCCAGGAGATGTTCTCACCCCTGGAGTCGGCAAATGCCATTTCTAGGGGTCTCAGGTAACTGTCAGTCAATATGAAGATGACGAACCTGATCAGGGTATTGATGTATAAGTAGTATCCCCCAAGGTCAGGAGCAGCCCCATAAAATCCATTTCTTAGGGTTTCATTGCTGTGAAAAGACACCATGACCACAGCAACTCTTATTAAAAAAAACAAACATTTAACTGGGGCCGGCTTACAGTTCAGAGGTTCAGTTCATTGTCATTATGGTGGGACATGGCAGCCTAAAGGCAGTCATGGTGCTGGAGAAGGAGCTGAGAGTCCTACATCTTACTTGCAAGCAACAGGAAGTGTTCTGGGACACTGGGCATAGCTTGAGCATATATGAGACTTCAAAGCTCACCCCCACAGAGATATACTTCCTCCAGCAAGACCACACCTACTCCAAAAGTAATGCCACCTATGTGCCTATGTGCCACCTCCTAATAGTGCCACTCCCTATGAGTTTATGGGGCCTAATTACATTCAAATGACCACACTCTGAGATCTAGGGTCTGGAGACTCTTACTGGTCTGGAGAGTGACTCTGAAAGCCTCCAGGTTCACAAAGAGCCCCCAAGATCACTCTGTGTCTGGGAGTATCTACCTCAGAGCTGCTTGTCCACCGTCAGGGTCCTCTTCCCTCTTATCTTGACTCCAGGTTGAAAGCTCCATTGCTGGTCAATGCTTTTGACCTTTGTTACTGGTTCCCTCCAGAGCTCTGCATCACCACTGCCCTGTTCACCTGGCCCTCTCTCCACAGGGAGAACCCCTGATGAAAACCCAGAGGCCATGGAAGAATTTAAGAACTTTGCAAAGAGCAAGGGATTCCCACAGGAGAACATCGTTGTGCCTGAGCATAGGGGTGAGAGTGGGGATGCCCATGTCCCTTCCCCACCCCACCCGGTTTCTCCTCTTAGTCTTTCTGAGAGCACCTCATCTTTGTGTTTCTTTGTCTCCATTGTTCCTCACATCTCTGCATGTGCCTGTTTGCCTCTGGGTCCCTTATATGTTATTTGTGTATTTTTTACCTCCTCACAAACCCCACTGCTCTGTCATAAGGGCACCAGAGTCCAGCTTCAAGTCTTGGTTGTGGAAGGGTCTGAGCTGCAGGTGTGATGGGATCCTTACCCAGAGCTCCTTCTCACCCTGTTTTTTTCTTGGTTTCTACAGATCAGTGTATCCCTGAGAGTGACTAGGGTAAGTGGCCTCTTGGGAGGACTTCAGAAAAGTCTTGAGTCCTGGGTTCTGGAGGTGGAGGGTCCATGTGCTTTGATCCTTATCTCAAAGGGTCTACTAATATAATCCCTGGACTTTGCTTTATGCACAGTTATATCTCGCATACCCAGGGATGCTTGATATTTGACAAATCATGGGTGTGAGAGATAGCATCATTATTGTGCCCATGGTTACAGAGCAATGACTGTACAAATGCTTTAGAATAGAAGACCTCTGGCTAGTTCTTGCCACTCACCTCTATTCTCTTTGGCACAGTGACTAACCATGGATGCACTTGCTGGTCCTGCACCAACCCAGTTCTGAGACATCTTTGGACCTCCCCTTCCCTGGACCACTTTTCCTACCTTCACTACTGATCTTTCCTCCCAACTCAACTCTACCCACACCCAGTACCAGCTGACTCCTAATAAAGCTTTTCAGCATCATTCTGGCTCAGCCTCTCTGTAAAGGGCCTGCACTAGCTGCCTAAAAGCTCTGACAGAGTAGAGCCTTGTGGATGTTGGGGAAGATTTTGGGCTTAGCAAAAGCCAGTTCCTGAAGAGCATGGACTATACTTTTGTCAGGGTTCTCTAGAAAAAAGACATAATAGAATGAGTCTATGTAGTCAAACAAGGGATATCTCCTGATGGAAAACCAAAGAATCAAGTAGTCATTCAGTTCATGAGGCTGGATGTCTTCCTCAGAATCCTAAAAAGAAGGTTCTAATACCAGTGAAGAAATGAGTTTGCTGACAAGGGCCATCAGGCAAAAAGCAAGCACTCCCCTGTTCCATGTCCTTTATATAGGCTGCCACCAGAAGGTGTGACCCAGATTTAAGGTGGGTCATCCCACATCAAAAGATCTGGATTTAGGCTGGGCCTTCACACTTCAAATAATTCAAGAAAAATCCCTCACAGCTGTGTACAGGATCTTGAGTTTAATAGTCAAGTTGACAAGTAATAGCAATCACATCCATCTTGTAGAAACATTTTCAAGGCCCAACTGATCAGCCATGGCCCACGTGGCTTATCCCCATGGGCTACTGAAGTCACTCCTTATTATTACCTCTAGGTCTACCTGTTACAACGTACTTGTTTTCTGAGATTTGGTAAACAAATATTTGTATGTTCTTTTAAAAAAGTTTTTATTTTATTTGCATGTTTTCCTGCCTCTATGCGTATAAGGTGCCCAAGGAAGCCAGAAGAGAGCATTAGATCAGCAGAGCTAGTGTTACAAATGATTGTGAACCATCACACGGGTGCTGGCAACCAAACCTGGGTGCTCTGCCCAAGCAGTCAGCTCTCTTAACCACCGAGCCATCACTCCAACCTCTAATTAAATTTTCTTGGTGGATTGTTCCTGTTATTAATATGTGGTGGCCTTGTTTATTTTTTCTTTCTCATTTTGGCTTGAGACTACTTTATCAGAAGAAGCAGAAACACTTCTTGCTTGGTTTTGCCTTTTATTAACATGCATCCTAATTTATATCCCTTTACCTTCATGCTTCTTGCAACTGCAATAGTCAGACCATGCTTTCGCTTTCACCCTGTAGTTCGAGAGTTAAGACCCTTTCACACTTCAGGTTCCTATTGTGGAATTTTCGGATTCCTTCAGTTTTGTTATTCTTCTCTCTTTGTAAAAGATTTTTATTATGTTTATCGTGGATCTATGTGTGGTCATTTTCATATGTGTGGGTACCTGCAGAGGCAAGAAGGGAGTGTTGGAGCCCTTGGAGATGGAGGAGTTGCAGGTAGTTGTCAGCGTTTAATATGGGTGCTAGGAACATAATGTGGGTCCTATGAAGGGCAGTGCACATCTGTAACTGCTGAGTGGTCTTCTCAGATTCACGTTTGTTGCCTTTTTTGGAGGGGTTGGGTTATCATTTGTTTTTCTTTTCTTTGCCTTTTCCTAGCCCAGGTTTGTTTACTGTGTTGGACATGATGGGTGGATTCCTTCCTGGCTTTCCTTGGTTTACCTAGGCGTTTTTAAAATGAAGTTTATTCTAATGATTTTGAGATTAAGGCTGCCTATCTTCCTTCTCTGTACGCAGTATTCTTGAAAGTATCTTCTGTGTTTCATACTGAATGTTTGGGAATTGCTTTAGTGGTCTTTGTCTGTGTGTTTTATAATATAGCATTGCTGAATATTGTTTAAGGGTTTAGAATATATTATTTCATATTTCACTGGCTTTTGAGGCTTCTGATGAGAAGTTTAATGTCTTTCTGATGGGTTTTCCTTTAGTTGGCCTTTCTTTTTTCTTGCAGTTTTTAATCTTGTTTATTTGCTCTGTTGACTTACTATTTTAGCCATCATATGTTGGGGTGAGTTTCTTCTCTGACCACATGTATTTGAGATCCTAAATACCTCCTGTGGTGGTTTGAAAGAAAATGGCTTCCAGCGGGAGCAGCAGTATTAGAAGGTGTGGCTTTGTAGGAGGAAGTGTGTCACTGTAGAGGTGGGCTTTGAAGTCTCCTATGCTCAAGCTCTGCCCAGTGTCACAGTTCACTTCCTGTTGCCTGTGGATCAAGATGTAGAACTCTCAGCTCCTTCTCCAGCACCATGTCTGTCTGAATGCTGTCATGTCCCACCATAATGATAATGGGCCAAACCTTGGAAACCGTAAACTACCTGAAACTATATGTTTTACTAACCAAAAACTATGTTTTCCTTTGTAAAAGTTGTTATGGTTGGACTGTCTATTCACATCTCCTATGTCAGAATAGCTTATTTCCCTAGCTTGAAAGAATTTTGTACTGTGACTTTGTTACCCTCATTTTCTATGGGGTTCACTTGTATCTTAGTCACTCCTCTTTGCTCTGTGGATTCTCAGTTTCTTGATTGTGTCAGCGTTTTTCAGGGATGTTGCCTTGCTTGTTTATTTTATCCTTAATTATATCTGAATGTATATTTCTCCAACCTTTTCCTCAAGTCCTAAAGTTATTTCTCCTGGAAAAAGAAGGTCTAGTTTACCAGTGGTGATTTCTGCTGGGTTTTTTTTTTCTGATTTATTTTTATCTCCAGAATTACTGGTTGCTTTTCATCACAGTCTAATTTTGAACTTCTCACCCATGTTGTTGGCTTTGAATCTAGGTTGTGGATTTATTTCCTTACTTCATTCATTTGCTTATATGTACCATGTCGAAAGCTACTGATCATTTTTGCATGTACAGTTTTGAATTCTCATTTTGGTATTTCAACCATTTTAGTTTCTCTGGACTCTGATTGAGGGACTGTGTTTGTATTTGTGTGTGTGTGTGTGTGTGTGTGTGTGTGTGTGTGTGTGTGTGTGTGTGTGTGTGTGTGTAAACTGCTTATTAGTTGAAATGGATAACTCTTCAAGTTTTGTTTGGGGTTCTTCTTAGTGAGTTCTCTTCTCTTAAGGGCTCAAGCCCCAGTACTCTTCAAAGAGAAAAAAAAAAACTTGTCATGATATCAGCCATATGAAACTTTCTAGAAATAAGCTAAAACCAACGGAGGCCAATTACTATTCTACTACCAACCACAGAAAAGAAAGTGAGAAAAATGTTACAGAATAAGCTATGAAGTTAAAAATTATTTAGGGTAAAAATAGAACCTATGATTGAATGAAGGATGGCAGGGGCGGAACTAGGGGGTTGGAGTGCTAGATCCAAAAGCCCAAGGATCTGAGTTTGAATTCCTATAGCCCTTATAAAGAGCCAGATTAATAGCACAGAGGTCTACAATGCCAGTGTCCTATGGGGAGATGGAAGGTGGGGACAGATTCCCAGAGGCTTGCAGGATAGTTAAGCCTTTAGACCTCTCAGAAAGACTACAGAGAAACCCCATGTCACACAGGTTGGAGGCAAGGACACAAACTCTACACGGCTGTCCTCAGAACTCTACACACTGTATATGTGGTACACGGAGTTCTCACGACCACACACATAACTGATACAAAAACAAATGAATGGTAGATAAATACCTAATTATAGGTAGGTAGATAAAAGAAGGAGAAAATGCTATAAAATACTGAGGAAATCAGAAGGAATTAAAACTATCTCTTTATACCACAAAGTAAAATGTATGAATAAAATAAGGTAAACATAATAATTAAGAGGAAAACAGGACAGGCACACCAGTGCCAACTGGACCGGAGACCCTTCATCTGGTAACTGATGGAAGCAGATGCAGAGATTCACAGCCAAGCACCAGGAGGAGCTCCAGCAGCCCAGTCAAAGGGAGGGATTATATAAGCAAGGAGGTGGGGCCAAGATCATGATGGGGGAAATCTACAGAGACAAATGTGCTGATATATTGTATATTTGATAAAATTAGTCTGGAACATCAGAGGACAGAGTCACCTCTCCAGCCCTTTTGTTTGCCCATTTTTACTCAAAACAATAAACAAACAAAACAAAAATGCTGGAGACGTGGCTCTGTCCTCTGATGTTCCAAACTAATTTTATTAAATATACAATATATCAACACAGACAACTGAGCTCATGGAAACTCATGAACTTTAAACCAACAGCTGTGGAGCCTGCATTGGACTGAACTAGGCCCTCTGCATGAGGGAGATAGTTGTTTATCTTAGTCTTTTTAAGAGGCTCCTGGGAGTGGAATCAGGATTAATCCCTGGTACATGAGCTGGCTTTTTGGAGCCCATTACCTAAAATGAGATGCTATGGGGATATTTTCAAATATAATAAAAACAGATGGAGATATCAGAGGACAGAGCCACCTCCTCCTGTCTTTTCTTTGTTTTTGTTTTTTTCAAACAGAGTTTTCTGTGTAACAGTCCTAGCTGTCCTGGAACTTGCTTTGAAGACCAGGCTGGCTTTGAACTCACAGAGATTCTCTTGTCTCTGCTTCCCAAGTGCTGGGACTAACAGTGTAAGCCATGGCCTTTTCTGCCTGCTCTGTCTTTCTATGTCTACCTTAAATACTTTCTTCACTCAGTTAAGGCATGGTCCCACCACTGCCTGCCTGGGAGCCTGGAACTCCTTCTGTAAACTAAAATGACCTCAAACTCAGATTGGATTAAGGGCGTAGGTCACCACTCCCAGGATATTCCCTGTGCTGGGATTAAAGGTGTGAGTTACCAGGTCTGATCCTCCTAGACTGACTGTGGGTGGATCCCTCTGATATCTCCGGATGTTTTTACTATATTTGATGCAGAAGGAAGAGGCTTGGTCCTGCCTCAGTGGGCAGGTACATTCATACCAGGCTTTGCTGACCTCCTATGGGAGGTATTACCCTTTTGGGGGAGGGTGGGGGGAGCAGGAAGAAGAATGGGAGGGGGGAACTGCAACTGGTCTATTAAGTGAATAAAACAATTTCTTAAATAAAAAAATTGGAAAATGAAAAAGAAAAAAGGAAACCTTGCAAAAACATACACAGAGAAAGTATAATAAAAAAGAAAACCAGAAAGGACAAAACAATTTTAATAACAAACTAGAAGTGCCTTTTGGGGTTCCTAACTTTGGAATTGTTGAAAAGATCATCTTCCACAGTGTCCATTCTGGTGCTGAGTCTGCACCCATCCCAGGATACCTATCTTAGAGAGCTACCTTTATATTAGAGCTTGCTTTTGTGTGCCTGAAGCCACTATCGCTGCAACAGACAAATTCTCACTTGCTCCAGGTACTCCTGTTTGCACATCTGAGGTGGCTGATGTCAAAGCCACAGTCTCTTATGCATGCACGGTGTAGTGGCCAAAGGCTAACCCTTCAGTGAGAGCTCTGCTAGAGACCAGTCAACACCCTGGGGGCCGAGGACACCGAGCATGATGCTTTAGAAGTGTTCTTGATTCCACCCATGGAAATCATGGAGGTGAGAGCTGGCCCGGAATCTGAACCACCTATTAACTCAGATGCAACCTTCAGAATTCTACTCAATTGACAGCATAGGCCCTTTGTCACAGAAGACGGCCTGGGTGTCTGGCAACATTCTGCAGTTAATAATCCTTAGGCTAAGGATAAGGTCCTGGATATTCCCAGGTTTTTCTCTTTTACGCCGTCACACAGGCAGCTCTGGTCTCTGCTTCTTGTAGGACCTGGTCAGGTCTCGGAGTCTTCTTGACAGCTTGGCTTGTCTCAGACTTTGCTTACTCTGGCAGAGAAGGGCCGAGACAGTTTCAGCGATTTCCTGAAGCTATTTTGCCTTGATTATCTTCCTGTTGAAAGAGTGATGGAATGGGTCAGTCTTGGTAGAAATGATTACATAAACTGTCTAAGATATAGTTCTTAGATAGCCGAGCACTTGAACTCAGGGGCACTGGAACGTCTCCTGAGGTAGAAGCTCTGATCCCTGGGATGGCTCTGCATTCCTGACCGCCCTGGCTTTCACTTTTTGAACTCTGGGCCCCTCCATTCAAGAAGTCTCACCTTTTTGATAGCAACAGAGACCTGGGCCCACTCCTCTGGGCTGCTCTGGTTGCCCCTGAAGCTCTGTGGCTGTCAGTCATTAGGGTCAGGCCTCTTCCATGCATCCCCTCAGCAGCTTCCTCTATCGCCCACACTTTGGCCACTCTGTGCTGTGAATATGGCCTGGGAACCACAACTCCCAGATGCTCCTGTTAAAGTAAGGGAGTGGCCAGCGCCGCCCCTGAAAGGAATCTCAGATCTTCAACTCACAACTGCTAGGTGACTTTGAGATGCGTGTGGGAGACTGTGTTTTTTGCTCATTCTAATTTGCCAGATGGTTTCTGTAAAGTCTTCATAATATCACCCTTTCCTGCCTCTAGGTAGAACCTGAAGTAATTAACACCAAGCTCGTTCCTCTCCTGTGGGTAATATGTTCTCTGTTACCCACGCCTCACCCTGTTCTTCTCTCCTCCCTCTCTCCCTCCCTCTCCTTTCCTCTTTCTTACCCGCCCCTCTTCTTCAGCCCCTCCCCTTCTCCCAGTCTTTCCCATCAAGAAAACATTTTGTGTGTAACATCTGCCGGGGAGAGCTCCAGGAAACTACATACTCTTGAGAAGTTCAAAGATGGCTGGATCGTACCACCTGACCCAAGAACTCAAGTCTTGGCTAACAGGTTATGAAATTGAGAGGGCCTCACAATGGCCAAGATGATTGTGTCCACCTACCCTCCATGTCAGAGGACTCTGGCCAGCTGGAGCACGTAGAGCATGGCTCTGGAAGGCCTTGCCCTTCCCCCATCCCCTCTGCATTGCTAAAATTCATCAGGTGACATTTCTTAAGCTAGTCAACAAGGTCTGTCCCTTACTTGTCAACTTCCTGCTCCTGAGGCTGACTACCAAGGTCCAGCTACCAAAATATGAAGTCCAGCAGTCAAAAGCCCCCTTTGATTCACCTAGTGAAGATGCCCACTCAAAACACCTCACCACATCCTAGGGCAGGTCACCTAATGAAGATGCCCACTCAAAACACCTCACCACATCCTAGGGCAGGTCACCTAATGAAGATGCCCACTCAAAACACCTCACCACATCCTAGCCCAGGTCACCTAATGAAGATGCCCACTCAAAACACCTCACCACATCCTAGGCTAGGTCACCTAATGAAGATGCCCACTCAAAACACATCACCACATCCTAGCCCAGGTCACCTAATGAAGATGCCCACTCAAAACACATCACCACATTCTATCCCAGGTCACCTAATAAAGATGCCCACTCAAAACACATCACCACATCCTAGCCCATCTTAACACAGACCTCCCTTCTTCTCCCCTTAAAAATGACACCTGTGAAGTCATTTACTGAAGTTTTTCTGTCAGTCAAAAGCAGCCGATTTAACTTTTCTTAAAGGATCTCTGTGAAAACAGGTGTTTGCTGTGGTCTGTGCCTAATCAGGAGTCTGGGAGGGAAACCCTGCTGTGTGGGTGGGGTGTCTCCTTCACCATGTGTTGAGAGACATACCTCAAGGAGATGAGGTTAGGAGGGGGCACCTTTCAGAGGTGCAGGCCTCATAGGCAGAATTAGTGATTTGAGACCAGCAGAGGGGACCAGGGTTCTTCCCTTCCCCCATGTAAGGACACAGTGGTTCACAGCCACTTGAGAACCAGAAAGTAGACCCTCAGCAAATGGGCCAGCTTCTTGACCTTGGCTCCCCAGGCTCTGAAACTGTCAAATCCATGTCTCTTTATAGCCACACAGCCTGTGTTGTTTTGCTCTTGTAGCCAAGTTCACCTCTGAGGAAGCACTCCCAGAGTGCCCTGCTGACTGCCCTCAGCCAGAGGTTCACAGGGCACAAGACCGGGAATGAGACAGGTTGGAACTAATTACTAATGAGCAATGTGGAGAAAGTTCACAGAAGGCTCCACAACACTGACTGTGATTCTCCAGCGTGGTCAAAACCTAAACCAGAGACTTCCAGATGGATGGAGGCTGAGAAGATGGCTTTATTGGTCCTGGTGGAGAAAAGTTGGAATAAGAAAGTGTGTGTGTGTGTGTGTGTGTGTGTGTGAGAGAGAGAGAGAGAGAGAGAGAGAGAGAGAGAGAGAGAGAGAGAGAGAGAGAGAGAGAGAGAGAGAGATCCTGTCACACAGAAAGAGAGGGCCATCTTTAGACATCTATAGAAACAGTGACAGGGCAGTTGGGATGAAGTAGAGACAGATAAAACATCCAGAGGCAGAGCCGAGCCCCGCCCCAGCGAGCCCCGCCCCAGCGAGCCCCGCCCCAGCTCTGATGCCCCTGTTGGGGGAAGAGGCAGAGCCCCAGCCCAAGGGAAGCAGGTGGCCCTGGTGCAAAGAGCCACAGGACAAGCTCACAGCTCACACAGCTTCAAATCTAGCTGCTAATCTTGTGGAGAACAGTCACTTTTCTGGCCAGGTGGGTGGGCTGTGGAGAGCAGTGTCCCAGCTCTGAGGGCTATGGCCAGGAGCCGTCCCACGAGGGAACCTGTTCTGTAAACCTGATCTGCCTTGGAGCCCAACAACAGGGAACCATCACAATTCAGGAATCTGAATTTCACCTGCCACACAGCTCCAGGGTGAGAGCTTGGGAGGCAGCTATGGACAGTGGGCAGCTGGTATTGAGAAGCCAAAAGGCCCAACTGGCAGGAAGCTGGGTCCAGGCAGTGAAGTGCATGGGAAAAGGGACTCCCACCCTGGCTGCCTGGGGCTGACCTGATAACTGAATAGAGTCTAACAGCCCTGAACCTGAGGTGACCAGTGTGTCCACGCCTAGCCTTGAGTGTCCCTCTGTGGACTCTGAGATCCCTGATGCTTCAGTGGCCATACTCTGCCTCCCAGCCACAGCCTCCAGTTTAGTGGACTTTGAAGGTAGGAAGACAGGTCCACCTGTACAGATCTCAGCACTGAGGCTGCTCCTTCCACTCCCAACACACTTGGGAGACAGGCCCCTCCCCTCCTGGGTGAAGGACCTGAGGAAGCTCAGGATAAGGGGTCAGAGGGCCTGCCCAGCACACTGACTGCAAAGCCACGTGTGGCCAGCAGAGGCCCTTGGTAGGCTAGGGAGAAGTAGCAAAGTGAAGACAGTTCCTGTGTTCATCTGTCCCATGTATGGTAGGAGAGACCAGTCCACAAGGTCAGCTGACCCCTACACCCCTACACCTGGCCATCTCCAAATTCACAGGACACAAAAGAAGACACACTGCTGCTTTGGGTCCCTAATGTTCTCATCCTTTTAACCCTCTTCATACATTCGATTTTCTTTTTTCATGATTACATAATTTTTTGTGTCTCCCAGACCACCTATCTCAGACCCCATCTATCTGTATTTTTCTAGTGTAGTTTTAGCAGTCTTTTGACTGTACTGTGTTGGATTTAATTCTATTTGTCAAACTGAGTTGTGTTAGTCTGCGTGCACACACACACATATACACACACATGCACACATATACATACACACATACACATGCACAAATACACACACACATACACACATGCACACACACATGCACACACACACACACACACACACACACACACACACACACACAGTCTGCCTCGAGTACATTCTCCCTTTACTCAGTTATTTTGAACCCGTTTGCCCCTCCACTTTCACTTTCTTGTCATCTGTATCTAGATGGTTTCATGTATTTGCCAAATCTAGGACCCAGAAGGGAAATGTGATGTTTGTCCTAATCACCAGTGGCATTCATTTCCTTCTGCAGGTGATACAATTTTCTTTTCCTTAGCTGAAAAAAAAAAAAAAACCCAGTGTTTCTATAAAGCATGTTTCCTTCCTTCACAGTTGACGGACACCTTGATGGCCCACATTAGCCATTGGGATGTTCCCTGCAGCAAACTGTAAATCACCCTGTGATCTTTGGGGGGTAAATACTCAAGAGCAGATTTTGGGGCCTATGCTGCTGTTTCTTCTTGTTTGAGGTTATCTTTTTGAGGAGCCCAACAGTGACTCCAGCAGTCAAGGACCCCTCCCTTTGAGCACATATGCCTCTTCACTGTTACCTGTCTCTGTGGTGACTGCCATCCTGCAAGGGTGAGATGGCACAGATTGTCCCGACCTGTGGGACCTCAACGGGGTCCCTGTCACCTGTAGGGAGAGAATTGGGGGGGGGGGGAGAAGGGGCAGAAGAATGACTGCAAGACAAGTCTCTGTTCAAGTGGTCTGTCTTTATTATTTCCAGGCTGCTTATATAAGCTTTTGCAGGGCTTATAGGGGGAAGGGAGGGCTAGTGAGGGGGCAAAGCTGTGAGCCAAGGTCAGTGTGTTAGGCAATTATGAGTCAATGGTCAGTGGGTTCCCTTGTGGCTTTTCCAAGGACTGTCTTGATCTAAAGAATGCTGTCCTATCTGAAGAATGACAAAGAAGGGAATTCTTTAGTTGACTCTTGGCTAGTGAACCAGCTCCTGACAACAGATGTCATTTTTGTTTGTATTTTTTTTTTCTACTGCTGGCAATGCTGAATATTTTTCGTGTGTTTATCGCTGATTTGAACTCCATCTTTTGAGAACTTTCTGGTCATTTTGTTAGCTCCGTTGTTGGTTGGTTTGTTTGATTTTTTCTTATTTAGTATCTTGAGGTTTTCATAGCCTAGATCTGGTTGTCAACCTGTGGACCACGGCCCACTTAGAGTCACATACTACCTACTTATATTATGATTCACAACAGTAGCAAAATTATAATTATGAACTAGCAACAAGGTAATTGTATGGTTAGGAGTCACCAGAACATGAGGACTGTATCAAAGGGTCACAGCATTAGGGAGGCTGAGAAATAGTCTATATTAATCCTCTTTTAGATACACAGCTAACAGAGGATTTCTCCTCTTGTAAGGCTGTCTTCATCAGCTGTTTCCTTTGCTGTAAGGACCTTTTAATATCTCAAAGTCCCATTTTGCCAAGTTTTTGGCACTATTTCTTGAGAGATAGGAGTCCCATTCAGAAAGCCTTTGCCTCTGCAGATACATTGAAATGTTTCCCCTGAAATTCCTGGTTTAGAATTTCAGGTCTTACTTTAAGGCCTTTATATATTTGGTGCTGTTTTTGTACAGGGTGAGATAGAGGGTTTGAGCTTAGTTCTTCTACACGTGAATATCCAGCACTGTTGAAGAGGCTGTCTTCTTCAATGTATATATTTTTAAGCTTTGTCAAAACTCAGGTGGCTGTTAACGGCATAGATTTATATCTGGTTATTCTCTTCTGTTTAATCTGTGTGTCTGTGGGTCTGCGGGTCTGCAGGTCCTAAACCTTGAGGTTAGGCCCAAAAGTCTGGGCCAGAAGCCAAATACTACAAATGGCAGCACAACGTGGGTAAAATTACCCATATAAAGCCATAGAAAGCTTAAAAAACAGTCTGGAGCAAAGGAACTGAAGCCCAAAGCAGCTTCTGAGTGTGTCTCTGAAGTGGCCCTCGGTAAAGAGACTGAGTGGTTTATGGAATTAAATTATAAAATGGTGTGTTTGTTACATGCAACTTAAGGTGAACCAGGCCAGTTTCTGAGTCTAGATGTAAGCAAAGAGCTCTGTCTGGTGAATTTAAGGTTTCTGTTCATAAGGACAAAAAGAGAAGAGAATCAAAGATGGCTTCCTAGTGGTGATATTTTCTTGGATCAGCTCTGTTTGCCGGAGGCAAAGTGAGGCTTGGCTTTTTGAAGAGAAGGTTCCTGATTCAGCCTTAGAGGCAAAACACTTGTGGTGTTTTTTTTGTTTTTTTTTTTTTTTTTTTTTTTAAGAGGCGCTGCTGCCTAATACTTAAATGGAGTTAATGAGCAGCAGATGGCAAAGCTTGATTTGGTAATTGTATGTACCCTAAAATTCCCCAGAGTACCTGGGTTAAAAAGATAAATTCTATGAAGTTAGACTAGGAGCTGGGTGGAGCCATCCACCCATCCTACCAACCTTAAATCCTGGCAGATTAAAGTTGTGTTCAGAAATAGAAAGAAATAGTAGAATCCTTGACAGACTAAAGGTGTGGTCAGAAACAGAAAGAAATAGAAGAATCTGGATGGAGTCAATCACCCTAGCCAAGCAAAGGTATGGTCAGAGACAAAAAGTTAAGAAATAAATATACAGTAAAGACAGTTTTTGTAAAAAGTCTAAGTGGTTTAGAGTGTGTTGAAAAAATATATATATACACATAGGCTTAGAGAAAGAAGAGAAAAGGTAAAGAAAGCCCTTAAAAAAGAAATAGAGTAAAATAAATAAATAAAAATAAATAAATAAGCCACATAAAGATGGAAAAAACAAAGAATGTCTGGATACTGTATGTTATTGTCTTATGTTTAAGCTTCTTGACTGAAAATGAAATAGTAAAAGCTGCTAAAAGACAGTTGATTATAAATGCTGTTAGAATAATTCAACCTATATATTTTGTAAATGAGTTTACTTTAAAACTGAAATCCAAAGATATGCTACTTTGGAGAAGAGGTTTTCTTTTTATTTCCACAGGAAATGAGAGGCTGTGGATTTATTCCTGGATAAAGAACATAAAGTTTGATAGAGGAAGACCCCTGAAAATCTCCAATGGAAATGGATGAACCAGATGATTCAGCATTTCAGAGCACCTCTGTGAAGTTTCCTGAGCTCTGTATCCAGAACAATTTCAAGGAGACTGGCTGAGATGACCCAGTCTTACAGAGTATTCCACTAAAGACTTGTGCATAATCCTAAATTTTTCTTTGGATTCCTATGGGATTTCCAGCGTCCCCATTCAACAGGAAGTAGCCTAGAGAACGACGCCCACATTCCCAAAACATGGATTATGGATGTTTGTGTTTATTTACAGTGTTGTTTATAAGTTGTTATAGATAAGGGGGGAGAGAATATTAGATTTGGAGTTCTTTTTGTTTTAAAAGGAGAAAAGGGGATATGTAGGGGTATTGTGTTGTTTCATGGTAAACAATTGTCCCACCTACTGGTTTAATAAAAAGCACTGACGGGCCAAAGAAAGGCAGGAAGTGGGGCGGGGCTACCAGACTAAAAACTCTGAGAACAGCAAGCAGCAGCAGAACGCCAGAGAGAAGCCGCAAGAAGCAGAGGACAACCATGCTGCTGTGAGAAAAGTTAGGCCCAAAAGTCTGGGCCAGAAACCAAATACTACAAAGGTCCCCTATGCAAATTAGCCTGGCCTCAGACTCCTTAGAAATCTACTGGCCTCTACATTATAACTGGAACTAAAGGCCTGGAAAACCATACTCACTCACCCTTAGTATCTTTAAATTCTTCTTTAATGTTTAAAATTTTAGAATGTACAGGTCTTTCATTTTCTTACTTAGGTTTATTCCAAACTATTTTTTTTTAAGATTTAAAAATTTATGTTGATGAGTGTTTTGTTTGCATGAATATGTGTGCACCACCTGTGTGTGGTTCCCCTGAGGTCAGAAAAAGGTATCAGATCCCCTGGAACTGGAGTTATAGATGGTTGTAAGGCAGTATGAGGGTGCTGGGAACTGAATCAAGGTCCTCTGCAAGAGTAACATGTGCTCTTAACTGCCGAGCTATCTATCTAGCATCCCACAAAGTAATATTTGAAGAAATTGTGAATGGGATAATTTTGAAATATATTGTAAAATATTTCAAAATCAAGAAGATATGTATAAATTTTAGACCCACAGGACCTACCAAAACTAAACAAGAGTAAAAACAGGACTTTAGTAAATTTATAATGGGCAGCAGTGTCCAAACAGTAATAGTCTCCAAACAAAGAAGAGCCCAGGACAGGAAGGATTCACTGCTAAAAATTCTACCGAACAGTTCAAAAGAATTGGCCTGGTGCTTTTCATCCTAGACCATAAGCCAGAGGGAGAAGTAATGTTTCCAACTTCATTCTATAAAACTGTATCATTTTGATATTAAGGAACTATAACAAGAAAGCTATAGATATACTTCTCTGTTGACCATAGATACAAAAATTCTCAATAAAATATTTGCAAACTGAACTCAACAACATTAGATGTTTAGGTAGCATGACCAAGCTGGCTTTATTTTAGCAATGCGAGCATATACACAAATTAGCAATTGTGACCCAACACCAAACTTTAGGACAGATACCATATGATCGTTGCCATAGATGCTGAGGAGGCTTCCAGCATTATTTCACAATAAAAGCCTTGAAGAAACTAGAAACTGAAAGAACATACCTCGCCATAATAAAGGCCATATGTGAAACACCTGTAGCCAATCAGGAAGGAACTGAAGTACTGTTATTCAATCTAGAGCTTGAAGTCTCAACCATAGCAATAAGGCAGGAAAGTAAATAAAAAGTATATAAACAAGAAAGGAGGAAGTTAAGATCCTTATATGCACATTATATTGCTTTGTATTAAATTCACCAGGGAACTCAAAGATATGATTAAAAAAAATCTTTCAGAAAAGTAATAGAATATAAAATCAACATGAAAAATTATTAGCTTTTGTACATTGAATAACAATAACAAATATGCAATAAAACCACAAAAATGTTGAAATAATATCAGCCAAAGAAGAAGAAGGAGGAGGAGGAGCAGGAGGAAGAGCAGGAGGAGGAGCAGGAGGAGGAGCAGGAGGAAGAGCAGGAGGAGGAGCAGGAGGAGGAGGAACAGGAGGAGAAGGAGCAGGAGGAAGAGCAGGAGGAGGAACAGGAGGAGGAGGAGGAGGAACAGGAGGAGGAGCAGGAGGAGGAGCAGGAGGAGGAGCAGGAGGAGGAGCAGGAGGAAGAGCAGGAGGAGGAGCAGGAGGAGGAGGAACAGGAGGAGGAGCAGGAGGAGGAGGAGCAGGAGGAGGAGGAGCAGGAGGAGGAGGAGCAGGAGGAGGAGGAGCAGGAGGAGGAGGAGCAGGAGGAGGAGCAGGAGGAAGAGCAGGAGGAGGAGCAGGAGGAGGAGGAGGAACAGGAGTAGCAGGAGGAGGAGCAGGAGGAGGAGCAGGAGGAGGAGGAGCAGGAGGAGGAGGAGCAGGAGGAGGAGGAGCAGGAGGAGGAGCAGGAGGAAGAGCAGGAGGAGGAGCAGGAGGAGGAGCAGGAGGAGGAGGAGCAGGAGGAGGAGCAGGAGGAGCAGCAGGAGGAGGAGCAGGAGGAGGAGCAGGAGGAGGAGCAGGAGGAGGAGGAGCAGGAGGAGGAGCAGGAGGAGGAGCAGGAGGAGGAGGAGCAGGAGGAGGAGGAGCAGGAGGAGGAGGAGCAGGAGGAGGAGCAGGAGGAAGAGCAGGAGGAGGAGCAGGAGGAGGAGCAGGAGGAGGAGCAGGAGGAAGAGCAGGAGGAGGAGCAGGAGGAGGAGCAGGAGGAGGAGCAGGAGGAGGAGCAGGAGGAGGAGGAGCAGGAGGAGGAGCAGGAGGAGGAGGAGCAGGAGGAGGAGCAGGAGGAGGAAAGCAATATCCTAAGGAATAAATTTAGCAAAGGAGGTATAAAAATTAAATTTTTATAGAAACTATAAAGCATGAATGAAATTGAGGAAATGTAATGAAAGTACACCTATGTTCATGGGTTTGGGGTTCAATATTATGAAAATGGTCCTATTACCAAAAGCAAGATTCAGCTTCAATACAAATTTCTGTCAAAAGTCAAATGTCACAGAAACAGAAAAAAAAATCCTAAAATTCATGTAGAAACACAAAAGATCCTAAGTAACCAAGAAATCCTGAGTAGAAACCGCAATGCTGGAGGTGTTGTGGTACCTGGTTTTAAACTATACTACGGGACTGCAGTTGCAGTAACAAATATCATGGTACTAGAGCAGAAATAGATACAGCACTCAGTGTGATAAAAACGCAGGGCACAGATTCAAACAGGCATAGCCGTGGCCACCTAACTTTTGACAAACATGCTCAAGGCACACAATGGAGAGAAGCCAATCTGTTCAACTGTGTTAGGGAAACACATAACCACACATAGAAGACAGAAACTGGACCTTGGTTATTACCCTGTACAAACATCAACCTGAATGAGTCAAAAACCTTAATGTCTGACCTGAACCTTCTAGATAAAAAAGAAAAAGAAAAAAAACCCACTTCAAGATACAGGATATAGGCAGAGAAAAGGGCTTCCTGGATAGGACTGAAATTGCACAGGAAATAATCCCAAGACCAATGGAACTGTGTGAAATTAAAATTCTTCTTTCTGCACAGCCAAGGAAATAATCAGCAGAGTCAGAAACGACCCGCTGGAGGGGAGGAAATCTTTGCCAGCTGTACATACAACGAAGGGATGACGTACAGAATACATACAGTACTTAAAACATTTAACACTGAACAACTCATCCAACCAATAAATGAGCAGATGAGTTGAATGAGTTTTCAAAACAACAGAATACATCATTTACAATATATGAAACAATGTTTTGACTTTGTTTGCCAGGTCACACAAATAAAGATGCAAATAAAGACAACAGTGGGGCCATCTCAATTCAGAATGGCAGCCATTAAGAAAGTAGGACCTGGGGGAAATAGCCCCTATGCATTGTTGATGGGAATAGAATCCAGGGAAGCCACTATAAAAACCAGGCAGAGGCTCCTCAGAAAACTGAAAACAGGCCAGTGAATGATCCAGCTATGACGCTCCTGAGTTTATACCCCAAAGATTAGTTGATCCTACAGAGACATCTACACATCTGTGTTGGTTGCTATGTTCACAATAGCCGAGATGCAGAATCAGCTTAGATGCCCAGGACGAACAGATAAAGAAAACGCCATGTGTGAGCAGTGGAGTTTTGTTTTGTCATAAAAACAAAAGGCAGTTTGCAGGGAAAGAGACAAAGTAAGAATGAGGCATGACAGCTTTTAGGCACAGGGCTTTGTTTTGGAGAGGGCCAGGCTTTAGAGCTAGACAAAGATAAACTGGGCGTGGTGGTGCATGCCTTTACTCCCAGCCTGGCAGAGGCAGGGTCAGGGCAGAGCCAGAGCAGGAGCAAGCAGGGTGGGGTAGGGCGGGCAGACGGGGCCAGAGCAGGGACAGAGGGCAGATGCATCTCTGTGACTTCCAGGTCAGAGGTCAACCTCAGATTTCTCTGACTTTGTACTTAGCAGTTAGACTAGCTGGCCAGGGGGCCCCTCCCCAGTGCTGGGATTGCACACATACCTTGAGTTTTTCATGGCTCACAACACATAAACATAAAATTTTATTCAGACACACACACACATACACACAAAACAAAAGTAATCAATTTAAAAATATTTTAGGTTCCCTGTTAATTGTTTCAAGTCTTTAAGAGGATAACAGAAATAATGCTTGGGGCTACATTTCTAAAAATTATTCCATTAATTTTTTTTGAGATTATACTATAATTACATCATTTCCCTCATTCCTTAAAATACCTCCCATATAGTCCGGCCTGCTCTTTTACAAATTCATAGTCTTTTTTTCATTAAGTGTTGATACACACACACACACACACACACACACACACACACACACACACATATATATATATATATATATATATATATATATAAGAATATATTTTATATAGGTTCATAGGTACAGCCTGTCCAGTCTGCATACTGTTCATTGTGTGTATCTTTCCAGGGCTGACCAGTGGATTTTGGATAACAAATTATTATGTTGTTCTTTGGGGAAGACTATTTCTCCTGTTCCCAACATCTTGTAGTTCTTGGAGGTCACTTGTTTGTCTCCAACCTCTTTATCATGTCTATTATTGTTTGCTTCTACGGCTCATATTTACAGTCATGTTGACAAGACTTTATAGGGCAGCTTCTGATATCCTTAGGAGACACAGTCTCACAACAAACTCCCTGATTGACTCTTGTAAACTTTTTGGCTGGAATCTTGAATATACATGTTGAGATATAATTTGAGAGCCATCAAGACAATACCTGTAGCTAATACTAAATAGCAACTCTCCTTGAGAATTAGCTATGTTTTACTTTTTCCTTGAGTGTCTAGGCCTTTGCCCCTGTGTTTATAGCATAGGTGTAAACATCATCTAATAGGAAACCCTGACTGTGCTTTGAGAAGCCCATTCCACATCTGCAGTGCCTGGTTCTCTTGAACAACTCTCTTTCTCTTTAAACCAATCACCAACTCTGCCTCATACTCACTCATCCTGAAATTCTTCTCTGCGTAGAAGCCATGAAGCCATATTTGGCCTGAGTCAAGGGTTCCAGATAGAGGGACCCCAGGCTGCCCTGGTGGCAGCTCAGAGCTGTGCTGTGCCCCCATCTCTGCCATGACAGTCTATGTGATTGTAGCCACCTGGCATGTCTTCAGCCATCTATAGTTTGGTTTCCCCCTGTAAAAACATTTACAACCAAGCTAGTGAAAGGGCCTCAGGTGAGCACTTTCTCTTCAAGAAAATTAGTTTGCCATTACGTGTTTGCTTTTGCTGGTTACGGTTAGCATTTTTCTAAATGCTTTGGTGTTTCCTATTGACATTCTGAGGCTGTGCAGCTTCAAACAGCCTAGTATACAGTACTTAGATGCTAAGCACCATCCACAGGACAGAATTAAACTGAAGAACAGACTTTAGGAAAACTGGCCAGCTGTGGTGGTTCATTCAACTGCCAGCCTGATGGAAATCACCAGGGAAAACAGCTTCTGAGCATGCCTGTGGGGGATTGATTAGGTTAGATGAGGCAGGTTTAACTGTCCACTGTGGGTGGATCCATTCTCTGGGCTGGGATTATGGGCTGTATAAAAAGAAAAAGCATGCAGAACAAGAACATTCATCAACCTAGCCTGCTTTAATTTTTATTTTATTATTTCTTTTCTGTGCCTGTGTGTGTGTGTGTGTGTGTGCGCGCACATGTGTGTGTGTATATACATGTGCCTCCGTGCATGTGTGTATGTTTATGTGTGTGTATGTATATGTGTGTGTGTATATATGTGTGTCTCTGTGCGTATGTGTATGTGTGTGTATGTGTGTGTGTGTGTGTGTGTATGTGTGTGTGTGTGCTGGTGTGTTCAGATGACATGACCATAGTGTAAAGGTCAGATGACAACATTCAGGAACCAAGTCCCTCCTTCCACCATGTGAGTCAGGAGGACTGAACTCAGGTCAGGCTGGTGACAAGCTGGTTTACCCTCTGAGCCATCTGGTTGGCTCAGTCTGTGTTGCTTGACTGTGGATTCGATGTGACCGGCTTCTGGAAGCTGCTGCCACCTTGGATTCCTCTTCATGATTGACTGGAGATCTGAAACTGTGAGCCTAACCCTTCCTTAGGGTGCTTTTCCAGAGTATTTGAACAGAACAACAGAAAAGTAACAAACTAGTCTAAAGGTCGTGTCCTTGAGAGCCTCTAGTTGCTGAAGTGTGGTTGAGAACAACAGCCATTGGTACCAGCAGGGTCAGTCTGTGAGAAAAAACACACTTGCTGTACACGGCCTGACCACTTGACTCAGGGCCCACAATTCAGGGAAAACTGGAAAGAAAGCTGCCTCTGTGAGTGGTATCAGGACCTCCACACCAAGGCCAAGGCTTGTGCAGACCTGCATAAACACAGGTCGGCTCTACTTTGCTATCTGCCCAGACCATAACATCTGGTCAGACCAACTGAACAAGTTCATCTAAGTGACGAGGGGCCAGCAAACCACAGTAACCCACAAGATGGTTGGATGGTCGGTCAGTGATGCCTTCAAAGAAAATGGTTCAGAATTCAAGAAGACGTTGTCCCTGACAAGATGGCATCCCTAGTTCTTCCCCTCCAGCAGCACTTAAGCCCAAGAAGGTTCAGGAAGGGCTCCAGTGTGGGGAGCTGACAGAGAAGCAGGACACCTCTTCACTTTGTGACCTGCTGGCATTCTGCTTGTTCCTCCTGGACACAGTCACAGCTCTCACACCATGTTCACAGAATCAAGACTGATCCCTCAGTCCTGAGAAGAGGGAGGAGGTGGGAATAATGTAATGTGGAGTCAGATTGCAATCTCTACATACTTTAGCTTGAATTAGAAATCCTGGTCACTGATTACAAAAGGGAACAATGTCAAGTATTTGAGTTTGGGATAGTTCTAGGGCTCATGGTTAAAACCATGTGTAGTTCATGTCTGAAGCAAAGAGAGAGCCTGGTATGTAGAACCCAGCTTGGCCTGGCCCTGCCCTCCAAAATATCCTGAATGCCTGGGACCCCACCAGCAGCAGCAGGGTTGCCCCACCTTAGGAACACCCAGTAGCTCCCAGCAAGAACTAGGTTCAGATAGGAAAGGAATTCAGAGAGAAGAGTGAATCAGGTGACCTTAGACTAAGGGTCACAGAGCTGAAGGGCATTAGCCTGAGCACCAACAACCCCTCAGGAAAAGGTAACATGCTGTACAGCCAGCTTCCACTGGGGTATGCACTTTGAGGCTGTGTTGATCATCACGGGTAGGGGGCATCTTCTCCTCACTGTGGCCACCATGTACCTATTGGGCAGAGAACGCCCAAACCCTGATCCTGGGGCAAACTGGGTGGGGTGCTTGAGTAGGGTACTGCTCTGGCTGCCTCTGTCTTTCCTGAGGAAGATGAGGGAGGAGCTAGCCACCCTTGCTCTGCCCTGTAACTGAGCCCAGCTTCTCAGGGAGAGCCTCCAAGCAGTCAACTAAGTTGGGCAGGAGCAGAATCCCTGAGGTGACAATCACATTGTCCAAAGCCCTAATGACTCCTCACATCCTTGCCTCCACAGGGGCTCCTCAGACTCCTGCCAGGGTCCAGACTGACAGCCAGGGCCTCACCAAATGAGGGCTCCTAAGATCTCACATGACTCTCCAGGACAGTCAGATGCTATGCTCCTTGAACATTAGTCCCTCAATGTCCCTGCACTTTTTCCCATGTCTCTGTAGACAGCAGAGCTCTTAGAGACCACATGGGCCCTTTCCAGATAGGCTGAACCAGAGCACTGCTAAAAGGTTTTATGTGAAGTCAGGTGGGATAGGGGAGGCCAAGGCATGAGAGGGGGACAGCGGGGAGTTGGTTCAGGAGAATTGTGGTGCAGGTGTTACCGGTTGGATTAAAGAAAAAGACCTCGGACCCAGATCTCTTGCAAGATAAAAAGGAAAAGTTTAATTACACTCATGAGTGGACTCGAGGCACTGTGAGGCCAAGAGCCCCGAAAGCTTTCAGAATAGAATTTTTATACTACACTTTGAATTGGGAGGGGGAGTGTGGTGAGGTAAGGAAGTTGCAAGGTTGCCAGGATAAAGAATGCTTGACTGCTTGAGATTGTCGATTGTCTCCGGTGGTCCTGCTGAAGAGATCTTATGAGCTCCAGGAGGTCAAGCTGCTCGGGGTGGGGGTGGGGGATTCTCAAAACTCAGGGAGCAAGGTGCCATAAATCTTGTGAACAAAGCTTTTCCCAGAACCTGGGCCTTGAGCAAACTGCCACTACATTACAATGAGACAATGGAGCCAAAACTCTTTGTCCTGAGCAAGATGCTGTTACATGAGAGGGAAAGAGAAGCAAACAGGATTTTAGAATTTTCTATTTTCAAATTCCTCCCTTTCTCTTCTGCATATCTCTAATCTTAGAGAGTTGAGTCTCTTTGTATCCTGTCATAGTGTTGCCTCATTATCATGAGCTTCACTGCACCTATTTGTCCCTGGAGGAAAGTTGAAAGCCTGTTTAGGATGCAGGGTCCAATAGTGACTATAAGTAGTAGTATAATAAGTGGCCTTGCCAGAGTTGAGATCAGGGTGGTCAACCATGGGGACTTGGTGTACCATCCTTCAAACCATCCCTGTTATTCTAATAATTCTTGTTCTTGGGTTTTTAGCCATTCTTTGAGCTTTGCCATAGAATCTCTGACCACCCCGGTATTTCGGCATAGAAACAGCATTCTTCTTTTAAGGCTGCACATAAACCTCCTTCTTTGAGAAAAAGCAAGTCTAAACCCCGCCGGTTCTGCAGTACTACTTCTGAAAGTGAGGTTAAGGACTTTTCTAAAGCTTCTATAGACTGTTCTATAGCTTTGAGGTCTTGAGTAACTGCTAATTCTAGTAAGGCCATCTGCTTGGGTCCTTCTATTAGGGCTGCTGTCCCAGTACCTACTCCTGCCAACACTCCAGCTCCCTGGAGTACTGTTAGAGTCAGGCTGATAGGTTCTCTTTTAAACCTGTCTCTTCTATTGACTGCATTTTCAAAGCTCTCTCCTCCGTGATAGGTCAGGCAGGGAAAAATTCTGACCATAACACAGAAGTCTCTGGTATTATTAAAAACTTGTGTGGAGACACAGGAAGTTATTCCCGTGTTGTAGGCCCATCTTGTCCCTCCCTCTGGGATCAGGTAGGAGTTGTTTGTGACCACAGTTAAGGTCCGTTGGCAGAGGTACTTCCTTAGACTGGTTGGGGTCCCTAAACACGTTTCCCTCCCAGTTACTTCTGGAAGGGTCAACATATGACGTTTACTCCAATCACATCTAGAAGAGCTAGTACTCTCAATGTAGCTCCCATTAATTGTTATTCCCTCATAATAAGGGGGGTCTGCTTGCAGGCATATCCAGCAGGAGTCAGTCAGGTTAGGTTGAGTACTGTTGAGGGCCTCGAATCCTCCCTTCACTAGATCTAATAGGCGCTGGCCAGTAGTAGACTTTGATTCCTCTACATAATGGGAGGATGCCTCTTTTGTTCTAGGCGGGAGCGCCACCTTAGTAGGCTGGGGATCCCGTATCTGAGGCCTGCCCTGATCAACCAGTACTTTGTTGGGCCCCACTGGCCCTCCCTTCTTAGGGCCAATGCGGAGTCTAAGCTTGAATGTGAGGCCATCGTCATATCCTTTTTTTATACAGTCTTAAACCCCACTGTCTACCTCTTAGCCAATCTCGATTGACTTTTCCCTGGGTAGTGAAAGTGATATTTAGGGCGTTACAGGTAAAACTTGCGCAGGACCCACCAGTCCATTTTTCCCGTCTGCAAATCGAGTCGGTGTAGTCAACTTGATGGGGAGCCCTTACTATGCTTATTAAGTCCCAAGGGGAGGTGGGCCTCCAGTAAGTATTTTCTGTTGTCTCACATCCCCAGGTTTGGCAGTAGAATGATTCTATCCTTCCACATTCATGTAACTGATTTAAAATTGTAATGTATAATTAAGAAATGCAGATTAATAGTCACCTGTGATAACCAAATTTATAGTTATGTTAATTAGGATTTTTTAGGTATACAAAGATATATTTCAATTAGACAGTAGTTTTCAAACACTTCTAAGACCTATAGAATATGGCATTTAAAATTACTTTAATAACTTGGACTTTTCTGGACAGTGAGACAGATCTTCTCTTAGCAGCATCAATCTACTTCAAGGGAAAATGGGCATCATTGAAAACCATATGGAGTTTACTTTCTTTGTGGCAAGAACCTGTTCTTGTATTGACTGCTTGACCGTATGCTGTTTAAACTGGACATGCAGGTTCCATAGGAAGGTGACCTCTGAACTTTGGCAGAACAAGCTGAGACAGTCATTCAGGTTCTTGCTTTGCAGAGAAAACTGTCAGACATTCTTCAGAACTCAAGGAGAAGAGACTGATGAACTATACCAGAATGGGCAGAGCAGTTTTCCTGCTTCACTGAAATGAAAAGAGACTCTGGGCCTGTAGGCTGAAGATGGATGCCCCAACTTTATAAAGGAACTTTGGGTGACTGTCCAAGCAGATAGGTGTCATCCCTTATCATTTCTAGATTTTGGAAGTTGATTGTACTTCCTGTTTACTTGGGTAAATATTATATCCTTATGTGGTCTTTGAGGTAGTTGAAAATTAGATATAGATGTTTTTCTTAGTTATATTAAAAGGTATATTAGATATAAAACTTTAGATTCACAAAAATAAGGTAGATGATAGCGTATTTTCTTTAATTTTGCTAAATAAAATAAACTAGATATTCTAACTGTAATTCTTGCTTAATAGCTATTTTGTTATATGTAATTTTGTTATGTTAAAACTAAAACCTTCCTTTTTGATTAGACAGAAATGGGGAGATGGTGTGGGAATGTCTTTCTGTATGCTGTGCATATCAATCTTTAAATAAAGGAGCTGTTTTGGCCCATGACAGGCACTGTAGAAGAAGTAGGTGGGGGATCAGAATAGTTAGGAGAAGGAGGGTAGAGTCAGATCAGATTGATCCAGCTGCCCAAGAAGAAACATGTAAGGAACACAGGTGAGCCACTGGCCACGTGGCAGGACAGATTAATGGAAATGGGTTGAGTTAAGATGAAAGAGCTACCTAGCAATGTGCCTGAGCCATAGGCCAAACGGCATGAACTTAATATAAGCTTCTGAGTCATTTTGGGGGCCCTAAGCAGTGGTGGGTGGCTAAGTGGTCTGGAATGGCAGGTCTGTGGATCTGAACCTCTGGCCAGATGGACCCAGAGACCTCATTGTAACATGTGCTTCCCTATGAGGCCTTCTAGTTCAGGGTGTCACTTGAACAAAAACCCCAATCTGTTTTCCTATTCTAACCCCTCTCTTCAGTAGAAGCCTGTCTTGGTAGAACGATAGACTCCCCGATCTGACTGCTTAGCGCCAAGGTCAAACTCAACCTTCAAGGAAACATCCTGCACCTCAGCTCAAGTCCACACCGGCAGGAAGCAGAGAGCCATGCCTTCAGTCTACCCCACCCACCAATCTTTCCCTCCTCACATCCTCCTTGTCATCTGTTGGGGGTTCCTGGGCCTTCAGGACAGCCACCAGCCCTAGAAACAAGAAGGTCAGGAGCAGGCTCTTCATCTTCAGTCTCTGGACTCCCACACAAGGCAGGTCACCTGGGGAATGTCTGCTCCAGCTCCTCACAGGGCTGCCTTTATATCCCCCATGGCCAGGGATGTGTGCCCACTTGGCACCGACCATGTCCCTCCTGCCCTACTACCATGGCCAAAACCACATCCATCATGGAGGTGGACGGTTGTTGTTGTTGGGATCTGATGAATGTCAACTCAATGTCACCTACAGAGGAAGAAAGACACACAATGCCCTGCAGTGTCTGAGCCACCAAGAGTTGTGCTCACAAAGGGGAAGCTGAGTGGCTCAGGTGCAGGAAGCTTGCACGTGAGGCAGTGAGGGAGGGCCAGGCTTCCCTTCACACCTCTGTCCTCCATCTGCCCATGGCTGCCTTGAGCTGTGTTTTCTGAGACCTGGATTCTGACCTCCTGCTCTGATAACAGGGCTGAGCTTCTCCCCCAGAGACTGTCTGCTAGCTCCTAGAGGGCTTGGCCCCTGCCTGGGAGGGAACCAACTTCATTGTCCTATCCCTGCACGGACACCCACCTGGACCTTCCTGAAAGTGAGGACATGAATTTCTGACCCTAGTCAGTTTAAAGATCATCAGTGTAGACCCCATGCCACACTAAGCCATACCATGACCCTGACCCTCTTCAGTCTGTACTGAGGCCAGCTGTGTTCTCTGCAGAAGGCTTCTTACTCCCAGATGTCTTGGTTCACTTCATAACTGGCCAATGACCATCATCTCATCCACCAGCTAGGGTTCAATTCCCATGCCTCACAATTTTAAGTTGGCTGCATGAAGAATCCTAGCCACGCATGGATAGTCATCCCCTGAAGGAATTGGTGAAGGGGGTTCACTTCTGTGAGCTCAGGGGGATTCATCTCCAGTAAGGGGACTTGACCTGCTGAGAAGATGTTTTCAGAGCCAGGGCTGCCCTGGTACAACTGAGGCCCATGTGTTAATTTCTTCCTATCTTGTGCCCTGAGGTGGGATGAAGATCCTGGGTCCATCACAGTCCACCCTGAACCCACCTGCCTGCTCCTATTGAATTCATTCCTCTGGAGTCCACAGCCTCCCTTCTCATTATCTCTGAGCACCACAGGCTCTCAACAGAGCCAGATCTCATTTCCTTCAGGCTTATGATGCAAGAAGCACCATGACTCTATGTCTGGCCTGTGTTCTGTGTTCATGATGGCTGCCCTGGCTGCCCTGTCTTTGGACCTTAGCTCAGTTTCCCTCCCAGTGGGAACTCTGACTTCCACTTCCCACTCTGTAGTTCCTGGACTTGGCCATCTCCCCTGAGACCCAGAAGGTCAGCTCTGGAGAAGAATTTCAGTTCCTGTGGGGCTGTCCACATTCCATGACTCCAGAGATAGGTGTTGGTCCCATAATGAGTCTTTGTGCTTGTCTGGACCAAAGGTGGACAGGCTCCCGTATCCACAAACAATTTTAATGGGCATTCCCTGAAAAGCCCTGGGTTGTGCTGAGGAGCTGGCATGGCCAGCTTGATCTCACTATAGCAGATGCTGATCAGAAGACCTGACATTCTGGGTGTGAGAGGGTGGGGCCAGTGCTCTTTAGGACAAGATCTTGGAAGCAGGCTAGCATTTCTACATCATGGAGAGCATCTCTGTACCTGTCAGCTTGTCCTTCGTTAGCATGCAGGAATCATTCTTCTAAGCAGATTACCACAAAGGCAGAGGTGTCTCAATCCTTGAACAGGATGAGAACATTATGCACGTGTGATTGACAGAGCCAGGTGTAGTGGATTTATGATGTTACATTGCAAATAATTGTCCTGCCTATGAGTTTAATAAAAAGTGCTGATTGGCCAAAGGCAGACAGGAAGTGTGGGCGGGGCTACCAGACTAAGAACTCTGGAACAGGAAGAACAGAGCAGAAATGCCAAAGAGACTCCAGAGTTGCCAAAGAAGCCAGAAGATGCAGAGGACAACTATACTACTCCGAGAAAAGATACCGAGCCTCATGGCTGAACAGGATAAGAGTCATGGATTAATTTAAGGGTAAAGAGTTACCACGTTATATGCCTTAGGCCAATCAGCCTAAAATAAATGTAAGCATCTGTGTGTCTCTGCAGGTCTAAACCATGTGGCTAGGCCTGAAAGTCCAGGCCAGAAACCTCTTACTACTGCCATTCTCTCCAGTTATTTGTCATCATTAACTTTTCCTGCCTGTGTTTTAGCAGCAGAATTGTCTCCAGACCTCCAGTGTTGTCCTTGGTGACCGGATTAAGATGGCAGCAGATGGCCGCCATTGAAGTTGTGGAATGGACTCTATTTGAAACTTGAAGTCAGCACCAGGAGTGGGCTATAGTTTAAAGTGCTGATGGCTGTCACTTACTGTCCCCTGAAACTCTGGTTGATATTTCTCAATATCCTTAAGGACTAGCAGCTTTCCAGTCTAGTGCCTGCATTAGTGTGTGTGTGTGTGTGTGTGTGTGTGTGTGTGTGTGTGTATCTCTGTGTGTGTGTGTGTGTGTGTGTGTGTGTGTGTGTGTGTGTGTGTGTGTATCTGTGTCTGTTTCTCTGACCCACGGCCTTGAGAGAAGGTGTGATATCATGTACAGATCCGAAGTACCCCCCACAGATTCCTGTGTTGAAAGTTTATTCCCAGCTGGTGGCTCTATCTTGGGAGGCTCTGCAGGGCTGGTACAAGTTAGTCACTGGGAGCACCTCCTTCCCCTTGTCCTCTCTGTGTCCTTGACACCATGAGATGGCCAGCTGTTCCAATTAACCTTCTCTGCCATGGTGCTCTGACTCAGCACAGGCCCTCAGCCATAAGACCAAACAATTGTGGGCAGAACCTCTAAAACCAGGAGCCAAAATAACTCTCCGCCCTTTTAAGTTGTCCTTGCCCGTGTTGAAGGCGATGAAGGAAACCTGGCGAATCCATACTCAGCAGGAGGAAACCTGACAGAATAAGGCTTCTCAGCTTTCCCTCACCACTGAGGTAACATGAAATCTTCCTCCCTGTGATTCAAAGGATCCTCACATCGGCCAAGTCTCAGTTGCTCACAGAGCTAACTTTCTCATTAAAACGCCTTTTATCAAATGCAATTTAGTTCTGACAAAGGTACAAAAGCAGTCTCCAGAGATAAGACCTATGGCACTGGATCAAGTGCCAACCACAGGCAGGTTGACAGACCTTGACAAGAGCCTGGGCGTTCCTCACAAAGTCAGCTCTGACAGGGGTACAGGTCTCAAAGCAATGGGATGAGAACAAAGAGAGCATTGTCTGAGTTCTGAGATCCGCCAGCAAGGAAGAGCCCTGTGAAGGGAAATTAGTGGGTTGACTTCCTCACAGTGAGAACAGCTATGTAGGACATGGTCATCTGAACAGAAAAACAAGCCATGCATTGATAAGGCATTTCAAATTACATGAACAATGCTAGTGTCACGGAGGAAACCACAACTCTTAACATCAGGAAAGCAAACCACCCAGTGAACAGGAACAAAGTACTTGGGCATGGCTGAGGAAGATGTGTGGGTGGCAGCCAAGCTCGCAAGAACACGGGAATGTCCCAGCCACCAAGTGCCACATGCCCAAGATGGCAGCCAGGCAAAGTTAGATCATAGCAACTCATGTTCACTGCTGGGGGAACACAGGACGGGAGGGTGTACATATACTCTGGAAAACAGTTTGCAAGTTCTTATGCTGATATACAGACTCAGCGCCTGGTCTAGCAATTTCTTCAGGTGTGCACGACTAGAGCTTACAGGTAAGTTTGCTTTATAATGACCTAGAACTAGAAATACCAGGACAAACTGTGGCGTGTCCCCACAGAGAAGTACTAGCCAGCCAGCACTGACAAGGACCAATCTCCTGACAGAGACAGCATGTGGATTGCTCTCAAAGACATCACACTGAATAAACTTAATCAGTCCAGAGAGGTCATGTGCAGTAGGGTTTTATCTGGAATATTCCAGACAGACATGCAGAGAGGTTGAGGAAAGATCTTGGGTGCAGATGCTATGAGGTAGGGATGAGGGGACCGTGAAGGGGAAGCAGGGGGGAGATTAGGGAGGGGAATGTGAGTTTGTGGTGGGAGTGAGGTTATCCCCAGAGTTCAGGGTTAGTTTAACATTGAACACCCAATCTATACAATTTACCTATGAGTGAAATCACTCCACCTGTTGGGTGGGTAGAGATGATGCTAATCTCTTAGATGCCAGTGCTGTGGATGTTCAGTACAGCACACAAAACTTTGTGAGGTGGAGCTGTCAGAGCTGCTGTGGAGACTTGTGGCTTCAGGGACCATAGCGTGGAAGAAGGCAGACTCAAAAGCCACATTCTCAAGCTCCATCTCATGCCACCTTTAAAACATCACATGCAAGATGTTAGAGAGGAAAGCCAAGCAAACACACAGCTGACCAAAGAATTAAATATTTACAGAATTGGACAATATTGACAGCCTCTAGCCAAGCTGACAAGGATAAGGAAATAGCACACAATGCCATCACCAATTTAAAATTAAGGTACCATTCTGGTACTAGCATGACATTACATATTAGCAGAATAAGAGAACATTATGACCATCCTGATGAAATTAATTTGACAACTGACGTAAGATGTACAGACTCCTTAGAAGAAGTGGTGTTGATGCAGGGGGAGAACAGTGTCTCCATGGCCCTGTGTATGGTGGAGTATAGCCAGGCATCATAGCTCTTGCCTATAATGCCGGCACTTGGGAGGCTGAGGCAGGATCATGCCCATGAGCTCAAGGCCTGCCTGAGATATATGTCTCTACAAAACAAACTACTTATTTTGAATATCTAATTAATTTATTAGAAACCACTAATTAAGTTCTCCAGTAAACTCAATTGAGGAAGAGATTATGATAATATTTTCATAGTTCAAAATGTCTAAATTGTTTTGCTTTCTCATGGTGCCAGAAAAACCCAAATACATAGCCTGGTGAGAACATTAGTGGGTGTTTAACAAAACTGTAGGACAATTTTCACTGTGGGTATAGACACAAAATATTCCACTAAATCTGAGCACAACTTGAGTCAAAATATGTGGAATGTAGAAAACATTGTTGGGTGCTGGAGAGCTGACTCAGTGGTTAAGAGCCTGTATTGCTTCTCCTGAGGACCTGGGTTAGATTCCTAGCTCCCATGTTTAACAGCTTACAACCACAGGTAACTCCAACCCAAGGGATCTGACATTGTCTTCTGGCTTCTGAGGACTGACGCATGCACATACCTCCACACAGATATACACATAATTAAAAATAAAATAAATCTTTCTTTAAAAAATAAAACGTGGTTATCAGCTGTGTTTTATACCTGCAACGTAGGGTTAGTTTGGCACTAAAAATACCAAGCTGTCCATATCACCAGTACTGGACAGAACAGAGTAACTATAGGACCTCTCCACAAAGGTTGGACTTTCAAGCCATGGTTACTATTCATAAACAGTGCTAATTTATTTTATGTTTTAAAAGTGCAATTGCAGAGCACAATACAACTCATGGCTGTAATATGCCTGGCCATCTGGCAGATTGTAGAAGAAGATGGTTCTGTGTATCAGCAGGAGGCTGAGATGAGGTCTCTATGTGGCTTCTTGGACTTCTTCTCACAGCAATAGAGAACCTGCCCTATGGGTAAACTGTAACCTTTATTTAGAATATTCAATTCAGTAAACCCACAGTCTAGAGGACCCTAGAAGGAGCTGAGATCACAAGATCCTAAAAACCCCTGGCAGCAGACCACTGCATCCTACTAGATACGGGGACCCTGGGATGATCTCCGGGCCACAGATTCGCAGGCTGCATTGGCTTCTTTAGGTTTGTAGTCCTTGCCTGATTCCTCTGAGTACCCAAACATCCACCTTGAGGTCAGGTCCTCTCCAGGTTTCCCCTGGGTCTGGTAATGTTACCAGTTACCCAGCTAGGGTTTTGCTTTGTGTGGATAGAAATTGTAGATGGCAAGGAACTCTTCTGTAGCTTCTCCATGAAGAAGTTCTGCATTCTCAATTGCAGATCACAGTGAGGCTCAGCATTAAAGCTCTGATTCTGGCCTTGGCTGCTGGGACCCTTAGTGATGTGTGACAGCTCTGTGTAGGCCCAGAAAGATGGGATTTCCCATCTATTGACAGTGGTGAGTGTTACAGTTCCAGACCAGGGTGCCTGAGACCCTCGGCCTTTAAAGCCTGCAGGTTCTCAGAACTCTTCCCGTACCTAGTGTGTTTAATTTCTCTTCCTTGCCTCTTACAGCTTTCTGTACTCCAGCCTAAGCTCTCTACTGTCCCATCACTTTCCATCTGTCTTTGGTTTTCCCTGGGCATATGCCAGAACCTTCCTGCTGCTGCTTTATATGATCACGGTCACAGCTGCCACCTGGTTTTTTGTGTTGGCTCCTGCTGTTTCCACCAAGGTTGCAAGTGTGGCTGTTGTCTCCAGCTCCTGCTTCCTTTCTCTCCACTGTTGTTCAGCTTGGAGCTCTTCAGCCATTGTCTGGCCCCTTTTTCCTTCACCATCTTATCTTCTCTACTACTGACGGGTAATAAAAATAGGCACACACACCTAATTAGTCTTCTGTTTGTTTGTTTATTTATTTATTTATTTATTTATTTATTTATTTATTTATTTATTTATTTATTTGTGTGTGTGCATGCGTGTATGCATGTGCATGGGTATGCGTGTGTGTGTGTGTGTGTGTGTGTGTGTGTGTGTGTGTGTGTGTGTGTGTGTGTGTATCTTTGTGTGGGGCCAGAGAACCATGTTGGGTGTCATTCCTCAGGTGCCCTCTATAATTTGTTTGAGGCAAAGCCTCTCAATGGCCTAGAACTTTTCAAAGTAGACTAGGTTATCTGACAGTGGTCTCCCGGGCTCTACCCGTCCCTCCCCCACTCTCTTTTTATCATTGTTGGGATTATGGGGATTACAGGTCATCTGCCACCATGCCTTGCTTTTACATGATTTCTGAGAACTCACCTCAGGGCTTTATATTTTACTGAACAAGACATTTTCCTGTCTCTCTTCTTGCCTGTTTCCTTTTATTACATTATATTTAGCATGCAGGGTGTGAGCCTGTGTCATGGTGCACCCATGGAGGTCAGAGGGCTTTCAGCAAATAGCTCTCACCTCCCATGGGTCAAACTCAGGTTGCTATGTTTGATGCCAAATGCTTTTACCCGCTAAGACATTCTGTCAACTCTCTCAGGAGTCTTTCATTGGACTTAATGTTAAGACATAGGACAGCAGCACAGTAAGGGACCTCTTAGCTCACAAGGGGAGCTCATCAATCAGCCAATATATCTAGGAAAGAATGCTGCCCTCGTCATAGCAAACATTCATGGACATAGAAGGTTGTATTTGCCCTAGACAGGGCTCTATACTACTGTACCGATCACAACTCTCCCCTTCCTAGGCCATTAGAAATACTGCTCTTCTTCTGGCTGGGGTGAACATGGCTGGAGGAAATTCTGACATCCATTGTTTTTATCATATTCAGGAACCAGAGCTGTGCTTTAGGAACAAGCAGCTGCCATTGTTGAACAGCTTCCTCAAGACATCTGTGGCCGGTATAAGGGAAGTCTGGCCGGCTTCTTGATTGACAGTCCTTTGTTCAAGGCAGCCAGGATACCAGGGAAGGGTCTAGCAGCTGTCAATTAGGGAATCAAATTATCACCCCTGACATTTTCACAGGAAAGTCAACATCAGAAGGAATACTATTATATTAGTAATCTAACATTAACATCAGTGATTCAGACAATGTTTAACAGTTTTGGGTACCTGTCAAGCATCCCCTAATCTGTCTCAGTATCTCAGATGCCATACTTGGTACAGCTTTGAAGATCTGAGTCTGGTGTCGGCCAAGATTCAGAGTGACCAGGGATCTGTGTTGATCCATGCCCAAGACCCGGTCTATGGTGCTCTCTGGCAGGAGACACTCAGGTCCACACCAGTTAGTGTGGGGTCCACAGACCTGGTAAGGCTCTGAGGTCCCCACTTACACTGTTCCCCCCCTCCTTCTTAGGCAAGGAGCAGCCCACAAAGGCCACCATCTAAGTCAGGAACCAGGAACCTGTGCCATGAGGCTCCACATTACTATGAATCTCCTTCCAGCTCTGGAAGTCTGGTTCCTTTATGGACTTTAAAGGATGGATTAGCGGGGAATAAAACTGGGTACCTTTCCAGTATTGTTGCCTTTGCCATGAACATAAGGGAGAGTATTAAGATATTGCCTATGACCTTCTGGGTCTTAACCCAAGCCTCCATCACACTGCCAATACTGAGTAACTAATATAAGTGCATCTTGGTTCCCTTGGATGTTCTTGATTATTTTGGCTCATGAGCACCACCTAATACTAGGCAGTCAGGGAGGGCTTTCAGAGGTCCAGAACACCTGTACTTTTATGTTCTGGCAGTAAGCAAGATGCCTGTCTGTCACCAGGAGGAAGTCAACACAAAAGGGATGCCAGAGACTTATACTCAGAGCTGGGACCCATCTATTGGTTCCTGGCCTGACAGGTGCTGGCCCTGTGTCATCCTACCTGGAAGGTCAGGGGCTGCTCGGCTGAGCTTCCCACAGGATAATGACTAGGTCATGCTACCACACAACCACCTTGTATTCTGTCCCCTAAGGTCAATGAGAGCACATGGAGAGCAAACCCTGGGCTTAAGGGCACAAAGACCATCGGGAGAGCACCATATCCCCTGCTCATTGCTGGGTCAGTCTGAGGGTCCAGGACAGACAGCCAAGCTAGGAGCCTCCACGGTCCACGTTAAGTAAACATAACTGCTCTTTAGGAGAGTGGGAGAGCTTCAGGGCAGAAGGCACACAGTGAATGCCACCCAAAGCTAGCTTGGGGACTGAGCCCCTGGGTGCTGTGGTGACTCTGGCCTGGCCTCCTTCTCTCAGAGCTTCTACCAGTTCTGCAAATCTTTAAAGACAAGTAGAAACCACAGAGAACTGTCATGAGAGGGCCACGTGCTGAAGTGATAACTTCTAGCTTCATAAGACAGTGTGGCTCAGTAACATGTGACTATGAACTCTTTGGGACAATGGGGCCTTGCTCCAGTGATTAAAAATCTTGAATGAGATCATCAAGAATTAGTGTGGCCTAAATTCACTGACAGGTGTCCTTGTCACACAGGTAGTCAAAGGACATTAAGGGCTGAGGGGAGACTAGGTAAGAACAGGCAGAACCTGGGTAAGGAAAGCACAGACATAGAGGCATGGGGAGCTGTCATGGGTCTACCCAGAGCCTAGGACAGTGTGGCTCTGGCCTAGTCTCCACTCTAAGCCTCCATGGTGGAGGGGAATAGAAGTGAGATGCTGAAGATCTGGTTGGAGGTGGTTTTGTTACAGCAGCCTCAGGCAGCTCCTGCAAGTGCTCCCAGGAAGAGAAGGCCCTGAAGGGGAGGGCATGGAGAACGTATCTAGAAGAACACCTTAAGAACAAGGCTGAGTAAAGAAGCTGGAATCTACAGGACACGTGGGGGCAAAGTTCCCAACAGAACAGCAAGTTCAGGGCTCATGGGGCTGAGTTAGTGCATATAGGTTGGAGTGGGTCTGAAAGCCTGCACTCTCTCCATGCTGACCTCCCCAATAACTGCTGGGTGGTCCTTGCAGTTCTCCAGATTCAGACAACAGATCAAAGGTGACTCCGAGGGGTGTTGGGAAGAAACATGATACTTCTGATTCCACCCATATCAACCTCAGACTGTATGAAGGCTTGTCCCGTGGCTTTTCCTCTGAGTTCCTAATTCTCCCTCATCTTAGGACTCCAAACAGTGGTTGACACTTTAATGGCCTGTGGCCTGTTGATCTCTTGAAGTCTTAACAAGCTGTTATACAAAACACTGATATTCCCCTTGCCAGTTGGCTGTGAACATAACTCAGAAGGACCTGGTCCTTTGTGCCAAGTTTCCCACGACCTTGCACGGGGCTGTATAAAAGGCAGTTGAGTGAGGGGTCAGTACAGTCTTTCCAGTTCTGGTGACCTGTTGACTGGCTGTGAATGAAGACTCTGGAGATGAAGACTCTGTTTCTGATCATCGGCTTCTGCCTGGTTGCTGCCCTGCAGGCCCAGGACTCCTCACTCCTTGCTTTGGATAGTGGGCAGGTGAGTCAGGGCTGTGGCCCAGGGTGGAATCTCAGCTTTTACTGGTGCAGGAAGACTAGAATTCTGGACTGAGGGAGGATCCCAGTCTGTCCCTTGTCACGGGTTGTAACCAAGGATAGTAGACCAATTTGGAGTTAAGGGATCCCCCATGCACATTCAGGCCTCAGGAGTGGAGACTGAAAAAATGGCCCTTGTTACCCTAGGGGTAAGTAGGTCTCCTTCATGTGAATTTTCTGTGTTTTGGTGGTGGGATGGAATAGTCAGACATGAGTGGTAGTTAGGGAGGGTGGGCAGGCATCAGGAAAAGAGGACATTTATCTTTCAGTTTGCTGGGAAGTGGTTCATGAAGGCCTTGGTGATGAAAGATGGGATTCTGGTAAAGAAGGTCTCTCCCATATTGGTGTTGGTGCTGGACAACGGTGACATGGAGCTTTCGATCACATATTTGTGAGTGTCTGTGGATCCCATTGTTGGTTGGTCTCTTACCTGGTTCATTACTTCTCAATTGGTAGTTTTAAAAAAATCCCCCTGACTTGGAAAGAAGAGCTTCAGGGGCAGGATGAGGAGGGTAGACCCCAGTCAGTGTAAGGGTCAGTTTTATTATGTTTGGTTTGGTTTGTTTGTCTTATGAGGCAGTCTTTCTCTGTGTATTCCTGGATATCCTATAACTCATTTCATAGACCAGGCTGGCCTTGAACCCACTGAGATCTGCCTGCATCTGCCTCTCAAGTGCTGGGATTAAAGGCATGCACCATCACCACCCGACTGGGGGGGGGGGGTGTTCAGGTTTAATATGGCCACTGCAAAATAGTTTCTGATTCCAGGCTCTATGGCCAGTGTCTTGAAGTGACCACCATCTTGGAGAAAACAGATGTACCTGGCCATTACACTGCCTGTGAGTACCATGAGCCCAGGAATGAATGGCTGGCAGCCCATAGAAAGGCGTGCTTCCTGGAAAAGTTCTTCTCCTAGGTAGAATCACAGCTGAGTCCTGGGAACCCCAGTCCTTCTCACTCTGGTCAGGAAAGTCACTTAGATGCCTCTATGATTGGAGCCTGAGGTGGCAGTCAGGGGAGTAACCCAGGTGATTGCAGGGTAGAGCTAATCTTACTCTTTCTGGGGCCTCCACAGTTGAGGGTAAGAGCCACCTTCGGGTGCATCTGTCTTCTGTGAAGGACCATAAGATCATCTACTGTGATGGGGAGCTAGAGGGCATGAGCTTTACATTGACCCAGCTCATAGGTAAGTCTCCACCTACCCAATCCCTAACACACCTATGCCTACCCCCTCTTCTTCAGAGCAGCAGGTTCCCTGGGAGCAGCCCCCATGTCTCATGGGCAGGCAATAGCAGGACACAATGCTGCTGGCTGGCTGGACTCACCTTGCCAAGCTTTTGCTGTAGTGACCAGCAGGGACCATCCAGGACAGAGGCAGATATGCCACTTGGCCACAGAGGCTGTAGGCTCTGGTTTGTGGAGCCTCAATATGTCAAGCATGGTTTATGTGAGGACACTGATTCCTAACAGGAGCCTTCTCAGCTCAGTGCCTCTGGGACATGGGGACTCTTAGTTCAGGTACACAATGCTACAGGCCCCCACTGGAAGGCTTTTGGTTTCCAGAGTCATTTGGTGGCTCAGATGTCCCCCAAGATCAGTGTTAATACTCCACACCTCCTCTTCTCCTGCCTTTGGCTATTCCATGCAGTGATGGGCAGTGTCTATGGCACTGGCTCCTTGCAAACCTGTGTGGATACCTCCCTCTGCTCTCCCGTCCCTCTTCCACAGGAAGGGACCTCAAGGAAAACCTGGAGGCTTTGGAAGAATTTAAGGAGTTCACACGGAAAAATGGACTTGTACTAGAGAACCTGGTCATTCCCGAGCAGATAGGTGAGAACATATGCAGCCCATGTTCCCCTCTCTGTCCTCTGTATCACTTGTAACTTGATCACTCTCGTGTTTGCTGTCCCCAGTATGGACACTGCAGGCCCTAACAAAAGTCTTGGTCATGGGAGGACATGAGCCATAGATAAGATGGCTTTATGTCCAGGCCTCATTCTCATTTCTGGATTTTCTGCTTTCTACAGAAAAATGTGAACCAGAGAGTCACTAGGGTAAGTGATCCTGAAGCCAACAAGAGCCTCCAACAGGACCTCAAGATCCACCTGAAAGCCCTCAATTACAGTGAAGAATTATGCAATCTCTGTGTCCCAACCCTCTATTTCTTTAGCTTTGTTCCTGGGTCATCTAAGGCTTCATTTTTGTCTTCAAAATATGATCAGTGGCATGTACTGGGGTGTGACTTTGGGTAGGCAGATGAAGCTGCCCAGTGCCACCCATCTACCAAGTTCTTCTTAGCCTCTTTCTAGTCTTCTGGGGACCTCTTACATGCTGGTGTACACACCCCTTCCCCCATGTTCATAAGCCAACTCTGGGTGTCATGAGGTCACTTTGATAATGGAGCAGAAAGTCCTAGGCCCTGCCAAAGGAAGGCCAGGTACATGGTGGGTCATGATGTCTACATCCTTTATGACCCCCACTTGACAGTCACAGCCTTGCTTGGTGACATTGACAGAGCTTTCCTGAGGGAAGTCAGAAGAAAGGAATTCCTTGTTCAGCACAGGATGGCCCGGCATCTCTGAGAGCCTGTGATGGTGCCCCAAGCACCCATCATTCCCCCTCACCATAGTCCCTCCTTACCTCATAGATTCTCTTTCCTTTCCAGAGAATTGTGAACCAGCGGACTCTCTGTCCTGTAGGGCGTGGACATGGAATGAGTGTCTTGCTGGGCCATACGGCTTCTTCTCTTCCCGATTTCTCTCCATCCCTCCCCGCTCCTCAATAAAGAGATTCAGCAGTCCCTGGTGACTCTGCCTGTATATGTGACCCCTTGGATGAATGTATTTGTTCTCCCTTGGCTGTTGAAAAAAGGATGGGTGAGAAATGTGTAGGAGAGAAGGAAGCATCCAGCCTAGTTTGGTGTGGCATGGAAGCACGAGACTGTGCCAGGGGGTCTCTGTGTGTGTGTCCCTCCAAAGCACAGGTTTGGGGCAGTGAGTGTGATGAGTAAGAGACCCATGACAATGACAGGGTGGGGCTTTGAGCCAAAGGTGAGGAACAGCAGAGTCTGTGTGCAGGTGGGGGATCATCATCTTGGGACTGAGGTAGGAATGAGACCAGGGTACTAGAAGACTGTGTGTGTGTGTGTGTGTGTGTGTGTGTGTGTGTGTGTGTGTGTGTGTGTGTGTGTGCTCACATGACCACATGTATGGATAGATATGGTATGCTGCCTGGTAATCAAGGAAAAGGGTCTACAAAGTGCCTGAAAGCTATGCCTGGAGTTGGGAGGATGGGTTGGTACAGGAACTTTGTTTCCTGTGGGAACAAGGCCTGGGCCTGAAGTGGGCAGGAGCCCAGCAGCACCTTGGCTCCAGATCCTGAGGCAGCATTTCCCATACTGATAGCTTTCTCCCTCTGACAAGCTTTCTACAGGTTATCTTTGTTTAATCATGAGGTCCAAGAAAAACAGTGTGGTCAGGTCTCCAGTGCGGATGGCTAAAGCCTCTGCGTGGGTGAGGCTCCCCAAGGTTTCATGAGTTACACAGACTCAGACAGCCAGAAGGCAGAGAAGCCAAGAAGACCATGTGTGGGTTCCAGGGCTGCGTCCCTGTGCAGCACATTCTGAGGAGCGTCAGCAGAACAGAGAGTGACAGATGACCAGGACGACCAAAAAGAGGTGAGAATCTGACAGTGGAGCTGTGATGGGGTCACACCCTGGTCTGAACTCAGTGCTCCTAATCAGAGCTGTGGGAAAAGGGCAGCCCAACTCCTCTCTTGTGTTTTATAGACTTCTGCCTGGTAGAGAAGGAGGTCCATGTGGTGTCCAGGCAGTCACTCCCCGTGGGGACAGTATGGCACCTTCCTGCCCAGTGTGAGGTTATCTTCATAAGACATGGTGTAGATTTCCAGCAACATTGATTAAGGTCCCCCAAACCACATCTGTGGTAACATATGACAAGTTACATAATCTTTCTAAAACCCTGAGAGAACAAAGCTATTACCTGGAAAGAACTTCGCTCTTTTAATGTCCTCTATAAACAATAATGGGTAAAACACCGGACTCTCAATACCACTAGGGAAAACGCCGTATGATTATTCATCCCGTGCTGCTCAGTCATTTAGTGAACGGATAGGTGGATAGAGGGGTTGGTGAATGAGAGAGACCGTGAAGGGTAGTGTGACTGAATGGATGGGAGGGTGAGTGGATGTAAGATAAAGCAAGTAGATGAATAGTTAGGTGGATGGATGGATGGATGGATGGATGGATGGATGGATGGATGGATGGATGGATAGGCAAACTGGTAGATGGGTGGACAGATGACCAGAACTGTTCAGAAAAACATGCATACTTAGACACAGTTACTCTTCAGGCCCATTATTGTGAACTCTGCGTGTTTTCTCCCCGTTCTCTTGAAGTTTTCTGCCCTCCTGTCTCTCTTCCGTGTTCCAAGCTCCATGAATGTCCAATGCTCATCAGGTTTCAGAACCTTCTTGGATTTTTCCCTCAGTGAACCCATTAATCCACAGTGTGATAGGGCCACGTTCACTCTTGTTTAAAAACAAACAATTTCATGGCACTTTTCCTAAGTGCTGCCACTTCTGCTGACCCAGGGAGAAGGCAGCAAGGCCAGGGGCATCTTGTCGCAGCTGTCTTTGGTTTTAAAACAAAATCTTTTCAGAATCTTTCTGTTTTCCTCTCAGACCCCTTTGAACACGTCAGCCATAACCTCTTCCCATAGTTCACCCACAACCTCCAGTCTATTGGTATCGGCCAATTTTGTCAACCTCTATTTAGCCTTGTGTTCTTCTCTTTCCTTCCTGTGTTTTATTCTTCATTACAATCATTTCCTCCACAGGCTTTTGGGAAAGTGATGTACAATCTCTGGCCCCAAACCACTTCTTTCTTCAATAAGAATGGTTCTCTTCCCTCTGGCTTTGTGATAGGCTACAAGGGGAGTCATAGCTCCAAATACACACTCTGTGACTGCCCTTGAACTGCCTCCTGACGCCCAGACAGGGAGGGACTTGAGTATTGCCCTGGACCCTTTCTCAGAACCAAGTCAGATTCTGTGTCTCAAAGCTTCATGGGCATGTTCACTTAGCAGACCAATAGTGGGTGGTGGTAACAATGGGCCAGAGATGTGTCAACACTTTGCCCCAGAAGCTGACGTGCAGGCACTGAGAAAATACTGGAGCCTTACTACTTGATACCCGATAAGCCCAGCCCTGTAACCTAAGGAAGGGGAAGCCTAGGGGTTTCAGTTGAGCCAGACATAGGATCAGCCAATGGTACCAGAATCTGGTTCATATGTTCTGAACTGGGGTGTTCCCCATGTCCTCCTCCAGATGGCTCTGCTGCAGCCACCTGCAAAGGTTCTAAAGTAACAAAAAACAGAGCATGGACCAGGATGTGTGGCCATCAAAATACCCTGATGAGAGATCTTGGCATGAGAAATGTTGTTAGCAAAAGACTCACAGTGTCTTTGTAAGGTGCCCGTTCATATCTTGAAAGGGGACAGGCTGCTGTTGTAAGGTATTATGGCCTGAGCAGCAGTTAAATTCTAACACTACAGCCCCTGAATTAGTCCTTCATGTTCCCAGATGGCCGTTTGGCAGATAGAGCTGAGTCTTATATGAAAAACTGGTTCAGGCTTCACAGTAGTTCTCAGCCTATCTTGAATCTCTTTGTGTGTGGCTCAGGACTTAGGCAAGACCCAGAATGCCTTGGGCAGAAACACATACACAAGGGAACCTTTCCAAGATATAAAACATTATTTGAGGTCACTCAGCAAGTGATCCCTATGAGCCCCAGGAACTAAGCCAGATGCCTCCCAATTTGTCTTGGCTATCACTGAGCCTAAAGTCCCTGAATCCACCAAGCCGCCCACTAAAGCATACTGAATTACACATCAAAAGCCAGTTCATAGTTAGGAGACACAACAGGTGTCCTCAAAGTTCCGAGGCTGCCTGTCTACCATACTCCAATTTTAGAATCCTCAGACCCAAGAAGTTTTGAGCTATGAGAAAGAGAATTTCATCTGAGCCTCAGGGCCCACCTCTGGCCATGGGAGGGATCACTCTGTTTCTGGAAGGCAGGCAGTGGGGAGAGGTTTTCAGTGGTATCTTATTGCCATGGATCGGCTTGATGTGGGAATGCCTTTCTGTATGCTGTGAATACCAATCTTTAAATAAAGGAGCTGTTTTGGTCCATGACAAGCACCATAGAAAAAGTAGGAGGTGAAATTACAGCATAGGTAGGAGAAACAGGGCGGAGTCAGATCAGATCAAGCCAGGCACCCAAGAAGAAACATGTAAGGAACACAGGTGAGCCACGGGCCATGTGGCAGACAGATTAATGAGAATGGGTTGAGTTAAGATGAAAGAGCTATCTAGCAATGTGCCTCAGCCATAGGCCAAACAGCATGAACTAAATATGAGTGTCTAAGTCATTTTGGGGGCCAAAGCAGCTACGGGTGGCTAAGGGGTCTGGGGCAGCAGGTCTGGGGTGTGGACCTCTGCCAGACCGGGCCAGGAAACCTTACTGTAACACCAGCTCTGTCAGGCGAGGTCAGGGATTCTGGTACTCAGGTGGGCAAGGACTGGCAGTGGACAAACAGACACACAGTAGTGGAGCTGAATGCCAATTTATTAGCAGGGCATCAAATCTTTTATAGGCCAAAACTACAAGGAAATAATGCTCGCATAATTGCCTCAACAGCAATATTCTCATTTCTTAAACAATTCACTTCCTCAATAAATTAAGAAAGCGCAAACAGCCCCAAAGGCTCCTGAGAATTCACAAAACCACAGCAGCACATGGTACATGAGAAAATTATTAACTCAGTACATGACAGACACACATGAGTTCATGTAGGAAACCAACAGGCCTTGTGGTCAGAATTTGAGACCCATCAGCCCTCTGCACACCCTCCTGAATTCTTTCTGTGCACCAGCCTTTTGATAAATGTACATGGGCTGGCCATATTCTTTCTTTGGGAACTTTTCTCATCTTCCCCACATTTGCCCATAAAAGTCCCTCTCTATCAATTGGTCCACAGTAAGAAGGGACCAGCTCCAATCATAGCATCTTCTCCTCCAGGCATCTCTGTGCTTGTCAATTTTCCCTAAAGGCTTAGTTAGTTGTCTAATAATGCTTTCTCTTTATTCCCTACTTAACACACACCAGGGTGGTTTTGCTCTAGCTAATTTCTCATGAAAAGGAAGGGAGTAATATGACACTCTTTCTCCTAAATAATTTACCCATCTATTGCCAAATGCATCATACACTCCTGTATAAGGTAAAGGGTCTGGAGTGATCGGAGGAAGTTTGTAAGGTCCTTTCCATATAGGTGGCTCCCACCAGCTATTCTTTATAAACCATTGCCACCTGCCACGCATTAATCTTGTGGGAATTTTACGAAGTTCCCTCTGTATGTATTCTTCAAGATTCCTACCCATCGGGTGGCCATAGGAATCTGTTGGATTGGGTTTTAAAGCATTCTTAAGAAAAGCCACTTGCAAGGTACTGGTTTCTGTTTTTGTTTCTTCCGCAAACAACTCTTCATTCTGCAATTGAGTCATCAAACCTCCCCCGTCCCCGCGTCTGATTTCCCATTAGGACCCTCCATGTAGCTGTAGTGAGGGGGAACTCAGAGGGTCCCAAAGGCACCTTCTCTTCTGGGAACCCAGGAGTGGTGGGCATGAGAGACCAAGCATCTGTAACAGTCCACTGTGTTCCTGTAAGCTCATGCAGCCAGCAAGGAAAGAAATCACAGTAGGCAAAGAACATGTCCTTCTACAGGGGAGGCCAAGCATTCCAGGAGACCAACTACCTTGAAGTTTCTGCCTCAGGTCTGGCAGCAAGCCTTCCAGCATGCTACGCAGACTCCACTGGAGATGCTGTGGCACCTTGTGGGCTAGGCTCAAGGTAAGGGTATTCCTATGAGTTCATCTTTCAATCTTCTTGATGGTGGATTAGAATGTGACTTCATATTCAGACACATGAGGGCACACATTAACCTATGGCTGGAAGATGGACCAGGACGTTTCCTGGTAACTGCAGGAGAAAATGGCTCAGGGTATGGTCTGAATAGGCCCAGAGCATCTCACTGTCTTGGACAAATGGACACAAGGACCTGTCCCAGTCTGTCTCTGTGATCTTACAGAGTGACTGCACCTTCTCCATGCTTCACTTCATACCTTAGGGACCCACCTGGCAGTGCTTTCTGGGTCTGGATCCTTGCCTGTGCTGGCCTGTTCCTCAGAACACTGTTATTATGCCCCCCCTCACCTCATCTCACCTCACTCAGAAACAGGAGATGAATATAGCCCCAGAGCCTGTCAAGTGAGGCTGTGTGGGGACCTCCAGATGAGCTCTAAGTTTCTGAAGGTGCCATTAATCTCACTAGCTGCCATCTTACAGGTGCCTGACCTGTGTCCAGGACCAGATGGTGCTGACACCAAATCTGTCATGGACACATCCATTGTGTAACAGTTTCCATGCAGGAACTTCTGTGTCCTGCATTCAACAATTGAATTAATATGGTCACGCCCACAGCACTCAGGCCTGAAGCTCCTCATTGGTGTCTAGGGTTTGAGAGTAACATCTGCCTCACCTAAGTTCTTCATAATATTACAACTTCATACTCCTCCATGCTTCTTTTTCTGTCTCCTGTCTCGGTGGGCTCAGCCTGAAGATTTGCATTGTATACCTAGAACCAACACTGGCCCCAGGCTATGCTCAGCTCTGCCAATCCTACAGCATTCTTTGGTGTATACTAGAGAAGGCCTATCTGAGAACGAGTCCATGGTGTCTAAAAGTGATTGTGGGAATTTTCACAACCTTCCAAGAATTGTAAATTTCCTGACAGAGGCAATTGCATGCTTGTGAACGTGCTTACCAAGCAGAGAAGTGTTGATGCGTGTACATGTGTATACACATATGCATGCTTATTCTTACATGCTAATCCATTTATAGGTAAAGTATATAGGATCACAGGCTCGCAATAATACTGCACACGTATACATGTATACTCACGCATGCATGCATGAACATATGCAACATCTGGTCTGAGCAACTTCAGCTGAACAATAGAAAGCCTGAATCAGAGCAACAATCTAGCTGGGTTTCAACATGAAGAATAATGGACCTTCCACAGAGACCCTTGGAGTGCCCCTAGCCTACCTTGGCCTTTCTGTCACCAGAGGAGGGGAAAGGCCTGCAATCTGGAGACTAGAAACTCAGATCTCCTTGCTAACCCCCAAGTGAATGGCCTTTAGCCGTTCCGAATGTGTGATCAATTATGACTCTGACCTTCAGAGTGCTAATCCTTTTAGTATCACTAGCTGAATAGCCTAGTTTCCAGTCCAACATTGGAGTTAGGGCTGAGAAAGCAGAGAAGCCTCTGCCACAAATGTTACCATAGGCACATGGAAAAGGCACACACTGAGGGGTGTCTTCCCCACCGCTCAGTACTGTTTGTGCCTCAGTCCCTGAATTCTGTATCTGATTCCACTTCCCAGAACCTGGAGCATCTTGCCAAGAGGAAAGGCTATAGTCATGAAGACTGACCCTTTTCTGAGCATAAGACACGGCCAGATTCAACTGCTCCACCACGTCACAGAGTGATCTGGCCCAGCTTCCTCAGGGGTCAACATCCACATGTGATCCCAAAGGCAATAATAAGCCACTCAGGATAGAGGCTGAGAAGCAGAGACACAGACCCTATAGGCAAAAATTCAGGCCTCATGTCCATGGTGCTTCAGACTAGGGTACTGGTCTCAAAATTCAGTGAAGCCACGGTCTCTCTCTAGAACCACACATATACCCTGCCCAGCCTTCACCCGCAGAGACTTTAGGGCTTAGCCCTTGGCTATCTCTCTAAACCAATAAAGAGCCACATCTAAGGTGTCCCAGGCCTCCAAACAAAGACACCTCAGTCCAGAAGCCAAGACACATAGTGTCCCAGTCTTGGTCTGCACCCTGACCTTTCAGTGGAAGCATCTTGTAGCCCCAGGGCTGACAGCATCCTCCCCAGAAATCCTGTCCTAAACGTATTAGCTCCCGTGGGTGCAGGAAGAGTAGAAGAACTTCCTGCTTCTGAGCAGTATATAGCAGCCAGCTGAAGCATCTGCACACCCTCATTCTGAGCAACTATCCCATGAAGACACAGCAGGAGAATGAAACTTCTACTGCTGCTTACCTTGGGGATGGGCCTGGCCTGGACCCTGCAGGGCCAAAGCCAGGTTTCCGTGCAGCCGGGCTTCAACCCTAAACAGGTGATGCTCTGGGGGGTCTCTGAATAGGGCAAGGAGTCACTGCCTATCTCTAAGTATTTTCTAGGTTTCTATCGCCTTTCAGTGTCTCGGCAGTAACTCACAGCAATGAGCACCAAAGAAATTCTGCTTGAGTCCAGGAGCTCTGGGACACTGTCAGGTCCCCTAGAGTATAAGCTGCTTGAAAGCCCTACTGCAGCTGGCCAGGTCAAGGAACCTGAACCTAGGAACTAAATAGGAGAGACAGAATAACCAAGCCCTTTACTGTGCACAGAAACTCTGAAGCCCACATATTGTAGAGGATGCTGTCCCTCTTCAGGGATCTGGAGAGTAGAGAGCCAGCACATTCTGTCAGCTTTGTCCATAGCCTGTTTGATTGGAGGTAGTGGTGGAGGGGAGTCTGTAGTTCCCTGGGCTCCTCAGCACACAGTAGGAGATGAGGTGAGGTCCATACTCTATACTTCTGCAGGACATGCCTGGCTCTTCCCTGCTGTGACCCACTGTCCAGGGAGATGGCTCCCCAGGACTCTGGACAGGATAGAACTTTGCTCTGCAGGTGGCAGGATCCTGGATCACCCTCAAACTGGCTTCCACTGAAAAGTCTGTCATCGAGGAAGAAGGTGCTTATGAGTGCTTCATGACTGGCATTGCCCTCCTGAACAATGGCAACCTGAACGTCACCTACTTCCACAGGTAGCCTGGCATGCTCAGACCCTTGATCAGATTCTGTAGGGCCACATTCCCTCCACCATTTCCCCAGCTCTTCAGGGTTCAGACCCTAAGAGGACCACAATGCTACTGATCCTCTAGACTGCTCCCTGGAGGCTGCCCAGCCTCCAGAGTTCCCCCTGGGTGAGCCAGGTAACCTTACAGGACTCAGTCTCTTAGGCATGGCTCAGGAAGGCTATTTTCCTCTTAGAAAAGATGGAAAGTGTGTGGAGGAATTCTACGTGGCAGAGAAGACTGATGTCCCTGGACGCTATACCTTTGAATGTGAGTGCACTTAACTGCTGCTCCCTCCCTGGTTGGCACCGTGGCTCAGGTGAGGTGGCTCAGGAGAGGCTGAAGTGCAAATGTGACTTTTCAGGGGGCAGGGATGCCAACCACACAGACCCAGCAGCTGTATCTTCAGAACTTAAAAAAATCCAAGAAGAGTGGCCCTAAGCTGTGTTCTCTTGGGTTCCCCAGGCTCCCCACAGTCCTCCTGAAACCCCTCCCTAGGGACTCAGCACAGAGCTGACCCATCTTCAAATGGCAGGCAGTGAGAGAGAGGGGAAGGAGAAAGGACTGAGGAGCCCTCACCCAGCTGTGGCTCTGGAGTACTGCGTAACTCCTTTGAAACAGATGTTGTTCAGGCTGAAGGAACACAAGACGGTGTTGGGAGGTGAGGGGCAGAATCCAGATAAAAGAGAAGACAGAAGGAGAGCCCCCCTGAGCCCCCTTCATTGGACACAACACCCCCATTTTCTGGCCCAGAAAGAGACCCAGTTCAAGAGATTGGGGGTCGGGGGGATCCCGATGGGGAAAGCAGAATAAGAAAGACTGGTAGAGAAGCAGAGACAGGAGAGTGGCTGCCTGGTGGGCTTTGTGCTCCTGGGCTCTGCTGACTGCTATGGGCTGAACATATGGAGGCAGAGTCAGGCTGTGCCAGCTGGGGAGGTACCAAGAGATACAAGGGCCCTAGTAGGCTTCGTGACCTTTGGATTCTTGTCATAGACAAAGGAAAAAACTATCTGACTTTTGTGGTTGTTACTGATGATTACACCATCATAGACTTGGAAAACCAGCGTGAAGGAAATACCCTCATTGTGGTTGAGTTGCACGGTGAGTGCCATCCCCACCCACAGCCTCAAGACCACAGGGAATGACTGGACCTTGAGCTGGAGAGGTGGATGGGGAGGGTGGAGAGGGTAGGAGACTAGGGCCTGGAGCTGCCCTCCCTACCCCAAGGACCATCCCTAGAGGTCTTTTTGCTCAACTATGCTTTCAATCCTGCTGGCTGTAGGCAGGAACCTGCGCATAGATGAACGTGCGTTGAAGGCATATAGGAGCCATGTATACGCAAGAGGCATTGTGCCGGGCAACATTGTGGATGTTTCTTTGAAACGTAAGCCTCCCTTCCTACAACTTCTTCTCTGTGGGACCCCAGCTACAATAACTATGATGCCTGTGACCCCTTTGGAAATCAGTGCTGTAGGCCACAGTGTTAAGGGGATGGTAGGATGAGATGTCTATCTGGGTCTTAGTGGAGCTAGGGCTGATCTGAAGAGTAGGTGCTGGAGGGAGAAAGGGGCTCATGCTCTGACCTCTGCTTCCTCTTTGGCCAACAAGATGGAACTCCTGAGGTCAATAGGTGACTAGATTCCTTCCAGTCTTCATCGTTCATATTCTGGCAGATAGACTTTTCAGGGAACATTTTGCAAAGTATAAACCCAGAGTATAGCATCCAGGGTCTAACCTGAATTAGAACATTGAATGGACCTAGAAAGACTCAGGCTCTCTCCAGGGTTCTGGGGTGCATGTACATGTACCTCTGCACACATCCTGTGTGTGTGCACACACATACCTGGCCACTTATGTACCCGATATGCTCACCTCATGCTTTGCTCGGAACCCCTGCTCTGCACAGACCCTTGCATGACTCTGCTAAGCAAATTAGCATGCCTTTACCCAGGGATCTCCTAGATCTAGGCTCTACCCTCAATTCAGTCTCCTGGCTTCCCACGCTACCTCTTCACATTCCCCAAGAAAGCAGAGTAAGTTCTATTAACCATGTCCACCATATCAGTACAAAGCATGAAGAAACTCCATAGGTCTTTTAAAACCATTGTCTTAGGAATCCCACCCCAAGGTGGGGACAAGGGCTTAGGACTTGGTGAACTTGGAGGGATATGATCCTGATGGACAACTTGGCCAGCCATGTGGCTCCCCTGAGTGTGCAAGGCCCAGGAGATAGGAATATCAGGGTGATGGGAGGGAGGAAGCTGGGCTCTAGGAGGAAGGGACAGAGAGAAACTTCAGGACACTGATCTGGAGTCTTGGGCTTCCCTAGGTTGTAAAAATTCCTGAGATCATCCATGAGGCATCTGCCTTCCCCAGGAGCCAGTGCTTTCCGTGGCATCCATCTCTTGGCAATCTTGATCATTAATTCCTGACCATCTGTCAACTCCGACCCACCCTTCCCCACGCAACAAATAAACTCGGCATCTTCTCATGGTCTCTGGGGTCTTCTCATCTGTACCCAAAGGCACAGGGACCTCCCCCAGGAGGAGTTGTAGAATGTTGCACTCAGGACCCAGCCTGAATTAGAACATCTGACAGAGTGAGGTAGAAACAATGTCTCCAGAGACTTCAAACCCAGGGCAGCAGCTGGGCTCTGAGGGGCCTCAGGGAGTTCTGGATTCCTGACACCAAGCTATCCAGTCCAGACCTGGAGAACATCCATCTCGGTGTGTCTGAGCAGACAAACCTGAATGGCCCAAGGAGGGGTAGGAGGTGGCATTGCCTCCTTCCTAGAGGCCCACCCTCTCTTTCCAAAACCTACAGCAGGTCAGTCATGGGAAGGATGTTCTACTCTCTCGGATAGGAAGGAAACATCATGAGGCCTCTCAAGGCCTGAGTTGTTGGACCTGTGGCCAGGAGCTGATGATAGGACCTCATCCAAGGGAGCTATGGGTAGACAGAAAGATCTTGTGGGTTAGGCCAAGCCCTCCTTGGCTGTGCTTCTGACCGTCCCTGACTAGTGACTGTTTTCTGCCTTCTGCCTTAGAAGTCATTGCCTATAAGTCAACTTAATCATGAAATTAAGAGGCAGGCAAGTGCCTGGCTAACGTCAAATAATTCAGCTGTTGGGAAGCTGAACCTCTGGTTACCCAGTGACAAGCTATTCCTGCACCAGACCCAAAGACAGAGGTAGCCCCTGTGTGCAGTTCTCTAGACTGTTTCTGAGCCAGATCCCACAGGAAAAAAAGAGGTCAGGGCCTAGAAAAAGGCCAGAGAAGGGAACGATGCTAAGGAAGGGGTCACATTTGGCATGAAGTATCAGCTGTGGCATCAAGAAGGAGTGAGCAAACCTGGGGTCTGAGGCCCTAGAAAAGCAGCCACATCATGCTGTCCTAGATCCGTGGGCAGAATGGCCACAGGCTGCGATAGATCATCGGTGAGACACATTTATAATAAACAGGTACAGTAACAGTCACACTGGTGGGGCACTCACATTCCTTAAGAGCTGTCCAAAGAGACTATCTGTATGTACCTCCGATCCCTGTCACACCTAGGCATTGTCTGGGTTGAGGTGGGCCATAGAGAGTCTTTCACTCCTCTTCTTTTGGCCAGTGGGTGAGCACACCAGGAAGACAGTAGACTCAGGGACAAGGGGCTATACTCTGAGGGAGTAACCAACCAACATGCCTATGGTCTTCCGTGGCTTAACCATCAGCCTCTCCCTGGACTCCTAGAACAGACTTGTAATGTGGTTAAGCTGCCCCAACAGGCTCGTGGTATCTTTGCCTCACTGATCTGAGAGGCACCAAGCTCTGTTTCAGTCCTAGGGAAGACAGGCCTGTGCAGGGCTGGGAGGACAGCACGGAGGGCCTGCAACTGCTCAGAAGTGGGCTACTCAGGATGTTCTCAGAGACAGGGAGCTGCTGGGAGCTGCTGCTCTTGGTCCCAGGTGCCATGACACTGGTGAGGGGTTGGCTGCTGTTTTTGGCCTTCAGCATAGACCTGGCTCAGAAGAATCTGGAAGAGGTGCCGGCACAGCCAGACTTTGATTTACATAAGGTGAGTGTAATGACCTGGTCCAGACTCTATGCCAGGGTAAGGACTGGGTGCAGTGTCATACTGCAGGTGTGCTTAGGAACCATTAATTAACTCTGATAATTGAAGCTTATGGTTCAAGAGCAGACTCAGAGGCTGGAGAGCCTTCGTTATGGAAGCAGAGGCTGACCTGAGATGACATGTCCTCACTGGGGTTACTTGTAGCATAAAGTGCGTCCTGGGTTCCTGTCTTCCTCTGCCTGTCCATCTCTGGGTCTTGGTGCTCAGAATCAGTTGTGGGGACTGTAGGTAGAACCAGGCTGGGGGAGTTAGTGAGAGCAATTCCATGCCATGAGGAGCTCAGACCAGTAATAGGAGGGATGGATGAGAGAGCATCGGGGAAGAGAGGGGGAATGGAGAAGGGAGGGGGCAATGGGGAAGAGAGGGGACATTGGGGAAGGGAGGGGGCAATGGGAAGAGGAGGGGCATTGGGATGGGAGGGGGCATTGGGAAGGGAGGGGGAATTGGGAAGGGAGGGGGCATTGGGGAAGGGAGGGGCAATGGGTATGGGAAGGGGCATTGGGATGGGAGGGGGTATTGGGGATGAGAGGGGGTATTGGGAAGGGAGGGGACATTGGCAAGGGAGGGGCAATGGGGATGGGAAGGGGCATTGGGAAGGGAGGGGGTATTGGGGATGGGAGGGTGTATTGGGAAGGGAGGGGCATTGGGGAAGGGACAGAGATGGAGAAAAAGCTGGAAGAGATGGAGATGAATATTTTCAAGTAGGAAGTCACAGCTTACACTCTGGCACGGGATCACCACAAGTTCTCTGATATTGAGAGGCAACGTTGGCCAGTGTACATTCTGGCATCTGTGCCATCTACTGACTAGGCTTAGAGCTTTATTTGTACATTGAGACTGGAAACTCAAAACTAGCCCTCTCTCTGGTCTCCATGCCACACTTCTGCAGGTGGAAGGACGGTGGCTTACCATTCAGCTGGCCACTAGCCACAGAGACCTGGTCTTGCCCACTGATCCCCTGAGACTTTCCCTCCACTCCATTTGGTCCAAAGACAGTGGAGATGTGGACTTTGTGCTATTTGAGAAGTGAGTGCCTGTAATAACTTATCTCTCGCCCAGAGCCCCAAGGGATTAGCGTGGGTGACCAGAGGGACCATTTTCTATGTCAGGCTGAAGACTATGGCTTCCAAAGTGCATGCCCCAAGGCTTAAGAGAACGAGCTGGCAGAAAGGCACATAGCTGCCAGGCCTTACTGACATGCCCTTCGAGATGCACACCATAGAGGGAACCACAAGTCTGGCTCTTTAATGTTCAGCTTTAGATATTTAAAAGTGGTGAAATTACCTGAGTTTAGTGGTACATTTAATCCCAGCATTTGTGAAGTAGACTCAGGATGACAAGCAGTTTAAGGTCCTCCTAGTTATATAGAGTCCAAGACCAGGCTGGGCATGAAACATGGGCTTTGTCCGCACAGAACAAGAATAGTCAGAGACAAACAGGTCAGGGTCACGATTCCAAGACCCAACTCTCAGAGGACAGTCTGGTCTCAAACTCTTCTGGAAGCCTGATGCATAGGATCATTGTCCACCCACTCTGAGCAGTATCCCTCTCCACTATTTCCAGTGACTAGCACCTAGGGATACCCTCCACTCTGTCTTCTAACTCTAATGAAGCCTGCTCCCAAACATTGGGAGCTGAGAAGTAGGGCGGACTTCAGGGTTCTCTGCAGGGTTTACCACCCATGTTTCTCTGAGCCTCCAGTCTCTTAGGCAGAAGGGTGCAGAAAGGCCTCCTTTTTTTGTTTGTTTGTTTGTTTTGTTGTTTAGAGGAGAAGGGCTGTGCGCAGGAATAAATGTCACAGTCCATCCAACAGGGCTCCCAGGCCAGTTTCAAGGAACCTGTGAGTACCTCATGGGGAACCTGGGTGCTATGCTGGAGAGGGAGGTCCAGCTGGGGAGTCCAGACACCCTTCACAGAGCTCAACATGTGGTGGAGCTACCAGCTTTGGGTAGGAGTATCACATTCTCTGTGGGGAAGTGGAGCTAGGAACAAAGGGCAGGGGCATTACATGTCACACCGGTTCTCCACAGTTGAGGAAGGCAGCTTGAACGTCCATTTCGTCAACACCGACTATGACAACCTCATTCTTTATATACGCTTTGAGGACAATGAAGTCATCAATCTGTGGGCACTTCTGGGTACGTGATGACTCTCCCGGCCCTGGCTGCTGTGTCTAGGTTCTCTGGGTAGGGAGTCTGGTCACTGCCTTTGTTTGGAAGGGGAATTTCATGATGGCTGTTCTTAGGGTGCAGTAGCTCAAAGCTGAAGCTAGGCATTCCACCTTTCTTGTACCCATTCTCCCATTCAGTTATTCATTCACATGCTTATTCACAAGCATCAAGTGTCTGCTACAGTCTAGTGCTGTCCTGAGATTAATGGTAATGGGGTCCTTTCAGGTTTTCCTCAAAAGAAAATATCAGGGGAGAGGACCTGAGGGGTTTATGAGGGGGAGTCAAGCAGCTTTGCATCTTGAAGACTAAAGGTAGGTGGGGGTGGGCCACAACTAGGGTCCTGGGTGACTCTAAAGGTAGCCAAGAGCCTTGAGCTCTGAGAAGGATCAGGGGGTGAAGGACACAGGTGTGAGAGCAGGTAGGAGGTTGAGGCTCTCTGGGGTCTTCACATGGAGGATGCGGGCCTCACTTGTTTATTTGAAAGGCATTAGACTGATAGAATCAGACCTGTTCCTGACCCCTTTCCTTTTTTCTGTGTTGGGGATAGTTCTGCATACTGGGCATGTGCTCCACCAATTGGATCATGCTGGCTGCCCCAGATAGGCTTTGAGAAGAGCAAGGATTGTTGTGATCACCGGGAGAGGGAGGTGCTGGGTCTGGGAGGTTAATGGAGAGGTGGTTCCTCTATCCGACCAACCCCAACACACACCCTGTAACTCAGGAAGCCAGTGTCAGGTAGTGATGGCCAGAATCTCTGCACTTTGCCCTGGCTCTGTTCCCTCTTCTTTATCCAGGAAAATTGAGAGCTCAGAGAGCTTCAACCTCACTGCCAGCCATCTAATTTCAGCCAGAAGAATGCTTGAGGACCCTACATGGCTGAGGAAATACTTGGTGTTTGTAGAGAAATTCCACCTTCAAAAGGCTCCCATCTTCAACATAGCTGGTAAGAGCTGCCATCCAGCTACCCCACAACTGTGTAAGGAATGTCCTCCTTTCTCGTACAACCCCATTATGCAATAACAACACAAGAACAGCTTTCATGATGTTGTTCTTCTGGCCAGACCTGTGCTAGATGCTTCCACTGCCAGGCTTCACGTGGTACCTTGAGACACAGTGGTGGATGTGGCTCAGAGACAATCCAGAGTAAGAGGGGGGTCACAACTCAGAAAGGGCCTGGGTGTGGTCCAGATCTCAAGGTCTCCTGGGCCTTTTGCATCACCACTCAGGGTATCATCTAATTGATCAACAAACACTCAGTCATGTCTATGGAATGAGACAAGTTCAGGTCACACCTAAGCAGATAGCAGCAGAGGACAAGCAAGGTTGTGATGGAGCCATTTGTCAGGATCAGAGGCTGCAGGGGATTCCTTGCATGTGCAGATGTCAGCACGGGTGTCCTAAGAGAAACCCAAGGCTCCCTAGAAAGTAGAACATGCTGAGGATGTGGGGGAGGGGGAGGGGACGAGTCTCTACCAGAGCATGGGCTATGGTAGGATGTGGGGGAGGGGGAGGGGATGAGTCTCTACCAGAGCATGGGCTATGGTAGGATGCATCCATCATGGGGTTCAAGGGCCAAAGACAGAACAATCATGGGGACTTAATATTTTCCTCTTGTGATTGGCTGACTAACTTCAAGGCAATCAAAACTTTAATCCTACCACGCCTCTTCCTCTCCACAGACCTGTGTCCCCCAGATAGGGCCTAGATGAGGCCACTGCTTGAGGCTTCTTCCTACCTGGGCCCCTTCACTCTGCTGCCTTGGCCTCCCTTCCTCCAGCAGCTCAGGAAGCCCCTCTGTAGTTCCTGGAGGCCTGGAGCTGACCCATCTGCCTGGTCTTCCCCCATCCCCTTCTCCGTGGTAACCAAGTCCCATCAAGCACGAAAGGACCCCTAAAGGCTCCCTGACTGGCCTATGACTGAAGGACTATCCAGGAGGCTTAAGAGTTATGAACTTGAAAGAAGGTGAGCATATCTAGGTGTTCTTATGGAAAACGGCCAATTCTTGGGCACAGAACATTAACATGGGAGATAAAAGAGTGGTCCAGGGGCAGGGTGCTTGCCCAGAACACTCAAGACCTAGCTTTGGTAGCAGGCAAAAAATGTAACTTGAATACATAGAGGTGTGACATTCCTGTGTAACCTTCAATGTTTGGGGAAACATGGTTCTTACTCTGTAATAAATAAAAGAGACTGGTAAAAGTGAGCAGTATTTTAATATACTATTCTGTAGAGGGGACTCTAATATGGAGAAAGGGCCAAATGCCGTAGCTCGTGTCTTAGTCACTCTTCTATTGCTGTGAAAAAGACACCTTGATCAAGGCAACTATTATAAAAGAAAGCATTTGAGGCTGGCTCACAGTTCAGAGGCTTAGTTCATTATCATCATGTGGGAATCAGAGAGGCCGGGCATTGACACAGTAGCTGAGAGCTATATCCTAATCCACAGGGAGAGAGAGAAACTGGGCCTGGTGCTGGCATTTGAGGCCTTCCCCCAGTGACACACTTCTTCCAACAAGGCCACTTCTCATAATCCTCCAAATCCTTTCAAGCAGTTCCACCCCCTAGTGTATTTACAAACACCAGCCAACAGGGTGTTCTTATTCAAACAGCTGACATGCTGATTTGGCATGAGACAGTGCTTAGTTTGGGTTTTGGTTTTATATCTGGTTTTTATTTGTTTGTTTAGTTTTGTTTTTGAAGTGTGTGTGTGTGTGTGTGTGTGTGTGTGTGTGTGTGTGTGTGTGTGTGTGTGTGTGTGTTTCGGAACCCCTGGAGCTGGAGCCCAACATGGGCCCTGAGAATTGAACTCAGGTTAGCAGCAAGTGGTCTTAACCAGCGAGCTTTCTCTACAGTCTGAGGAAACATTCCCAAGTCTCTCACCACAAGAAAGCCTGTCCTCTTTATCCATAGACAGGCACTCTTGTCACATTCTCTGGCATGCCCCTCTTATTTCCAAATTCCTATGAAATCTTATCTAATGAGTATCTGAGGACTTGAGACCACCCCCTTTTCTGATTGCAAACCCAGTCGTGTTGCAGACTGGCCTGCAACGTCCAGTACTCTGAGACAAGCACCAGCCACTGGCTGGAAGGGAGGGACCAAGAACTTCCCCTTTTCTGTAACTCTCATGAGCTCTAAGCATATTGAAAATGGGCCATAATGATTTATTTCTCACAATAGGATAAAGACTTAATAACCCCAAAGTTACCTTTAGGGATTTAATAGCCCTCACATTAAGAATTTCAATGTCTGGTTGCAAGCACTTCTCCCTAAGGAAGAAGAACCCCTCCTCACCAGGTACCAGTGGCAAGCCTAAGTTCACTGATGACTGTATTTGCCTTACTTTGAAGCATGGGTGACCCCTAAAGCATCTGCCTGAAGTCTTTTACTCAGTATTGATAATGGCTTCCCATAGCTTCATAAATGGAACTCCTCTAGAAATCCCAGGCCTCATATAATTAGGACAGCATTGGATACAAATTCCCTTCTATGAGGAAATGTCAATAGTCAACAAGCCCAGTCTGATGTACCCTTGCCAGTAGGTGCAGCTGATGGTGGCCATTTTGCTCAGAGGACCTTGTTCAATGACAGTTCCAGGAAGGAATTCTTCCTAAACTACATGAATCTGAGATTGCCATGAAGGCATAAAAATTCTGAAGAGTTTTAAAAGGAAAAGCTGTGCATAAAGATCTATCCTAACGTGGAGAGAGAAGGCTGAGAATCATGGGACAACATCTCAGAGCAGAAGAAAGACCAACAGAACCGGATGGGATACCAAGCCAGGAACACACAGGGGTGATGGGATCCTAAGCTGTAGCGGGATTATGTTCTGTTGTATTGTAAATAATCGTTCTGCCTACTAGTTTAATAAAAATGGTGATTGGCCAAAGGCAGGCAGGAAGTGTGGGCGGAGCTACCAGACTAAGATAACTCTGAGAACAGGAAGAGCGGAGCAGAGAAGCCAGAGAGATGCCACCAGAGACAGCAGCAGACCCAGAGGAAAGAAGCCAGAATGCTGCTCTGAGAAAAGGTACCAAGCCACATAACTAAATAAGATAAGAATTATGGGTTAGTTTAAGAGTAAAGAGTTAGAAAGTTATATGCCTGGGCCCTGGTCAATTAGCATAAAATTAATACAAGCTTTTGTATGTTACTTTGGAACTGCTGGTCCTGACCTTGGGGCTAGTCTGGGCCATAAACATAATATAAGCCTTTGTGTGATTATTTGAGTCTAAGCAGCAGTGGGCTGAGAGAGGGTCCAAACCTCTGGGCTAGGCCTGAAAGTCCAGGCCAGGAACTTTACAATATGGGGCCCAAACCCTCAACCCTGAGATTAAGAGTCTCAGTTCTACCAACTGAGCTAGCTGGACTCTCTGGCAGGACAGATTAATGGAAATGGGTTGAATTAAGATTCAAGAGCTAGCTAACAATATGGAGCCATAAACTGAGCAGCATGAAATTAATGTAAGCATCTGAGTCATTTTGGGGGGGAAAGCAGGTCTGGACTGCAGGGCTGGGTGGGGTCAGAAACTTATTACAGCAGGCCATGACCACAGAGAGATGATGGGGTACCAAGCCATGAGCACACAGTTGGCTTACCATGGGACTGGAGCAGCTTAGTAGAGGTATAATGTATTCACTAAATATGGTTTGAGGGAATGAGTACAACACAGGAGTGAAAATTGATGACCTCAGAGGACATAGATCTTAACATTGCTTTCTTAAAAAAATCCAGATGTGTCCATAACATGAATACTAAACTTTGGAACAAGGTGGTAACACCAGGATATAAAACTCAAGGAAAAAGAGGGGCACTATCAAAAATTTTATCTCTGGTACATCAAAGGAGGGGCATCGTTGATAAATTTGGAATAGGAACAACCATGTGTCCTGTATTAACTTTAGTTGCTTACTGTATATGCTCATCAGGGCTATTGGTAATGAGAAACCAAATACAGGCTACTCTAGACCATGGCTTCTTAGAATTTTTTTCTGCTTGTGACCACTTTTGCTTGAGATTTTAGTTATGTATTTACAGACAAGATTCCTCTGTGCAGCTCTGACTGGCCTAGAACTTGTCATGTAGACCACGTTGGTCTTAAAACTCACAGAGGTTCATCTGCCTTCTTTCTCCTGATTAAAAGCATGTGCCACAAACTCTGACTACCAAGATATTTTTTTCCACAAACTCAGGTTACATAGATATATGGGTAGATGGATATATAGAAAATAGATAAATAGATAAAATTTTTATACATAGATTAATATATACAAAGTTTATAAACTAAACATTCATTCACACATAAGAAATTATAAAGAAAATGTTTAGAAATAATTAGTTTATATACCGTTTTTACTATTTTTTAAATTTACTATTAAATATTAGAGCAACATACTAATGAGATGGATGATTGTTTATTTTTATATAAAGATTAAAACTGGGCTGAATATTTGCTTCTGCAAAAACAAAGAATCCTCTGCATTTTTCACAGTTGAGACTTTGATTTATAAACAGTGCTGAGAATGTCATCTTGTACAAATAGTATACAATAGCAAAAGTGTGTTTGGAGCCATTTCAAAAATTGTTGGAAATTGTCTTAATCTCAAACCAAAATTTATTTAACAAAAATTTTAAAATAAACTCAAGTCAGCAACTCACAGAGCAATTTTGAAACATTTTATGGTACAGTTTCTAAAAGATACATCATGTTGATACTTCAGGTTGAAAAATATGGAAAATTACCAAAAGTCTTTGTTTTCTGAAATTAAAATGATTGTGTTTCTTTAAGAGCAAACAACTTTGGATGTATTCCACCCCCCTGCAGTTCACAGCATATGATGGTCTGGAATCTGAGCTGAGGTATTTCTCGGGTATGGTTTACTGGTGTGGTCTTGGTAAGGGAACACGCGCACACACGCGCACACACACACACACACACACACACACACACACACACACACACACACACACACACACACCCATATACACACACACACTGCGCAAAGAGAACGTATGTGTTCGGAACCAAGGCTGCCTCGGAGTCATGTGACATAGCAAAGGTGAGAGTGGCAGAAGTGCTCCATATCCTGATGTGTTTGAATTTGATTTTCTCATCATTGCATCTTCTTTTACTGACACCATTTTGCTGACTCAGACACTGAGGTCTGAGACTTGACTTTTAAGGAGCTGGGGTATAGACAACAGGAATTTGCTGTTCATTCAAGAGTCTGAAGTCTGGGACCAGGTCTGTAGGCCCAGGTTCACAGTACTGGGCGGCATGGAAGCAGTGGTTCTGTCATCTCAGGACCTGGTTAACTCTGTCTTCCTTGCTCTCTCTAAGCACTCAAGGATGAGCGATCAGTGCTGCAGACACAGTTCACCCCAGTGCCTGGCTACAGGCGCTAAGGGCACAGTTATTTCTTGCCGTGCAGACATAGCACCCTTACAGAGGAGCTCAGTAAGCAAAGTAAGCCAGGCATAGTGGTCTCTGCCTGTAATCCCACCCAGCTCATAGGAAGCTGAGGCACAAGGAGGGTAAGCTTAGGGCCAGATTTGGCGAGTAATGAGAACTTGTTTCCAAAACCAAAATAAAACAAAGGTTGGAGAGAGATGGTTCATCGCCTAAGAACACTTGTTGCTTTTTCCAGCTCCACTCTTGGCACCCGCATCAGATGGCTCACCAGGGCCTGGAACCCTAGGTCTAGGGCTATCCAAAGCCTCTTACCTCTGCTGGTACCTTCACACCCAAGCACATTACCTCCTTGCTGTAGGAGTATGTTCTGGTACATTGTAAATATTTGTTCCTCCTACTAGCTTAATAAAATGCTAATTGGCCAGAAGGCAGACAGGAAGTGTGGGTGGGGCTACCAGACTAAGAGAAAACTGGGAACAGGAAGAGCAGAGCAGAGACACCAGCAGATACAGAGGAAAAAAGACCAGAATGCTGCTCTGAGAAAAGGTACCAAGCCACATGGTTAAACAAGATAAGAATCATGGGTTGAGTTGTAAGAGCTAGTTAGCAAGATGGCTGAGCCATAGGCCAACTAGCATGTAATTAGTATAAGACTTTGTGTGATTATTTAGGGCTGTGTGGCAGTGTGAGCTGGTCCAGATTGGGGATAGTCCAGGCCAGAAACTCATAGTCCACATCCTCTACATATTTAATCAAAAATAAGTAAAATATTTTAATCCCCCTCCCCAATAAAAGCAAAACATAGCACAAATTTTTAAAATGTCTCACTTGGTAAAGTGCTTGCCACACAGATATGAGGATTTGAATTTGATTCCTAAGACCCACATAAAACTGCTGGATATGGTGGTGTACACTTATAACCCCAGCACTACAGACGGTGAGGCAGGTAGATTCCTGGAGCTCACTGGCCAGCCAATCTAACCCACTGAGATCCTGTCTCAGAACACTAAATAGGTGGATCCTGAAGAATATCACCAAAGCTTGTTCTCCATGAGCCCCTCATATGTGCATGCATACCTGCACAAACACACAAACATGGGCCCTCACATGCGTGTATGCATACCTGCAAACACCCACAAACATGCATGCACATACATATACACACAATAGCTTAATCTGCTCTCTGCAATTACATGTATTGGGTATGCTTCCAATTCATCTAGGTCTCACCACATTCTGGACAGACTGGAGGAGGGGCTGGTCACAAGCATCTTAACAAAACAGACTTGACATCTCAGTGGATGGACATTTATTACTTCTCTTCTATAGATTAATATTAAGGCTTTTCTCTCATCTTGTGAAAAGATTTTTATTTGTAAAGTCTTTCTCCAGTTAAATAAAATATGCCCCACGTCTCAATAACTTCAGGCTGCCTACAACACAGAACTAACAGTGTTAAGTGTGTGGACATGAAATAACATCTTTTACTCATCATAGTGTCAGCCAAATTGGTTGATTCAAAATCGCAAAAAAGACAGTTGATTTGGAAAGAGCATATACTATTAAGTCTCGGAAGTATGAGTTTTTTTTAAAAGACATCCTGCATCTTTAGGGAACTACGTGGTTTATTCTTTAGTCCATAAACATATGTTCATCTCTGCCTGTGGGATAGTGAGCAATCTTCATATACCACACTTGCCGAGGCATGTTAAAGGCAGGATTCCAGCTATACTCTGGGGACAGAAGCTTGGTGGGTTTGTTGAGAAAAAAGTATTTGTTGAGGTATTTTTCATAGGTGCTTTTAAGTCCATTTTCTGTATCCCAAACAACACTTTTCAAGTATTTCTGAGTGAAGTCCAAAACCTGAAAGGGTACTCCCCCTATAATGGTGCCAGCATAAAAGAAGTCCCCCAGTCCAAAGGGGATGTAGGCTGCTGACGTAGGTCTCCTCTCATAGGGAAGATCCTTTGACTTCTGGAAATACCACCAAGGATGGAGCTGAGCTACAGATGTGCTCAGGGTCTCCACCCCAAACTCATTCTGGAAGATCAGGTTGGCCTTCATGCTGAAGAGAAAGTCTACCTCATATTTAATGTGCTCTTGGATGTGCTGACACAAGACTTTCATGCGCATGAGGTCGAAGTTTCTCCACCATCTCTCTTCACCTATCAGGTGTATTTGAAAGGATTGCAGGTCATTTTGGTTCATTTCAGATAGGTGCAGGAACCTATCCACCATGATGTAGAAGATCACCCTATAGCCAGGCATGAAAAACTTACTGGCCGATTGCAAGAATGGTTCTAGGTACTCATCAGTGAACCTGGGAACACACAAAATAGGAAACTTATGATTCTAAGTGGATTGGGTGCTCTTGAATGTGCTGACAAGAGAAGTGTCCTTGATACTAAAAACTCTAAAAGTGGACACGTTGGGTCTGAAAATCCACCAGTCTTAGAATTACTGAGTCAGAGCTGACTAGGGCATTGGTTAAGAACTCCCAAGTGGTCTTATGGGCCCAACCTTGGTGCAGGGACTAGTCATAGCAAATTCTATTTTGTACACTCAACAGTAGCGATTACAAAAGAGGATATACAGCTTTTTGGGGGCAAAACATCTACGGATGCTGAACACATTTCCCAAGATAAAAAGGGCAATGTTTCATAGTATCTACCTGCCAGTAGCAAACACAGCCAAGCCCACGGTGATGTTCTGCTTTTTGTAATGTTTCTTCAGGGCCTCTCGGTCGAATGTGCCTTCCCATATGATTGGGGCCAGCCAGTCTGTAGTGGTGATGACATCCACACGTTTCCTATGGGACACACAAAAGCAGAAATAAAATATGTCAGTGTGATTCAACAGTTGAAAATCAACACCAGCCACACATTGAGTATCATTGCCTGCCAGCAGTGATGGTACCCAGTGGCAGATGTTACCACTGAGACGGCACTGAATAGATGCCAATCAGGTGTTGTAAACTCTAGTTTTCTCATGTGTCCCTGGCAATGTCCTTCCCTTGTCCTTCATGTGGGCACACAACTAGCAAGTGGCTAAGCTGGCAGAGCCACAAATGCCCCCAGCCAGTCTGGCTTCAGACTCTGTGTTCTCTTCCCAAGCCTGATACTATTTATCTTGACAGCTGATTACAGCTTAACCAATTAAAAAAAAAATAGACAGGCCATGGTCATAGCCCTGCTGTAGTCTTGGTTTTGCCTGAAGCTTGCACCGTAGGGAGGATCCTGGCTTCGATGCCTGAATTCCTCTGCTCCTTTTCTCACTGTGTACCTTACAGTGTTCTAAACACATGGTTTAAGTACTGTGTCATCTAACAAAAGTGAGATAGGTTAGATTAGCATTCAATACTGAGGAAATAAAAGGATTAGGACATGCCAAGAAAGTAAGGCACTTAAAAAATAATGTGATACTAGCTAAAGAAAAATCATGTGCCCAAATCACTCAACACAGAAAAACCATTATAGAGTCTCAGCCCTAGTCATGATTTTAAAAAGAAAATTCCAGGAAATAATGGGAATGGGGAGAACCACCTCATCTTGAATTAATTTTTTTCTTCAAGACCCATCCGTGAGTGTGGTGGTGTATGCCTCTAATTTTGGGAGGCAGAGAAATACAAAGCTCTATGAGTTTGAGGGTAGCTTGCCCTGCTACACAACATGCTTCCAGGCTATCTAAGACCGTCATCCTTCTTAATAACTATTGCAGCCTTTTAAACCATAGCTGTCCTAAACAGCAATTGCAAGCCACTGTTACCGACATGGGTTTGGCTACAAAGGCTGCAGTCTCTGGGGATTCTGTTCCCTCAGGCACCGACTCTTTCAAAGCTACCAAGGGAACTTATCTAAATCTCTGTCCCACTAAATAACTCAAGATTCAAAGATTGAGGTAGAATCCTGCTCCTCAGAGAGGATGAATAACAAGTTGCACACCTCTTCGTCTCACTCACTCTCAAAACAGCCCTCATCCTTCTCCTTGCCCCCACTTAAGTGCCCTTCTCCACTTGGCTCCTCCCTACCACTTCCCGTCAGCTAGTCGCTGACTGTAGCCTTATGACCACAGGTGAATTTTATTTAATCAAATAAATGTAACACATCTTTGCATCATTAAACAAATATTCCAGAGCATAAACAAAAGTTTATCTTAAAATAATATTCTACATCACAAGACTACACAGTAAGGCCCTGTCTAAAAAAAGAATCTATGAAAGTTCTACAGCTAACATGTTTAGTAGTGAAAGGCTGGCTTCTTCCCTAAGATCAAGAACATGACAAGGATGTTCAACACTGTTCTTCAACACCGTGTCAGAAGCTATGACCGTTGTAGGGAGGCAAGAGAAGGAAATCGAGTCGTCAGATTGAAAATGAGAAAAATAATACTGACCATATACAGTCAGCTATACTTAATCATCAACCTGAAAAATCCTAAGAAGAAAAATAATCTAGAATTGATAAGTGAATTAAGAGTAGTTTCCAAAACATTAACACTGTGCCCACACATTAATTACAAGTATGTAGAAACACAAAATGTGTTTGCTGAGATCCAAGTTCAGTTCCCAGCATCCACATCAGGCTGCTCACAACCTCCTATAACTCCAGCTCCACAGTATCCAATACCTTCTTTTGGCCTCTACAAGCATACAAGCACCTGCATTTATATGCACACACACCTCCCCAGGGGTGTGTGTGTGTGTGTGTGTGTGTGTGTGTGTGTGTGTGTACATATGGGCATGTGTGTGTGTGTGTGTGTGTGTAAATATAATCTTAGATATAAATTTAAAATATAGTGCTATTAACAGCTGTCCCAAATAAAATGAAATACTGTGGCATGTCACTGTACCAGACAGCAGCTGTCTGCCTTCTTGGCACCTCTGGGAGTGAATAACATGCTTCCTGTCCCTGTATATTTGCCTAATGTGTAAATATTACTGAAAGTTACCCCGGTCTATCATTAGACCATACTGCTTGCTCATTCATCAGTGGATGGACACGGAGTTAATTTACCCTCTAGATATACCAGGGAGGACCCTCCCATGAAAATTCACAGGTGAATTTTCTGTGAACATGTTTTAATTCTCTTGGGGATGGGTCTCTGGATCCAGTTCCACCTCTAGGTGGAATGAACTGCTAACAAGTGGTTTCACAAGGCCACAGTTAGACCTGAAAGTTCACATTTATAGTCTATCCATCCTGCAATCTTCCCATGTTGTCAGATGTGAAGTGGTTTGCATTCATCTGATGACTAGTATTGTTAAAGCGTATTCTGTGTCTTTCTTGGGCATACAAACATCTTCCTTGAAGAAATGATGTTCAGATCTTTGGTCCATTTTTACTGTTTTTTGATGCTTAATAGTGAGAACTGCTTATCAACTCAGAATACTAGGTTTTTATCAGACGTGTATCTTGAAAATATTTTCTATTCTGCAGACTGTCTTTTTGCCTTTTGTTTGCTTTCATTTTTCCTGACAGGGTTTTTTTGTGTAGCCCTGGTTTCGCTCACACAGTCTCCAAATCATCTGTATTACCTTCTGTCTGTGCCAGATAAAAGAAAATCCTCCCCCATAAAGCACTGGGTGTTTATACTATTAAAAAGTGTTGAATTTTATCAAATGCTTTTTTCTGTATATATTAAGATGATTGTTTTGGGTATTTTTGATTCTACCGATACACTGATTTCGCGTGGATGGATCTTATCCACTGAGTGTATGTTCGGCTGTAGCTTTGCTTTGTGCGATGGTGTTTGTATACTAATTGTTGTTCCATGTTTGCTAGATTTTGTTCTCTTTCCTTGAGCTTGTGTGAGTGCTAGAACCAATTTGAACCTGTCAGTCCAAAGTCAGTCTTCTCTGGGGATAGTTTCAACTGATTCTCCCCCCTTTCCCTATAAGGACCAATAGGATTGTTTCTTTGCATGTTTTAATTTTTGTTTGAAAACTGAATAATTTAGATGACAATGTGGCAACTCAAAAGATCAGGATTCACTTCCCATCTTGGATTATTTTTCTTTTGTTATATTTGCCTGTCAATTAGCTTAACAGTTCACATTCCATAAATGCTTGGTATCAGTAAACTACCATTCTGCTGGGAGACCCTGTGCACAGGCCGAGGCCAGGACACTCTGTGTAATTCAGGGCACTAAATTCTACCTTAGTTCTCATATCCTGCTTGCATAGAGCCTGTGTCAGCCAGCGGTGGCAGCACAGAACTTTCTCAAGGTTTTTTTCTGAACTCACAGCTCTCCACGTGCATGGTTTTCAGTACTGAGCGTTAGGCATTTGCCAAACTTCCCCAAATCCCCATGATTAGTTCCAAACTGGCTTTTACTCTTTTTCTTTGTTCAATCTATTAGTTGTTTCACAGTCCTGCCTTTGGTAATGGCTAAACCACTACTGGTCCTTGCAGGTGGGAGCTGCCAGAGGTAGGAGATCGTGAGTTCTCTGAGCTTGAGGCTTTGAAGGGTGTCTTCTTTCTGTCCACCCTGCCATGTGAAAACCCTTGTTCTCCAAGGCTATCATGGAGCAGGAGCTTGGCATGGGGACCAGGGCATTAATTAAATATCCCAAACATCACTGTCCTCCCATAGACCCAGGAAAATAGAATCTGTTCTTCCATTTTTCTCATTGGATTATGTGAAGAGTCTCTTACACCTTATCTCTGCTGACATCTCTCAAAAGATGTCCTTTATACCTGCGCTATTGGAAAGTGCAAATGAACAGCGAGATCTTTGGGAATTTATATAGGATACTGCCTTGGTAGACTGTAGCTATATAAATATAAATTGTATCCCTCAAAGTCATATGTCAAAGCCCTAATGACTGTATATGATGATATTTGGAGGTGAGGCCTTATGAGTTGTGAGGGTGAGGTTTGTGTCCTTGTTAAAGAGTAGGCTTGCTTTGTTTCCTCTCTTGGTCACACCAGGACTCTGTGAGCACTAGCTGCAAGCCAGGAACAGACTTCCCGGGATCCTGATCATGCTGTTGCCCAGCCATGGACTAAGCTTTTAGTGGAAAGAGAATTCCCTCTGCCCAAACCACGCAGTTATGGCAGCCAGAGTGGCCTAACACCAGCCCTATCTCCTTGGTTCCAATTTTACTCAACACTATCCAGAAGGCAGGTGTCAAAGCCAGCATTGGTCCCAACAGAAAGAACCAAGAGGGCGATAAAGAAAGATATCTGATATGAACTCTGGCCTCTTCACGCACAAACAAGAAAGAAGAAAGACACACGCAGGTGAAAAACAGTCACTTCATCACGGGAGGTGCCCACACCAGTACTGGGCCTAAGTTCATGGCCAATCTTCCTGGTTCTACAAAGGCAGAAGACAGTCTGTTGCTTCCAGATAAACATAAGGAAAATCTGGATACACCGCAGACCTGACTGTTTCACCCTCTGTCGGTCCCTGTTTGCTGAGTTTGAGCCACGAAGGGTAGAGCTGCAGACGTGTAGTCAAAGTTGATCATGCATGTTTAGACATCAGCCACCTTAGGACCTTACTGCCTCTTCCCCTCTCAACCACCAGCACCCATGAACCCCAGGCAGAAGGGGAAGATTTGAGATTGGCCCTCCATCTCTACACACCGATGCCTAGTGAACACCTTTGCTCTTCAAAACACTGTCTTCTCAGCCCTGGCCATCCCACAGGGGCAGGAGCGAGAACCTGCTTCACATCTCTTCCCCTGAAGAAGCAGGAAGGTTAACCGTGAACCCAGGCATTCAAGGCACCAGCTTCCTCCACAGCATTGGGACTTCCCCTCCCCTGGGCTTGGGTCAGAATGGTGGAAACAAACTATGGTTGTGCCGAAAAACTGTTGATTCTAAGCGACACGTGTCTCTGCTCTTACCTGGGGTTAAACCAGCTCGAGAGCTGAAGTTCTTCTGTCTGGTGGTCCCTGGTACAAAGAGCAGCAGGTTATTGTGGCATCTGTTTGCTCCATCCTTATCCCCTGAGCCCACACAGGGCAGTGTCAGCTCTGTTGCTCTTCTCATGTCCTCACTGCCTAGCCTCAGATTTCAGTGGCTTTGGACAGGGCAGTGTGGTAGAGCTCTAGGGAACAGTTTGGGGCTGAGGAAGGAGCCGGGAGGGGAAGTGTCTTCTAGTCTGGAAAAGGACAACTGGTCTAGGGAACAGATCAAGGGAACGGGGAAGGGAGTCACAAACAACAGCAGAGTGAAGAAAAAGGTACCTTGGTGAGAGGAGGAAAGGCTATTAGAGAATTTAAACTTTAAAAAAGTTATTTACATAATGTAAAGAGCTCCGTGGGAATTGATTCACCTTTGATTCCCAACACCTTTTTTTATGAGTCAGGGTCTTATCATGTGGCCCTGGCTGGCCTGGAACTCTTATCATGTGGCCCTGGCTGGCCTGGAACTCATTATACAGACGAAGAGGGCTTTGAGCTCACTCTGTCTCCAGAGTGCTAGGATTAAAGGTGCATCCACTCTGGGACAACTCTCTTAATTGTTTTAAGTGCAGATGCTTCTAGTTTACTATGGGGTGACACCCAGATAAGCACACTGTGATTGGAGATATTGACTGTTTGAAAAGCAGTTTAATCCCATGACAGTGACTTAACTCAGCCCACCTTCAATGACCTCAGAACAGTCAGATGCCTGCAACTGAAGTGCAAAATCACCCACACACAGCCTCCATGTTAGAAGGTGAGGAAGGATTCAGGAGCTCCCCGCATCTAGACCAACAGTGGAAAAAAGAATCATCACCCAGGAACACTTTCCCAGCACAGGTGGAAAGGCAGGGCCATTATTTTGTTTTAGTTAGGGTGTTATTGCTCTGGAAAGACACCATGACCACCACAACTCTTACAATGGGAAACATTTAATTGGGGCTGGCTTCCAGTTTCAGAGTTATAGTCCATGATCATCATGGCAGTGCCCCGTGCTGGAGAAGTAGCTCAGAGTTCTACATCTGGATCCACAGGCATCAGGAAGTGATTGAACCACTGACCTGGCTTGAGCATCTGAAACCTCAAAACCTGCTCCCTAGTGACACACCTCTTCCAACAAAGCCACATCTACTCCAACAAGGCCACACCTTCAATATTGCCACTGCATATGGGCCTACGGGGGCCATTTTTATTTGAACCATCAAGCTCTCATTAACTACTGTTTAATCACCTGCCTGGGAGATTCCAGAGTACCATTTGGGTGTTCTGTAACAGAATTGACCACCAGAGCTCATCCTTTCCTGATATGATCAGATGTGGCCTTACACAGACACCCCATCACCAAATAGACTACCTCCCAAGAAAGACTGTTAAAATCCCATGGCACAAGAAGCTCTTCATCAAGCAAGTGGGGAACTTGCCAAAAACCATCAGTTGGGGGTGCTGAAGAAATGGCTCAATGGTTAAGGGCACTTGTTCTTCTAGACCTGAGTTCAGTTCCCAGAACCCATGTCAGGTAGCTCACAACTGTCTGTGACTTCAAGGCATCCAAGACCAGAAGAGTCACAGGTGCCTGCACTTGAATTCACATACCCACATAGTCATGTACACATGCACTCAGCTAAAAATTTCTTTTCATTTTCTTTAAAAAGCCACTATGTTTCAATGTGTTGATCCTGTTAATTTCTAGATCTAGGGTAGAAATTATGGCTCACAAAAGAGTGGCCTGACCTAAAGAACATGTTCCCCACAGAGATACTCCAACAGTAATGTCATACATATCCTGGTCATGAGGAGGCCTCACTGGTGGTAAGACAATGACCCAGCAATGGCTTTTAGCTTCTGGACTGTCAGTTTCCTCTCGGCAGGGCCGTACCAACACAAAACTTTATATAGCCAGTTCCTTTAGATCCAGACAGAATCACATTTCCAGTCTATTACACACCCAACGTCTTCTGGCTCTGTAGGTGGACTCTCTGACCTGTAGACTCTAGAGCCTGGGAACCACATGTAGACTAAAACCTCCCCCAAATGGCTAGGCCTTTCCTCCTTAATCCTCAAGTCTCCTCTGAGAGGCATTGCCCCTGTTTGAAAAAGACAACTAACTGTCTGGGAGCAAGGGACTTTTACTCCTATAATCATATCCCAAGAGTCCAGCAGTAAATACTGCCACCTCGTGCTCTGCCCCTTCAGAAACCTTGCACCACACATGATGTCTTTCTGTACATGTAAAAATACTTAATTACTATTTGTTAATGAAGAGGCTGCTTTGGCTAATGGCAAGGCAGTTTTAAAGCAGGCAGGAAATCCAAGCATGGATAAAGGAGGAGGGCAGAGTCACACAGATGCTGCAGGGCCACCAAGAAGGCAGGATATATTAGATCACAGATAAAGCCACAGAGTCACATGGCAAGACATAGATTAATAAAAGTGGGTTGAGTTAAGTTGTAAGAGCTAGTCGATAATGAGTCTGAGCCATAAGCCAAACAGTTTGTAATTAATATAAGCCTTTGTGTGATTATTTGGGACTAAGCAGCTGCAGGACTGCAGTCCAGACCTTGGGGCTAGACAGGCCAGAAGTTACACACATACACACACGAATGCATGTGCACACACTGGTACACCCATACACTCATAAGTGGATGCTCACACACATATACTCATACACATTCACATACATACTGCTGACCTACACGCAGGGAGATGTGGCCACCTCTAGATGTCTGCTTACTTTTCTGTCCCCAGCCTCTGCCGTCAGTAGAACCCCTGTCCTTGATAATTTAGTTTTCCAGTTTATATGACGTTCACACAGTGAGGAGCGACACCTTGAGATGGCACCTTTTCTGAGGAGAGGGTTTTCCAGAGAGAACATAGGCCACCATAGAATGTGGGCTTGAGAAAATCAGTGGACGGAGGCTAGAGAGATGGCTCATCAGTTAGCAGAGCTGGCTGCTCTTCCTGAGGACCTGGGCTCAATTTCCAGCACCTACATGGTCTGTAATTCCAGTTTCAGGGGACCTGAGGCCCTCTTCTTGCCTCTGCTGGGATCAGGCACACATGTGCTACAGAGATATACATGTAGGCAAAATACATAAAATAAAGATAAATAAAGATAAGCAGTGAATACTGTAAATGTCTATGTTTCAGTTCTTTTAAGAGACGTACTTGTGTGAACATGATCTGCAGTCGGGGTACGGCTGCGCAGCATCTGTTTTGCTCCCCTAAATATATCAACTCTGCCAGTACACAGTAAATGACTTACACCCAAAATACGGCAACCTGATTAAAAATGAAACAGGCAAAGAGATCAAATGCCCATTTTATCATAAAAGATGTACAGACAGAGGTCAAATATACTTTGGGCAGGGAGAGGATTAAACATTTTAAGGTATTCTTTCATGATAGGATTACCTTCTTTTCTTTTTTCTTTTTTTGAGACAGGGTCTTTCTAGGCGGTGGTGGCACACACCTTTAATCCTAGCCCTCTGTGAGGCCAACCTGGTCTACAGAGCTACTTATAGGACAGTCAAAGCTACACCAAGAAACCTTGTCTCAGAGAGAGAGAGAGAGAGAAAGAGAGGGAGGGGAGGGGAGGGGAGGGGAGGGGAGGGGAGGGGAGGGGAGGGGAGGGAGGGAGGGGAGATACCTGACTAGCTTGGAACTTTCTATGTAGTCCATGCTAGCTTTCAACTCATGGAGGTTTACCTGCCTTTGTCTCCCAAGTCCTAGGACTAAAGGCACTCATCTCTATTGGCTGTGACTGTTTTTCCAATGGTACCCAGAAACACTGTGATATTTATACATGGATCCAGAAAGAGGCATAAAAGAAATAGGAGTTAAAAGTTTCTAGGAAAAAATGTTGATATGTTAACAGGTATTACTCTAGAAAGTCGAATTTAGTCTTGTCTAAGACACAGATTTGCCACCTTTAATCCCAGCAGTGAGGAGGCAGAAGCAGGTGGATCTCTGAGAGATTGAGTCCAGCCTGGTCTACAGAGTGAGTTCCAGAACAGCCAGAACTGTTACACAGAAAAACCTTGTCTCACAAAAACCATAAAACCCAAACCAAACCAAACAAAAAAGACAAATGTGGAACTCTGAGGTGGTTTTATAATGGATGTAATTACAGTTCAGTGTAACATGGCTGACCCGGTGGCTAAGCACTTGCCTGGCATGCGCCAGGCCTGTTCTATTCACAGTACAACAATAACAACTGAGCTTTCTCTGCCTGACTCTGTTTACACGACATGGTCATGTAACATAAGAAATTCTGTAGTGTGTGAGAAACCCCCTGTGGGCAGGCCTGGAAAGGAACAGGAAACTCAACAAATGTCCATCTGGCCTCTGAAAATGAAAGAATTAAAATGTGTGTGGCCTCCCTCAGAGAGGAAGTGACTTCTGGATCACTCATGTGTTAATGGCACCTGTGGATGAGACTCAGCATTTAAACCACCCGGGCCTTCCTGCAGGTCGTGGTTCATCAGTATTTACCTGAAGTAGACCTTGGTCATCAGCAGCAGGAAGAGGCAGCAGACCATCAATAACATTCTCTTTTTAGTATTCATTCCTTCCTCGGGGAGAGAAGAAAAAAGAAGTTCTAAGTGGGTTAAACAGACCCACTGCATCCCAACACCCCCAACAGTGGTTAAGTGTCTGCACACATTTGTGCACTAACCCAACAGCAGCACCTTCTAGAATATTCAATGAGATGGATTAAAGTCATCTCTATTCTGTTTCAAGTGCCTTTGGAGTGATCCTAAAACTTTTGGAACATGCTGACTCTCCTTGTGTTCCCTGGAGAAGCAAGTCCATCTGAGTGTGTGTGTGTGTGTGTGTGTGTGAGAGAGAGAGAGAGAGAGAGAGAGAGAGAGAGAGAGAGAGAGAGAGAGAGAGAGAGAGAGATTATTGTCACAGAAGCCGATATTGAGTGTCTTCAATTGCTTTCCTCTTTATTTATTTATTTTTTTTTTTTTGAGGCAGGTCTCTCCAAGTCTAAGCTCTTCACTTTACCTAAGCCAGATGCCCAGAAAGCTCTGGAATCTACCTGTTTCAGCCCCCTTAGTGCAGGGACTCCATATCCAGCTGTTACATGGGTGCCAGGAATCGAACTCAGGATCTTACACTTGCACAGCAACCTCTTGTCTCCCCAGCCTGAACATCCATCTCATTCCCATAAAATAACTGTGTATTTGTGGTAACAGGGTGGGATCATGATGATGAGGTCATCCTAAACCAATAAATTCTGCTCTCAACATTGACTGTCATTTCAATGACAGACCAAGTGAGACAGACCAACTGGGGCTGTTTACACAGAGACCACAAAGCAGATCAGTGGTCACATCATAGGAGGCTCCAAGGCTGAATCTGAGCCCAAGCTGGCATGGAGCCTGGGGTGGAGGATTTACATGGATCTCTTTGAACCCTGTGTCCAACATGTCACATGGCAGGCAGCATGCCAGCATGTGGTGGAGGTTCTGATGACCCACTACTGCAGCTCATTCAGTAAGCTCCTGAGGCTGGGGGGGGGGGGGGGAGGGGAGTGTGCTGGCCTAATTGAACTGGGCTCTAAGTGCACAGAATACCCCACCTTTGGAAGACAAGCAAAGCATGAAAACCCAGAAGGTTAAGGGTCTCCTTTGTAATCTTAGAATGCTTATTCACTGATGTGATTACATTCTGGGTGTTGTAGTCCAGATATAAAAACTCATGAATCAATGTATAAAATAAGTTTACTTGTTTCTTTTGCCCTTTGTCACGTGGTTACTAAGATATGGAACATTACTCAAGTGGCTCACAGCCTGACTCTACTGGGCAATGAAATACTACCAAACTCAGAAATATCTTTGCAGTTTGAAAACTGACATCTTGAAGCTCACCACTCTTGGGAACACATGAAGAAGTGAGCTGTGGTCTGTCCAGATAGCTACTCTGTTCCCAGCTGCTTTCCAGTGATGTCTTCAGGCATCAGCAACAAATTCAAAGGCCAAGGTCAGAGGATGCTGTGTACACATAATATTTTGTTTTGTTTTTACAGAAACAGGATATCACTCTGTTGCCCAGATTGGCCTTGAACTCACAACAATCCTCCTACCTGAGCCTCCCAAAGGCTGGGATTGCAGGTGTGCATGGTCAAGCCTGGGTACCAGACACAATTGACTCCAAAGTCCCAACACTGCTCCTTCAAAGGCCCCTTACCTTGGATCAGGGTGGTGACAGGAGACAGCCAAAATGTCCCTTGAGGACCAGTGTTTCCCAGAGAGTATCTCTAAGACTTTGCCATGTGAAGTACCTGCTTCATCCACTGCTTTTGTGGTGCATGAATCCTCTGTTAATGGTGATGTCACCAGCATCACAATGGCACTTGGCTGGCTCTCTTCATGGCCAGAGGACATGTCTTGGTCCCACTGCAATCATGAAAGGATATCTTAGAATATTCTGTTGCTTTTGCTTCTGCTTGGCATTTCTTCTGAGGATAGATACTTCCGGGTGGAGAGGTTCTGGGTGGCACTTGTGCTGTGTGTCTTGTATGACAGAGAGGTGTCCTCCTGCTATAGACTCTCTTCATTACTCTAGAGAGTAAAGCCCTTAGACTTTCTCAGATTCTTATTTATGTACTCTTTGCACTCTGATGAAGCACAGGTTTGCATTTTTGGCATCATATGAACCCACTATCACTGGATAGCTATGTGTGATTATAACACAACCCTGTATTTGTTTGTTAGTTCTTTCTACCCTTGAAAAGTAAGAATGCCTAATGGGGTAATTTGAATGGAATTGGCCCCCATAAGCTCGTAGGGAATGAAAGACTATTAGGAGGCGTGGCCTTGTTGGAGGAAGTGTGTCACCGTGGGGGCTGGCATGGAAGTTTCCTATGCTCAAGATACTGCTCCGTGTCTGAGACTATTTCCTGCTGCCTTCTGATCAAGATGTAGCCAGTACCATGTCTGCATGCACACGGCCATGCTTCGCACCATGATGATAATGGACCTTTGAAATTGTTAAGTGAGCCACCCCAATTATAAGCTTTCCTTATAAGAGCTCCTGTGGGTCATGGTGTCTTTTCACAACAATAGAAACCCTAAGATACCCAAAGTGTGAGTTAAGGGGCTCAAACACATCCTTAGCTTAAGCCAGCATTCAAAAGGAAAGAAAAGAGAAGAAAAGCTGGGTGGTGGTCATGCATGCCTTTAATCCCAGCATAGGAGGCTGAGGCAGGCAGATCTCTGTGAGTTCGAGGCCAGCCTGATCTACAGAGCTATTTCTAGGACAGCCAGGGCTACACAAAAAAATCCTGTCTCAGGGAGAGGGAGGGAGGGAGAGAGAGAAAGAGAGAGAGAGAGTCCCTGTTAATTATGCCTTACTGTTTATTATCTGCTGTGAAAGGAATGTGTTCGTCAAACTCAGTCTGGAATTTAGTCCCCAAGGTAGTCAGTAGTACCCTAAGGGTGAAAATAATCCAGCTGTGGTATTTTTAGGTGCCTGGGGGGATCATATTAGGTTAGTCACTAGGGTCCTGCTCCATGGCTCAATCCTGGAGGCCTTTTGTTTGTTTTTAGTTATGACTCTGTGCTGCCCAGGCCAACATTAAACTTGATATGTAGCAGAGAATGATTTTAAACTTCTGATTCTCCTTTGCCCACCTCCCAAGCACTGTAATTACAGACATGTTCCACAATACCCCTCTGGATAGCACAGGCGATAGGACCCAGGCAAATACCCTACCAACTGAGCTATACCCCAGACTCCCAGTGACCTGCTTGTTTTGCTTCAAGATTGTCATTTTAAGCTGAACTCAAAAACTCCCAAATGTAAGAGACTCTCCTAGTTTAACATCCTGAGTAGCTGGAGTAATAATCAAAGCTCTGTGCCTAGCCCAGAATAAATACACACACACACACACACACACACACACACACACACACACACACACACACAGAGGGAGAGAGAGAAGAGAGACACAGACACACAGAGACACACACTCTTTATTATTATTATTATATTATCTCATTTAATACAGCTGGACCACAGTCTTCCCCCCCCCCACATTTCTTCTAGTCCCTCCCCCACCTCCCCTCTCTCCCAGATCCACCGTTCCTCCATTCTCCTTCAGAAAAGAGTAGGCCTCCCAAGGACATCAACTGAACTTGGCTTAACAAGATGTAATAAGATTAGGCACAAACCCTCATGTCAGGGCTTGGATGAGGCAACCCAATAGGAGGAAAAGGGCCCCAAGAGCAGGCCAAAGACGTCAGAGGCATCCCCACTCCCTCTGTTAAAAGTCTCACAAAAAACCACAAGCTAAACAACCACAATGTATATGCAGAGGATCTGGCACAGACTCTGTGAGCTCCCATGAGCCCTGCTGAGTTTATTTTATGATCTGTGTTCTCCTGGTGTCCTCAACCCCTCTGGCTACTATAATCCTATCTCCCCCTCTTCCCATGGGTTCCTGACTTCCACCTAAAGTTAGGTTTTGAGTTTTTGCATCTGCTCCCATCAGCTGTTGGAGAAAGCCTCTCTGATGGCAATTGGGCTAGGCGCCAATCTATGAGTATAACAGAACAGCATTAGAAATCATTTCATTGACTTTTTTGCTGGTCATGTTTGGTCATATCCTAGATCTCTAGGCAATCCAGCTTCTGTCCATCCAGACAGTGTGGGGCAAGGACTCCCTCTCCTGGCCTGGGCCTCATGTTAGACAGGTCACTGGCTGTCCAATCCCATAAGCTCGGAGCCACCACTGGCCCAGCACATCTTGCTGGCTGGATAGGCTGGGTTGATATACCAGTCCCCCCTCACTATACTATCTCCTCCATCCTTCCCTCCTGGTCCTGATCCCTCGATTTCCATCCCCACCCATCCCCAGTTCACCCACAAATTCTACATTTCTCCTTCCCAGGGATCTATGCATCCCCCACCCCAGCCCTCCTCCTAGTCACTTGGCTTCTCTGTGTCTGTGGATTGTAACATGATTTTCATTTACTTAACAGCTAATATTCACTTATAAGTGAGTACATAACCATGTTTATCTTTCTGGGTCTGAGTTGCCTTGCTCAAGATGTTTGTTTGTTTGTTTTCTGTTTCCATCCATTTGCCTGCAAATTTAATGGTATCATTTTTTTTAACAACTGAATAATAAATACTCCATTATGTAAATGTACCACATTTTCTTTATCCATTCTTCAGTTAAGGGATATGTAGGTTGTTTCCTACTTCTTACTATTATAAATAAAACTTATGAACATAGTTGAGCAAGCATCTTTGTGGTAAGATAGTGTATCTTTTGGGTATACATCCAGAGTGGTACAGCTGGATCTCGAGGTAAAGCAATGCCCCATTTTCTGAGAAACTGTCATTTTGATTTCCATTGTGGCTGTACAAGATTGCATTCCACTGGCAAATGGAGGAGTGTTCCCCTTGCTCTACACCCTTGGCACCATGAGCTGTCATTAGTGTTACTGATCTTAGCCATTTTGGCAGGTGTAAGGTGGACTCTGAAAGTAGGTTTTCCATACAGGTCTTTCGCTTGCTTGGTCAGAGTTAGACCAGGTATTCTAGATTATCTGTGCCTGTTGTGAATTGTGTTGTTTCCCTGATTTCTCTCTTTCAACCCCTTTGTCATTTATATGAGAGATACTGATTTTTTTAAAAGTTAATCTTGTATCCAGCCAGCCACTTCACTGAAAGTGTTTATCAGCTTTGGGGTTCCCTGGAAGAGTTTTGGGGTTACTTATGTATATACCATTATCATTTTCAAATAACAACACCTTGATATCTTACTTTATAGTTCGTGTCCCTTTGATCTCCTTCAGATGCCTTATTGTTCAAGCTATACTGAATAGATAAGGAGAGAGTGGTCAGCCTTGTCTTGTTCCTGATTTTAGTGGAGTTGCGTTAAGTGCCTCTCCATTTAATTTGATGTTGGCTAAAGGCTTGCTTTTAATTACCTTTATTGTGGGTCTTTATTATTGACTTATTATCATGTATGTTCCCTGCATCCCTGATCCTTCCAAGACTTTTATCATGAAGGGGTTCTGCATTTTTGTCAGAGGCTTTTCAGCATCTACTGAGATGATCACGTTTTTTTCTTTCAGTTTGTCTATATTATGGATTATATCGACTGATTTTCATATGTTGAACCATCCCTGCATCTCCGGGATGAAGCCTACTTGATCATGGTGAATATTTTTTGATGTGTTCTTGGATTCAGTTTGCAGTGTTTTGTTGAATAATTTTGCATTTATGTTCAGAAGGGAAATTGGTCTGTAATTCTCTTTCTTTTATGAATATTGGTGTGGTTTGGGTTGTGACACCTGCACCACCATAATGAACTGCAAGTCGGGCAAGGGTCTGGAGATTAAGACACCAGAGACGTGGGTCACTCTTGAAGGTCAGGTGAAGCCTTATATACCAAGGTTGTTTTTCTCATTTGAGCTCACACACACCTGGCCTGGGTCAACGTTTTTGTTCTCTGCTAACTTCCTGATTCCTTAATCGCAGCACCTGCTTGGGCAACAGAATCAGATCATCTTATTCCAGTAAAAGCCACAGGACAGTAATAGTGCTAAGCTCTGGGGGCTGCGGGCCGACCTCCACACTGGGTGTCAGGGTGACTGTGGCTCATAAATAAACTTGGCAATGTTCCTTCTATTTCTGTTTTGTGAATTAATTTGAGGAGTATTGACGTTAACTCCTCTTGAAAGTCTACTATAATTTTGCACTAAAACTGTTTGAGTCCGTGCTTTTTGGGGCGGAGGGTTCAGAGACTTTTAATGACTTCTACTATTTCTTAGGGGTTTTAGGTCTGTTTAAGTTGTTTTTCTGATCTTGATTTAACTTTGGTAAGTGGTATCTATCAATAAAATTATCCATTTCTTTTTGTGTTTTCCAATTTTGTAGAGTACAGGTTTTTAAAATATGACCTGATGATTCCTTGGATTTCCTCTGTGTCTGCTATTATGTCTCCCCTTTCATGTCTGGTTTTGTTAGTTTGGATATTCTCTCATCCTTTGGTTAGTGTGGATAAGGGTTTGTCTATCTTGATTTTCTCAAAGAACCAACTCTTTGGTCCATGATTCTTTCTATTGTTCTCTTTATTTCTATTGTATTGATTTCAGTCCTGAGTTTGACTATTTCCTGCTCCTCCTCCTCTTTAGTGTGCTGGCTTCTTGTTCTAGAGCTTTCGGGTGAGCTGTGAAGTTGCTGGAATGAGTAAGTTGCTCTCCAACTTACTGCTATGAATTTTTCCCTTAGCACTGCTTTCATTGTGTCCCATATGGCCTGGTAGTTATTCAACACACACACACACACACACACACACACACACACACACACACACACACACACACACGCACAATATCCCCTTGGCTCTGACATGCATCACTTTATAACACTGCCTTTCCTATACTGACATGGAACCCTGATGAATCAAATCCTGGGAGTTCCTCAGAAGTGTTTGGTGATAAGAACCATAGCTGTGCCTAGACGGAACGGAGCAAGAGAACTTTCTAGAATGAAGCTAACTGTGGCTTACCCAGGTTACCTAATTCCTGGCACACATCAACACCACCCACCTGGCACTTTCAGAGCATGCAACTTTTTGGCCTGTCCATTATCTGCTTTCAACCTAATGCAGACACAGGATGCCTATGTTCCTTGGGGTTAGATGAGCAAGGATGTACTAGATTAGTCTGACAGAGGCCGTGGAAGAACATCGGTGGCCACACAAAGGGAATGACTCACCTTGAGATTCATCACCACTATGCTTTCCTATCACAAAAATCTTCCTCGTGCCCACCAACAGCTGGACCCCCCCCCATGACCCAGCTGGAGAACCTAGAAGGGAAGTTTGGACATTTCTCCTAAGGAAGCTAGAGATGCTTACATACTGCTCACCCAAAGCACAGATTTTTGCGCTTTTCTGAAAGTCCATCTGAGACCTGTTGACTAGAAAATGTGCCCCTTCTACCTCCTGACTGAAAACCAGGGCTTGATTGGAAGGGAATGGGCTTTAGGTAGCTATGAGGCTTTGAGAGAGAGGTGAGGGCTTTTGTATACTCACCCAGCATCTTTGGCTGCGTAAACAAGGAGTAGGTGGTGCCTAGTCCCACTGTCTTCTTTCCCTTAAAATGGGCCACGGAAGGCACCTTCTCTGGAACATCTGGCCCTGTTGTTAATCATCGGCTAGGGTCCTTTTGCTCCATCCTTATAGTTCAAGGGTCAAACTTGGCAGCTTTTTGTTTTTTTGGATATTTGACAGCAGTGACAGACAGCTCATGTCAGATGGGGCAGCAGCAGGTGGCGCCCTCTAGTGTCGCAGCTCTTGGGTAGCTTTAGGTAGCTGACCCTTCAATCCTTTGTACATTATAGCTTTGTTCAGCCTTCAAAGTAAGGATTTCTCAGCTCTTACAACCGGCAATGTTATAGATCACAGCCCTGAGGTGTCTGAGGCCCTTGGTTCTGTAGTCTTGACAGCTCTCGGGAATGCTTTGAGTGCCCACCGCCTGTGGTAATTCCTCCCTGACTCTACCGCATTCTGTTTTCGGCTTCAGCTTCCCACCCTCTTTGCCTCCACTTCTTATTTCTGACTAGGCCCATCCCTCAATTCAGGGCCTTCTGTTGCTCCAGCCACTGAGCTGGCTACCACTCATCAGTGCTGCTGCTTTGCACGTGACTATGCAGCCAGAGGTTCCGATGATTTTGCAGCTTGGGCTGTCCACTGCTCAGCAGCATTCTCTGTCAGCTCCCAAGCAGCTGGCTGCTCTGCTTCTTCGGAAGCTCAGCATGCCATCTCTGCTGCCTCTGGTACCCCTGATGTTCCACCGTCTCTCCAGCTTCTTTCTGTGACTAGCTCAGGCCGCACTGAATATCGATGAAGGCAGTCTAACTGAACACGGTGGCATATGCCTGTAATGCCAGCACTTGGGAAATGGAGGCAAGATGATCAAGAATTCATGGTCATTTTTGGCTGCATGAAATCTTGTCTCAGAGAAACAACAGCAAAAAATCACACTCAAGGAAAGGTTTTTAGTGGGTCCAATGCTGCGATGCCAGGGTAGGTAGGCAGCAAAGGAGGCTGTGTCAGACAGCTGATCAAAATGGGCATCAGGTGTTTCATTCCAGTCATAGCAAACTTATTATGCAAATAAGGCCTGTGTTTGCACCAATCACAGCACTGATTCTCCTCTACTCACAACAGTCCCTCTGCTAGGCCACTGGGGCATGTGGGCCACCTCTGGCCTGAGTAGAAATGATCGTAGAGTCACCAAGGCTTGTGACAGGAAATAGCCCAGAGCAAATAGTTTAGAGTAATCCTGGATACAGCTGATGCTCAGGAGCTAGAAAGAGCTTTACAGTGTGGAATCTATAAGGCTGTTAGATTGACAGCCCTTTTGCCCTAAACAGCCGGGGGAACAAGGGGCAGGCAACAGCGCTGGAGTCATATGGCCCCATGCCTATTTATAGGAAAATGATCAAGAGAAAGGGTGCTTAGAAGTCAAAAACCATATTATTGACATTAACTGTGTGTGGTTTCAATGAGGTTTATAATGCTCAACACCTGTCAGGTATCCAGGGACAGCTGGGCTCCTTTTCTCTATATCAGAACTACACCGGAAGATAGAGGGCTGAACTGGCTATGTAAGGAAGCTGCAGCCAGCGGGTGTCTCCCCTCCAGATTGCCTGGGGGTGGGGGTAGAGGCCTGAGCTCTTCCAGCCCTGGCTGTGAAGCTCAGCCTTATTTCTTCAAAGGAATAAAGCCTCCCCTCCACTACCACCAACGCAATGGGAGCCAGAATCTTGCAACACACCTGTAGGAACTGTGCAGACATTCCCAGGACATGTCTCACCACCACCTCCCTCGGACAGTCTCCAGGCAGAATGGGAAGGCATCTGACCCTGTGTCTGTGTGTTTGAACTACTGTATCCTCAAAGTCCATAGCACCGATCTCCCTCAAGACCCCCTCAACTTTCACTCAAGTGCTGATTTCACGAATACACCACACGGGTTCTTTTCCTGGAGTTTTAGAGCCACATCCTACATTTCCAGTTGGGGTGGTTGGCTTTGCTGCAGGCCTGTACTGCATGCCATGCAGATGGCATGTGAGGAGCCAAACTCCCTTAAACCAGACAGGGTGTGAAGATAGGATTGGAATGACTAGGCTCTGAGTTCTTCCTCCCCTGCTTAGATAGACAGAGCAAGGGCTCGGAGTCTCACATGGTCTCAGCAGGCTCGCTTACGTCCAAACCCTGCTGCTCCCAACTTCCCCTGTTGCTTTCTGACCCAGCTACACATCAGCTCAGGTGGGTTCTTCAGCCAGGTCCGGATGTGAACAGTTAAGTGGGGGCCTTTGGCTGTCTTCCAACAGGATGCAGGATGTGTGTGGACAGGCCATCCACAGAGGCTGTCAACCACAGAACAGAAAGGATATAAGGGAGTGAGATGCCGGTCAAGGAGTCCACTGGAAAGCATGGAGGTACTGCTAGTCCTGGGCCTGATGCTGAGCCTTGCCACTGCACAGTTCAATCAGGAATTCGTGAAGACCTACAACATGGCCAAGGTGGGCGCAAGCCTTCTGGGGCTAGGCTTCATGAAAAGCACCCTGTCCTCCCATGACTGGGTGGGGTGATGGACCAGGAAAATGGGTCTCTGGGCCATGAGAGTCCCTCCCATACTCAGCCATGATGGCAGCCAGAGGGTGAAGAGGGTGCCCTGGGAAGAATGAGGCAGGGGGAAGACTGGGTAGGCCAAAGGAAGTCCCAGCTCAGAGCTACTGTTCAGGGACTCATCCAAGTGTGGCTGTGAGGGCCAAGCAGCCCCAGGGCTATTACAGGACTCCCATCACTCAGTCTTTCCTTCCAGATTTCCGGGATCTGGTTCTCTATTTTAATGGCCTCAGATAACGTAACACGCATTGAGGAAAATGGAGACCTGAGAATCTTCATTCAGACCATCAATCCCTTAAAGAATGGCAGCCTGAAGTTTGACTTTTTTTTCATGTGTGTATTCCCCTCAAGCTGAAACTAGGGGAGACTGTATTCCCACGCCCCAAAGGAACTCCGAACACTCACATACCTGCACACTTGGGCCAGTGTGTGACTTGTCACCAGCTCTTCCTGGGGATCATCATGATGGGATCAGGGGGAGCCCTGGCTTGTTGCTGTGCTCTGTGCTCCAGGCGAGAAAAGCCCTTTTCTGAGCTGGGGTGGTTATAGAAACCAAGGTACTAGGCTTGGCAGTTCAATGACCTCCTGCCGTGACCCAGGCAGGTGGAAGGGGCTGGTGCTCACTCTGAGACCCTTCCCTTACTGTTCTCCAGGGTCCAAGGAGCATGTGAAGCTGTGAATATTGTCTGTGAAAAGACAGAGAACCATGGGGAATTCACCGTTGCCTGTAAGTGGAATCCCTGTTCTTCCTGCTCTGACAGCCAGGAACCTTTTCTGCTGAGGCCTGGCCCACTCTGGTGAGCACTCACGGCAACCCTAAATCAAGAGCACCCTAGCCTAGGGGCAACTCAAGGGTCCCCAGTCTGACCCTCCCTCTGGATATTGCTAGCTTGGAACTACCAGATAGTTAGAGGATTATACTGAGGCTTGTGGAGGCAGAACACAAAGGCCCAGCTTCAGGCAGACAGAGAGGAGGCCATGATACCCTGCTTCCCACACCTCCGCTCCTCCTGAGCCAGCATTGGGTGTCCGAACTCCTACTCCCAGAAACAAGGGTGGTGTGCCTCAGTGCTGGGGCAGAGGGTGTGCTGAGCTATATCTCCATGCAGATGAGGGGAAAAACAAGGTCCTGATCTTGGAGACTGACTACACAATGTATGTCACCTTATACATGCAGAACATCAAGAATGGGACCAAGACCCAGGTGCTAGCGCTCTATGGTAAGTAACCTGGCCCCTGTCTGCTTGGGAATCTCAACCCCTACTGGGGGGGGGTCTCCTATGGGCCCTAGACACACGATAGAATGGTGCCTTGGGATCCCCCCCAACATTAAGTTCCAAATTTGTTCCCAGGACGCATGCCAGAGCTTAGCAAATCTTACCTGAAAAGATTTGTAAACATCTGCAAAAGATATGGGCTGGATTCACCAAATATCATTAACCTGACAAATAAGGAAAGGTAGGCTCCCCTGCTCTGGCCCAGAGAGGATCCAAAGAAGGCACCATTGCAGATTGGTGTGCCTGTTACAGACACCCTGAAGGTTGGGGTGGGAGTGGAGGGGGTCAGGGGGAGGCTCAGAAAGCCATTTTGACATCGTCTTGTCTCCCCAGATGTATGCTACATTAGCTCACAGAAGAGCTAGTCAGGCCTTCCGGTATGTGAATATTGATCTGAACGCAAGACATGGCAGCCCAGGGTCTTGGGAGCTGGACAGGGTAGTACAGAGCCAGTGTCAGAAGCTGGGGGAGGTCCATCCCAGAGTAAGTAACCATGAGCGGTACGTCTCAAAGCCCACACTCTGGATTTGTCCTACAGACACAGAGGAACACACAGCTCTTCATAGAAGACTGTGTGAGACATATTGCCAGAATCAGGATTGTAGTGGGGCCTTATGTAGTATGTCGGGGTGGAGCAGGAAACCTGGCCCTGTGGAACTACCTTGAATGCTGTCTTCAGTAAAGTGTAGCACTTGGGGTTTACTGTGTCACAGCTCTACAGCCCAGAGACCTGAGATCCAGGCATTGCGGAGCCAGCACTATAATCTTCATCCTGATACTGGCCTGTGGTCACATCTAACTACTCTCTGCCTCTGTCATCACATGTCCTTATGCTTCTGCATCTCTTCCTCCATCATTAGCGTTAAGCCACCCAGGCATCCCAACTGATCTCACCTGACATCTGAAGATTCTTGCTAAATAAAGTTCCTCCTTTAGACACAGCATGAAGACAGGCATGTGTTTGGGGGTCTAACATTTGGCACTTTGAGGACCTTTCTTTGGAATGGGCCTCCATGGTAGTAAATACCACCCTCAGAGCATCCCAGAGAGTGGTACCAGAGTCACCTCTTAAAGGACCCTGCACACAGGCCCATGAGGTTTCTGTGGAGACAGAGATCCTATAAGGCCTGATAGTCTTCAAATAGGCTGAGCCCAAGTCTGACCAGCACAGGGACTAGACCCCCTGGGGAATTAGTGATGGCAGCTGGGAGAAGGGTCTGTCCCATGAACATACAGGGGATAGAAGTCACATTATGGTAGTTTGTGGGCTGACAATGACCCTGCTGGCCATGTAGCAGAGAGATGTGAAAGCTGTACCACAAAGGTGGCTCTGCATAGATACTCACAACAGCTTTATGACCACACCTGCCACAGGTAACAGACTGCAGCAAGCCAGGGTCTTGGGTCAGCATAAGAAGAACAAGGCAAAACTGTAGGGAAGGGACAGATGAGGACAGAGTCAGGATGGAGGTATGAATGTGGCTATAAAGAGGCAGCAAGATGACCCCTGCTGTGCTGAGCATTGCTGTCACTGAAGGACAGAGGTGGTGGATATACAGTCCTACACAACCTAAAAAATTATCAGCACCAAACACACACTCTTACATGCGTATACACTCACTTGCGCATGCCCATATGCTCGCATGCAAACACATACACATATGCACACATGCATATGCATACATACTCATCCAGACACAAGCACACTCAGCCAATGAACTCACATATTCACACAGACAAACATGCTCATATATGCATATGCACATGCTCAATCACACGTAAACATACTTGTGCACATGCACACACATAGGCACGCACACACACTCACACCAGGATACATACTCACATATGCAAACGTGTATGTGTATGCACACACATTCGCACACTTACTCATTGCCCACACTCACTCCTCAATCACAGGAAACAGAAAATGCTTTTCAGGGTAGAATTCACCAATCCGTGTTTGTGAGACTTGACCTTGGTGTTGACAAGAGTTACCAGGCAGTAGCTGGGCAATACTGGGGACCACTCTGAATTCCTTCTCATGATTGCATGTGAATCCCAATTCTCTCCAAATAAAAAATTAAAATGAAAATATATTTGTCCTCTGACTCAGCTGACATGCCCTCATCTGTGCTGAGCTTGGCCTGGCTTCCTGCTCTGTCCCGCCCAGTCCCTATCATCAGCCTTGTTTTTGCTTCTTTGAAGGCAACTCAGGTTCCTCCCAGGTTCCCAAGTCCCCTGGGTCAACGACCACACTTCCTGGAACCTTCTGGTAAATGTTCCCCCTACTGCTGAGCAGCAGAGCTGAAGGCTCTAAAGGAACAGCAGAGGCTCCTCATCTCTCACCAGCCTTGTCTGCACAGGAAGATGCTAGCTGGGCAGACCTGGCCAGTGTTACCTTTGATGGTGCTCTGTGGAGGATGTAGGGCTGTCGTGTACCCACAATGCTGAGTCCTCAACACGAGTGATTGCTGGGATAGGAGCCCAAGAGGCTTCTTCAAGTTATAGCTTGGGAGGCAGTCTGTCCCTGGAACACTCCAGCTCTGGGGCAGGGGTGGGGCAGGTGGAGCTGAGTAGCCTTCTAAAGGACTTATCAGCAGGCAGAATGGTTCTGCTAGGTGGGTGGAAGGTACCTGGCATCCCCAGCAGCCCAGCTTCTGGATCCTTTGGTGCAGTGCGCTGAACCACAACAGGGACAGATATGCAGGAAGTCACCCACGGGATCAGGCCCTGCTGAGGACAAGAGTGGTGCATTTTCTTGTTCCTGGAGCAAAATCAGTCGAAGAAAGCAAGGGTTTATTTGGGCTCACATGGCACAATTCCCTGTGGTCAGGAAGGAGGGACATAAGGCAGCTGTCACACTGCACCACACTCAGGAAGCAGAGAGACAAACAATGGTGCTTGTCACCCTTGCTCTTTTTCCTTTGGTCTGGGACCCAGCCTGTGGAATGATGCCATGGATATATATATAGGGTGAGTCTTCCATCTCAAAGAGTTCAGTCTAGAAACTCCCTCATAGGCATGCTCAGGGGCTCTTTCCCAGAAGAGTGCAGATTCTGTCAAACTGACAATATCAACCACTCTAATTGGGGATAATGGCTGTCCTGAAGAACAGTAGGAAGTAGCTGACCAGCACATGCAGAGTCTCGAAGACCACTGGGAGACCTGTGTCTTCTCCTAGAAGGCTGCATGAAAGAGATGAGCCCATAGCCATGTGTCTCCAGGTCCCTATGAAGTCTTCTGCACACCCTAGGACTGGTTCTGCCCTAAGGGTTTTTACCCCACAGCCTCCCAGTGAGTAAGAAAACAGGACAAGATTATCTCTGCATGCCCCACACTAAACTCCTAAAGGTTTCACTGAGGTAGAAGGCCCATAAATTTTAGTTGGATTGATTTCCCATCCTCAGGTGAGCATATGTGTTGCCAACAAGTCCAAAGTGGTTGCTGCCTTCTACTCACTTGGTCTAATCAGCATAATGTCATCAATATCACCAATGTGGTATTTTGTTAGAGAGACAGATGATTTAGATCCCTTCTAAGTTACAACACAGGGCTGAGGAGTTGATATATCCTTGAGTTGAAACTGTAAAGATATACTGCTGGCCTTGCCAACTGAAAGCAAATTACTTCTGGTGATCCTTAAGGACAGTTACTGAGAAAAAGGCATTTGCTAGATCAATAGCTGTGTACCATGTACCAGGACATGTGCTAATCTGCTCAAGTAAGGACACCACATCTGGTGCAGCAAATGAAATTTGAATTATTGGATTGAGTTTTCCATAGTCAGCTGTCATTCATCACAATTCATCTGTCAGATAGGAGAGTTGAGGGGAGATATGGTGGGGACCACCACCCCTGTGTCTTTCGAGTCCTTCATGGTGGCACTAATTCTGCCAACTTCTAAGTATATCTATCTCAATTATACAATCTGGGATGGGGAAAAATACCCACAGGATGAATTTGGACTTCAGCCAAAACTCCATTAATCACCTGACCTCCATAAGCCCCTATAACTGAAGGGCCACAGTATTTCTTGGGGTCTTCTGAAATCAGCATCAATTCATAACCAGAATCTAATAGACCCTGGAAAGTCTGATTGTTTCCTTTCCTAGTGTAGTTGCCCTTGTAAAGGCTGTAGGTCCTTCTACTGAGAAAGGACTAGTAAAGGCTAACAGTAAAGCTTTTAGGTGTTTTATCAATGTCTTTCCTCAGGGGAACCTGGGCATCCTTTTATTCCAGGGATTCTAGTGTGCAAATTGGCTCAAGGCTGAGTTCTATCTTCTATCTTTGCTGTGATCTAATGTGGCCTTTATTCCATTTATCTAAATTTTTTTCTGCTTAGACATATTAAATAAGAACTCCGTCGGCTTCTTATCTGTTTCATGCCTGGAAACACCATGATCAGTTAGGCAGTTCCAAGAGTCCATAAGAGTCAGGGCCACCATAAAAATCACTTTTCTTGTGTTGCCCATTATGATAATCACCTTGCCTTAGGCGACTGAGTGTTAACACCTGGCCCTGCTATTCCCAGGTTCAGTTAATCCACTGCAGTTAATCCATCCAGCTGAGCAGCAGCATCTCCTGTGTCTTAGAGGATTTGTGATGGACATGCCTTCTGGGCCTTCCCATTGTGGAGGATCAGGCTTTACACGTCATACCCACTCTAACACTGCAGTAACTCTCTGAGTCTTAAAATCCCCATCAGCACTCAACCAAAGGGATATCAGGTGTCCTCAATTCCTTTCCTTTGACAAATGCTTCAGATGACCATTTAAACTTCTGACACCTTAAAAAAGTGAGAGCTTCCATATTAAACTTAGAATCTCTACTCAAAGGGCCCATCTCAGTAAACCCAGCCTGATGCAGTTCATGTTCCTCCCACTGTGGCACGGGCTGTGAACTGACTGTGGTAACTCCGTTTTGGCACCTTAAATGAACTTTGTCACCCTGAGTCAAGTGCCAGTAACTGTAAGGGGCCTAAGGAATACAATTCCGGGAAGAAAAACAACTCCAGGATACGGGCTTTTGCGGCAGTCATCCTGTCCTCATTATTTTTGCTAACCTCCCATTTTGCTTAGCTTGCAGCTGTGGGAAGGGAACCCTGGAGACTTTCCAGCCAGGATGTGATTTTTCTTGCTTAAATATGGGACCCTGAGGATGTCTCATTACTGTACTTGGGTCCTGAGTACCCGGATGTAGTCACCAGCTGGCTAGAATAAAGGCTTTCCATAGGCCCATAAACTTCCCAAATGGTCTTCTCTGTGAAGCCCCACAGCATCACCACCATCCCACATGTATTCCCCAGTCTTCTGCTTGTGTAGTGCACCACCGCATGGACCACACTTCCTATCTCTCCTACAGGCACTCACGTTCTTAGGTCTGGTTATGAGTCTACAGACTTGTGGGGAAGGATTAATTCCCTCAGCCAAGGCAGAAGAGGTAAGGGGTGGATGGGAGTACATTTTCTGCTGAGGGTGGAGAGATTACTTCCCCTGAGAATCTGAGGGTTCAAGGCTCTCAGCTTTAGTAGGATCCTCCCACACTCCCCATCCCATGTTACCGGGTCCCATTCTGTACCAGTGAAGCCCTAACTCTAACCACTGACACCCCTGAGGCTGGGACTTGAATTTTCTCTGTAATTCAATCGGCCTTATAATGAGGACTTGAGCTTGATTTCCCACAACGTGGGCTTTGTGGCTGCTGAAGAGAAGATTCTCTCCAGGGCACACTCAGAAGCCTTTTGATTGTTTATGTGCATCTACAGCTGGTTGGTTTGATCACGAAGTTCATTGCTATCCTTCACTGTATTCTGAGATGTTAGAAGACAGTTGATTTTACCATGAACTGTTGTAATAAGTTCCTGGCCTGGACTTTCCGGCCTAGCCTCGGGGCACAGACCTCAGACCCACAGTCCCACAGAGGCACAAAGATGCTTACAGTGATTTTACACTGGGGTCCAGGCACATAACTTGCTAACTCTTTACCCTTAAACTAACTCATGACTCTTATCCTGTTCAGCCGTGTGGCTCGGTACCTTTTCTCAGAGCAGCATAGTTGTCCTCTACATCTGTGGCATTTCTGCTCTGTTCTTCCTGTTCCCAGAGTTTTCCTAGTCTGGTAGCTCCACCCACACTTCCTGTCTGCCTTCAGCCAACCAGCATTTTTATTAAAATAGTAGGCGGGACAATTATTTACAAGGTAACATAATTCCACTACAGTAACCCTCTTCTCTTTTGTCATTTATCCAGAGATGTTAGGAGCAACCAACCAGCATCATTGTTTCCTTTATTTTTCTACAAACCATCAAAAGCTTCATATACAGATTCATCAAATCCACTACTCCTTCAAGTTCTAGAATTGTATGAGCCAGTGGGGGTCAAGGGGAACCCATAGAAAGAACTAACCTGTGTTCACAGACTCTGGACCAATAGCTAGGGAACCTACATGGAACTGACCTAAGCCCTCTACATATGCGTGACAGCTGTGTAGCTCGGTCTGTTTGTGGGCCTCCCAGAAGTGAGATCAGAGTCTGTCCCTAGAGTTTGGGATGGCTTTTGACAACATGCTCCTCATACTGAGCTGCCTTGTTGAGCCTCAACACAAAGGGAGGAGCTTACCTCAGCGTGTATGCCATGGCTTGAATCGTTGACACCTGTGGGAAGCCTGCCCCTTTCTGAACAGAAACAGGAGAGGAGTGGATGGGGAAGAGGAAACAGAAGGGGAGGGAGGAGGTGAGGGAAACTGTGGCAGAGTGTAAAATAAATTAAAATAATATAATTAGTAAAAAGAAAACCCATGCCCCTCACAATTGGCAAATAGAGCTAATAAAATGTATGTCTCTGTAAGTTTGTAGAACAGTTCACATCACAGGCTTCCAGTTCTCTGAGCTCCCAGGAGAGACTTCAGAAACTGTAGGTGTCACATTGGAAAGCCTATTCCAGACACTTTAAAAATTCATCCTCATACTTCTGTTGCTTTAGAAACAATCCTAGTATCAAAATCTGTATCGGTCAGGGTTCCCTAGTGGAACATATACAATGGAATTTATTAGAATGGCTTGCAGGCCGTGATCCAGATAGTTTAATAATGGCTGTCTACCAACAGAAGGTCCACGTACGTATGCAGAAGTCACACAGTTCATGAAGCTGGCTTTCTCAGCTGGTCTTCATCTATGCTGAAATCCCAAAGATAGGCTCTGAGGCCAGTGAAGGAATGGACTTGCCAGGGAGAGCAAACAGGCAAAGAGAGCAAGCTTCCTTCTTCATGTCTTTTATATAGACTGCCAGCAGAAGATGTGGTCTAGACTAAAGGTGGACCTTCCCACTTCAAAAGTGGCACTAAAAGTAGGACTTCCCACCAGATGATGGAGGACCATACCTTTAAGCCCAGCACCAGGAGGCAGAAGCTGGTAGGTTTCTGTTAATTCAAGTCCAGCCTGGTCTACCTAGAAAGTTCCAGGACAGCCAGAGCTACACAGAGAAGCAGGAAAAAAAGGGGGGGGGGATCTTCCCACTTCTTATGATTTAATTAGGATAACACCCCCCACACACACACACAGGTATTTTAGTTAATTCCAGATGTTACTCAATTTGACAATCAAGAATAGTCATCACTGGTAGCAGTAGCCCTGGGCCAGAAAGCCCCACTCCACAGAACCAGGAACACTGCTCATAGTGGGCCTGGCATTGTTCCAAGGCCTCCGAGCAGATGAAGGCCTTCCAAGGAACTGGAGGTAGAGCTGTTTGAGGGGAGAAGGCAGTGGGTTTTAGCAGGGTTACCAGAGTCAGGATACAGAGCTAGGACCAGGGCTGCAGCACCATGGGGCGTATCTAGGTGATCATCATGAAAGGCATTGAAAGTAAGAATGTAGGGCAACACCTCAGTATTCTCAGCTGGCAGGACCCCTGGGGTGGAGCTCTCTCAGCCAGGGGCTGTGGCAGCTGTGCATACTTATGTAGTTTATGTCTAGCAAGTGGGGATGAATCTCTTAAGTTCTCTGATTGGCCATGTCAGGTAGTGATAGACACCTCAACACTGGCAAACTAGCCAGACTTCAGGAACCCTGGGCCAGGTTATGGGGCTTGAGCCTTGAACACAGTCTTTACATAAGCTGTAGAAGGAACTGTAAAGGCAGCTGGCAGACATGAAGTGCTGCATCTGCTGTGTACTCAGAAAGAACTTTACATTCCTTGTGATCGGACACAAAGTTTGGTGACCTGTGTAATAGAGTCAGAAGAGTTTGGGACCCAGACCCCCTTTTCCTCTCCTGTGTAAATCATATTGGCCACCCAAGGGGCCAAGGATGGCCAGATTTTTAATCAGTGAATGGCCCAGCCTGAAATCCAGGAAACACCAGTCTGGGTGCCGCTGGTCACAAGTCTAGGCAGCATCAGGAGCCAAATGGGAGATGTGGGGCACGGCCTGCCAAAAGACCAGGGTCCCTTCTGACACCTGCAGTTCTGGAAGCTGCCACAAGGTGGCACTGACCTCCAGCAGCTTAGCCTCACCAGGCCTGGTGGACACTTCTGAGTTTTATCTAGTCCCTTGTGTGTGAAGGTCAGCAAACTGCTTCCTTGTGGCATGAGTCCAGTGTGAGGGCAATGTGCTCGGGATTAGTAGAGAAGCTGGGTATCCCAACACATCCCCACCATCTCTTAGCCACACCTGTCCCTTGTGAAGCTGACCCCACTGGGCTGGGGATTTATACCCAGTAGGTAAGGGCATTAAAAGCTTTGAAGCACTGGTGGGATCCATCTCAACTTTGAGTGCTAGCAAATTTCCCTCATAATGGGCCAAGGCCAAAGAAATATGAATAACTAGTAATCAGCTAAACTCAGATCCCAAATTCCGTGGACATTTTTAAAATAGCAAAGACATGGGGACAGATGCCCAGCTGGGAGCATCTTTATGTGACTCTCCTTCTTGAATGGATTGAAAGACAGATCTACCCACAGTCAGTCTAGGAGGATCAGACTGTGGTAACTCACACCTTTAATCCCAGCACAGGGAATATCCCTGGAGTGGTGACCTATGCCCTTAATCCAATCTGAGTTTGAGGTCATCTTAGTTTACAGAAGAAGTTCCAGGCTCCCAGGCAGGCAGTGGTGGTGCCACGCCTTAACTGAGCTAAGAAAGTATTTAAGGCAGACATAGAAAGACAGAAGAGGCGGAAGAAGCCAGGAGGAGTGAGGCTGAGGAAGCTGGAAGACAGCTGGGTGAGATCTGACTGGTTTCTTCTCTGATATCTCTGCCTTTCCCAGAGATCTGGCCCTGAGTTTCCTTTATTCGTGCAACATGCCTGTCTGCCAATAACTTGGCTCCTCTTCCTTTTCTGATGCTGACACCCTATCTATCCTCTAAGGACCTTCTCCACCCCTTGCAGCTCACTGCTCACCCCAAACCCCAGTAATGCTCCATGGGGCTGCTGAGTGGTGCAGAGGAACCCACAGAATAAATAAATTTTTTAAAAACTAGGGTAACCATGAAAACAGGCTTTCAGATGGGACTCACCAAGGTGGGCGGGCCTGTCAGGAGGTCAGGGATGTTGCCACCATGTGTGCCTTTGAATGGGTGTCGGCTGGAAGAAGTCGTCAAAGGTCTCAAGAGAGGACAAGAACACCGCATGGTCACTTCAAGACTGATGCTCCCCTCTCAGTAAGTGCTTTGGCACCCTGGACTGGGACAGCAAATGACCACAAACTGGCATCTGAAAACATAGGGAATGTGTTCTTGCACAGCTCTAGAGAGGTACCCTGGGCAGTCACCCCAGGAAAACTCAGGTGCAGGCAGGGATGCCCTCCTCTGCCAGTTCCCCTGGCCTACGCATTCCTTGGGTGGTAGGTGCATCATTCCCCCAGCCTTTAAGACAAGATGTCTGTCAGCCCCTGTCCCTAGCAACTGCTTCTCTGGGTACCAAATATCCTCTGTCCTCAACTTTGGAGACAGGGAAAAGTTGTGGCTGCCGTGGGTTGGAGAGAGGGAGGGACAAACAAATGTAACACAGGTGACCTTTGTGACAGTAACAGTGACCTACCTGATACCAGAATGTCAGACATGTCATTATTACACATCTGTGGATACCTACAGGGAGTTCAAGACCGAGAGCAGCCACGGATGACAATGACATGCCAATGTAGGCTCACAGACTGTCACAAATGCCCCATCCTACTAAGGTGTTGGTAATAGGGGAGGCTTCCAAGGCGACTCTCTTGTACATGCTCTTCAGTCTTACTACAAGCAAATGATGCTTGAAATCAGCACACATACATGCCCCTCCTGCCTCTTCCTGCAAACACACCTCAGATCACATCTAGGACCCATCTAGGCCAGCAAGAAGGCCCAGATTTAATCAACTTTAGATGCTTTTTGCATACAAAGTCACGTTTTCAAAGAACTATCCATTAAGACTTTGTATCTTTGGCTCCATTATTTTGACAATGGTAGAGTGATTAGGTTAGATGTAATGTGAAGAAATACATGGAATATTTAATGTGCAGTTGCTCCATAGATCTAAGCCCATCTACCTGAGAAAGAGCACACACCTAGGGCAGCTCCCAGTCTCCCGTTCAGACTGTGACCAGCTGAGAGTGACCACCTATCCCAGCATCTCTCCAGCATACCACAACACCTGCAGCATCGCGGTTCATCACTGCGGGAAGTCAGGAATTCCAAGGCCTCAGCTTGAAGCAGAAACCATGGAGGAACACTGCATACTGACTTGCTCACGATGGCTACTGCTTAGCAAGCTTTCGTACACAACAACCCAGGTCCACCTGTCCAGAAATGTCACTGTCCACAGTAGGCTGTGCCCTCATACATCAATTAGCAATCAAGAGAATAATGACCCACAGGCATCCTATGAGACCATCCTATGAGACTCCCTCAGATAACTCTGGTCTTCATCAAGGGAGCTGCTGAAGCTGACTAGGAGAGGCCCGCTTGCAGACATACAACCAACACGCAGAACTCACTGAGACTGAGCAGTCAAGAGAACATGGAAACAGAACACAGAATATAACTTTAGAGACAGCAGGCATCAGAAATGATGAGAAAGAAAGTTAGCCAAGAAGACAATGCCTTGGACACCGAAGTCACAGATTGTTATGAGCAGAAGACAGAGGCTTAACTAAACAGAAGCCCCTCTACCGACTGGAGACTCAGTGCTGTTGAAAGCTTTAGTGACATGACATGCAGCTTTATTGCAGTCTTTGTCAAAACCCCAGTGGAGGGTTTTCTTTAGGGAGGCTATAACATCTCACCCCAATATTCCTATGGAATCACAAAGGGCCTTGATCACAAAAACTTTTGACTTTAAAAAGGAAATTTTAAAAAGGAAAACACTTTGACTTCAAAGTATATTACAAGCTGTGTTTGGTGTGGGTGTCTTTAATTCTGGTACTGGAGGCAGAGGCAGGCACATCTCTGAGTTCCAGGCCAGCTGACAAAGAGAGACCCTGTCTCAAAACCCAAAGCATGTAAACAAAGAGCCATATTACAAAGCTACAGTGATAGAAGCAGTGTGGTGCTAGTCAGAAAAACCTACAAGCACCCACTACATAGGCACGAAGGGGACACTTCCCCACCACACTCCCAAACTCAAAGGACAGCGTTAGCACAAAACCTAAAGCTATCACATCCTTAGATAACATGAGACAGAAAGCTTGGGGGGCTGAGTTTGAATGAACATCAAAAGCATAGGTGACAGAAAGACAGAAGTCACAGAACTGAAAGCTTGAGGCCTCACAGGATTCTGAAGAGTAGAAAGCCACAGCCTGGGACCACAGACAGCTCAGTGCGTAAAGGAGCTATCAGATCTGACAACGTGAGTTCCATCCCTGGGATCCATAAACGGAAGGAAAGTTCTGTGAGTTCTTCTGATCTCCACATGTGCTCGCTCTCTCTCTCTCTCTCTCTCTCTCTCTCTCTCTCTCTCTCTCTCTCTCTCTCTCTCTCTCTCTCACACACACACACACACACACACACACAGAAACAGACAGACTGACTCTAGTTCCAGAAGATATGCTCCCTTCTTCCTCCTCTGTGGCCACTGCATGCAAATATGCATTAAAAAAAAAACACACACACACAGAAAAACGACTCATACACATAAATCTAAAAAAACCAAAATAACAAAATTCTGACACATGCTTTAATATAAATGAAGCCTAAAGACGTTATTACATCAATCTGAAAAAGTAGAAGTTAAAAGTATAGGAGGTTGGACCAGGCAGTGGTGACATGCACCTTTAATCTCAGCACTTGGGAGGCAGGTGCATCACTGAATTTGAGGCTAGTCTGGTCTTCATGGAGAGTTCCAGGACACCCAGGATACAGAGAAACCTTGTCTCAAACAAACTGTGGGTTAGCCGGGGAGATAGCTCAGTTGTCAAACTGCTTGATTATCATTCTTGAGGCCCTGGGTTTGATTCCCAATATTGCATAGGCTGGGTGTGTTGCATAGTACCTGTAAGCTCAGCACTTAAGAGGGCGTCCAGAAAGGTCGGTGAAGGTCATCCTCAGCTACAGAGGTGGCTTGAGACCACCCTAGGATAATAACATACTCTCAAAAAGGGGGGTGGGGCAAGCATTCAGGCAAAAGGAGAAAGGGAAGGTCTGACGAAGAAAACGCACTGAAAACCCACGATCAAGAGAATTTGCTCTAGATGATGTTTATATAAATTATCCAAACAGGACAAGAGTAAAGTGTTTATTAAGAATGCAAATTATGGAAAATTATAAGGAGCAGCGAGGTGGCTTCTATAGGGGATCCAATGGGGAGGAGTGGTGTGATCAGGAGGGTGGCAGACTCCACTTGGCAGCAGACACCTTCAGTAAGTACCGAATGAGCAGCTGAGCTCCGGATGCTGAGGGCCTGAGCAGAACTGAAGCCTCTGCCCTTGCTTAGCAGCTGCATGTAATCAAGGGCATGTGACTGTCTCCAGCAGGCTAGTGGTGCTCAGCTGTAGGTCACACTCCTGGAGTTATTCAGAATAAACCAAGAGCCACTTGCAGGCCCAAGTCAGTCTAGAAGACAGCCTCACAGGTAGTATGAAGCCAACACTTCTGTTTCTGATCACAATGCTGCAGGGTGGCATGAGCTGAGGTCACGTACAGAAGAGCCCAGGTTGGGACCTGGGGACCAGAGCTCTGCAGGTCCACTGGAACAATCACCTGCCTTAAGTGAGCTAGTGAGGATGTAGGCTGTACCTCAGCTGACCTCCTGCCTGCCTCAGAGGTGGGAACCTCTGGTTTACCTGACCACCTGCCTTGGGAGCAAGTACCCCTAGGAGCCACCTACCTTGGAGCCAGAACCCCTGGCTGACCACCTACCTCAGGAGCAGATAGCCCTAGCTGACTGCCTACCTTGGGAGCGGGAACTCCTGGATGACCACCTGCCTTGTTCCAAAGGAACCCCTAACAGCTACCTGCTATGATTAGGTACTCCCTAACTGTGGGAGAACCAAGTTTTCCATCCTGAAAGCTCCCGAGTCCTGATACCCTGTCCTCCTGCCCTTTAATTCCCACAAACTGTGGAGGTAGGTGAAGTGAAGCAGATCCTGCACAGGTGGCCAAGCGCCAAGGTCCAGGCACAGTGGGGCTCTCAGTACAGCACTTACAATGTCATTTCCTGCTCCAGCTACAAGTGGCTGGCTGGCTAGTTCTAGACAGACAATCAACCCCAGCAGCTGTTATATTTTGTTCTTGGGAGCTGATGGTGCAGAACCCATTTTCATAGGGTATCAGGGTGCTAGTTACTGTCATCCATGGTGGGTGGTGGGAGGGGATGCAGCACTTTCCAGAGAGCTGCTGCTAAGATGACCAGAGAGGGCTCAGGGCCTCTCCCCAGGCCTCTGTCATGGAGTCTCTAGGCATTACTAAATTCCCCAAATAGGCTGAAAACATACATAGGCTCTGGAGTTCAAACCATGGTCTGAGCATTGGGTGTTCCAAAGGAATCCCAGTCTGAAAGATTCGAGTGTCAGGTGGGTCTTGAAGGTGATAAACAGCACTCACTGACACCTGGCCCTCTGTGAAGTATGGTATGGTTCCAGGGCTGGACCGCTGTTCACCCCAGTGGGATTCCCACCCTGAGACACCACTCTGAGGAAAACCCACAGAGTAGGCAGTACTGCCCTGTGCCCTTTCATGCCACCAGACGGCATGTCCCCAAGCTTTTTAGTTGCAGGGCCCTGGGAGACAATAGTTGGTAGGGATGAAACAGGACTGTAATACACCGGAATCCAGCTTTCAGGCAGGTGTACCCGTACACCACATCTGTACCCACAGAGCCTTACAGTAGACACCATGGCCAGGCCCCTGAACCAGGAAGCCCTATGCTATGTGGGGTGGGGTCTGAAGTCCCCCACTCTCCTGAAGTACTGCAGATAAAAGCCTACCTTCAGTCCCAGGACTCTGGGGCTGTGGTCTCTGCAGTCCTCAACCCTTGGTTTCCTACACCAGAGCAGAGTCTGTGACCTGTTACTGCTTTGGCACACAAGCCAGGCTGGGCCTCAGGTTCCTCCTTAGCTCTGCTTCAGGAAGAAGGAACCACATGCCTTCTGCAATGGGCTCTACCCCTCATGTCCTACGGAATTTTTTTTCTACCCCTTAGGGCCTAGGCTATGACTGAACAAGCCAAACCAGGCTCCTCATCTCTCCCTCTCAGGTATCACACCTGACCACAGTGGCACCCAGGGTTTAAGGGATCCAAGAGAGGATTGGCTGCAGAGATGGTTGAATATGTCCAATCTATCTGCTGGGAGGGGTGAGTAGGACCCAGACAGCTAATTCTTCCATCACCTGCCTTGAGGCTGACAAAACCAGAAATAGCAGGCCAGGAGCCTAAGGCCACATGCTTGTGAATGGTGGTCATGTCGAAGGACAAGCGAGCAGTCACAAAGCGGGGCAGGTATGGATGCTGTGCCTCCAAGACCTTCAATGCTCCTTCCCATGGCTGCAATGTGCATACATTATGCCCATACCCTAACATAAATACAAACACACACACATACACCAACGTTCATTGATGCACAAATATACAAACGTCACACAGACACAAATGTACACACACCTATATAGGCACATAAACACATGCCTGTCTGCCTAAGCATACTTAATATGCACATAAGCACACACATGGAGATGCACACATACAGATGTGTAGGCTTCTAGCAGTAGACAAAGAGAAACCATAATCCCTGTGCTCAAGAGATTTGACAGGGTTTTGGCACACTGGCAGCCGGGAACCTGGAAGTCACGCCGCCTTCTGGCCAAGGTCTTCAGCCCTGTAAACCATGGGAGTTGGTGGTGGACAGCTCTGCTTAGCACCCACCTGGATCACGGTGGTACAGCACTCAGGCCCTCCTGGACCACCACGTGCCCCTCTCAGTTCCTGAGATGTGTGATGATCTCAGCGCTCACAGCCTTCAAGTGCTTCATCCCACGCCACCTGCGCCTGAGCTTTTGTCTGTGATGACTCATAGGAATGAATGGAACATTCCACTGACTGCGGGGGCAGCCTGGTGGGAGCTCTGATCTCACATTCAAGGTTCTTGGAAGAATCAGGCTAGGCTGCTCTGGCCCCAGAACATGGACTAATTTGGGGGAAGGAGCCCTGGGCACCTGAGGGTGTCTCCAGATGCAGACTGCAGGACAAGCCCCCAGCCTAACCAGAACAGGAGAAGCCAGTGCCAATCTTCAGTCTGCCCACAGCAGCCCAATGTGGAGGGCATAGACAGATAAGGAGGGTCCCCAAGAGCCCATGTACAGCAAGTACAGAGAAGACTGGAAGGAAAGGGGGAAACAGCCCTTCCCTCGGGGCATGGCACACTGGGAGAAAAGACACTAGGGTCCCCTTGAAAGGCTCCACCCTATCCCAATACCTGACCCTGGAGAGAAAAGCACCTAGTTTCTAGAATCTCTCTGGGGATAAGGCACAGAACTAGGTTATTTAGGGATCCCACCAAGCTGAGAACCTCTCAGAAAGAATTCAGGCAGCTGCTTGGGCTCTGAATGAAGCTGGGGCAATATGCCCAATGAATTGGATTAATTACTCAAAAGCCAGAGAAAATTTGCTTCTGCCAGGAAAACCACTTTCCTCTTTAATACAAACTCCACTCACAGCCCTGCCAGCCTCCCTTAAATTAGACCACAGCTGCAAACCAAATCCAAAATACAATGCCCAGGCAAAGGACTGGGGCACAGGCTAAAACTACATGCTCTGTGCCGCCCTGTTACTCCACCAAACTAATGTAACTATCAGGGGAAAAAGTCAGGGAAGATGCTGTCTGCTTCATCCTTCAGGGCCAGGCCAGGACTGTCAAAATCCAAGCCCCACAGATCTAGTGGGCCAGCCTGGACCTCCTGGGAGCTGGGCTCAGGGTCTTCCATGAAGCTTAGCTCTTCCCTATCCATAGGACTGCTCGCGGCCAAAACTGGGCCTCCTCTGCCTTCCAGTGACCCTGGAAGAAAAGGGAATATCAGTATGGCAGGCATGCACCCCAGACCAGCAGGCTGGTCACAGCAGAGGGGACTCCCACCTTGTCCATTCTACAAGCCCTCTGTCCCTCTGTGAGAAGGGAATGTAAACTTGTCTCCTCCCAGTGAGGTGGGATGAGTACAACCCTGGTGAGCCTACTCTGATGGCTTAGGAGATTTACTCATGGCAGAACCATACAGTGTTCCCTTAACTGGACCCTAAAGGCAGTAAAGACATAAAACATATGCTTTGTCTAGAAGGTGTCCTGGTGGCCTAGTGTAGCTCACCTAGGAACATTACTGAAAACATCCAGGACTCTACACAATCATTTCCACATGTACTTATGCAGTCACACATGGTCACACTTTACCTCTGTCTCTGCCAGTCATTCTGGTCATCAACAGACAAGGGGGGGGGGGGGGGGACCTGAGGACCTTGGGTCAGAGAATAAGCTAGGCCTGACAGGCACAGTCTCCCTGGTCCTGTTGGGTTGGACACAGACCCCAGAGCCAGGAACAGTGTGGCGGAAAGGCAGCCTGGGCTCACAGCCCCACTCACCCAACCACCAATCAGGATTGGCAGTCAGCAGAAAAGGTGTTCCGTCCACCATGTCAGACCCTGCCCCTGTGGTGTATCTGGAGATGAGAGGATTTCTTAGTGACCACAAGTACCCCTAGGCAACAAAGCTCAACAGAAACCAATTCCAGTCCTGCAAAGGCACCTCAGACTCCACAGATTTTCAGCCAGCGAGGTCCAAGTGTAGAAATTACAGTCACAGGGTGCAGAGCCTAACCATAGGGCTCTGCTGAACAGAGATCTTTGCTGGCTTCTTCAGCCATGGCCTCATCCCCCCCCCTTTGCCTCCCACACCCCAGCTGGTGTGTATTCCCCAAACACACATTTATTTCATCATCAACCCAAACAAAACACAATTAGGAGGCAAAAATGTTTTTGAAACACATTATCAGAAAAGCCACATGGTGAATCTGGTTTGGGCCTGTTGCCTGGGCCTCCTCTCAGTGTGGGGTAGAAGTCAGGACCAGAAGCAGAGAAAGGTCAGACTAGCGCTGGGCTGAAGGCAGGCAAGTGACAGCTGCCACTGACTGACTGACAGACACACACACACAAGCACCCACCTGGCATCAGGCACAGATGTCAGGACAAAGTCAGCCTCCTCAGGCAGCATGCCCGGAGATTCAGTGTCCCTGGCCAGGGATCCCACCGGGTGCAACCCACTAGAAATGATGTCGCCTGTCTGGGGAGTAGCTAGCTGCCATGAGGGAGGAAGCCAGGGTGAGAGTCCGGGACTAAAGCTGGAAGGCTCTGAATACAAAGAAGAAAGGTTAACCCTCACAGTTTAGGCCAGGATACTGTCCTGCAGTGTGTATATATGAAAACCAGAAGTACTTAACAACAGGGAAACCAAGTAGGGGAGTGTCCAAGACCAGGATAGGGCAGGTTCCTGGAGAAGGGAGTCTCAGTCACTTACATGGGCTCAAATCAGGAGTTCTCCTCTGTGCTGTGACCTTGAGCTACTCCCTCGGACCAGCTGCCTATCCCCGACCCCCATACATGGGACTGTTTAGAAGTCCTGCTCAGTCAGCTGAGCCTTCTAGGCATGGCAAATATATTATGACAGAAGACAAAACAGCCAGGAAGGGCAAGCGTAAATTGTCATCAGAGGTACCCCACCTGGTGACTACTGGCCAGGGCTTGGCATTGGGAACAAAACCCTGTGCACTTAAAGTACAGCTGGAAAAGCTGAAAGTCTCAGAGTCACCCCAATTTCAGCACAGGCTGAGGTGAAACAGTCAGCTCGACACAGGAATGGCGGCCCCTTACGCAACAGTGCCAACTGGGTCAGAGGTCACCCGGCTCACCCATGGAATGACAATATGCTCTGGGGTTTACCAAGTGGGGAGGAGGGTCTCGCCAGCAGTTCTGACACTCCCTCCATGGTTTGGCTCTGGTTCATATCCAGCATCGCACAGCATGGGGCGTCCTGCACCCTGAAAGAGTACAAGATGTTGAAAAGGAGTTCAGAGCCCCGTAGAGCAGAAGAGTCAGGTAACCCCATTCTTCCCAGTGTCCCAAGTCTTCTGAAAAGGTCACCCACTGTCACAGCAGGTTCTCGAGGGACCATCGTAAAGACCTTCTGAGCATGAGCAGTGATGTCAAAGGTGTACGAGGGGTTATGAAGTCAAATACTATGGTTCAGACAGAGTCCAGGGTCTAAGAATGGGCCACAGGGACACTAACCGAGCCACACCAGATGATATTGCTATCCCAGGGTCTGGCTTCCTGTCTTCAATCTGATCTTCCAAGGTTACCTGCAGAACATCACTCTGCCACATGTGCCACATCTCCTGGGAAGGCTGAGGAACCTTAAGTTTAAATACATACAAGCCAGCCAGAAGTTCAGGGTGGAAAAAGCAATGATAAAGCTGTTGCCCTCAGCCCAGCCTCCCCATCAGATACCCCAGAATTCCCAGGGATTCCCTTGAGTTTGGCCTGGGTCCAGAAGAGGGAAAGGATGCACAGGACCTAAGGCCTCACTCCTCAAACACCTCTCTGTTCTTGAGTCAGGCTGTATCCACCCAGGGGCTTGGCCACAGGACCTCAAGTAATCAGAACAGAGCCTGCCTCAAGCACAGGCATGAACGACTGGACAGGGATTGAGAATTGGGCAGCATTTTTGGGATCAAAGGGTAGGAGACATCTAAGTGTTAAGTGTTCTTGACCAGACTTGGACATACGGAGGGAGACCCTGAAACCCCCAACACTGGCATCACATATGGGCAACTAATCAATCAACAGTATTGGGAAGAGGCAGTGGATACTTGATCCCCTCAGGAGAATACCAACTGGTGTGGTTTGAACGTATCATGAGGGTGGGGAACATGTGACCACTTTGGACTGAAGGATGGGGCTCAAGGAGGCAAGGAGACTGCTGCCCCTAAACAAGGATATCACATACTAGATACACTGGAGAGGCCTGACAAGGCTCATACAACTCACAGAGAGATGCTCCCAGCCAGGAGTCATACTGTGGGCAAGCTGAAGAAAGTATACGGCCATCTCCAGCACAGATGCCATGTCCTCCCGCCGGCTGTCAAACTGAGGCAGCAGAGCCCGCAGGCGCTCACAGCTCAGAGAGATCCGCCTCCTGCTTCCAGACATGAAAAGCACAAAAAAGGTCTAGCCTTCCCTGCTGGGGAAGGAGCCTCTGGAACCCATCACTGAGCAGTCCCGAGCCTTTGGAACTGTGGCACACAATAAATAACTCTAGGCTGAGGGCAGAGCCCTGAGGCAGGTCTGCTCTGGTATGCTTAAGAGTGAATATAATTCAAGAGTCTAGCCTAGAGGAACCTAGATACACTAGCCTGTGGACTGTAGACCCCAGGGCTTCAGATCAAAGTAGCTGTAGGGATGCCCTGCCCTCCTGCCCCAAGGCTGAGTTCCTGGTTAAACCACAGACCTAAACTCGTCCACCCCTTAAGTCTTTGAAGCACTGTCCATCCCGAGGCTGCTTTCACCTGCGTTCTCTTTCGCTGATCACGTTCCTCCGAAGGCAGGGGCCACCATTTGCGGCAGCCACGGGAACTGTGTGGGGGCCTGAGCCCTGCGAAGGAGTCTGTAAGCTGTCTCGAGTCTCGGGCTGAGGAGTCTTGCTACAAAGAACAGGGCCAAGACCACCTGTGAACCCCACAAAGCCACCAGCGCCCCATAGGGAGACCCAAAGCATTTGGTGGCCATCTGGAAGGAAGTGGCGGACAGGCCTAGGCCATCCAGGAAAATCACCTGGCCAGTTCATGACTCTTCCCCCTCCCCCTCCACGCCATGATGGGGCGCCCTGCCCGACTGCCAGTCGGGGTGAAGACAGTAAGTAGCCCCTGGGCAAAAAAAAAGGCCTTGGGACCCGACTGGCTCAGAGCCGGTCAATCCATGTTTCACCTGCATCCTGCGAAGCCGGAGGCTCCATGATCCTCAGAGGACCACCCGTGGCTGCTGGACGCCATGGGCACGAAGTTGGATGGAAGGAAGCAACAACCGGGAAGGCACAGAGAGCCCGCCAGCCCGCCTGCCCGCCCTCTCACCCACACTCTGCCCACCCCCAGGAGCGCTGCATCCAACCAGCACCTGGAGGCCCACTCTCACGCCAGCGGCTCACCACCCCCTCACCCCTGCCCACCTCGTGCTGGGCTTGCCCCGCCCCTCCTCGTGTTTGACTCTCTACCCCACGTGCTGGCTTGTAGATCACATGACCTGACTACAGTCCACGTGGTGGCTTGCAGCCCACGTTCTGGGGGTGGGGGACATTGCTAGAAAGTAGCAAAATTGGTACCACATACCAGGTCTCTAGAGTATTTCTAGGGGCGTGGCCTGGTAAGTGTCCAGACCTAGTTCATGCTTCTGCCAAGTGTTGGCTGCTTCCCACTCGAGGTGACTCTGTGCCTACAGCACTTTGGAGTGGCCTCCAGAGCTATATGGAGTGCAGCCCCGCCCTCAAGAAGCTCACAACCTAGTTGGGAGAGGGAAACTGAGCCACTGTATAGGTGACACCAACGGGATCATGGCCAGTTTCCGGAGGTCTATAGGGTGTCCAGGCATGTCTCCCAGATTGTCCCTTCTAGCAGATGTTCTTCCCAGTGCACAGTTATGACCCATGCTACAGGATCACCAGAACCAGGCAGCACCTGCCCTCTACTGACTCACCAGGACTGCCACCCCCTACCTGAAGTGACTGGCTCTACTTACCAGGAAACAACAGAGCTGCTGTCATTTAAGCCACAAGAGCCCCTGGTACTAACCACCTGCATCTTTGGTTTGGGCCAGTACCACGTTTCAGAGACACACCCCCCACCCCCCAATCTGAAGCTGGTAGTCAAATGCTCCATCTTAGCCTGCAAGAGTCCATTGGCGAATACTCCTTGGGTAGCTGGGGGACGAGAAGGAGGAACGGGAAAGCAGGGAGAGGCCTGAAGGGATGTGTAGTGGTAAATGCCAGTGACGCTGGCATTCCAGCGGGCCTTCTGGAGATGGTTGATGAGATCACTGCACCTGAACTGTGCTTCCCCTCTCCTGTCCCCAACTCCTCATTGCCACAGTGTTTATTTGGTGAGGGCTATAAAAAACATTGGGCGACAAAGGCTCCTGGGACCCAGTCAAGACTTCAGGGTGTCTTGTGAATACCCCCACGTACCAGTGTTGTCCTCATCATCTGAGGGTAGTACTGTACCCACTCCACTACTTGTTGGAAGGTGCCCATGAGACTGAGGGTTGGGCCAAGCCACTGTGTTACCTGGAGTCTAGGCAGCACCTCAGCCTAGTTGCTTCCTACCTAAGGCACTGGGGCTTTCGGTGCAGTCCCAAGTGAGCACTTTTGGGAGAGGAAGAAGAAAGGAAAGCTGGCAGGGCACAGCAGCAGCGTGCTACTGTCGATGTTTGTCCGCTTTAAATGCTGAAAACCCCTTTCCTTCCCATCTAAGCCCGAGTCACCCAAGTTAGGGCACGTAGCTCTAGAGCACGATTAAGTTTTCTAGCTGTTAAGGGTCTCATTTCTGGCTTTCGGGATAAGGAGGCTTTTCAAATTCAGTGAGGAAATGAGTGGGCCCCAGCAAAGATGTACATGGGACCTGGAATCAAGATCTTGACACCTTTTCAGGACTCAGTTTGGACCAGACACTGACACCATAAGGGTACAACCTGGAGGGGGCGCTCGCGGACAGGCGCCTGAACCCCGACTACCGAGTTGTGTTTGTTGTTATTGCCCTTCGCCGAGCGCGCGCGCGCGCGCACGCGCGCACACACACACACACACACACACACACACACACACACAAATTCACACGCGCGCGCACACACACACAATCTTGGAAGAAAAAAAAGACTTAAGTGTTTCGGGCAAAGCAAAGAAAGAAGTGATTGTGATTTCCGACTCGTTGTGCTTCACCGCGGGTCCGCATGCCAGTTGCAGAGCCCTAGAAGCAGCCGAGTGTGAGGCACGTAGTGAGGGCTTCACCCACCCGACCTTCTCGAGATGACGGCTGAAGAGCCCCTAGGGATGGGCAGCTGCACTCCGCCCTACGGGAGTTAGCGCCCTGGGAGTTAGAGTCCTCTCGTGAGATTTCCTCGGGGCCCCAATTGGTTCGTCCTCCAGAACACCACTTCCTATCCCCTGTGCCAGGTTTCTCATCCTCAGGATCCCCTGCAAGGGCTCTTGGGGAGGAGCTTTTATTGGACCGGCCTGTTAGCGCTACAGGGGTGCGCTGGATACACCGTGATTTCTAGATCCAGAACTCAGATTATACAGGCATGGGTGCAGGGGTGGGGTGCAGGGGGAGAGGGTAACGTGAGGTGCAGAAAACACCCCTCCTTCGTACCACTGCAAAGAGCGCTCAGTTGCAGGCATGGGGTGGGATGTGGTGCATCCCACAAGATGATTCGCATGAGAATAGCAGCTCTAGGATCAGAAGTACACCACACAGAAAGGGATTCTCCGGGTGGGGGCAAGCCTTTCCAGGCAGAGCCCCTGGGATAAAGTTACCAGCAGTCAAGGTAGCGCTCTGCTGGTAACTTCTTTGCAACTACTGTTCATCCCTGTGAGGAACAGTTTCTAGCAATGTGGGAGCTAGCCCTTCTGGACAACAGGAACCCATAGCTTTACCCACCCAGGTTACCACGTGCACGTTACCACGTGGGTGGAGGGGCTCAGGGGCAACAGCAGTATATTGATGGCATTGGTTCTGGTCCTCCCTTCTCCCTTCCCCACCCCTTTTCCTCTGGGTGCAGCTAGTCTCTCTGCTTTGCTGAGGCCGAGCACACTGCTGATGGGGACTCAGTTCCCCGATGTAAAATGAGAGGTGGAACATTTTGTGTAAAGGTACGGGTCTTGGGTCTTTAGCTGGGACTTCAAGGGCCAGGGACACTCCTAGAAGCACTAAGGAGGCAATGTGTGGCTGAGAGCAAATGCTCTGGAAGCAGGTGGGGCATCTTTGGGAAGCATGACACCTGGCTCTCCTCTGGCTTCTCTGGAGTTAATCAAGTAGTGCAGGGCAGGCAGAGCAACCCCAGGAGGGCTCTCTGGTTCCTGTGACCTTGCTGTTCTGGGACCCTCTGCCACTTACCTCCATGATTTGGTGTTACCCTCCCCAGGCATTCAACCTGTCTCCCTTCACTGCCTAATCCAGTCCAAGCACAAACATTGTGTCCTTGAGGTCTGGGCTTCAGTGGCATCTTCCACCTGGCATTGTTCATAAATCCTCTGTCCCACCCCCATCAGAGCCTGGCCTCTGTCCCTGCAGAGATTTGTTCTCAAACCTGCAGATAGAGCTTCCAGGACTGGAGGGCTGGTGTGAGGCAGGCAACTTGTGGAGGGCAGGGAGACAGCGAGGAGAGGTAAGCCTGGGTGATACCAAGGCTGGCAGTTAACAGTGGCCTCCGCAGAAGCTTAGGGGTGGGGTGCGGACAGATTCCTGTACCAGGACTCACACATAGGTAGAGTGGAGCAGCCGGCCTTGGGTATATCTCCACTGTATAGGTGCTGGGATATGGGAGCTACAAGTACTTTTGTCAAGGTAGCGGAGCCTCCAGACATTCCACCCCCAGAGCCTGCCAGCTCATATCTTTAGTCCCATCACAGGGCACTCAGATACCCAGACTTTATAACTGAGAAGTCCGGAGAGGCTCTGAGGAGTGCTCTTGACGGCAGCTCTGTACTTGAGCCCCATACTCCCTGACCCTTTCTACTGTTTCTCTGCCTCTGCTGTGTGACCCCAGGCCCCAGTGACCTCAGGATCACTAGACATTGTCCTCTTCTGTCATGTCCCTTTGTGAGTCTAGATTTTTCTGCCCCAGGTGACAGACACTAGGGCAGAGGTAAGGCCATGACATTGCTGTCTTTCGCCCACCTTGGTTTTGTGAAACAGGATTTCTGTCTCTGTGTAGCCCTGGAACTCGCTCTGTAAACCAGGCTTGGCCTTAAACTCACAGAGATACGCCTGTCTCTGCCCTTCAGACGCTAGGATTAATGGTGTGCGCCACCACCACCAAACTGTCTTAAAGCCAGAGAGTTTCTCTCTGCCATTATTCTAGTGCATTTCCTACCAGAGCTGGGACTTTTCCTGGAACCATGTGTTCTAAACAGCCTGGATCTCAGCCATCTTGGGACCCTCTGGGCCCTGAAGACTAAAGGCACGAACTTGATCCTGGCCTCCAGCCAGTGTACGTGCCTGGCTAGCCCTCTGGGTCTGTTGTTAGGAAGTGGTGTCTCCAGGGGCAGCAGGAAGTGGCCCAGGCCCCATGGGAAAGATTCTTGAGGGCACACACACAGCTCTGGCTGGCAACAACGACAGCCACACAGCTTTCCAACTGAAGCTGGGGGGACTCAGGATGCCACAGGCGTTGGATAGCAGCAGCAACTGAGAGGGCAGAATGGGAACAGGGGTCACGATAGTCCTGAGGATTCCAGTGCCAACTGCAGTTGTAGCCTACGGCCTTACTCAGCATGCCTGACAGTGAACCTGCCCTAGCTTCAGCCATCAGTGTTGTTGCTTGGACAGTCTGAGATGACAGAACTCTGTTGTCATGGCTCATCTCCCAGAGGGTATCTTGGTGTGTTTCCTCCTGAGGTTTCTTGACCTGATTTCCAGAGATGTAAAGCAATTCCAAGATCTTGTTTTATCAACCACGGAAGGTGGTTCCTCTGCCCTGGTAAATTTTTTTGGATCTGGATTTCTCTTAAGTGTGACAGTCCACATGGATAAGGGGTGCTGACCAAGGGAAAGTTGCCTCCCTGGGCCCCAAAATCACTGAGCGTCTACGTAACCTTGTACATCTATGTCTATCAAGTGTCTGATTTACAACCTGGTGTAGCTGTGTGTAAGAGCCAGAAGAGGCCAGGAGTAACCCTCCAGCAAGATCTCCCCATGAGTGTGGGAAGCGGTGGGGAGGGGAGTCAGGGTAGCTCCAGTGCTGACCGTGAGAAATGAAGACAGTGCTAGTTTAAGAAGACAGAGGGGTTAGAGAAATGGTTTAATGATTAAGAAGGCCCGCTGCTTTTCCAGAAAACAACAAAAAATCCTGTGTTTGATTCCCAGCACCCACATGGTGGGTTCACAGCCTCCTGTAATTCCAGTCCCAGTGGATCTGACATCCTCTTCTGGCCTCTGCATGTACCAGGCACAGGTGTGGTGTGCGGACACGCAGGTAAAAGACACACATAATGAAAGAAGAGGGTTGAGGAAGGAGAGGAGGAGGCTGAGGCAGGAGGATTGTTTGAGCCCATGAGTTGGAGACTGGCTTTGCAACAGAAATGTCTCACAAGGAAGAGGGTACAATGTGGCTGAATAAATGACATTGTCAGTATGCATACTTTCATGGGAGGGGGAACCTCATTCCTATACCCCAAGACAAAGGACTCCAGACAACTAAGGAGTGCCGAGAGAGGCAAGATTAGTCTTCCCCAGGGATGGTAGTTCTAATTGGTTACTCAATACCAAGTGATCAGCCCTAAAGTCAGATACATACAAACAATACTGAACAGTCTCAGCATGCCATATTATGTATTTATCGTCTATATACGTTACAACAATAACAACTTTAAAAGGTCATGAATTTGAAAGGGAGTGAGGGAGCACAGGAAAAGAACATGATGGGATAAAGGGAGGAAATGATGTGGTTCTATTTTAATTTTTTAAAACAATAAATCTATTATTTTAAAGAAAGGGACAGAAATGGTCAAGGGAAAGACTCCTTGGGCTTCTGGGTGGGTCCTTCTCAAGAGGTACCTGCTCCTAGAACAGGGAAGATGGGGTCGTAGATCAGGAGGACTGCTTCAAGAAAACAAAGGTAGCATTAGAGAGTCCTGGTTTTAGGATGTGACCCCTGGGGTATCACCAGAAGGGCCCGGAGGACTCTGGGAGCTGCAGCCAGCCTATCTCTCACCAGTATTGGTAACTATGTGAGCCTTGGAAATCACATTGGCATGTGGGGTTGAAGTGACAGCATCTGCCTTGAGACTTGGTAGTGAAGTACAGGTCAGCCATGGTCACAGGGCTGTGTCAACAGCTCCTCATTCCTCCTGGTATCTGGGCAGTGTTATTTTCAACAGCTCTGTGAAAAAAAAAAAAAAACAAACCAACAGCTAGACACAACATCTGTCTACTTGCTTCCATGACATGGTTTTTTAAGAATGGAATTGTCAGTCTAAAGGATTCAAACATCAAGGTTCTTGCTGTGTAGACCCCTGGAGGTGGGACCAGCTTCATCCTACCAGAGCCCAGGGCACAGTGGCCTGGACACCAAACTCAGGTATATAAGTAACTAGCTCCTGGACAAGAAGGCTTGGCCCACACAGCTCTTCCCACATCTTCTGACTTCATAAGCTTTACCAGTTGTAGAGGGGACGTGATCTTCAAAACCTAGTTTAGAAGCCAGGCATGGTACCCACACCTTTAATCCCTTCAGGAGGCAGAAGCAGGTGGATCTCTGTGGGTCCAAGGCCAGCCATCTGTTTCTGCTGCTATAGCACAAACAATTGAAACCCAAATGACCTGTTTCTCATTAGGCTCCACTCCTTAAAGGTTCTACTTCCTAATAGTACCACAGGCTGTGGACAAAGCCTTTATGATATAGGGCCTTGATGGTGTCATGTAGTTCTATGTCCAAAATATAGCATAATATAAAGAAAGAAATTTGCTGAAGGGAAACATGATGGGGGTGGGGATATAGTATATCTACATGGTGAGGTCTAGAATAGCCAAGGCTACAATACCCCCCTTGTTTAGACCTTGATTTGACAGATCTATGAGTTTTCTGCTTTTTGCAGCTGCTCCTTTGGGTCTTCCTGACCTCTCTAGACAAATCAGGCCAAATTCCCCAGGGTAGCCATCTTCCCAGGCACAACCAGAGCCAGTGAGAAAAAAAAGAAGAGCCTGTGTATGGTTAAGCAGACTCCAGTCTTGGATCTTGCTCTTTGTGGCTCTCTTACCTTTGCAGCTCCCTTTGGGCCTGGTGAGATGACATTAGCCACCAAACTCAATGTCTTGGTTAGGGCTTTTATTCCTGTGACAAAAGCAACTTGAAGGGAACATGTTTATTTTATTTTATTTTTCCAGGGAACAGTACATCACCGAGGGAAGTCAGGGCATGACCTGAAGCACAAGAACCTAGAGGCAAGACAAAAGCAGACACTATGGAGGAATGCTGCTTATTGGCTTGCTCAGCCTGCTTTCTTATATCATCCATTGGTGGCATCTCCCACAGTGACCTTGGGGCTTCCTACAATTATCAGTCAAGAAAATGCCCCCATAAGTTTGCCCACAGGCCTATCTAGTGAGGCACTTTCCCAATTGAGATTACCTCATCCCAAATGACCAATATGTCAAGTTGACATGAAACCTACCAGGGTGCTGTTAGTTTCTCACGTGAGAGATAGACACACACACACTACTAAATGCCACACGAGAGTTTATTCAGAGGAGTTGCTTAGAGAGAGAAAGGGGGAGGGGAGAAAGTAGGAGGAGAGAGAGAGTTTCATGTGCCAGGCAGCTCTTTGTAAGAGAGCAGGTGGGCACAGATTTATGTAGCCACAAATAGGGGCGTGCCCTATTTGCACACCTGGGGCCGTGCCCTCCATATGCAGAGTTCTGCTGGTGCCATGTTGGGTTTACCATGTGGAAGCTACATGCAAGGAATTTTTATTTCATCCTGTGCCATGTTGCATTTACCACATGGCTGCTATGTGCCGTGAATCATTACAAGTGCCCAACAACCTAAATTCAAGTCCCAGAAACCACATGGTGGAAAGAGAGAGAAATCTCCACAAAGATGTCCTCTGACCACCAGACGAATGCCGTGGCATGTGCATGCCTCCAGTGTCCTGAGTCTCCTCATTAATTCTGCCCTTCCCATACCATTTGTAGGGAAAAGTGGCCATCCAAAGAAAACTACCCTGGTTCTGAGACTAGAGCCAATGAATCTAAGACCTGAGACAGTGAAATACATTTATTCCTGAACCCAGAACCAAAAAGAAATGTGCCCTGGCTCTGAAACCAGCACCAAAGAAACACACTTTGGCCCTAGAATCAGAGCCAGTGAAAGAAATATGCCCTGGCCCTGAACTAGAGCCCAAAGCCCAAAAAAGCCAGTGAAAGAAACACACTTTGGCCCTGAAACCAAAAACCAAATCAGGGTAAAAAGAAAGAGAAAAGATCTGACCAATCCTCACCCTGGAGGTCTCCCTAGAAAGCTCTGCTCCCCCAAAGCTCTATATAAGTCCTGAGCCCACAGCCCTTTCTGCTGCTGTCCTTTCCCGTCTGGGGTAAAGCAGCCACACTCTCCTGGACCCTTCCCTCCCGATAAATCTCTTGAATGAGGTTTGGGTGAAGATCTTCATCTTTCTCTAGAGGAGCAGCAGCAATGGAGCCTGGATAGAGATCAGCTGAGGGAGCAAAGCTGTAACACTCTCCCCCGCCCAGGGCACCTTCCCTGGCTGGGCTGAGTTGTTACATTCCCTGAACAGAGTGCAGCCAGCAGCAAAGGTCAGGTCCAGACATGGAGGATGTTAACACTGGGGAAGCCTTTCCATGAAGTAGGGCTGTAAACTGCTGCCCAGGCTTATTGTGCCCTGTAGAATTCATTGGCTCCCAAATGCCTAAATACTTTTCTATTCAGGCTGCAGTGCTCAATGTGCCTGGGCTCCTGACTGCCAGGATCTCTTTCGATCTGGGATGCACTGGGCTGCACAAATACCTACATCATTGATTCAAGATCAGGAGTAATAATGGTTCCTAGGCCCACACAAGGCTTGTGTCTCTCTGCAGCTACTGGGTCTTCTCTCTGCCTTTGGGTTGGTTGATGCAGAAAGCTACCTCCACAGGCCACTTCAGATGACTCTCCAGTCCCACTGAAGCTCATCTGAGAACTCTGAACTTTCACTTTGAGATGAGGTGTGTACCCCAGGAGATGTCAGAGAGCAGCCATGTCTGACATGGATACTAAGGCCCTTCCCCTAGGGATGTCTGCCTACCCAGCAACCTAGAAGCCCCAACAGCTTTGGCATTTTAACTGTGCACAGGAAGCAGCTAGACTTTCTGCCATGGTCAGCAGAGAGCTTCTGTTGCTTCCCACTCATTGGGCACCAAGCCCAGCACTCAGCTGTCCCCGGCACAGTGACACTGCAGGGTTGTTTTCAGGACTCTCTCAGATGCTTGGTGGAAATGCCCAGGAGCATGCATGCATAAACACACACGCATGTATATGCCCATGTGCACACACATGCAGATGCATATCCAAGCACACAAAATTATGTACATCTGACTTTGCATCTGTATATGCCCACACAAGTATAAATCTGTCCATTGCAATATACATATAGAAATGCACACAAAATGCACATATTCACATGCACACATACCCACATGTATATACATGTACTCATGTGCATATACCTGCGCATATTGCATATTCAAGAACATGCACACATATTTCATTCACACCTATATGCACATGCACGCATCTGTCCCTTTGTGTGTGTGTGACACACACACACCAATCTCAGCCTCTCTGTTATTCACTGATCTGCAAGTTCCTTGAATGTGATGCCAGTGTGAACAGTGAAGGAATGAATCCCATCAGGAAACACTGCCCACAGATAATGGTCCCATCCAAGCTCTCGGAATAGTTTGAGCACTGAGCACTTTGAATTCTTAAAAGAAATCTTGCAGGGAGAACATTTCCCCCGGGCTTCATGTGCTAGTCCTGTGGAGCAGCCCTTGCCTTCCTCTGAGGCCCCCCTAAGGTCAGAGAAGCACTCTGGCTGGTGAAGTGAGAAGGTACTTCCATCAGCCACTACCTATGTCCCACCATGGTTCAGGGAACTGAAATGGTGACCGCTGGTCTTTGGGATAGTTTCTGTGTTGCATTCAAACTGAGAACCCAAAGAAATTCCCATCTCTCTTGAGGGTCTTCACAAAGCAGGCATGTCTAGCTTCTGTTTTTGTTGTTAAGGGGTTCACTATGTAAGTCTGGTTAGTTTGGAACTCGCTCTGTGGACCAGGCTGGCCTTGAATCACAGAGATCTGCTTGCTTCTGTCTCTTGAGTGCTGGGATTAAAGGTGAGCACTGCCACATTCAGCAAGAATTACACTTATGGATCTGTGTGTCGAGGTCCAGGAGGCTGTCAGGCATGGTGGCAAGTACCCTTACCTTCTGAACCATCTCATCTCTCCTTGCCTAGATTTTTGTTTGTTTGTTTTCAATGGACTCCCATTAAGAGACCTGTGTGCTTGCAGCAATATGTCCTGGCAGCCTCATGGAGGCTCCTGGGGAGCTGTGAGTTCACAGTGGCCTGAAGCAGAGCTGCTTGCTCCACTACTCCTAAGTTACTCTATGCAAATTTCTGCACTATTAGACATTATAAATAAAGCTGTGATTAAAAAACCATGCCCAGGCCTCCTCTGGAATGGGGTAAGAATGTCTCCATGATACTCCAAGGTTAAAGAGACCGCTGACACATCATGATGCACAGCTCCTGGTGATGATGATGATGCCAGCATGTCCACGTGCCCATGCTTCCCACCATGCTGTCTTCCAGCTATGTCTTGCTGACCTGTGATTTTCCCATCACTGAGGAGGCAGAATATCACTTCATTTCATTTCCTTATTACATTTCTTGCTCATCTCTGGACACCCACCCACCTAGCCTGCCTGTCACTTTCTGCTGGATTGCTTCTCATTCTCTGCGTCTGTGCAGTCAGCCAGGTAGTTTTGATTTAGTCATTTGTCTGTCCTTATGTGGGCAGTGTCACCCCAGTGCAGAAGAGGTTAGGAGTCAGTTCCTCTATGTCTTCATGGGGGAGGGGCAGGCGCTATCAAATAAAGGGCTTCATAATACTAACATTTCTCATAGTGTCTTCCAATCTTCTCCTTGGCTCGAGACTGCCAAGGAGGTCTGATTTGATTCCATTCTATCCAATGGCAGACTTGCAGCTTTAGAAAGCACAGGCTCTGGAGCCAAGAATCTGAACTCAACCACTGACCCTGCCAAGGGCAAGGAAACAGCAGCCAAACCAAATGAGTATTAGGGCCGAATAAACAGTGAGGCTCAGTAAATTACCTGCGCCCTCAGCACCTATGTCGGCATCTGCAAGAGAGTCATCCATCTGACATTTCATCACCCACCTCGGCCCTCAGGATGGGCCCAGCAGAGTCACCCCACTGCAGGCTGACTGGTCCTGGCCCCTGCTCACTTCTTAATACCAACACGGAAGTCTCTCCATCAAGGATGCCCTGCTCTGTCTGTCTTTGTGAGCGCCAGCCTCTGAAGGCTACCATCACAGCTGTAAGTCTGTGTTGACTGTGAGCAAGGTGAGTCCCCTACTCCACCTTTTCTCATGACTCTTGTGACCATTCCCGAGCACATTTTCTTCAGGATAAATTTTTGAAACAGTCTACCAGATGCTGAGAAAATAATGTGCTCTTTGAGTTGATGAACATACTCATTTGTTGGAAGATGGGCTTGGGACCTGGAGAATCGGATATTTCCTCCCATTAAGAACAGCTCCCAAGCCACCTGCAGGAAATTGTTGGAGGTGGGGGCACAAATGGAGCTCTGGTTCAGTCCTCTGTGGCTGCTATTGGAAGGCTCTGTTCCCAGCACCAGTCTCTGGCTCCTTGCTGATCTTGTGGGTACCCTGAGGCTTGGCTCCTTTTAGATGGTGGTCCTGATTTATTCTAATTAATTTCCCTTTGATTCCCCTTCGGTTTCTGTGTAAGTGGTTATGGCTATTGTGGACGCAGCTTCCAAATATCTTCCTTTCCAGTCCACACTCTTGCATGATGGTATCTGGGGAAGGTGTCCAACAGTGGGCAGCTTCCTTGTGTGACTCATTCAGAGGTTACTGAGTGCCTGGTGCCTTTGAGGTTTCTTTCCTCTCCTCCCCTGTTCCCTCCCCTCCATTCCCTTCCCCTCACCTCCTCCTCCTCTTCCTCCCCCTCACCCCCACCCCATTCAGTCCTCTGCCTGACCCCTTAGTGGGAGAAGGCGCCACAGAGACAAGTTCACCAGGCAGACACGGTGTTAGAGAGGAGCTGAGAATTCTACATGTGGATCTGCAGGCAGCAGGAAAAGAAAGGCACTGGGCCTGGTTAGACCTCCAACAAGGCCACACCTCCAATAATGCCTCTCTCCCTATGAGCCTGTGGGAGCCATTTCAAACCACCACAGTCAGCAATCAGTACTTATCTCTCTCAGTTTCCTGATTACAAAGACGTTGGGGCCCCTGCTCCTGATGCTATGCCTTCTTTACCCTCAGCTATACTCCCAAATAAATTTTCTCAAGTCAGTTTTGTCAGTGATTTTGACACAGTAAGAAGAAAAGTAATAGAGAACATTGTACCTAGGCATGGCCTGTTGCTGTGCTAAGCCTGGTGATGTGCTTTGCAGGAGGAATATGGAAGAGTTTGGACTTGAGGTTAGAAAAGCTCTAGAATACTACAAGCAGAGGCCACTGTTCTGGTAGAAGATAAAAATGTCCAGAGAAATGAAGGAAGTAGGGGAAGTTTCAGAGGGAAACAGGGCTCTGCCCTGAACTGGACAAAGGACCATTCTTATTATATTCTGACAAAGAATGTGATTTTATTCTGCCATGTCCTGAGAATTGAACAGGTAGAATTCAAAATAATAATAATAAACTAATTTGGCAGAGGAAATCTCAGCCCAGGAGAGCCTTCAGGCCATGTCACGGTTACCGTTATGATCTATGGACATACCCTGAATAATTCTGGGCTCATCTCATTCTGGGAGTTAAGCAGGGCCTTGCCTGGTTAGAACTTGGTTAGGAAAACTTGACATTATTATCCATGTGGCACTGGTTTTGTAATAAGCAAAGATGTGAGACTGAAGATCACCAAGGCTTGCACCAAGGTTCCAGAAGGTTGCTGAGGTCAGACACTATGTGGTAAGGTAGAACTCACTTGCAAAGAATCACTGAAAGTCTTAATTATAGTTTCTATTGATTGCTGCGAAGAGACACCATGACCATGGCAACTCTTATAATAGAAAACATTTAGCTGAGGCTGGCTTACAGTTTCAGAGGTTTAGTTCACTGTCATCATCATAGTGCAAAGCAACACAGCAAGCAGGCAGACATGGTGCTGGAGAGGTAGCTGAGAGTTCTACATGTTAATCTGCAGGCAACAGCAAGTGAACTGTCCCTGCACTGGGTATAGCTTGAGCATTTGAGACCTCAAAGCCTGTCCCCACAATGACACTTCCTCAAACAAGGCCATACCTCCTAATAGTGCCACTCCCAGGCCAACCAATGACTAGTCCAGCTTGAGACCCATACCATGAGAGGGAGCCCCAACCTTGGCACTGCCTGGAGGGCCAGGACCCAGAGGCTGGACATCCCAGAGACCTAGGATAGAACCAAACATAACAAAAAATAGTCAACAAAATGACTTTTAATGATATTCTGCTATACTCATAGATTGATGCCTAGCCCAGTTGTTATCAGAGTGGCTTCACCCAGCAACTGATGGAAACAGATGCAGAGACCCATAGCCAAGCATTACGTAGACATTGGAGAATCCTCTGGGGGCCAGAAGGACCAAAACACCATTAAAAAAACTCCACAGAATCAACTAACCCGGGCTTATAGGGGCTCACAGAGACTGAACTGAAAAGCAGGAAGCCTGCATGAGACTGACACAGGCCCTCTGCATATATGTTGCAGTTACATGGCTTGCTCATCTTGTGAGACTCCTGGCCATTGGAAGGGGCTGCCTCTGACTCTGTTGCCTGCTTTTGGGACCTTTTTCTCCTACTGGGTTGCCTTGTCTAGTCTTTATGGAGGAGGAGGTGCCTAGTCTTACTGCAACTTGATACACTAGGCCGGCTAGTACAAGGGAGGCCTGCCCTTTTCTGAAGAGAAGGGGAAAGGAGTAGGTTGGGAGGAAAAGGGATGTTTGAGTGATGGACTAGGGGAAAAGAGAGAGGGAAAACTGTGAATGGGTTGTAAAAAATTAATCTATCAATTAAAAAAAATAGTGCCATTCCCTATAGGCCAAGCATTTAAACACAAGAGTCGATGGGGTCTGTACCTATTCAAACCACCACATTTCACTTCCTCACCCCCATAGGCTTGTAGTTGTAACGTAATGCAAAAATTCATGTAGTTTAACTTCAAAAGTCCCCATAGTCTCTTAACTGGAATCCCCTATAAAATCAAAATTTAAAAGCAGATAACATGCTTCCAACATATAATGGCACAGGATATACATTACCATTCTATAATGTGGGAAAGCGAGGATAGGGAGTAAATACTGGACCAAAGCAAGACTGAAAGCCAGCTGGGGAAACTCTGAGCTCTGTATCTCAATGTCTAATGTCAAAATGCTCTCCAATTACTTTCAGCTTTGTTGACTGCAACACACTTCTTTCTCTTGAACTGGTTCTACGTTCTGTTAGCAGCTTTCATTGATGGGTATCTCACAGCTCTGTCATCTCCAACATCTTGGGGTCTTCAAGGCAATCCAGGCTTCACCTTCACAGCTTGACACAATGTCCTCTCTGGGCTTCCATGCAGGGACACCTCTGCCACACACCTGGCTTTAGCGGCTTTCCTTAGTCATGGAGGGTGATTCCCCTTTCCTGTGTTCTTGACTCTGAAGGCTGCCGAGTCTGCTGCTGTCTGGGGTCGGAACATGGCCCCCTTGTTCAGCTGTGTCCTCACCAAAGTTCTATTTTCCACAGTTTCCTTACTGCCCAAGGTTGGTTGTCCTGAAACTGGGCCAGGCTGGCCTCAAACTCAAAGATCTCCCTGCCTCTGGAGTTTTCTTTAGTTCCTTTTCACTATTTGAAAACTTAACTGTGTAGGGTCTTGCCCTGAGGTCACGACTGCCTCTATTCCATTTAACCTCAGAATTGTCCTTAATCTGTTTATCTTCTTGAATAAAGGACTCAACTCCCTTCTGCTTCCTGGTGCCTTTTTTCTTCCCATATTGTACATTTTGTAACTTTCCTTTCTCAGCTTGTTCCTTTTCATTATCGGTCTTTATAAGAGTGATCACTAACAATCACATGACAGTCTACATTAGGCTGTTGTGAGATTTCCTCTGCCAGAATTAATCCAAATTTCTTCACTTTAGCCTCAGGCACACTCTTCAGACAAGGACAAAAATGAGCCACATTCTTCACAAAAAAAAAAAAATCATGAGAATAATTTTTAGGCACTATACTAATATCCTTCTCTGAAACCTCTTGATTCAGGTCCTCACCAATCAAATCACCCTCAGCTCCACTGTCTTCCATGCTCCTACTAGTATGGCCCATTAAGCAGTGCTTAAATCATTCCACTGCTTTCCTAACCCAAAGTCCAAAAGATATGGACAGACTTATCACAACAAGTACCACTCCTGGTACCAACTTCTGTCTTAGGGTTTCCAGTGCTGTGAAGAGATATCATGATAATGACAACTCTTAGAATGGAAAACATTTAATTAGAGCTTGCTTACAGTTTCAGAGGTTTAGTCCATAATCTTCATGATGGGAAGGAGGGCAGAATGCAGCAGACATGGTACTGGAGAAGTAGCTTAGAGTTCTACATGTTAATCTGCAGGAAACAGCAAGTGAACTGTCCTCCCACAATGCATAACATATAAGACCTCCAAACGTGACATACTTTCCCCAACAAGGCTACACCTACTCCAACAAGGCCACACGCCCTAATAGTACTACTCTCTACAGGCCAAGCGTTCAAACACATGAGTCTATGAGGTCATACCTATTCAAACCACCACATTGAAAGACAATTGTGTAAAACTGTGAAGGTGAAACCTGAGCTTCAGTGGAGACCCCAGGATGTTGAAGATGCCAGGACCATGGAAAATTAGCTAAGGGAAGATGAAAACCTGAGGTGGAGATGGCCCAAAAGAGAGACTGTGTGTTAGAGGCAGCAGAGCTGGAAGCGGGTGCCTACCTTTGGACTATAACTGATATCATCATGAGACTCAGATTCCCAACAGAATTTGGTGTTTCCCCAACTGCCTTTCAGACTTATTTTAGTCTGATTGCCACTTGGTATGCTCACATTCCTCCTTTTTGAAGTGAGAGTGTCTACTGTATGCCATTGTATATAACTTCCTTTTTTATTTTATAGGAGCTCACAGTTAAAAGTTTGCTTTGAGTTTCAGGTGAGACATAAGATTTTAAACAGCTTGGAACTATTAAATACTATGGGGACTTTTAGAGATGAAATAAATTTATTTTACATTATTAAACAGTTGTAAGCTTACAGAGACAAGAGAAGAACATTTTGTAGCTTAAAAATGATATGTCTAGATGTCAAATTGATAAGGAGTAGATAGATGTGTGATGGTTGATATTGATTGTTAACTCAACAGGATCTGAAGTCACCTAGGAGACAACTCTCTGGTTGTGTCTTTGAGAGAGTTTCTACTTGAAGTTAACTGATGTGGGAAGAGCACCCTAGGTTTGGGCAGCATAATCCCATGGGCTGGGCACCCAGATTGAATAAAAAAGGAGAAAGTGAACTCAGCACCAACATGTGGATGCCATGTGACCAGCTACTTCACCCTCCTGCGACCATGTCTTCTCCACCATGATGGACTGTACCCTTTGACTGAACCTTCCTCACTTAAGGTGCTTTGCTAGGCATCAGCACTCCCTGGTCTCTGCCCTGGAGCATCCTTGAGCTTCTTATACTCTTAAATCCATATGCTCTCACCTTGTACAAGGATTGGTAACAGTTCTGCTTGGGAATGTTCTCACCATCCTCTGCTAGCATGTGGCTCCTGGAGGCACCTAGCACCAAACACAGCTGCTGAGAAGGCTTCAGAGACAGGACACGATTTCACATACTCCAGTGGGTGCCTGTCCTGTTGTGAGTGCTGGGCTATGTCTTCTTTGCCCTTGTTATCTCTGGATAGATCATCTAGACTGGTGACCTAACTAAGTTCTCCAAATGGTCTTCCAGATGACCTGAATATGTTGGCCCTGAGGCCCAACCGAGTTCTGTCCCAAACCAGGAATTGTTGCCCTTCAATAGTGCACACAGAGCAATTCATGCTTACCATCTTGTTACTGTTCTACTATTTTATAGTGTCCTTGTGAGGACAAACAACACGAGTACAACCATTTTCAGATGAAGGAACTGAGACTCAGGTTAAGGGGCTTGCTTAAGGCTATGTACCCAGGCACTTAGAATCCTTGACCATCACTGAGTCCTTAAGAGGAGCAGGTAGCTGTCAGTCAGAGCTGACAGACTTTCTTGGGAGAGCAATGGTATCCCTTGCTGGCTCTGCGGCGGGGGTTGGGTAGGCTATGGGTCTCATAAGTTGAACTTCATACCTTGTCTTAAGGATGAGCTGGAGGCCTGAGATGTGAGCAACTTCTCTGAGCCATAAAACACTGAATTATTATAGAAACAGGTAGTTCGCTGACACAGTTATCTTACAGAGGATAGGTAATAACAATCAACTCTGGATCCCAGGTGCCTCCTGGGCTCTCCTGTGGTCACCAGGGAAGGAATGGAAAGCAGATTAGGAAGTGAGCCTCCTTGAATCATGGCAGCTGAGCCAGAGCCATGTTCTCACTCCCACTTTTATAGAATGCCTTAGTTTCCCTGCCCTCTATGTGCCCAAATTCTTCCCAACACATCTGAGTCCCACACGGTCCCCAATGCCCAGACCATGCAGTGAGCAGAATTTCAACCACATCTCCCACGGGCACTCTTCCAAGAGGCTCTGGGGCCCTTGGCCTGCTCAATAGTCATGTTCAAATTCATAGAATGTGGAGGGGGTAGGCACTGCTGAGGGAACAGGAAGGAAAATCATGCCAGGAGGTCTGTGGGATACCCACTCACATTGCCTGCTCACTCATGTATTACAGCAGCATTCCAAGGTTGCAAAGGACAGCCTGCCCTTGTCACTCATTCCAAACCACAGCTAGGTGGGGGTGGGACCAGGTCTCTGGACTCCAGGTGGGTTTCTTTCCCTTTGAGGGCCCCTGAAATAAGCAGAGGTTCTTCTCCAACCCCCACTGGATCTTGAGGCCAAGAGAAAATACTCAAAAGTGTCAAGAAGGTCAGGACAGCAGAGAGAGCAGCTCCCAAGGACTTGGTGGTCCCTGGAAGGCTTGCCAAAAGAAATACAGCCCTGACCCTCAGCCACACGGCTCCCACCTGCCAGCACCTCCCCAGGCCAGCCAGCTTGTGACTAAGAAAAAACAAGCAACTCCACTGATGCAATTAGGAAAATGTTATTTTTCAAATGTTGCCAGATCCTGGAGATTGGATCTGTGACCTGAGAAACACGTGAGTGTTCTCACTGGCAGCCATGGCCTGAGACAGCCACTGAGCACCCACACAGACACACACACACATACACACACTTCCAGAGGGAGCACCTATACATACTGCTTGCTGATAGTCTGGGGGTGGGGAGGGCCTAGGATGTACACACACGCTTCCCAACTTGACAACGAAAAAGCCCAACCCCTGCCTGAAGCAAATATCTTCATCTTCTGCCCTTATGCCAATCACACAGCCTGTGACCTACTTTGAACAAACACAGAACAAACCCCTTCCCCTCCGTTCTTATTTAGAGATGCCTAAATGATCCCAATAGGCTAGTGCTGTCTTTTGGGGCTCTTTGCTCTTGGCTGAGCCAAGCTTGGGCACTGCTCAGTCTGATAGTTGGGGATTAAGCATTCCACCTCCTGCATCCTACCATGGGCTAGACTGAGAATGACTTCAGGCTGGAGCTCCCCTAGAAGCTCTGCCATGCCAAGGTACAGGAAGCACAGGACTCTGGTTAGGTCAGGAGCCCAGTGAACCACAGGCCTCCACTTGTGCCAAGGCCCACAGTTCCGTTGATGCATACACGCAGTGGGTCTGAGCCTGTGCTCTCTTGGTATATGTAAACTGCTTACAGGATCCAGTGCTGTAGGTTGAGGTTTCTACAGATAGTTAGGGGTTCTTGGGCTTCCAGATAGATGTGCCCAGCCTGCTGCCCCAAGAGGCAGAGAACTGGAGCCTGGGAGACTGCTGGTCTCTCTCCCGGTGCTGTGTATGGTGAGTGCAGCCGAATATGGATATGGACAGAGAGGGAGACAGGAAAAAGGAAAGAATGGAAAGACGTCTGGCCACTGGGAACCTTCCTGGTGTACATAGGCTCCCCCACCCCATGCTCTACATGTCACCGGACTGTATCAGTGACTCCCATGATTAGGTAGGAGCCTGTGGAAGCCCAGAGTCGTGGATCTCAGCTGTTCAGATTTGGCTCTAGAGAGTCTCTTCTTAAACTGCTTCTTGCCACTCAGTAGTGAGAGAGGCTGAGGGGAGGCCTTGAGGGTGGAGACAGGGCTCCAGAACCTGAAGAAAGCTGAGCAAATGGCCTTGGAGCTGAGTGTGGAGGCGGAGAGGCTTGTCTGGCCCAGGTCCAGGGAGGAGGAGGGCTCCCATGCTAATCCAAGGAAGGCCAGGGACCTTCTTAAAGGCTGCTCTAGAGTTAGCTATGACCACTCCGGTCTCCAAATCTCCACACACTCCTGGGGTGGCAGGAAAAGAGCCTCGTGCAAGGCCAGGAGGACCCGGAAGGCGACCCGCCCCCGTCTAGCCCCGCCCTCAGCCCCGCCCCCTGCAGGTACTTGTCCCGCCCCCCTGGGGGGTCGCGGAGGCCCAGAAGCGGCTAGCGGGGGGGTCTGTTCGTGTCCAGCGAGGGAGCGGGCGGTAAGGGGGCGCTGCCGTGTGCAGGAAGGCGGCCCTGCGCGGGATAAGTCGGCCGCGGGGACGTGCTCCTGGACGCCGCCAGTCTCAACAATGAACGACCGGGACACGGAGGTGCTGCCCTTGCCTCCGCGATACCGATTCCGTGACCTGCTTCTGGGCGACCAGCCATTCCCGAACGATGATAGGTAAGCGACGGAGCTGTCCGAGGTGCTGAGCCCCGCATCCACCCACTCACCCCCCTACCCCCCCCCCCACCGCCGCCGCAGCGCCCTTCAACTTTCCCGGTTTCCCCGGCGAGAAGTTTTGGGTGGGCTGGGATGAGGGCGCATCTCCCTGCAGGGGTCTGGAGCGGGATGCGGATGCCGGTGCTAGCAGGCTCCGAGACTGAGTCGCGAGGGGTGGGGGTTGGGGGATAGAGTAGGGAGCTAACTCGGTCTCCCCGTGCGCACCCTCTCTTAGCCCCAACTCCAGCGCAGCACTGATTTGGGGACCCGCCAGAACCGGATACACTAGGGCCGCGAAGCCCCGCAGCGAAGCAGGCAGTCACCCGGGGTCAGCGTCTTTCAGGCTCATTTTCAGAGCGGTCACATTTTCAGAGTGAAGGTGTTATGACGTTCCCTCACCTTAAATTCCCCTCTGTGCTTTGAGCAGGGATAAACAGAACGAGCCTAACTCCTAAGTGAAGGGGCTTGGCAAGAAGCCAGAAAGAAATATCTCTTTCTGCCTTTTCCCCAAATAACTGTCTTGGGTAAACACTAGTGTTCTCGCTGTCAGCCTCAGGGGAGGCGCTTTCACACCAACAAGGGAGGATGGTGAAGGACTCTGGCAGACCGGAGAAGGCTGACTGGAAAGGAGGCTTATGATCAGGAACTTCTACTTTTATGTGTCACCTTCCCAAGACTGTGTCACCCCCAACCCTGGACTGGGATGCAGTTTCTGCCAAACAATGCAATTAGTTGAGTTAGAACAGAAAGTACACAAGCCCGTGGATTGTCAGGACACACACTGAGCACTTAAAACAACCAACTGCTGAAATCACGCTGGAAAAATAAATTATTTTTTGTGAGTAGGACAGTGTGTGGGGACTATGTGTACAGAGCTAGAGTGCATATGAAGAATGATCTTGATGAGCAGTTGCTTTGCCCACTGAAACTATGTCCCCTGGTGTTCAGAACCATCAGTTATACCGAGCAAGGGGTGTATGTGTGTGTGTGTTAGCTTCAAGTCTTCACCAAGGAGTCTGGGTCCTGTGCAGGCGTGTTTGTTCATTTGTCTTTTGCTGTGTGATCCGGACTTTATTTGACTCATTATCTTCCTGCCTCAGTTCCTCAAGTTCAGTTGTGTGCTGCTGCTTCTGACTCAGAGGAGCTTTCTTGTCTTTTGAGCCAAGTGCTACCATAACAGACAGTCCTGTCCAAGAAGGATGCCCTGGTAGTGGTCTAGTCTGCTCAGGCAGGGAAAGATGGTTGTCTTGACCCTGCCAAACATATCTGGGGACTCTTGCCATCCTGAGACCCTCACGGGACAGGGCTGGGGCTTCTATGCGTCCAATTTCCTGGGTCTGACATCTTAAGACAGTGTCCCCTCCTTCCTGGGTGCCTGCTCCACTGGGATTTGATGAATTCCGGAAAATAGCAGCTGTAGAAGATTCTCCCAGTGCTGGGTAAGAAGCAGCATCTGTCTCCTGGAATGCCTGAGGCCTGACTCAACAGATGCCAGCGGCTGTGGTTGCTGTAACTGAAAGAGACTATATGCCTCCCTTTCCAGGCACAGATAGTGAAGGTTTTTGTTGTCAGCCATAGGGTGGCAGCCACAGTCTGCCCTAACAGCAATTATCTTTTGCCCTAGGGAGGTAAAAACACAAAACAAACAAACAAACAAAAACTTTTATCAGGTCCATGGCACTTTGCTCAGCACCATGACTTAATTATGAAATATATAAAACATAAATTTTAAAACAGTAAGGTTGAATGTAACACCACAGCCCTTGACTTTTAGAAATCAGAACATAGTCATCATCCTGAAAGACCTCCTCCCTTTCCAAGTCACCCCCTTATCCTTAAAACCATCTCTGTCTCATGGGGGACTGCTTTCTCATCAGCTTCAGAGAGTGGGTGAGTCTGGCCTCTCATGACTTCCAGACTCTGTCCCCCGTTAGCCCTCAGGTCCTCATAACAGGCAGGTGACACAGAAAACTGTAGGCTGAGATTTGGCCTAGAGCACCTGAGCCCTGTGTTGTACATAACCAGCTCTGAGCACAGACTTCAACCTAAGAGTTGGGAGGACAGGTGTTGGACGGTCTCTCCTGCTGCTTGGAACCTGGCCCAGTGGCCCTGCCATCTCTCCCATTTTCTCGGCACCCTCCATGCCTGTCCTCTCTTCAACATCATCAAATTCTTTGATTCTTTGATTCTCAAAGTGAAGGATGGGACTGGAGACACCTCACAAGTATGATGATGACACAGGCATCTGTGCCATCTGTCTAGGGGCGCTTAGTCTGGGGCACAAAGGAAGGGTAGGCTCCATCGACCCCACTTACTCTTAGGAGTTCTATGGAGTAGCGGGTTAGGATGCTGGGATGGGGTCTTATGCGGCAGACTATGGGCTCTTGTGCCAGGGTAGTGCAGCATAGAACCTCCCAAGGCTCAGGGCGGTAGTCTCAGTGATGGGGGCATCTGAGGTAAATGTGAGCTGCCCCAGAACAGGACAGGTTCAGATTAGAGGTTTAGCCTCACCCCACTCTTGCTATGCCCCAGTCTTGCCCCATAGCTAGCCCTGAAAGTGGGGAAACCGGCTTCCAATACCTGGAAGGCTGTAAGCAGGCAGGAAGGGCTGTGTGGGTTTACTGTTCTCCAGAGAAATAAAGCCACTGTGAGTCACCACAGCTTCAGAGACCTTGAAAGGGAGGTGCTCAGCTATCCGTGTGGGCAAATGAGGCTACACTGCCAGCCTGGCCCCTCTTGAGGATACTGAGGGCTGCACACAGCCCATGAGGAGCAGAGTTGAGAATCACCCACATTGGGAGCCCATGTAACCCTTCTGGACTGAGTCTGAGTCCTGGGGTCCTGTGGGGGGAGCAGCAATTAGAGGGAGCTCAGTGGATCCTGTCCCATCCAAAGTTCTAGGATCCTTGCTCCTTATGACATCCTATTGTTCCAGCTCCAGGAATCCAAGGCATCTTAAGGAGGTTGGGTGCCCTCTCCACCCAGAACTACCCCAGGTACTTGAGAGGATGGCACAAGAAGCCTTAGGCTGTGATGCTGTGGATGTGTCTGAATTTCAGGGTCTTGTCCTTGGTCTATAAGAGGAAACCCAGGCTTCAGCCCCACCACTGGGGCTTTGTCTGCAAGATGTACAGGGCAATACCCAGCTGCTCAGAATCACAGGGAGATGGGACCTAGCAAGTTACCACTGGCTGGGCTCCAGGCAGGTGAGAGCAAGTTTATTACTGGATTATCTTGCCCAATTCAAACCTGGGGGGAAGACTTCAGGGGTCCAAGGTGTTGCTGCAGATGGCAGGCAAGAGCAGGTCCCACCTAAACTGTTCCCAGCTCTCAGTCTACGGAATGGATTTCAGCTCACTTCTCTGAGGCAACAATATTGAGTATTTCCTGACATAACCAAGAAAAAGAATTTGAGATACTGGCACTGTCTTTGCTGCCAGGGCAGAGAGACACCTCAAGTTGAGGACAGAGGCATGGTGGTACAAAGGCTGTGGAACTCCTTTTCCACCCTGCCAGGAACTGAAGTGAGTCAAGTTGCTCTTTGGGGACTGGATCCTTCTCATGAGACGAAGGCCCTCCACCCAGGTCTCTAGGCAGAGAGATTCAGGAAGGGTGCCTCGAGGGATAGCCCTGCACTTAGAACTTCTCACTGCAACCATTAATGACTACTGTAGAGCTGAACTGGGCAGCGCTGCTGATGGAGTAGAGCTGAGCAGGGCGTGGAGAACTCCACCAGGGTCAGCAGGACTGTCCACTAAGTGCCCTCCCCATCCACTCTTGGACGTGCATGTCCTTGGGGCTAGAGCCTGGCTCCACATCCCACCACGACCACACCTTCCCATACTCTGTCCTTATCCCTAACCTCATGCCACTTCTATTCATTCTATTGTGAATCGCCATTCTGAACCAGAGCCCCCATGCTCTGCTCTGCTGGGCAGCCCTGCTGCATCCCACTCTCTGGGTATTTCTTCCAGGACAAGTAGCCTATTATCTGCACCTTGAACCAGCACCAGGTGCTCAGAGGACAGTGGGACCAGAGTTGGCACATGAAGCCCTCAAGGGCAGTTCCAGGATGGAAGGAGGGATTAGGGGCACCACTTGTTCTCTTTTGGGGTTCCTCGAGTCTTGAATAGGAGCCCTTGTGCCTCCCAGGTTAACCCACATAAGGCAAACAGGTGTCAGGTATCTGAAATGGGCAGGGAGCTGGCAGGATGGGGGGGTGTGGTCTGGCTTGAGCCAAAGTAGTGGTGGATGGAATATGGAGGTCTTGCCTGGCTGAGAGTCCAAGTTCAAGTTCAAGAAGGAAGCAAGGATCTGCTGGTGTAAAGACTGGGGCGACAGTCCACATCAGGACAGGGAGGACTGGAGCATGGGATACAAGACTGTATCCTCCTGGGCTGGGAATCTCAGAAAGGCCGGGGAGCATCCCCACCATGCTCTAGGTTTGAGCTATACAGTCAGCTGGAGTCTCACGCTTGCCGAGAGTAGGCTTCAAGGGAATTTATGGGACAGGAGATGGGAGCTGTCATTGTAACAATGAGGTTCTGGCCCCACAGACCTGCGGCCCCAGACCCCTTAGCCGCCTGCAGCTGATCAGGCCCCCAGAAATGATTCAGACGCTTATATTAAGTTCATGCCGTTTGGCCTATGGCTCAGGCACATTGCTAGCTAGCTCTTTCATCTTAACTCAACCCATTCTCATTAATCTGTCTGCCACGTGGCCTGTGGCTCACCTGTGTTCCTCTCATGTTTTTTCTTTGGGCGTCTGGCTTGATCTGTCTGACTCCACCCTGCTTCTCCTACCTATGCTCTGATATCTCCTACTTTTTATATGGTGCCTGTCATGGGCCAAAACACCTCCTTTATTTAAAGATATTCACAGCATACAGAAAGGCATTCCCACATCACCTTCCCCTTTCTTTATTTATCATGTATACAGTGTTCTGCCAGCACACCAGAAGAGGACACCAGATCTTATTATAAATGGTTGTGAGCTATGGTATAGTTGTTGGGATTTGAACTCAGGACCTCTGGACGAGTAGCCAGTGCTCTTAACCTCTGAGCCATCTCTCCAGTCCAGAGGGCAGAACAGGGATCCCTGTCAGGGGGGATCAGATTGCAGAAACAGTGTGACCCTGAAGCAGCTGAGTGTTTCTGCTCCACTAGCTGGCACTGGATTTCTATCCTTTGTTCCTGCCCAAAACGTCTGAGCCCAGGAAAACACAGGTGGTGCTGCTCCCCATGTGGGCTTACATTTAAAATGCCATCTGGGTGCTTCCCTGGCTGTACACAGGCTTGACTGACAGGCAGGGCAGGCCTGGTGCTGCTGCCCTGACTTTCTCTGCACCCTCCTCTGTGCTGGAGTGCTTAAGTGTGGTGAGTGGGTCATCCAGTCAGAGAGTCAGCTCCCAGGGTCCCGGAGCTGACCCTGCTGCCAGTGTGCCCCATGGTACCCTCTGTGCCTTCTATATTGTTGAATCAAGTCCTGTTTGAACAGGAAGAATAAGGATGGGGTCTGTAAGGTTCTGGGATGTTCCAGAAACTCTCAGGTGTCCCGAGTGAGATACAGGTTTCAACTTTTCTGGAACCAGGTTTCCTTATGGCTCCACACTTAGTGATTTTTGTACCTCAAGGGTACATAAGAAAGAACAGAACCTGGGAGGTGAGCCCTGGGACAGAGTAAAGGGCAAAGAAGCTAGGGGACCCCTTGAAAAAGAGTTGTAGCCCCGGGTTAGCTACACCTTCCTCCTGGTATTCTTGCCTGGTCATGGGCTCTGGGACTTGGGCCACTAGCATAGAGCTTAGGCCCTGGGAAGCAACAAACAAGAAGGACCAACAGATGGGATACAATAAAGGGATAGAACACAGTGACAATGAGAGGTGTCAGTACAGAGGACATCTGTGACCTAAGTGAATATGGTCATCTGTGGGGCTATGGGTGCTGAGGAGCACCCTGGGCCCATGTCCACATTCGTATAAGACAGCTTTTCTCATCATATAAGTCACACACCATAAAGAGATTAGTCGGTTCCTCCATGCCGGGGCCTGTGATGCCCAGAGATACTCTAAGATAAATCTGGCACTTCCAGAAGCTGAATGCCTCATCTCATCCTCTGAGCCAACCCAGATAGACACATTGCTTGGCCCTCTAAGCTCATGGTCTAGGCCCACATCCTAGTGACTCAAAATTAGATCCCTCCTGAATTAGCAAAAAACAGAACCCAGAGGGCGAGTGTGGGAGGTGGGGGTGGAGAGGATGGTTCTCTCTGGAGTCACTCAGAGACCATGATTAGTTGGTAGGATGGGTGAAGGTGCTTCAAGGAAGGCTGAGGACTTGTATGGGATTCTTCATCACTCTGTGCAGGGCAGGGAAGCCACCAGCTAGCAAGTCCAGACAGATCTCAGCTATGCAGGTTCCAGGGTACTGTCCCTGGGTCTTGAGCCCCATGAAGTGCTTGGATACCAAGAGACAGCTCTCTAGGAGCAGAGCCAGTCTGGGAAACTGCATGGTGAGGTTCTGAGCCCACAAGTTCCCTTATCCATCATCTGTTGCTTTAGATGTGGACAGAGCCACACCTTCAGGATCTGGCTAGTGAGGGGTCTCATGTTTTGCTCCGTCTCTCTGCCCCTTCCAGCCTCAAGAAGCTCTTCAGTAAGTGCCCCCTGGCTACTCCAGGAAGATGGACCTCTCTTGCCCCTCAGAGTCCTGACACAAAGGCCTCATTCTGCCCCACTGTCAACTTGATTAATTTGCATAGGCCTGGCATGGGAAGGGGAGCTTGACCTATGTCTCCATCTGGAGGGGTCCCTCTTGAGCCTGGAAGTAGCTTTAATGTCTTCAGAGGAAGGTGTAGCATTGGGCTAGGCAGCTCCCACCCACAAACCCAGGCTCCAGATAACAACAGTGAGATACCTGCCCCTTTCCTGCAGTACTGCTGTGTGTGATACATGGCTTGCCTCACAGCCACCTAAATCCTTTTGGTGGGAGATGGGGGCCTCTGGAGAGTCAAAGGCCACTCATATAGCTAATGGGTCTGCCTGAGACTCTTCCCCAGGTCACTGGACAAAAGCTGTTAAAATGTGTCCATGGCCAGACCCTGGGACCAGAGACTAAGAGCATCTGTTACCTTGAAGGTGTGGTTCTGTGGGAGACTTGAGAGAAAAAAGTGACTCTGAAATGCAGCCAGAAGTGTTCCTAATAAGAGAGAGGCAAAGGACCAGGTTGGGGTTCATTGAGACAGTATTTGCCTGATATGCAGATTAGAGGTGTTTTAGTCATCCATGGGAGGAAGTCGAAAATGTAACCTGAAGAGACTGAACATAGAGGCAGTGTAGGGCCTAAGGCCTTTAGAGATGGACTGGGTCTCTTTGTAGCACCCAAGGTCTCGTCTGTAGCATTTGGTCTGTTGTGGGACATAGACCCCATCATCCACCAGTTCCCAGCAAACCCTCTCCTGTGCCTGGGTACCTGCGTGTGTTCTGTATGCACTCTACTGGTTCGGACTGGGATTCCCAACTGCCATAGAAGCAGGTTTGTTCCCAAATCCCCCTATGAGAATCTAGCCTGCTGACACTTGGTTCATAAGACCCTGAATCGATCGTACCTGGCTCTGACCGACAGAGCCAGGGTAATAGTGTGTGCTATTCCCAGCTGTGAGCACAGTAGCTAAATGGCAGCCTCTGGCCACGTGTGACGTTTTCTAGCTGCAAGTATCTGCTGACCTCTCTATGGAGGGTCAGCTTTTTCTCTAGCTATGTATCCTTTGTAACCAGAGCTCTGGATCTGAGGCCTGCTGGACCAAACTTGCCTGATGTTGGCACCATTGTGATTTATATTGCCTGGAGGCTTGGATATCCCTGTTAGAATTGGCCAAATGGCAGTTAGTTACACTTTAAACACCACAAGATCACTATAAGCATAAGCTTCCTTCTTTTTTCTTTCTTTCCTTCTTTTTTTTTAACCATTTTCCCTGTGTAACTGCTCTGGCTGTCCTGAAACTTGCTCTGTAGACCAGGCTGGCCTCAAACTCAGAGAGATCGACCTGTCTCTGCCTCCTGAATTCTGGGATTAAGAGGGTGAGCCACCACCCCCCTTTCACCGTCTTGTTTCTTGATTTACCCACCGTAGCCTCCATCTGAAAGTGGTTCTTGATCATCACCAGGGAGGGATAGGTGTGCATGTGCACCCAGAAATATAATTCCTTCCAAAGACACCCTCTACTCTAGTTACTAGCTGTACTGGCTGGTTTTGTGTGCCAACTTGACACAAAGTGGAGTGATCCGAGAGGAAGGAGCCTCATTGGAGGAAATGCCTCCATGAGATCCAGCTGTAGGGCATTTTCTCAGTTACTGATCAATGGAGGAGGGCCTAGCCCACTGTGGGTGGAGTCATCCCTGTGCTGGTGGTCCTAGGAAAACAGGCTGAGCAAGTCATGAGGAGCAAGTCAGTAAGCAGCACCCCTCCATGGCCTCTGCATCAGCTCCTACACCAAGTTCCTGTCCTGTTTGGGTTCCTGTCCTGACTTCCTTCACTAACAAACAGCAATCTGATAAGCCAAATAAGCCCCTTCTTCCCCAACTTCCTATTTGGTCTTAATGTTTCATTACAGCAATGGAAACCCTAACTAAGACTCTAGCTCTCAAAGCAAAGAAGCTTAATGGCGATCCCACACAATGGCAGAGATAGCTCCCAAATCAATCTCTGAGAATTGTGTACTACCTCTGGAGTTACGTTTACTTGCATGTGCGATGCCTTGTGTTATCACTGTGCTGACCCTGGAATCCTGAGACCACATGGTACAGAAGATACTTGGCATGTGGAATTAAGAGCCTTGCAATGAGATGGTATTTAGGAGTCTCTAGGTGGTCTGATGCTGTCTAAGGTCTCCTAGTGGAGAGAGACAAGAGGGCCAGATGTGGTAACGGAAATGAAGGGAATCAGAGACCCGACACTGAGGAATTCATGTGGTTACGAGAAACTGAAAAAGGCAAGAGCTTACCTGCTGACAGATATGAAGGCCATGGGACTCTCAAACTCAGAGCTGTGAGATTCCTGCGTGTTGATTTCAGCCAGTAAGCTTCAAGTACTAGAAGCCAGAGGAAGCCTATGTAACCTGAACCGGTGATTGTCCCCTCTGATGTTCAGGTCTTGGACCCTTTCTGTTGGTCTTTGTTCAGTCTTTGACTTCCTTGTGCTCTGGCAATACCCTAAGAACATCCCTGCCTGAGGATGTTTTTTTCCAGGGACTGTCCTTCCAGTGAGGATGATGTGAGGCCCATAGTCCCAGGTCAGAGCATCTTTATTTTGAATCATAGCATCCTGTGCATCCCCAGCATTTACACATTATATTATTCTATTTACTTGACAAGCTTTATATTGTTACAATCTGTTCTGTAACCAGATTTTGTATACTTATCTGTTACTTACTGTAATCCATTATATCAGCTCCTACAGACCACAGGCATCCCTTTGCCCCTTCTATTATGGAACACTTCAATTTGATATTTCTTGGAACTGTCTACAAATAACCTTTGAGATTATCCATCCGATTTGTGCTATGCCGTGTTCTTGTGTTCTGTTCTACACTTGAGACATCCCTGTGTACCTGGGATTTGGGTGATACTTTAGCAAGGTATGATAGTTCTTTCTCTGTCTCTCTTTTTATCTCATTAGATCTGCCTGTAAACTATCATTCTCTCATACTTTGTTCTTTAAAGAAAGCCCAAAGCCAGCTCCTTCTGCCCTTGGTAGGCACACTTCCCCATTCGTGTCCATAGATGTCCTTTATGTGTTCAGTAGATTAAAGAGAATGAGTATCTGAGTGTACTGCATCCTATAACACATTTTTCTGGAATCCAGTGCATAGCCCTTCCCTCCCTGTATAATGTGTTTTTAAGCGATCAATATATTTTAAACCCTTGAGACAAACTAGGGACTCTACCCAGGGGTTAAAAAACCTGTTGGGACAGTGTTCCCCATGCCTAGATCAGTGTTTGCCTCTGCCATGTGATGAGAACCATCTACCTCGTCAGTAACTCCATTTCCAGCCATCTCTTTGGATTCAATCTCTAATATTGGGATGCTGTCTGGGCCCTCAAGGAGCCTGAGTTATAAAATCTCTGCCTCAGTATATGGAGATAAGTGTACTTATCTGATCTCCGATTCTTTTCTTGAATCTTGTGTTCAGTAAGATAAGCAGAGTTTCTGGCCCCGATGGCTAATTTTCTTCTGGCCTGAGGTTAGGTTGTGCTGACAGCCAGGCTCTCTGTCTTTGGAGTCCTTTCTCTCTCACTTGGTACAGTCCACATAGTCACAGTGCTGTACATCTTCCAGCATTGTCTATTCCCATTAACACTGACTCCTTACCCCAGTCACTAACATCCACCTTCTACTGCCTGTCTTTACAGAGCCAAGGACTCTGGGGACCTCATATAAATGGAGTAGCATAGGACTTGTCCTTTTCTGAGTGGCTTATTTCTCAGCACAGCCTCCATCTCTGTGGTAGCATGTGGCAGACTTCCTTCCCTGCTGAGGCTGAGTGAACTGACCCATGGTTTGTTCCTTACTGATCATAGACACTGGGACTCTCTCACCTCTTGGCTGTTATGTTGCCACACCATTTCTGTTCCTTCCCCTCACCCTGTATATGATCACACTGCCTTTCCAGAACCCCAGATGTAGAAAGGGCTATGTGTACCTGCCCTTCTTTGTAGATCTTATGAAATATTCTTGTCTAGGGTATCCAGAGCATCCAGCTGTCCATGCCTCAGGGTCCTATGCCCCTTCTATGGGAACAGACTGAGGGGAAGGACCTTATTAAGAGGTTCTGATATTTCCCAGCTAGATAACAACGCAAGTCTGGGCAACCACTTGCTGCCACCCATCTACCACTAGAGAACTATGGGAAGAATTCTCATGATTTATGATTGTTCCAGATTAGCCTAAAATGATAGCCAGGGTGAAGGGGCCAAGCCTTCAGGGTATTTTTCTCTCAAGTAGGGCATCTGCGTGCATGCCATGTTCTTGTGCACTGCTCTGAGTTGGGATTTCTCCTGTAGACTTGGGTGACATCTTAGTTGGGTATAGTAGACCTTGGCTCCCTTTCCTTCAGTACATGATCTCCCTGGGATTGTCATCTCTTGTTCTTAGTACCATGCTTTGGCACTGTTTTGCAGATATCTGTGATGCTGGTGTACTCTATCCTAGCTGGGGTCTCAGGAGTTGGATTATGTATTTTTCTACATTGGGTTATCTATCCTGGGTCTGGGAGGCTGCCCTCCCATGTGCCTGCTCTTGCAGACTTCACCCACAGGGAACAACTTCAATCAGCTTGGAGCTTCGCATTCCTCACTATAAGGCCACTTGAAATGTCATCTGTGGCCTGATAGTCCTAAAAAGGAGATCATTTCTTTCTTGGTTTCTATGGCATTCATCCCAAGGAGGACCAAGGGCTTCAGAGTGTCCAAGCCTGGCATGTGGCACACATCTTCCCTTCTTTGCCTCACTCCGTACTGGGTTTCCTGACAACTGGACACTCTCCCCTGTGTCCAGGTGCCAAGAAATGTGAGTCTGATACTCATCCCACATAAGAAACAGCACCGAACTCTGGGACCAGAGGTGATGGTTGTGCTTAAAATATACCTGCTCTGCTCCCTATGATTTTACAAGTAGAGCAGGTCCCTCCTCCCTACCTGCCTCAGCTCCCTAACTATCACCAAGAAGTTCTTCACACAGATCAGCCTTAAGTCATGCCAGGTGAAATGTTAGATCCACTCCCAGATTAGAGTCTAATAACAGGGGAGTTTAACCGGGGAATTTGGATGGACACTTGAAGACCCACTATACTTCGAGAAAATAAGTGTACAATGTCCACTACAGAGGTACCACACATGCTGGAGCAAGCAGCTAGGTCTCTGACATCCTGTGCTCTGTAGATATGGCATCTGAGCAGTCCTCATGTGGCTTACTGCCATTGCTCAATGATGCAGTGTGTTCTCTCTGAACATGGAGCCCTGCATCCCTGACACTCATGCAGCCCTCTACCCTTGCTCCTGGATGACTGTAAGTACCCAGAAGTCCTTCCAAACTTACTCATCCTGATTATGCTGGGCCCTGCTGTCTTAGTTTGATTATAACACGTCACTGTGAGTTATCCCACAACATACCCTTAGGGAGCTTCATGGTTCCTTCTTGGGCCCCTGGGAAGGGCAAAGGGGCTTCCACCTGAAGGAGCTCTTAGTAGGTACAAATACCTCATTCCTCTAGGGCCAGCATGATGAAGTGTAGTCAGAGAATTCTCACATGAATATTTACTCAGACATTGAGGGCTGGTTTTATGAGGACTTAGAGCTGGAGCAGATAATTGGAAAAGCCAGCAAGGCAATCTTTTTTTTTTTTTTTTTTTTTTTAATACAGAGACAATTTTATTTGAGTTTAAAGAGAAAACCACAGGGCAGCCAAGCTGTAAAAATCCTCAGCTGTTGTCAGAGGAAGAAAATGGAGGAGAGAGGGGGAAAGTCAAGCTATTTAAGCTGGCATGGGGTTCAGACACACGTGGTTCTGACAAGCAGCCGAATGGTGGGGACAGAGAGGAAACAGTAAGGAAACCCAAAATGTGAGGGGAGGGGAGCAAAGTGATAAGGAAAGCAAGCTTAGAAGGAGGAAAGGAAAAAAATTACACTTTTCTGGATAATTTAGAGTAGGAGACTGATTTATGACCCCACAAACTGCTGTACCAAGCTTTTGTGCTAGTTTCGGGCAGGATTCTGGGAAGAAATATCACAGTATCTCAATAAAGAACGAATTATTTCACCTGTCTCTTTGGCACAGCTTAAGGGAAGCCCAGCTTCATAACCGTTAGCAGTTATGAAGCATGGTAGAGGCTCAGGGTAGGGATAACCTGATGAAGCGGGTCATAAACCATGCCTTGATTTTCCTCAGCAGCCCAGAACGGCTTCTCTCTACCAGAGGCAGATGGTGCAGCCATGCCCTCCAAAGGACTCGATACCCTGAATGTTGCCTTGTTTTGCCAGGGTACATGGAGGCCCAAAAAGGCCGGGGATGGATGGTCCATCCAATAGTGAAGGGATTCAAGAAGGAGAATGGTGAACCCCTATTCTGTAAGATCTGTAATGTAAGTTTGCAGTGGACCATGAAAGCTTGGAGCTAGTGTGTATCACAGAGACTCCTGTACCCAGCCAAATGTCAGATAGCCAGACTTCCCAGCATAGACACCTGTCTGCTGGGACCCACCTATTGCTTGGATGAATCACTTGCAACCTCAGCTATGAAATGAATGGACTGGGCTAGAAAACCCAATCATGTGGTTGCAGAGATGGGTCAGCTAGTCCTCCTGCCAAACCCCTGTTCTGCTTCACTTTAGTGGGGGAAGGCACTTTAGCCCCCAGCTCCTCAGTTTCCCCACTGTGCACTGCTCAGGTTGGTATGGTTTTGGTTTGGTTTGGTTTACTAGGGGAGGGGAGGGTGTACAGGTGTGTGTCTGTTCTTGTGAGTGTGGCCCATGTGTGCTGTGCACAGGCACATGTGTCTGTGGAGGCTGGAAGCCAACCTCAGTGCCTTCCTTAGTAGTCACCTTCTGTCTTGGTTGTGTTTGCTTGGTTGTGTTTGTATTTTGAGACAAGGTCTCTTAGTGGGGCCTGGGCCTAGGGTGCACCGAGTTGGTAAGGCTAACTGGTCAAAAACCTCCAGGAATTTGCCTGTCTCTGATTCCCCGGCTCTCTGATTTTAAGGGTGTGTTATCATTGTATCTGACTTTTTTTTAAAAAAAAATATGTGCTGGGAATTTAACACAAGTCCTCATGGTTGTGTGGTAAAGACGTCAATCACTCTGAGCCACCTCCCCAGCTTCTGCTCAGGTTGGGAGATGACACTGTGCAGGTCCCCAGTACTTGTTCAGACAAATACTCTCTAAGAGTTTCCACACACAAGTGGGAATTCAGTGCACTGGCATTCAGCCATCAGTAATTAATTGCCCTTTGTGGGCTGAACCATGACAGCTTTGGGATAGGATTAGAGGATGGGGACCCTGAGGGTCTGTAGGAGGGAGGATGGGGACACTCCATTTCCCATCTGACCAGAGGTCTGGGCTCACTTCACTTGGTCAGGCCCTGAGGTAAGGGTAGGAAGATGGGTGGGGCTCTGAGCTTCCTGCCATCCTGAGCAATACAGATCATGGTTCCCAGGACACAGAGGAGTATGTGTGCATGCCCAGCAGAGATGGCTATTTCATCTCTCCACTAAACTTCCTCTGGAGGTAAGCTACCAAGGCCACATGAGCTGTCACCTACTCTACCCTTCCTACATCCCTCCCTTCAGCAGTGACAGTAGGGATCGGACAGCTCTATACTGGAACTACCTCCTCCTTGAGGCATCCAGGTTAGGACAAGAGCCTGGGGCCAACCTTGCTGCACGGGGAGCCAAGACGACGCCCTCCCTACCCCGGATCATTCCACTGTGCGGCACATTGAGGGTGAGGAGCGCAGTGGTTGCGCCCGGCGCCGCCCCCGCCACAGCCACCCGCGCCAAGCGCTCCCGCAGGATGGCGCGGGCCAAGCTGCCGCGCTCACCGTCCGAGGGCAAGGCGGGTCCAGGGGACACCCCAGCCGGCACTGCAGCCCCCGAGGAGCCGCACGGACTCAGCCCTCTGCTGCCGGCCCGCGGCGGGGGCTCCGTAGGCAGCGATGTGGGCCAGAGGTAGGAAAGCTTGCGGGGGAACCAGGACCCCGCGGGAGGAGCTTCGCATCGCTTGCATTTTGTCTAGTATGGGCTCTATTCCCCCACACCTGGTGTTGCCTATAGCCTAGGAAGAGGGGGTCCTGGTGCCCCACCACATCTTGTCTGCAGCCTGGCCTGGGGAGACTTAGACCCTGGCCCCTTGATTAGAAGCTGAACCTAGGGCCCTGCAAGTGTGACCTGAGCCCTGGCCCACACTGCTCCAGGAAGGCCCACTCGGGTGGGTTCAGCAAGGGACATTATGGCGAGGTAGGCACTTCAGAGGGGAACAGCTGAGCCCCAGGCAGGTTACAAAGCAAATTGGCTGGAGGGCAGTGAAGGCATGAGCATGCTAAGCATTAGCATGGTCGGGCCGTCAGGATGCAGGCTTTTGCAAAAGGGAGCCCACCCTTTTCATCATCCTGAAAGCGCCAGTCAGGATGTGGAACCCCATTTCATGGATGAGGACACTGAGGTCTCTGCAGCAGAGAATCCCTAGCCATCACCTGCCTGTGCCAAGAACCCTGCTGGCTGCTGCGGGGCGGGGAAGGGGGTGGGGTGGGGGGACACGAAATGAATCAGACCTGGCCTGGTGTGGGCACATCGTGGGCTCAAAGCCTGTTTTGGTAGCAGTTGGGGGAAAACTAGATGGGACCAGGCCAGGCAACTTTCTGGACACTGGCTTTTAAAGATGAACAGGAGATGCCAGGGCCTTCTGGACAGAGGAATGGTGAAAACCCTGGGTGGGGTGCCGGTGCTGGCTTAAGCCTGATGGGTTGGCAGTGGCTGGACCCAACAGATGGCTGGACTAAGGTGATCAAAGCGACCCCCCCTCCTCCCTTGCCTTCCCATTAATACTAGTTTCCTGCTTCTCACATGGGAAGGTTGATGCCACCTTGTTCCCATTTTCCAGAAGTGGTTCTTGAAAGGCCTCCCACAACTGATGGGCAGCTCAGGGCAAGAGGATATAGTAAGTGCTACTCAAGGCCCTGGGGACCCTTCTTGGCCTCTCCTTCCTCTAGTGGACACTGTGGGCTGCTGATCCCGGAAGCTCCCTTCGCAGCCTATCTGGCCCCGTGAGAGATGAGCTACAAGGATGGCGATTCTGCCCAGACTCCATCTTAGCCCAGAGTGCAACACTTCTGTGGTCACCTCTTCCCGGAAGCCCTTCCCCATTGCACTTCTGCAGGTGGCTGCCCTTGGCCCTGTAGACCACAGACTGAGCCGCTGGCTCTTTAACAAGGATGGCCTCTCTCCCTTACTTGCAGGGTCCTTGCCAGCCTGCTTCTGCCAAGCAGAGAGAAGGGAGCTGTCTACCCAGCTGGGCCCAGGCAGCACCTGAGCCTCTTGCTGGCATCTGAACACCTGCTATGATGAGCAGTTAGGAGCCAAGGCAGATCCCAGCTGAGGAGGATGGGGTTAGATGGACACATTAGGAATTGGGTTTAAAGTTTCCAGGCGAGATTGTGGACTGTAACTTGTCCTTGTCCTGTCCTATGTCTGGGCCGCTGTCCAAGAAGTTAGAACCTGGTGCCTCTCCATCACTGGGAAGGCAGCAAGACAGAGAGAGGAGAAAAGTATCCCCATGGCCCCCATGCATGTCCACAATGGTGGTGTGGCTGCCCACAGAGTCCCTGAAACACTGCACTTTCTTAGATACAGAGGGCCTGTATCTGAACATCTCACTCACCCAACCTGACCCTTCTTTTTCTGTATCCCACTGAGGTTTAGAATGGTTAGGACACGTGAACTAGGAGAGGGGCCTCTATTCCAAAGCTTTGGAACCCAGGAGGGGCTGGGTCATTAGTGAACGTCTCAATGGGTCAGGTGCTGGGCCCCTTCTCCACCCCTGGGTTCACGAGGCCACCTTTGAGGTCCTCTGACCTGTGTTCTCTGTGGACTCCCCCCTCAGCCCCATCTGCTTCCTCAGGGACTGGCTGAGGCAGTGAGGGGTATAAGGATGTAAGGAGGGTGCATACCAGAGAAGAAGTAACTGGGAGGTCAGGGAGCACAGGCCGGCGAGAGGCCACACCTGACCTGTACCATGGGGCTGGCACTGGAGGGCAAGTGGAGAGGACATAAGGCAGAGATAGTACTAGAAATTGTCCCTAGTGTCATATAATGGGTGTCTCTGAAGGCTCCAAGTGACAGGTCACTAGGGTATTTCGTACTATGTAGCAGAGAGCAGGTGTCCTGGTGTGCTTGTTATGAGTAGAAGCCTACAAAAAGACATAGGAGGTTAGCCCTCACCAAGCGTTTCCACTGAATGGCATTTAGCAACCTGGACCTGTGAGGTCTCCATATCTCAGGAATAAGAAGCAATTTGAGATTACCACAGACACTGCCATGGGAAGTTTCAGGGTCAGCAATCATCTGTCCTTTGACATCCCTGGAGTCTTAATATGAAGGTACAGAGGTAGGGAGAGCCAGAGGTGCTGAAATGGAGTTGGGGCAGGGCCTTATGGATGGTGCAGAAGCTTGGCTTGGTCAAGGCCTACTTTCTCTCCCTGAGGCTCCAGAAAATAGCCACTTTCATTGCTGTGTCCCTCCAAGTTCTCCTCAGGTGGCCCACTGGGACCACCCCTTTCGGCCTATACCATAGAGAAGACTTCAGTCCACTGAGGGCAGGCACCAGGAGGAGGAACCTCCCATCAGAGCATAAGCCCAGGAGTAGAGGCTGGGGCAAGGCTGCCAAGAATCCTTCTTCCCTGTGGCACCCCAGCCTGTTTCTAACTTGGCCAGTCTAGGATCAACTATCCACTTTACTTCTGAGTTGAGCCTGCTCCATACTGGCACACCCACCACAGCTGCCCCAGAGCCAAGTGTTCTAAGGACAAAAGCCTCTCTACCTTATGGCTTTGTGACCTATCCCAAGAACTTTCCAGGCCCTGTATCTCCAACCTTCTTCCCAGCAACACATCTGCCTCGACCCTGCACCCTAAGACCCCATCCTGACACCTCCTGACACCATCAACTTCCCTACCAACCACTACCTTAGTAGGGACATAGCTTCACACTCTGTGACATCAAGTCTCTCAACAGCCATCCAGGCTCCAGGTCCACTCCATTCCCAAGCTCCATCCCTGACCAACATATGTCAGTGACCCCCCCCCCCAGGGCTGAGGCCTTCACAAGGCAGCTTCTCAGGCTCCTTGATGTTCTCCTGAGAAGTCCCAATCCTGTCAGTCCAGTTACAGGGGGCAGAATCTCTCCTCAACCCCAGCTCATCCACTCTAGTTCTTGGGCTCAGGAGGTGATTGATCCCTTGGATCTTCTTCCTGGGATGTGCTTGTCCTCACCTGCCTCACCAAGCGGTTCCACTGAATGGCATTTATAGAGCACTCAGAACACTTTCTAGGCCTCCCACGTGCCTCACTCCCAACTCTGGCAGTTGGATACACCCCAGCTTTACACACTGTCCTCCAAGGCCCCTCTGGGGCTCATCTCAGTCGATACCTCATTTCTTCTGTAGTTACCAGTTTGTTCTGTTCTTCTCCGTCCCCCTGGTGTGCCTGTCTGGACAGTGGTTTATACATGGATACTGGGTTAAGATAAGGGATACACTCCTTTCTGTCTCTAATGAACACAGATTTTTTTTTTAAGTGTGTTGAGTTTATGGGGGATGTCACAGACTGGTGGGGTGTAAACCATGTAACTTGACTTTCTCAGGGATTTGGCCAACTGCTCCAAGGCTTCCCCCACATTTGGGCCATTCTCCCCATGTAGTCAGCCACATAATTTTCCCTCTCTGTGGTTTGAGTCGTGAACTTTTCCTACCTCGATACTATCCAGACTGTGTGGGGTCCACACATAGGACCCTATTTCAACTTAAGTTTTGCATTTTTTCCTAATATAGGTAAGTAATACCCTGAGCTAGCAAGGATCATGGCTATAGCCTATGGATCTGGGTAATACAACCCAGTAAAGAATAACTGGGCTCCTTATTTGCTTATAGGAACCTCCCTGCCATGAAATTAATTATCTGAATGCTCAAAAGCATCTCCTGAGACTTGGGGTTCACAGGGTGCAGAGAGAAGTGGACCTCCCAAATACTCTGGCCTCCAATCAGCCCAGAGGACTCCTAGAAAGGTGTCTAGTTGAATTTGACCCTTTATGGTTCAATTCAGGTATGCCTGTAAATACCGAGGTGCTTGTAGGGAGTCCCAGGCTCTGAAGAAACAGGCTATGGGCACAGTGAGGAGCCCAGGTTGTAACCCTCATTTATCCTGTGTCTAAGCTCCTTAAGGCTGATAAAGGAGGCATAGTGGTACCTAGGTTACTAGTTGCTGGCATAGATACTGTCAGGCCCATCTTGGGTTTGGATGTTACAGGTGAGCTGCCTCCATTCCCACCATTCCGTGCCCTTTGCAGCTCCTCTGGCAGGTAGCTCAGATGACCAACCTTGTATTCCCTGGCACCTGTCCTTTGTAGGGTTTGCATCAGCCAGTGATATCCTGCCTATTAACACAAAGTCCATGGCAGAACCAAATAACACTGCAGAGGTGGGAATTACCCAGACAGTAGAGATATACCACTTCAGAATACAGTGGAGTCACATTGTCCCAAGCTGAGGCACTCCATGCATGCACAATGGGTCAGGAGCCCAGATGGTGCCCATACGGATTGAGGTTGAGAAGATCTGGGTGGTAAGCATCAGTTCTGGTCCTCACTGTTAGGTACCCCACGATCCTATTCCCACTGTAGCAAGCCACAACTCTGCCAGGCTCTTTGGATGCTTATTATAGATCTCAGAGCAGAGCTGGGGCATGGAAGGGAATCAGCTGCACAAACAGGCAGGACATCTGGAAGCCCCCGGGAGCCCCCAAACTTCACACCCAATTAAATCTTGACCCCATGTACTATGCAGAGCTATCCACCTATTGTCATACCAGTGGGGACCTTGACTATGCCAAGGGTCTGCCCATCCTCCACCTTGTCAACTCGAGGACCAGAACAGGTCACATATTGGAACGTGAAGGAGGATCCTGGCCTTGCAGAGGTCCTAGGTTGTACAGGATGCTTCCTGAGGTCTGCAGTGACCATTGCTGTATCTTTGTCTTCTCACCTTGAGAATAGTTGCTTTGAAAATTGAAAGAGGGCCCACTGAAGTCCTTGGTTGGAGGAGACGGCTCAGAACAGCATCCAGGCAAACACAAGCTCGTTCTCCAGAGCTGCTGACTCCTATCACCCTGACTCTCCATGGCAGGACAGTCTATGGAAATTCAAAGTCAGGTTGTCTAGAGCTATCCTGGTAGAGGAGCGTATCTCAGTCACTGGAGAAACACCAGATCCCAGTCCTGGCCTGCCCAACTACAGGAAACCAAGAGATAGGCCACTCAAGGTGCCCAATTGTGACTTTGTATTGGGACAGAGGTACCCCCCACATGCAGCATTCTCCTCCTCCTGAGGAGCTGGACCTCAGTTGTTTTCAGCTTCCTCAGTTACAGTGCACTGGAAGGGCCACTGCTGGACACAGGGTCACAAAGAGGCCTGAGATAGGCTTAATGCTGAATGGGACAGAGGCAGATCTTCACCTCTTGGCTAAAGGTAGGGCCCTGTCCTCACTGTGGCTCTCATTCCCTCTGGGCAGAGTGTAGAGCCTGCATGTGCCAGCACCTATGGACTCCGCTGCTTTCTCCAGTTCTGAGGGGTAGGGATGGCTTCTGCCTGCCTTGCATGCTAGGCTGCCTGCCCTGACGCTACCTGTCATGCTCGGAGCTCCATAGATCACAGGTATGGGTGCTTCTAGCATACTCCATTGCTCTGGGATACTGCCTGGAGTCCTAATATAGTCCTGGAGCCCCATCTACCTTTTGTGTTGATGTGTCCACTCTGTCTCCAGGCCTCATGTGGAAGATTTCAGCCTGGACTCTTCCTTCTCCCAGTAAGTGCTTCATAGGGGAGGGACTATGTCAGGGACAGATGCATCCTAATACCCCTGAGGGCCACGCCCCATGAGAAAGGCCACCCTTGCCCAGTACGAAGGACCAACAACCAGGTAGAAACATGAGAATGTTGGTCACCACTTTGCCAGGACCAGTGGGGGCTGGGGCTGGAGACACATGATTAATGGTTCCCTTTGGAAGAATCTGCAGACAGGAAATGTGCTCCCCAGAGGTTGGTACCTGTCTTAGTTACTTTTATATTGCTGTAATAAGACACCACCGCCAAGGCAACTTATAGAAAAGTTGATTGGGGCGCACAGTTTCAGAGTGTAAAGAGTCCATGACCATCCCATGGGAACATGACAGGCAGGAGCTGAGAGCTGAGAGTTCACATCTGACTCATAAGCATGAATCAGAGAGAGCTAACTATGAATGATGTGGTCTTTTGAAACTGCAAAGCCCACCCCCAGTGACAGACCTCCTCCAGCAAGGCCACACCTCCTAATCCTTCCCAAACTGTTTTACCAAATGGGACAAAGCATTCAAGTGTATGAGCCTATGGGGCCTTTCTCATTCAAACCAACACAATGCCCTAGACCAGTGGTGTCCAGGTCTGCAGCCATATTCAGATGACAGAACACAGGCCTGTCACCATGCCTTTACAGGTACAATGTTCACATAACCCCAGAGCCTACAACCTAAGCTCCTCTCTGCTTCCCATGTAGGGTAAGGTCTCCAAGGGCCAAAGGCTCTGCTGAGTGCCTCACTGGTCAGCTGCGAGCTAGGTCAAGTGACAAAGGCTTTGAGAGCAAGACAGCCAGAGACCTTCAAGGAAGTCTGTTATGGCATGCTCCTGGGACCCAGATTCTCCATTGTCAGTGCAGTCTCCAAGTAGGGCCTCATCTGTCATTTCCATTGATTAATAGTCAGAATTGATAACCACAATTTGCTCAGTGTTTCTAGCTTCTGGTCATTTGGGGGTGCCTCCCTGCCTCTGTGGTTCAACCTATTCCACAGCTGTAGGCTGGGTAGCTGGGGCCACAGCCTGTACCTCCATCTTCTAGCTTAGGCCTTTATGGTAGAGTATATAACAGACATGGTGACAAAAGTACCCACCACATGCAGCACTCTCCCCCTCCTGAGGAACTGGACCTCAGACCTAGCAGTGGGTGGTTAGGGAGCAAGACCCTGTCCATAGCTGCCCAAGAGCTGAGGCTTGTCCATGTTGCCCCAAGTCAACACCAATCAGAATAGATGTCCTAGGCTCTTCAGAAAGCCCCTAGGTGCTGAGAAAGCTCCCTTGCCAGCAGAGTTAGTATGAGATGCCACTGCCTACTTTCCCAGTCCACATTGGATCCATTCTCTCAGTTTCCCAGGTGGAGCTTGAGGACCCATACCTGGCCAGCCTAATCCTGCTGTCTTCTGCCTGGCTCTATGGGTCTGAGACCTGGAGCATTATAGGGAGGGGGCTTCCTGGGAAGCTCATCTAGGACATCAGTGAGAACCTAGGAGAGCTGTGAGTGCCACTTGATCCTTCAAGAAGAATCCAGAACCATAGGAGGGTACCACAAATGGAGTTCTACTGAACTAGGGGGGGGGGCATTCTCATTCTTCATTGTGAAGGCTTGGGTTGAGGGGCATCAGATCTATCCCCACTTGGCTGACCCTCTGCAGATACAAAAAGGAGCAGGTCTCAGTTGCCCCAAGCAGGCTGTTCTGGATCCTTCTTACCCACCCACCCTAGAAGCCAGTACCATGACTGTACCCTCTTATTCCTCAGTAAGGTGGATCATGTGTTTTGCTCCAGCTCAGACTGGTGATTGGGCCTGTGCCTGTCCAGTGTCTGTGGGCATGGCTGTTGTGTAGCCAGGCTGTGAGTTTGCAGTGTGATACACTGAACAATCTAGGCCTGAGGTGGCTTTCTGACTGCATTAACTTCGACCCCCATGCCAGCACCATGGGTGCTAGTTCTGGGCCCCATACCATTATCTCTCACTGTATCCTCTCTCTGAGCTCATTCCCAACAGAGTGGGACACATCTTAACTTGACCATTGATGAAGTACTTAGGTCTGTGATACTATGGGAGGCAGCTCCACCATTTCTCCTATTCTGGATCTCACTCCTTAGAGTCTGCCTGCTAGACCCATGTAGTTTCTATGACTCCCAGGAGCTTCACATAGGCCCAAGAGATGCAGATCATTTACAAAATCCCAATGCTCTCATCTATAGGACTGTGCCCCATGTTTTTATTTTTCCTTGGGACAGATGATACATGCTGTCTTAAACACAGACTGGAATAAAATAGATAGTTTTAATCCCTGTCTTGTGTAATGTTAGAGGAAGTGAGTGGCCACAGTTTATCAATAATTTAACAGTAAAGGAAGACTCATTGATTTCTTTGTCATTGTAGAGCTCTGATTTCAGGAGAGCCAAGCAGGCCTTGAGGCTCCTCCAGGAGACCAGTCATAAGTGGGCACTGCCTATAAAACACCTGAGGCCACGGAAATGGTTGTTGGCAGCCTAATGGGCAGCCCTTTGGGGAGGTAGCTGTGTCCTGCTATTGGGATGTCATTAGTCAGGGCCAGACTGGTTCGTGGAGGATGTCATTAGTCAGGTCAGTTTTCAGGAGCTAGGGGAGGCAAAGGGCAGGGCTGAGTGTCATAGATTCCTGGTTGTTTACTAAGCAGCACAGTGGCCATGGTGACTTCTTGGTCTTTCCAGGTAGCTGAGTTTTCTAATCTCAAGATGCTTATAGAAAGACGACAAGACTGTCAGGGGGCAGCCTTGAGAGCTCAGGACCCTGGAGAATAGAGCTGCAAGTGGTCATGGGCATGAGGTAGAGGACTGGATGCTCATGGGACCTGGGGACAGTGGTCAGACATAGTTGGAAAGCAGTGGGGTATGTCCAACAGGAATGTCCCACAAGAATGTCTAGTGAGATGGGTCAGCAGGGTGCAGGGACAGAGGGAGGGCTAGGGTTCTGTCCTTTCCCAGGTGGGGTCCCTGAGAAGACTCTGAGCCTGTGGTTGGAGCTCTGACTGCAAGAAGAGCACACAAGTACTTCTCCAGTGTGTCCTGGGACATCCATCTCTGGGGTGAGGAGAGCAGGCATCTGTGGCTCTGCACAAGGAAAGTGTGGTAGTCCATAGACTGGTTGAGTAACAGAGAAGATCTTATGCAGCTCAGAGTCAAAAGCAATGTCAAGGGCCCACATCTGGTAATGATCATTTTGCAGGCAGAGGTCAGAGGTGGTGCCAGGCATCCTACAGGGCAATAGCTGCAGCACACATGTGTCTGACTCTTCTGTTTCCCCTTGCCTTTAAAGCTACTAGGACTGTCTGTGGGCTCTTCCTTAGTGATCTTACCTAATCCTACCTCCCCTATAGTGCTGCGTGCACACACACACACACACACACACACACACACACACACACACACACACACACACACACACACACACACCATAGCTATATTTAGTTCCTATCTTCTTCCTGCCTCTTAGGGATTAAACTCTTAACACATGGCACCGTATGGATACTTCGTGTCTATACCGACACAAAATAGCAGAGAGCAATGAATATCCAGCCCAGCCACTGGAGATATATCCATGTCCTGTGGAATTTAGTGCCTTGATCTGGCAGGTTTCAGACACCTCCTGTCACCATCCCTGAGACCCCCTACATTTAGAGTGGCATGGAAATAAAGCCAAAGATAGGGGAAGGGAACCACAGTGGATCAGAAAGTGCTCTGTGTTCCCAAGGAAATGGAGAGACTGCCTTTTTTGCCTTGACAAAAAGGTCTTGGTCACCTGCTGAAGGCCGGGGGGGGGGCGGGGAGGGGGAGATGCAAAGAGGGTGTGAGTATGTGGGAAGATCCTTCCTTGAGATGTTTATTGTAGAGGAGGCAGATGGACAGGCGAGTGATTCATGAGCTTCATACGTGCTTTTAGGATACAGGTGGTCCCTCAAACCACCTGATAACTTCCCTGCCCCCCATCCCTGTGCTGCCTGCCCACCTAGCCTCCAGCTCCTTCAAAGGGAAGGGTGCGCAACTGACTCTTCAGTCTCTCGTGTACAGAGTCCTTTTCTGCCTGGGGCTCCCAGCACCCTACAAAAACTCTGTGCTGCCATACAGTAGGCTACATGGTGTGGTACACCAGGGCACTGTAGAGACAGAGTGAGGGTGTTCTGGATAAAGTGGGGTGCAGAGGTATGTTGTAGCATGGTGGGTGTGCTGAAGGTGGAGGTCATGGAGCTTGCTGGTGTAATGTGTGTAATAGCAGGTGAGGGGATGTTGGGTAAAGTAAATCTCAGAAGCATGGTGGGATATGCTAGGGTAGACCAACCATTAGCACTGGGTTGGCCCCCTTCTTACCTACAGGAAGCTTTGACTATTGTGTAGTCTGGGGTGGACCTAGTCATGGCCCTACACCAACCCTCAATAGTGCCTTGGTCCAAATGAGAAGACCTAGCCTGCTCCCTCAGCCCATGGACAGGACACATGGCAAAGCTGCTGTGCACACAGAAGTCTGAATGTACCAGGCTCCGTGGATGGTGATTAGATTTTAAAACTATTTTTATTACTTTTATTTATGTATTTGTCATGTGCTTGTTGGAACATGTGTGTGCCACAGCATGCGTGTAAATGTTGGTGGATAACTTGGAGTAGCCAGTTCTCTCCTTCCAACACATGGGACCTGGGGATCCAACTCAAGTCGTTGGGCTTGGTGGCTGTCACCCACTAAGCCCATGTCACTGGCCTGAGAGTGACTATTTAAAACACTTTGGGAGATATTGGGATAGTCATCCTCAGCCAGACATTAGCATTAAACTCTCAAATGTCTTGACAGAGCCAGTACCTGACCAGAGGAAAATGATGTTCAGAGTCCAGCCAACTCTGGGGCTTGGTCCAGAGTCAGAGTCCATCCAACTCTGTCTTGACAGAGCCAGTACCTGACCAGAGGAAAATGATGTTCAGAGTCCAGCCAACTCTCCGGGCTTGGTGTCACCTTTCCCAGTAGACAGTAGCAGTAATGGGGAAGGGGGCAGGAATCTAAATTGATATTTGTCTCCTTTGTGTAGAGAGAGGCAGCAGCTTTCTCCATGCCCTGCAAGATTCTTCCAGGCAGCAAGACATGCCTGCAGGGCACACTGTCCCTCTGCCCCTCTGAGTTGTGACTCTATACTATACTATCGTCCCTGGTGCTATGCCCCACCTTGTTCCTTCCCAAGGGAGTTTCAGCCTGTTGGGAAGGATGCTGGGGTTGTGTTGGTAGGAGCTACTTATCCAGGGAGCCATGGACCATTCAAGGGCACATTTCCTTCACAGAGGGAACTGTTGTAAGTTGACCACACCTGCTACAGGAGTCCAGGCTCCAAACTCGGACTCCCATGATCCTTCCAATGTCAGCACGGATGTTTTCATTTCCTGCTTCTGAAGGGGATGGGTAGGGTGTAGGATTATGTGTGAAGCTTGGGGATTGAGAACAGTGGCTTGTCTTCCCTTAGCCACAGAGCTATTCTCAGTAAATACATGCCTCTGCCTGGGTGTGGCAATGGGGCATAAGTGAGCAGTCAGGTGCTCACTCACTATTTACTCCGGGTGACTTTAGGACTTCAGGGAATCTAAGTGTGGCCAAATCTCAGAGACTAGCCTCTGTGTGTAGTGCCAGGGAACGAGAAGGAGAATGGTATGGTCCACAGGATGGGCAGCTCACGGATGACTACTTTCTGCTAGCCCTTCAGACCATCCCTGAGATTAAAATGACTATAGGCCTCAGAATACAGACCTCAAAGGCTGCCAGATGTAATGACGGTCAGCTCCTGAACATTTTACTAAGGTTTGAGCATCCAATGATCAAAGCTTTATGGGTGCTGTGGCCCTGATCATTTTGGTGCCTGGAAGGCTCTGGATGCTGAGTGGATGGGTACACCAGTACAGACGTAGTAAGGGGAGGCTTTGGGAGGACCAATAGCTTCTTCAGACACAGACTGGATGGTCCAAAGTAGGGACGTTTGTCCCTCCCAAGTACCTCTCAGCTCCTGCAGTTTGAAGGAGCCCAGCTGGGCTTGGGGCTCTTACTTTGGCTTGAGCTCCAGGCCCTGGCTTGGGCTTCCCCAAGCTTCAGCCTCCCCTCCTCCCTCAGGGTCCAGGTGGAGTTCTATGTCAATGAGAACACCTGCAAAGAACGGCTCAAGCTTTTCTTCATCAAAAACCAAAGATCCAGTGAGTCAGGGGCCTGGAGAACTCTGGGTATAGAGGGATGGACAGGGTGGGGATCCTGAGGGTATGTGCCAGCTATATGGGCAGAGGGGAAAAGTCATCTTGGCATCCTATTTCCTGACCTATGTAGACATGCCTCCACATACTGGGCACTGGGTTGAACTGGGCTAGGCTGTCCACAGGAGCCAACTGTGTCACCTCCCCTGTGTCACTCCAGCCCACACCCTAGGGATCCCCACCTCCACACTTCCCTACTCCTTCCCTTTAAGCTTGGCCACTCTGGACATACCAGGGAAGCAAGAAGGGGCTTGGAGGTTAGGCTGTGGCACCAAGTGTCCTAAATCTGTTCCCATGACTAAAGTGCCCCCAGGAAATCCCCTGGACCCCAAGCCCCTATTCCCCAAGCCTCTATACTGAGCCTCAGTGCCTCATCTATCCAGTGGCTAGAGGAGTCTAAAGGGTGTGTGGTGCAAATGCATCTGTTCTCGGCATCTGGAATCCAAGGGTGAGATGGAGGTCCACGCAGGGCCACTTCAGGAGAGAGCTGTTGAGAGACCCCAGCAGAGTGGGTGGGCCTGCTCCTTGAAACTCCTACCCTAATATCACCCTCTCCACAGGCCTGCGGATCCGGCTGTTCAACTTCTCCCTCAAGCTCCTCACCTGCATGCTGTATATTGTCCGTGTCCTGCTCGACAACCCAGACCAGGGCATTGGATGGTGGGTGACCTGTGGGGCTGGGTTTAGGGCCCTGAGACTAAACGAAGCCTTCCCATTAAAACCCACTGCATTATGAGAGTCTGTGTGGAAAGCCTATGATCAACACTTTACCAGACTCCCAAGAAGGCCTGTCACCAAAGCCTTGGGAGTCTTTTCTTCCCCTATAGAATCATGCCCAGACACCACTTAGTCATGCCCAAGATAGAGATTGAATCAACACGAAGAGAGGGGGTCCCAGTGTGGAGTGTATGTGTTCTGAATACCTAGAGGAAGAGGTGCCTGCTGTCAAGTGTCCTTCTAGAAGACCAGCAGATGAGGCCTTCCTCTGAGTAGTCCTTCCCCTGCCCGGCTGCTTTGAGATATAAGAGCTATTTCCCAACCCAGATCCTTGCCAGGTGCCATTGTCTTCTCTGGAAATTTCTTGTCTCTCAGTGTGTTCATCTATGGGCTGGTCCAGAGGCTCTCAGTGCCAGGATTGCCTTGAATTGTGTCCCATGGGGTTCGGAAGCTAGGCCTGGGCCACCTACATATTTGTCATCCCTGCCTCCTACTCTGCCCCTTTTATTCTCTCAATTCTATTTTGAGGTGACATGCCTCCCCCAAGTCTGAGTTCCTGCATCCGTCATTTCCTGGTTTCCCACATCCCACTGGGGATGCTGTGCCTGAACCTTTGCTTTGTTAGTTACTTTGGCTGGGACCATTTCTTAACTCTGTTGGCCTCTGATTTGCATACCAGTGGGTTTGACAAGTGGGCTCAGATGCTACAGGACTCCTTCGTCAGAGCCTGGGGTTTGAATATCACTATTGGGCCGTCTGTGAACCCTGCCAACATTAAGTTACCTCTGGGCGTACTTGGAACAGGCTCTTTCTGAACTGCTGGAGTCCTGTAAGTCTCTCAGCAGGAGGCCAGACCCTGGAATCTGTGTGCAGGGTTTTACTGAATTCCTTATTTTCTTCTGTTGCCCACTTTCAGGAAATTTAGGATTCCCAGACTAGAAACCCTCACATGCTATTGAGAACAATATCATCCCTACACAGGTCAGAGGGGAGAAGAACCCTCTGTAGTTGTGTGAGGAGAAATAGAGGTTATAACTGAATAAAAACACTCTTTTGGGGGGCTGTTTCACCTTTTCCAAGTTCCAAAGACTTCAGGACTTCTGCTTCCACCTCCCTAGAAGACCCAAGTCTGTTGTTTTCATCATTATCACCCACAAAGATAATGGGCTGGAGGATGGATAGTATTTGGAGGATGGATGATGGGTATTTGGGTGATGAATGGATGGATGAATGATGAGTAGTTGTACACTGGATGATGGGTGGATGGTTGTATAGATAGATGCATGAATAGTTGGACAGATAAGAGATAAGATGCTAAGTAGATACTTGGTAAGTAAATGCAAAAATGAATTACAGATCAGGTGATGATGGATGCATGAACCAAAGATGAGATTATACATAGAGAGACATATGGATGGATGCTAATGAAAGATGAGTGGGTAGATGTTGGGCTAAAGTATGAACAGATAGATGGATGCATGAGTCAGATGACAATGGATAATCGATAAGTAGATGCACAGACCATAGATGAGATAAAGGATGGATAGGTGAGTGGTTGGACAGGAGAATGAGAGAGAGGGTGGGTGGATGACTCAGAGACTTCTGTGATGCTGATAGCAACAACCCCCAAAAACTCAGGTGAGAAGAAGAGAGGGTAGGAGCTGACTCTTTCTGGGTTCTGTGAGCAGTGAGGTCCCTGTGGTAGCTATTCCTGGTGCTGGTTATGGCCTGGAGCAGAGCTACCATGTGCCTGGCTACTTCTCATCAGCTGGTTCCGAGGTGCTTGGATATGCTTATCTTCAGGTGGTTTTGGGATGAAGATCGTTAATTCATCTCCTTGAGGTAGGACTGTTCTTTCTGACTCTCGAGAACTATCCAGGCTTATTCAGGCAGCTCTGACCTCCAGAGGGCGCAATGTCTACACTGCGCCATCTGGGGTTGCGCGGGGACCCATCCCTGGAACTTGTCATCAGTACAGGCTACCTCCTCACTTTCTCCTGACCAGCATCTCACTTCAGGGCCCAGATCTCCAGACAGGGATGTATTCTCCATGCTTCTTGTTTAGAGAGCATCCCTACATGGTCACTGCAGGCTAAGGACGCTCCTCGTGCATTAGAGCATAAGCTCCAGATGGGATATATGGTGGGCTCTGAGTGAGCAAGTGGGTGCCCTTTCCACTTACCCTAAACCCACAGCAGCTCTAGAAAGGACCCCTGAGGTCTAGAGGTCTGTGGCTGCTTTTGTCTTTTCACAGCTGGGGCTGCACGAAGTACAACTACACTTTCAATGGCTCATCCTCTGAGTTCCACTGGTGAGTTTGCTCCTGGCTCCCATTTGTCAGGCTGGGGACAGGGTAGACAGGTGTGACCAGCAGGAGTTTAACTGTCTGGCTTTAGTGGCACCAATGCCTAACTAGAGGCCTGTTAAATTCCCTGGGACATGTTCAGCTGCACCCTTGCACCTTTGCATCCTGGCTAAAGTCGGTGCCAAGGACATTCCCCCATCAGAGAGGAGTTATTTAGATTGAAGCATATGTCAGTTCCTCCACTCACCCTCCACATTGGGCCCTCACTTGTCAGAAGAATGTCAGCTTGGTAACATTCTTCGGGAGCCTGAAGAGGGGGTGCCCTAGCAGTTGTGAGCCTGTCTAGGTCTCACCCTCCTTCTTTCCCTAGGGCTCCCATCCTGTGGGTGGAGAGGAAGATGGCTCTGTGGGTGATCCAGGTGAGTCACAGCCTACCTCCCTGCTCAGTAGAGGCTGCTTGTACAGACTCAGTTCAGCAAGCAGGGACTCAGGCTCAGAAGGCAGAGACCCAGGCCTAGCAACTCTTACAGTAATCTTCCCAGAGACTGCTGAGGGTACACTTCCCCACTTCATCTCCTCCCTGCTAACCCACCCTATCTTTACTGCCTTCCTGGGAAGTAGAGGTAGGGTCAGTAACTCAGGCCAACTTCTGAGAGGGTCTTCCCCAACCTCACCCCAGAGGCCTGGGTCTCTGTCCTGGAGGATCCTGTGGACTCACAGCTGCCTGTAGTGGAGGTTCCATCCCTACCCAGGACCCAAGGATGACTGCCAACTGAGTCTCGTCACTGCACAGGCACCTCTGCTTCCTAGGGTAGCTTTAGAGGTGCTCTTCAGGTTTCTCCTACCCTCCTGCCTCATCTGCCCTGACTGACTACAGAGTGCCCAACAGTGGGGCAGGGACGGAGTCTAAGCTGCCTCTACAAGTCCTTTCCATCAAGACTATTTCAGAAGCAAAGGTGCAGACAGCCCTGTACACACATGCACACACACGCACACACACATACACAAAACACATACACACAAAACACACACACTCACACACACACAAAACATACACACTCACACACATATACACACAAAACACACACACTCACACACATACACTCACACATACATACACACACACAAAACATACACACTCACACACACATACGCACAAAACACACACACGCACAAAACACACACACACAAGTGCCCAGCTTTGTTAGGACTCTGCCTGCTTAGTCCCTCATATAGGCCTCACTCCCAGATCTGCTCCAAGTCTCTTTGCTCTCTTCACTCAGGTCATTGTGGCTACAATAAGCTTCTTAGAGACCATGCTCCTCATTTACCTCAGCTATAAAGTGAGTTCCTCCCTGTGCCCCCTGACCCTTTCTCCACAGCCCCGCCCCTAGCACCTAGCATGATCCCCAACTCAAAGATTTCCCACTTTCAACCCTTACCTCTCCCTGTTTTCCAAGCTCCCAGCCCCCCCCCCTCCCCGGGCCATGATTGCCCTGTGGCCCTGTTCCTACCCCTTGCTGGCTCTGAAGTACCTCTGGCCCCCAGGGCAACATCTGGGAGCAGATCTTCCATGTTTCCTTCGTCCTGGAGATGATCAACACACTGCCCTTCATCATCACGGTGGGTGAGCCCCAGCCCCAAGCTCAGCTACCCAAGCCCCAGCTGACCTCTCCCCAACACATCACAGGTCTTCTGGCCACCTCTTCGGAACTTGTTCATCCCTGTGTTTCTCAACTGCTGGCTGGCCAAGCACGCTCTGGAGAACATGATTGTAAGTGAGGTCTGGCCCCCGACAACTCTGGGGAACAGTTTTCCCATCTGCTGGTGGGATTAGACAGGGGCCAGGAGACTGCATGCCACAGGGATGTATTCCAGTCCGGCCTTGAGCCTCTTCTTTCTGTAAAAACAGCTTTTCCAGGGCTGAGGGGGTGGGACAGGGTGTGCAGGTCTGAGCAAGCCCAAGAACTGGGCCACAAAACTAAGGCCAGAAGAATACAGACTCCAACTACCCTCAAATGGCCAGCCTCTGCTGGAATGTGCCCATCACTTGTAAATGAAAAACCAAGATGGCGGTTCTTTCCCTGGTAGCCCGCCCCCTTCTGGCTAGTCCCCTTGACTCAGCCCTGTTCCAGTTACACAGTTTTGAAGCCAAAGGTGGTCACAGCTATCTGCCCTCTGGCCTATTTTGACCTCACCCCAGAACATGGCTCATCCTGAGACCAAGCTGAAGTCTAGGTGATCAGCACAGGGCAGCATTGCCTGTAACCTTCCCCTGGGGTGGAAGTGTGATCAGATCTTTGAGTATTGTACATGGGAGTATCTGTGAGCCCTGCCTTCTGTGGGTTGTGTTCTATGCAGAATGACTTCCACCGTGCCATCCTGCGCACACAGTCAGCCATGTTCAACCAGGTGCTCATCCTCTTTTGTACCCTGCTATGCCTCGTCTTCACGGGGTGAGTGCCCTAGACATCTCATAGTCTGTCATCCCATCAGGTGGCCATGGCTAGCCCACTCCTCAGGCCTAGATATGTCATGGGGCTGTGACAGAGGGGCACAGAGCTGACTTAGAACTTAGCTCCAACTCTTTTGTCCAGAGATCAGGAATATAATGGCATAACAGGTGCCTGCCCAACCAGCTTTGTTTGAAGCTCTGAAAGGAACTGGCCCCTGTAATGAATGGGGCCCCTTTGGTTTGATACCCATGTCCATCTGAGAATGGAATCTAAAAGCAGCCTTTTGGAGGGTCATCTAGAGTGGAGAGCTTCTGGCCACATGGGCATATCTCCTTGTATCTGCCAGTGGAGTGGCCCTGCTCCCTGTCCTCAAGAGGCCCACCCAGTCACCCCCTGCTATCCCTTAGGCTAGGATGATTGAATGGAAATGGCTGCAGGGTCTAGAGGACAGGTTTGGCAAGGCTTGGGGCAGTCCCACACCATCACTGGTACAGCCACACCCCTTTGCTGCTGAAGCACACCCCCTCACCATTGAAGCCCCACTGCCTTACTGATTAGAATGAGCAGCTTTCCCAGGTTCAGACTTAAAATCAGTGCCAGGGCACCAAAGTCCACCTGTGGGTGATGGGCATCCAGGCCTAGCTCTACAACCTCACTCCGTCTCCCAGTGATCAGAGATGCATCACTTAGGCCCTAGATAACAGGGTCCTCAGGACTAGTAGAGTCTTGCCCCTCTGGGAGGGGGGAAGGTGGGAAGGCCTGGTCTCCCTGTCCACAGGTCTCCCTGTCCACAGCAGCCGACCAGGCAGCCCTGCTCCACTCCACATTGAAGACTTGTCTCTTACTATTCAGCTCCTCCCATGCACAGCTGCAGCCCCTGCCCTCACTGCTGCAGCCCTGTTCTTGGGATTTCTAGGACCTGTGGGATCCAGCACCTGGAGCGGGCAGGTGGGAACTTGAACCTGCTGACCTCCTTCTACTTCTGCATCGTCACCTTCTCAACTGTGGGCTTTGGTGATGTGACACCTAAAATCTGGCCATCCCAGCTCCTGGTCGTCATCCTGATCTGTGTGACCCTTGTGGTGCTCCCACTGCAGGTGAGTCCCCATGCTCAACCAAGGAACATGGTGTTCCCACTGCAGGTGATCCCTATGCTCAACACAGGACCAGACAGGAGGCACTCCATGAGGAATGACACAGGACAGGAGGGTCTCTCTGGATACCCCAGTCCCTTTGCCAAGTGAGGATGAGCCCCTGTCCCAGTAACCCCAGAGTCACTATGAAATGTTGTAGAAATGGAACCCTTTTTCCTTCTCAGAAGCTCTGAGACCCCGAGGCTCACTCTCCTCCAAGGGTACCTAGGGTGCAATGTCCAAACATTCAGATAACAGATGTCCTGAGGCCAGGTCAGAATGGAGCTGCGGTGGGGCTAGTGAGGTGCTGGAGACCCATTATCTGGGAGTCCCACAGTTGTGGTGGCCTCCAGCACATCCTCCACCTTATGGCCATCTCCGTATGACCTTGTGACTCCTGTTCCACCTACAAGGACCCTCTGAGTATTGGATTTAGGAGTTGCCATAATCCAAGATGACTTCAGGTCAACAAATTACAACCACAACCCCCCCTTTTCCAATCGGCTCCCACCTTGAGACTCTGAGCACTTCATTAGCTAGCTCTCTTACCCTCTCACCATAGCCTGCAAGACAAGCACTATTCTTATACTTTCCAAGGGAGGAAACTGAGGCCTGAGAGAGGTTGGAAGCAAGCCTGGGTTGTCCAGCAGCAGTGCCCTACCATGAACCACCTGCAGGGGCCCCTGCAATCCCCAACCCATGATCTTGAACATCACATGTGCTCTCACCCCCACACACCCAAACCCCACTTCCTGGCCACAGGTCCTGGTGAGATTAAGACAGGAAGAGTGGACACAGCAGTCAGGGCCTATTGCCACAGTTCATTCACAGTCCGTGGCTAAAAGTCAAGATAGAACATGCAGTGGACCTCAGAGCCACCTGCACTGTGAGGCCTTGGGCAGAGCCAGCACTGTGCAGCTCACGTGACCCAGGCAGATGTGAACCTGGAAGTTCTCATGACTCCCACCCAGCCTGAGAGGACTCCACTGAACACATGGCTTCCACATCAGGAAGCCACAAGGTCATATGGAGATGGCCATAAGGTGGAGGATGTGCTCAGGAGGCCACCACAACTGTGGGACTCCTAGATAATGGGTCTCCAGCACTTTACTAGCCCAACCGCAGCGCCATTCTAACCTGGCCTCAGGACACCTGTTATCTGATGTTTGGACATTGTACCCTAGGTACCCTTGGAGGAGAGTGAGCCTCGGGGTCTCGGCACTTCTGAGAAGGAAAAAGGGTTCCATTTCTACTTCATTTCTACTGATACTTGATCTGCTCACTGTTGCTAAAGATAAATCACTAACTGCAATGCTGAGGATTTCCTAATACTGTCAGGAATGTATGCTGATAGGCAGAGCCAAGACTTTCATGTCTGTCCAGATATCCAGAGTATAGGCTTGGGCACCTATACTCTGGGCCGTGTAGATTCTGAGGCCAGGAGCTGGACTTCCTATAGCCCGAGTCACACACCACAGTTTCTGAGGCCACTTCATACATGCCATCTCCTGGTCCTGCTCTGGTCTCTGCTATCCCTAGTGATAGGTCACCATCCCATCACTCCTATGTCCTGCTAGCCAAGCAGGCCTGCTCGTACTCTCTGTCCTCATCACCTGGCATTTCCACTCTGGACAGTCCCCCATTCCACTTCTACTCCACAGCCTGCCCCACCCCCACTGGATGCTCATTTTCCTCTCTACACAGTTTGAAGAGCTTGTCTACCTCTGGATGGAGAGACAGAAGTCAGGGGGTAACTACAGCCGTCACCGAGCACAGACAGAAAAGCATGTGGTCCTGTGCGTGAGCTCCCTCAAGATTGACCTCCTGATGGATTTCCTGAATGAGTTCTATGCCCATCCCCGGCTCCAAGTAAGGCTGTGGGCACCTTGGGGAGCCTCAGATTACTTCCCTCCCAGAGAAATCACCTCCCCCCAATCACCACCTCCCACCCTTGCACCCCCACCCTCCCACCCCGCTGTACAAGACTGCCACATGATTGGACAAGGTTTCTAAGCACTCTAGACCCCGATTATCGTAATCTGGTCTGTGTAGTTGGAGGGGGGGTCCCCATAAGGCCCTGGGAATGACACCACCCTGGAAACAATGCAGGGTGGGGGGACAGGATCCTGCTCAAAGGCGCTGACATACAGCCTGACCAGCAGGACTACTACGTGGTCATCCTGTGTCCCTCCGAAATGGATGTCCAGGTGCGCAGGGTACTGCAGATTCCCCTGTGGTCCCAGCGGGTCATCTACCTCCAAGGCTCTGCCCTCAAGGACCAGGACCTCCTGCGAGCCAAGTGAGTGCCAGCCAGGACAGCTCAGCCAGACCTAGGCCTGGGGCTACCGGGAGTGTCCAGGTAGAGAGAGGGCCGTGATAGGCATAGCTTGTCACAGGTCCTAGATGGAGGCAGGGCCAGGATGGGTGAAATGGTCAGGGTCTAGGCCCAGGTGAGTGGGACTCTGGCTCCATTCCTACATGCTAGTCTCCGCTAGACAGCCTAACAAACACACCTGGCCAAGCAGGGCTCTCCACTGCTGTGGGTCTTGCCTTTGGGAAACCCCCCCCCCCGAGTCTAGGGATTTTCTCTGTCAGGTTTTAGGGAGCTTAAAATAGACCAGGGGTGGAAAAAACCGGCTGCTGAGAGTCAATGGTGAAGACACGAGGGCTGAGGGTGGGACTTGATTTAAAGCTGACAGAGTGACTTGAGGTGACAAGAGCGTGCTGTTAACATGTAGCTGGAATGTGCTGCTGCACCATCTGGGACTCTTCCCCCAAAGGCTCTCGCTTTCATTCCAGAAGGCTCCTGTGCCCTTTGTTGTGTGGTTCAGGTGATGCAAGGTCAAGGGCGAGCATCACGGCCCATGACTCTCATCCCTAGAGCCCTAAGCTGGGGTCCTGTCCAGTTTATATAAGACTGTACCTGCCTATATCCAGCTGTGGGCTGGCAGACAGGAGAGAGGAAGTGGCAGCCAGACAGGGAAGCACCCACAGCTTTTGTGGAGCAGGCATGAGGCTTTACTGCCCTGCTTGTGAGGTAAAGGTTTCTCTGACTGGCTCTCAGCAAGGCTGAGTTGTTTGAGCAGCCAGTCTCCTGGAGATCTGGACAGACCACCTAAGTCTAGGCTGCTTAGTGGTCAGGTACAAGAGAGGACAGGATCTACGGTCTAACACAGGGTGGGTGGGAGCCCAGGAGACCCATCCCAGATGGCTGGACAGTGCCCCATGTAAGATCAGCTGCTCTAGAACCTAGGTCCTTAGTTGCAGTGAGGCAAGGTCCCAAGATGACCCACTCTTTCTGACCCTGAGTTTCTGACAGCTGAAAGCAGAGGCCAGAGTGTGCCTCAGAATCCCCTCTCAGGCACCATCATACCACAACTTGGAAACTCAACAGTCTCCACTGGCCAATTGCTGTCTCCAGGACAGGCTTGGCTCATGGGCCTTGTTCAGTATCTGAGTTTGGACTGTGCTGTCCAGGCATTCTGACCTGCCCAGAATGTTCCAGGAAAATCTGGGGAGGCTGGGAGGCCTGGTATACACTGCAAGATTTGATGTTGGGATATGCTGGGTCAGGCCTGACTACCTTAGCAAGGCCCCTTGCTGGGCCATCCTCCCCCACCCTTCACATACCCAGCCCCTCCTGATCTCTTGACCTCCCCCTGGGGAGGCCCTCTGGGTCTGTAGCCTTGCTCAGCAGCTGGTGTTCTGCAGGATGGACAATGGAGAGGCCTGCTTTATCCTCAGCAGCAGGAATGAGGTGGACCGCACAGCCGCCGTGAGTTCGGGGACACTTCCCCCAGCCTGCTGCACTGTCTGCCTACCCTTAGCAGTAGGCCCCTCCAACACCAATCACACCTCCCCCCCAGGATCACCAGACCATCCTTCGAGCCTGGGCTGTGAAGGACTTTGCCCCCAACTGTCCCCTCTACGTCCAGATTCTCAAGCCTGAAAACAAGTTTCACGTCAAATTTGCGGGTGTGTTTGGGGCCCTGTGCGGGCTACAAGGAGGTGGGGAAGGTGTGGGGTGAAGTATCCCTCTCATAGGCTCAAGGAGGGTTCGCCCTTGGGGTAGCATGCCCTCCAGATCTCTGCGTCAGAGGATGGGGAGCTATGGGGGGGGGGAGTAGCCTTGGCAGTTGATCTGGCCTTCACCTGGGACAAGAAAAGTAGGAGCCAGAGGTGGTCTGGGAGACAAGGGCATTATCTGATTAGAACCTCTATGAACAGGGTTCGTGATGGGCTCCTGGGGGTCAGGTAAGGGCCCACCTGGGTAGAGCAGGGTGACCCCAGAAAGGCAGGTGCTCCTTGGGGACTCGAGGCACAGCTCACAGAGGTGCTGAACTCCTGCTGATTAAGAAGGAGTTGGCTACTCAGGCTGGGCTTCAGGGGATACCAAGCAGGAGTGTTCAGAAAGACATGGGTGCTGTGGGGAAGGGCCGCAAACAGTGGGAGGGGGGCCGGTGGGCCCTGACCCTGCAGTCTCCACAGACCACGTGGTATGTGAGGAAGAATGCAAGTACGCCATGCTGGCTCTGAACTGCATCTGCCCGGCCACCTCCACCCTCATCACCCTGCTGGTGCACACATCCCGTGGCCAGTGAGTGCCCTGTGCCAGACCGACTACCACGCCCTGGCCGTCCCGATCAACCCCACAAGGCAGGGCGGGCTCCCTGGTGGAGGAGGGCATGTAGTGGGAAGAGGTCTGGCACAGGAAGGGATCCAGGGAGATGCAGGGTGTATTTAAGCAACTGGGTAGGAGGGGCAGCCCAACCCTGGCTGAGGGTGACAGCTACCTTACCCTGCTCCTCTGGTAGGGAAGGACAGGAATCTCCAGAGCAATGGCAGCGCATGTATGGACGCTGCTCGGGCAACGAAGTCTACCACATCCGCATGGGTGACAGTAAATTCTTCCGGGAGTATGAGGGCAAGAGCTTCACCTACGCAGCCTTCCATGCACACAAGAAGTACGTGAGACTTGGGGCTGAATATGGGATCGAAACCTGCTCTTCCCACCACCACTGGGTTGCTCATCCTCTCTACCAGGGCCAGGTCAGCATGGGTGGGACCTTGGGGCAGGAGGTCACAGAGTCTCAGCCAAGGACAGCACGGCCTGGCTCCACCCACCTCATGAAGATGGGCAAATCAGGACATCCCAGAACAAGGCCTCATTTAAGAACCTGCCACATAGCCACGGCTCTCTGAAGCATCTCCTAAGGCTGGTCTGGGGTCCTCAAGTCCCAAACACCTGAGGGAGGGGTTTGCCCTCAGCCGGGCAGCCTGAGCCACAGGGTGCCAAGAGCCTGAGCTCCGGCCCACGTCTGCTCAGGTACGGTGTGTGTCTCATTGGGCTGAAGCGTGAGGAAAACAAAAACATCCTGCTGAACCCGGGGCCACGGCACATCCTGGCCGCTTCAGACACTTGCTTCTACATCAATATCACCAAGGAGGAGAACTCAGCCTTCATCTTCAAGCAGGAGGAGAAGCAGAAGAGGCGAGGTCTTGCAGGGCAGGCACTGTATGAAGGACCATCCCGGCTGCCAGTGCATAGCATCATTGCCTCTATGGGTGAGCTGGTGCGGCATGCAGGTGGTCGGTGGGTGGCTTCTGAGGGTGGTCCATACCCCACCTGACACTGGGTAGGAGGCCCCTGAGACTCAGCTCTTTCTTGGACAGTGTGAGACTCTCCAGGCCTCAAGTTGTAGATCTGTCTAATTGGGGTAGCCCCATCTGTCAGAGCTTTGGTGAGCATCAGTTACCTGGGTAACTGGGAGCCGGTGAGGGACTGTGGTAGATAAACTACTAACTAGAGGCACATGTAGTTATATCAGCCCAGAGCATTCCTTGAATAGATGAAGGCCTTGCATCCACTAGGTGTAGATCGTCTGAAGTTAATAACAGCTTAGCTTCAGGTCTGTTCCCAGGGACTGCTCTTTTTCTAGAACTGGTTCAAGTGACCTCCTGAGCAGGGCTGGGTCAAGACTCAGAAGATGTTATCTGTTGCATCATCCCCTATCAGCTCTCCAGGGACCAGTGGGGAACAGGAACAGGTCACTTAGTCTCTCAGGCCATAGGCCCACAGGTTACCCAGGGCCATGACCTTCTCATGTGGTGCTAGCCCAAGGTGTGACCCACAAACAAGTTGATGCTAATAAGCACCCACTGTATGCCCAGCCTAAGTGGTCAGAGTGCTTTGACTCTGTGGTACATGTTCTCAAAGATATGTGACATGTGTCAGCAGCTGCCAAACTCTGAAGCTGCCATTCTTGCGATAACAGCTTGACCTAGTGGTCAGGTCTGAGGAAGAGCCCAACCTCCATCCATTGCTTGCTATTTTCTCACCTCCTTGCCTGAGACAGAGTGACTCATGAACCTTTCCATCCACCCCTCAGTTCTGGCCCACGTGAGCTGCATCCTTAAGCCAGCCACCAACCCAAACCTAGCAGCCCAGACCTGAAATAGGAGCAAGAGACCAGCAGGTCCAAAATGGCCTGACTGTTCCTGTGTTAGTATGTGGCCACCCTCCCTAACCCTGTCCTTAAAGCAAATTGACCGGTTTCCCATGAGCTCCAAGGGCCCCCACTCTCAGGAGGTCAGAATCAGTCACAGCAGCAACCAGTTTGGATGGGGCTCTGGATGGGGGACCGTGGGGTCTACTCGACATCACCACCACTCAGGAGTCCCCCTTGTCTCGAAAGGGGAATTGCGAATCAGAGATGTGCTGAAATTCCTAAGGACATACAGTCCTAGAGAGCGAGGCGGGAAGGGCTGCTGGTCAGGTTCGACCCCTCTGTCCAGGGACAGTGGCCATGGACCTGCAGAACACAGATTGCCGGCCCTCCCAGGGTGGCAGTGGTGGGGGCAGCGGTGGCAAGCTGGCTGTGCCCACGGAGAATGGCTCTGGTAGTCGGCGCCCCAGCATCGCACCTGTTCTGGAGGTGGCAGACAGCTCAGCTCTGTTGCCCTGTGACCTGTTGAGTGACCAGTCAGAGGATGAGGTGACACCCTCGGACGACGAGGGACTCTCTGTGGTTGAGTGAGTGCTGAGTGGAGCTCGGCTTTCAGTGGGAGGGAAAGGTCCCTGGTGCTGGGTACAGTGGCAATCTCTGCTTCACAAATGAGATCCTCTGGGTGGGGTCCCAGTACACAGGGAATCAGAGAAGAGGTCCTCTACCTCACCCCAAGCCTCGTCCTAGGAAGCACTTGAGAGCATGCTGGCAGAGGTGTACTAGGCTGGCACCCTTCCCTTGACCTTGGCTGGAGTCAGAAATGATGGGACTCAGATTCCACACAGTAGAATATAGAAGCAGGGTAGGTGATGGGTCACATGATTTGTCTGCCAAGAGTTGGCATAAAGCCAGGCAGTGGCCCACAGATATTCCTGAGCTAACATCACAATTGGATCCACTGTGCTTTGGGGGTATGGCCCACCTCATTTCAGATGGGTATTCTTGGGGCAGAGTCTGTAGGAGTTACCAGCAGGTGATTTGACAAGACCTGGTCCAGAACCAGAGACTACAAGCCTACCTCAAGTGGCCATCGTGGCTGGGGTCTGAGGCCAAAATCTTCCTGGTTGAGATTAAGAGAGACATTAATTAGTAAGTCCTCAATAGTTTAGCTACTTGAAATCAGTCGGGGCATCCTCCTGTTGGGAGCTGCTCTAAGGGTGAGGCATCAATGGAGGGACTCCAGATCCTGTAAGCAGAAGGACATGGGTCCCTGTGGCCGTGTCCCTTAAGACACATAAAACAGAAGTAGGGCATTAGTGGCCAGGGCCAGGGTTCAAGCATGGCACGGTATGTATCGGGCACTATAGGGCAGGCAGACTTCTGAGAGGCTAGTCTGGAAGCACAGGTCTGAGTACCTGTTCTTGACTTGGGGTGTCATGGGCATCACTCAGGAGACTGGTAATTACAGCTTTGGTATTCTCAGCTTCCAGGCTCGGGGGGGTGAGGGGTGGGGAGGGAGGGTGGGGAGGGGGGACATGACACTATGAATGTGTGTTTGTGTGTGTGTGTGTGTGTGTGTGTGTGTGTGTGTGTGTACATGTGTGGAAGTGGACAGGTATTACTTGTGTGTGCATGTGTGTTTGTGTACATTTACATGTGAACAAGCACATGCACACACATATGTGTATGTGTGTATGTGTCTGTTCCTGCGTTTTCTTCCATGTGTATGTGTGTAAATTTCTGCGCTGAGTATATTGTATATGGAATTTTTCCATGGAGACATAGGGGTCCCATGGGGTATAAGCTGTTCCCAATATGAGTAGCTGAGGGCTGATCATTGGGAGACTTCCTCATGAGCTCAAGTGTCATTCCCAGCCCTCCTTGGGTCCTGCAGAGAGGAGCACCAGCTAGTGACCCCTTTGTCCCCCATTTCAGCCTGAGGCCACTCTAGGACACTGGTGAATCTGTCCCAGCCCTAGGCTGGAAAGCAGCGACAGGTCCCTGTGGTCTCATCTGATGTGGCTGTTCCAAGCAGATGTAGGGATCAGGAGTTGGGAGACATCTCTGCCAGTACCAGATGACTCCATGAATATTCTAGGTAAAGGGTAGCTTTGAAGTGGCCAGGCCACCATGCCATGGTGCCATGCTGTGGTCCCTGTCTTCATCCAGGTATGTGAAGGGCTACCCCCCCAACTCACCCTACATTGGCAGTTCCCCAACCTTATGCCACCTCTTGCCTGTGAAAGCTCCCTTCTGCTGCCTGCGGCTGGACAAGGTAAGGCTGAGTCTCCACCCACCATCCTGCTTTGGTGGCTATGGACTTGGGTGCTGTTGCAAACATGAGCAGGAGCAGACCCCTCCCTCCTTCATTCCACCTGCCTGCTCTCTGCCTCCCAGCTCTGATCTCATAGCAGCCTCTTCTAAAAGCAGATTTAGAATCACCGAGCCCCTCATACATGTTGAGTGTTTCCAGATGAGGAGGACTACTTCTGTCCCCATATAACCTGTCACCAGAGTCAGGCAGAACCAGGATCTCCTGTCAGGTGGAACCCAAGGCTCCAAAGGCCTTGTCAGCCTTTAAGCCAGCACATGCATGTCACTTCCCCTTTCTACCTTCCTTGGGATCCCTTGTTGACCTTTGAAGAACTTGGGTCCTGTGGTTAGTGTGATGGATCTCAATCCATGATAGAGCCAGTCCATGCATCTGGGCTGTGCACCCTGAGGCAGGGCGGGAGCTCAGTTGACCATATCTCTGTGCCATTGTGAAAGTGACTGTTTGTATGACTTGGTCACTGCAGAGATAACAACAGGATAGTTTCAAACTTGTCCCACTCTGAATCCGCTTTCTTAATTCTAGGCCCCTCTAAGAGTGCTCCTTAGCATGTTACCAAGAGGACACCATCCTGTCCACTCATGTGGTGGGGCATATGGCCTCTTGTCTTACTGAGGGGCCACACTCTGTTTCATGTTGTTTGGGGATCTGAACCATTTGATGGCAGCCTCTCACACCTCCTCAGGGTGTGTGCTCAGCTATGGACTGGGAGTAGGAATCTCCAACTGAGGTCTGACTCAATTTTTGGAGCTTTGGAACAAAGGATCAGATAACACTGTGGCTCTAATCCTGGGCTCTCTGGTGGGCAGAGCTAGGCAATGCACTGTGTGAACATGTATCATGCACACACACACACACACACACACACACACACACATTGCACATGACTTGGCCCTCTGTGTTTCTGTAGCTATATATGCTACATTGGCTGGCTTCCACCAAGCTTTTTGAAACTCTGACTTTAGTGGTGGCCAGCGGGATGAGCCGTAGTGGCTGGGGCCCCCACATCTCCTCAGGGCTCCCATGTGCTACACATTGCATGTCCCTGCTGTTGTTGGCCCACAAGCTTCCCCTGAAACCAGGGTGGTTCCCCCACGTCCCCAGAGCCCAGCCTGGGTTCCCCCATGTCCCCAGTGCCCAGCCTGGGTTCCCCCACATCTCTGGTGCCCAGCCTGGGTTCCCCCACATCTCTGGTGCCCAGCCTGGGTTCCCCCACATCTCTGGTGCCCAGCCTGGGTTCCCCCACATCTCTGGTGCCCAGCCTGGGTTCCCCCACATCTCTGGTGCCCAGCCTGGGTTCCCCCACATCTCTGGTGCCCAGCCTGGGTTCCCCCACATCTCTGGTGCCCAGCCTGGGTTCTCCCACATCTCTGGTGCCCAGCCTGGGTTCCCCCACATCTCTGGTGCCCAGCCTGGGTTCCCCCACATCCCCAGGGCTGCAAACACAACAGCTATGAAGATGCCAAAGCCTATGGGTTCAAGAACAAGCTGATCATCGTCTCTGCTGAGACGGCAGGCAACGGGCTGTACAACTTCATCGTGCCTCTGCGTGCCTACTATCGGTCCCGCCGCGAGCTCAACCCCATTGTGCTGCTTCTTGACAACAAGTGAGATGCTGTAATTCCTGTGATGCCTCACTTGGGGCGGGGGGGAGGGGGATGGACTGCTGGCCAGTTCTCTGCTGTCTTCTGCAGCTATGCCTCCCTTATCTTGCTGGTCTTAGCAACTTCCTGTAGTCTCTTTATGTCATGTCCCCACAACTGAGAGTCCCAGGTGGTAGGACCACAAGGATTCCCCAAACCAAATATCCTTTCATTTAAGGACCCTAAAGCATGGCAGTCAGAGCCCAAGGTCTAGTCTTGGCTATATAAATAACCTCAGCAAGTCCAGGGCCTCAGTTTCCCCTGAGTTGAATGAGTGTCAGATCTTTTAGGCTTAAATCCTCCTCAGTCCCATGTTTTTGGGGTCCCAAGAGGGGGGGGGGATAAGCCATAGAGCAGGTAACACCTCCAGGCCCTGCTGTCCCCACAGGCCTGACCACCACTTCCTGGAGGCCATCTGCTGCTTCCCCATGGTCTACTACATGGAGGGCTCTGTGGACAAGTAAGATGAGAATGGCCATGGCCAGAATGACTGCTTGTCCCTCCACCATCCCCCCCCCCCAGAGCTCCTCAACCCAGACTCAGTGAGGGGAAGGCTATGGGGGGGGGATCTATGGCCATGCTCCTTGCTCTGCGCAGCCTGGACAGCTTGTTGCAGTGTGGCATCATCTATGCTGACAATCTGGTGGTGGTGGACAAGGAGAGTACCATGAGTGCCGAGGAGGACTACATGGCAGATGCCAAGACCATTGTCAACGTGCAGACTATGTTTCGGTGAGCACCTGACCCATGGGAGCCAGGCTTCATGGTGAGGTCTCCATGGAAATGGATATGGAGCCACTGTGAGAACCCATATCCCCAACCAAAGGACCCACCAGAGTCCACAGACCTGACCATGATCCACAAGAGACCCCACAGCCATGACCATAGGATCCACCAGGGACTCCAGAGCTATGACCATAGGACTCATCAGAGTTCACAGACCTCACCACAGGACTCACAAAAGACCACACTTCTATGACCCAACACAGACCCCACAAGACCTACAGCTGTAACAGTGAGACTCACAATAGGCCACCCAATCATGACCACAGGACCACCATAGACCCCATGGCACTGACCACGGCCATAAGACCCACGGACCCTTATATACCTGGGACCTCCTCAGACCCTCAGCCCTGACTGAAGGACAGTTTTTTCTGATCCTCCCTCCCCCAGACTCTTCCCGAGCCTCAGCATCACCACAGAGCTCACACACCCTTCCAACATGCGGTTCATGCAGTTCCGTGCCAAGGACAGCTACTCCCTGGCTCTTTCCAAACTGGAAAAGGTAAGTGAGCCCCTCCTGGTAGACTGTCCTTTGCCAAAGAGGTCAAAGTGCCTAGTGGGGAGGGGAGGAAGCAAGGCTGGAGCGTGGACTTCTGTCCAGTGTGAGCTAAGGAGACAAACTCAGCTGATGCAAAGCTCTTCTTGTGGGGCTACTTCCGTGAGCACCTACAAGTCAGTCGCAATCCTCTCTGGGATCCGTGAGGAACTGGTAACAGATACCTACAGCCCACCAAGAACAGACACCATCTTTATCCCAGACACTGAAGATCAGAGAGTGGGAAAAAACCTGCACTTCTGACCTTGGAGTTCTGTGGGAGTTGTCAACTCCATGGAGGGTGTCAGCTGGGCCAGATGTGGAACTCAGGGGCACAGGGACTCAGTAAAGCATTCGAGACATACTAAGGACCCAGGAACTCACTAGGGACATGGGGAACTACAGGAGATTGGGGACAGGCCACTGTGTCCGTTGCTCTGGTGTGTGGTGGCTGTGGCCCTATCTGCTCTCCACACATGGGTGGCCAGGCCCTGTGGTAAGGGTAGTGGAAGCCACGTGTTAGGATGAAGAAGTCACAGCTGCCAGTGCTCACTGTTCTATGTGAGTTCCAGGTCAGCCTGAGCCAGTATGCTTGTGGGGATTTGCTGGAGACCAGCATGGCTGACTGAAGAAGACCCGGGAATTGTCTGGGCCAAGCCTGACTCTAGACATTAGGCAGAACAGGCAAGCTCTGGCGTTTCTTACTGCCCATGAGCACAGCTCTGGCCTGAAGCTAGAATAAAGTGGAAGTGGCCCATGGGAGCCTGGGGTCTGGCTGAGCCAGAGAAGCATGAGGGAACCAGATGGGCAGACACAGTGTGACTCCTGCTGTTCAGCCTAACCACATTCCCGGACTCAGCGTTGCCCAGCATCTGGGTCCACACTAGGAAGGGTCAAGGTATGCCTAAAGAGTCAAAGGTGCTAGGATTGTGTGAGTGAGCACTCAGACAATGCCCTGCATTTTGCATGGATCCTCACAGTGTGGCTGAGTAGATCAGGCTGATGTCCAAGCATGGAGTCATCATGGAACCTGTGTCCACAGTCACTCCTGGGGCCAACCCTGCTCCTCATGGACCTGAAGGCAGCCTGGAAGTGGGGGAAGGCAGCATACACAGGCAGTAACTGGTTCATACTGCCAAGCTCTCTATAGCAGATGCCAGCAGAAGAAGGTGGGGCTTTCATCCCCTCCCTGTAGCATGGACCTGGTGTCCCCTATCAGCATTGTGGGCATGTCAGTTGTTGTCCATCTCAAGGCAGTGAATGGTCCTGGGCCCATCATGTGACTTTGTGACAATAGGGGTGACAAGAACAGGCTGAAGAAGTCAGGATGCCGTGGGAGTGAATTTCATGGGTGCCGAGGGCTTGGGATCCACTGGGCAGACAAGATAAGGATGATGAGGCAGGGGCAGGTTGCTAGTGCCATGGCTTCCTGGGGAGGCTACTGTTAAGGCCTGTGTATCACTGAGTACCAAGCTTTGCAGAATTGTCCACAGCGAAGTGCACTCCCTATCTGAAACAGAAGGGAACATTCTGGAAAGAAACTAACATTTGAAACCCTCCCTTTCCTTCCAGTCTCTTGGGACCTGTAGGGTGGTTACTTCCTGTTTTGTACTGTTCTTGGGAAAGCCTCAGTGGTTCATCTTTATAAAGTGCATATGCCATAATAGGAAGGCAGTCATCATGGCTGCAGAATTGCCATGTGGTAGAGCTCAGACATACTTGGTTCTTCGGGGGCCAGTAAAGCCTGCATGTCCTAGAGCCCTGTTACACTCTGGCCCATCACTTCCCATGACACTTACCCTCTCTGTTACTGGAATGTAAGGTGGGACAAAATGAGAGGCACCATTGCCGCCTTGTTCTGTGTGCTTCCTTCTGTCACTGGAAAGACCATCTGTAACTACTGCTACTCCCAATGGCCTCTAGGACTGTGTGCCTTTCCCTGAAGCAAATTCCTTACGCTGTGGGATATGTCCTAGGATTCCAGTGTGGGCTGACTTGGCCATGGGTGTCTACACTCACCTGCCTCCCTTATGAATGCTACCTGCCTAGAAGAAAACCTATGAATACCCCTTCCAGGCACAGGGACTTGGCAGATGGGACCATGCCAAGAAACTTGAGATTGAGAAGTGGTCCTCTTTGCCCACATTGTCCCCCACATAACAGAAGGGGATGTGACAGGCAGGTCATAAGAGACAGGAAGAGGTTCTGCAGCTGGCTTTGAAGATGAAAGATGAAGCCACAGCCAAGGACTCTGGACATCCCAAGAGTTGGATAAGGTGAAGGAAATGGTCCTGCAGAGCCTCCAAAGGACACAAGACCTGACTTCAGCTGCTGGAAGCCCACATTAGACTTCCAACTTCAGAGCCTTGAAATGAAGTTCTCAGCCACTAAATTTGTGGTGACGTGTCCCAAAAATCTCATACCATGGGTCATTAGATCCAGTTCCTGGAACTTTGTGGACCCTAAAAGAAGGCAGTGAGCAGTAACATGCATAGCATACCCCTCCTGCTGACACACTCTGGTGTCGCTGACATCATAAAATGCGATTGAGATACAATTGTTAAGACTACTGAGAATTTCATGATAGGGGTGTGGCTTAGTGTAGAATGCCTGCCCAGTGTGTACCAGGCCCTAGGTTCCAAATACAGGATGTGTCCCACAGGTCCTGGGACCCACTTTTTCCTTAGAGCTCTAAACTCTCCCTAGGCTCTGGCCCTGAGTGTGTCTGGAGAGATGCAGCTGGATATTCAAGCCTGCTGACCAGAAGTCTGTTGGTGTGTGCACAGACACACATCCATGTACACATAACATGCACATGCTCATTCCATACATGCACATAAAATGCATACATGCCCATACTACTCATGTAAACACATAGGTATACACATGCCATACATGGAAACACCCTATGTACATATCTTGATTCTTTGTGCTATCTGAGGACCCTTTTCTTGCAGCGAGAACGAGAGAATGGCTCCAACCTGGCCTTTATGTTCCGCCTGCCATTTGCTGCTGGCCGAGTGTTTAGTATTAGCATGTTGGATACACTGCTCTACCAGGTCAGCTGGGATGTGGAGGGAGGTGGGCAGGGTCCTATGATTCCCTGGACCAGGGCCCACAGTTGCTCTCTGTCTAAGATCTGGTTCCATTGTTCTGGAAAGCCCTCTCCAGATCCCCTGAGACTTGTACCTGCTGGAGCAGCAGGTCTCACTACCTTCAGGGATACCGTGGAACCATTCTGGGTGTTTGGGGTCCTGGTCCTTTTTAGACCTCATGTGCTGGGCTGGCAGGCATGTGGCTTCTGAGTGTGCTGGGCTGGAGCATCTGCCTCATGTGGTCCTGCTGCCCCACAGTCCTTCGTGAAGGACTACATGATCACCATCACCAGGCTGCTGTTGGGCCTTGACACCACACCAGGCTCTGGCTACCTCTGTGCCGTAAGTGCAGGCCAGGCATACAGTGCCATACCTGCAGACCTGGTGTCTTCCTTGGGTCACTGCGTCCTGGGCTCTGGGTACTGCCTGGAGCCCTTGTCAACATAGGCCTTCCCTCTTATTGCAGATGAAGGTAACGGAGGATGACCTATGGATCCGTACTTATGGCCGCCTCTTCCAGAAACTCTGCTCCTCCAGTGCTGAGATCCCCATTGGCATCTACAGGACTGAGTGCCATGTCTTCTCATCTGAGGTACATCCCCACTGTTCTATAACCCTTACAGTCCAGCTCTGGGGACCCGCGTGTCACTGTTTGACTTTTGCCAGAGGCCCCTTCTAGTTGGGTTCAGTGTCCAAAACATGTGCCCCCAATGAGGGTAACTGCCACTCTGGGAAGAATGGTGACCTTGGGAAGCATCCCAGACCTGCAGGGGGACTGGGTAGGGTATCAGGGAAGGTCTGGTGCAGCTAGCAGCATGCCTACCTACCATCCTGCCCCTGCATGTTCTGTATGGACTTTGAGAGACTAAGATGTAGGGGCAAACATACTCACAGGTCCCACATAGCCCTTGGTTTCCTTTACAGCCCCATGACCTCAGAGCCCAGGTGAGCACCTCGGACCCCATGTGGAGTTTCTGCTTTACCTGTGACTCACGGAGTTCTTCCTTACCTTGATCAGACCCCTGGGAATCAGGCAGGAAATAAAAATGTGTTGGTCACTGGGCTGTTTGGGGGGGGGGAGGTCTCAGCAATTACCATCCTCCTATACAATGGGGAAACTGAGGCAGGGGGAAATCATCCTAACCCAGCTCCATGCACCATCAGCGGGTCCCACTGCAGCCTCTAGAGTGGCAGGTACCCCATGGGTTGGTCTGACCCCTACACACCCTCATCCTCCTTTTCAGTCTCTCTAAGGTACTGTCTGGTGGGGTTTCCACATTTTCCCCCAGCTCCTCACATGTCCATTCAGTCATGCACAGTCTACCACACCCCATCTCTGTTTGCACTGGCTCCCAAGGATGTGTTTGATAGGGACCTCTGCCCTATCTGCATATTGGGAAACTGGTCTAGACAGGGGCCCCTATGCTAGGGCAAAGCCAAGATATGCCAGGCCTGGGGGACCAGCCAGACCCATAGATGTGACGGCCTAGAGAGATTGAGGATCCTCTTCCCTGGGGACAGGCTGACTCCGTCCTGGCCGAGAGACCAGGCAGACTGGGGTGCAAGTGGGAATACAGGACCTCACAGTTCTCCTAGCCTGGAGAAGGCTGGTGTTCACACTGTGGGTCCAGAGCCCATTGCCTCCCTGGCACCTCAAGGCACAAGGGACCCCAGCCCATAGCCCTCCTGCCTGCTCAGTCCCAGATCTCCGTGAACATGGAGGACTTCGAGGACACTCGGGAAACCAAGGGGCCCTGGGGCACACGGGCTGCCTCTGGCAGTGGCAGCACCCATGGCCGCCACGGGGGCAGTGCTGACCCAGCAGAGCACCCACTACTGCGCCGCAAGAGCCTGCAGTGGGCCCGCAAGCTGAGTCGCAAGAGCAGCAAGCAGGCAGGGAAGGCACCTGCAACCACAGAGTGGATCACCCAACAGCGGCTCAGCCTCTATCGGCGCTCGGAACGGCAGGAGCTCTCGGAACTGGTCAAGAACCGAATGAAGCATCTGGGGCTGCCCACCACTGGCTATGGTAAGGGTGGGCAACAAAGCAGGGCAGGTTGGGCCATAGAAGAGCAACTGATGGGCATCTCACATCTGCCTGACCCCCTACAGCAGGCATGGCTCCAGCTCCACAGTGGTCACTTGGGTTTGTTCAGTGAAGGGCAGAAGAGTAGCTGAGTAGTTCAGAGAAGGTGCAGAGTGACCCACACACTGGCTCACTTGTACCACTATGGAGCCTCAGTTTCCCCACCAGAAAGGAAGGGACTGGACCAAGAGAAGAATAGAGTGGAGAGCCAAATTAGTTTTCCAAAAGTGTATGGCCTTCATTAGGTATACAAGTCCAGTCCTCCCATTTCATGAGAGACTTGAAGGGCAGGGAGTTGGCAGATCCCTGGCCAGGAATGGGTGGGACATAGACAGTTGGGAACAAGAATGACCTGCACATTTCTCTGTCCTTCCCAAGGCAGCCATCACATTTCTGCTACTTTAGAGTCAGTCCCAGGGGAATATCGTGCAAACAGACTTCTGTAACCCTCTTCTCTCTGTGCTATTTTGGGGGTAACATCTTGTGACTTTGACCAGGCTGCCTCTGGTGATAAGGTCAAGGGGGACCCAAAACTCTCTTCTGGCCTTTGCTTCAATACTCGGACATTGCTGAGGCCCATCCTGCATTGTGATGCCTATCATCATTTAAGACGGGGCCCTCGATATTCCTCCAAGTAAAGGGAGATGCCCAGGAACCACTGGGGCTGGGCCATGTGCTGGCCATGCTTACTGGACATTCTGGGCATATTCACATGGCAGAGCTAGACTCTAGTAAGGGGGGAGACTGATGAGGGTTTTGAGAACAGCATGACCAACAGCCTTTCCCAGTACACAGGATTACATTGCCCTAGACCTAGAGATCACCTCAGTACCCTTGCCTGGGTAACCTGCTATTCCAGGGAACTGGCCACTAAGACTCAGGGAATTCCAGCATTCATGAGCCATGGCAAGTCCTAGCAGATGCAAAGTTCAGCCCATGTGACCAAGCTCAGAACTGGCACCTGCCCTGCGTGTCCCTTAGCCTCTGCAACCGCTCCCCAACATGCCAGTGCTTGGCAAAAAAGACCAGATTCCCTTTGGCAATTGACTTGCTTCTGAGGTGGCTGGTGCTGGCCACCACTGTCCCAGTGTGGACGGGGTCTGCGTGCAGCTGGCTGCTGCCCTGCACCAATTCTGCTGTGCCAATGTGCCCACCCTGCCACTGCTTGCTGACCTGTCTCTCTCTCTGTTTCTGTCTGTGCCTCTCCTGTGTGTTCCATAGAGGACGTAGCAAATTTAACAGCCAGTGATGTGATGAATCGGGTAAACCTGGGATATTTGCAAGGTAATTCTGCTCCAGTGGATGCCAGCCACCACACAGGGGATGTGCCAACCCTTTGTCACTTTGGCTGGGCCAGACAGTGACCAGGAGAGATAAGAGGGATTTGTGTATCCACAGCGGGTTCTCAGACCTTCTATCTTCCTCCTTGGTTTGTTCTGGCTGAGGGTCATGGAGACCCAGATGATGGCGTCCACCCTGGCTCCAGGGCTCAACCCTTGCCCAGCTCTGTTGTTAGGATGTGCCATGCCATATATCTTTGCCCTGACTAGGCAGCAGGCCATTCCAGCAACAGCTGGCCTCTCTGGCTGGTCCCACGAGATGCCCAAAGTCCTTAGGTATCTTAGTGAGCCTCCTGCCAGGTATGAGGATGGAAATTAGGCACAGGCAGGCTTGGACTACCCAAGCCGGTGACTTGTGGCTTCAAGAGAAAGCTTTGTCTACTTGAGACAGAGTTGATCCAGTAGTCATTTCTCATCTTCATGCCTTAATGCTGCCAAGCACCTCCTCCAAGAAGCTATCCCACACCGGAGGCCTGTCAGAGCCCAGAGCAAAGGGTAGACCACTGCCTTCAGTACTTCCACTCCAAATGGGTTTTCTGGGAGCTTTAGGGGTGTCTGGGCCCAAGTATATGTCAGTTTAGCTGGGTCCTTATTTGCAAGGATGACTGTGGGACAGCCACAGAAGCGAAGTGTTGGCATCTCCTGGGCTTCTGGTTTTCCTCATCCTGCACCCATAACAGCATTCATGGAAACTGAGCCCTCTGCTGGCCAATTGGGGTTCTCATCTGGGCCTGGTGACTTCCATGAACCAAGCATACCCTGCACTGAGCTACATCTGCTTCCTGTGTGCCCAGACAAAGGTGGGCAGGTGAGGGCTTTGGCAGCTCCTGCAACATCACAGGAGACACTTGGGTGTCACCTGTGTGCTCACTGGGGAAATGTGCTAGAACATTGCAGTAGGGACCCACAGTGCCACATGAGTAGCATGGAGTGGTGTCAGGATGTGAGGCCAGAGTGTCACAACCTGCTCATAAAAGTCAACACTCATTGTGGGATGGATGTTGTATCCAGGGGTTCAGTGTGCAGAGGAGGCAGGGACACAGTCCTGAAGTTATTCTGGTTCTGAGATGAGCAAGCTAAGGCTCATGTTAGGAAGCTCTGGCTACATGAGGAAATGAGTATAGATGCCCAGGGCCTGGGTCTGAGAGGTACTCAGCTGACAGAGGTGGGAGAAGGAGAGAGGAAGCTGAGCTGTTTTTGCAAAGGCCTAACCTGTTAAGAGTTTCCATTCTAAAAGTGCATTCAAGCCAGGCCTTGTTCCCATCCCTCCTTCTGCTGTACACCTTTACTCAGCACATGGATGCTGAGGTTACCTCAGGGCAGTCGGCTTGCTCTCCTGGGCCAAGCAGTTGGAGTCAGTACCACAAGATTGACCACAGCCCCATCCTGGAATGATAGCTAGCATTTGGTATGGCCCCCTCAGCTCAGCACCACAGAAGCGCAAAACCAGGCTTCATCTTGCCTTCCCATGGGCTTTGCTAGTCTCAGACATTTCCAGATCTTCCCGTGGTTGGAGGGGAATGGTATCTCAGGGTTCAGGTCTAAAGAAGGAGGATCCAATAGCTTCCTCTCACAGCCAGGACTGGTCCACCTGCAGTATGACTGTCTGGTGGCCCTAATAGACACATATCAGTGGCTATGGTCTGGAGTTCTGTGAGTATGACTGAATACCCTGCTTCTATACACTCCCTGCTGTCCCTGCACTGCCCACTCCAGAGCTGCATGAGGGATTTGGTCCCAGAATAACACACCTCCCACTTGGCTCCAAGCACGAGCCACACCATGGAGGCCTTGACTGTAGGATTTGGGGAGAAAGCAAAAACCTTTGTTCATGGTGCAGAACACCACTCCATATATAGAGAACAGGCCACCAAGCTGCCCTAGCCTGTGAAGGAGACAGAGGTGCTGGCTCCACTTGAACTACTCCAGGTGCAGGCTGAGGTATAGGCAACCCCACTCCGCAGATGCATTCTGTGTCTTCAAGAGAAAACTGTCTTACTTGAGACAGAGTTGACCCATAGTCATTTCTCATCTGCTTGCCTTCAAGCTGGTCAAGCACAGACATCAATGACATAACTGGCTGCTTCTCCAGTACCACCCACATTCACGGGGCTCACATTCCGTGGTCACCCTGGGGCCATCGCTGGTCTCTCTCCCTAGATAAACAGCAACATAGCCACAATGTCCCTGTTCTCTGATCAGTGAGTCCAAAGTATAGGGAGCCTGCTCAGTCCTAGGGATGGTGGCATCTGCATAGTACTTCATAAGGTGGGAAGGCTGAGAAGCTTCTGGAGGGCATGCAGGCATGTAGGTGTGAGGCAGATGATGTGCAGGTATTGTATGGTTGTACATGTGGAAATTACAGGTGTGTGAGTGTGTATGTGCAGGTGAGCAGTAGTGTTATGGGTCTGTGTGCATGTGGGCATATTCACCTGCCCATACAGATCTGTAGGAAGTAAGCATGTGCAGGTATACTCAGTGACTCTGCTCAGTCAGCTCTCCCCTCCACTGATAAGAAGTCATCTAAGGTTGGCTGTCAGCTAAGCAAACTGCCCAGGAGAGTGGGAGACAGTGCTCTGCTGTTCCTTTTGGCTGATCCCTGCCCAGTGCAGGCAGAGAACAGGTGTTAGGGAGGGCCATTCAGTCTATGACTAGAAAGGCTGGAACTAGCTCCCCTGGATCCCCGAGATCCCCGGGGCCCAGCAGAGCTGTTCTGGGTGGGGTTGAGTGATGCTTGGGCTATGTCGTTTGCAGATGAGATGAATGACCACCACCAGAACACCCTTTCCTATGTACTCATCAACCCCCCGCCAGACACGAGGCTGGAGCCCAATGACATTGTGTGAGTACAGTACTGGCCCTGCCAGCATCAGGCATGGGGCTCCAGGTCACACAGATGGCACTGGTTTGGTGTGGCTGGCTACCAGGCTTGCCGTTCCAGGCAGGGCCTTCCTTGGTATCTCCTGCAGGTACCTCATCCGCTCCGATCCCCTGGCCCATGTGGGCAGCAGCCCCCAGAGTCGGAAGATCAGCTGCAGTAACAAGCTCTCATCCTGTAACCCTGAGACCCGTGATGAGACCCAGCTCTGAGCAATCAAGAAGTCCATGCTGGGACAGACAAGCAGACACCGAACCTAGGGAACATTGTCACATGCTGGCTCAGCCCAAGCAGGCTGCCCTGACTATACAGTGGCTCCAAGACTTGCCCCCAGGGGAAAAAAAAATCCTCTCAGTGGAGCCTGTAATGAGACCAGTGGACCACCCTGGAAGCAGGCAGGAGGCACTTTTTAACCTATTTTTACAACTATCTACGATTTGCATCTCTTTACATAGCTGTACCACAACTTGTGACTTGAGTCTGGCCAAGCGTGAAGCTAGCAGGAGAGAAGGAACAGAGCAGGGACTGGACATTAGCCTGGGTCCCACCATCTTGCATGGCTTCACTCTAATTGTTGAAGGGGCACTGAGGTGCATGGGGAAAGACCTGGAACTGGGGAGTTCTCCTGCATGGAGGCCAGCTGTGTTCTCTAGCCACCCAATGTGAGCAGTTTCTGCATGGCTCTGAGACTATACCAGGGCCTATGGGTTGCCTTTCCCTGGAACCAAGCAAGGGACCAACCAGTAAAGGCACCATGACCTTTAAGTGGAGGAAAGCAGAGGAGGGGCCTGAGCTCTGCATCCCCCTGCATGGGGTAGGGGTAAGGGCTGCCAGTAGATTTTCAAGGAGTTATGCAGTTAGTCATGGCTAGGGAGGGCATCCTGTGGCCATGCTAGAGAGGGCATCCTGTGGCTATGGAGGTCAGATGTTTCCAGCTATCACACTTGAGCTTCCCCAGCCATGGCGTTTGGGGACACAGAACTGGCAAACGAGGAGTCTCCGTGGACCATTTCACATACTCAAAGCAAAGTCTTGTCTCTAAACACATGATCTGAGAAGCACAATTAGCTCTGGGTTCTGGCCATGCCTCAGACCTCCAGGGATTGCTCCAGGCAGCTGACTTCATTCTTGTTTGTGGTTTGTATGGTCAGAACTGGGACCGTCTCTTAAGATGGATATATCCTACAGACATGTATGGAACAAAGCAGCCCATCAAGGCTCCAGGACACTGGGTCTGGAAGACATCCGAGGCTCACCTGTTTTAGGGTTAGAAATGCCTCATGTATGCTCTCCCCAGACTTCACAGACTAGCCCCATCCTCTGGCATGGCCAGCATGGACTTCTCAAAACAGTAATAAATCCTCTGTGGCTATGGGTGGCTGGGTCTGGACACTGCCACAGAGTGTGCATGTAACACCCGGAAGACCCCCTGGCAAGCTGACAATCAGCCTCCCACTACGGTCCAGCATGCCCCTGACGTAGGACCAGCTCACCTAAGGCCCCAAACTCCTGTAAATCTATTCTTACCCCAGCATGGGGAGGAAGGTGCTCTTGAGGTGACTATGTGAACCTCCCCTGTGTGCTCTTTGGAGAAAGGCTGAGGTGACGGGACAGACCAAAGGAACCAGGCTCTCCTGTTCAGAGCAGATGGAACTTCAGGTAGGCATATGGGAAGAGGCAAGGCAGTGGCTGTAACCTGTCTAGGACCAAGCTTCCCCTTCCCATGGCCTGCCTGCAAACCCCCACACCTTGCCTGTCTGGGACCTACTTATTCCGTATATATGAGCCCTGGTGAGGTGTTATGGAACAGAGTTCACTGTAAGGACTTAAGGAAGAAGTTCTGGGGCCAAGGTAGAGAAACAGGTGGTTTACCCTGTGCTAGGATGCCCAAAACTCACCCAAGGTCTATTCGTGGCCATCACTCTGTAGCAGGAGGGTCTGAGCCTATACCCACATTCCATCTGCCTCCTCGGCTACCTGCCTGGCTGCTGAGCCCAGAGAAACAGGACAGTCATGCTGGTTTTCATCTAGATGAGGCTACAGCCTTCAACCCAGGCTAGAAGAGCTGCCATCTCTGGGGCACCTTGGGGAAATCCACCTGACCTATATTTGGGTGGGAGTGTTTACTCTCTTGTGCACCTGTAGCATGGAAACACATTTTAGTCTCTCAGTGTACGTGTGTGGGAGGGGATGCCTCCACAGGTATAGGCAGATACTTCAGACCAGCCTTTTGCTAGCTTCTAAAGATGGCAGGCCCTGGGACTGGCAGTTGGGCCAGGAGAATTTCTGTGCTGTGAGATATCAGGCACCAGCTCAATAAAAAGCCACCTGCACACCTGGAACCTGCCAGAGCTTCCATTGCCTTTATCTCCAGGCTTGGAGTACATCCTGTCTTTGCAGGCATCCTTGGACCCCTCAATTCTCCCAGCCGTCATACCCCACTGGCTTTAAGGGCTCTCATGAAATACCTGCTCCAAATGGAAAGGGTCTGTCGCAGCTCAGGAGGAACTAGAATTTAAACATGGCAACAGAATTTTCAGAGTATACAAAATTAGCAAGAAGCCTTTTATTTTCCTTGTTCCTAACTAATCTAACCCAAAACTGCTCAGAATAGTACCAAGCGTCTTGGGTGCTGCAGTGTGTGGTTAAGTGAAGTGGTGACAGGTTTGTGAGGGGCAGCGGGGCTGGCAGCCTGCACACAGCTCAGCACAGCACAGAAGCGCTTGCTGCAGGTTCTAGGCTGTCTCCGTAGCATCTATTTAAAGATGTACAGTGATGGGCAGAGGAAGGGATATGCAATCACCTAAGCACTTAGCGCACATGAGGAAGGATAGAAACAGAGACCACATGGAGGTGACACCAATCCAACATCTGCCACACAGACTGAGGTAGCTTCGGCTGGCCAGTGACAAGACAGAACCACAGTAGAGAGAAAGCAGGACTGCGACATGAAGGAAGCATGGCATGACCCACCCCAGGTACCTCATGGCATAAGGCATGTCAAGACGGGTTCCTGAAGGTGTGTGACTTTGATCTACCTCGGCCAGGACATGCAGGCCCTGTTCAGCCCCATCATGTCGTGCTGACCCCTTATCTGACAGGGCACCATAGATGTCAAATGGTTTTCTCATTTATTTCTTTTTGTTTTTCTGAGTCACATTTTTTGGGGGAAGGAGTCTCTGTGTAGCCCTGGTCATTCCGGAACTCACTCTGTAGACCAGGCTGGCCTTTAACTCACAGATCTGCCTACCTCTGCCCCCTGAGTGCACCACCAGGCCCCGTGAGTCTTATACTTGCACATCTTCAAGAGCCTCAGTACTTTTCAAATAATTAGACCAGTGGAAAGGGGTGGTTCTAGGGGCCAGGTTCTAGAAGAAGCTGTGCAATGGCAGGTCTTGTACAGAACCCAACAGTACTTCAGCCTGTGCTCACATCGAAGTCCAAGGCCTCAGAATCCAACCTCACCACATCCCATAAAGCCTGAGACCATGGGGTGGGAACAGTAGCAGTCTAGACTCAAAACAAACACTCTTGGGTATTGGCAATATCCATTGTGACATCAGAAGCTTTGCAGCCCTGGGCTTGGAGGTTCTAAGCAAAGCTTGCTTATATCCCAGAGCAAACCGTCCCAGCCTGGGCCTCTGTCTGCAGAAGAGGGTGCCTGTCTACCTTCAGGCCGTGCAATGTAACTTCCCAAAGCAACTGCAACTCACACAGGGAACCCACCATGCTTTAATGTTAACCTGAGTTAGGGATAACATTTGGCTATCTAGACAAATAGCCTCAGCCTCGGCCCAGAGTCCTATGGGGAGTCATTGTCCATGCCCATGGAGGTTTGTATGGGTAACCCTGTGTATCCCTAAAATGTGCCTGCCAGGTGTGGACAGTTTGTATATACAGCAAGTCCCAGCCCATCCTTTTTTCACCCTTTGCAACCAGACACATCTTAGTGTTTCCCTGGCCTAGGGCCCACTTTTCCTTCAAGTGGGAGCATCTAGCTCTACACATTTTTACATGGATTGACAGAGATGTTCTAAACAGCTAGCAGTGGTCTAGGAAACAGCAGGTACTGGATATACTCTCCATCCCCAGCCTCTGTTTAAAGCACATGTTCCCTAACCGGGATGCAAAATGGGATGCCATGCCCTTGACTTTTTCGTGGCTGAAGGCACTCCTCTCTCAGACTCAGGGATGCTCTCAAAGACTGCAGGGTAGGTGAGTTTTCCCTTCGCCAGGGAAACTGAGGCACAGGCCCATGTTAAGAGCTCAGAGTAGCAAAGCACAAGCCTGAACTTTGAAATTAAACTTCTTAGAACCTCCAACATCTCACCAGGTTAGAGTGCTGGGTCAGTAATACCTTTGGGTGGTACCTACACTGACTCTCCATCTTGAGGTCCCAAGGAAGCCTCTAAAGGCAGCCAGGCTAAGACAGCCCTTCTCACCCAACCCCAACTCCAAAATACCACCTCTGGTCCCTGCTCTGCTCACTCTCCTCAGGTGGAGTCCTAGCAACCAAGAGAGGCCAAACTCCAGGCCTGGCCAGGCCCCTGGACTCAACATGATCAGCACATAGCATTGGTACAAGCAAATGGTGAGGCTGCACTGCCAACTGCAGAGACTGACTCAGCAGTCCTCAGGAGGCCCTAGATGGAGGCACTTCCATATCTCCCTGCTAATTCTTCACTTGAAAAACATTTATATTTCCCAAGTTGTGTGAGAAGATGAAATCTCACTCACTGTGGCACAGTGAAGACACAAATCAAGCCATGTGTGGTGGCACATACCTTTGATCCCAGGATTTAAGAAGCAGAGGCCAGCTTGGTATACAAAGCAAGGACAAGACCAGCCAGGGCTACATTAGAACTAGTAAAAAAAAAAATGGGGGGGGGGTGAGTGAGGAAGGGTTGCCTGAAGAGATGGCTCAGTAGGATAATAGCAAATGCTGCTCTTCTAGAAGGCCCAGGTTTGGTTCCTAACACCCACCTCAGAGCTCACATCCATCTGCAATTCTAGTTTTGGGAGATCCAATACCTTCTTTGACCTCTGTAGTCTACACATGAAGCACAAACATTCATGTACATAAAACAAAACCCCACAGAAATCCTCACCACAGCATATACTGGTAGTAGAACATAGTAAGGCAACACAAGGGCTGTCAGGACTGCCAAGTTCTGCATCTGTCCCTGGACACAGGAGGATGTCTTTAGCACTTTGGCCCAGTGTCTAGACAGCAAATGAGGGCTGCCTTCCAATACCTCTCAACCGAGGACTGCATCCTCCCAGACTGTTAGAACATAGAGAATTCTGATTCCTTTAGTCCTCTGCAATTAGTAAATCCACTTCATTTATCTGATCCTGATACTCCATCTTGTCAGAGCAAGAACAGTTGGAAACTGGAACAGTTGAGCAGCTTGTGATCCCTGTTATAAATAAACCACTGAAGTACAACAGGGCTATCACCAACCCAGGCAGCAGTCAGTTTAGACCAAGCTCTCTACCCCTGCAGGAACCATCATCTTGTCCATCACCTGCTCTGCTCACCTGTACACCTTAGAGTCTCACAATGTAGCCCAGATTCGATGTGAATATGATCCTGCTGCCTTAGTCCCCAGAATACTCATGTTATGAAGTATGTATCTAACACGTACTACTGTGTTCTTTGGGTAGTTTCCAGTATTTTACCAAACAAAAATGGGAAGAAAAATCATGTGAGGTAAGCTCTCCAAGTAGAAGTCTTGCTGAGATGACCCCAACCATGGCAAAGTATACCTTCAATTCCTATGTTCAGGCCCTAAGCCCCAGAACTTTAGAATATGACTGGGTTTGGTGTTAGGTTTTTATAGAAGAGAACCAAGGACATGGGGCCACAGGGGACCCAAGTCTATCTCACTGGTGTTCTTCTAAGTGATCAAGACAGATATAAAAGGACACAAGGTAGAGACTGTCTACAAGCTGAGGAAAGTGGCCACAGGAGCTAGTCCTGACACCCCTTCCTTATCTCAGGACCACTCCAGTACTGTGCAAGGCAAACTCAATTGTAAGTTATGCATGTGCATGCGTGCATGCGTGCGTGCAGGTGCGTGTGCGTGTGTGTGTGTATGTGTGTGCGTGCGTGCATGTGTGTGTGTGCATGTGCATGTGTATGTGTGTGCGTGTGCATGTGTAGAAGGGTGCACATGAATGAAAGTGCACTCAGAAGCCAGAGGTCAAATGCTACCAGAGCTTCAGTTACAGAACTCAGCTCTCTCAGCATAAACATTATGAAATGTCAGCAAACCAGATCTGATAATGTATAGAAAGGGCAGAGCTGGGTTCATTTGTGCAGAAAACAGGTCCTGATTAAACAACAAAAAGAAGCAGCGGTAAGAAAAGACTCACCGTCATTTCGGTGGGATAAAAATGAATTCTATAAACCTCAATGTAATTCTGGCACGTTAAGAAAAGGGACTTACAAACAGGGACACCACGACAGGAACAGGAGGATGCCCGGCATCTCTGCTAGGCAGCTGTGGGTAGGAGCTGCAACATGACGAGGAAGCAGAAAGACAACCAAAGCCCTAAGGACTGTAGACCAGAGGCCAAACAAGAAAAGTTCTTTCATTAAATGTTAACAGAGTACAAGTGTATCTATCAGCTATAAGAATTAGTAAAGTTAAGGAAGATTGCTCATAACAAGTTAGACAGAAAAATCTTTTGCATTTATATGCTGCCTGCATCAGAAGCTATTAGTGGGAGACAGAAATTACAGATAGAAGCTCCCCAGAACTCTCTCAATTGCCACTCAGGTATGCCATCTTACAGCCTTCTGAAGAGCTTTGTTACTTCTGTGGCCTCAATTCCTCTGTCTGTATGGAGTATAACTCTGCGTGGGGCCCTCACCCCACCTACCCACAGGTCAAGGGCCCAGAAGGAAAAGGAACAAAGTCACAGAGTAGCAAACATACAGAATCTTGCATCATCCCTAGCCCAAAGCCAACCCCAGGTATATAACAGGCTGGAAACCAACAAGCCAAAACCAAGAAGGCTTAGAGGTCACTATGAAAGTCTTCATGACCCTATAATAGAGAGGGAATTTTTCAACACGAATAATAAAAAGTTCATTATACAGCCCTAGGAATCTTAAGATCTATCACATGAAAAAGGAAAAGCCAAATCAATTAGCTAAAGATAATGAAAGAGGCAAAAACTTGGATTAGACAGTCTACAAGACAAAAGTACAACAAAGAGATTATGGTCAACTTCATGGGTCAGAAATGCCCATCAAGGCACGAAGACAATACATACCTCAAACAATAAAAAGGGACAGTTTGGAGTGGCTCAGGAGATAAAAGCATTTGCTGTGTAAGCATGGTGACCAAAGTGTGATCCCGATCCCTAGGACCCTCATTGTAGACCAGGTAGATCTTGAATTCACAGAGATCTATCTGCCTCTGCCTCTAGAGTGCTGGGATTAAACATGTGTGCCACTGCCTGGCTCACACAATACATGTGATGGTGTGTGCCTTTAGCCCCAGCACACACAAGGCAGGTCTGTTTATTTGAAGCTCTCTGGTATACAGTGTTCGGGTCAGGCAGGGCTTTACAGTGAGACCTTATCTAAAGGTTTCTAGAGAGCCATAGCCTGACCAATATGCTGTGTACACAGTGGGAGGTTCCTGCCTCTGTTTTCTGTAGAACTCCTTTGAGTCAGTAAGAAAGACTATCCAATAAAAACTGGGTGAAAAAAAGCCAAGAAATTGGAATCTCACAGGAGAAGAACATTCGGACTTAATGAACACATGGGTAAACAAATGACAGCCCATGTTTCTCAAAGCCTAGACCCTCCAGGACTCTCATGAGCCCACCATGAGCCAGTACCACCAGCTAGGACCACAGGCCATGTCAGGAACAGGGCTTATTTTACAGGGGCCCTCCTGTAAAATCCCCCAGAATTTTCTCATCAGGGAACCAGAGGGCAATGGTTCCTCCATTCCTGCTTCCTCAGCAGCCTCCCTGAGTCTGAAACATATCCTCTATACTATACCACCTCAATGACAGCACATCAGGCCTCAAAGCCACTGCCTGTCACAGCAAAGAGCAGGTAACCTTGACCTAGATGTGTGGCCTTTTGTCCAGCATAAATCTGGTAATCACCTATGACCTTGGGGCTCCAGTATTCAGGACATGGCCAGAGGGCCAGTTTAAGATTGGAGTGCATGTACACAGAGCCCTTCTCCCTCCTGTCCCCGGATGGAGGACCTGACCCACTGAATGAAGCCGCATGGAACCAGTCCAGCCTTTCCAGGAACTACATGACTGTTTAATCCTTCTTAGATCACTGAGTGCTCCCCTCTGTACCCTTTAATAAATAATAATCTTTATCAGCTGCCTTTGATCATTATCATTGTGATAATATCTGGTGCTACATGGTAAAGCATAGTCAACAGAGATTACTGCAAAGATAACATTACCAATATCTTACAGTACTGCAGATGACTTAAGAGTTGTAAGCTCACGGGGTTCTCCCTTTTCCCCTGCTATGATCTATTAAGTTACTATTCATGAATAGACAGAAACAATAAATATCCAGGAAGCTATATAGAATATAAATGGGAACCTATAAATATGAGAGATTTAAAAGACATCAAGGAAGTTATCTGTGGTCTGCATTCAATGTACGTGAAGCAGATGTTAAACACATGGTCTACAAGAAGTAGGGTTATACCAAATAACTGCATACATCTGGCAGCAGCTGTATTAGATTATAGCCAACAATTACAACGGAGAAACTGGCTGAGAGAAGAGGGTAAGGTCCTTGAACAACAAGGCAAGATTACAAGTTTTAACATTTCTTAAGATCAAATTCTTGGTGAGGGCCAATTTGCTGAGGTAAAGAGTCAACCTACTTTTGATGATTATAACTTATTATTATGCCATACGGCAGCCTTAAATGCTTGGAAAAAAGATTACAGAACTAGGAAAAACAACTGATTCATATACTAATGTCATGCAAGGCTCAATGGAACCTTATACTGACCTTTTATAAAGATTGACTAAAGCAGTACACAGAGTGGTATCAGATCCAGAAGTTAGATGACTAATTAAATCTTTGGCTTTAGATGATGCTAGTTTAAAATGCAGAAAGATATTTATACCTTTAAAGATCGGATCAGCACCTGTAAAGAAGAGATCCAATATACAACTAATGTTGAGACTCTTAATTATAATGATGAGTCTTGGGTAGGACAAGCGATTTCTAAAGTTATAAAGAGAAATCAAAGTATCAAATGTTTTAATTGAGGTAAATGAGGCCATATACAAAAGAATTGTACATAGGAAACTCCTAAAATTAATGTTTCTGTGGTGATATACTGTATATTTAATAGAAATAGTCCGGAATATCAGAGGACAGAGCCATCTTTCTAGCTTTTTTTTTTTTTTTTTTTTTTTTGGTTGGTTGTTTTGTTTAGAGACAGAGTTTTCTATATAACAATCCTGGCTATCCTAAAACTTGCTTGGTAAACCAGGCTGGCCTCAAACTCAGAGAGATCCATCCAAAGTACTGGGACTAATGGCATGCACCACTGCCTGGCTGTTAGGCCTTGAGCTCACAGAGATCCAGATAGATTTCTGTCTCCCGAGTGATGGGATTAAAGACATGAGTCACCATTATTGGTATCACACGTGAGAACAGACACATATTACCAGTGCCACACTAGAGTTCATTTAGTTCAATGGAAAAGAGAGCAACCTTTCACACCAGGCAATTCTCCTTTTAAGAGAACAGGTGGGCACAGACTTACATAGCCATTCCTAGGGTTGTGCCCTCCACACTCGGTGTGTCCTGACAGTACCATGTTGGCTTTACCATGTGCCTGCTATGTGTCCAGAATTCTTATATCTCTCCCAGCACCATGTTGGGTTATCAGACTAGTACATTTATCACATAGCTGCTATGTGGTAGGAATCCTTATATCTCATCCTTATATTTATTATAAAAAGAAAGTCGGGTTTATGGGGGGGGGGGGAATATGGATTGAACAGGAACTGGGTCGACAGATCCCTTAAGGTTGCTTCAAAATGTCTTAAGGGTGAAGTTTGTCTTTTCAGAAGATGAGAGCTGTATCTTCTGGTGGTCAGTCTGCTGGTTTTCTGCAGCTCATTTCCTGCAGTCCAGGTGAGTTTAAGGCATAGGATGATGAATTTTGATTTTCTAGAGCTCGGAAAAACACTATGAGTTAGTGAGAGGACCTTGGGAGGGTTGTCTGCTATTACGGGGTCTGGAGTCAGATTAAGGGAAGGGGAAAAAGAGGAAGAGAAAGGAGGTTTGAAATGGGGACACTTATGACCTTAAGTTAGGCTTTGTCTACACTTTAAATATTAAGGTGGTTGTTTTGTTTCTTCATTTTAGGGGACTCCAGCTGCACAATAAAGTTTGTGGATCTCTTCTAGGTCTGAGGATGGGAAGAGGTTAAAATGTCTTGCTTTTTGTTTACCTGTTGCTGAGGTTAAAATGGCTTCTGGTTCCTTTTCTCTAGTCCTCAGGGAATGGTGGTCCACTGTTTCCTGGTGGTAAGATGGCTTCTGGGTTTTTCCATTCTCTAGAAGTGATGGGTTAGTCTGTGGGATTCTGGGTGTAGATAGCAGGAGAAGCAAGGGAGTGGCTGGTGAGTGTGGACTCGGGTGAATGTGTTGACTAAAAGAAATGAAAGCTCCGACTTTAGACCAGAAAATCCCTTCACAGTAGGAGTGTAGGGCAGGTTGGCATGACCAACAATGAGAGATAAGGGTATCTCTGAAAACACAATTAAGTGGTGGTGTCTGAGGCCAGAATTGTTTGCCTCCCACCCAACAATGGAAAGGCTAGAAAGAGAGGCAAGACCCCAAAGCTCCCATAGGACTGAGTATGTGGCATTGGTGTCCACAGGAAAGGAGACAGATGGCCCTGATACTGTTATGACTACCCAAGGTTCCCTTTTCATAATGACAGTGGTCGGGTTAGGGAAACGTGGGGCAGCAACAACCATCCATGGAAAGGCCAAGGAGATCAGTCAGGGAATGGTCCGTGTGTGGTGTTTCCCTCCTACGTGGGGCTTGGGGACAGTCACCAGACCAGTGTTTCCCATGGCACCTAGAACAAGGCCTGGGCAGCCTCCACAAGGCCAGAGAAGAGTGAGACCAGTGGCCGAGCTGGTCACACTTAAAGCATGCACCAGGAGGTCTAGGTCTCTTTACCACAGGAGGAGGCAAAGGAGCTGGTCGGATAGCTTTGGCCAGCAGGAGGTATTTTTCCTGTTGTGTTTTCTCATCTCTCCTGTGATGCCTCTTAAAAGCCAGTGCTAAGACTTCTGCCTGTGGAGTCAGTGGTACCCTCTCAGAGATAGAAGTTTAACTCTGATGTTGGGATAGCTTTGGGTAAAAAGGAAAAAAAGGGGGGGGGATGGCTTTGGGTAAGAAAAAAAAGGGGGGGTCATGAGGAGTTGCCTTCCCATAGTGCTCTCAGGATCTAAGTTAGTATACTGTAAGAGAGCGTTTGTGAGGTGTTCCAAAAACTGGGATGGATTCTCCTGTTTTTCCTGTACTATCTCCTGCATCTTTTTCAAAATTGACAGGCTTCAGAGCAGCTCTATGTAGACCTGCTAGTAAGCAGGTCACAAAATTGTCTCTGGCTAAGAACTCCCTTGGCATTTTGCAATTCCAGTGAGGATTGGAACAGCTTTGGCTCCCAGGAAGTGTGCTACATTTGTCTAATGAACCTCATCTGCATGAGTTCTGGCCTGTTCCCAAACTTGCCTTCACTCTTCCAGGAGATTATTTGTCAGGATAGTATATATATCATGAAAAGTAAGATCATGGGATTGAGTGAATTCCTTTATAAAGACGGTAGAGTTAGAACTGTAAGAGCTCAATTATTTTTTTGCCACCTGAAAAAGTTCTGACAGAAGAAACAGGGTATAAACTTTCACTGTCCCATCTATCCCAGCTACTTGCTACAGAGGGAGAAATGGATCAGGATCCTTAGGAGTACAAGAACAAATATCCAGTGGGGTAAATGTAGGCACTAGGTTTAGAGTTCCCAGAGAGGAAGAAGTTGGAAGAGTTACAGGTGAGTGTTGAGATTTGAAAGGTGGGGGCTCCAGAGAAGTATCTGATCGTGTGGCTAGAAACAGATGGGCAGGAGAACAGGAAGCCACAGAGAAGGTTTAGAGTTGAGATATGAAAAGAGATAGGGAAACTCTTTCCAAGAACAGGAAACTAGAAAAGAAGATTTAGAACTGAAATATGGAAAGATAGGGAAACTCTTTCCATCCACCCACACACTTGCAAAAGTTAGCTTCCATAAAATATCGGGGTCCAGCAAGCAGTTATGCGGCTATTTTGAGTCATTCTCTAAGGGGTACTTAGGACATTTCTTTGTTCAATGATGGATAAGGTTGGTGGTATCTAGGTACAGCATAAAGCCAAGCGCCCTGAGAGTCTCAAGAATCCTAGAGGTGAGAGATATTTTTTGCTAGCGTAGTCCCCATTATTGAGGCCCAGAGGATTCCACTGCTAAATCTGGGTCATCACCCAGCCAACGAGTGGTCTAGGGAAACAATGTCAGCTCTTAGGGTAGGCGTTAGGACAAAGCCCAAAACAACACTAGCCACCACTAGTGTAGATGGAAAAACCACACTAAGGACTCGTCAGCACCTAGGGTAGGTGTTAGGGCAAAGCCCTGGGGAAAGAGTCCAGGAGCAGGATTCAATGATCTGGCCTGGGCTTCAGTAACAGGGAAAGCCAGAAATGAGTGTCAGGTGAGAAGGAACAGCTGTGACCAGTGAAGATCGTGGCTGGGGGTGGTCAGCCACGGGACTAGAGTCCTACCAGGAAGCCAGATGATCAACTGTCTTTTCTGGAAACAATAGTTCACGTTTACACTGACTGGAAAGGGAAGACTTACCAATTGAGGCTAGTGGTGTTCAAACACGCTGCAACAGGGTAGATGGAAGGTGACCTGGTAGTGGTCCCAGCTCAGGTTCTCCTAGTGCCTATGTGCACCTAGGCCCAGGAGAGAGAGCTTGGTGGCACCAAAATGTTGGTTTTGCATGTGAGAACACACATACTCTATGGTTTGTGTCTGAGCTAGAGGAATATTAATATATTAAATGGAATATAATTCCATTGCTGTAAAAGATCATGAACCCATAGATTCACTGCTACATTAGCCACATATGGCCTCAGCCTTCCTCTGTCCTTCTGGCCCTCTGTATTCAAGCCACATCATGCATTGTTTAGTCACTCATTTGTCACATTATAGTCATGTTAATTAGGCTTTCCAGATATACAATATATGTCAGATGGATAGGTAATCTTCAAACACTTCATAGACCTAGAGAATGTGGCATTTAAATGTTTTGTTATTCAGAATTCGGCTAACTGAGACACAATTGCTCCTGACAATACCATTCATTTCCTGAGATGATGCTGAGCATCAAAGATACTCACTCCACATGGAGTTTGTCTTCCTTGGCAGATATGGCCTGTTAGGCAAAGACCTGACTGCCCTTGCCTCAACTGTGGACAGTCTGTCCAAGCTGGATGAGGTGAAGGATAAGGCTGAACCCTGCCAATCTCTCAAAATACCCTGCTTCTGAAATGTCTTTCAGATATTCTAGGTCTATAGTCAAAATATAGGATGCTCTGACATTGCATAAAAACGTTGGGCGACTGTCCAGGTAGCCAGCTGTTGCTGCCTTCTCTTGCTAAATTTCGGAAGTTGCTTGCTTGCACTTCCAGCTTACTCAGGAAACATATTTTCCTTCTCAGGTCTTTGATGAGGTTTAAGACTAGACAGTTACAGTTCTGACCATCTCATATCTTAGCTAAGAGCATTAGGTACTAGCTTCAGATTATTCAAGATATATTAACTTTGGAGTAATAGAGTCAAAAGTTTCTGACCCATCCCAGGTCCAGACCCACGGTCTCTTAGTCCCAAAGAACCACATAGAAGCTTATATTCATTACAAGCTGTTTGGCCTATGACTCAGGCATATTACTTGCTACCTCTCATTCTTAAACTAACCCACGATTCTTATCTTGTCTAAGCTCGTGACTTGGTACCTTTCTCAAAGCAGCATTCTTGTCCTGCTTCCTCTGAGTCTGCTGGCATCTCTGCCCTGCTCTTCTGCTTCCCAGAAGTCTCCCAGTCTGCTAGCCCTGCCTATATTTCTATCTGCCTTCTGGCCAATCAGTGTTTTATTAAGCCAATAGGAGGGCAAATATTTACAATGTACAAGTGCATAGTCCCACAGCAGAGTAATCTCTGTATTTGCCACTTACCAATATTCTGGACATTTAGTGTATGTTTCTGTTCTTGTTGGTTGTAGATTCGCCTTGTTACTGCCCTTTCTCCCTCCTAGATATTACCTTATAAAATTCCTATTATATATACTTTTTTATTTAGGTTTAGAACTTTCTTATTTAGACAAAAGGAAATATAGTGGAGAGCAGGCATTATCACCTTGACCTAGAGGTGTGGCCTCTCACCTATGGCCTTGGGGCTCCAGTATTCAGGGTGTGGCTGGAGGGCCAGTTTAAGTTTGGGGCACACTCAATGAATTCCATTTCTTAAAGTAAACACAAGGGCCTGGTGAGACAGCTAAGAGGTTTCTGGTCTTCCAAAGAGCCCAGGTTAGCTTCCCAACACTCAATGTCAGGTAGCTCACAAACCACCTCCTGAAAACTGGGCTAGTTAGTCAATGGCTGCAGCTTCCATCTGGGGCAAGAAAAATACTCCAAAGCAGAAGGAAGGGGCTCTGCATTGTTTGTGGTAGTACCCATGGGAACAGGTAGGCCTGGGTTAAAGGGGCCTTTCCTTTGTCCCCAGATATCCAGAGGTAGAGGCCCTATCTACTTCTGTAGCTCTAGGCAAAATATGCCAGGCACATGAATAAGACTGGAGCTGTGGGAAAGGAGACAGGACAGCTGTGAGTGAGCTCTGGTAGAGGGGAGAGAGACAGACAGACAGACAAGATAGACAGACACACACCAGCCCATTAGTACCGCTGGGAGCTCTGCAGGAAGAGTTTGTTTTCACAGACTGTCAGTCTCATAGAGCCAGACCAAACCATCCCAGATAGAGCTCCAGGCCCATGTCCATATACACAGCAGGTCCACAAATAGCATTAGTAAAATGACTGCTCTCTGTGACTCCACTGTCCCCAGCATGCCTGCTATCTGAAGTGGCTGAGGGTGTGCTCCTTGCTCTCCCAGGAGCTGTTTGATGTTAAAACCTACTGCCTTCCTGAAGGAACCCCTGTACCCAGGCACAGAGGTAAGTGGCTGCTTCCTTGAGCTTACCTGACAGAAGTTTAATCACCTTTTATTGATCATCCACCCATTACTACCCAATGGTCATCACCCAGCTCAACAGAGATTCCTGGAACTTGAAAACACAATCGCTTTGCAACAGGAAATGGCACCCTCATCTGAGCCAAGCCTAGAACCATGAGTGAACAGAGTCCACTGTTAACCCGCCAGCAATGGGCTGCCTCTCCGCCCCCCCACCACCCCAGTACTGTTCCTGCCAGAGTCTGCTCTCCTGGGACAAGGAACAGGAAACATATATGCTTGTGAGCTGAACAATCACTTGAAGAAACACACACACACACACACAAATGGCTCAAATGTCACTGTGAACAGCAGCAGCTAACCATTGCCAGCACCGCAATTATCATAACCTCAATCAAAACGGCAGTGGCAATGGGAGGGGAAGGGTATGAGTGGGCAGTTAGACACTTAAGCCTGGGTAAAACCTCTACTACTGATAAACCAGGAGGAAGGTATACAAGGGGAACAAAGATGTGACCAAGGGATCCCAGCGAGCCCCTTTTGAGAATGCATACAGCAATGCCAGAGTGCTCCATACCTTTAGAACGCCTACCTTCAACTACAGGCCCAGAATAGAGTCCAAATCCAAGCTGTATCAGTTCAGCTGAAGAAAACCACACAGAAGCCCAAGCTCTAGACCATAGAGCTCGGCTATTTCCCAACCCCACATGTGTAGTGGATTTATGATGTCACACTGTAAATAATTGTCCTGCCTACGAGTTTAATAAAAAGTGCTGATTGGCCAAAGGCAGACAGGAAGTGTGGACAGGCTACCAGACTAAGAAAACTCTGGGAACAGGAAGAACAGAGCAGAAATGCCACAGAGACTCCAGAGTTGCCAGACAAGCCAGAAGATGCAGAGGACAAGTATGCTGCTCTGAGAAAAGGTATCGAGCCTATGGCTGAACAGGATAAGAGTCATGGGTTAGTTTAAGGGTAAAGAGTTAGCAAGTTATATGCCTGGGCCTTAGGCCGATCAGCCTAAAATTAATGTAAGCATCTATGTGTCTCTGCAGGTCTGTGGGTCTAAACCTTGAGGCTAGGCCCAAAAGTACAGGACAGAAACCTCGTACTACAAATGGCAGCCCAATGTGGGTGATATACATGATATACACCCACATAAGGCTGGAGAAAGCTTAAAAACAGTCTAGAGCACAAAATTGAAGCCAAAAACAATTTCCAAGTTGTCTGTGTCACATGAGCCATGGGACAGAGATGCCCTGGTGAGGCATGTGGGTTTGGGCTACAATGGCAGGCTTTTGGAGTGCAGCTTAAGGTGTAAAATGGCTGGTTCCTTAAGTCTCACAGGACCCTCAATATAAGCAAAAAGTTGTAAATGCTGTATTTAAAGTTTCTGTTCATAAGGACAAAAACAGAAGAGAATCAAAGATGGCTTCCTAGTAGTGGTGTTTTCTTGGATCAGCTCTGTTTGCTGGAGGCAAACTGAGGCTTGGCTTTTTAAAAAGAAGCTTCCTGATTCAGCCTTAGAGGCAAAACACTTTTGAGTCTTTCAAGAGGCCCTGCTGCCAAATACTTAAATGGAGTTAATGAGCAGTAGATGGCAAAGCTTTACTTGATTATATGGACCCTAAAATTCCCAGAGTACCTGGGCTAAAAATCTAAATTCTATGAAGCTAGACTAGGAGCTGGGTGGAGCCATCCACCCATCCTACCAACCTGGAATCCTGGCAGATTAAAGGTGTGTTCAGAAACAGAAAGAAATAGAAGAATCTGGGTGGAATCAATCACCATAGCCAAACAAAGGTGTGGTCAGAGACAGAAAAAGTTAGGAAATAAATATACAGTTTTTTTTACAGTCTAAATAGAGTGTTGAAAATATATATACATAGGCTTAGAGAGAGAAAAGACAAAAAAGGTAGAGAAAGTCCTTAAAAAAGAAATAGTTAAAAAAAAAAGCTACGTAAAGATGGAAAATACAAAGAATGTCTGGATACTGTATGTTATTGTCTTATCTTTAAGCTTCTTGACTGAAAATGACTTAGTAAAAGCTGCTAAAAGACAGTTGATTATAAATGCTGTTGGATTAATTCAACCTATATATTTTGTAAATGAGTTGACTTTAAAACTGAAATCCAAAGATATGCAACTTTGGAGAAGAGGTTTTCTTTTTATTTCCACAGAAAATGAGAAGCATAAAGTTTGATAGAGGAAGACCCCCCTGAAAAATCTCCAATGGAAATGGATGGCTCAGATGACTCAGCACTTCAGAGCACCTCTGTTGAAGTTTCCAGAGCTCTGTATCCAGAACAATTTCAAGGAGATTGGCTGAGATGACTCAGCCTTACAGACTACTCCACTAAAGACTTGTACATAATCCTAATTTTTTTCTTGGATTCCCATGGGATTGCCAGCGCCCCCACTCAGCAGGAAGTAGCCTAGAGAATGACACCCACATTTCCAAAACATGGATTCCGGATGTTTGTGTTTATTTATAGTGTTGGTAAGTTGTTATAGGTAATAGTGAAAAAATTATACAAAGGATATTAGATTTGGGGTTCTTGTTTTAAAAAGAGAAGGGGATAGTATGTAGTGGATTTATGATGTCACATTGTAAATAGTTGTCCCACCTAGGAGTTTAATAAAAAGCGCTGACTGGTGTAGTATGAGTTTCCTGGCCCGGACTTTCAGGCCTAGCCTCAAGGTTTAGGCCCGCAGACCCACAGACCCGCAGAGACACACAGATGCTTACAATAGTTTTAGGCTGATTGGCCTAAGGCCCAGGCATATAACTTGCTAACTCTTTACCCTTAATCTAACCCATGACTCTTCTCCTGTTCAGCCATGCGGCTCGGTACCTTTTCTCAAAGCAGCATAGTTGTCCTCTGCATCTTCTGGCTTCTCTCTGGCATTCTGCTCTGTTCCTCCTGTTCCTAGAGTTTTCTTAGTCTGGTAGCCCCACCCACACTTCCTGTCTGCCTTTGGTCAATCGGCGCTTTTTATTAAACTCATAGGTAGGGACCATTATTTACAATGGAACAACATCATCTCCCTACAGATTGGCCAAAGGCAGACAGGAAGTGTGGGCAGGGCTACCAGACTAAGAAAACTCTGGGAACAGAAAGAACAGAGCAGAAATGCCAAAGAGACTCCAGAGTTGCCAGACAAGTCAGAAGATGCAGAGAACAACTATACTGCTCTGAAAAAAGGTACCAAGCCCATGGCTGAACAGAATATGAATCATGGGTTAGTTTTAAAGAGTTAGCAAGTTATCTGCCTGGGCCTTAGGCTGATCATCCTAAAATAAATGTAAGCATCTGTGTATCCGAGGGTCTAAACCTTCAGGCTACGCCCAAGTCTGGGCCAGAAACCTCTTACTATACACATGTGCATCAAAGCACAGGGCCACCCTCTCAGACCATCCCGCTTCGTGGCAGTGGCTGCTCAGGACTCCCATAAGCCCAAATAATGAAACACGCAAGAAAGCTCCACACATACAAGGGACTGTTCTCCTGCCCATGGCATAAGTTCTTTCTCTCTATATCAGAAAACAAGGCGGCAGCATCATTTCCAGCTGGAGGACACAGACCTGGGACACTGTGGATCTTGTCTTGACGTGAGGACAGATACCCTACTCTCTGAAGCTTGCATGTGAACAACAGCCAGGATCTTTCCTCAGGCCACAGCTTTCAGAACAAGGCTGACTTGGGGCCTCCCTTCTCGTGGGGAAAGGTGCTTCCATACTTCTGCTGGACGTGTACTACCCACTTTTACAAAATATCTCAATGCTTTCCTACATCTGCTTTAAATATCTTCTTCGCCCAGTTGTCTCACTTTTGGGTTCAACTCTGCATCATATTCTAGAGGGATTAAAGGTGTGAGCTACTACTGTTTGGTTGTTAGGCCCTGAACTCCCAGAAATTCAGAAAGATCAGTCTCCTGAGTGATGAGATTAAAGGCATGGGCCACCACCCTATGACCCTCAATGCTTGACTGTGATTCTGGTCTCTGATAGTCCAGCATGATTTTATTAAATATGAAATATATCACCACAGCATCCATCAATGGTGGACTGTAATTTGTAAGCAAATTTAACCCTTTCTTTTCCAAATTTCATTTGGTCAAGGTTTTTATTTATCATGATTTTCATTTACCACAGGAACATAAAGCATAGAACACCAACAATACCAGAAACCAGAAATGCCTTCAGAGTGTGCTTCAGACACCAGGAAAGACCCTGTGAGGTAAAAGCTTATTGCAAAGGAATCAGTGAGAAATAAGAGGATGCAGAACACAGCTGCTTTCCAGCTAGGGCTGGTGACTTGGCCACAACACTGGAGACGGGCCCTAGTTTTCCACACATGGCACTGGACATAGGTAACCAACTGTAAAATGAAACCATGGATAGGTTCAGGTCACCCAGACCAAAACCATTCCACTAAAAAAACAGAATCAATCTGTAAAGGTTTGTTTCATCAAGTTGATTAACTTTTAACAGAAAAATTTATTTTAATACTTTCTTCTTCCAAATAAGAGTCATAGTTTCAAACAACCTATTCATATTATGTTAACTTTTCAATATTGCTGAAGAAGTCTGGGCCTGAAAACTCTGCCTAGACATTCACTGTAAGAACACACTCACACCAGGTATCTCACATGTACGCGTGTGAACACACATCTATGTGCACATACTCCCATATCCACATACAGGTGCATCCCATATAACATACACACATACCTGCACATGCTGTATGCACACATGTACACATGCACAGGCCCCTCACCTCTTCGTTGAACATCTATTTCTGAGAAACATTTTTTGATACCAACCACTCTGTGCTCTCTGTTCAGGATCTGAATGAATGATCCACATGAGTCACATTATGCACTGAATCACTTGAAAGTGTCTGTACAAAGTCCCACCATAAACCAGCAGAACATCTTGTCTTAGCTGCTGGAGAGCTGAGAGCCAATGTAAGGTGAGTGGACTTCCCAGCACAGCTGGTCAAGGCTCGGTACCCACACACTGGAGGACTCAAAGTGTAGTCCATATAAGTGCAACATGCTTCGCCAGAAGACCCCAAATCACCACCCAATGTCCTGTCCCTCAGACACTAATAAGATCTGCTCTGCCATGGCACACACAAGGCAGGGGTGCTTCTTAGCTGGGCTTCAAGCCACATGGCCTAGACAGCTTCTGCCTGACATACAGGTGCTGTACTTCTCATCCAGACAGTGTGTCCTGAGACCGTCCGCAGGACAGGCCATGTACTGGCTCATCACATCAGAAGTTGTGCAGAAACACAACTTCCTGGCTCTACACCAGCTCTTCCAACTCTTCATGAAAAATAATCCAATTCCCAGGCAACACGAAAGTCATGCGCAGCTGCATGGAAGCCAGGAGCTGGGGACACGGTCAGCAGAAGGAGTTGTGACAACCACACATAGTTAACAGAAAGCCAGCTCATTACTTTATTACATTTTAGTGCTTCCTTAAAATAAATATGGTAACATCAAGTGCACAGTGAGAAATGAAGACACACAGGGGACGGCTGGTGGCAGGTGGTCACAGACTTTAATATTCACAGCACAGTGCCACCCGACTGGATACATGGTTGCAGGGGAAGAGAAAGATGACACCCTCACTCCTAGTCCCCATCCCTGCCCTTCCCTCAGTCTCACCTGGCTCAGCCAGAGGTAACACTCATCTAAGATCCTCTAGTCTCTTCAATTCTCTCCTCAAGTTCAGATTCAAGTAACACTCTCAAAAAGAAATGTGCAAAACTAAAAGTGGCTCCAGGGTCTTCTCACAACTGATCCAGCGCTAGGCGCCTCTGCTCCTCAAGAATGTCTGCTCTGGTGGAGTCAGCCACCACGGGGACCAGGGGAAAGGACTCAAAGTAGCTACACCATTTTGAAATAGCTCCAAATAACCACCACATTTTAAAAGAGGCAACAAATTATTACCAACCTCACCTGAGACTGCACACCCCACTGAGCAAGAACTATGGTCGGCAAGCCAGGACATCACAACACCATGAAGGAACCGGCGGCAAAGGTGGAAAGTACGCTACTATACCAAAATCTGCCTTTATTTAAGTGAACAAATCAGCACTTCCCCAGACCTAACCAGTGATGGCTGAAGCCGGCTCAGGCTGCCTGCTTCCAATGAGCCAGCATCAGTTAGCAGTACCCCACAACCCTCCTGACTGTGTGGCAGAAATAATCACTCCAAATATGTAAACGTTATTTTTGCAGAAGACAAACTTTGCTGATTTCAGTGCTTTTAGTAAACTTTTTCTGAGCAGCAAGGAACAGGATTTTTTTTTTTTTTTTCAGAAATCTTAGAACTGGATATAAAGGTTGGCAGTAGACACAGTCAATAAATATCATTTCTAAAATGAAAAAGATTTCCCATACGAACTCCTTTTATGAAGACATTCAAACATCCTGACCCGGAAGCGAGCCTCGGCCCTATAATCACGCACGATTACAGCTGGCCAATGTGGGGCATCAGGCAATGTGCAAAGGGGTGGGTGAGGGGAGGCCAGAGAGCAGATCACATTTAACTTATCCTGAAGAACTTCAAGTGAGGGGTCGACAGCCCAGGACTCACTCCATGATGTCCCTTATTCTGGGGATCTCAGTGGTCAGCAGGGCCACAGCAGCCATGCCCATGAAAGCACAGCACTCACCCCTGTATACTCCGTGCCCAGCATCCATGTGTGCAAGGGTGAGAGGATCTTCTCTGTTCTGTAGGAACCTCTGTAAAAAAACTGTTCGTGGCTCCTCACACTTCGTACCAAATGAATGAAAATAAATAGGGATCCCGCCAGTACATTCTCTCAGTCCTGGCTGCCATGGTCACTTACGAGTCTGGGTCTTCTTTGGCACTGTGGGCCGCTTGGGCTGCCACAAGTGGTTATGGATTGTGAGTGCATCCACACTGACAGACATGGTCTTGGCTGGGATCAGGTTAAACTGCTTTCGGTCTGAGCTGTATTTATACAGTTTGTCAATCATCTTCTTGGTGATGCTCTTTGGCCCCGTGCCAGTGAGTTTGTAGATTTCCTCAGTGTCAGGCTGGTAGCAGTAAAGTGCCCTGAACTGACACCCCGCATCTCGGAACAGAATGATGTAGTGGTTGGCATCACATTTCTCCAGCTCCTGGGGTGTGGGAAGAGATGGGGAACAATGAATGGCACTCTTACATCCGTCACCATAGCTTCCCAATGGGTAGGTATTAGTCCAATAGCACTCACTTCTAATAAAAGCTAAAATAGGTTCCACAGCCTCCCTACTTTAAAAAGTTATGGTTGGCGACTTGATAGAGCATCAGATGCCAACATGATTTTACTAGTCTAAGTAAAAAAAGGAAAAAAGCTGCTCAGACAAACTAAAGAATCACAATAGAATCTGCTTCACAGCAGTAAACTCAAGAAACACAGATCAAAACTAAGTGAGCATCACTTCCTGCCCCCAGAGTGGCTAAAACAGAAGAATGTGAAAGCAGGTGTACAATGGTATAGTCACCACACAAGGATTCCAGCCATTCTATACAGTTTACATGTGGACACGCGCATGTGAGCACACACACACACACGCACGCACAAAACAGAGTATACCTTTCAACCTTTCAGGAATCTATTCTTCCCTTCAACCAGGGAATCTGCAAATCAAACTCAATCACTGGGTTTGCACCAATGCTTTTACCCACTGAGCTATTTCACCAGCACCCAAAAGCCATATATACTCTACATCTATATGCCAAGTCCAAACTAGAGGAATCCAAGGAGGCAGGATGCAAATCCGTAGTTGCAATGTTCTACTAAGTATACCAAATAAAAACCCACTGAGTTATGGCTTTCAAAGGGAGGATTTTGTGGTCTGGAACCTGGATCCCCCCCTTGCCCGGAGAGAGAGTTTCTCTGTGTATCTCTGACTGTCCTGGAAACTGCTCTGTAGACCAGGCTGGCCTTGAACCAGAGATCCACCTGCCTCCACCTGCCTCCCAAGTGTTGGGATTAAAGGTGTGCGCCATCACAGGTTCCTAATACAACAAAGGAAGCTGAAGCCAATAGGACAAGACAGGCTGCTGATACGGCTGCAGGTTGTTGAGCAGTGTGTGAAAACAGACTTTCACACCGTGGACACGGGGCCATTCTTCCAGTTAACTTTCTATGCTAGCAGTTCCAAAGGGTAGACGGGCTCCTAAACCCTCCAAGCACCTCTTACTCAGAGAGCTGCAATCTCAGCCTGCTGTTTTCAGTTGTATTGCATGCCCTGAGGGGAGGCAGGCTATGGAACCACCTGCTCATGGAGGTACATCCCACCTGCATCTGCATCTTCTTGGCACAGGAGGTAAATAAAACTGAGCCTAGGGTTTTTTTTTTTTTTTTTTGCATGTCTGAAGGGAAGGTGTTCTCAGGGCTGTGATGTCAGTGCAGATAGCCTCTCTATATGAAAATCTTCATGGAGAAAGAGGTCTGACCACAGGCCACTCTGTCCCCAGTCACATCCAAAATTGGACCAGAGGGAGGAGACATGTACATTTAGTCTAAACAGCTTATATTCTCCTTTTAAAAAAAGAAAAAAAAAAAAAAAAAAAAAGAGGAGGGAGGGGAGGAGGAAGAGGGGAGGGAGGGAGGGCCCTCAGAACTAAGAGGCCATGGTGAATGAGAGAGACTGGGGGAACTCCCAGGAAAGAACTCAAACTCCCCTTTTCTCACACACCAGAACTCCAGCACACCAAGGGGCAGAGGCCACAGCTCCCATTCATTCCTCTTCACTACAGCACTATAGCCTGCTAGAGCCAGAGATAACTGAGAATTTCACCTTTCAACTCAATGTACCTATGGCAGCAATTCATTCCATAAGCTTTCTTTTTACTCCTTATTTTCTGTTCTTTATATTCGCTCTCCCATCTAAGTCTGGTGATGACTTTCTTATTGCCCGCTGTTCACTCGGGCTCAGTACCACTGTTCTGTTTCTCCACCTGGTTCACTGTGAAGCCTTCTTTACTTTTCAGCCACATCACATGACTTTTCTCTTACAATTTTTATCCTTTCTCTCATTCCTATATCCTCTTTTTTTCCCCCCATTTTTATTTATTTGTCCTGGGGACACACATGTTGAGGCCTGAGGATAACTTGCAAGGGTTAATTCTCTCCCCCCTCTATGTGAGTCCTAGGGATCAGATTCAAGTTTTGAGATTTAGTGCAAGCACCTTACCCCTGGCCGAGTCTTTTTAATTCAGAAGAATCACCTTCCAAAGCTCTAACAATCTCTAAAATCTGTGGAGCCTAACAGTACTCCAATTTTACCCCCCACTGTTGATGGTTTTCTTTCCAATGTCTACTTAATATTTAATCTCACCTTATCCAGCCTACCTGTCTGTCATTGCTAATCTTAACTATGATCTGTGTACATCCTTGGCTGTGATAATAACCAGTTGTGGGTAGCTTCTCTAGCAATTAACACCATATTCAGGGGATAATACAAAGTTTACACCACATACTGAGCTCCTGCATGGAGGATTTATTTTCCGAACTGCATGCAACACTACCAAACCCCAGCTGCATACACTTCAACTGAAAGAATATAGCTTCCTTTAAAGACAACAATAGAACAACACCAAATATCCAATACAGTAACAAGAAACATGTGCACAGATGTATACAGAGGAAAAACACCCATACAAATAAAAATAAACATTTTTGTTGCTGTTGCTGTTCTTCGAGACAGGGTTTCCCTGGCTGTCCTGGAACTTGTTTTGTAGACCAGGCTAACCTCAAACTCACCAAGATCCACCTGCCTCTGCCTCCCAAGTGCTGAGATTAAAGATGTATGCCATCACCTCCCAACTAAAAATAAACATTTTAAAAGATATATTTTATATTATACGTTATATGTATATATGTGTGTGTGTAAATTACATGTGTATATATATAAATATACATATAAAAGCAAGACAGCATAGCCTTACCAAAAACTAACCAAGTCCTACAGCAATGGCATCTAATATGAAATCCCAGAGAACTCAAAATAATAATTAAAAGTCTTTTCAAAGACACAAATAAGACCAAATAAATAAAATAAAGCCATGAATGATACGCCAGAGAAATTCAACAAAGGGAAACACTGCTGGCAAGCTTATCTGAAGTGCTAGGAATAAAAGGCACCAAGGGGGCTGCAGAGATGGCGCAGAGGTTAGGAGCACCAGCAGCTCTCCCAAAGATCCTGAATTCAATTCCCAGCAACCACATGGTGGCTCACAGCCATCTATAATGAGATCTGGTGCCCCCTTCTGGTGTGCAGGAATATATGTGGACAGAGCACTATATTATATTTTAAAACAAAAAAAAAAACAAAAAAAAAGTACAAGGACAGAATATGCGACCCCAGAAGAAACTTAAGCAATCCAAAAAGGACAAAACATAATAAGGACCAGTGGGATCCCAAGGCACACACACTCTGAACAAGACAAAAGCTCTGGGTGCACGTGTAGAAAATCTCATTCCAAAGATCAAAGTTAGGGAAAGAGACTCAAATCCACACACAGGAGGTATTCAGGACAACATATAGACAGACCATCAAATAATGTCCTTTGTCATGTTCTAATTAAATATAAATACACAAAGAAGGGGCTGGAAACAGCAAGGGAGAAAGAAACCTGAGCCCTAGCCCTTTAAGGGACAGAGCACTGTGGAATGTGCTGTTGAACAGCTCGGGTACCTTGTGTAAACTGTATTATTCAGAGTATGATGTTAACTGCTTAGATAACATCACTGTACAAACGGCAGCACACTGCTCAGTTAAGAGAAAGGAGGTGCCTAAATACAAGGTCCACAAAAGGGCAAAAATCAGCATACAACTTTAATAATGTTAAATACTAACTGTCCCAATTTCACAATCCAAAGACAGACTAATAACAGACCTTGCCACAAAAGACATGTTCCCTAATACACACATGCAAAATTTTCCAACAAATCACTTGTAAACTAAATTCAAGAATACATCAAAAAGATCATTCACCATGATCAAGCTGGTTTTATTCCAGAGATGCAGAAATTATTCAATATACATAAGTCAATAAATGTTTTAAATTATATAAGTGGTCTCAAGGACAAAAACCACATGGTCACATTGATAGGCCTGGAAAGGGCTTGACAAAATCCAAAATTGAGCATTCCTGCATGTTAAAAATGCTGAAAAAATGTCTGGGGACAGTTCGGCGGTAGAGAGCACTTGTTGCTCCACCAGGGAACCTGGGTTTAGTTTCCAGCACCCACAGAGTGGCTCATAAACATCTTTTATTCTAGTTTCAGGGGATCCAATGACATTAACCAAGGATATGAAAGACCTCTAAGTCTGGCCTGGTGGCACATGCCTTTAATTTCAGCACTCAGGAGGCAGAGCCAGGCAGATCTCTGTGAGTTCAAGGCCAGCCTGGTCTACAGAGCGAGTTCCAAGATTGCCAGGGCTACACAGAGAAACCATGTCTCTAAAATAAAATAATAAAAACAAAAAGACCTCTATGATGAAAACTTTAAGACACCAAAGAAAGAAACTAAGAAAAACACTAGAGGACGAAAGGCCTCTTGTGCTCAAGGACTGGTAGGATTAATACTGTGATAGCAGTCATCCTACCAAAAGCAATCTACACATTCAGTGCAAGTCCAATCAAAATCCCTGTGACAATCTTCACGGAAATAGAAGAAATAATCTTAATATTCAAATGAAAGTACCAAAGACCCGAGATATAAAAGCAATCCTGAGCAAAAAGAAGGTACCCCATAACCTAACTTCAAAACACGCTCCAAAGCCATATTCTTGGCATTGGTTCAACACCAAGATAGACATGAAGACCATCAGAGGAGAGAAGACCCAGACATAAGGCTACACAGCCACAGCCATGTGCTGGTCTAATAGAAAAATAAAACATCTTTGTTTAAGGTATATGAGTTTTTTGCTTATATGTATGTGTACCATGTATGTGTCTATTACCCAAGGAGGCCAAAAGAGAGTATTGGGTCATCTAGAATCAGAGTTAAAGATGGTTGTAAGCCATCATGCAGGGAACTGAACTTAGGTTTTCTATAAGGGCAGAAAGTGCTCTTAACTTCTGGCCCATCTCTGTAGCCTTTTATAAAAGGGGAAAGGGGTAAGGATGTACAGCAGTCTTATTGAAACCAGCTAATTTGTAAGCTAGTTAGAAAATTCAAAGGAGTTTTAAAGGAGCAGAGGTACCATGCATGTTGCTCCCAATTATTAAACAAAAAAATCTCAGAGTCAGCATGGAATACTTCCTCACAAGTTACTGGTCAAGGATCCCAAAGTCCTCCTGAAAATACAGACTCCCACAGTGTACTGTAAGGAGATGATATGACCTGCAGAGAAATAACTGAAACTGGCCTGAAAACTTCTCCCTCCTGGACAGCTTTCTTTGTGCCAGGAAATGCTACTGGTCACTGGGGAGAAGATGATGAATGCTTTAATACCAACCTACAGGGCAAGATGTTCCCACTGATCAGAGTGGCATGAGTGCTGTGGGAGCAATCATACACTTCCTGATCAAGATCAAGCAGTCAACACTCCAGCATAAACAGGAAGGGCTCACAGGACTTCGCTCCTATGACTGCAGGGGGATACTCATCTTTATCAGTGTGGCCACTGGTGGTCATGCTCTGGTGACACCTCCATAGCTGTGCACATATGGAAGTACTAATTAAACGGAGTGGGTTATTCAGAGGAAGAGAAGGAAGAGATGAAATTGGGACAGAATGTAGAGAGGCTGGAAGGGGAAGAAGTGGGTATAACCAAAATACACTGTCACGTGTATGAAATTCTGACATTTAAAAATTATATATAAGAATAAATAAAAGACAAAGAGAGGAGGAGGGACAGAGAGGAAGAGAGGTAGGGATGGGGTGGCAGGAGGGAACAAGCTCTTTTGGAGGTAAAGAAGGTACCAATTTTACTACTAAAAACAAGCACATAAAAAAGAGGGCTGGGGGCTGGAGAGATGGCTCAGCAGTTAGGAGCACTGGCTGTTCTTCAGAGTCCTGAGATCAATTCCCAGCAACCACATGGTGGCTCAGAACCATCTGTACTTCAATCTGGTGCCCTCTTCTGGCCTGTAGGCTGACATACAGGCAGAACATGGTATACATAATAAATAAGTTTTAAAAGAAAGAAGGCTTGGTTCTAATTACTAAAACATAAAATTTTCTGATAAAAGACAGAATACTGCTGTCTGTTGTTCTTGTACCCTAAGGCCACCAGTACATTCGTAACCCCTGAAATGTGGGGGTGTTTTCTTCCATGGCTTTCTTTTAGCAGAATTCCATTCCTGCCAAGTTAAGAAACTGTGCTACATCTCATCTCACCCCTAAACTTGAGGTGTCTGTGTCCAGAGACCTCTGTGGATGCATTTCACTCCAGGTCAGTAGGCTGGTGAGATTCTAACCTCTCCCCTCCACTAGCTGTGCTGTGCCCTGCGCCAGCACAGGGCCTCCTCTGTTCCAGACAGGACCCAGACACTCCTGACCCCGATAGTCTCATAGCTCCCTATGACATCCTTCCCAGGCTCTGCTCTCTAAAGGCAGTCAGGAGGACAATCTTCCCCTAAAGCTCCCTCCAGAGGGAGGCCCCGTTCCTTACTCAGCTGCTTCCTCTGACCCTCTGAGAGGTAAATCAGTTATTGTCTTCCTTTGCTCATATCCATACCATCATTTTACTCGGGGTAAAGCCAGCCTTGGTCCTGCCTTGATCAAGAGGCCCGGTGCCCTGTGACCTCTGACCAGACCCAGAGCCTGTCTCTCACCTGCCCTTGAACCGCACACCCTGCCTTTCTTACAACTACTTGAGTGTCAGCTGTTCTGACACCTATGGGGCTAACCTCTGGGCACTGTGCCTAGCCTGAAGCTGCTGCTGTGTACTTTTTCAGTTCCTTTGTTCCCAATCTGAAGCCTGTATGTACTACGACCTAAGTCTGATGGGAATCAGACATTCACACTCACCTTTCAAATCTGTGACTGTCTTCTGCATGACTCACAGAGCCATCATCAGTGATTCTTCCCTGGATAGTGGTCTGCTTGATGTACCTGTCTTCCCCAGGCCACTATACACTGTTCACCAATATCCACATTTTTTAAGCATTCACTGTGCAGATGCAGGCCCTCCCTCCTCACCACCCAGACTGGAAGCTCCCTACTCTAAAGAGCATGTCTAGCCCTAGCTTTGATCTTCACTGCCTTCTGGATCCTTGTATATGGTAAGGCTATGTACATCTTTTTTTGTTATTTTGTTGAGACAAAGTCTCATACTAAAGTTCAGGCTCACAGTAATCCTCCTGCCTCAGCCTCCTAAGTGCTAAGCTGTAGAAGCAGGCACAGATAGCTCTCAGGAAAAATTACAGTCAACACAGTAGAGATCTGACATATTTCACGGAATCCAAGTTTAAGTACTTGGTGGCTCAAGTGCCCAAAGTGCCTACTCTTCTCTATAACTCCTGCCTCCAACCGCAGACATCCGCGAGCAGGACAGCAGGTCACCTGCCTCCTTTCTGTCTCAAGGACAATGTCCTCAGTAACCAAACTATTTACACTTGTTCTTCATTTAAAAACATCTACTCTACTCTTGGGGAGGAGTACGGTTGTCTACTATGCAAGCATAAGGCTCTGGGCTCCACTGCTAGGACCAAACAACAATAAACTCACCACAGACAACATATCCATATATTCCCCCACAGCAATGTGGGCCACTGGACCAGGGTCCTGGCTCTCTCATGACACACACACCATGGATGCCATAAACAGAAGTATTTTCTTCCTTGGCTGGAAAGCCTTATGTTTATCTTTGTCCCACATGAATCCATTAATCGACTTTTTAACGAATCCAAGTTCCACCTTTAAAAACTCCATTCTTCTGGAGGACCCCAGCTCTATCCCTTTAGGAAATCTGTGTTTTGGCCTCAGGACACACCCTCTATACCCTGGTAATCAGGAGAAAAAGACTCCATGGCTATTCATTAACACAGTAGTTTTAAATAACAGAAAGAGAACATAGCTCTGAATGAACACCAAGAGCTAATAGATCTGTAATCTGCAGCACCTTTTATTCCATGTATATCTATCATAAAATTTGACACTTGCCTCCAATATTGAATTCTTGTGAGGTTCATTCACTTTCCCAGCCAGACAGCAGTGGGAGATGGCATTGTGAATAATTGGTTTGTTTGATTTGCTACTGGGTTCCTTAAAGAGTTTAGGACCTAAGAAAACCAGATCAAGATTTGCAAAATTAGTTACATGGACCAAACACACACAAAAGAGCAACATTTTTCTCAAAATTAAAATACAGAAAGCTATGATAGAGCTATGCATTTTTGAGAACAGACCATAAGGACCTCTTCAAATGTACTCAAAAGAATTTGCAGTTATAATTTCTTTTAAAAGGACAAGTTCATGTAATTGTTGCTGCTTTCTGACTTGAATCTCTTTACTATATAAATTACAAACTTAGAAACCTGAAAGCCTAAGGTTCCAAGGGCACAGGATGTGTGACCCTGCTTTAGCTCTGCTCTCAAAGTAGCAGGGAGTTGGCATTAATGTGAAGATAGGTCAAGGCCTCTACTGTGTCTCTGCTGTTGACAACCTGCAGTTAGATACAGCTCTGACACTGGATAAATACTTAATTTAAAAAAAATAAATAAATTAATTAAAAAAAAAAAACAATAAAAAAACCTTTTGGCCAAAATAAAAGATATATGTTAGAGAGTGGCATACATGGGTGCCCCTAAGCACGATATACCCTAAAAAGGGTGTGTGGCTGTGGCTGTTACCTGTGTACTCAGCCACAGAGGCCAAGGAGGAAGCTGCCGATGCAGTCTCCCAGTCTCGGTCTGTGCTCCTACTGGGGTTGCGGCTCAGGATGGGTAAGGCTTCCAGTGATTCAACTCTGCAGGCAGAGAAGACAAGATGCTCTAATGAACTTCTCTCTCACCAGGGCCACCTGTACCGTCAGGGCAACAGGCATGCCCACTGGTGCAACAGGGCCTTCCTGTGAGGGGGGACTTGGTAAACTTTTTAGCCACTGCCAGAGGGTGCTACCATAAGTGCAGGGAGCGAGTGATGCAGGCTCAGGAACAGAGGACAAATTACATATGACTAACAGCTGTCAAACAAGTGAGGAGACCCAGGGAAGGAGGGTCACAGTAGGGCTGGTCTGAAAACCCATGCCTCAGATACTCTGATTCCTGGCGGGTCTGAACTGCACATGCAGGCATGCTGTATCATGAACATTAAATACCAAGGCTGAAGACTAAGAAAACCGCTGAAAAGGTAGGCTCATGTTCTCTAGGCTGACTGACAGGGCTGAGATTAGAATTTAGCTGGGTAACCAACTTCCAGAACAAAACTAAAGCACCATCAAGGCTCCCCAGGAGTCCTCCACAAAGTCTGGGATACAAAAAGCCACCAGATATTGAGGAGTGTCAGGAAAATGCCTCTCCACAGATAGCATTCACATGATATCATCCACATGAAACCAGCTACAAAAGAACTCAGAAACATGTAGCATTCTTAAACCTGCAGACAAAAATCACTGATACCATAAAATTACATTATAAGACAAAGTTTAAACAGCTGGTGGAAAATGGAAAACAGTACTTTAAATGATCCAAATAACCCCAAAGCATTGGCTGCTTGATCTACAGCCTGAGAAAGATATTTACACTTCAGGTTGTCCCAGCTGAAAGCATATGACTCCATCTATTGGGGGTGGGGGAGGGAGACAAACTGCAAAACTGTCAAGATTGGAAAAGATGGAGGATAGTCCTGAATTAACAGCATTTCAACAGATCCAGGCTGGGCAAGTCATTGGGGACAAGATGACTAGACAGATTGGGAAAATCAGGAAAAAATGCTGGCTTGACTAGTATGATGTTATGAGATACACACTGAAGTATGTGGGTGATGAGGCTCTGTGGTGATATATTGTATATTTAATAAAAAAATAATCTGTATTTTCAGAGAGGCAAGGAACAAACCACGGCCAGTTCTCCCCAGCCAGCTCTTCAGCCCTCTCTCCATGAATCCTCTGACTCCAAGCTTCTCTGTCCTCAGCCGGAAGTCCCAGGGGCAGCTAAGTCCCTCCTTCCTCTCTCTCCGCCCAGCTTATCACCTTACTCTGGTAGGCCTTGAACCTAAATGGATCTCTGCCTCTGGAGTGATGGGATTAAAGGTATGGGTTACTACTTCCTGACCTTCACTGCTTGGCTCTGTGGGTGGCTTGTCCTCTGATATTACAGACTATTTTTACTAAGTAAACAATATATCATCACAGGGCTAGGTGTCACCCCCTTACTCTGTGTAATAAGAAGTGCACACATTAGACAGGGAGGTCAAGGGGAAAAGAATGACGGAGATGTCACATAAGCTGCTGAGCCCTGGTTGGGCTAGGCTGGGCTTCCTCCTAAATACTGTGGAATTAACCAATGTTACAAAACATCTCTCCTTCAGCTTTGAACTGGAAGATTCTCTTGATACCCTCCCTCCCCCAGCTGCTTGGCCTACTTACCGGTGAGAAGGCGTGCCCCCTGAGTGAACACTCTCAGGTTCTGTGGTCGCTGCAGACGCCAAGGATAGGCTGGAGCCAGAGTGGGTGCGGCTCAAGTCATCAGCTGCAGAGACAAGAAATTGGCGAACCGTGAAGAGTTTTACCAGGCCAATCCATGCTGCCATGACATGGAGCTTCTCTGCCAAACCCAGCCAACTCTCTGGCCCAAACCTTAGATGTCCCTTGCTATCTTGGAGCACTACATTTGATCTCAATTTCTCAAGTCCATTACCCTGCCCACCTCACACAAGTCTTGAGAAATTACAGTGAATTAAAAAAGCTCAGGAAATGCAGTCTGGGTACTGAAAGAGGCTGCTTACGGGTGGAGGAACACTTGGTGCCAGAGTCACTACAGGACTCTTCTCGGTGAACTGACTTTGGCCGAGGCTTTTTGGGCTTCGATTTAGGTTTGCCAAGTCCTTGCTCCTCCAAGGCCTGCTGCTGCTTCCTCCGTAAGTATTCCTGTTTAATGAGCTCTCGCCGAGCCTTCTCCTCCTCCTTCCGTAGCCGATCCTCTTCAGCCTTACGCCTGAGAGCAAAATGGATTCACAAGAGACTAGGTCAGAGGCACTGATCCTAGAGACACATCTAGCCGACCCATCTCCTACAATCCTCCCCAGGGTGCTTTTCTGTGGCTCTCTCTGCAGATCACTAGAGCTGTGGGAGTACAGGAGCGAAAGGCAGTAGTTTCGGGGCAGGTTGGGACTGAATCACCTGGTAAACTCTCTGGAGAGTTCTGGAACTCATCATTAAAACAAGGACTGAATGCACAGGACTCATATGACTGCTGTGAGAACTAAGGCTCAGCCAAGGAAGTGTCTGACATGGTAACTGCACACATGTGCACTGCTAAGTGGCAACAGCAGGAATGAGGAATGGATGAAGTGGCTGTGAGATGCTACCCAACTGGGTGAACCAGCCTGGCTCTGTCTACCATCTACATGCACAGCTACGCTGTTCCCATGGACACAGCTGGAGGCTGCTGAGGAAGAGGTTACCGGGCTTCATCTCGCTTGAGCTCCACTTCAGCCTCAAGCTGCTGCTTGCGTGCACGAGCCTCTTCAGCCTTGCGCTGTTGTTTCAGAAGGAAGGCTGCCCTCTTCTTAGCAAGCTCATCTTCCGCTTTTTGTTCATCCTACAAAACCCATCACTTTATAGTCAGTGACAGTGTAAGAAACTCAAACTGTCCAACCTAGGCTTACCTTGGTCAAGTATGGGCTCCAACATACACTTAGAAAATCTGACTTCTTTGGGAGAGAGGGTAAGACAGAATCTATGAACTCCCTATGCAGAGCAAGCTGGCCTCAGACACAGAGATCTATCTGCCTCAGGTTGCCAAAGGCATGCACCACCATGCCCAGCTGACTCTTTAATTAATGAATGAGCTTATCATATGTACATACACTGTGAACACAAAGAGGAGTCCAAGCCACCCAAACAGCCCCAGATAGATAGATGACCTTCCATATGACTTATACCATATTCAGTTTCCCTGCAAAACCACACAATTCTCCACAAACAGAGCTGACACTAATGTGACTGCATTCATACCATCCAAAGTACAAATGGGAATGAGGACATGGCTCAGCAGAAAAAAATGTTTGCTGGGAAAGCATGAGGACCTGAGGTTAGACCCTCAGAACCCACAAAAAAGCCAGGCCGAAAAGAGAGCCTACCTGTAATCCCAGTACATGAGAAGTAGAGATAGGCAATCTAACTAGCTAGCCAGACTAACTGAAATGGTAAGCTCTGGATTCTGTAAGACACCTTGCCCTAGTATAGAAGAGTCTATGGTCATATCACACTGAACTTATCCAATCTTGTCTAATACATAAGGTGGAGAACAACCAAGGAATGTCAACCTGCTCCTTCCTCTCTGCTGTGGGATGGTCTTTCTGTACACTGTGAATATGTGTTGCTACCATTGGTTAATAAAGAAGTTGTATGGCCTATGGCAAAGCAGGACATAGCCAGGCAAGAAATTCAAGAGAGTTACATGGAAGTGAAAGGCAGGGTCAGAGCAGACGCTGAGAGCTACCAGGGGAGCAAGATGTAGTGGAACACAGGGAAGGCCATGAGACACACGGCAATACATAGATTACTAGAAATGGGTTAAGATGTAAGGGCTAGCTAGTAACAGCCTGAGCCATAAATCAAACAGTTCGTAATTAATATTAAGTCTCTTGAGTGATTATTTTATAAGCTGCTGCAGGGCTTAAATTTTATAAGACTGAGACTATGCCATGTGGTCAGGACAGAAGAAAAACCCAGAATCCATACTTCTCTTCAACTCCAAGAAAGTGCAAGATGGAGAAACAAAGATATACCTAAAGTTTCTCTGCAGCCAGGTCTCCATATCAGGAGAGAGCAAACTGCAGCATGCAGGTCATGTCTGCCTTGGATGTCTTTGAACAGTCTTCGGAGCATTTTTTCCATTTTTTTTTTTTTTTTAAATAAGCATGATCTTTTTTTTTTTTTAAGTAATTTATTTAACTTCATTTTTTTAAGTGCACCGGTGTGAAAAGTGTCAGATTCCCTGGAACTGGGGTTATAGACAGTTATGAGCAGTCATGTGGGTCCTGGGAATTAAACCTGGGTCCTCTGAAAGAGCAAGTGCTTTTAACCACTGAGCCATCTCTCTAGTCCCCACCTTTTACAATTTAAATGACCATCCAAAAACCAAGTATTTCATGATTCATAAAAATTATTAGGTTCTTGGATGTGCTACTATGACTGGGTCCACCCTCAGGATGGAGGCTTTTTGTAGCCCACAAGGTCAAACATGTTTCTTCCCTGGCTCTTTATGGACTATAAACAGCTTAAACAGTTCTTGCATCCTCACACCCAAACAGTTCTTGCATCCTCACACCCAAGACAATGTGGGCACACCTCATGACCATGTCACACATTACCACCTCACTCACCTTGAAGAAGAAACCAACCCCAGGTTTTTGATCGCCATCTCCACCAAGCTCCACTGAGCTTTCATGGCCAACCACCTCTCCATCCTCGTCAGGGGCCTTTAGGTCAGACAGGTCCACCTCAATGAGGCTGGCCTTGCTCCTCAGAGGCTCTTCCATCAGGGTGTGTTCTTTGCCTGTGATGGCAGAGGAGCTCAGCCCTGCCTCTTTCACACTTGGATCCAGACCCTCTTTAATGTTCATCTGTTCTGATACAATGTTTGCATCTTTGCAAGAGGATAAAACAAATGCCCGATGGTTGCTCTCATCATGGAGCCTATAACTGTCAAAGAGACACTTCTCTGGGGGTTCCCCACCTGGGTCGGAGGGTGACCGTGGATGAGTGCTTGGGGGCAAAGACCGAGGATGTGAGAGTGTCTCCATACTGGGTGTTGGGGTTTTGCTCCGGGAACAACCATGCTGTCTGTCTTTTGGAACCTTTAATTCAGCTGGCCTTCCTGGACGAGAGTTCCGGCCCTGGCCAAGCCGTGGGGGTTTGCGGTGGCCAGGCACACCAGTTGGAGAAAGTGGCTCAACAAAGTGGACTGGGGCCTTTACCTTTTGGTCCTGGCAGTTATTTTTAGCGCCTGGTGTTGGCACTGTGGGGGACTTCATGAGAAGTTGCTCCTGCTGCTGGGAGATCTTCAGTATAGCCTGCTGCAGTGTGCTGATGGTCTCATTCAGCTTTTCAATAGACAGGTCACACTCATTCACATCTACCTCGCCCACACAGTCCTCTAGGAGAGTCGCCGAAATCACCCTGTGCTTCTCTCCATCATGTGGAGAAGCTGGGTCCCTGGGTTTATGTAGCTGTACAAATGCCACATCCTGAGACTCACTGAGATCTCTCTGATCTTCTTTGACAAGGAATCCTTCAGTTTTACAAGTGCCATCATCCAAGTCCTCTCCATTGTGCTGTGTGAACTCCTTGGTGAAGTGTTCGGGCTTCAGTGGCTGTGGGGCACCATCAGCCTTCCCCTTCTTCACCACATGCAGAAAGGCTGCCTTGCCCAGTTTCAGACGCTGCCGTGCAGACAGTGCCTCCATCTTTTTCTTCTGAGCTTCAATAGCCCTGCGCTTTTCCTCCAGCTGCATATGTAGCTGTACCAACTCAGAAGCCAGCAGGCTCGCAGGGTCCTTGCTGTGCCTGCCAGGGCTCTGCTCCCTCTTCTGGCGCCATGTTGTCAGAGGGGGTGGGCAGCTTTCAGATGCATCTGGGGTGGTCTTCTGGGAACTGCTCGTGCTGGACTTAGTCTCACAGCTGTTGAGACGCTGGAGCTTCCTTTCAGCAAAGCTGGTCATCTTTACACTTCCACTCGCCATGGACATACTGCTGAGCTGAGAGGTCGTGCTCAGGCATGGGCTTGAGCGGCCACTGGCGTCATCCTTGTCCTCGTGCTCCTTCACCTTCATGTCCTCTTGTAATTTGGCTGATTCTTCCTCACCAGCATATCTGGGGATAACCACAGGATGGTCCTCGGCAATGAGATCCTGCTCTGCATCCTCTACGTCTACCACATCAGAGTCGGAGTCCTGCCTCAGGATAGTCCAGGGTTCTGAGTCATGGGAGCTGGGGCTCTGTGAACCAACATACCACCTCCCCTCATCTTCCTCAGCCCTGCCTACATGAAGGAAGAAGCCATCAGCAGCCTGCCCCTGAGGTAATGGATCGAATCTACCCATGGCCAGAGGTTGTCCGTCTCCTGCAGCGTCTGCTGATTGTGGTCCTACCTCTCCAGGATCAATGCTTGCAGCAAATTCTGAACAAGGAATTGGGGTGAAAGTTCTGTTCAGATCATGATTGCCATGGCTACCAGTCACTTTCTTCCGTACCAGAGGCTGGGAGCCCTCACTAGATCTCTTGGACATGATGGTCCTTGGCCTCCCTTCTCCACGTTCATCTTCCTTAGTGATAATCTGCTTCTCTTTGGCTGGCCGAAGTACTGCAGGCATCAGGGGCTCTAAGTAAAAACTGTCAGGCTTACTTTCCAAAGTGTCCACCTGTCTCTGGGGAGACCTGACACTTGCCACTAGGCCTGGGGCCTGAGGTGAGGTCCTGGGGATATCTGGGGAATGAGGAGACACATCTGTTCTGATGATGGCCACAAGCTCTTCCTCCTCATCCTCAATGTTGACATTGCTCAACAGACTTTTCCCATTGGTCTTTCCGGCTGAAGGATGGGGTTGGTTCTGTGGGGTCAGGTGGATAATGTTAGACGCCAAGCTATCTTTGCTGATAGAGCGGGCCAAACTGATACTGTCACCAGAGCTGGGATCCACATCACAACTGGCAACATGATGGAGAGCAAAGGGTGTTGGCTGGGACACAGGCCTGAAACAAGAGGAGAAACCCACTATTCAAAAGCCTGAGGAAGTTCAGGTTTGGAGGGGGGGGGGGGGACGGACACCAATCTTCTATGGAGAAGCCTTATATGAATGCTCTAGGGCAAAAGAGCACCAGACACAACTTTAAGTGGATGACTCAAAAGCCCTTGCTCCCAGCAATTCTTCCTATGCCCTTCAAGTGACAAGGCCCCAGTAAGCCTTCATTTACTATGAATTTACTAAATGAGCCTTCGTTTACTAAAGCACACTACAAGTGACAGCTCAGATTTTTTAAGCCCTTAATAAATATACATTAAGAAACATGAAAAATAATTATGTATATACACATATATACATACATATTGTTTTGTCTTTTTAAACAGAAGCACCCATAGTGTAGGTGGCAGTACTGCTATTACAGACATCTGGTAGACCCTCATATCTCCCTCCCACAAATCCCACAGACACTTGGCAAATAAACAGTGGCTCTGGGAGAGGACAGTATAGAAGGGAGCAAGCGTGTGCTGGCACTGCTATGAACACTGGGTGCTGCTCCCTGAAGCAACTTGGTGAATCTTTGAGGCTTGTTGGGACACACCTGGGGAACTGCTGTTTAGTTTAATGAGCCCGTAAATAGAAACTGTTCCATGTTACTCACCTGTTCTTTTTATCTGGCCATGCTACTGCTGCCCCTCGTGGCTGACCATCAACCCGAGTTAAAGAATTCGATCTGTGTCGCTCATCTGTAGTTTAGAGGAAATAAGCACATTCAGTGTAAAGTAACCAACTCTTAATATAATAGCCTAACTCAGTCCACAACACCACTCAGGAAAGCCAGTAACCAGAAGACAACTTCCAGTAGCTCCAGTAAGTGAGTACAGTGTGATCAGTGCAGAGTGCTCGGGACACCTGCTATTCTGTATATGCTGCACAGAACTTATCAGATTTGAAATGACATTTACACCACAAGACTATAAATTCTGAGCTGTATCATTACAAATTAGGCTGGAGAAATGGCTTAGTGGTTAAGAGCACTGGATGCTCTTCCAGTGGTCCTAAGTTCAATTCCCAGCAACCAAATGGTAGCTCACAACCATCTATAATAGGATCTGATTCTCTCTTCTGGCATGCAGGTGTACATGCAGGCAGAGTATTCATATATAAAATAAATAAATCTTAAAAAATATATATTGAAAAAAATTTTAGCCTGCTATTTTTAACTAAAATGGGTATATTAGATTTAGATCATTCAATTTTGAAGAATATTATTTTACTAAACTATAAAAAGTAACAAAAAGGAATATAGAAGAGAATCATGCTCTCACCAGGAATGTCCTCTGCCTGTGACACTTTTTGCTGTTTCTGCCTCAGTGGCAACAAAGGATGGGATGGACTAAATGTGGAAGCTCCTTTCCCACTAAATAAAAATAATTCAGAGGAAATAATAAGTTTATCAGAGTTCAAGTTCAAAAACAAAGGCAGAGGATGGCAAGATGGCTCAGCAGAGAAAGGCACTGGTGGCGAAAACCTGGCAGCCTAAATTCTATTGCTAAGTCCTATTTAGGAGGAGAACTTAACCCTACATGGACACAATGGCATATGTATAACCATAAATGAACACACACACAAACACACACATGTGTGCAGCACACACAACCAACCAACCAACTAATTAATCAATGGAAAGTAAAAGGCAAAGACATATAACTAACAGAAAGCATTATAAACTTGAACCAAGCTGGGAGCAGTCAGAAAGTTTCTCTGGGGAAATATTTTCCATAAAACTGAACCAAAAGAAAACCAACAGAGTTTTGAATTTGAGATAAAATCTCAAAATTGGACTGGAGGGATAGCTCAGTTGGTAAGCTGTCTGCCATGCAAACATACGGAGGATCTGAGTTCAAGTGCCAGCACCCACATAAAAAGCCAGGCAGAGCATCATGTATCTGTAATCCTTGCCCTGGAGAGGCTTGCTGTCCAATTAGTCTAGCCAACTAGTGAGCTCTGAGTTCAATGAGAGGCTTTTTCTTAAAAGAGAAGGTGGTGTGTTATCAAGGAAGACAGCAGTATCAACCTGTGGCATCCACACACAGGCACATGCATGTGTACAAACACTCACAAATCCCAAAGCTGCAAACAGGGATTGTACAACTTCTGACTGTAACATATGACACAAAATCTCAAGTGACTACCACAAAAGGGACCAAAGGGGGTGGGGTAAGAACAGTGCATGATATGTATGTATGAAAATGTCACAACGCCTTTAATCCCAGGACTTGGGAGGCTGACACAGTCAAATCTCTAAGGTTAATTAAGTCCAGCCTGGTCTATATAGCAAGTTCCAGGCCATCCAAAGCTATTATCGTGAGACCCTGTCTCAAAAACACAAAAATAAAAAGTTAAAAAGTCCACACAGAAGATTCTACTCTATCAAACTGACTGAAAATGCTGAGTATAAGCTGAGCATGAGCCCTGCATGGATGGATAAGCTGGGAGAGTACATTCACACATTTTACAGGACAATATGGAAACAGCCACAAAAATTCATAATTATTCACACCTTTTCTACTTCTTCAGTCACAGCCTGAGTAAAAGAGGGTTCATGGCTGGGTCATGAGGACACATGCTCACTGGGGACCAAAGGGTGCAGCGTAAGCACTGACCAAGTGACCACTGCTCAATGCAGCAGCACAGCCTGACACTCAACCATAAGGGCTGGCACTAACTTGTCCAACAGGAAGCACACTTACACTGCAGGGCAGCCATTTTGCTATTTCACTTTGGGGTAGAACTTGGCCAAAGAATAGTAATAAAGTGTGGGCAAGAATCAGAAAGGCATTCAACACCCTGGGGTGTAGACTACGGTTAAACCCAAAGGGACAAAAACAGGAAAAGGTCCTTCAGAGACAGAGGAAACACAAAGAGAATGAGACAAGGGGGAAAAGCTGCACTGAAAGGGTGGAAGGCACAGGGAACCCAGAGGAGCCCAGCAGGAGGCAGGGAAGACTTCTACCAGTCCTGGCAGAGGGTAAAGGTCACAAAGCTACAGCCACCCACAGCACAAGGATCACTGAAAACCCAACAGAACAGAGAAAGAATGTGTAACAGCGCATAAGCTCTTCAGAAGATGCTGAATAAGAAAGCCTCCACAGCCACTGTTACACATGTGACGGCAGTGCTGCTTTAACCATTCCACGTACCACGCACACTGCATGTTCTAGATCTGACTGCAGCAAGAAGGCCCAGGTACCCACACAAGGAGCCATGTGGCTGTATAGCTCTGTCCTCGAGACGCTGTCGCACCTCAGCCACCATCTGTATCCATGGGCTCTGAGGCACACACAAGGATCTGTTCCTGTCAGTGAGTCTCAGCTCTTAAACACTCCCAGAACCATCTGACATGCTCTCTGGCCCTCTGAACACTCCCTTCCTGGCCCAACCCTCTAGAATCCTTAGTGTCAATCTGAGAAAGCTGAGGTCCTTTCCAACATGCATCTAACCAGCCACTCACTTGTATGCGCTACTCAAAATCATTTCTGAGTATTGTTTTAACTAACCTTAAATCTCAGCTCACAAACCACATTTTAAAACTGTTTCCATTTTAAAATATTCTCTCAGCTGACCAGACACAGGCCTACACCCACACAAGAGGCTCAGACCCCCGCCAAGAATGGCTATCTCACCCTCATCCCACATGCCCACTGACCTGCTTGTAGCTAATCAACCTGGATCCAGCCGGCTGAATTCTAGGTCTCACTGCCAAAAATTAGCTCTCAAAAGACACTCAAAAGTCCCGTTTGCTATCTCATTGTCAAATCTACTGCTCACTGAAGCAAGTGGCCAGCACTGCTTACAGGTAAGCATCCTTCATTCTTAAACTCTATCATCTCAGAGCAAGCTTGGACTATTCCTCAGTCTCTTCCTCATTAGACCACTTCTGAAGCTGGAATTCACTGTGAAGAGACAATGGAGAAATCTCCTTCCTATACTAGTTTGATGTATTTAAAGTGTATTAATTAATTATAGGAAACAGGATGGTAAACTGACCCCAAAATCAGTATGACAGACTCACAGACACTCAGGCTCTTCCGAGTGGAGGTGGTACCGATGGCTGCCTTCAGTGAGAGGCTGAGTGGGTGGTGGCAGGTCAGCAGGGCTCATGGCAGCAGGGCTACCTAGAAAACTGCGTTTGGTTGCGTTGGAAATCGGGACAGGAGGTCGGCTGCTCTTCTGCTGTAACACTGTTTTAGCTACAGAAATAACAATTTTACAGAAATATATCTATTATTTATAGTTACAATATCAGTAAGAAACAGAGAACCTATAGTTTTTAGAACCATGAAAAAAATTCAATTTTTACTTGGAACCAAACTTCTCAGATTGGTTTTAACAGGTGAGGCCATAGGCAGACTCTCAAAGACTATTACAAATACCAAATTTTAAAACACAGATTAAAACATGAACAGACAGAAAAGGCAAGCTTGGTCTTTTGGTCTGACCAAGCATTGACAGACAGGACACCTTGGCCTTTATAGATATATGGGCTCCACAATCCTCTGGGCCTTCAAGAAAATGGCTATGACATTGTCACTCACCATCTTTCAGCTCTTGAATATCTCGGGGCTGAACAAAATCTGGTTTGACGTTCTCAAACCACCAGAAGAGCTCAGCAATAAAAACCATGACGTTAGGCTAAAACAAAACACAGAACAACCCAGGCATAGTAAGTACCTGCTCAGAAGCAGCTGGCTTTAAGTACATGTCTGATGGCAGCTTTACCTTCAGCACTAGGGGAGCATACAGCATATCCTCCAGGGTGAGATAGAAACACTTGTTCAGATGTTCGTTGGAAAACTCCCTCAGAAGCCGGATGTTATATAAACTGTCAGCCATCGATGGGACCTCCTTCAGGCAAATATCTAGTAGATACAGTCAGGTAGACAGTGTTAGTATATGCATATTCTGCTCACAAAAGTGTGTGTAGATACTCAATTATCAACTGAAACGCTATGTGGAAGGGGTGGTAATAAAATAGGCAAGATTGAGGGATTTTAAAAGACAGTTTCACAGGTGACATTAAATGTAGAAAGAAAAATTATAGAAAATCTCCAGAATCCACATTTATCTAACAAATCATGTGAAAAGTTCAACACTGGATTCCTAAGATGAACAGTGTGGGCTTCCGCTAGAGTTTAGTAGCAGAGTGCTTGCCTGACATGCAAGGCACTGGCTTTCATCCCTAGCATGAGGGCAGGCAAAACATCAACAGTGGAAATCACCTTTTAGAGATATTTGTGTTCCTGGGTCCATAAGATGGTCAACAGGTAAGGGTTTGTCCTGCAAGCCTAACAACCTGAGTTCAATTCCCCAGGACTCACATAAAGGAGAAAATCAATTCCACAGAGACAGCCTTTCACCTCCACATTTGTGCCATCGCACCAACATATATAAATAACATTAAAGTAATCTTAAGGAAATGTTTGCATTTCCTTCAGCAAGCAGAAACCTCTGTCTGACGTTAATTTCATATTTGGTGAGGACTAGAATATGCACCAAATTACAGTTGTCAAGCAAGGCCTCTAATTCTCCAAATCCAGGCTACACACAGTACAAGCCTACTCTATGAAGAGACGAGGCTTTCCAAGTTCTCAGATAGGAAAGTTCAGGAGAGCAGGCCCTCTACTGGGGTGTGTGGTCCGCAGTAAATAAGGACCCCTGAAAAAGGGGCCTCCAGTGTTTGTCCCGGTGCTCCTTAATAGGAGCCAGGAAGCAGCAGTTGTAGGATCCTAAGACAAACGCACCAAGGCTTTGCCTCTAAATATGTGCTACCTCAAAAGAAGGAAGGAGGCAGGAGCATACTCAAGTACAAAAATAAGAAAAAAAGATTTTTCCAAAGATCTCAAACATTGTTTTCCAGTTGAGGTCTTAGTCCAAGGACAGGGTGTGTCAACATCAAGTGAGGTAGTGTCACCTGGTCATGAAATACTGTTGCCACCATTCCTGACTGCCCAGCCCTCCCTGCCCTCAACACTCAGCTCTCTACTAAATGTCTCTTTTATGTGGTTTGTATGCTGTTCCATGCTCCAAGTGACTGTCCTGGGCTAATGCCACAGTTCCAGCCAGTATAAAGTCAAACAAAATGTAACATTTGAAGATCAAAGACCTCATGTTCTCAAAATTAATGTGGCTCAAATCTGTGAGAACTTAAGCAACAAGTATGATGAGAAAAATGTACCTAACACAGGCTGGGAGACAGGACTGTAATGAGGGTTCAATCTTGAATCAACAAACACATATGCTGTTAAGGAAATGACAAAGCTATCCCTGCAGGAAACAAAAATCAGGAAATCAAGATGGAAACACCAGTAGTGTTTCAGATGAGGAGGAAGATGACAAACGAAGACCCAGAATCCAAAGGTCTCCCCGACAATGGAGTCAGCCAATCATGAAGCAGGAATCACTTAAGGAGAAGTCAGCACATACCACCTTGACCAGGAGCACAGTGCACACTGTAGTCTGAGGCAGACACATTGTAAGGAAACACCAGACCAAACAGCCCAGGGGTGATGGGCCAACTAACAGCCTGAAAATGAGGAAAGGCGAAGGCTAGGCACTGTGTCTTCAAGGAGACTTGAGACTGACGGCTTAAAGCAGTGAGTGTGGGGTGAGTCACTGGGGCAGGCAGCAGGCCTGGACCCCTGAGCTGTGAATACACCCGCGCTGCCAACAAAGCCTCTTCCCGAAGCTACTCAGTCTGAAGGTAAAAAGTAGCACGCTAGAAAGGCTAGATTTAAAAAAACAGAAATTCCTTGAGCCATCTGCTATATATTAAATTTATGACAAAATAAAATGTTACAACTTTCCCCTGTGCTGTCAATCTTGGTTTAAAAAAAAAAAAAAAAAGTATTTACTGGACTGGCAATATATTTACAGAAGTTAAAAAATTATAAATTTTGGAATATTGCCTCTAACTCTTAAGAGTATGAAGCCTCTTCCAAGAACTACAGAAAAGTTTAGGACTTACTGGTCTATCTCCAGGGTTCCTCCTCCTGGCCTCCTGGCCCAGTCAGCCTACAGGACACAGATACTTCCTGCTCATATTTTGGTCCACAACTGTGGCAGCCTGGAGACCACAGCCATTACCAGGTAAAATTATATCATTGGCAGGTCAGGAACCTAAGCCACTTGTGTAAAAGTAGGTGCAAAGGTTAGTCTTGTCTTCCAACATTGTATACCAGGTTAAATCTGTGCTAACAAGCCAAGTCAGCCTTCACTGTCTTCCGGGGGTCTCTCTCCAGTGTGTCAGGGATAATCCTCTTGTACAAAACCAAGAGCATCCCATCTCCCCTATTCTTATAAATTTATAAATCATAGAAACTATCGATTCCTTAAGAGTTTGGTAAAAGCCCTAGCAAAGGCTCTCACAAAGTGTCAACCACAAGGATGTACTTCTTCATGTCTGAGTCCGTCTGTCTTGTAACTGTGGGTCTCTAGCTCTCCCATGCTTTTCCTCCTACAGCACTGTCTGTGTCACATCACATCATGAAGAAACACAGTACAAAAATACTCCTCATATTTTTATTTGATGTCTACTAGACCTGAATTTATGTCATTTTGTTTTCTGCATTCTGCAAAATAATTTTGCCGTTTTGTTGACTAACCAATCCAAAAATTATCTACTTTATGAATTTGTCAAAAGAACAGCTTTTAATTTTACATAGTTTCTCTTCAACACATTTAAAATGTTTCTACTTTATAATTTTACTATAAAATTTAATTTTCATTTCAACAAGATACAATGTTTTTTAAACTCCACAAAGATAATAAAGTGATCTATGAAGCCTCTCCCCAGCCATCTGGAGGAAGAGAGGCAGGGGGTTAGAAATAGCAGGCTTTGCCGCTTCCAAGTCTGGGCTGAGGTCTCTGCTGCTGTCAGACAATCTCCTACTCTGTGGAACCTGCTTTGTCTTCTCACCAAGACTTGGGGGCCTTCCTACTAGGTACGCCACAGTCCTTCAACTAGACCTATCCTATGGATCTTGAAATGTGTCTAGGATCACCCCAGGGGCACCTACACTTCCCTTAGCCAAATCCTCTTAATTCTGCTATTTCTCATACATTGATCTCATTTTTCTAGTTTCTCCTTTACTTCCATGCCTTCACTTTTTTTGTTCTATTTTCTGGAAGATTCTTTTTTCCTACTCAGCCATCTAACTCTTTAGTAAACTCTTAACACTTCAGATACCAAAATGCATGCTTCCTTAGAGCTCTATGGAACCTAAGGACACACTGTATGAGTCTTCTACACGCCCTTTCCCAGTACTCACTCTTGGCACTCAGTCTCCCCCAAGTGTGTTCATAGCGCTAGTCCCTGGACAAGGAAGGTGTTGCTGGAAGCAAAGGGGAACCCAGGTTCTAACTGTTCTTCAGACTGACTTTCAAAGACCTCCAGGCATGACTGCTAGGCAAAGTCTCCCCGCCTTCCTGTGGAAGGTGCAGAATTCTAGCTGGTGAGTAGTCTTGCTTCTCTGGCTTGACCTTCTTGGCTAGCCAGCTCATTAGAGCCTGGAACTTACAATTGAGTTGCTCACTCTGCAGACACAGTCACAAACGTCATTGTTCCTCCCTTTACTTTTCTCTGGGATTGCAATGGACCTTGCTGTCTAACTCCCCAGCTCCCGGCTTTCAGATATTCACAAAGGCATTCCCTCCCTTACAGCACACACTTCAGGCTGTGTCCCACAGTTTGGTAGTTGTTCACTTGTTCAATACCTAGTCCACATGTCTGTCTTATTTATTTTTTAAATAATTTTTTGAAATTTATTTTTTGTACATTGGTGTGACAGTGGCAGATCCCCTGGAACTAGACTTAGAGACAGTTGTGAGCTGTCATGTAGGTACTGGGAATTGAACCCAGGGCCTCTGGAAGAACAGCCAGTCTTAACTGCTGAGCCATCCCTCCAGCCCAGTGTTATTTTAAATGACTGAGGCACTTAACAAATAAAAAGCCCCCACTCCTGCAGACCTTACCAGTTCTGGTGTCTCGTAGCCACAGAGCACTTATGCAACAGACAGTCATTAAGGAGAATGCGGAAAGGAGCTGTCTGTTACTGGTTTCTAATGTTCTGAACTAACAAGAACATATGCTTTGGGGTCTAGTGCAGTTTCTTTTGTGGCTTTGACCAGGTTATTTTTGTTTTCTCAGAGATGGTCTCAACTATGTAGCCCTAACTAGCCTAGCCTGGAGCTTGCTTTGTAAACTAGGCTGACCTTGAGTTTTGCCCATCACTACCTCCTGAGTGTTCGTATGGGGGTGGGGGAACAGCACAACACTAAAGGTGTGTGTACCTGCACCACACCTGGACCAAAGCTTCTTTCGCAGATGTGTGTGTATGTGGAGGTCAGAGGATAACTTGCAGGAATCAGTTTCCTGTGGGTTCTGAAATTAAATTCAAGTCATCAGGCTTGGCAGTAAGCACTTTGTCCCCTGGTCCATCTTGCCAGCTGTGATCATTTACTTTTATTCAGTGTACCACAATACCTGGTACAATAAATGCAGCCTGCCAAGTCTGTACTCACTTCTTCTAAGGCCTTACTAAATTCCTGTTTCTGGCAGTTTCAGTTAGGCTATAGATGTGGCTTATCAGCTTCTTCATGTAATTTTGTTTTGTTTCCAATATGATTGTTAGGCTCAATATTACTTTCTGCTTAAGATCCTCAAAGGACAGGTTAAAAGGCAGGCTACAGGCTGGGCATGATAGCACATGCCTTTAATCTCAGCACTCAAACGGAAGAAGCAGGAAGCTCTCTGTGAGTCTGAGGCTAGCCTTGTCTACATACTGAGTTCCAGGGCAGCCGGGCTGTGTAGGTGGATTGTAGAGGAGCCAAGAGACGGTCACACACCATGGGCAGCGGAGCGCATGCTCAGGAGCTGCAGCAGGACAGAGATGTGTCAGGGGCAGTCTACAACACCCACAGCCTCAAGATGGTGGGAGCTACACAGGAAAAGAGGAAGGCCCCACAACTCTAACATGAAGTACCACCCTACCCTCTTCCTTACAGCTTCTGTTTCTGTCTTTAGGCCCTTCTGTATTGTAAGCATTCTATAATCTTTCCCACCTATGTCTTGGCCTTAAACCTGCTGTGACATTTAAGAGTTCCACGGAGGCACATTCCTTTGGAAAATGTGGTTTCTGGAGATGTTCCCAGCAGCAGAGCTCTGGAGTTCCTACAGGGTCGGAGTGTCACAAGCACTAGACCAGTTTTACTTTTCAGTGTTGTGTAAGAAACCTAGTGCCTCTGCATGCTAGACAAGCATTAAATTACGCGCTATATCCCAGACACACACTACTCCTTCTGTGTGTGATACTAGAGACAGAACCCAAGAACTCAGTCATGCTAAGCAAGTATCTACAAGTGAATTTTCACAGATTGCATTTTATTTTTGTTTTGCTTTGTGGACCTTGCCTCCCTCTCACTCACTTCCTCTTAGTCCTCAGAAACACAGGTACTTGAAAAGTCTCCTCACATTCTGGTACTCTTTCCCCAAAGACCTGGTCATAGGATCAAGGCCAGCTGGAAATGAGGGAGTCCATTTTCCATCTGCAGGATTTTTCCTCCTGAACCTGGGACTCTCTCTTCCTTTTTCTAGTTTTTTTTTTTCTCTTAATTTCATGTGCATTGTTGTTTTGCCATGTGTGTCCAGTCCCCTAGAACTGGAGTTACAGACAGTTGTGAGCTGCCACGTGGGTGCTGAGAACTGAACCTAATGACTCTTAGTGCTCTTAACCACTGAGCCATCTGTCCAACTAATTTCCCTGTCTCTCAAGTCACCTGTGTGTAAAACATGTATTATCTGTACTTCCATGCCTGGAGTAGGCACAACACAGCCTGAGCTACAGGCACCGGTTGGGCCCCAGCCTGCTACCTGCCCACTACAGCCAGAGACACTTAGGACACGGAGCCATTCATGGACAACTTGTGCCCCACAACACCCTGGCAGGTCCGTGTCACTCCCTTCACAACCATTCACTTTCCCTCCTCCCCGCTGCATGTCACAAGCATCTAGAAAGGTTTTCTGGCATCAGATCACGGCGGGAAACTGAGTGAATCTACCATTCATTCTCATGTCTTCAGAAAGTTCTACAGAGTTATTTGGCTTCTGACAAAGAGTCTCATTTATGCAACCCAGGCTGCTCTTGGTCCTAAGAGCCTATCAAATGCTGAGATTATAGGTGTGTACATCACCCAGTCTGGCTTAGGTGCTAGATGTTTCAATAAGGAAGGATTTTAAACCTCAGTCACTCTGAAACAGAGGTAAAGTCACAAAATACAATGATGTGTAATCTAAATACTCAACGGGCAATTTCTACATCATATAAGATGCAGATTATGAGTAAGCAAGGGGGCTCTTAGAATGTATCGGTGTGCGGTAGTATCACAACTGACACAGGGCCATGCTAATTCCTTGGAGTTTTCTTGCATGTTGAATGCACACCATTCCCTTTCAGGTCTGTTTAGGGAAGTGTTCTCCACTCACCATCCAGTTTCATCTGCTCTGGGCAATAATAGTGAACCACTGCTAAGAGTGCAGCGCCATCACTGCCGTCTCTCATCAAGTCCTCCAACAACGGGAAGTAGGGTGACTGCCTAGCGGAAAGGTGCTCTCGCCGATAGCGGACCTGCAGTTGATAAAAGGAAAATGGTCTCTGCGTGTGAGATCACTTCACCCTGTGTATTTTACAGGCACACTGCTAGAGCGAGATTTAGACCAAGCCACATGAAGACCAACTGCTATTGCCTGGAAAAGTTCAGACTGTGTGGATGAGATCCTCTGTCCAGAACAAACAAAAAAGATCCAGAGACTGGGGTCCATGGGTATACTGGATGGCAGAGATCCACTGTTAACACCACCAAGGCCAGTCTAACTCTAAACTGACTCTGGCAGTGGGCATAAACAGGAAGGAGACAAAACACATATCTATACTATCAAAAGCCAATGCATTACAAACTAACGAGAAACAAGTTAAACAGTGAGTATTCAGAGCTTGAAAGACCCAAACAACAGGCACTTTTCTAAGTATTATCAATATTAGCATTGGTCATTAAGAATTACAAAATAGGATCAACTGAAAGTATGAGAAATTTCAGAAACCAGGTTAAACAAAATTTCTCACACTGCTACACCAGCTACGAACTGCAGGTAAAACATCAGAACTAAAACCCCCAAGATCATCAGGCAAGTGCCAGGCCAAGGCTCCCTAAGAGCATACCAAGGAAGCCACCTGTTGGTATTCTAAGCACCACAGCCCATGCCTCTCTGCCCACGGTCAGAGAGAACTTAGCAGAGAGGGGGCTGCTCAGTGTGGAGTCAACTCCCCAGGATTGCAGTGCATTGCTCCTGGCTGCATCAGTGCCCAGGGAGGGACACCCAGCAGCTACGTTCTCCAGAGGGGGCACAAACACAACAGAAACTAAGATGAAGAAAGCCTCACTTCCTGTAACAAGAACTATTGGTTTCTGAGAGTTCTGCATGAGAGTCCAAATCAAAAAACTCATCTTGAAATCTAGACTTCAAGCTGATGCCTCTATAGATATTTGACAAAACCAGTAGTGATGCTCAGCAGAAAACACTGGTAACAGATTCCCTTAGATTTAGCAAAAAGGCTTGTTTGTGTCCATTGTGTGTTCCAACACACATTTTAACTTGTTTCTCAAAGCCCATGTCACATACTATCACAGGGAACCCGCCTCATACTGTACCACACGTGCAAAGTCCACAGGTTCCAGCATGCAGTACATCACAGCATGCTCCAGGCCAGGCTTTCACAGAGAGAGCAGACAGGAGTGAGCAGGCATGCAGTAAAGCAAATGGTTTCTTGAGTAAAGATGAATGGCATAGGTAAAAATTAGGCTGACATTGAACTACAGGGGCCCAGGAGGCTCACACGACTGTTTTGCTCACCCACATCTTCAAACTTCTAGCTGTGAAATGTTCAGACAAAACCCATAACCTGTCAATCTTTACAACGCATATTCTTGTCGATCCTATTTACTAAACACCACTATAGAACACCCACAGCCTCTCTAACAAAGGGAAGTTAAGGGAGATTGTTTTGGGTTCTATTTCTTTTTTTTTAATGAATGAAACTTAACTAAAACCAAAGCTCTCTGATACCTGAGTGTGTCGCACCCAGGCCTCAAACCCTTGTTAAGCATGCCTTCCTCCTCCTCCTACTCCTCCTCCTCCCTAATACACTACTAGGAAGTACAACCTAAGTTTACATGGGCTTTTGTAGCCCACAGCCATGGGGCCCTCAGATGGCAAAGGACAATCTGGGCCAAATAATGAAGCTACAGTACCCAAGAAATCAAAGGGCACATTCAAAGCCATCTGCAAAGAGATCTGTGCCCAAAAGTTCACATGAAAAAGCACCACTTGGCACCAGTCATTTCCTATAAGGGCAGTGACAAACTTCCAGAATTGGCCACCAGGTAGGTACTGCTGGAATTACTAAATCCTGATTTCTAAGCTTTATGTGAAAATTCATTATTTCAGGAGCCCTGCATCTGAACTGACCTAAAAGACTGCAGAGTCTGAGCTGACTTCCATCTAGGCCTGAGGGACGGCAACAAGGAGACCACATCAAGACACACCAACACGAGCCCTCTCTGAAGCCGCCTCTGCCCTCCATGGGAGAACATCTTCCCAACCTGACAGCCTAGAATACATGTACTAACAAAGGTCGTGCTTGATACCACCCCTCAGGGAAAATAAGAGCAGGATTGATGCTAGCCACCAGGTCACTTAGTCCTCTTGGTAACTACTAGGAAAATCAGTGTCCTGTCAGCCATGCTACACTGTCACTTGGCGATCACTTAGAACCTGGGGAAATGGACATGGCATTCCAAAGTGCCACATAACAAAGCCCATCAGCGTGGCCAGCAAGGCTCATGCTAGAGAAGATGTAACACAATTCCCAGGTGGACACTTAAACAAACAAACAAAAAACCAGTCTTGGGTGCGAGCAATTTTAATGGAAGCGCATGATGGCAACAAGATGGCTTTGCAGATTGCGGCTGGTGGCCTGGGTCACTTACGGGTACTAACTTCCAATACCACTTGGAGGGAGACTGCTCAGGAAGCGGGAAGGAAGGTGGAAAGGAATGTCAGCAGTGCAGGTCCAGGTGTGGCCATGACACACACACTCACATAGAAGAGGTAGAGATTGCTTCTGGTAAGCAAAGGCTTTCCAGTGCGCATGACCTTAGCCGATTATAATACCAGGCAATTAAATTGGAAAGTAACATGTCCCCTTCACAACTCTATCCTTCACAATAGCAAAGAATAGTTCCAAACCTGAGAAAGTCAGGGGACCAGGCTAGAGGTCCGTTCCCTTTGTCTATGGCCATGTGTGTCTGTCCCATCCAAGGACTGGGGAAGCACTCGACCCGACTGACTAGAGCTGGCCAGTAGAGAGAGAAAAACCACAAGGGGAGAAGACATGTTGCTCTCAGCAGTAAGTGTCAACAGTCAGGCGCTCCTGTGTACATACCATTGATTGTGACACATGGCCTTGGCTAAAGAAAAAGTGGCCAGGGATGAGGCCAAAGCAGAATGTGGAATGAACACACCCATTTGCACCTGTCCCAGGGTACACACTTCCCACTGGCTCCAGGCAGTGGGCTTCAGACCTCGACCTGCCTCTTGGCACCTAACAGGCCATCTCCAGAATCTACCAGTGCATCGCTGCTCAATCTCTTACCTCCAGAAGTTTACTCCCAGCTCATGATACATTGCTTCCATTACTGAACCTCCCAAATCCTCCCAGAATATCCCTGTTCAACAAACCATGAACCCTTCTGGGGGATGGGAAATAGAAGACAGGCTGCCCATGGTAACTCCTAATTGAGGTATTAAGAATCAGCCACCAGGAGAATCTAAGAGGTTGCCTTGCTTGGGATGATAAAAATATAGAATGAGCAAGTAGAAACAGACACAATTCTTTAATCTCTAACATTAGCTTAGGGTGTTTACCTTCTGATGGGCAGGACTTTCCAGTGGCTGCTGTTTCAATTTGACTTCTTTTTCTGTAATCTCTCTCATTTTAAGATTTACCTAAGGCAGAAGAAAAATAAATTAAGAAGGTCCCTGTTTTCCCATGTCATTTCCTCTTTCTCCATTTCATCATTAGGAGATCCCATGGCACCTGCTGTTAACTCTTAAGACACAAGTGCCATCAGGCCAATTACAAGGATGCACAACAGTTGGATTCTATGTGACCCAAGACTTTCCATGAGTCCCAGGGTCGGCCTACTCCTGCTGTGCCTCTAAATGGCAGTGCAAGGCTCTTCCCTCACCACTGCAGAACCATGAAGGCATACTGTGTGCACAGGTGTCTGCTGACAACCCAGAACAATCTACCTAATCCTGGGTCATACTTCCTCTAACCACAGAAAGTCAACACAAAATAAAATTCAGTTATAGAACCCAAGCTGTAAATCCCTTTAAAAAAAAAAAAAAAAAAAAAGCCATAGATTTAAGTAGCCTCTTTTGAAATTAAAATAGTATCAAATATCTGTCTGTACTGGGTCAGTAGGATAGTTCAGCAGATAAAGCACTTGTCACTGTAGCCTAGTGTCTAGAGTTTGAGCCCTGGACCCACATAAAGACAGAAGGAGAGGACAAGCCCCAGAGCTGTTGTCTACTACAACATGCCTATTATACCTCATGTACCCACATACATCATACACATGCGCAATTTCTTAGTTTGTAATCATCAAATAGCAGATTTTGTAAAAGTACACACTGATACGTAGAGGAGTGGTCAGAATGATAGGTGAAAATGTACAGGACTGGGTGGCACATCAACAAACAAAAACACAGTTTGTGAAGTACAAAACCTCAGGAAGGTAGAAAATCTCTAAAGCTAAGACAAGGGGCTGGAGAGAGGCTCAGTGTTGAAAGCACTTGTTCTTGCAGAGGACTTGCGCTTGACTTCCAGCACTCACATGACAGCTCACAATCGCTTATCTCTGCCCCACACAGGGCAAGGCCACAGGTCTGTCTCTATGTGTGTGCACACATGTGGAGATAAGAAGACAACTTGCAGGGAGCAGTTCTCTCCTTCTACCAAGCAGAGAAGGACCAAACTCAGGCTGACAGATGGGCAGCAAGTGTCCTTCCTTATATGACAAGCTGTTCACCAACCCAATTTCTGAAGGAAACTAAAGCCACTAGCAAAAATTGGGTGAGGTGGCTCATGCCTGTAATCTCAGCACTTGGGAGGTACAGAGAGATCAGAAGTTCAGAGTCTCAGCTACACAGTGAGTTCTATCCCAGTCTTGGATATATGAGACCCTTTCTTTAAAAAAAGAAGCCAAAGAAACAGGAAAGCAAAACCATTTAAAAAGTACTACATAAAATTCTCTCTGTTCCTAAAAATGTAAATTAAGTTCAAATTTCTGATAGAATAGGTAATTTAAAGGAAAACATAAATTATTTTTCAAAATCAAGGAGAATAACCATGGCAAGGCAAAAAGCAAGTGTCTTCTGTGAGCCATGTGGTCCAGAAAGCAAAGGGGAGAGCACACTAGCTCGCACAGGACGGGGCTTGAGAGGCAGAGAGGAAGCGGGAGAGAGGATGGGAGACACACTCCCATCTTCTGAGGGGAAGTAGGGCTGACCATGAGAGTCAGTACTGACTTTGTAAAAACATAATTGGGACAACAACTGTCATCTCAGCCCCCAATGGCCACCCTGCAACCAAGAAGCAACATCTTCATCCAAAGACACAGACTATCACTATCAACCACTGTCTATATCCAGCTATACCTCCCCCAGGGGGGGGGGGGGGGTTCCAAGCCTTTTTCAGGAAACCAAGGCCCAGTGAATTCATACCCAGTCTATAAAAATCGCTACGAGGGTTACCAGGTCAGAGGGGAAATGCAGCTGGAAATATGTGAATACAGCCAGTTCTCTGAATGGGACCAAGGGACACCTAGAAATCTGAGATGCTGCTAGGGCTTACACAGAGCAAAGCTAAGCTAGGCAACGTAGTGCACAAAACTTATCCCAGCACTTAGGAGTCTGAGGTAAAACTGTTGAGAGCCTGAGGCCCAATCTGAGCTATGTAATGAGTCCCAGGTCAGCCTAGAATAAACAGCAAAATCCTGGCTCTTAAAAAAGGAAAGGGATTGGAATAACTAAGAAGAGTGTCTAATATTCACAAGGTCCTAGGTTCAACTCTCAGCACCACATAAAACTAGGTATAACCCCTAGGGAATAGAGGCAAGAAAATTAGTGGTTCAAGTTCATCTTCAACTACATAGCAATAACCAGTATGAGTCTAGCCTGAGACACCCCATCTCAAAATATAAATATAGGCCAGGTGAGGTGGTACACACCTTTAATTCAAGCACTTGGGAATCGAAGGCAAGGAGATCTATGTGAGTTTGAGATTTGCCTGGTCTACAGAATGAGTTCCAGAGCAGTGGGATTGTATAGAGAAACCTTGTGCAAAAAAAAAAAAAAAAAAAAGATAGACAGACAGACTGACAGATAGGCAGACAAGCAAGAAAACCAAACTTAAATAAATATGATGTGGAGACGGCTCAGTGAGTACCGGTGTTAAAACAAGGGGGAGGTGGACGCTGGTTGGCAATTAAGGCTCAGTGAGTAAAGATCATGCTAAAGAGCTGACAATTAATCCCCGGGGCCCACACAGTAGAATTAGAAAACTGATGTCCACAAGTTTTCCTCTGTCTGACCTCTGACCTCCACATGGCAGCATGAGCACAAACACACACACTTGTATATACTGACAGACAAGATGGATTTTTTTTTTTTTTTGAGCGAGCAAGACTGTGGGCACCTGTGTCCCCAACACTGTAGGTGGCAAAGAGAAGAGAATCACTGCAGGCCAGTCTAGCAAAAAATAAATAAATAAGTAAATGTGTATTCCGGGTTCAGTGAGAAACCCTGTGTCATGCGGATGAGGGAAAGGAGAAGAAAACAGACACCCCCCTCTGGTCTCACTGTGTACCTGCACTTACAATACACACATGCCCTCAAACTCGTACACACACAAATGTTCTTAAAAAACACAAGGATGTCTATGTCTCTCAAATATCAGGAATCTCTTATCTCTTATCTTTCTGCAGTGTGAACACTGCATGGCCACTGTGAACTGCTGGTCCTTCATAATGAGGGAGGGCACAAGGACCAGAAAGCATTGGTCAGCAGCCTCCACAGCAACAACCACACCTAGTACAAAATAACAAAACCAAAATAAACAAGTGACTGTTGAACATAACTAAGTGAGGTTGTCACATGATGAATTTGACAACCACAAAGTCCTAGGAGAAAAATACGTCTCCTATTACCATGAATATATCACTCTGGTCACAGTAGCCCCTGGCAACCTAACAATGCATGTCATAACCTAGAGCAACGCCGATGAAATACTAGAGAACTACAAGACCCAAAGAAAGATAACCAGATGGCAGGCCAGATGGTAAAATTCTGCTCCAAGGAGCATCACACTAATCTAGCAGGTCTAAACACCCTAACGACAAGGCAGAGGCTATCAAATGGATAAATGAGAATAACAAGCTACAGTGTGCCAACAACCCACTTAACCGGGAAGAAGACGACAGAGTCAGAGGTCTGGGTATGGTGGTGACACCTTTAATACCAGCACTCAAGAGTCTGGGGCCAGCCTGGTCTACATAATGAGTTCTAGGCAAGCTAGGCTATGTAGTGAGAAACACACACACACACACACACACACACACAAGGCAGCTGGAAAAATGTCGGGTTCTAAACGGATGAAACCTCTGGGGACAAGAGCTATTTATCATTGGTGATAGACACAAGCTTAAAGACTAGGAGTTAACTGATAAAAATGTACGAACCCTGATAAGAGATTTTGAAGGTGTGGAGAGCAGAGCTGTCAGAATGAAGCATGAACCAGACAATGCTGCAGCTCCTGTTCCCCTAAAACGACCCTCAGGACCAGGAGCAGGAAGACTGAAACAAGTGTAAGCATCACCAGCTGCTGAGGGAGCTCAGTCACCCCAAGATTCTTAAACCAAAGATCCAAAGGCAGGTGCTGCAGAGATGGCTCTTCAGTACAGCATATATTGCTCTTCAAAGAATCTCAATTCAGTTTCTAGCACCCACTAAGTGTGGCTCACAACCAACTATAACTCAAGTTCCAGGAGATCCCATTCCTCTGGCCTCATCGGGTACTTGCATTCACATGCACATGTCCCCAACTCCCTCCCTCCCTAGCATACACGTAATAAAAATAATAAGAATAAATCTTAAAAATTAAAACCTAAAATACAAAATTGTGTCTGGAATGAATTCTCTCTAAATATTAAAATCAAATAAGTCTTACAGATAATCCACGGATTAAAACACACACACACGTAAGTGAAACAAAGTATTTTAAAGGAAGTGATGAAGCACAACATACTCACTTATGAACATGAGACAAAGCAAAGCACTGCTCAGAGGGAATGCATCACCTCACAGCCTCACACATGAAAAGCAAAGCAAGCTCTCTACCTTAGCAATGTGTGAGAGTGTATAATGCTGCCAATAACTGAAACTTTTTTTTTTTTTTGCTCTGTTTCTAGTGCTGAGAATAGAATCCAAGGATTCTAGTACAGTAGACAAGCATTTCTGCCACTGTGCTCCTTGCTCAGCCCCTAGAAACAAGGTTTGTCTGCTCTGACCATAAAGAAGATGAAAGCAGGGCTGGCACTGGCTGCTCCTCCAGCGGACCCAGGTTTAATCCCCAGCATCCACATGGCAGATCTGGGTTCCCTGGGCATCAGGCACGGATGTTGGTGTACAGACATACTTGCAGGCAAAACACTCATACAATAAAGAAGCTGAATGCCTGAGATGATGGTACTGGAACATCACTGCGCACATATGCTCAGTTGCTATGTGCCAGTAACAACATTCATGAGGTGAACACTGAGGCAAAACAGGAGAAATGCTGAGAACTCAAAGGCAGCTTGGGCTAAAGAACTAGAACCTGTCTCTAAATAAATAAATCCATTTTAGATAAGCCAGGCATGGCTGCACATGACAGGCGTGGTGGTGCACCCCTTTGATTGCAATGCTCAGGAGCCAGAGGCAGGCAGATCTCTGTAAGATGGAGGCCAGCCTAGGCTACAGTTCCAGGACAGCTAGGGCTATTACACAGAAAAAAGCCTGTCTTGAAATAAAACAATTAAAGATAAAATAACAAAAAGAAAATAGTGAAGGTTAAAAAAAAAATTAAAAATTAGATAACAGAGGCATATAATATTCTGAAGATGATTAATAAAGTTGGTAAACCAGAAAAAACAAGGAAGAAAGTCATGATGAGTATAAGAACATGAAGACAGTGTCACTACAGATTGCAAATATATTTATCCAAAGGTAAAAATCAATGAACTTTATTCTAATAAATTCAACAACTTAAAATGAACCCTGTGAAAGCCACAAGTAACCAAAACTGACACAAAATTAAAACAGAAAATCTAAATAACTCAAAGTATTCACAGACGTTTTTATAACTAAACCCACATACAACTCCAGGCCCAGGTGGCTTCATCAGCAAGTCCAAAGGTCTCAGAATGGAAATGAAATCAATCATACTCAAATTACTGCACAGAATTAAAAAGGAGAACATCCCAATCTCTTTTAAGCCTGCATCATCTTAATAGCAAAACAAGAGAGGGGGTGCAGTAAAAGAAAAAGTGCAGATCACTGCCTGCCTGGGTCCTGAGGATTAGAAACAAGTGAAATGCCTTCTTCTGCCACATTTCCACATTATACAGGAGGGCCCAGACAATTCCTTAATGGAAAGGGAGCTTTTAAAGTTAATTTTTTTCTGTAGATTAGCAACAAGCACTGGAAATGGAAACACCACTTGCAACATAACTTTAAAAAACCCCTGAAATTCTGGGGATAAATTTCATGAACAAAAATAGGACAATAGACTGCATTCCTCAACATGGTAACACAGCTCTGACACTCAAACTGATCCAGATTCAATGTTTTCCCAATCAAAATCCCTGTAAGTGTTTTTCTAAAAATTCATGAGGACATACAGAAAAACCTACCAGAGCTAAAAGAATTCTTTCTTTAATAAAAAGGACCAAGTTCAAAGACATATATTGTCTAAATTCAAATTATTATTACAGACTATTATTTGTAAAAGATACACTCACCTCAAGTTACCATGGAACTAGCCACACAGTTCAATGGAGAAGAAACATCTAGAGATAGACTCACAAGTGCAGCTCAACTGGGACCTAACAGAGCCGCAACCACAGTTAACATGCAGAGGAAAAAAAATCTCTGCTGACGGGGACTTTCTAACTGCTCTCTGTAAATTTCACTCCTCCTCTGCCTTTTGCACAATGAATAAACTCAAGGTGCATCAGAAAGACCACCAAACCACTAAGAGGAAGCAAGGAAGCAAATCTGAATCTTGGGGCAGAGCAAGGAAGAATGTAATCCCAGAAACCTTTGCTTTGGGACAAAACACACACTCCTAACAAGGTACACATATTCTCGCAACTAGAATAAGACAAAGAAAATTAAAAACTGGTTTAAACCAAGAATGGTACCACTCACTTGTAATCAATCATGACATTCTGCATTGGGATTCCTGACTGAGGCAGGAAGACCCAAAGTTCAAGGTCAGCTTATGCTTCACAGAGTTCCAAGCTATCTTCAGCTACAAAGTAAGACCCTATCTCTAACACACACAAAAAACAAACAAAAGCTGTGTAAAATATTCAAACAAGAACTTCCAAAATTAAGAACATCAGGAAAACACAAGAGATTCATTCCTACCTGGTCCCTCAGTTTAAAAGGGTGCTCATTTAGAAAATATTCTAGCAGGTTTTTATCTAAAGAATTAATTAAATGCTGGGTATGAAGTAGGCCTTTAGTCTTTGCACTTGGTGTCAGAGGCCATTGGTGAGAATGAGGCCACTCTGGTCTACATAGTGAGACTCTCTCAAAACAACTTAACCAAGTAATGCTATAGGTGCTCACTCACAGACAGGTTATCAGCATCCAGGAACACACATCCAAATGCTCCAGGAGCTTTATTAAAAAACTGGAAAACACCCAAATGTCCCACAGCAGATGAATGACTGACAAATCATGATACAGTCATAGAAAGAAATTCTACAAGGCTTACCAAACTATTTATAGATACATTTGGTGCAATGGGAAAAAGCCAAATACAAGAACATTTTAAGGAAAACCTGGATGAGCAAAACTAACCCCATTAAGAAAGCAGATGAGGGAAGCGAGTAGAGAGATGGTTCAGTGGTTAAGAGCACTGACTGTTCCTTCCAGAGGACCTGGACTCATTCCCTGCACCCACATGGTAGCTCACTGTCTATAACTTCAGTTCCAAGAAATCCAACACTCACACCATCAGACATACATGCAGGCAAAACACCAATGTACATCAAATACAGACAGACAGATAGGTAAAAAGCAAATGGGCATGAGCCTAGGTCTTGGGGAGAGGCTGACTGCAAAAGAGCCAATGACAGAAAAGCTGTCTTGACTGTATTGGTTATTTAAAGGATATCACTGCTTGTTAAAATGCAAAGAACCAGTCCATATGTAGTATGTAAGATATGTTTTAGTAGAGTAAGCTTTAAATCACAGGCATCAATAAAATCTTGGAGACGATGACTCAGAAGGAGAAGACCTGAGTTCAGATTCTCCAGCACCCACCAATAAATAAATCTCAACACTCGAGATAGAGCTAGGATGACCTAGAATTAATGGCCATACACTCCAGTTAGGGAGCAGTCTGTTCAGTGTGAACCCTAGTTAAAGAAACTTGAGTGGAAAATATTTACAACTTTTAACCTCTTGCTTCCAAATGTACCCATGGCAATGTACATATACACCTATATATGCAAACACATATATGTATATAGTGCATGCATGTGCACGTGTACACACACACATCCCAAAAAAGTTAAACAATCTTCAGAAAGATGGGCCATGGTACAACCCAAAATACCTACGGGATAAGGGGACCCTAAGATAAGTGACCACCAGAGATAATTCAAGTTACCTTCAGAGAAACAAAATGATACCACCTGCTCAACTATAGCCCTGTGCCAGACAGTCTTTCCACCCAGGACACTCAATCACAGAAGGCTGAGGCTCTTCAGAAAAGCTGTATAGACTACATCTCAAGCTAGGAAGAAAAAGGAGCCCAGGTTGGTAGAAATGCCAGCAGACTCACTTCCACTATCTAAGCTAGGGGAAACAGGGCCCCAGAGGAATGCCACAAGGAAAGACACTCAGTGTACTGAAGCTTGTGAGGCCCTGTGAAGTTGTAGAGGACTCTAAGAACACATACATGTAGTGAAGGCTGCAAAAGAGTTCCATCTTGCTGGATGCTGGGCAATTCACCCTGGATGCAGAGTGGAAGAACATTTAGCCAGAGCACACACTGCATCTGATGACTCTGTCCAAGGAAAAAGCCTACAATCTAGCAACCACCAGAAAAGCTGCACCAGGGAAAACAAGTAAATAAAGACTATTAGCTGCCATAGAGATGCTAAAGAAATAGAAAACAATAAAATACAAATACAGATATTAGGTAAGAAAGAAAGAGATGTTATGAAAACTGAAGCAAGAAAAACAGTGTGATCTTAGGATAGGAATATGGTTGTCTAAGCAGATACCTAAACACAGTAATTTAAAGTCTAACAATGGAGTGCCAACGTGTCTGTGACTCAAGAACAAGGACAGAGATGGAGGGTTACACGGCAGTGTGCATTTTTTTCATAAATCCCAAATCAGTACATATATCTACCAGGGACAAATCAAAGAAAAAAATGCAGCATAATTACTTGAAATATGGATGTAGCCTGACATAATGATGTATGTCTGTATGTCTGCCCCTAGACCTGGAAAGCAGGAGAATCAGAGTTTACTTTGGCTACGCAGCAAGTTCAAGGCCGATTTGGATTCCCTTTTTTCAAAACAACCCCTCCCTTCCCCCCCCCAAAAAAAAGAAAGAAAGAAAAGGAGAGGACCGTTTGAATGCAACTGGCCCCAAAGCTCATAGAGAATGGCACTATTAGGAGGTGTGGCTTTGTTAGAGCAGTTATGGCCTTACTGGAGGAAGTGTGTCACTGCAGAGGTGGACTTTGAGGTCTCATATATGGTTAGGCCACACCCAGTGTCTCAGACTACTTCTTGTTGCCTGCAAGTCAAGATGTACAACATTCAGCTCCTTTTCCAGCCATGTCTGCCTGCATGTTACCATGTCCTGCCATGATGGACTAAAACCTCTGAAACTGTAAGCCACCCCAATTAAATGTTTTCCTTTCTAAGAGTCACTGTGGTCACGGTGTCTCCTCACAGCAATAGAAACCCTAACTAATTAGAGGGGTGGGGGGGGAGCCCTCTCAATAAGTAAGCCAAATACTTGCTGAGCAAGCAAGAGGAACCAAATCAGATCCCCCAAACCATGTATTTAGTTTCTACTGCTATGATAAAACACAGTCAAAAGCATCATCAAAAGCAACTTTGGGAGGAAAGTATTTATTCATCTTACACTTCCAGTAACAGTACATCACTGAAGGAAATCATGCAAGAACCTGGAGGCAAGAACTAAAGCAGAGGCCATGAAGAAATGCTACCTACTGGCCAACTCTCCTTGGCTTGCTCAGCCTGCTTTCTTATAGCACCAAGGACCACCAGTGCAGGATGGGCAGCACAGGGTGTGCCTTCCCACATTAATCAATCAAGAAAATGCACAAGAGGCTTGCCCACAGGCCAATCCATTGGGGGTATTTTTTCAAGTGAGGTTCCCTCTTCCAAAATGATTCTAGCTTGGGCCAAGATGCCCTAAATCTAGCCAGCATAGCATGTAACCCCAAATGCAATAGCAAGCATTTAAAATGTCAGTGTTCCTCCAGCAAAATAGGAGGTGGAGATCTCAAACAAGGGGCAAGACAAGGACCAACACCTGAGGTTTTCTTCCACAGGCAGGCCAAGGCTTGTGCACATCTGTACTCCCACATTCACATGAACGTGCACAGATAAAAATCAACCAACCACTCAAACACAGGAATACACAAGAGACTTGGCTTCCCACCAATAATTACTGGCAAAGATCATGAACAAGTACTATATATCAGTACCTCAGGTAGAAATGAAAGTTCACTAGCCTAACTACATGCACGTGCATTTCCACATACAAACCCATTCTGTCTACTCTCAGTGCTCAGGAGTAAGGACTGTCTGCTAATCTATTAGACACCTAGCTGGATACAATATCATGCAGTCCTAAATCATAAGCTCTAGTGGCTAAGTTCCAGCATGGGGAACAAGAAACAGGCAGCTCTCCATCACCTAGAGAACTATACAAGCACTCACCTTATTGATCCAGAATACCATGGCATCCTCGAGGTCATACGGAAGCTCTTTTGAGGCGCTGAATGTAGAAAATCGTTTGACACTGGCCACCACCTTTTCAATGCTGATCATCTCCACAGTATAGGCCATCATCAGGGCATCCACCATTGCCATGTGGGCACTCTGGGGACAGAGGCAGCAGTCAGGGGCACTGTTCCATACTGCAGCAGTGGTTCAGGGTCCTCATCTCTTACCAGCAGACTATAAGCTTCTTCTGTGGCCTTAGAAAAGCTAGGGGAAAGGCTGCACCCTCCCTCTGCCTCCAAAGGCTCTGGAATAACAGGGCCCTCCTCTGTAGCACACCCTACCTTCAGTCTCTTCAGAAATTTCTCTTCACCCACAACATGTCACCCTTAAACTGAGTGAAAAAAGGCATGGCATGCAAAATGTCAAGGAATAAGTTTACAAAGGCAAGGACATAGTGGACTGGTGCCAAGCTGATCTGAAGAGGCACAGCCTCTGAGGACAGGGAAACTGATTCTGACTAGTGCAGCCATCCAACAAGGCGGCTCTGTAGTGGTGTACCCTACCACACTTACATCTTCACACTTCATTACAACACAGTGAGAGGAAGCAAAAGCAAACTAAAGCTGCTCTTCCCAGAATGATGACATTCTTTAAAATACAGGTATGTCACTAAGGACCACCAATGCACATAAACACGATGTGGGAATGTCCTTCTATATGCTGTGAATATCAATCTTTAAATAAAAGAGCTGTTTTGACCCATGACAGGCACCATAGAAAAAGTAGGTGGAGAATCAAAATATGTTAGAAAGGAAGGGTTGAGTCAGACAGACTGAGCAAGCCGCCAAAGAAACATGTGAGAAACACAGGTGAGCCACGGGCTATGTGACAGACAGATTAATAAAAATGGGTTGAGTTAAGATGTAAGAGCTAGCTAGCAATGTGCCTGAGCCTTAGGCCAAACAGCATAAACTTAATATAAGTGTCTGAATCATTTCTGGGGCCTGATCAGTGGCGGGCGACTAAGGGTCTGGGGCTACAGGTCTGTGGGTCTGGACCTCTGGGCACCCGAGACCAAGAAACCCTATTGTTACAGATGGTGCCCAACGTGGGGCAAATATCCACTTAAAGCCTTTTTAAAAGTTTAAAAAGGGTTTTAGTACAAAAACTGAGCCAAAGCAGCTTCCAAATTGTGTATCTGAAGCAGGTCATTGTACAGAGAAAGTCCAACATCCGGATCACATTCAAGACTGGCAGCAGGAGTGTAAGCTGCAACCAGGCTGGTTCCTAAAGTCTCACAGAAGACTCAGTAGCATGTGATTGATTTTAGATTTCTGTTTATTTTGAACAAAAAAGAAACAAAGACGGTGTCTTAGTAGCAATATTTTCTTGAGTCTGCTCTGTTTGCTGATGGCGAACAGAGATGCGGTCCCTTTAAGAAAACTTACTGATTCAGCTTTCTCTGCAAAACCTATGTGACTCTTTATGAGAGTGTGAGTATTTTAAAAGCTCTTCTGGTTAAAAGATGATTAAGGATTCACAATAAAACAGATCCAGATGGAAAAAAAAAATCTGTAAACAGGTTACAATGTATATAAAAGATACATAGGCCTCAGAGAGAAAAAAAAAGATTAAAAAGTCTTTAAAATAATAATAATAAAAAATATAAATAGCCATGTAAGGATAGAAAATAGACACAAAATCTAGATTTTGGTTATTATTGTGTTTTTTCTTTTAATTTTTTAACTCTTAATGAGCTCACTACAAAAAGGCAATGGATTGCAAATGCAAAGGCTACTAAGTTAAACAAAAATATATATTTTAAAGGTATTTTGATTTTGAAATTTGTGTATAAGAATTCATTGCTTTAGAAGAGTTCTGCTTTTGTTTCCACAGAAGATAAAAACCTGTAGATTGCTTCCAGGCAAATATGGTTTTATCAACCAAGACCCCCTAAAAAAAAAAAAAAAAAAAAACCTCTGATGGGAAGAGATGGCCATATCAGCTTCAGGGCTGCAGACTATGATCCAGTCTCAAAAACCTGTGAGATTTTCAACACCCCATAATCAGCAGAAGTAGTAATGAAAAACTATGTCCAAATTCCCAAAATATTGCTTATAAATGTTTGTTTTCATTATAAATGGTTAATGGTCATAGTTAATCTTTTTCTAGGAAGGGGGGATATGGTATATAAATGATTTTTTAAAAATTAGATTATTGAATTTACTTAATCAGGAAATCAGCTGTTAATCTCAAAATGTTTTACATTGGTATGGATTTTGGTTTATTGACACAAACTTAAGTCAATTCTCTTATGCTGTATGTATTTTTCTACTCTTGTTTAAGATATGCTGTTTATGTAACTGATTTAAATTTGTAATGTATAATTAAGAAATGCATGTTAGTTAGATTTTTAGGTATACAAAGATATAATTCAATTAGATAGGTAATCTTCAAACACTAAGACCTAAAATACATGTCATTTAAAATGTTTTAAAAACTTGGACTTTTCTAGACAGTGAGACAGGTCTGCTCCTGGCAACACCAATTTACTTCAAGAGAAAAATGGGCATCGAAGAAACTCCATATAAAGATTAGTTTCTTTGTGGCATCAGTTAGCCACTGGACATGAACCTGTTCTTATATTGACTGCTTGACAATATGTTGTTTAAACTAGACGTGCAGCTTCCATAAGAAGGTGACCTCTAAACTTTGGCAAAACAAGCCAAGATAGTCATTCAGGTTCCTGCTTTGCAGAGAAAATTGTCAGGCATTCTTCAGGACTTGAGGAGAAGTGACTGATGAATGGGCAGAGCAGATTTCCTGCTTCACTAAAATGAAAAGAAACCCGGGGCCTGTAGGCTGAAGATGGATGTCCCAACTTTATAAAGGAACTTTGGGTGACTGTCCAGACAGATAGGTGTCATCTCTGTCACTTCTAGATTTTGGAAGTTGCTTGCACTTCCGGTTTACTTGGGTAAATATATCCTTCTGTGGTCTTTGATGTAGTTGAAGATTAGATAGTTATAGCTATAGTTTTTCTTAGTCATTTGATAGGTATATTAGATATGAAACTTTAGATTCATAAAGATAAGGTATAAAATAGAGTATTTTCTTTAATTTTGCTAAATACAAATAGACTAGATAGTGTAACTATAATTCTTGCTTGATGGTTATTTTATTATATATAAATTTGCTATTTAAAATTGAAACCTTCCTTTTTGATTAGACAGAAAGAGGGAGGTGATCTGGGAATGTCTTTCTATATGCTGTAAATATCAATCTTTAAATAAAAGAGCTGTTTTGACCCATGACAGGCACCATAGAAAAAGTAGATGGAGAATCAAAATATGTAAGAAAGGAAAAGTTGAGTCAGACAGACTGAGCAAGCCACCAAAGAAGAAACATGTAAAGAACACAGGTGAGCCATGGGCTACGTGACAGACAGATTAATAAAAATGGGTTGAGTTAAGATGTAAGAGCAAGCTAGCAATGTGCCTGAGCCTTAGGCCAAACAGCATAAACTTAATATAAGTGTCTGAATCATTTCTGGGGCCTGATCAGTGGCAGGCGACTAAGGGGTCTGGGGCTACAGGTCTGTGGGTCTGGACCTCTGGGCACCCAAGACCAAGAAACCCTATTGTTACATAAACAGACCGCATCATCTGTCACCTAACTCAGGGCACTGAGTCTTGCCTACTTGGCCAAGGGATCAGAACGATTGCCTGTCAGACACTTACCATCTTAATAGGTGCCTGGCTGAGGTCAGCATCTGTCACAGGGGTATCATCACTCTCCATCACATAGATGCCCTTCCGGGACAGAGCCTGGATGACAGACTGGTGTCCTTGTAAGGTAGCCACCTGGTCCCCTTTTAGGATGAGGCTGCAGACGCGGCAATATAGCTCACTTGACAGGAGCAGCTTGATGACAGGTGGCTTAATGTGCTCCTGCTCATACTGGTCGATGTAAAAAGGGTCTCTGAGGTCCTCGGGGATGTTGTCTATAGCAGGAGAGAGCACTGAGTGAGTGGACATGCATAATCCAGTATAGAGCATCACCAGATGAATGAAGGCACACAGAAGAACACCTTCCAGCACAATGTCAGCCAAGACAGAGTCCACTGACACCTTGCAGGACGTTTTGCAACTGTCACCATTACCCGAATGATGGTGAGACAGAAGCACAAAAGCCATGGGGTCTTAGTGGGCTCAAAGGAAACCAAGATGCCACAGGCTAGAATGAGCTCCGTGTGTCCTTTCCAACCAAAGTCAAGATCAAGGTAACAGGAGAGCCTCAACAGTCCCCTCTTCAGGAAGGGAGCCTAATCTGGTGCTGCTGTAACCACAACAGAATGGAGACAACCAGCTTTCACATATCTTTGGTTCACGCAGCACACTATTTAATCACAATGCTACTGAATTCAGACTAATGACTAATGTGCCACATTACAGACAAGAAAACCAAGGAACAGTCCAATGTCACAAGAGACAGGAACCAACTGCAGTCTGGTCTCCCATGCACTCACTGCCTACAGCAGTCCTGAAGAAGAATCACATTCCTTTACCCAGGGCACAAACACAACTGCAGAGAATGGAGAGTACAATCTTCTCAAACATCCCTACCTCCAGGAGAGTTCAGAAAGCCGTCACCAAGAGGAGTACTCAGAATTAGACATAATCACCCCACAATCAGTGGTCATCTTGGTCATCTGTGCTGGGTAGTTTATGTCAACTGACACAAGATAAAGTCATCTGAGAGGAGGGACCTCCATCAGGTCAGGCAGCACAAGCCTCTGTCTAGGGTGTATTCCTTCTCTCTCTCTCATTCTCCAAGCCTAACTCGACTGCCCCGACTGTCCTGTAATTTACTATGTAGACCAGGCTGGCCTCAAACTCACAGAGGTGAGCCACCTGCCTCTGCCTCCAGAGTGCTGGGAGTAAAGGTAGGTATCAGCTATGCCTGGGTCATTTTCTTAGTGTTTGATTAGCTCACTGAAGATGGTGCCACCCCTGAGCAGATGGTCCTGGATTCTCTAAGAAAGAAGGCTGAGCAAGCCATAAAGAGCAAACTAGTAAACAGCACCCTCTATAACCCCTGCATCAGCTCCTACCTCCAGGCTTATGGCCTGACTTCCTTCAATGATGAACACTGACATGGAAGTGTAAGCAAAATGAAACCTTCCTCTCAAGCTGCTTTTGTTCATGGTGCCTCATCAGAGCAGTAGTAACCCTAATTAGGAAAACATCCAAACTCGCCTAGCCCTGTGCCAGATCTAGACACTGCTCCTCAGGGACCACTGCGCCCCCCCCCCCCCCCCCCCGGCCCAGCATCCTCTTTCTCTGGTCCCTTCTGTTTCTGAGGCCCAGATCTAATTGTGAGTATCTGGACTCTTGTTATTGTTCTACAATCATTTTTTTTAATGTTATTATTATATACACATGAGGGGTGCATACATGCCACTGCATGAGTATGAAAGACAGGATAACCCTGTAGAGCTGGTTCTCTCCTTACACTTTACATGGGTTCCAGGGTTGGAACTCGTGTTATTAGGGCTTCTATGACAAGGACCTTTACCAACTGAGCAGTCTTGCTAGCCCTGCCCCACAATGCCCAGACTTCATTTGCTGTACACACTGAATTTGGTCACTACAGCAACCAAACTAGTGAACAGGGCTAAGCAGCAGTGTCAGCATGGAAGGCTGTAAGCATTCTTCCCAGGCTTAGTGGGTGTCAAGTCCCTTATTTGATGACCACATTGGGTAGCCTCCTATTTTGAAGCCATCTACAGTTCTAACAATAAACAGAGCATGGTGGTAATAAAAGAACGAGCCCTGGATAATCCATGAGAAGGCCTCTGCTTGCCCTGTCAGATAGCTGAGGAAAAAGCTGTAGAGCCACGTGAGTGGTACAAGAGGGTGAGAAGTCCCATGGAATAGAACTGAGAGGCACAGATCACACCGGCAGAGACTGTGGGATCTAGTTCTAAACTGGTAAAAATCAAGCAAGGTTCTAAGCTAGGGAGCCAAATCCCAAGTTTGTGCTGCCAGGAGAGACAAGAGTCACCTTAGGTCTGCACCTTCAAGAGCCTAGTAGCAGCACCTTGACACCAGGGTTCCCAGGAAGAGCTGCCCCTTGCCTAACTTCCAGTCCATACCCCAAGCTCTGTCTAGGTCTTTTTTCCATGTTCAAAAGTTCCAAGAACACATCTGCTTTACCCCTGGTGGACTTTACCCACCTTGAGGTTTGAAAATCATTGAATGTGTGTGTGTCCATCCCAACATGTACACTAGCCCCAGCCACCTCATATGAATCACCTACATGACATCCATGTGAGGTATGAAGCCACTCTCTCCGCTCACCTGAATAGCCAGTAGGTTCCTCTCTGAGAGCAGAAATAACACAGCTTAGGAGGGACCCCAGAGTCTTAGTCTGTTGCAGGGAAGATGATGACAGGACGTCACAGAAGCATAATCAAGAGCTGGACTTTGACCTAGGGAGGATCTGGCACTCATAAGCACCCTGAACTTGGAAGCTAGCAGGACAGAAAAAAGTGGCCAGGCCAAATGTCTAAGTGGAAATGTTTCCCTGAGCCACTTGCAAACCGTCAGCCTGAAGTGGGTCATGTCATCAGCACTCTGGATCTTGCACAAACAATAATCATTTCTATACACTTGAGATTCATGACATGAAACCAGAACAATTATGTAGGTGGACAGCAATCCCAGATCATACACGCCAATGCAGCCATAGGGTGCTACAGTCCACTCAGCAACTGAACCTTCTCTTCCTGGCTCTACAGGGCAGAAACTGCCCATAGCTCAGAAAGGGAGTCCCCACTCCTCCCGGTCCACCAGGGTTTGAATACATCTGTTCTTTTAATATCTAGCAGTCAATAATAGGGCTAGAGATGGTCCAATGGTTAAAACACATACTGCTCTTGCAGAGGACCCAAGATTCCACACTCCACATGGGGCTTATCTGCCTTTAAAGTTCTAATACCTTTCTGGACTCTGTGGCAATATACTCATATGCAAAGCCCCACCCTCACCCGGAGACACACACACACATGCAAAATTTTAAAATGATAATGACAAAAAGTATTTAAAAAATAATACAAAAGCATTGTAAATGACTGAGTGTCTGAGTGACTTGTTTCTCTACTAAAGACAGACAGTAGTTTATAATCATTCATTCAACAATTACTGAGCCTATACTGAGCCTGGAAAATGCATGAACACACTACGCCAGCAAAAGAAGGTGGAAGGCCATCACCCTTAGGAAAAGCTCTGAAAAAAACAAAAACAGTAGGCAACTTCCATGACAAGGCTCATCACACTGCAGTGTGCACAGAGCCCAGCTTAGGCAAACAAGAAAAAAACCAAAAAAATGACCATGACTCTCATCAGATAATAGGTAGGAGAATTGTGTGCCTTCAGTGGTACTGTAGGGGAACTGAGTAGGATTATATACTCGGGAAGCTCAGAAAAGGATAAGCTAGAGCAGGCTGTATTAGGAGAGAATGGAAGGAAGAGGACAAGGAAATAATGTTCGCTACTGTTTCCTACACAGAAAATAGAAGATAGGCCTGGATACCAGCCAGGCACAAGACAGGGCCTGTTACTAAAGTAGGAACTACGGCCCAGAAGATGACCATGGTAGAAAGAGGACCTCCATAACGACACATGGCTGGCGTGGGGGGGGGGGGGAGGATGATATTCTGAAGAGACTGACTTGTGGGACCAGAGGCACAAATTAAAAAGATTGCATTTATTATGCTATGTATGAACAGGAAAAGCCAAGAGTCCATGAAAGCTGAGTCATCCAGAAAGAGGACACCATGAGAACAGAAGCAAAACAGATGTGGCTCACAGTGCTAGGCAGGCAAGGAAGACAAGCCAAAGGGACTAAACTAACTGGTGGTCAGGAGACTAGTAATTGTAAGGCCACCCCTGTTCCATCCAAACACAGGAAAAGTCACCAAAACCAACATGCCTCAGCAGCATCAGGTACAGGCACACCAAGGAAAGACGGTTCCCCAGGTTCTCTCTGTACAGTGTAGCCTCAGGTGGACAGGCTGGGCTTTTGGTCAGAGGCAGGTGGGGACCTCAGAGAGTGGAGAGGAATTCCCAAACAAAAGGGAAGGGATGTTGTGAAATATTACTTTAACTATCTGATTAGTCTGTGTGTGTTTAACTGTGTAAAGGTGTGCTGCTTTTGTTTATGCTACATCTGTTTAATTATCTTGCCTGCCTAAGGCACCTGACTGTTCTAAAGAGCTGACCAGCCAATAGCTAGGCAGTAGTAAGGTCTGGTGAGCAGAGAGAATAAGGAGGAGAGAGAGAAAGAAAAAGGGGGGAGGGAGGGAAGGAGAGGATGTCTGGGACCAGCCAGCCAGCCAGTCATCCAGGCAGCCACCAGACAGACAGACAGACAGACACAGAGCAGCAGTGAAAGTAGGACATACAAAATAAAAGATTAAAAAACCCAAGGCAAAACGCAGATGAAAAGAAACAGGTTAGATTAAGTTATAGGAGCTAGTGGGACAAGCAGAAGTCTGAACAATCATAACTAGCAAGTCTGGTGTCTTGATTGGGGGCTGCTGCAGTCAGATGTGTAGATAAATGCCCGGCCATCCCAAGAGATCCATTTGCTAAAGTCCACTGTAACCAGAACGGCAACAACTATGGAGTTCTGAATCAGCAGCAGATGGTGGTGTTAGCCAGTGGTGCCATATCAAGTATATGACATGTGCTTAGAATATGCACTAGAGAGGCTGAGACAAGAGGATCATGATGAGTTCAAGGCTAGCTCAGGAGCCTAGCAAACCCTAAAATAAACAAACTCAAAGAAAGTCAGGCTCAAGCACCCCCCAAAAAGCCACAGAACTGATCAGCCACGGGCTAGGTGACTGTGGACGACACCCAAGGCAGAAAAGAAAAAGTATTTTTGCTAAAGAAAAAAGTGATAGACTAGAGAATACACACACACACACACAACTGACTGAGCCAGTTTCATAAAATGAACTGTTGAAAGCAGATTAAGATTAGACACTTGAGCTGGAGAGATGGCTCAGCAGTTACACTGGCTGCTCTTCCAAAGGTCCTGAGTTCAATTCCCAGCATCCACATGGTAGCTCACAGCCATCTGTAGTGGGATCTGATGCCCTCTTCTGTAATAAAAATGTATATGCAGATAGAGCACTCAAATACATAAAATACGTCATCTTTTAAAGAAGATGGAACAGCAGTGTCTATATGAAGAACAATAAGACAATGAGCAGCCAGGAAAGGCGAATGGCAATGGCCGTCAGATCACAGAAAGGAACCACAGGCCCAGAAGGGAAAAGGAACATGGCAGGAGGATGGTTAAGCAGACACTGCAAGTTTCCAATATTTGCAAAATTTATGAAACAACTAAAAATACCAGAGAGACTCAAAAAGGAAATCCACATCCAAAAAGCACTACAGTCATATCAACAGAATCCAAAGGCAAAAATACTTTTTAATATGCCAGAGGGAGTTCCTGTCAGGCCAGGCCAGCATACCATCCCTGATTGCCCTGAAATACATCAAGAAAAAGCAGCTGGGGACTGGAAAGTGGAAAGAACAGCAGCCTGGACCTCACACTGCAGGGCTCTCCACCAGGCACAGGCCTGATGCTTGCTGACTCCAGGTACAGCAGGCAAAACAGGCAAGGCAACTGGTTTCCCGGCCAAGGAAGAGGGGGAATCAACAGGAGGCCCCAAGAACAATAAAGCAGCAGGGGACATGGGGACAGTGTGGGGCAAAGGTGCTCTGCATCCATACTCACCTTTCCCTAAAGCCAGAACCATCATGGGCCAGGGAGCACAACGAAGTGTCAACAAAGCACCTGGCAGAGAAGATACTCTCCCTCCCTGTCAAGCAATTCCTCTCCCACGCCACGCAGCAGGGAATTCCAGTGAAGGGAATCATCCTGTTACCAGAGGTTTGGGTTATAACTCTGGTCCTCAGCATCCACAGCAAGCTAGGCTCGGCCACCTGTCCTCAACACATCAATTAATGAGATAAGTGACAGTGAGAAACGGTGTGATCACACTGGGAAGAACAAATAAAGGTCCAGTAATTCATAAACCCATCTTTAGGGTACTGACATGAAAAGTGAGGCTTAAAGAGAGGACATGCATAATTAAGCAGTCTCTCCGTCCTATAAAATGGGTTGATAAATTGTCAGAACTGTGTAAAATGTCCTCCTGGGAAGACAGAGATGGCCAACCCTAACTAGCAGTACTGTAGGCAGAGTCCCACCTACCCAGCCTGCAAAGCTCCTCTTGCCCTAAGCAAAAGCTCAGTGAGGATACTGAACCAGGAGCACAGGGCTGGGGCACAGGTCCTACTGAGAGTCTTGGTTCCTCGTGTGAGAATCATCCAGCATCACCACTCAAGTAAGGTGACCAACTGACACACACCAAGACGCCATCAAGTGTTGAAATATCTCTGACATTTGAAAGTAGCCAGCACAAAATGATTGCAGGAGTTACTCTGGAGTAAAAAGTTCAGCAAAGAAAGATGTTTAAAGCACTAAATATAGAAATGAAAAGTAGAGCAACAGACATTGAGAAACTCAGTGGACAGGCTGAATGGCAGGGTGACAATGACAAAGGACCAAATCGATGACTCTTAGGTTCAAACAGCAGCAGCATCCAATGTGAAGCACAGGCTGAAGATGGAGACCAGAACTGGGGAAGAAGAAAGCAGGCAGGCGCTATGGGAGAGGTGCTGTCCACCAGAACCCCAGGGAGGACGGTGGCAAGAAGACAACAGAGAAAATTAAAGGCTGACAATTTACCAGATACAGTGAAAGACACCAACCTACTGTTTTAAGACATCAAGCAGACCATGAATCAGAAAAACTCAAAGGAATCTGAGCCAAGACATACATTCAAACTTCTAAAGCTACAAAGAAAATTGTGACAGAGAGGGAAGGCATACTTGTGGAGGGATTCCCATTCCAGGGACAGTGGGACTCTCATCTGAAGGGATGGATATGATGTCAATATGCAAAGGTGCTTTTACAGCCAAGCCTGATGACTTAAGGAGAGAAGTGACTCCAAGAAGCTGTCTATGACCTCCACACACATACAGTGGCAAACACAAACACCCCCCCAAACACACACAAACACACACACACATGCGCACACTCAAATAACCAGGGGCAGCAGAGATGGTTCAGCAGGTAAGAACACTGAATATTCTTGCAGAGAACCTGAGTCCCAGGAGCTACATGGTAGCTCACAACTGTCAATAACAGAGGATCTGACACCTTCTTCTGGCCTCCCTGTACACATAGCAGGGGTGTGGTGCATAAACTTACATGCAAGCAAAAACCCCTATGCATAAATATCTACCTACCTACCTACCTACCTACCTACCTACCTACCTACCTACCTATCTATCTATCTATCTATCTATCTATCTATCTATCTATCTATCTATCTATCTATCTATCTATCTATCTATCTATGTTCTCCTAACAAATCTCCTGTTTTGTTAACAGTCCTGTCTTGATTGTCCTGGAATTCACCTTGTAGACCAGGCTGGCCTCAGACTTACAGAGATCCACCTGCCTCTGTATCAGGTAAATTATGAGAGCTATGAGATTAACCCTCTCCAGGACACCTTTCTCCTCCAGCAACCCCGCCCCCACTCCTCTGCACCCCCAGGATTCACTGGATAAATCTCTGCAGTCTTTAAGGAGCTGTTAAACTATCAGAAAGAATTACAGTGCTCTCTTATCCTCTTCTGCAGGACCAGTCTCTAGACATGCATGGACATCTAAAATGGAGTTCCTTATACAGACATAACTGATAAAGTCCAACTTACAATACAGCAATTCTAAGATCCCAGGAAGGACAGTGTGTGATTAGCCATGCCACTGCAGTAGATCTCAACCTGTGGGCTGAGACCCCTTTTCACAGGAGTCATATCAGATACCCAGCATATCCGATATTTGCATTACAATTCATAACACCAGCAAAATTACAGTTATGAAGTAGCAACCCAAGTAATCTTATGGTTGGGGTCACCACACATGAGGAACTGCATTAAAGGGTCACAGCATTAGGAAGGGTGAGAACCACTGAGCTACTCAAAATGCCATGTGATTTAGAACTTAGAAATCATTTCTGGGAGTTTCCATTAAATATTTCCAGACTGCAGTTGACCATGGTAGCACAATGCACAAAGTGAAAACAGCCAAGTGGGGACTACAGTACACTGAAGGCTAATAAAAGGAGGCCAGGCAATGCTGGTGCATGTCTTTAACCTAGCAGAGGCAGGCAGATCTCTGTGAGTTCCAGGGCAGCCAGGGCTAAGAGAGAAATTACTAAAGACAAAACAGTAGAATCCTTAGTGTTGTTACTAAGTAGACTCAAAATACATGGGACACCTGAGAGCTGACAAAGCGGACAAATCCACTGGCATGAAAACTCTGGCACTTGTTCATCGGCACTGACAAGACTATCAGACATAGCCAGCAAGGACACCGACAGCCAACAGACTCTACCTGTATACAAGATCCAGGCTGCAAAATGTCTACTACTGGAATCTCAGTCCACATGACTTGAGACCTCCAGAAGCCCAGAAGCCAAGCTCACTGTAGGGAACATAGAAACATGAGAGGTACACGGTGACAACAGGCGGAAAATCCTAGGCTGGAGGGAGTTTCCCTTCCTCTTTTCCTGAAAGTCATCTGGATCTGGGAACCCCTGGGCATTTACTCTTAAATAAGCCAGTTAATATGGACAAAAGGACAGGAGGGAAGCACTACTGGAAAGGATTAATGCTAAGAGATTAAGGAAAGGACTGGGAAAAAGACTAAAACCCCCAATTCATCACCTCACACCCCAGTCCTCCTCCCCCAAAACAACCAGCCTGGTTAGTTTCTCACTCTAAATTCTTCTACCCCATCACAGACTGGAACATGCACCTGGACCTCCTGTGGAGACAGCAAAATCTTAAGGAAAGGTCTTCTACTTAGCCAAAGAACAAAGGGGAGTGGAAGGCAAGGAAGGAGCAAGAAGCTGTTTTAAATGATCTCTGCTACATGCTCAAACACTCACCAAATAAACCATATTCTCGGCTCCAGCTTCTTACACTGTAGACCTTGAGCCCCTAACTAAATATAAGCACTACTAAAGTAAATGATAACAGCAAAAGGTTTCCAAACATACAGCTACCAGAAACCAATTCAAAATCAAATGCATCATGGATTCAAGATGTTGCTGGCAGTGCTCACCCATGATTCATAAAGAAACTTCACTGCAGCTTTGGTTCTAAGCATACAGCATACACACTGTACATGCCATCATACCACACACCATCAAATACAACCTGAAAAACCTCACCTTGGATTCAAGGCTACCTATGTCACGAAAGGAAATGTGTTTTTATTATACACACCATGTTTTCTGATCCTATAGAACAGAAAGACATTTCTCATCATCCATCATTCCTCAGCATGTAAGTTTCAAACTGGTATATTCAGATTGTATTGTATTAGATGTTTAAATGTGGTGTGGGGGTAGAGACAGGATCTCATGTAGTTCTGCTCAGTCTTCAACTTGATGTATATAACGATGATCTTGAACTCCTGATCCTCCTGCCTCTATTTCCCAAGTACTAGAATTACAGGCATGTGCCACAATACCCAGTTTTATGAGTGCTGGGTATGGAACCTGGGCCAAAGCCACGCAGGACCTGCTGTTGCACTCACCTTGGACTCCCAAGCCCCTAGAACTATAAGCAATACATCTCCATCATTTATGAACTATGGAGGCTATGGTCTTTTTCACAGCACTCCAAATGGAACAAAAGCAAGCATCAAAGGAAACTTTTCATACACAGAAATAAATGAACATGAAAACATAAATCCACAGCCAGGCATTGATGGGACATGCCTTTAATCCCAGCACTTAGGAGGCAGGTGAATGTCTGTGATGCCAGCCTGCTCTATAGAGTGAGTTCCAGGACAGACCGGCCCTGACTTGAAAAACCAAAACAAAACAAATAATAAACAAACAAACAAATAAACAAGTCCAGCATGACACACACCTGTAATCTCAGCACTTTGGGGAGGTAGAGACAGGAAGATCAGGAGCTCAAGGTCACCCCTAGCTACATAGTAAATTTCAGCTGAGCCTGGCCTACATACGCCTTCATCTCAAAACAGAGAAATAAGACAACAAAATATACACTATCAACACACACCGTTGCAGGGAAGGTGGCATTGCCACACTAACTTTTTGTGAAAGCAGTGAAATCAGCAGGAAGGGTAACCACAGCCAGAGCACACATAAGGGTAACAGGAGGTTCTGAAGTGGGGAAGGTCCTAAATCTGGTTTAATTGTCTAACAAATGTATAAGAAGTTACCAATGGGAGACTGGAGTGATGGTTCAGCAGTTATGAGCACTGGCTGTTCTCCCAGGACACAGGTTCAACTCCTAGAACCTATATGGCAGCTCAAACTATTTGTAACTTCAGTTCCGAGGGATTTGACACCCTCACACAGACAAACATGCAGGCAAAGCACCAATGCATATGAAATAAAAATAAACTAATTTAAAAAGATAAAAATAAAAAGGTTGCTATTGGGAAACTAAGTAAAGACACCCAGGATATTTGCAGAATGTCATACACATACATGTTAATAAACCTCAAAATAATTTTTCTTATGTTGTCCAAGATCTTAAAAGCTAGTACATAGGAAGAAATTAAAAAGAACAAAAGGCATATTTTAAAGGGCTCCTCCTCTTAGTCAAAAGGGAAATTCATACTAAACCAGAGTAGGAAGGCGCAATCCACCCACTTGACTGGCTAAAAGTGTAAAGACCAACACCTCCAAGTGCAACATGAAGGCAAGGCAACTGAATTCTCATACAGGGCTCATGGGAAATAATGACTCAGCCACTCAGGAAAACTTCTTACTTTCTTACTAATTAGACATGCAATATCTCATGACCCACTAATCCTACACCTACTTAAGATGAATAAAAGTATCTGCCCACACAACTGAATGCTCATAGCAGCTTTTTTCATATCTCAAAACCAGAAACCATCCAAACAGCATTCAGCAACAAATGGGCTAACCATACAATGGGATACTTGCACACCATGAGATACATGGAAGAATCTCAAAGATTATGTACGGAGTAAAGGAAAGGTGCAGCTTTAGTGTGCTTAAATGATAGGGAACTCCAGGCAAGAAGTAGGTATAGGAAGGAAGGCCAGCATGGAGAAGGCATACCACCAAACTGTATCTAACTGTATTTATATAAATTGTACAGCAATAAAGGCACAAAACAAGTGTCCACTTGGTAAACAGTGAGCAGCATCCACTGTGCCCTGCTAAAAAGCTCAAATCTCTTTCTTCCTCTGAAACTGTCCATAAGTAGTCCAAAAACCCTGCAAGGGTTTACCAATTTGTCATTTAAGACATCCTGAGATCTGAAACTCAACCTTTTGTCCAAGCTAATCTCAGCATCTAAATCCCACTTGCCTCAGCTTGTGCTTGAGCAAGCTGCACCCACACCTGCCTCCATTCCCCTTTCCTGTCCTTACCTAGACTATATACTTCTGTATGGGGCATTCCAGATCCCCTCAAAGGAGTCCCTCTTCTTCCTCACCTGACCTGCCAAGGAATCTGCCCCTCTCTAAACAAGGATTCTCCTTATGGGTCTTGGCATGTATGGCCTTCAAAGTTCAATTCAGTTCCCATAGGTTATAAGACAATATTCACCTAGACTAATACACCCCCTTTTGAATGCTTGTAACTGTAGCAACTGGGAAATATCTACTCAAAACACATTCCCAGGCTCTCAACAAACCATCTCCTATTCAAAAGTGTTTCCAGGTACATACAGCAATGAAATCCCCATGGCACCAGGAGCAGGGTAAACAACCTGGCCCCAGACTATTTCCAAACTAATCACCTATTGTGTCTGTCCTTACACCTCTGCCTCAGCAGTTAATCTACTCAACTCACAAGACTGTGGTGATATTTTGTGTGTTCTCTAACATATAATATTTGCCTGAAGATCAAAGGGCAAAGCCTGCCACTAGTTAGTCATAGAGGCCAGGCAGTGGTGGCACACACCGCTAATCCCAGCATTTAGGATCTCATGCCTTTGATCCCAGTACTTAGGAGACCAAGCACCTTTAATCCCAGCACTAGGAAGGTGGACAGAAAGTGATAGAGCTAAGCAGAGAGAGGAATATAAAGCGGGAAGAGATAGGAGCGAAGTAAGAAGTCTCTCTACTGGCTGCTCCTCTGTCTCCCTGATCTTTCAGTCCTTACCCCAATATCTGGCTCTGAGTTTTTTATTATTAAGACCAATTAGGATTCACGCTATACAAAAATCACTTGGTTGCTACACAATGGTGCATCAGATACCCACCCCTGTTCTCAGGGGCTATGCACTGTCAGAGCCATTCACTTGTGTTCTCTGACACACAGTCTCTCACTAACCTGGAACCAGAGAGTAGGCTGGGCTGGCTGGTGAGAGAACCCATTTCTACCTCTCTAATTGGGATTACAATAAAACACCTGACTTTTTTAATATTTACAAGTTACTTTATGCCAGGTGGTGATGTATATCTTTAATCCCAGCACCTAAAGGCAGAAACAGGCTGACCTCTGAGTTCAAGGCTAGCCTAGTCTACAGAGTGAGTTCCAGGACAACCAGAGATAATTTATTTCAAAAAAAAAAAAAAAACACCCTGTCTTGAAAACAATAATATTTGTTCATTCATATGTATGTATACCCATGCATGCCATAGCATATGGGTAAAGGTGTATGTATACCCATGCATGCCATAGCATATGGGTAAAGGTGTATGTATACCCATGCATGCCATAGCATATGGGTAAAGGTGTATGTATACCCATGCATGCCATAACATATGGGTAAAGGTGTATGTATACCCATGCATGACATAGCATATGGGTAAAGGTAGATGTATATCCATGCATGCCATAGCATATGGGTAAAGGTCAGAGGAAAACTTGTAGCAGTCAGTTCTCTCTTTCCATTATATGGGTCCCAGGAATCAAACTCAGGTTCTCAGGCTTGACAACAAGATATTTTCTCACCAGCTCCATACCTAGCTCTTTTAATGTGGGTTCTGGGACTCCAACTCAGGTCTTAATGCTGTTTAACAAGCACTTTACCAATCTGGGCCATCTCCCCATCCCCATGCCTAACAAGCACCTTACTGTCTGAGCTGTCTCCCCAGCCCTATGTACTCATCTTCAACCCTTCCATTATTCCTATTTCCTCCATAAATGTCTGTATTTCATGAGGATTTTGATCAACAAAGTAGATGACACCATTGCCTTCTACCTTTCTATTTCCTATACTGCAAAAAATAGTTATGTACACAATAGCCATTGGATGGAAGTAATCGTGGCTCAGACAAGATGAAAACTGAAAACCATCCAGGTTATTACACAACTTTGAGGTAGAGGGGGTATGAGCATACCTAAAGTTGATAGAATTATTATGAAACAAAAATCAACACAAGAAACATTGTGATCCAAAGTTTCTCTGTCCCAGTCTGGAACTCTCAAATACCCAGCAGCCGCTTCCAAAATAATTGACTCAGAGGCTTAATATTATAGTAACTACTGGGCCAGTAGCTCAAGTATATCACTATCTAGCTCTTATATTTAAATTAACCCATAATTCTTATCTATGTTTAGTCACATGACTTGGTATTTTCTCAGAGCAGTACTCTCATATTGCTTCCTCTGTGTCTGGCTGGTTTCAGCTTCTCTGACTTTCCTTTTCCCAGAATTTTCCCTCTATTTCCTGCCTAGCTTCATGCCAATCAGTGTTTTATTAAACCTATACGAGTAACAAATCTTTAGAGTGTATGAGAGCAATACTCCACAAAACATGGCAACAGTAAGTTTGTTCCAGGACAGCCTTGGCTACAGAATGAAAAAGGTCTCAATCACTCCTCCTTTAATAAAAATAAATAAGCAGGAACAAAAGAACATATTAAAAACCATTTGAAATGTATAGCAAAAATTAACAATCTGAAATATAATAGCAGCTAACCCTTCAGAAGGCCAAAGACAGGATTAGCTAAGAGATTAAAGACAGATTTTTATTCTCTGATTAGTATTTACCTCATGGCATCAGGCCAGAAAGGAGAACATGTATAATAAGCACAATCCTAAAAACATAAATTCCCCCCACAGAACATAATAAGAACCTGAGTATTCTGCAGGTGGGCACAATAATACACATGAAAGCCAGGACCCCCATTCTTGCAGAGATACCCAAAACAGAAAATAAGAGGTTCTCCAGATACCCTGTAGAGAAAGGGTCATGGCAACCACTACCAGGCAGCAGCCCCTAGAGCATCAGGCTTCTCTTCTCATGTTCAGCAAACACTAGAAGCTCCTGGAGCTTCCCACCCAGAAACACTCAACTTACTTGCCGAAAATAACAAAAAGCTATTTAAAAACAACAGTCTAGGAGCTGAGTGCTTAAGAGCACTGGCTGTTCATCCAGGACTGGGTTCAATTCCCAGCACCTATATGGAGTTTGCAACCATATGGACATCCAGCTCCAGGAGCCTGATGGCCTCTTCTAGCCTCTGCGGGCACTAGGTAAAGATAAGGTGCACAGACATTCATGCAAATAATGTACCCAGGCAGTTAAAATAGAAATAAATAAAACCACAATCTAAACTCATGAACCAGTAGTCTGAACAAATTGTGACCTAGTACAACTTGGTAACACACTCCTGAGCTGGGCCCAGGCAGTAGACTACTTCCAGGGAAACCTGCCCAGTGCAGGAAAGAAAAAAGCAGTGAGCAGTCCCAGCCAGCTCTGGAGCAATGGAAAGGTGCTCCAAATGCCACTAAACCAAACAATACCATGACTCTGTGCCTAACCCTGGGCAGGCCAACAGCTCCCAGCAGTGGCTCTAGCACAGATCTGCATGTGCCTTCGTACTCTGTGGCATGCTTTTCAAATTAGCAGTCTGAAGGAGCCAGCACAGGACTGAGCAGAAGAGTGTGGAGAGCAGCATTCCCGGTTAGAGACACACCTCCTGCCAGGCTCCCACCCTCTCTAACTCAGCCTGCTGCTCGTGGTAAGATGAGAAGGATGAGCTCCTGACTGGGCCTAGGATTCAGGACAGCTCAGCTCTGGGGCAAAAGGACAAATGAGTTTCTGCTGAGCACAGAGCAATCTCCTTACAAACACTTGAGAGCCTTCTCATCCGGTCCCAGTGTGTTCCACTGTCCTTGAGAGAGAAAAACTTGTATCCCCCACTGTCCCCTGAAACCAAAGCCTAGACACCTCTGAGCTTGCTATGGGCAGAAATACAATGCAAATGGACCAGAGCAAAGGCCAGGACTGCTGCAGCCCTGGTCTTCACAATACCCTATAAGATACACGGTCCTTCAAATCACCCTTTGAATTTCTTTATCATTTATTGCAGGTTTTACACAAATGCCGCCACATTCTTGCAGCTAAGCAGACTTTGTTCCCCTTAGCAGACACATTTAAGTGAACAATTTTCAGCATGCCTAATAAGTTACTCCTAAAAAATAACGAAAAGACTGTCAATGTAATGCAAGAGTTGCCAGAAAAAGAAGAGAAGAAACCTAAAAATAGAAGTACAGGACAGCCCCCAACCGTGGTTGTGGCACGAGAGCAGAACAAATCTGGAAAAAAATGTTTCTTCATAACCATAGGCCCAAGGCCTAGGGTGAGCTCCAGAGCTTGCCACTCACTAAGATAGCAGTCTGGTACAAGGACATAGAATCCCAGGGGCAAGTGACAATGGACTCTCCAGTAGCTAGCCGCACAGCTCCACTTCACTTTCAACTCCTAAACGGAAGGAAAACTGGTTTCATTTTGACTAACCAAAAGGTACATAACCTATGACCTCCCACCCAGACCGAGTGGTCACTGAAGCCCAGGTAGAAAGCAGTATGACCAGTGAACAGTAGCCTAAGCTGAGAGGAACATAAAGATTGCCAAAGATAAAGATTCACTCCTGGAATGGAATCAGTTTTACCAGGGAGTGGGGGGCATCCCCCTATTTATCTTGCCAAAACTCCCTCCCTATCCTGATTCCTGGAAGACACAGCTCCAGGCTGGTAGAAGTAAATTCATACCAGGCTATGAACACCATAAGCACCTCTCCAGCTGAGCCAGCTTGGTCATACATACTGGAACCTCCCAAATTCCAAAGCTGGGTTAGAATGAAACCTCATTTGCAACGATGAACGGAAGGGAACTAGACCTCCTAATGCCCCTGATGTGTATTCTGCTAGTAGAGTTCTGTTCCAGGTCACCAAGTCACCGGGGCTCAGTCCCCATGCTGGTCCTCGGTCCTGCCCTTCCTCCCAATCCTCAAATGAACACTCTTCATAATCCTAAAACCACCAGGCCTGGTGGGGCACACAGGGCAGTCAGGGCTGTATTACAGAGAAACCCTGTCTCAGAAAACCAAATCTAATACTCCATTATTTGATGAGGCAAGGAGACCTCATGAGTAATCTGGTACTAGAATAAAACTAAACTAAACCAGGTCCCAACAATGAGAGAGGCAAATTTATCTCTATATACTACAAACCCCAATCCATATGTTAAGGCTAAATGTAATTAAAAACACCCTGTTAAAGAAACTAGAAATAAGTAAACTATTTACACATGGCCAACCTTAAAAACACAGAAGGCAATTCTGCAAGAGTACTTGCTAGCAAAACCTTGAGTTCCATGCCCAGTACAAAGGTTCAAAGAATACATATACACAGGAGTGAAATGTGTACAAAGGAGTAGGAGCTGTGTGCAAGGATGCACCATGTTTAATAGCAAAAATCTGAAAATGAGCCAGCACCTGTGAGCAGTACGTTGGCAATGGTAGGCTAGCCTTGGTCAAATACTAAACAGTAGGCAAAAAAAAAAAATGTTGGGAGCTTAGATGAACTTAACATAATCTACAGAAAGAAAGAAGGCTTTAGAAGACAGCATCAGAAAGGTTCAAAAATATGAAAAACTAGCCTGGCATGTCTGCACACCTTTAATGCCAGCACTCAGGAGACAAGAGGTAGATAGATTGCTGAGCTCAAAGCCAGAGTGGTCTAAATGGGAAATTCCATGCCAATTACTGTATTTAAAAAAAAAAAAAAAAAAAAAAATCATGCAAAACTGAATGATGCCAGGTGGTGGTGACCCACGCCTTTGAGCCCAGAACTGGTGAGGCCAGCCTGGTCTACAGAGCTAGTTTCAGAATAGTCAGGACTACACAAAGAAGCCCTGTCTCAAAACAAACAAACGAAAAACTGAAAGATACAGCTTACAACAACAGCAAGCAAAGGTGTAGGGCGATGGGGGAGGGAGTTTCAAGGCAAGGAGGGGGTGTGTGGAGCTAGCAGTGGTGGAAGTGACCAACACTAGGCACTCACTATCTGTTCTAGTTAGGTATCAGACACCTTTTTATCAATTACAGTGGTTATTTCAGTGTTTTGCTTTGGCTGGGGGAGGGGGTAGGTTTCAAGACAGGGTTCTCTGTGATGCCTCCTGAGTACTATGATTAGAGGCATGAGCCACCACCACACAGCTTCCTCAACTGTACTTTTTAAGGTCAGGTAAAGCCAGTTACACAGCAAGTGTTCCACCATTCAAAACCTAAAACTCAACAGAAACAGTGATCAAGAATTATAAAATTGAAAATTGTAAAAGAAAGAACTATGTCCTCACTGCTAGCTTTACACCATAGCATCGAGTTTAAAATAAAGCAGTTTATTTACTCCCAAAACATGTTTTTTCTTATGACTATTTGTAGATGTGATGCAACACTGTCATAGAGAACACTTGCTTAGCAAGTTTTCTAAAGTGGTCACCTAACCCATTCCCAAAGAGTTATCTCAGCAACCCAGTCTGTCTGTAATGTTTCTGCCAGAACAAGGGCAATATATGCTTCAAATTAGGAAGATTCATGAGTACTTAACCCTTAGTTTTGTGATACTAGAGCCTCCCAGTCAACTCACTACCAGCACTATTTGGCCTGGAAAGTTCCCACAGCACTAACCCAGAGTATCTTAATCCACTAAGCATATTAGGCTTCATAAATGGGGTTTCATCACAAGGTTACCTCGTTCTTCACAATAGGAATTAACCAAAGGAGATCGTAGTGGTTCCTGTACAATCTGTGCAACACAAAATTTATCTTTCAAGTATCCAATAGCTCATGTTTCTCTAAGTATCAAAATTAATTATATGGAAACCAGAACGGTGGAATGCTAGGTTTGTCCCCTTGGACTAAGCCTCAAATTACTCAAACTAAGCCTTCTGGCTGTTGTAGTAGGAGATGGCTAGGCAGTGGATATTCAGACAACAGAGTCTTCTTGAACTCAGAGGGCCAGCCCAGTTGCCAGAGACTAACACTGCAGCAGACTGGCACCCTCCACCCTATCCGACACTGAGAGTATGGATGACAGGAGAGCGAGGTCCCGTGCCAGGACCGACGCCGAGCGACCTCAGCGTTCGCTCACCTGGGCTGCCGCCAGGACAGCAAGTCTTGAACCGACACCACTCAAAGGCGCGCCCTGGCCCTGTCTGTCACCAGCCTCATTCCCAACCTTGGCTACGTCTTCATTCCCCAAACCTTATCTCGTGTGTCCCATCCCCCGAGACCCATTGGATCCCCTCTGGTCCTATCCACCTGCCAGGTTTGTCCAGAGTCCGACCCTCTCTGGTCTCATCCCCCGGCATGTCAGTCCCCTTTCTGACTCCTCTGGTGTCCTACCTGGCCCAATCCGTTCCCCGTCTGTCTCCCTCTGGTCCCATCCTACGGGTATCGCATCCCTCTTTGGCCCCATCCCCCGTCCCAGTTCGACCCTGGTCCATCTCTCTCTGGTCCCATCCCCCGGCTCCCGCACCCGTCCGATATCTCCCGGTCACGTCCGACACCGGTCCATGCCTGGTCTGTTCTCCTCTAGTACCATCCCATCCCAAAGCCCTATTCGTTTCCCGTTCGTCCCCCTGTAATCCCATCCCCCGGCCCCGGACCCCACCGCGCCCGCCCACCTAGGCCATAGGCCTTCGCACAGATCCACTGCAGGTTGGCTGCGATCTTGGCCCGCGCCGCGTCGTAGCGGTCCAGAGGCACCAGGTCGGCGCCCTCCGGCGGCGCCTCCATCCTCCTCCAGCCTTCGGCGGTGGAGCGGCCGCCCGCGTCCATCTGCAGACAAAGGCCGCGGCCGCCCGGCCGCAACAAAGACGATGCCGCCGCCCTCCCGCGCCGCCCGCCCGGGCGCACGGCCCTTGCTTCACGGCCGCCGCCGCCGCCACTTAGGCTGCTGCTGCATGGTGCGGGCGCCGAGCCGAGGCCGAAAAGGCGCCGAGCGGGCCGGGAAGGCGGCGGCGGGCAAGCGCCGGCCAAGGCAGGCGCGGGGCAAGCGCGGTGCAGGCACGGGCCGGGGGCGGCGGCGGCGCGTGCGCGGCTCCGGAGAAGCGGCAGCTGAGGCGGCGGCCAACGGGTAGAAGCTAACGCGCCGCCGCCGCGTCACGCAGGCGCACTTGGCGCCTCCCGCAGCCCCACCTTTCTCCGCAGGCGCAGTAGGCCCCGCCCTTCCGCAAGCTCAGTACCTGTGCCCTTCTTCGGGCTCTCTAGACACACCCTCGGCCACGCCCCCAGCCCTTGTCCTCGCTGGTGCAGTAGGCCCGCCCCTCTAACCTAGCCCAGTCCTGGTCCTCAGTAGCCGTGGACACGCCCTCGGCCCCGCCTCTAGTTCATTCTCAAGCGCAATAGACACGCCCACACACCATGCCTCGCTCCCTTCTGCCACAGTAGACACGCCCCTGATCCGCCCCCAGCTGGGTCCTGCGCAGGCGCAATATATCCTCTGGGGACGCCTTTTTTTCCAGCGGCTTGGGGGATTCGGGTGCAGCTGGTTGACAAAGCTTCACTCCAGCGCTCCGGGACTGGTGTGTCTCTCTACCTCTGGTAAGGCCAGCTCCCTGCGAATTGAGCATCTTTAGTGTCTTCACGGGCGCTGCGCCTCCCGATGGAGATTCCGACCCGTCGTTGCCGGGGAAGGCACAGTGCGCGCGGCTCGGGAACATCAGCACCCGGAGTCCGGAACCACCGCGAGCCCCTCCACCCGAGATGGGCACTGGCATGATAATCTCGTGTTAGGCGCCTAGGGGGAATGGATGCTTAAGACCAGCGCTGAGTGTGGCCTGCGTTTTAGTGCTTGAAAGGAACAAGAGTATTTTTGTGAAACCTGGGTGCGCAATGCGGAAGATGCCACTAGAGAGCCGACACTGTACCCACCAGCCCCTAGGGAGCATCAGGAACCCAGCGCTTCGGATGTGGGTGGCCATACTGGCCCTATTCTGTAAGCTTCAGGGTGCTTAACCTCTGTCATTATCAGAGCATTCCTAAACCCACATTTAAAAAAAAAAAAAAAAAAAGGCAGTAAGTAGAGTGGATGTTGTACCATTGTCTGTACCTCAGATGCGGATTAAAGAGTGCATGCAATCAAAAAGAGGTGGGTGAGGCTGGGCATGGTATCCCATGCTTGTAATAACAGCAATAGGGAGGTGGAGGCAGGATCATCTGGATGAAATTCAAGGCTTTAGCTACTGGAGATGAGACCATGTCTCAAAAAAAAAAAAAAAATGGATAGAAGCCTGGTGTGACACACACCATAAATCCCAGCCAGCACTTGGGAGGCAGAGAGAGGCAAATGGATCTCTGTGACTTCAGGGCCACACATTTCTAATAGAGTTCCAAGTCAGCCAAAACTGCATAGTAAGACCCTGTCTCAAAAATAAAAATTAAATTAAATTATTAGGGCTGGGTAGCCAGGGAGAGACGAGAGAGGGAGCATCGGGGGAAAGGGGCAAGAAGTGTATGTCTGGGAAGCAATAGACTGGGGTTGCTGTAGTAGGCTGATCTAAACCCCAGTGTGTAAGAAACAGCAAGGCCACTGAGCCCAGAGCTCCAGAAGCAAAAGAGCAGTGTAGGATCAAAGGGGTTAGAACAGCAGAACTTGTCCTGACTGGGATGTGGGGTGATGCCAGGCAAGCAGCAGAACAAAGCTGACAAATGGGAGAGGTGAAAAGGGGCCAGGGATAGTGAGCTGATGTGCTGGCCCTGTACTTGCAACTCTGGGGAACCCATTTGCTAGTTTAGATGGTTTCTTTGTGGGTTCTCTAAATGTCTAAATACAGACAAGTCCTCTGTGGAGCCAGAGACACCACCTTACCTCCTCCTGTCCCACCTGGGTGTCTTTTCATCCTTGCCTTCCTGACTGTCTTGTCCAGAGCCCTTAGTGCCCTGTGGAGCAGCAGAAGAAAACAGGCTCCTTGTCTTGTTCTGATCTGGAGGGAGCTGTTTGCACTGACTTTGAGTGTTGGTAGGTGTTCTTTATAAAGCTCAGGAAACCCATCTATTCCAAGTCTGCAAAGTGCTTTTCCTCATGAAACTGGGATTTGTTTGGTTTGGTTTGGGTTTTGTTGGTTTGTTTTTCAAGACAAGATTTCTCTAGGTAGCCCTGGATATCCTGAAACTGACTCTGTAAACCAGGCTAGGCTTCAACTCAGAGAAATCCACCTGCCCCTGCTTCCTGAGTGCTGGGATTAAAGGCATTCAGTTCCCGAAATTGGGGTTTTTAGCAAGGGGTTTGTTTTGCACCTGCTGAGTCATGGAAAGGTTTTTATTCTATCTGTGGTGTATAACACTGACTGGTTTTCAGCTACTGATCCTGTGTTTTGGAAGGATTCCACTTGGCGTGGAGCATAATCCTTTTTATATGTCCCCACCTTTGTTTATTGCTTTTGAAAGACCCCCGGGGGTTAGGGACCCCCGAAACGGACCTTTCCTCGGAAGGAGACCCCATGACCCAAGGAGGACCGAGCCACAGATCAGCTGCAAACAGCACGAGGTTTTATTGAATAACGCAGGACCTGCGGGCTACCAAGCCACTTGGGATGGCTGGCGCGCCCAGCCCTCTGTTTAGGGCCTTTTTATAGGGTTAGGGAAGCAAAATCATGCGTACAGAGGCAAAGGCGAAGTTACAAAGTTTCCATTGGCTGGTTTGAATGAAACCGCCCGTTGAGGGGTGAGGGGTGAGGGCCCCCAGGTTGCCATCCGGCCTGACCAAACAACCTGGTTATCACCCGCCCCCAGGCCTGCTGTTTCTTTTGTTCTTTATCTTCTTTTTGGAATTCTTTCCCTGATCAGGCTGGGCCTGATCCCATAGCTAAGTAACTGCTTCTCCTCCCTTCCCCCCCTCTGCCCTGTTGACATATATTGTGAAAGTTACCTGACTACATTCCCTTGTCTTTATCTCAAGCATCTTACGGAGTTAATCTTTACTGTCTTGTTAATATGTCTTAGGGAGGTTTACTTGCAACGCGCTGCTGTTAACTCTACTTCTTGGGGAGGGGGCCTTACATTCCCCCATTTTCTTTTCTGAATATCTCTAATCTTAGAGATGACTCTTTATCTAGTGTCTACTTTTTTTGACAGCAAATTAACTCTATGGGAAGCCCTTACTACGCTTGTGAGGGCTTCTGCTCTCGGATCCCCTGGTGGGCACACGGGGGCAGATGGGCAGGGTCAATGGTGGGTATGTCCCAAGGTTCTAATCTTGCCCCCAGCAGGCACAGGTCCGGGTACAGGCTAGGCCACCAGGTCCACTGGAGATGGTGGGAAAAGTGTCTTCAGTCCCAGATATCACCTGCCACGTCTGCTCAATCGATTGGTGAAGGCTCTTCTCTAGGGGACTGTCGCTGCACACGGAGCTTGAGGGAATTACCAGTTCTTTGTACAGTCCATCAGTCATCAGGATCTAAGCAGCAATGCCATGAGGTCAGAAGGACTTGGTAGGGTCTCTTCTAGCGAGGTTTAAAAGTCCGATGCTGGTGTCACTGGACGTAGACGAGGTCTCCCACTTGGTAGCGATGTGGGGTCTCATCTCTCTGGGGCTGGTAAAGGTCTGAGAGCTGCTTTCATAAAGAATGTTATATATTAGCCAGGGCCTGCAACCTAGCAGACAAGGGGGTTACACCAGAGATGGTTCCCAGATCCAAAAAGTATTAGCAGAAGGAGTATTGAGCTCAGAAAAGGGTATAGGGCAGGAGCATCACCCAAACTCTGTGGCCAGTCTCCAGGGTTAATTTGCTTAAGGTTTCTACCTGTCCTGAACTTTGGGGTACAATAAAGTTTTTAATCAATCTCTAACATCTTGGCTAGTCCCCTAACTTCTTGGCTACTTCCCTAACTTACCTGGGCCGCGGACTCTATCTTTCACCAAAAGTCTAAACCAAGGAAAAATTTGCAAGGTTTACCAAGCGTCTTTCACCAGGAGTGAAACACCATCAGGAAGGACTGGAGCTGAGGCCGAGAGCAAGGTCTTCTTGATCTGGTCAAAAGTCTCTTGCTGTTCTTTCCCCATCTATAGGCGGGGCATAGGGGGACCGCCAAGGCTGCGAAACCCGGAATCCAGAGCCTACAGAATCTAGCAGTTCCCAGGAACTCTCTCCGGCTCTTTTGGCTCTCAGGGGGAGGCATCCGAGTGACAGTTCTCTTTTTGGACTCTGTTAGCCATCTCTTACCGTCTTGAAGGGTCAGGAATGTCACCTCAGGTCGGCATATCTGGGCCTTCTTAGCAGAGGCCTGATGTCCCAGTTTGGCCAGTTCAACGAGCAGTTTCTCAGTCCTTTCTCAGCACTGTTCCACTGTGGAGGCTGCAAGCAATGAGTACTGCAACGGAGTTAGTTACCTTGATGCAGGGCCTCATCGAAGATGGTAGGAGAGTTCTTGAAGCCCTGAGGCAGTCTAGTCCAGGTGCGCTGTCCTGAGAATCCGTTCTTTGGGTCTGTCCACTCAAAGGCAAACAGGGGCTGGCTGGACTCATGGAGACGCAGACAGAAGAAGGCATCCTTTTAATCTAAGACAGTGTAAATGTCTATACCACCCGGCTGTTGACTTTTCTCAGGTCTCAGGCTTCTTAATGGGCAGCAATGGAATGTTCTATTCTGACTGACATGGTTTCAGGATTTTCTGCTCCAGCAGCCTCTGAGTGTGGGATTTGATCCCTTTCTTGGCATCTTTGCTCAAATCTGACTCGCAGGGGTGTGGCTGAAGGTTTCACCACAGGGGGCCGCTGGATCGCCAGCCCTGGTCTAGCCGTTTCTACTCATGCCTCCCCTCCGGGAAGGCCTGAATTGGTTACAGCAGGCTTGCTGACTAGAGGGTTAGTGAATTTTACCTTGGGCCCCTGGGGGTTAAAGGTGATCTTTGCCCCCAGTTTGGTAAGCAAGTCTCTCTGGGCACTCTGGAGTCACTAGGAAAGAGTGCTGCATTTTTTTTTTTTCTTTAAAGTCTATTGTTCTTTTAGTCGTCCACGCCCTATGTCTGCACTGCTGACATCCTGGACTAATGATTTCTTGTTGGAGAGGGAACCTAACCATTCCCGTGTCCGTTTCAAAGTCACTTGGGGTCCCCTCCACATTAAAGGTTCAGGAGGGGATTCAGAAGGCTGGCTGTATTAGCCGCAGGCTTCTTTTTCTTGGGGCAGTCCCCACTAGCTCCAAGCTCTACTGTCTCCCCTGCCTGCCAACCAAGGCAGCCAAGATTCCTCCCCATTCCCTCGTTCATCTATCGGTTTTCTTTTTTTTTTTTCTCTCTCTCTCTATACACATCTCGCTTCCGCTGTTCTCCTCTCTCTCTCTCAAAACACTTTTTAGCCTCTCTAACTAAGTCTCAAGGCCATATCTTGTAAGCCACCCATTTTCTGAAACTTTCTTTGAATACCTATTGCTGACTGTTTTATAAAGGACTTTCTTAACGCCCCCCTATTCTTCCGATTTTAGAGCAAACAGTGTACCTCTCTGATAGACCTTTACTAGCCTCACTAAAAACTCAGAGGGGGAATCTATCAGACTTTTACATCTCTTTTTCTTACCTTGGCCAGATTAATTGGTGCATCAGAGCCTGGCGACAGAGTTAATAGGTGTCTCCTACCTTCCCAATGGGGACGTCTAGGTTAGGCAACTGCATCGGGGTGGCGTCCGAGCTGGGGGCCAGTTTCCAAGCTGCTAATAAGATCCGATCTTTTTCCTCAGGGGTAAAGAGATTCTCCCAAGTAGGCTGATAAGAGAACATAGTTTAACAGGAGTGCTGGCAATGCCCCGGGCCTCACTCTCAGTGGCGCCAGGGGGTGCCTGTAACGGGCGGGGGGAGAGCTCATCAGTGGGGGAAGTAGGAATGGCTGTAGGTTCTCACAGACCCAATGTCTGGGCGTCTGCGGAAAATGGCTTTGACTGCTCAGATGGTGTGGGGCCATCTTATACCAAAAGTAGGCCATTCACCCTTCTTAACAATGAAAGAAGTTATTAGCCAGGTCTGTGACTTTAGACATCAAAATCTCTGTGGCTAGGAACTGAGTGCTGTATCTAAGCAGTAGCTGCTTCTATCAGACAGCTGTGCTGTGCCTTTTTCTTTTGACAGGACAGGGGAGGGGGTTGAAGTGGGAACAATGCTGCCAACAGCCCTGGCCAGGCTTGATGGAACTTTTTTCCATGAGCTTGGCCTGGGCACTGTATACAAGAGAATAAATGACAGGGCTTTACAAAAGGCAAAAGGTCTAAGCTCTATCTCTGGCCCCACACCGTCGGTGAGGACTCTCCCGGGCTATCTCACCCAGGCTGCCAGAAACGGAACCCGGTTCCATAGCTCTATCTCAAAGTCAAGCTGCTCTACCAGGTACCCCAGGAGCCCAGGAAGCATCTACTAGGTTCAGACTGCTCCGACCCAGGCTAGGGGCCCAGGGGGAGGGAGCTGGTCACGGCGGAAGTGCCCATCAGCCTAATTCCCGGTCCTGCCCGTGCGCGCGCGCACCGCGGCCGGAGACGCGCGGCCGGTCTTCCCAGCTGTCCCGGAGCCGGTCGCGGCGCCGCCATGGCGGAAGTGTGCTTGCGGCAGCCCGTGGCTGGCCAGACCCTATCTCCTGCTCCGCCTGCGCGCGCCCGAAAGCGCGCAACCTCTGCGGCCGGAGACGCGCGCAGGTGGACGGGTCTGCGCCGGCTAGGCTGACCCGTGTGCCCCGCACCTGCGAGCGTGGTCACGCCGCAGGAGGGGCGGGCCGGCCCAACCTCTTCCCGCCCGAGCCATGCGACCCGACCTCCCATGCGCGCGCGCGCGAGCCCCGCCGCGGGGGCAGCGGAGGAGAGGAGGGAGGGGGGAGCTGCAACACTCGGGGGCGGGGTGGTTATCATCTGTCCTATGATTTTAAGACTGAGTAAGGTTAGTAGAACAGACAAAGATACACTCAAACACAGAACACTCAAACACAGAACAAAGGCGCTGCGCGGCTTCGGCCTAAAACCGAAAGCAAAACCTCAAACGGAGACTTGGGGGGGGTCCGGATTCCCCCCCTCTCCTACCAAAACCACGTATCCCTCTGATACGGGCTGAGCTCCAAAGGGGCTGCCACCCCAAAAGCGAGCTCCAGACGCCCCGCTACACCGGGGACCCAAATGTCCCGAAGGACCCAAATGTCCCGCCCGGCGGGACTACAAATGCCTCTAGAACGTCTTCTAGGGCTGCGAGGGAGAAGTTCTGAGCTCGTCAGCCCCTTCTGGCCCCCGCCAAATACAAATGGACCCGATCGAACCAAACGCGTGCGCAGATTCACAGAAAACAAGTTCAGACAGCACCGCCACAGACAAGTTCATTCAGACACAGCCACAGACAAGTTCAGACACAGCCATAGACAAGTTCAGACACAGCCATAGACAACGAACAAAACGCTGGCCAGCTTACCTCCTGACAGTGAGTCGGTGGTCCCTGAGTGGGGGTCTCAAATCCCGGAAGAGCCCCCAAATGAAAGACCCCCGGGGGTTAGGGACCCCCGAAATGGACCTTTCTTCGGAAGGAGACCCCATGACCCAAGGAGGACCGAGCCACAGATCAGCTGCAAACAGCACGAGGTTTTATTGAATAACGCAGGACCTGCGGGCTACCAAGCCACTTGGGATGGCTGGCGCGCCCAGCCCTCTGTTTAGGGCCTTTTTATAGGGTTAGGGAAGCAAAATCATGCGTACAGAGGCAAAGGCGAAGTTACAAAGTTTCCATTGGCTGGTTTGAATGAAACCGCCCGTTGAGGGGTGAGGGGTGAGGGCCCCCAGGTTGCCATCCGGCCTGACCAAACAACCTGGTTATCACCCGCCCCCAGGCCTGCTGTTTCTTTTGTTCTTTATCTTCTTTTTGGAATTCTTTCCCTGATCAGGCTGGGCCTGATCCCATAGCTAAGTAACTGCTTCTCCTCCCTTCCCCCCCTCTGCCCTGTTGACATATATTGTGAAAGTTACCTGACTACATTCCCTTGTCTTTATCTCAAGCATCTTACGGAGTTAATCTTTACTGTCTTGTTAATATGTCTTAGGGAGGTTTACTTGCAACGCGCTGCTGTTAACTCTACTTCTTGGGGAGGGGGCCTTACACTTTCTGGTAAGTGTAGATTCCAGTCTTTGGTTTGCTTGTGGTGTGTTATAGAATATTATTTTAAGGTGTGTTACTTCTGCTAATGCTATGGAATATTTGTTTAATAATGCAAAGGTGTGATGCTTTTGTTTATGCTGCTTTTGTTTAACTCTGGGAAGCTGCGTTACTTTGCCTGTCTAAAATACCTGATGATCTAATAAAGAGCTAAACGACCAATAATAGCAAGGCGAGAGTGTTCTGCGCCTATCTCTCGCCCGCGAGGAAAGACACAGCACACACACACTTAGGATCCTTCTGCAGTATAACTTTAATGTATCTTTGGTGAGAGCATTTAGCTTACGGAAAATGGAGAGGGAGGAGAGAGTGAAAGAGCCGGCAGAGAGACCGGCAGAGGGGCAGGAGCCGCTGCGCAAGAGCCAGCGGCGGCGGGCCCCCAGCGGGGAAAAGGGAAGCCAGAGAGCTAGGCTAGGCCCCAGCGTGGTCTGGGCCGAGCCATCTGCCACGTGGCCTTGAGCCCGCGTCCCAGAAGCTGGGCCGGCGTCCGTGCGCACGGCGGGGCGGAGAGAGAGAGAGAGAGGAGGAGAGAGAGAGAAGGGAACCACGAGGTAGGAAGACCCGGTTTTAAGACGACCAAACGGCTCTTGCTTTGGACGAAACACCTTCCTATTGGTCGTAGTTCAGAATCCCATGACGCCACGGGAAAGGCGGAGAAACCAGACCAGTCTCGCGAGAATACCAAGCGCATGCGCTCTCTATGACTCAGGCGGGTTGGCCAGCGCCAGATAATGGCGCCACCTAGCGGAGCTGGAGCCAGTGGCCTCCAACACGAGAGAAATAGATGGGGCTGGCAGGAAGAGAATATAAAGAGAAATCTGGGTGAGGGGGTAGAGAAGTAACCAGAGAAAGGAGGATGCAAGGGGCACCCAGCTACACAGCAAGACACAGAGTAAGAAAGGATAGATATACAGAAATAGAGAAAGGTAAAAGCCCAGAGGCAAAAGGTAGCTGGGCTAATTTAGGTTAAGAAAATCTGGCAAGAAACAAGCCAAGCTAAGGCTGGGCATTTATAATTAAGCTTCTGTGTGTGATTTGTTTGGGAGCTGGGTGATAGGCTCCCCAAAAGAGCAAAACCACCAACAACAGTGGTGTCTTTGGGTAGCCTTTAGTAGCATATTGCTAGTGGCCAAATAAAGTAAGTTGGGAGTGATCCTTTCATGATCTTGGTTTGGTTTCGTTTAATTACTTGAGACAAAACCTTACTGGCCATATTGGTCTGAAACAGGCTCCTATTCACGATGTTAAGGTTCTGAATGAGAGTGACTAAGTATCTCAAAGGCCTACCTTGGTCTTGTCTTAATGGGTCGCTTGTGGTGAGAAGGGTCATGCAAGCGGTTCTTGGGGACAGTAAGAGGATGGCCTTCAGAATCAGCTCTCTTCTTCCACAGTGGATTGCAGGGACTAAACTCAGGTCAGCAGGCTTGTGTGGCCAGCAGGTGGCTTTTCATGACAAACCTCCCTTGCTATGCTCAAATCACCCATTCAGTCAAGTTCGTGCTATCTTTCTTTTTATTTATTACGTATACAGTTTTCTGCCTGCATATATTCCTGCAGAAGAGGGCACAAGATTTCATTATAAACGGTCATGAGCCACAATGTGGTTGCCAGGAATTGAACTCAGGATCTCTGGAAGAGCAGCCAGTGCTCTTAACCACTGAGCCATCTCTCCTGCCCAAGTTTTATGCTTGTGTTTTTCTAGGAATTTGTCCATTTTATTCAAGTCTAGGGGTTGGACCTAAGCATCATCTTCAGCCAAGATGGAAGAGGCAGGGGAGGAGAGAGAAGTTCCTTCAGGAATCTTACTATCGCTGACAGGCACTTTTGTGAAACAAAGGACTGAAGGGGACAGACATTCTCACAATAAGTATTCACATCCTGCGTTAGTTACCTTTTTTTTTTTTAATGCTATGACCAAATACTAACAAGTAGCAACTTAGGGGCTCACAGTTTGAGGGTAGAATCCATCATGGTATGGAAGGCATTGCAGGAGGAGCGTAAAATGGCAGAAATGAATGCGGGGGTTAAGCTTGTGTCCTTAGGATGGTGCCACCTAAATCCGGGGAGGGTCATGTCACCTCAGTTAAACCTCTCTGGAAATACCTTCGTCGATATGTCCAAGAATTTGTTTCCTAAATTCTACATCTCCTCAAGCTGACAACCAAAATTAGCCCCTGTAGGAATTTTGAGGTAAAGGTGAACAGAGAGGAGGAAAGGCAGAGATTGCTGTTACTACAAAGGAGAACAGAGGCCCCAGAGTCACAGGATGCAGGCCCCAGAGTCACAGGGTACAGTGCCACAGTGCCGTAAGGGAGAGCGGGTGCTGTCAGACAGTACTGTCCTCTGAGCAGAACAGCTGTGGAAGAAGAGGCTGAGGAAGGTCATTGAACCAGGTGTTCCCTGCTCTACCTTCCAGCCATTTGTATGTAATGACACTCTAAAGACTGGAGAAGGTTAACTGAAGGTGGAGACCTCCATCTCTGCTAATGGGAAGCCATCTGTGAGGGGTAAAGACTCTCTGATGCAGTCAAGTATGGCATCTAATGCCTTTAATCCCAGAACCCTGGGAGGTAGGGGCTAGGCGCGTCTATATAGCAGGTTCCAGGACAACCAGGACCAAAAAAAAAAAAAAGATTTTCAGGTGCAGTTGCTTTGAGGTTCAACACTTTGAGGGGTGGGGATTGATTGAGACAGGGTTTATTTGTGTAGCCCTAGCTGTCCTGGAACTCACTCTGTAAACCAGGCTGGCTTCGAACTCACAGAGATCTACCTGCCTCCCCAGTGTTGATTAAAAGCAAGCTGGGTCCCACACTTTTCTAAGCAGCACTTCACCCGTGTTCTGTGAGCCCAATATATTCACTGGTTTCCCATAGTGAACTTTGTCTTTGGGTCCTTATCCTCATGAGGAAAGGGTTAGTTTTGTCTCCCTAGGGAAAGAATTCTCACAATAGGTGCAGTTTCAGGAAGGGAGCTGGGACTCAGGGGCTGCAGAAAGTACAGTAGACCAAGTCTGTTTTAAGATTGGCAAGATTACATCATTGAGATGCCCCCTGGCATATTGCAGTAGGAAGGCCTAGTAATAGGTAGGTCAGCAGAGTGCTGGATCATACAATTGGGCCAAAGCCTAGCAGGAAGAGTCTTCCTGCCTCCTTTAGCAACAGGAGAGAAAGTGCTGTGCTCAGAGTCCAGACCCCCAAAACACCACTCCAATTCAGTGGTAAAGAGTCTCTTTATTGACAAGCTGGCTTGGGCCACTCCGTCTGTCCAACACGTGGAGAAATAGAAGTGACCCTGAGCAGCGGGGAGGGGGGGGGGCCTCTAGGGGCTTCACTGTTCCACTGTTACAATCATGGATTGGTCCAAGCTTGGGCTAGGGATACCTGTTATGAATTCATTGGCTGCTTTGAATTCTAGGGATGTTTCAACATTTCCGCAGTGGTCTGTTTGCCTCTATCAGCAGTTCAGCAGGTATAGCAGGAGAGGGTTCCCTTCCCAGAAAGGGAATGTTTGGAATGTCAGTATTTTCCCTTAGGTGTTGGCTCCTCCCTGGATGGTGACTGCTCTTGGGCCCTTTGGGCCTTTCCTGGTACTCCCAGGTGCTGCCAGCAAGAGCCTGCTGTCTGTCTAGCTTTTATTAAGCCTTTCATGGCGGCAGTTGTGTGGTCACGCTGCTCTGGACCCCACAAAATTAGGAGGGTAGGGACAAGACTAGAGTGGGCTCCAGCTAGTTCTGTACTGGTGGCAGACAGAGATACGATGGATTAGATAAGAAAAGGCCAGGGACAGTTGTCTGGTCTGCAGAGACAGAACATGATGTTAGCTGCATTCCCTTGGAGGACATCCTACCAGTGGACAGGAAGCTATAACATGGGTAAAGGCTTATGCAGAGCTACTGAGTCTGTCTAGAATACAGCCATCAAAGGATGTGCTGGAGTCATTGTTAACAAAAGCTAACCAGCACCTGGAGGATATAGCAACACAGGGTGCTCTAGGCTCATCCTGAGGTCCCTGGAGCTCCAGCAGCAGACTGCACAGAGGAAGAGTGGATTTGAGCCTAGAGGAACAGTAGCCGCACTGGCCTGGTTAGAGCTGTGTATTTAAGCTGACTTTGAGAGATTAGCTGGCAAGATTAGCCTGGTCTGGGTGCTAGGCTTGTTTTCATTTTTAGGCCTCTTCCCTCAAAGCACAAGGCTCTTGTCTACCACGGAAAGAAGATCTTTGGTCCCACCCAAAGGCAGTCTCTGTCCCAGCACCTTAACAAACTCCAGGAGATAAGAGGATGGCTTATCTGAGAAGCTAGCAAGCTTTCTAAGGAGGCCTGAGGAACCGCTTCTCCTTCTGGCCACCCTTGAATCCTCAGGATACAAGGAAAATTCTAATCAAATGGAGGGCAGTAGCTCACTGCCCTCACACACACCAGCTTACAACCAGAGCAATGTCCTGCACCCTCCAGTGTCTCCCAGAGGAGGGCAACAGTCTGCCTGAGAAGCCAAGACCTCCCTCCACCCACACCAGTACACACAACAGGTATGAATCGATATGCTAGAAGTCACTACTGTTGGACACAGGCTCATCAGAGATGCCCAGGAGAAAGCGATGCAGTTTTGCTCTGAGGCCCACTTCCTATCTGTGGCAAAGATAAGTGTGGCCCATGTCCCTAAAGAAAATATAGCCGAGGGCTTGATGTGCATGACACAGAATTTACACCTCCCTTCCTGGCCCTTGCATCAGAAATCATGTGCTTTGTATGCATGCAGATAGCTGAGAAATCTGAAGCATCCTGGCCCACCATGAATAATGAATGGCAAGACCCCTGACCATACCACCTGGTTAGCAGGAAGTGCTAAAAAAGTGTCAAGACAGCACCACAGGAAGCTGGGAAGAGGCTACCTGAAGGGCCTTTTCCACCTGAGGGCACTAAGCAGGGGAGGCCTTTGTAACATTTACCTGTAACCCAGGACAGCTGTCCCCATATTGGGTGCTGGCAGTCTGCCCTATACACTCACGACTCTGGCAGCACCCAGTTTGAAGCAAAGCAGGAGCCCCTGCTAGTAAAAAGGGCTATCTGTCCTACTGAGAGCAGGCTCCCCCTCCCCTTCCGGGACTCCTTCCTGATAAATCTGGGCAGAGCTGAGAGGTTAATCAGGAGGGAGGCTGCTCCAGACCTCTCTGAGATCTCCAACCGAAACATCTTCCATGTGCAAAACCAGGTAGAAGCTGGTTGTGGTGGTATAAACCTGTGATCTCAGCACTTAGGAGGCTGAGGCAAGAGGATGGTAAGTTCAAGGTTAGCCTTTGCTACATAGTGGGGGGAGGGGGAGTAAAAAATCAGGCACACACCAGCAGCTTGGACACAGAACTCAGAAATGCTCCCTTTCACCTATTCTGAGAACTATTGCCTGTTCACAAGTATCTTTGGGATAGAATTTGAGTATTGCTGAGTTTATATGGCCATCTATTTCCTGTGAGGGTACAGCGAGGTCGGGTTAACTTGTCAGGCTAAAGTCAATGAGAGACCTTGTCTCAAAAACGAAGGTGGAAGGGCTGGAGAGGTGACTGGTGAAGAGCTACCCTGGCTAGTTTTATGTCAACTGACACAAGCTAGAGTCACCTGAGAGAAGGGAACCTCAGTTGAGAAAACGCCTTCCTCTTCTCCTGTAAGCCATTTTCTTAGTGATCAGTGGGGGAAGGAGCAGCCCACTGTGGGTGATGCCATTCCTGGGCCGGTGCTGCTGGGTTCTGTAAGAAAGCAGGCTGAGCAAGCCAGGGGCAGCACCCTCCATGGCCTCTGCATCAGCTCCTGCCTCCGGGTTCCTACCCTGCTTCTGTTCCTTCAGTGATGAACAGTGATGTGGAAGTGTAAGCCAAATAAAGCCTTTCCTCCCCAACTTGCTTCTGGTCAAGTCACAGGAACAGTAACCCAACTAAGACAAGAGCAATAGCTTAAGTGACCGGGATTCAACTCCCAGCGTCCACATGGTAACTCACACCTGTCTTTGACTCCAGTTCCAGAGAATCGATGCCCTCTTCTGGCTTCCCCAGGGACCAGAAACACATGTACACACACACATACACATGAAAAACACCCATACACATATAAAAATAAAAAGCAATGTTTTTAAAAAATGAAGAATGATGTAAGGAAGACTCCCAACACTGACCTCTGGCCTTGAACTTGTATACATACATTAACAAAAAATGAGACAATAGCACATTTTTATATGCTATTTTGGCATTTTTTTGTTTTGAGGCAGGATCTCTTTATGTAGCTCTGGCTGACCTTAAACTCAGAGATCCACCTGCCCCTGCCTCCCAAGTACTGAGATTAAAGGTGTGTGCCACCATGCCAGGCCCTATTTTGACAGTTTTAACATGGGGCTGGTATAGGCTAGAAAGATGGGTCCACATTGAAAGCACTTATTGCTCCTGCAGAGGACCCGAGTCAGTTCCCAGAACTCACATAATAGCTTAAGACTCTGATAACTCTAGTTCTGGGAGACCCAACTGCTTCAGTCTCCTGTATATGCATACACTAAGTCCAACAGACGCAAACCAAATCTTTAGAAAAACATGGCTGGCTAGGCTGTGGTGGAGCACACTTAATCCCAGCACTCCAGATGCAGAGGCAAGCAGATCTCTGAGTTTGAGACCAGCCTGGTCTACAGAGCAAGTTCCAGGGCAGCCAGGGCTACACAGAGAAACCGTCTTGAAAGACAAAATACAAACAAAAAAGAAAACAAAACAGGGCTGGGGATATGACTCAGTGTAACGTACTTGCCTAACACATGTAAGGCCCTAAATTCCATCACTATCCTAGCAAAGGAGGAGAAAAGAAACAGTGAACTGACTTTTAATTTGCTAGATGTGGTGACATACACCTGTAACCCCAGTACTAGTGGACAGACTGAGGCTAGAGAATTGATAGTTTAAGGCTAGCCTGTGCCATATATCATGACCCTGTCTCAAAACGGGAAGGGCATTCTCTCAGAAGAGGTCTGGGTTTTACCAGATTACCCAAAGAGTACAGAGCACAGAAGGGACTAGTGTGATCACTTGTATCCAGTCAGGAATGTAGATGGACATGAAACAAAAATGAGCACCCACACACTCTGCCGCCAAGAGACAGTACAGTTAGCTGTCTACCAGTGGATGAAGGAGAAACAGAGTCCAGCTGACCAGTAGCCTCTGAAACACAGGAATCGGCTTAGTAAAAATCCCTGAACTCCTACAGGGAATGAAGCACTGGCCCATGCTACAGTTCGAGTGAAGGTGGTGCTAAGCAAAAGAAGCCGGAGCAGAAATTTACTTGACTCAGTAGATCCAGAGTAGCCAAAGTGTTGCAGCCTGGTGGGCATGGAGTGGGAATATGTGAGCTAGACAGATGTGCAAAATGTGCTTGAAATTTTTTAAAAAAAAATTGCACACTTCCAAAGAGTGAATGCAAAATAATATTACATCTCAAACATTTTTTATTAATTTTGTGTGAGGGAGTGCATGTACTACAGTGTACACGAGGAGATTGGAGGACCACTTGAAGGAGTCACTTCCTTCTCCCACCCTGTGGGATCTGGGGATTGAACTCAGGTCATTCCCACTTAGTGTAAGCACCTGTACCCACTGAATCATCTTGTTGGCCCTATTTCAAAGTTCTTTTTAGAAAAAAGATAGTTTTATGCTTTGACCAAACAAGACTGGCCAAAAAACTCAGCAGACTTGAGGATGATGCCTTCATTATAATGAACTGTAGACCATTCCCAAGACAGACCTTAAGGTTCTAGGGTGAGTACTGTTGGTTAATAATCGACTGAGGCCCTGCGACAGGCTGGCTTCATTTATCCAGGAAAAGTTCTCCTCCATTTGGTGCGTAGGAGTTTTTCCCAGGACCATGACTGATTTGATGCTTCTGGACACAGAGTCAATGAGCGATGAGACTGTGTAAACCACACACAGAAGTTGCTGCTGCTGCTGGCTTCCAGTGAACTCCAATAAGCCCAGATAGCCAGGCCAGAATCTATGCAGATGCAGCCCCAGCCTGATTTCTGCATAAAGACCAACTCTTTCCCTCCATCCCTCCCCCAGTGGATATGACTGAAGATAAACTGCTTCAGATGCTGGAGAAGGACCAGGCAAGTTTTCCAACTCCCCATGAGCCTGGGAGAGCCACATGGTGAGCTGGGTACAAAAGGCCAGAGTTGTACTGCCTATGACATTGCCATCAATAGCAACTTCTACCTAAAGATGCACAACAGCCAATTTTGGGGGGAGCTGGTGGTTACTGTTGCCAGGGAGAGCCTTGAGGACAAGTATGGCTCACAGCTAAATCCAGAATGGCAATGGCTTACATTGAAGTACCGGCTTTCATCTGTTCCTGTTAGCCAGGAGCTGGGGACCCTGGATGCAAATGACTCACTGCAAACCCCGTCAAGACCCGGAATGGCTTCATCAGAACCTTTGATCGGAAGGAAGCCCCTGATCTCTTCTTGGCTGAAATTGACCTTCCCAAGCTGGACAGAGCCCAGGGGCTGATACTGGAGATAGAGAATCAGCTGGTGATAGGAGGCCCCAGCAACCATATCACCTCCCTATCTCCTTTTCCCGGCTGATCAACACTAAGGTGACAGGTTTGCTTTCTACTACAGGGAAAAGCAACAGACGATGTCCATGTCGTCTTCATCAGAGTCCTCTTGAAAACAGATACAGCTGCTAAGGGGAGCAATGATGCTAGGCTATGTCTGGGTGGACAGCGATTCTGGGGCCACGAGGAAGCACTTCTGTGCTAAGTAAATCCTGACCTAGTAAGATGCACAGCCTTGGAGGCCAATTCAGGCTGTTTTGATTGTAGTATGTTTGGAATCAAAGGTTTCCAATTTTATGGCCTCCCTCCTGACCCCCAAATGACGGTGATCTTGCAAAATTAGTTCCTAGAGTGACACAGTTTTCATTTTATTCACCATTGAGGGAAGAGATGGAGTTGGTCCTGCTTATAGCCCTGGTATCCTCAACCCAACCAAGGTAAACATCAGAATGTCATTTCTAGCAGTAAAGGACCCGGTGCGCACACACACACCCCATCAACTATTTAAACACAGGCCACTTCTGTATATACTTAAAAGAAGAAAGAAAAAGAACTAGGTTTTAATTATCCCTAGAAGTTAAGGAAATTAATTCCTCAATACAAACATTTTAAAAATTCAAAGTTTTTGTTGTTGTGTTTTGCTCTTTGAGACTGGGTCTCACCATGTGTCCCTTATTAGCTTTGATTTCCTGTAAGCTGCAGTGCCAGGACTACAAACATAAACACAAAGCAGCAAACAAGCTTCCAGAGGTGACGGACGAACTCTCCACCTTAGACCATGGCTCATTTCAGCAGTAACCTCTCAGAGAAGGCCCCAGCACTGGTAAACTCAAAGCTATGATTGGCTACATTTTGGTAGTACCCCAAGGTTGACCCGATCCCCCCAACTCCAACTGAGCTCCCTAGAGCAATAAAAAGCTTGGGAGAAAAAAATCCAAGTACTAAAACTTGTAATCTGAATTTTTTCTGTCCTATCAGAAACTCTCAAATACCCAGCAGCCACTTCCCAAATAATTGACTGGGAAGCTTAATTTTATAGTAGATGCTGGGCCAGTAGTTTAGGCTTACTAGCTCTTTCCCTTAAATTAACCCGTGATTCCTATCCGTGTTTAGTCACGTGGCTCGGTATCTTTCCTCAGTCCAGCGTTCTCATCCTGCTTCCTCTTCCTAGAATTATTTAGTCTGGTTGCCCTGCCTCTCTACTTCTTGTCTAGCTACTAGCCAATATAAGGGAAAATCTTTACAATGTAAAGAGCATTAGCCCACAAAAACTGGCAGCTTCAACAGCTAGCAGTTAAGGAAGATATGCTGAATAGTTCGGTGGTCACTGAAGTGTAGCTGTGGTAATAGAGAAATAATAGGCAAACATGTCATTGGCTATGTTTGAAGACCAATATTTAACATCCGGATTTACTCGGGTTCGTATCTGAATGTTCTTGACCACACACATATGATGAAACCGCTATCCAAATTAAAAAACTATGAATAAAAACACCCTAAAGACCAGCACTATCCCCTCCCCGACAAGAGCTTCACTTGATGTGTGCAGTCTTGTCTGGGTGATTGGGAATGCTTTATTGAGTCACTAAAGGGACTTTACAATGGAAAGTTTATGGAAGGGGCCAGAGCATCTATACCCTGGCTTTTCACCCAGCACGGGACATGAGCAGAGTCCAGTGAGCACAGGCACAACGCAGGCTGCCTCACTGCTCCCCCAAAGAGAAAATGCTATTAAAACTTAGCAAACTAATTAAATTTGTCATCCCTCTCAGAGACTAAAACAGTAGGAGTATCTGTTAGCTAGGTAGAACTGAGCACTGAATGGTCATAAACCATAGCAGCAGTTAAGATTTCTGAGCCCAAGCTTGAGTCCCAGCTTATACCCAGCCTGACCTTCCTTAGCATTAACCATCGGTTCCTAAATTCTGCAGGATGCAGCCCACAAGCTCCAGGGGATGCCCACCTGTCCTCTGCTTAGACATCTGCTGCACATTTACTCCCTGAAGCTCCTCCTATGGCTGTTAGGCCTCCAGAGGCAAGGAAGCCTCCCCAGGCTTTTGTGCAGCTGGGGTTATAGTTCCTGAGCTCCTAAGACAGCATGGCCCTATCCCAGCTCTGAACTTACCGTGAAGCCATGTTGTGAAATAGTATTTTAAGATGTTTTACATTTGTTTATGCTGTGGAACATTTGTTTCAGGATGCAAAGATGTATTGCATCTTTTTTATGTTGTGTTTAACTCTGTGAAGCTGTGTTACTGTGCCTGTCTAAAACACCTGATTGGTCCAATAAAGAGCTAAATGGCGGATGGGCAGAGAGAATAACAGGAGAAAAAGGAGAAGCAAGAGAACAAGGAGAGAACAGTGGGGTTTCTTGGTCCCGGGCAGCCAGAGGCCCAGACACGCCAGACCCCTTAGCCGCCCGCCGCTTGCCCCAGAAATGACTCAGATGCTTATATTAACTTCATGCTGTTTGGCCTATGGCTCAGGCACATTGCTAGCTAGCTCTTACATCTTAAATCAACCCATTTCTATTAATCTGTCTGCCACTTGGCCCGTGGCTCACCTGTGCTCCTTACATGTTGCTCCTTGGGCAGCTTGCTCTATCTGCTTCCGACTCGGCCCTTCCTTTCCTACCTATTCTGATTCCTCTGCCTACTTTTTCTACGGTGCCTGTCAAGGGCCAAAACAGCTCCTTTATTTAAAGATTGAGTTTCACAGTATACAGAAAGCATTTCTACATCAGAGGAGAACAGCGGGGGCAGCCACACAGCTACAAAGAATGAAAGATCACAGAAGTAGGAAAAGGAAAAAGCCCAGAGGCAAAAGGTAGATGGGGTAATTTAAGAAAAGCTGTCTAGAAACAAGCCAAGCTAAGGCTGGGCATTTGTAAGTAATAATAGCCTCTGAATGTGATTTATTTGGGAACTGGGTGGCAGGTCCCCAAAGAGCCAAAAGAGCCCAAGGAGTAAAAACAACCAACAATACCCCTGGCATGCCTGTTCTCCTGGAACACATATCTGTCCCCCATGCCACCCCATCCAGTAGGCACTGTGCTACCAGCAACTGCACAATGGACTGAGTGACCTAGATGCTGTCTTATTAGTCAGGAATTTGTGGACCACACAGCCAAACCAAGGATGTAGCTGTGTTTTTATCCATGCCAGCCCAGCATTCTGGCCTCGTGAATGACATTAGTCTGGACAGTGGCAAGTAGAAAAACTCCATGTCCACAGTCAAGTGCCTCTGGCCACACCACTCCTGAGTAGTCTTCAAACACCTCAAGCCCAACTGCTTCTGGGACATAAGCACTGATTATCTGTTGTCATCTCTGGACCTTCTGAATTCTGAAGAATGTGCCCAGGGCTTCACTTTGTGTGGCTGTGGGGCAACTGTGTCTCTGCACACTGGAAATGTGTCCACATTTCTTTGGGACCCACATTAAAATAGGCAAGGCAATAGTGACACACACCTTTAATCTCAGCACTCTGGAGGCAGAGGCAGGTGGATCTCTGTGAGTTCGGGGCCAGCCTGGTCTACAAGTGAGTTCCAGGACAATCAGGGCTACACAGAGAAACCCTGTCTTGAAAAACAAAAAGATAAAATACAATAAGATAAAAATAGGTCTGAGGCAAGATAGAAGTCAGTTTAGCAGAGACCCAGGTCTGAGCATGTACCCACAGCAGTTTTCAAACTCCTGACCAGGTAAAGGAAGAACTGAGGCATAGCCTTGAGGTAAGGGGAACAAAGTCCTCACACACAGCCCCTTAGTTCCAAAAGACTTCCACAAGCTGGATAAAACCAAATTCAAGGCCATACCTGGACACCAGCAGTGGTAGCTGCCTTTAATCCCAGCATTTAGAAGGCAGAGTCAGATCTCTAGTCTGAGGCCAACCTAGACTAGAATGAACTCTAGGCCAGCCAAGAGGAAGGAAAAAAAAAAGGACCATGCCTGGGAAAAGGTTCTGAACATCCAGGGAGACAGTTGCTGTGATCAGGGGGTCTCATCTTGTCTGAGGACACTACAGCCCATGGGGTGGAGCTGCTCCCTAGGAAAAATAACTAGGTTTTATGTGTGTCTGTGTGGCCAATGGTGAGGTGGGGAGACCTTACACATGGCCTCACACTTCTTAAATGAAAAACATGTACCCCCAAGGGCACCAGGACACACCAGAACAAAGCTGTGCTTCCAAAGCCAGGATAGAACAGGACCAGCCCTGTGTGTATTAAGATACTGGGCAGAGGTACTGGCCAGAAGCAAAAATCTAACAAAAAGAACTGAATTCTGGACGGTCTGCACAAGCCATACACCACCACCATGGCTTCTCCAGCCTGTACTTTATAACCAGAGACTAGTCACTAGGGGTAGAGATGTAAGAGGTCTCAGCAAGACAGTCAACTGTCAACACCAGGAGTCAGGGCCTCTCAACTAGTAGGGACCTTTGGAATCCAAACAAACCCTCCTTTAGGATGGGACCAGAAGCCTAGGCACAAGTGAGACTGTTCCTGTGAAACACACTACACCACTTCCTCTTTGTGAGCTCTGGAAACCTGGCTGATTCCTCCAGTCAAGTCCCACTGTCGGGGGGTGTGAGGGAGGAAGAGGGTATTTCTCTCCTGTTAAGGGTGCATAGTGCCCCACGTGATGGATAGATCCACATGCTGCTGACCCAGGATGTCCACAGACACTGGGTTGACCCACCTCTGGGCTATGTAGCGGCTCCTGCTCTGAACACAGGTGCAGGACCTGCTGGAGAGCCTGCTTTCACTTCTTTAGGTATCTTGGGATCCCTGGATCATACACTAGTCTATATTTGGTATTCTGATAAACAGCTGGTGGAGCTATGCTTGGAAAATATGCATTAGCCGGGATGGAGGTGTACCACTCTCCAGGGTAATCCTCTGCTTGGCAGCCTTCTCTAGAGAAGCACCCTCAGCCATCTTCAGGGTCCTTTCCCTGTCTGTGACCTACATCTGCTATTGTCCTTCAGGCCCTTTTCTTTGGGATAGAACCCCCCCATCCCCCATGACCTTCCTGTTTATTTCCCACTCCATTCACTTCTACAACACCCCAATGCCAATCCTCCAATCCAGATCTTCATCTCCCTCCCACCCCCTGCCTTCATCTACCTGCACAGCTCTACAGCTGGTGGGCACCTCCCAGCTGGGTTCCCATGGCACCCTGATAACAGGAACGTGTAGGCACTACAGGCTTTATAAAACTAAGCAGGGGACAAGACCCCAAAGGACCTCTCATCATCACACTGGGGTCAGAGGGGATGTATAGGGGACAAAGCATCCCAGGGGAAGGTGGTAAGGGTCGAGCAAGGAAGGAAAGCCAACAGGCCAGCTTTCAAGGGAGTATGTGGCCACACTCTTGCCTCAGCACATGCACATCTTCCTGCCCACCCCTGATCACTGGTCCACAATCCACACAGCTACTGAGAGAAACCTCTTGTTCTGCCCTATGACATAAAACTATACTTTCTAGTCTAACTAGAGCCCAAACACAAATATACCTGAAAGGCTGTTTGGTTTTTTGTTTTTCCGAGACAGGGTTTCTTTTCTGTAACTTTGGCTGTCCTGGAACACACAGCGATCTATCTGCTTCTGCCTCCCCAACGCTGGGATCAAAGGTGTGTGCCACCAATGCCCAGCTATACTTGGGAGTGTTAAAGGCCATAGTTTGCAACATGCCAATCTGCCAAATCTCTGTGAGTTCAAGGCCAGATTGGTCCTCAGAGGGAGTTCCAGGACAGCCAGGGCTGTTAGACAAGAAATCCTGCCTCTGGAGGGGAGGGGAGAAACATGTCATTAGCAAGTATTTTACAATGAAACACTGGTTTCCTAAGCCATCTGATCACAACAATGCTTCAAGCCTGGTGTGGAAATTTGGAAGGTAAATTCTGGGAACAGGATCTATACCTGGCTGAGAGGCCACATGCTTGAAGCTACCAGCCATCCAAGTTTGTTTGTTTACCGCCACCAGCCAGGCCTGAACCTGGGATCTCAGCACGGGTCTTGCCCTCAAGAAGATTGTGGGCTATGAACCCCAAGGCCTTCCCTATATCCAGTTCCCCCCACCAGAGTTCCCTGAGCCCCCCAAAGAAGTGTCGCCCATTGATCTGCACAGAGACTCATTCTACAAGTTCCCTAAGGGACATGGCTGTACAGAAGCTGAAATGACACAATTGCATCTGTGTTCAGTAGAATGGCTGCCCTACCTAGGCCAACTGTGCAGGTGTCAGGCCTCAGTGTCACTAGGCCTCATCAGCAACAGCTACAACTCAAGAGCCACAAACCCACCCCATCTGGCTGAAGCCACTTAGCTATCAACAGCTGAGAAACAAGCTGAGCTTAAAGCCAGCTCGAGGCATAGATGTTCTTTTCTCTGGGTCCCAGCTTTCAAGTCTACACACAGAACAACAAATTCCATGCTTTGCCAGCCATGCACATCAGCTCTAAACAGTGACTGCCAGACAGTGCTCACCCAAAAGGCTCCACAAGAGGCTGTGTATCAAGTAGCAGGCAGCATGATGCCTTGTGCACTCCCCAGTGGCCAAAGCATGAGTGGAAATTTAGCACTAGGGTAGTTACTCTCTGATGCCCCAGGGCAACCACTGGTTATCTCCACTGTGGTTCTTTCCAAAACTCCACAGTATATTAAAACTACAGCCCAGAGTTGGAGGGGTGGGGATTGGTTCAGCAAGTAAAATGCTGGCAGGTGAACTTGATGACCTGAGTTAGACACCTGGAACCCATAGAAAGGTGAAAGGGGAGTTACAGAGTATCCTCTGACCTTCTTAGTGCGGTAGCTCACACTCTCTCACACACACCATTAACAACTCGAGATTCTTTTTAATGTCTAAAAACTATAACCCAATAGAAACACTGTTCTATGTATATCGAAGGTTGGAATTAAAAAAAGTGAATTTGCAACCTCAGGCCTTGGGCTAAAAGTGGGTCACAGAAGGCACACATTAGAGAAACATATCTGTACAAACAGCCAAGAAGGGGAAATCCACGTAGTGGGAGGTGGTGCATGCCTTCAATCCCAGCACTCGGGAGGCAGGGGCAGCATGGTCTACAGAGTGAATTCCAGAAGTTAGGGCTACACAGAGAAACTGCTTCAAAAAACAACAGAAACCCAAACAGGAAACCCATTCTCTCCAAATGAAGAGCCCTTTACAGAGCCAGATAGTGTTAGCACAACAGCTTGTCTACTTGGTCACTAGGAGGACATTAGTGTCATAGAAACACACACACACACACAGACAAAGGCCCAGAGCATCAGGACCTCTCCCTAAGTATAGGACATTCCTATGGAAGCAGAACCCCTTTATTTTTATTTGGATGTGTGTGTGGAGGCTACAAGAGAACCAGATCTTCTAGAGCAAGAGATGGAGTCAGACAGGTGGTTTTGGGTGCTGGGGATTCACCTGGAGTCCTCTGATGAAACAGCTCCCTTGGAGCTTCTGATCCCCGACTCAACATGGATGTCAGGAATTCAAACTCAGTCCCTCAACTTACACCACAAGCACTTCACCCACTGAGTTACTTTCCCAGCACCTAGAAACATGTTCTTAGATGTTTCTGCAGCAGGATGATTGTCAAGGCTGTGGCTATGTCTACAGCTCACCTTGGAAGTGGAGGTCAGGCAGGTGTGACTGATTCATAAAGACACTTAAACACAGATAAATGCTTTACACAGTCATACTAAGCAAGGGTCACAGGAAGGTCTCCATGGGTCGGCAAGATGAGTCAAGAGGTTTTTTTTTTTCCAAAAAGTACTTGTTGCACAAACCTGACACCTGAGCTTGATTCCTGGGACCATGGTGAAAGGAAAGAACCAATTTCTGAATAGGTCTGATCTCCCTCCACATGTGCACTGTTGACATAAGCACAGGCACCCATGAGTGTGTGTGTACACACGCGCACACACATGTACACATACAAACCCGGTAACATTGCATCTCCCTCCACATGTGCACTGTACACACACACACACACACACACACACACACACACACACACACACACACGGTAACATATTGCATAATCAAATAAAGATTACCTGAAGATCAGAGGACACAGCCAGTCACAGAGTTAGCCATAAAGGTCAGGCACTGGTGACACACACTTAATCTTAACACTCAAAAGGCAGAGGCAGAGATCCATCTGGATCTCTGTAAATTCAAGGCCACACTGGGCTACATGAGATTAACTCAGTCCAAAAGAGAAAGAGCCAGGTGGTGGTGGCATGCACCTTTAATCCCAGCACTGGGAAGGTTGAGACAGAAAGTAATATGGCTGGACAGAGAAAGGAATATAAGGTGGGAGAAGCAGGAGTTCAGCCTTTCCATTTTGGCCCACACTTGCCTTCACTTCCCCTTCGGGCCTGAGGAGTTGGGGAGGTGAGAAGTGGCTGTGGCTTTTCCTGTCTCTCTGCTCTTTCAGCATTTGCCCTCAATACTTGGCTCTGGGTTTTTATTGTAAGACCAGTTAGGATTTCTGCAACACACACATACAAACACACTCTTGAATTTTAAAAACTGAAAATAGAGTATTTAAGAGAGAAAGAACGGCATAGGGAGACTTCCCTGTCCCACTAGCTGTACCTGGGGAAAGCCCTGGTTCCAGCAATGCCCAACCCCAACTTGAGCCCAACCCAGAAGATCAAGATTCCAAGCAAAGAGGTGTGGATGACAGCTGGGGTAGGGTAGGAGGTACACCTTTAGTCCTAGTACTAAGGCAGAGGCAGGCGGATCTGAGTTCAAGGCCAGCCTAGTCTACAGAGTGATTCCAGGCCGGGCTACAGAAAATAAACGCTCTGGGGAAGGCAGCAGACACAGCCTGGGGACACGTGACGTCCTTCTGTGGACTGACACAACTGAAAATAGGAAAAGGCTTGTTTATTAAAGTCGTCTGTGAGTCACTCTGGTTAAATTAGCACACTTGACGGAATACTTTGGATCAGAACATGCCTTCTTTAAAATACAGTGGGCTCCACAAGCAAACACCTAAGGGTCAATTCAAGTACCACTTCAGGAGCCCAGCAGAGCATCTGGAGGGGTTGGGGCAGCCATCATTCACCTTCCCAGTGCAAGAACCACTTCCTGTAAACACCTGTCAGAAGCCAGGGCTGCAGCTTTCAAACATCATGGCGGAAGTCGACGAGCAGTAAGGTCAGGGAGGGAGAGTCACCGCAGCTGTGATCCAGGAAGGTCCCAGCTGGGCCCTGTGCCCACTGCCTCGGAGGCTGCTGAGGCTGCACAGCCAAGGAGCACAGTAGGCACCACCTACGTGCGATTCAGTGTCTGGAAGATTCTAGAGATCTGCAGCATGACAGGGCCCGTCTCTGGGTCGTTCATCCACTGTGTGCTGTTAAGTGGGTTCTCCAGCATGTCTTCAAATGCTGTGGGAAGACAAGAGGGCTGAGTGGCAGCACCACACATCAATGAGCACGCTTAGCCTTTCTCAGTGACCCTGCAGTGGAAGGGGCAGAGACACAAGAGCTCACTGCTGACCCTGGCATTCACCTTTAAGAGCCAACCATAGTGCCTGGGCTATTGACCAAATGAGTCTGAGAACAGAAGACAGACCTCAGGGGCTGCAGGGAAGCGGATGGCCTGTCAGCAGGGTGGTCAGCTGCCCTTGCTTACATTTTGACAAAGACATGAACTGCTTGTGTGCTCACAGAACTCCAGCTCATAGGCTGAGTGGGGCAGTCAACAGCCTGAGCTCACAGCACCTCAACTCTGGGAAGTCAGCAGCAGGACTCCAAAGCCAGCCTGCAATCCTCCTTTCTGAACACCACAGGAAATGGCTGTGTGTGTGACCTGGTGTACTAATATGCTCCAGCAGACTTAACAGCATCAGCCTGGAAAGACCTACATATTCAAGCACAGTGAACATGCCATGGATGGCTGGAGTATAGCTTAACAATGATCATTTACTCAGCACACATAGGCCCCAGGTCCATCACTAAACCATACAAAACAAATGTTCTAAAGCACTTCTTCAAAATGAAAACTTTGATTATTTCCTTCCTTCCTCCCTCCCTCCCTCCCTTCCTTTTTCTTTCTTTCTTTTTTTTTTTTTTTTTTTGGCTGATAGGCCAGCTCTGTATATCATGCTGGCCTCCAATTTAGGCCTGCCTCTGCTTCCTGGTACACTGAGATTAAAGGTGTGCACCATCAGATTTTCTGACAGTTTCTGATTTCCTGTAGTTTTATAAAATTAGGACTGGGGAGGTGGCTCAGTGGGTAAAAGCACTTGCCATGCAAGCCTGAGGACCTGATTTAATTGCCAGTACACATATAAAAAAGCAGGCTATGACAGCACATACTTGGAATCCCAGTACTGGGAGGTGGAGACAGGAGGACCCTGGGGCTACTGGCTAACCATCCTAACCTTCTTAACAATTTCCATGTCTGTAAAGGACCTTGTTTCAAAAAAGGGAACTGGCAAAATGGCTTAGCAGATAAAGGGGTTTGCTGCTAAGTGTGATGACCTCAGTTTAATCCCAAGGACTACAAGGTGGAAGGAAAAATCCAACTCCTGAAAATTGTCCTCTGACCTCCACATGCCCAAGCATGCCCCCCCCCATATAAATAATGTAACAAATATGGTGGGCAGCTGAGGAATGACACCTAAGGTTGCCCTCTAGCACCCTCTAACACACATTCATCTGCACAGACAGGAATACATACACATGTAGATACCCAGTGACCCTACAAGATTAAGGAGCATCTGAAAAGTATGCACCAGATGGCAATGGGCAGGTATTCTTTGCACACACAAGCTGCTCTAAAATGAGTGTCACAATTGAAACCCAAAAGCTCAATATCCAGGGGCAGTATGCAGACAGCCAACAAAATATTCCACAGTGCTAAGACAGTTCTCAAATGGTAAGCAGTCAGGCCTCTCTGGCAATGAAGGGAATGGGCATTCTCATGGGTTGGTGGCAATGGGAGAGGGGGAACCAGCATACAAGACAAACAAGAGCTCAGATGCCAGCCTCTGACTTGCTCATCTGATGCTGCTCATCCTTGAGAAACATAAGCTGCACCCTGAGTATAGGGCACAAGAAGAGCTTGCTGCCACAGCAGGCCCTACTGTAGCCACACAGAAAAGCAATTTACGTGACTGGAAACAGGGAACTATATTGTCAAAATAAAACGGTGCATTTACCAAACACCATCTCAAATGGTAAGGACAATAGTAAGAACACAGAGTATGATGTGTTAGCAGAGTCACACAAGCAGTACTGCAGGACCACTGTCCCACTAGCACAGACACCCAGGAATAGAAGGACAGTACAGGTCTGGGGTAGCCTAAGCCTCATAGCAAGCAGGCCAGATAGACATGAAAAATAGAAGCACCATAACGACACACACCACAAGGGGTCAAGGTGACTTCTACTTACTTATTTCTCTTAAATAAACATATTTATGCTAAAACATTAAGGTCAAAGGTTTGGGGGTCTCTTAACTTTTAAATTAATTTATCTTATTGGAAGGGGGAACATGCCTCATTGGGCAAGAAAGCCAGAAGCAATTTGAAGAAGCTGGTTCTCTCCTACTCTGAGCTCCAGCAAGCAACCTTACATCACATTTGGTGGCAAGTATCTTTATTCACTGAGCTATCTTGCCAGTCCAAAGTAGCTGTCTTAGTTTTATTATTAAACACTATCAAAAATATCTAACTAGATTGAGAGAGGTATGTGATCCCTGCAGAGGATGGCACAAGCAGACCATCCTGGCTGTTGTGGACCTTCACAGGAGTACAGTATGGATGGCACCAGGCTGCAGTGCAGATGTGGCTGCGAGCCATGTGCCAATGCTGCAGCCAACTCAGTCCTGTTATGCAGGGTGCAGATGCCTTGCCCTGTGAACAGGCTGCTGCTGTGAAGAGCAGTCTACGGAGCTGAGTCCTGTCCTACTGGCCCTTACCCCACCAGGGGCAGACTAAGGCTACTCGCTCTGGGTGGTTTATTTCAGAAATAAAGGGGGGAGGTGACATTAGCTAAATATATATCTGATAGTCTTAAAAAGACAAGACTAAGCACCCAGTATCTAAATCGACCAAATGTACCTTAAAACACACTAACCTCCGTGCAGTAAGACTTAATGTAGACTAACTTCTGTGCAGTAAGACTTAATACACACTAACCTCCGTGCAGTAAGACTTAGTATACACTAATCTCCGTGCAGGAAGGTGTAAAGTGACTTATGAAAAACAAAGTTCAGTCACAGAGCATGTACTTAGCATGCCAGGCCCTGGGCCCCAGCACGCACAGTCTTCTGTCAGATTCCAAGACAGTACCTATTAATTTCTTAAGATCTACAATAGCCTGGCAAGGGTTGGGAGAGTGACACTTTCAATGTGGAAGGACCAGTGACTATGAGAACACCAAAGACACATCCTCAAATACATAAGGGAAAACTGTTCCTTACACTATACACATTTACACACACACACACACACACACACACACACACACACACACACACACACACACACACACACTTTTAGCTAAATGAACTTAAAGAGCCTTCTAAGATCGCCAACAACCTAAGAGAAATGTCTTTCTGAACATAAAAGATAACAGGCACCTCTCAAGTTCAAGGAACAGAGGACTTCTGTTCCCCAAAGCTACTGACAGGAAACAGAAACGTGGCAATGCACACAATCAGCTAAGAAAGGCCTGTGTTCAGAATGTGAAGGACTTCCTTAACAAAGAAGAAAAGAGGAGCCTAGAAGGAAAAGAAGACGTGAAGACACATGGATGCCCTGTGATGTCACATGCTGAACTCCACTGGAGAGCAGAGAGCACGGGGACACTAGGCCCAGGCAGCAATGCCTTCTCTGTGTTCACCCTTAGCCCTGGAAGCCCAGCCCACAGGAGCCCGCGTGCACTGAGGAATGGCAACAAGCTTCTGCATGCAAGGAAATGACCCACACACTACAGAGAGGGCAGTCATCTCTGGCCCATGGACTAGTGTACCTCACAGAACATATGGCAGTAAGACACAGAAGTGGCCTAAAAAGTGATGCCACATTATAAAGCGGGGAGCAAGTGACAGACAGAAGATATGTGTAAGAGTGGCCAAACCCTAGAGGAAAGCCAAGGAAGAATAGGTCCTGAGGTAAGCAAGGAGATGGATGGCATATGGGAATGATGTGTGAAGGCGCAGGGACTGGATGGGCCAGTTCTCGGCACTCACAAGACTAAAACTCTGAGGAAAGGCCTACCTTAATTCAAGAGGCTACACAGCCAGATCCTGTCTCAAAAAACAAAACAAACAACTTCAAGAAAAAACTGTACATGTACACAAACAAATATGGACTTTTCATCTTATCATCATCATTCAGAATCATAGCCACTCTCCTGGCATTTATGTTACATCAGAAGCCAAAAGAAATCTGGAGAGTATAAGCAATGTTGTCTCTTTGAGACAAGGTTTCGCTCTTAGCTGAGGCTGGCCTGGAACTCCGTCCTTCTCTGTGACAGCAGGTATAAGCCACATCAGGTTCTATGCTCCATTATGAGACACACTCCCTGGAACTGGTACTGTGAACACTGATGATGACTGCTGTGTGGGGAGAGGTTGTAACAGCGTCTTACAATATACCCCAGGCTGGCCTTAGCCTCTCAATTCTCCTGCCTCTGCCTTCCAAGTGCTAAGATTACAGGCATGGCCACTAAAGCTGGCTAAATGTACTGTTTATATATGAATGGCATATGCATAGCTATTTAGCTCTATTACTTTTTAAAGGTGCAAACCTAAAATTTTATTTCTATTTTGGGCATTTATTTATTTTAGGGGACATGCACACGCCACAATGTGCCAGCAGAAATCAGTTTTCACCTTTCACTATGTGATTTTCAGGGGTCAAACTTGGACTTGCCAGCAAATACTCTTACCCACTAAGCCCCATTATGTGGATTTGCGCGCTCGCTCTCTCTCTCTCTCTCTCATCTTTTAGAGATATGCAGACTTTTTGCTGTTGTTTTGTTTTTTGAGACAGAGTTTCTCTGTGTAGCTTTGGATCCTGGCCTGTGTAGTCCTGGAACTCACTCTGTAGACCAGGCTGGCCTCAAACTCACAGAGATCTACCTGCCTCTGCCTCCTGAGTGCTGGGATTAAAGGCATGCGCTGCCACCCATCTGAGACAGGCAGATTTTTAATATACAAAGAAGTCCTTACAAATAGTAAGCAAAGTCGAAACATACCATCTCATCCCCTACCCCATGCAGGCCACTGCAATGCTCTTCTCAGCACCGCCCCCATCCCCCGTCCCCCTCCCAGCAGAAACCCATCCCACCAAGACAGAGCCAGACTTACAGGGACCAGGCTTCCAGAAGCCAACCTGAAGAGCACATTAGTAGTACCCAAACCATCTCTCTAGTACCCGTGTCTCGTGACAGGAAACCCGCCCACCATGTGTCCCCTGCCCAAGCTGGCGTAAGCAGACACACGTACCTAGCAATGTCTTAGGGTTTGTCAAACCCAGCTGCACCACTGGGTTGTCCAGGATGGCCTGAAAGAGAGGGCTGTTGGGATCAATGCCCTGGTCCAACTCCTCAGGGGACGGCTTCCGGTCCCCTAGCAGCCATTCACACTACAAACCCAAGAACATCAGGGGAGCTGTTAGTGCCTTCTCAGAGTACATGAGCTCACCTGTCCATTTCTGTAGTTCCCCACAAGCTTCCACAGCTGCAATGCCAGGAAGGGTCTGAACATGAACAAACCTGGTCTATACTCAGCCAGGAAAGACACAGAAGGAAGTATCAACCTGGCTTTCTTTGCAGACCTAGCATTGCAGTTCAATTTGATCACTGACAGCCCTGGTCACAACACAGTCACTAACACTGACTGACAATTTCTCTCCACAGCAATGAGCCTGGGAGGTCTGGATCCAGAACTGTGTTGAGGCTCAGTCTGCTATGTGTTCATGGCATCATATTCCATCTTCTCTACTTGTCTATTTGTTTTGATCTTCGAGACATGGTTTCTTTGTGTAGCCTAGGCTGGCCTCAAACTCAGAGATCCACCTGCCCCTGCATCCCAAGTACTGAAATTGATGTGCGCCAGCACACCCATCCTATGGAATTTAATCTTAACAGTTAATAACCCACAGAATATGTACACAAAAAGCATGTGGGTCCTCCAGGATTTTGTTTCTGTTTGAAACATCTTTCCTAGTATTTCACATATAAAGTACCATCACCAACTATATGTGGAAATCCCAACACAGGGGACATTCCCAATGCATGCCACATGGGGTAAAGGCAATATTAGACACTCAGAGTGCAATTTGCTGGCACTCACAGCAGCATTCTGCTGGTTGTTGTTCACCCGGAGTGCGTCAATCACTTCCTTCTCATCAAAGCCCATCTCCATCAGCGAAATGACAGCCTAGGAGGGAAGAACAAGCTGGTGAGCACCCCACCAGAGGACACTGCCCACCAGGGAGCAGGACCGCGGTGCAGTACAGGTTTGTTTCAGTCAGTCACAGCAGTGGATAGCATCTGGCAAAGCAAGGAGCTTTTTCATCTTTCCAGCCAAGACTGGAAGTCAGAGCCTTTCAAGTGCAGTTGGTCCTGCACATGACGGCACCAGGACAACTGACACAGGCCCTAGCTGGCAGTTCTCCTCATCCCTGCAGAAGTGAAACCCATTTATCCAGAAATCTCTCAACCTGGCCAATAGGACTCCTAAGGAAAACGCAGGCCACAGATGAAGCCCTGAGAAAGCCATTTATTCAACATGCCAAAATCTGGAAAGCAAATGGCGGGCACCTGAGTGGGCAGATCTATAACCTGAAAGATAGTGAAAGGCCAAAGGAGAGATTGAAACTCCAGCAAACAACAGGAGAGTAATAAAGGACATGAAGGTGAGAAAATCTCAACCTATGGTGATGATGAGGCAGGGCTACGGAGGGCAGAGAGGTATCCTAGATCCTGGGTCCTTATCCAGTAGCCAACCAGCATGATGCCCTCCTACTCCCTTGCCAGCCCACAAAATGTTCCTCCAGCTCTCTGGATACTGCCCACCCAGTCCAAAGGCCATAGCAACAGGTGTAACAGCACACTTGTAGTAGATGAAATTTGCACTCAGCTTTTCAGGAGATGTCACTGAGCACAAAAAGCCAACTGAGGCCAAGCATTAATATATATAATTTGAGGACCCAAGTCTGCTCCCACCCAGACTCCAGGTCTCCCAGCGTCCTTATATAACACAACCACAAAGCCAACCTCATGCTGAGGCCCCCATCACATACCCGAGCATCAGCTCGGAATTCCCTTTTCCTGCGGATCTTCTTGAAGATTTCTGTGAGCTCATCCCGAGCTTCCTCATCTCCAGCACTAGCTTCCACGGCAGCTTCAGGAGAGGTGGAGGTGGTGGCTGCAGCACTTGCCCCTGCTTGGGGGGCATGGCCTGGAAGAGGCATGTCAATAGCTGGATCTTCTGAGTGTTCAATTAACCACTCCATGGCCTGAGGCACTGACATGCTGAAAGGGGACAAGAGATTCTTCTCAGCTCCCCCAGGATGGTCACTGGAGACTGTCCTATCCAGGATGCTCCAACATGTTTCAACAGAGACAGCAAGAACAGTAGCAGTAACAGCAAGCAGCAGATGATCTCTTAGCATGAAACCTCCACACGCCCTTGCTTCAAACTCCCAAGATCAGCAAGGCAAGCACAGGCATGTGCCCAGAACAAAGGCACAAAGGTGTCTAGGTCCTAGGTCCACAGACAAAGATCATAGCCGTTGAGCAGCTCTAGTCTATCCTCCACCTCACACGGGATCTCAGTAAGTAGCTGAAACCAGAAGTGCAAGAAGACCTTGAAGAACAGGGGCACGTCTGACCTAAAGCTCTCCTGATCTGAAAGTGCAGGGCACATCTACAGACTGATTTTTAACCCTAACAGCCAGGTATGGGAGGTTCACACCTTCACTCTCAGCTACTCAGGAGCCTAAGGCAGAGGACTGCATGAATCCAGAAGTTCAAGACCGGTGCAGGTAACAGAGACCCTCAACACACACATACACACACACACAATTATAAATGAAATTACTTCTGGGGCACAATAAGGAACATATTTTAAAGCACACATATTAGAAATGACTTAATTGGGTTGGGGAGATGGCTCAGAGGTTAAGATGAGAAGCTCATACTGCTTTTCCAAAGGACCTGAATATGGTTCCCAACACCCATGTCGGGAGCTTCACAACAGTCTGTAACTCCAGCTCCTGGAGATCCAACTCCCTCTTCTAGCTTCTATGGGCATGTACAGGATGTATGCGTGCATGTGCGGGCACATGATATGCACAGATAAATAAAAATTTTAAATCTTTTAAAAAAAAAAGAGTATGACTGCATCAGAGTTTAGGAGAGGAGTTCACAGGGAAGCCCAGGCCAAGCTCCAAAAAGGGAAGAAAGAAAACGTACTGGTTCAGCCGAAGGGCCTTTGAGGCTCTGCTTTCAGGAAAGCCCATTTCCGTGAGCTGCCGCAAGGCAGTCTCATCTACTCGCTCATCCTCATCTTCATCCAGCATAGCTGAGAAAAAAAGAAGACCTGCCGTGAGGGGGTTCCTAAGACTCTAAAGTCCCACAGCCTCATCTGCAAAGGCTCCTGGCAATTATTAATGCCACAGAAAACTCAGGCTCTAACATCAGCTCTCATACATACACAGGGAACAGCCACACAAAGGGCCAAGAGTACAACCCCCACATCAGTGTGAGTGCTGGGACACATTCTGAGGCTTGGGCAGACACTGGGTGGGTACAGGCTAGGACCCACTCATACCATTTGCCTTCTTAAACAATTCAACTGCATCAGGATTCAGTGCCAACAGCTTCTGTGCTACCTCAATGAGAGACACCAGGATCTTCCGGAGTTCGGTCTGGAACTGCAGTAGAATGAAGAAAGAGATCATGCCTGACACAGTGATACACACTTGTAATCCCTGCTCTTACAAGGCTGAGACAGGAGGATTGCTGGGAGTTTGAGGCCAACCTAAGTTATATGGTGAAACCTTATCTTAAAAAGAAAAAAAAAAAAAAAAAAAAAAGGTCATTTCTCTGAAGATCTAGCAAACCTGATTTTCAACCCTACCCTGGACACAACCCTTCCAATCTATGCGGGCACTCTGGCCCTCACCTTTAATTCCAGCATCTGGAAGGCAGAGGCAGACAGATCTCTGTGAATTCAAGGCCAGCCAGATCGACACAGGGAGACTCTGTCTCAACAACAAACAAAAACCCCTGGACTGGAGAGATCAGAGCCACCCCATCCCCACTCCTGCACCAGAGCCCTGCTTGATACTGGGGGCCTGGAGATGGGACATCACAAGTTTAAACTCCTCCTGAGACCCTGTCTCACCCTGTGGGACCCACACAAACCAGGGAGGGGCACACGTTCCAGTCACTGCAGAAGAATTAGGAAGCTCTTATCAAATGGAACTCTTCAACAAAGACCCCAGAGAGGTCTGGCCCCTAGCAGTGCCAACATGGATCCAAAACTGATAAAAGTTAAATGCTGGCCACTTTCCCCAACTCCTCACACAGCATACTTTAGCATGGACTGGCACACATAAGCATGCTACAGGCTTTGGACTTTAATTTGGTTTTCTTGTCCAGAGTAACTGGGGAGCCCGCACTCCTCCTTGAAAGCTTTGTTGTATTCAGAGCAAAGCTACTGCAGTTCCTTTCCTACAGCTGTCTGTCTGTCCAGCGCTAGAGATATCTTGTCAACTTTATAGTTTGAAAAAAAAAAATCACAATTTATGGAATAGTTCAAAAGTAGTAAAGAGTTCCTGAGTATTCAGCTGCAGATTCTTTTCTTTTTGGGGAGGAGGGCACAATGCGGGAATAACTATTACATCCAAACTAGCCTCAAACCTAAGCTCAAGCCATCCTCCTGCCTCAGCCTCCTGAATGTCAGGACCACAAGCATATGGCAGTCACCACACCAACCCAAAGCACTTCTAAAGAGCTTCTTATTGCCTCAAGGACATGCCCCAGCCCCACACTAGGCAAGTACTTACATCTCTCATGGTGGTCTGGACTGCAGTCCGGTCTGTGCTACAGGCAGGTAGGTTGGCTGTCGCTCGGAGGATAGCATCTTTGTCGGGAGCCTTTTGCTCTTGTTTCTTCTGCAGAGAAAATGATTCAAGTCAGAAAAGCCCAAGAACACAAAGAGTGTGATAATAAACCCAGACCAATAGCCCACGGGGAGGAGAACAGTAACCTCCTAAGCTTTAGCTGCATCCTCTTGGGCTGCAAGATCCTAGAAAGCTCTGGGCACAGCATTGGAAGCAGAAGCCTAATAAGATGCTTATATGATGCTTATATGCAAGTGAAGACGAAGAGGTTGGTGCTGCAGAGTGGCAGTCTTGTGGTACTTTGGTGGGGCTAGGCAGAGGTCTCCCAAGCCTCCTTAAATGAAGGAGGAAAGTGGCAGAGGCTCACAGATAAGGAGACAGGAGAGAAAAACGGAACCAGCAGAGGGAGCAGCACTCAGCAAGTTCAGAAGGCACAGGAAGACACACGAGGGAGGACTGGGGCCATGGTTAGTGCCAAGAGCCCACAAGACACAACCTACTAAGAGCAGAGCCATACCAACCTCCTGAAGGGCATCTAGTGCCAGAAAAGGCAGACCTGGGATCCAAGAGTCAGAATGCTAATTTTACCTCACCAGTCTTGGCCAACAACAGTCTGGTGAAACCTGAGAGCCTAGAGTGGGAGACTGCACTGAAGAGAGGAAGGGAGGGGGCAGGGGAACCTTCCCGCACCCTGCTACTGCTTTGCTTCTTGTTCACCCCAGCTACTCACATAACCAGCAAGCCAACAGGTGAGACTGGAGTGGGAAGGGGCGCAAGGACCCTGCCGGAGAGAACTCAGCAGCTGGCACAAACCATCTAGGCACAAAGCACCAAGCTTCAGGGCTCTCAGCGGCTAGGGGTATAAGGAAGTAGTGAGAAGGAGGAGAAGCAGGTAAGAGAGAAGACACCTCACTACCAGCAACCTGAAGCCCAGCATGTACATAGTAGGATGCCACCAGCAAAAGCCAAAACAGCCAGGTAAAGGGGCTACAGAATGGTTAAAAGATGTGGTCAAGGAAATCCACAGGATGCAAGCCCACCAGACTAGCAACAATAGCTGCAGGGAAATCAACTATCAAGAACAATCAGGAAAAAAGGCGTGGCAGTACACATTGGTAAGAGCAGCACTTGGGAGGCCAGAATAGGAAGATCTCCAGTAGTTCAAAGGCAGTCTAGTCTACACAGAAGTACAAGCTAGCAAGAGCCACACAGCAAGGCCATGTCTCAAAATATACAAAAGATCCAGAAGTAAGTTTCTAGAATTCAAACATCTGGAAAAAGTCTGCTTCAGACAGACAGACACAGCAGGGAAAGGAGGTGATCACAGAAGGCCGAGAGTAAAACTGTCAGTTCAGGGCAGATGTGGAATGCCACATCTGAGACCCAGAAGTCACAATCCATCTACCCTGTGAAATGGCTAATCACCACGGTCGACTGTGGACTGAGAGTCCTGTAGAAGCTAGTAAAGCACACCTTTACTAGGGAGATGGCTGAACCGAGGGGCAAGGCCTGGCTAGAGGAAGTGGGGAGCTGAAGATTCGCTTTTTATGTGTCTTTTAAAGAGTATTATCTTGTCCTAACACCTTCCTGTCGTTTTTTCTTTGCTTCCCGACTACCATGCAGTGACTACCATGCAGTGAACGGCTTCTGTCTGACATGTTTCCGTGCTGCTATAGCCTAAAAACAAGGAAGCCAGCTGACCCCAGACTGAAACTCCTGAAAAGTTAAGTCAAAATAAATTCTTCCCCCTCCGGCATGTTTTCTTAGGTATTATGTCACCGTGACGTAAGTCTGACACACTGGGAAGACACTCCATTCTGTAGAAGAGAATTCGGAAAGTCCTATGCTTCCTGCTAACAGTCCCCAAGTCTGCAAGCTAACCAAGATGTAAGAATGAGTCATCAGCCCAAGCTTGGACTCTGTCACAGGGAACAGCTGAATGGAGCACAAGCACATGGCTTTTCAGGCCTAGCTACTAAAGCCCTTACAAAGGATATCACTCTTTCAAGCAAAGGGACTTCAACCACTAAACATCTCTGCTTCTTTGAGGAAGGCGGAAGGAAGGCCATGCAAACTGTCCCTGGGAACTGAGGAGAGTCCCCAGCTAACAGCAGTGACAGAATCCTGCCAACTGCATGAGAGCATCAAGCACACCTCCCTCAGAAAGAAACGGATAAGGGTCAGCTGGGCCTTCTGTCCTCACAAGCCTTAGTACTAAGTTCTGTGGCAACAACAGGAGGCAACAGGAACCCAACAAACAGCATAGTGGGCAACAATTCACACAACACATAAGACAAGTGCTCACACTAAGCCACATCCCTAGCTCCAAGACAAAAAACAAAACAAAAACCAAAACTTTTTTCCCCCTAGCTGTGGCTGTCTGTCCTGGAACTTGCCGGCCTCAAACTCAGAGATCTGCCCGCCTCTGCCTCCTGAGTGCTGGGATGAAAGGCCTGTGCTGCCACCGCCACCACCACCAGGCCAAAAAATCTTAATAACCCATGCTCCTGGCAGAAAATACTTCGATGATAATAGTAAAGGTGGTGGTTTGAAAGAAAATAGCCCTCAAAGGGAGTGGCACTATTAGAATGTGGCTTGTTGAAGTATTGGAGGAAGTGTGTCACTGTGGGGGCGGGCTTCCCTCAGTGTGACAGTCAGTTGACTTCCTGTTGCCTGCAAGATGTAGGTGCGCTCACAGCTCCAGCAGCACATCTTGCCTGCACGCTGCCATGCTCCCTGCAATGATGATAATGGACTGAACCTCTGAAACTATAAGTAAGTCACCCCAGTTAAATGGGAGTTGCTGTGATCATGGTGTCCCTTCACAGCAACAGAAATCCTAACTGGGATAGTAAGCAAACATGAAACAGTCTTCACTCAACCTTCTGTTATCACTGGAGGGAAGGAGGCTGGAGGAGAGCTGTATCCTTATCACTAAGAAGCCACAATCTAGCACTGGTAATAACAGAAAGTGCAATGAATACAGAGTGTCTAGAAAGCAGGAAGAGAATTGGCAAGGAAAACAGCTGAAAGAATTAGAGGTGAACTGGGTGGGTTTCAGCGGCAAGCCTAAGGCAGTCGGTCTGTTCCCAACACCTGTAAGTAGTTATGAGTGACTTCCTTCTGAAAACATGAGTCCAGTATGATTTTTATTAGATTTGTGGTACTCTTTGACTCTTGATAACTGCATTGTCTTACTTAAAATTTTACACAATGCCATGATGTTTCTTTCTGCAGTGATGTACTATGTCAAGGCAGCTCTAGCAAAATACTAGCTAGGTACTCTGAGCAAGTACCCTAAGCAAGCAGAAGGTCACGTGGTTTGGGGTCAGAACTACGTTCTTAAAAGTAAGGGACTTCAAGTCTAAATGCTCAGAACTGTAATTTGAGTTCTGCCATCAGTCAGGAAAGCAGAGGGAGGCCCAGGAACTGTCTGGTGAAGATGGATGGAGCAGCCTGCCCATTTGCTGTCTAAGCATACCCACACCCACAGCACCATGGCCAGGTGGCCAAAGATAAGAAGGGCATAAAGCCCAGGCACTCTTCTATATTCTTGGCCCCTGAAGAGACTCCAAAATAACTCATTTGCTATCAGGTCATGGATCCAGCCCAAGAGTTGGCCTGATCCTTCCGTGGGATCAACACTCCATGGCACTTCAGAGCACATATAAGGAAGTCCAGACCCCTGAAACAGGAAAAGCTGTTAAACAAAGGTGACTGCCCTTTAAAAGAACATATCCAGGGACTGGAGGATGGCTCAGCAGTTGAGAGTCCTTGCTGCTCTTTCACAGGACCTAAGTTTAGTACCCAGCATCCACTTCAGGAGGCTCACAACCATCTGTCACTCAGCTTCAGAGATCAGATACCTTCTCTGGCCTCTGCAGGCATAGAAACACAGACTCATACAAACACACAGATAAATAGTTTTTAGAAATCTTTAAAGTACATTTCTCTCCACAGCATGGGTGTGTGAATCGGTGTCGAGACAGGATGCATCTTGCACTGCAGAAGAAAATCTTGCTGAAAATGGGCCCTGGAGCAGCCACTACACAAGTAACAAAGTGGGTAGTTTTACTTAGGCCCCAGGTAAGGCTGCCAGCCACAGATCACCCTCTAACATGGACTCCAGGACACAGAACTCAACATAACTGCAAAACCACACACGTCTGCTCCTTATGTGCAGGTATCCAGCTACAGCTCCCTACAGTGCTCTTCTGGGAGAAGGGAAAGACAGACAGGACACAGCTCTGCTTCCAGAACGGTGGCAGCTTTCCTGTCACGAGACACCAATCATGAACACCCTCAAAGCAGGTTCAGCCATGATGAAGGACCCCTTATAGCACACATGCTGTGGAGAGACTAGACAGGCCCAGGGAATAAATTAAGAACTTTGAAGTCTGAAGCACAAGAAACACCTACCAGTGAAGAGCCCTAGTTCTCACTTTGAAACTTACCTTTTCTTCTGCTGAGACATCAGCCATCTTAGGAAGTGGAGAAGGAGCACGCTTTTTTATCAATAATAAGACATCTAGAAAAAAATGTAACAGTTACATCTATAAAGTCAGGGACCATTTCTTAGCCATAAATGACATAAAAGGTACAGATGGGGCTAGAGCGGACGGCTTAGTGGTTTAAAGGCCTTCTATACAAGAGTGAAGACTGGAGCTCAGATCCCAGACCACATAAATGACAGATGGGCACAGCAGCTTATCCATAACTGTAGTACTTGGAAGCCAAGTCCCTAAAGCAAATTGTCTATCAAGGATAGCCATACAGACAAGCTCTGGGTTCACCGAGACCCTGTCTTAATGAATAAAGTGATGTTAACCTCAGATTTCCACATGCACATTCATTCATACATGTACACACAACTTTATGTGCACACATATGCACGCACATGACATACAAGAATGGTGTTAGATGTTTGATTTCAGGAAGCAGGGTTTCCTCTGGGTCCCTACTAAGCCAAGCCAGCTCTCCCTCCTCAGCTTTGAAGTGGCCACTGGGTCACCACAGACGACCTGTGGCTTCAGAGGTTGGCAGCTCATCCCTGATGACCGCACAGGGTACTGGTGGACATCTCACACAATGTCCTTATGTTTAAGGGCTTGGTCCTAAAATTCTGTGACACTGGAGAGCTTGACCTAAAGCCTGAACAACCTGAACTATAGTCAGCCCACAGTTTACCTTGGGGGTGGGGGCAGGGGACCACCTCCTACTCCATTCTGAGCTTTGGTCATAGCTTATCATAAGGACAACAGCCTGAAGTCCCCACTAAAATGATATACAGAAAACAAATTTTCTCCCAGAGCGGAGCATGAATGAGGAAGAGGGTGTGCAGAACAGAAGTATCTCACAGGAACCCTGAAACAGCCACTGTGGTGGGCGCTTCCAGCACAACACTGAAGCCACAGAAGCTCCAGAGTCTGGTCTTCCTTTAAAACAGGATTAAACATAACACTCCCCTTCAGCTTCTCAGCTGTCTGCCGGTTGTTTAGTTTACGTTTCTGCTATCTTTCACAAGAACATGAAAACCCACACTTCTTTTAATAAAAAAATTAAGTAAGTGAACAGAACCAGAGTCAATCTGGTTCTCCTGCTCTTGTCTAAACTCAGAAAAGCACCGTGTGGGTGGTGCTGGGACACAGGCTCCACGCTGTAGGTACTGCCTCTCAAGGCCTCCTTACCTTCATCCTGGATGTTTTCTTCCAAGATAGTTTTGGTGTCACTCAGCACCCTCTCCGAAGCAGCGTGTATTAACTTATGGTGGGTCACACTCTTGGGGTCTTCCAAGCTCCCATGGGCACCCTGGGGAAGAACCAAGCCACAGATCTATAAATAGGAATTGAACTGTGATAGGAGTAACCTAGAGCCCAACACCTCAAGCCACACCTGGAACTTCTTCTGTCTGTGTCTGCCTGTCTGCCCTCTCTGTCTGTCTCTCTCTCTCTCATACATAAGTGTAGTGTGTGTTTTCATTGTGTGTCCACAAGCATATGACAGCAGAGGCTAATGTTGGGCGTTTCTTCAACTACTCTCCACTTTATTTTTTGAGACAGCATCTCTCATTGAACCCGCCTCATCAATTCAACTATGGAGACTGGCCGAAGAGCTCCAGAGATCCTGTCTTTGCCCCACTGGTGCCCCACCTCAATGCCCAGATTACAATGTGCTGCTGCCACTGGCCTTTACGTGGGTGCTGGGGAGCCAAACTCAAGTCCTCAGGCTTGTATGGCAGACGTTTTACTGACTGTGCCATGTCCCCAGCCCATGGAATTATTATGTTTCTCTCCTAGTTATGCTTAAAGCATAAGAAACAGTAAGGAATCTGTACTCATGATAAAAAAGCTGAGTGAAATGTCAGCAAGCATTGATCCCTCTGGGCCTTCACGCTTATTAGCAGTCCACAGTAGACTCTTAGGATGGCTAAGAGCTTGGGAACACAAGATTCTACTGATAAACACTTGCAACTCAAATCACTTTAGTTTGGAAAGATCTGGAAAATGACTTAGATGACAGTGTCTGTGGTCTCCTTTGCTGCATGCTGCCTTCCCTTATTCCGCAGACACACGGAAGGCAGAGAAACTACACAGAAAAAAGACAGCTTTCCAGGAGCTAGGAGGCCACGCCTGCCCAATGAATACCAGAGTCCAGCAGAGCACAGTGCACAACTGGCCTCAGCCTCGCCTTGGGCCCAAGCAAAAACCACACTCCAGAGGCAGCTACAGGAGGTCAGGGGCTCACCGCTGTGGCCATGTCCCCAGGGCTCTAGAAACCTGGTAACAGTATCAGGCAGAGGAAGTGAGCAGGAACCAGGAAAGCAAACTATCAGAAGTATGAGGAAGACAGCACCTCCAAAAGGACCCCACAGGTGACAAGTGACTTCACATACTGAGTGGGGCTTTTGCAATCCCTTCCAGAGGCCTGGCAAACATGATCTCAGCCAGGCTCCAGTGCCCTCCCAAACAGAACAACAGAACGCAAACACATCATCTCCAATGATGGAGTCCTGCTTGCCTTTGGGTCACACCATCATCTACCTGACTATCATACAAAGACCAAGAACACCCTGCCGGTGCCACGTGACAAAGATGGGGACTCACGGTGCCTGTGTGTTCAACACCACGTGTACTCACCTGAGTTTGCACAAGTTTCCACAAGTTTAGACAGTATCAGACAGCCTTCCCAGGCCCAGGTACCACACATCATACCAAGTCAGCTGCAGGCCCTACCCAATCTCAGAACAAGGCCAAAAGCTACAGCTATTTCTTGCTGCCATGGGTCTCTTGGTGGTTAAGAAAGGAAAAAGCCAGGGAAACCCAAAGAGATGGTTCACTAGTACTTTCTAGAACCTGGAAGGGACTAAGACACAGGCTTGAAGGAAGCTTTGGCCCATCCCAGTACAGGCCACCTAAAACATTTGGACACAGGATTCTTGTTCTGGAAGGCATCTTTGATACCATGATGCACACATTCAACAAAGGACCTCTGTGCATATGGATGCTAACCAGAAGAGAAGAAAAAAACTAAGCATGTTTCCCTCTAGATTCTAGAATTTTAGAATACTAGAATCTTCCATCAGTCTCGGATTAAAAACAGTTTTGGAGTAGACCATCACACACAAACAAAGCTGTTAAGATCAAGGGGCATATAAAATGGAATCTACCTTACAGCAACCTACATACTCACACTGTAATAAAGCAGATAATCCCAAATGCCCTCGAACCTAGAAATGACTGTTTGATAGTTGATGTCAATGTTTGATTAAGGAATGCATAAGGTATCCTTCTGGGCTTTTCCATAGAGAACTGAGTGAGAGGGAAGAAAATTAATCCTGAATGTGATGGCACCATCATATGAGCTGGAGTCCCAGACTGATTAAAAAGAAGACAGCCAACTGATAGCCAGCACTGCCCTCTCTGCTTTCTGATCCAAAGATGCATGAGCAAACAGCCTCAAGCTTCCATTGCCAAAAAGCCATCTCCCCCACCATAAAGAATGGATCCCTTCAGACCACGACCAAAATAAATTCACCTCTTAAGATGCTTTTATGTGGTACCTGGTCACAGCAACTAAAAGAGTATAGCACCCAGTCTGCTTCTAAAATATTAAATGGGATGCTTTGAAATTTTAAAATCTGGAGCTAATCCTAGTAGATTTGTCAAGATCAGAATATGGTCTGAAATACAATTTAAAAAATAAAATAACTAATTGTATTCTGAAGCTTTTCAACAGCACCAGGAACAAGACATATGCACACCACTGCAAACTGTATGTTCACAAAGTCATATCCTGGAGGTGTCTGATACCATACATCACAGAAAGACAACAGGGCCTGAATCTTGACAGGACCTGCGACACTTTATCCTACACCACAGAAAAGTCCCTCCACACTATGGCTCCAAGACACCACCACCAACTCCTGTTAGAATAGAGGCTTTACTGTGTCCCATTCCCAGACTTAGGTAATGGAAGCTGGTGAATACCATGGTGAAGTCGCTTAGGATAAAACAAAATAGGAAAAGCAAAAAATAAAACCATTTCCTTAAGAATTATAATAAGAAGCCCATCCTGGGAGCAGTATAAAAACCATGTTATATTTCTCACATAGAGAGAAAATAAGAAATAACAACCCCAGGACAAGTGTGCCCAAGCCCAAGAGGAGGGGAAGGAAGTCAAGACAGCAGATACAATGTGCACCAGGTTTCCAGGGAGACAGGTACAACTAGAAAACCCTCTCTTCTAATGAATGTTTTGTGACTCCCAGAGACAATGGGACCTAAAGGCGGTCAGATCTGATGGCTCAGCTCTCTAGTCCTGTTATTTAATTATGCTGCATCCCCTGCTGCTCCTGGAGAATATACAGCAGAATAAAATCTCAATCTAAAGAAGGATAATCACACACATACACAAGTTCAAAATGATACAACTGGAATATTAAATACCATAATTAGCATATCAAAATCAGCTGTCTAATTTACCCCAACTGCTCCTGAAATTTATTAGTAAGCATTTCCCATTCACTTCATAAAATACTGTCCCGTTGATTATATAAATCCGCACCATTAGTGAGAGGAGTACCAACCACACCAATGGAGGGGCCATCCCATGCTGATGTGGTTTGAGTTTGACAACACATTTTCACTGACTCCCTCAATCCTGACACTGGTTGGAGTTACTCCAAGCTTAGCCCCAAGGAACCCGACCAGGTGGTAAAGGACACAGCACAGTACTGGACTAGATAAACGCTAGGTAACACTCCAACCTTTTAGCTTATGCTGAGCCTATAGGTTTTCTAGATAGCGACCAGAGAGACTTGCTCAGAAGAAAAACAAGAAGGTAGTCTAAATACATTTTGCCCTTGACCATGTGAGCCTCCTTGAGGTGAACTACAGAAGCCAAGACCCATGGTTCTCAACATCCAGTGTGTTGTAGAGTAGCTTGAACCAGATCTCCTGGTGCTCGCCTTACATTAGAGACTGACTCCACAGAGGAAATGTTAAACTACAAAAAACTGCTGCTACAAAAAAACCTGAAGACTGCCTGACTTTAGAGGCAACCCGGTACTGCATTTTAATACAACCACTCTAGGTCCCTAACTTTCCAGAGTTCCCACTAAACAGTTGGGTCCACCTTTTAACATAAGTTCTACTAATCAGGTCAGGTATGGTGTTTCCATACGCCACCAGGATCTAACAGGCATCTGTCTCACCTTTAACTGAGAGCAGTTTAGAGACAGAAAGGCTTCAAGAATTAGTCCCAAGACTTAACTACTTAAAACTAAAAAGCTAACTGTCTTACAAAACTCACTGCATCTAAGTAAACTATAAATGCTACTGTGCTTGCTATGAGCCTAGTCCTGGACCTTCCCACTCAACTGTTGCCCTGGCAGAAAACAGAAGCCCAGGGACTTGTCCCAGTGTGAGACTATTTTAAGTGACTACAGCTAAGAGCCAAGCCCAGGCCAGGGACTCCCAGCATCTGGCTCTCAGGCAAGGAGCAGGCCCTTTTAATAAAGGGATCTAGTTGCTTCTCGGCTTCTAGGGAAAGCTAATGTAAAACTAAAACCTCGTCCTAACATCCAACAAGCCCTTATACTAGAAAACTATGAGCCCTTGCTTTCTCTCTCCCAGTCTCCGTTCACTAGTTGTCCTCACTACCTCAGGATGTTACAAAAAATAAAGCTCGCCCATCAGCCGGGCTGGACTCTCTTCTGGCTTTGCTGCTCGCTCCGAAAAGGAGCGGGAGGCATTGCCCAACGCGGAGGAGGGATCGTTGGGAACCTAGGGTCGGGTCCCAGGCGGATGCGAAGGTCTGGGGTCTATGTGGAGATGGGATTCTGGGGCGGAATCCGGGACAGGAGTTTAGGTTTCTGGTTTCCAGGAAGGAGGCAGAGGTGGAACTGGGTCGTAAGGGGCTCGTCCTTACGTGCTTGAGGCAACTCTCCTTGAGCTTCTCCACCAACGTGTCCTCGGTAGTCTCCTCCAGCCACTCGGCGCCGTCGGCTGCGCAGATGTGCAGCCGAAGCACCTTGCCCGCGAAGATCTTTTCCTCCTGCACAAACATCGCGCCGATGCCCGAGCCTGCGCCCGCCGCCCAAACCCGTGAAGGTCACCAGACTGGCAAGAGGACCAGGGGCGGGGCCGGGCCGCTGCGCGCTCCTTCGCTGGCCGCCGCCGCCCCGCCCCGGCTCCTGTCGGCTTGGCCGCCAGTCACTAAGGCGGCCGGAGATATACACTCGCTGCCGCTGCCACCGTCGCAGTAGCCGCCGGGGGCGCGCTGTCGCAGCCGCGACGGAAGTGCGTAACGTGCGCCCTTGAGTATGCCGGGAGATGTGGTTTTTTTAAGTAGGCTCTCCGCCGGAAATACGTAAGTGCGCCAAGGCATGCCGGGGGATGTAGTTCCCAGGACTGCTTCACGACCCTCTCACCAGAAGTGTGTGAAGCGAGTCAGGTGCCTACCGGGAACTGCAGTTCTCTATCTGCCTCTTTCCTTCAGCACCACCAGCCTTGCTTGATACCTGTTGTGCTGGTCTGTTGGAATTAAAAAGGGCTACAGAGTCAATCACATGCGATCTCAGAGTCGGCAGTAAAAAATATGAAACATCAGTCAGGGCACTAGGAATATGCCTGGCTGGCTGGCATGCACGAAGTCCAGGGTTTAATCACCAGTACAGCATAAACCTGACAAATGTTTATAATCCTAGCACTTAGGCAGAACCAGAACGACCAGAAAGGTCATCCTTGATTACAGGGCTACCCTATACATGAAAGCCTGCATTAAAAAAAAAAAATACACACATAAACCTGCATAAAACACACACACACACACACACACACACACACAAAATGATTAAGAGCACTTGCTACCTTTGCAGAGTTTCCAGGTTTGGTTCTCAAAACCCACATGGTAGGTCTCAACCCTCTTGGGGATCCGATGCCCTCTTCTGTAATGTTAATACATATATGCAAGCAAAACACAAGATAAATCTTTTTAAATTAAAACAAACAAACAACTATCATTGGGCCTGGAATGTTGATGTAGAAGTAGGAGAAGGATCAGGAGGTCAAGTTCATGGTTTTCTTTGGGTACATGAGAACTTGTCATGGGCAATATTTCTGCATTCCTGAGACAGGCTCAGAAGGGTTCTAGAACCTGTTTGTAACTGAGTATAATACATGGCGTGCTGCACCACCCTGGAGTCTCCTGTCCACAAGACCATGCAGGTAAGGGCCCCTACCACATATCTGAGTCTTGGCAAATGGTTCCAGAACTGAGCGATAGGGGTTGTGGGTCTGAGGCCCCTCTAGCTGGTCTTCAAGTCCCCCAGGCCTCTTCCTTATATTCTGGAAGCCTGTCATAGTTACAGAGAGTATTGACAAAGTATTTCCACAGAACCAATAGTCAGTATGATCATCCTGCCACTGGAGATGCTGAAGGGAGTGCCCAGAGGGACATGGGACAAGTCCCTTCCATGTGCTAGATCTGTCAATCCAGGATCCCCAGGAAGGAAGTGGTAGGTAGGAGAAATTGTGGAAACAGTGGTCTTTTCAATATGTTTGTTGTCCCTCCCCAGTGAGTGACAAGTCCCATCCTCCAAAAGACCGAGGCTTCCATGTGAGCACAGAGAAGAGATATCACACAAAGTCCTTTAAAGAAGGATGGGCTCAGCCCTGCTATAGGAGTCTGTAGGTCACAGCCCTCTTAGTATGGCTAAGCTATGTAGATGCTCATATAGTGTTCAAGAAAGCACCCACTTGGTTCTCCCCCTGCTCACCAGCCTGACTCAGGCATGGGGCTTGCATGGAGGGAGACTCAGCTTCTCCCTGACCTGGTGCCATTCTCCACCAATCTCAGTCTCTGCTTCAGAGTACATGCTACCCCCTCCCCGCCTGCCCATGTTTACTGAATGCCTGCTATTTGTGCCAGAGATACAACAGGGGAAGACAGTAGAGATCTCTGGCTGGTAGACCCTGTGTTCCTAGGGCAGGTCAGACAAAGCTCTGAAGTCTCTTAATTAAAGCAACCGAAATCAACTTTAACTACTTCATAAAGGAAAAGATCTCCAGAGGAGTTCCTAGGCTCTCTCAGAACCTCCATCAGCACAGAGAACCAGGATAAAGTCCTGAAGTCATTCTTTACAGGGATCCCTCTGCAAGCCCACTGCTGCCTTCACTCTGGATTCGTTATCCCAGACCCTAGCCCACAAAACTGCACGAGTAGGATTCAAGTAGCCTGTAGCTTACAACACTACTTAGGGACACTCTCCTACCCATATGGTGTCCAAGGAAGAGAGCAAGGTAGATGGGTTCCTAGAACTTGCTGGCTCCCCACCTCAGTTGGTCTGGGAACAAGGGAGGGCTGGGATTAGGAAAGAACTAGACTGGACAAAAACCTGTGGTGAGGCGGCTGCCATAACAGGCACTGCTTTCTGTCCTGGCATCAAGAGTTCATTGGAGGATGTTGGCATCCCTGAATGGTGGCCATCCCCTACCCTGGCAAGCACCCTGGCCCAAGCCACTGAGCCGTTTGGTGTCAGTATATATATTATGTTGGCATTAGCTATACTGGACAAGCTTGGAAGGGTCTCCTTGAAAAAGGCATCAAGTCCGACCCGATGCTCCTGCCAGCCAGAAACAGGAGAGTCCCAAGGGTGCAAATTTTAGTAGAAGGAGGATACTACAGTACCCGTAGCAGGCCACTAGACGGCGCAGGTAAACTGTTATCCAGCTCAGAGCCGGTATTTGTGAGTTGGTAGGGAGTGTGGCCTGAGTATGCGTATTGTGTGAGTATGTGTATGGATGTATACATATGTAAATGTTTGCGCATATATGTGAATGAATGAATTTATATGGGAATTTGCCTGTGTGCATGTTTGTGCCTGTAGGATTAAGTGTATGTGGTGCACATTAAGTGTATAAGCAGATGTGCAGGTAGGGGTGTGTGTGTGTGTGTGTGTGTGTGTGTGTGTGTGTGTGTGTGTGTGTGTGTGTGTGTGTGTGCACGCGCCCTAATGCTTGGCATGGCCACTTCTAATCTACTAATATTCTGCAGGACCCAGAGCTGGAGCTATGTGGAAACAGTGCCACATTGCCGGAGTGGGATGTACAGAGCATGGAAGGGTAGCATAGCGTGATGAGGGTGCTGGGAATGGGCTATGAAGGACGACTGTGTTTTCCAGGCAATGAGTCAAGGAAACAGAAGGGCAGAATTTTCAGCTCCCATGCTCCCTTAGGATGCGCTGAGGGGATCTAGTTTGAGGGTGTCTCTGGTCCAACACTGTACAATGAGAGACTCTTTGACCAAGAGAAAGGACAAAACTGGCTTTTGGTCACTTGCCCTGCTCACTGTAAAAGCCAGCACTAGGTCCTCTGAGCCAGCTCCAAAAGAGTTCCTATTCTTTCCCCCAAGGCCTCCTGAGCCAGCTTTGACAATGGCCACCGTGGTCAACCATTGTTAGAGTGTCCTGGAGTAGCTACCATTTCATGAGGGACTCCGTGACCCAAAACAACAGAAATGCCGTTTCACCTATGCTGGAGGTCAGTATTCAACAGCAAGTCCCCAGTAGGATTGGCTGTCCCAGCCCCTCCCCGCTTCTGGTAGCGCCCTCTGTCCTAGGCATCCTTAACCTTAGCTCAAATCACTGGCCCCGCCCCGGACTTTTTAGTTCTCTCCTCTTATAAGAATATCCATTGTTGGATTTAGTGCCATCCAAACTCTAGAGCAAGGTCATCTGAGATCCTAAACCAATGTACCTACGAAGACCCTCCCCTGAGAAGCCACATGCTAGGGTTCCAAGTGGACATGAGTTCAAGGACCCTCAACACGCAGCACTGAGAGAGAGGCCCTGTCCCCTGTCTTGTCTATGCTGTCCCATCCTACATGCACAAGCCCTTCTCTCAGTGAGAATGGGCTCTGTTGTGACCTCTCCGCTCCTCAGGAAGTCAGTCCCAAAGATCCAGTACCTAGGGTGAACAGGAATCAGGCAGAAAGAGGCTGCCTCCACCCCTCTGGAGCCACAGCATCAGGAGCTGTGAAATGTGAGTGATCTCCAAGGTTAATTAATTATTACATTAAAATGCACCCGTTAAGGGGCCGCAAACAGGAAGTATTAATCACCATCTCCTCAGACTGACGGGCACATTTCCCTAAGTTCTGCTGCTCCTGACTTAACCAAATGATAATCTCCCGGCGGCTGCCATTTCCCATGAAGTCACAGCTCATGAATATTCTGACATCGCAATTTGCTTTTTAAAAGGACAGACTTATTATTTCATTTTTAAGTTTACTGTCATGAATAGTAATTTCCCAGCTTCCAAAATAATGAGATGAGAAATACCATTCCGGTCATCTGGGAGCTGGGCCCTCAACTGTGCAACAGGGCCCTGTCCCTTCCTCAAGGGACCAAGGGGACACCAGGTCACTTTGCTTCTCTGTCAGCTTAGAGGAATATCATTACGGAGCCCAAAACAGGCTACCCCTCCCCTCGGCACAGGGGCTGCTGCCCACTCTTTGGTTCCTGGACCTTGGCAGCCACTCTGTCTTACTTCTATGATTGGAGTGACAGGAAGGGATCCAGACCAGCAGACACCGAATTCAAATCTTAACTGCTGCAGGCTAGTCCTATATAACCTTAACTTCTACAGACTTTTCTAGAAGTATAGACCAGGACTGAACACCAAGGTGGACGCTCTGCATTCCCTCTGTGTCGCTGGAATAAGAAGACAGAAACCAAGGGTCTGGCCTGATGTCAATCCTCTGTTCCACGCCGGTAGAAATCATGGTTCTCCAGAGCTGGATGAAGTAGTGGCTCCAAAGCTTCCCTGCAGCAGCTTCCCAGGGCTATTTCTACTGTTTAAGGCAATTACAGGCTCGCCCAAGTGCCTGGTAAACCATAGCAATCCACTAAATTCACTGTAAGTGAAAAATCAGATTTCATGATGTCCTTCTCTGATTGTTCTTGTGGGAAGGAACGCTTTCCAAGATGCCGCCTTTCAAAGAGGGTGAGAGCACACAGGAGGGCCACCCAGACCCGCCCCTCCTGGCACAATGTTCATGACTGCTGCTTCATACCAGAATTAGGCCCCACCTACCCCCAGACTCCACCTCCACAGTCCTCTGGGATCCCAGGTAGCCTGCCCCTCCAGGTCCCACTGTGCGCTCCACATCCCCAGTGTGCCTGTGAGCCAGCAAGTGGCCACATTTGTTTTTGGCTGTTTAGAAAGAGTTGATGAAGGGCTGGGGATTTAGCTCAGGGGTAAAAAGCTTTCCTAGCAAGCACAAGACTCTGAGTTTGGTCCTCTCAGCTCTGGAAAAGGAAAGAATATAGGAGTCCTAGAGATGGATGACATAGACTCACTCAGCACATGAGGGGGCCCAAGAGAACAGCTCCCTATGGACAACAACACAGCGGTTGTGTGAGGAACAAAGTTCTTGCCTGGCAGTGGTAATGCACACCTTAAATCACCCCAAGTTCAAGGTCAGTTCAAGGAGACTTTCAGGAAAGCCAGACCTACACAGAGAAGCTCTGTCTCAAGAAAATAAAAATGAAGGAAAAAAAAAAAAAGATTCTTACCTGAGCATGCCAACAAGTAAATTCCAGATCAGCTAGGGCTACAAAGCAAGAACCTGTCTCAAAAAGAACGAGACAAATGGAAGAGAAATAAGTATAGGGGAAGGAATAAAAAGAAGTGAGAGGGAGGAAGAGCGGGATATGTGTACCCTATGGGCTCACAGTCGCCCCCCCCCCCCCCCATCCTGCCATGGTGATGAGAGTCTAGTCCAACAGGCCGGAGACATCAAGCATCCGGGCAACCTCAGAGATGCCAGACAGTTGACCACTCTGTCTGTGCATGTAAGTGAGCTGTACCCATGAAATTGTAGAACTGAGACCAAAGTTTTACAGTAACCGTGTCTTTAACCATCCCTGGAACCATGTCACTGGGAATCTGAGAACTTGGGGCCTCGAGAGGCTAGGTTTGCTGGAAACCTACATGGTCTTCACTGAAATGGGCTCGGTGGGACTTGTGATTTGTCACAGCAGCACCATGGGTTGAGGGTCCTTTATGGGGTGAGGGTCCTTTATGGGGTGAGGGTATTGCACACACAGTGGTCTTTAGCATCCTCACCTGCAGACACCAAACATCAGCTGTGGACACTAACCTTCCACAGCCTCCCTTTGACAATGTGACAAGCTCTCCTAGGAGTTCCACAACCCCCCAGATAGGAAGTGTTGTATGACGTTTCTGGCCCGGACTTACTGGCCTACAGTCCCTTAGTCCCACTAAAATACACAGACGCTCATATTAATTGTACACTGATTGACCTGAGGCCCAGGCATATAACTTGCTAATTCTTTACCCTGAAACTAGCCCATGACTCTTATCCTGTTCAGCCATGGGGCTTGATACCTTTTCTCGGAGTGACATAGTTGTCCTCTGCATCTGTGGCATCTCTAGTGTCTCTGTGGCATTTCTGCTCTGTTCTTCCTGTTCCCAGAGTTTTTTTAGCCTGGAAGCTCCACCCACACTTCCTGTCTGCCTTTAGCCAATCAGCATTTTTATTGAACCAGTAGCTGTGGCAATTATATACAATGTAACAATGTAATCTCACACCAGGGAAAGTCTTGGGCAGGGTACACACAAGCAAAGGAACAGGAACCAGAGCTCTCCCTCTTCCTGTCCCAGACTCATCTCTAGCCTTTCCTGCCCTGGCCAGGCTCTGAAGGCCCAGGAAACCTCTGAGAACATGAAGAAAATCAAGAAGCCCAGAGATGAGGACCAGCCTTCTCCGGGACACTGTGGCTCACTGGAAGATGAGATCCAGGCTTCCTGGGGCCTCACTGGGGATGTCCTGTCCTGCAGGGCCACCCAGCACACTCACTCCGTCTCCTGGGCTGGGGTCCTTGCTGTGCATAGCTCCAGGAGGTTCACCCCTCTTCCCTACTTCAAGGGAACCCAGTGTTGTACCCAGCTGGAGGGACAAAGTCCTAAGGAATTGTGGAAAGTTTCGCTGGGGAACAAAGTCTTAAGGAATTGTGGAAAGTTTCAAACATTTACCCTGCCTTTGCCACTGACAAGAACAAGCAGGGACCAGAGAGAACTAAACCTCCATTTCTTCCTTTCCCCCAATCTCCTCCCAGATCCATCCCCTCTCCCTCACACCTTTATGGCCCTCCTTTTAGACATTTAAAAAAAAAATCTTTGAGTATTTTGCCTCTGTGTGTGTGTGTCCACTATGTATGTGCCTCGTGCCCATGGAGGCCAGATGAGGGTTTCCTGGAACTATAAGACTGTTTATAAATGCCAGGTGGTGGTGGCACATGCCTCTAATCCCAACACCTGGGAGGCAGAGGCAGGTGGATCTCTGAGTTCAAGGCCAGACAGGTCTACAAAGCAAGTTCCAGGATAGCCAGGATTGTTAGTCAGAGAAACCCTGTCTTGAAAGAAAGAAAAAAGGATGTTTATAAGCACCTGTGTGAATGCTGGGAACTGAACCCGAGTCCTCTGGAAGAGCAGCATGTACTGTCAACAGCTGACTCATCTCTCCAGCCTGGCAGCTGCCTTTCTGGCCATTCTCAGGGATGTGTATTGATGGACTGATCAGGGGGTTTCTGGTGAGGCGGTTGTCACTCTAAGTGACACATGAGGGAAAATAATGTTCATGGCCCCACACAACACCTTCCCATACCTGTCAGGTAAGCCAGGGCACAGAGGCCACTGCCTGTGGGATAAAGTATGGCATCCAGTTCAGCACTAATGCATAGGAAGATGTTCAGTAGCTGGTGTTTGGCGCCCGGATGCAGGAAGAACCCAGCGCCACTTCTGGGAACACAAGACATTTAAGTGACTTCCTTGATGAATATTTCATGATTTACATTAATGGCTTTCTGGTGTTTTTCATAACAAAACGCTCCACATTATGATGGGTTAAGTGTGGTTATTCCGGCCACTCTCTCTCTCTCCCTGAAGTTCCTCCCGAGCAAGCAAGAGAATGAGTGAGGAACATTGCCCCTCAGCCCTCAGCCAGGCTCTTCCCCAGACTCCCCTTCTGCAGGGAAGGGTGCAATGATATCACAGCTGGGAGATAAAATGAAACAGCTGTAGCAGCTCCGTGCCCCATAGATGGCCAAGACAAGGAAATGACTCAGGCCAGCTTACAAAGAAGTCTGGGATCTAGGGCTGTTGGAACCTAGCTAGGATCTGGTCCACATGCCCCTGTCTATGAAGTGGGTGGCTTATCCAAAGTCAAATTATACCCCAAAACTGTCTAGTACCGCTCTCTCAGAAATCTAGTCTTTTTCAGTAACTGAAGCTTCATGCAAGTTTGCTGTTTTTACTTGACATCCATCCCAGTTTGTCCCAGAACACCACATATTTTATCTAGTGTTCCCCTAAGGTCCACTTGGCTGTGTGAGAAAATTCTGACCCCTTGCTCATCTCCTCATCTACTCCATTTAGCAAAGACCCAAGGTGCTGGTGCATTCCAGTTGTAACCCAGGTCTTCAGTTCCTCCGGCTCTACCTGCTTCCACTCTTGGCCTTTCTAGTGGGATCCTGTGCCCCTCTGACATAGACATATCTCTTCCCTCACAAGGATTTTCTAAGTACATATTTTTGTTAGTTTTAATTGTATCATGTGTGAGCAAGCACCACTTGCACACACACACACACACAAGCAAGGTATTTGTTCTTGTGACTGTAAGACATCTCCATCAGAACCCCTTCTTCCACAAGGCAGACAATCCCCAGGAATTTCCCCAAAATATAAGATATGTGTAAATTTGGCCTTTCTTCCTGGTTCCAGACATAAGTTCCTCACAGACAAGTAGTGTCACAGAGAAGAATGACCTTGGAGGCATAAGGAGGTGCCTGTGGTTCGAGGACCACTTTTCAGAGTGAGCATTGTAGGAACAGCTGCTTACTAAGAGTTGGTACTGCCAGCCTCTGGTTCAATCCCCAGGACCCACGGAGTGCATAAGCAACCTCCACAAGTTGTCTACTGAACGTTACATGTGCTCCATGGAGTGTCACAAATGTTACCACACATACACATTGTAGTAGGACGTTTCTGGCCCGGACTTCTGGGCCTAACCTCAAGGTTTAGGACCCACAGACCTGCAGACCCACAGACCCGCAGTCTCACAGAGACACACAGATGCTTTCAATAGTTTTTGGCTGATCGGCGTCAGGCCCAGGCATATCACTTGCTAGCTCTCTACCCTTCATCTAACCCATGTCTCTTGTTCAGCCATGCGGCTCGGTACCTTTTCTTAGAGCAGCATGGTTGTCCTCTGCTTCTTCCGGCTTCTCTCTGGCGTTCTGCTTTGTGCTTCCTGTTCTCAGAGTTTTTAGTCTGGTAGCCCCGCCCACACTTCCTGCCTGCCTTTGGCCCATCAGCGCTTTTTATTAAACCAGTGGGTGGGACAATTATTTACCAAGAAACAACACAATACCCCTACAACACATCAGAGCACCTGTGAGCAAAGCCCTGTAAACAGACTGTGTGGGCACAGTAGACATAGACAGGACCCCTCTCCATGACCTTACTCATCTGCAAGGGAGGAATCAGGGGTGGTCAGGGTGACTTGTTGCCTGGTGAGGAGGGTTTGCTAAAGCCTCCATCTTTCTCCCTGGACAAAGTCCTTTCCTTTGTACATAAGGCACATAAAAGTCACAATTTGCACAAAGACAACGCTCAGTCACTGGAATGAGAGCCCAAAATGGCCACTGTCCATGACTCCAAGTTTGGGTTAAGCGTCATGGCTACACAGAACCTTGGGCTTTTCATTAGTGAGCCACAGGGGACCTGAGCCACAAAGGATGGCATGAATCTGCCTCCAATTACAAGTGGCAGTAACCTATTCTAATCCAGAGGCCACACAAACATGCCTGCTCCTCTCCTGGACCACCCAGAGGTTTAACTCCTAGAAATATCTCTGCGAGGCAAGTGGTCAGATCCTCCCACTGGAGAACTCAGGGACCACCACCTCTTAATGTGCAAACTACCCTCCTCCTGGGCGGAAACCCCTGCTGAGGACAAGGTGTCATCATCCTTACTGTCCCCACAGTCTTTGTGCTGAGGTGGACAGGACTAGTTCACAGGAGTCACTGGGAGGGACAAGTTTCCATCTTAAAGTGACCACGTATGCCTCCTGTACCCTGAGTGCCCTTAGAGAGCCTAGGGCAACTAAAGCAAGTATATGGGAACTGCCAGCACAGCTCAGCATCCAGGGTCTTGGTCCCCACAGTGACCACAGCAGGGCACCTACCTGGTCCCTGTTGTATGAGGTTTCTGGCCTGGAATTTCTGGTCTTGCCTTGTGGCCTAGACTTCCCTACCCACAGTCTCATAGTCCCAATGAAACACACAGATGCTGATTGACTTGGGGCCCAGGCATATAACTAGCTAGCTCTTGCTCTTAAACTAACCCATGACTCTTATCTTGTTTAGCCATGAGGCTCGGTACCTTCTCTCAGAGCAGCATTTCAACTTCTTTCCTCTGCATCTGCTGGCTTCTCATCATGGTGTCTCCATGGCTTCTCTGTGACATTGCTGCTCTGTTCTTCCTCTTCCCAGAGTCTGGTAGCCCCACCCAGCCTTCCTGTCTGCCTTCAGCCAATCAAAGTTTTTATTAAACCATTAGGCAGGACAATTATTTATAATGTAACAACATAATTCCACTACAGGTCCCTGTGAAACAGTCTCTGGCCTGGACAGCAGAAGTGTGGTTGTCCGGGAGAGCTACGTTCTCACTTGTGAGACAGGAAACTGAGACAAAGAAAGGGTAGGATTGTTTGCCTGGACAGTCCCAGATGTTCATTCCTCTACCAACCTCACTGCCTTATTATCCTTCAAGCAAAACCAGTTTTGATCAGCTGGCCCTGCCCAGTTGGTACTCCTGGCCTCAGATGGGATGGCATAAGCCTAGTGGCCAAGCTGACATCACCAGCCTCTGCTCCTTGGGTAGGCCAAGACTCATGAGCTGTATTCATTTTCCCTGCTGAAGAGGTGGCAGGGACTCAGGGTTCTCCTGGTACTCAGCCAGACAGCATCTCTGTCCCTTCCCAACTTAGGTGTTGAGTCTCAGGAACTGCTCATCTCCCAGAAACACACAGCTCACAACCCAAGCCCCAGGGACACCCTTGATTTAAGGAAGTTAAGTAGGTAGGGGACCTCCAGGGTTAATGGAGAAGAACAGGAGCCCCATATGACAAAGCCAGGCCACCTCTGACCCCTGGCCTAAGCAATGGAAAATAGGAACATGAGAACCCGCTACCCCCACAGGTGGTCATAGAGACCCACAGCACTGAATTCTTGACACTGAGCACAGCTGTGTGACTATAACCAAGGGTGTCCCCTGGATATAACTTTACTTCAAATCCTAGGCTCCACAGAGTTGCAGGTATTTGCCGTCCTTCTCAGGGGTCACCCTGGGAGATATTGCTGAGTCGGGCTCTTCTGGTATCTTTCATCTCTCATTCTCCTACCTTAGCCCGCCCTGGCCTGTCCTCCCCTGGCTCATCTCTTGTGGTCCCTTTATTTATTAGACACTTCACTCAATGAGACCTTCATAGGCTCAGCCTCCATCATCACTTGGGGGAACATGCTCTAGGGTATCCTTCAGACCCAGGTCCACAGACTGAGGAAATGGGGCTAGAAGATATGTGTGGACATTCTGCTCTTGAGCTGGAAGCTACGTTTTAGACATGGAGCAGGGCTTGCCTGGGTCACCAGTCCCAGGATAGCAGGGTCAGAGCTGACACAAGTCTTGATAGCTGTCCACTGTGGAGCCAGTAGCCTTGCTTTCTGTTTGAAGAGAGAGAGTACACCCTGAAGTGGGCCAACTTTGTCATTCAAGGGTAGACTAGGACTGGACAGATGTCAAGGCCATGGGATCTCAGGACTAATTGGGATCACAGAGGTCACAAAGCCTTGACACAGTACACACACACCATTCTGGCCTTTGATGATGAGTTGACTCCACATCACACCCCATTGAAGCCAGAAGACCCTTGGATTTTTTTTTTTTAACTCTAGACCCAGCCTTGTGCCTGGGTACTGAGAACAGTCTGCCTCTCATTAGTCACATACTGCACCCAAGAACAGATACATCCAGATGCCCCGGGCAGCAATGACCCCAATATCCAGGAGGTAGTGACCCCAGAGAGGTCTTCTGGGCAGCCGTTTCAGATCTGAGTGGCACCAACCAGCTTCCCCAGGGAATAAGACAGCCAGGAAAAAGAAGGGGGGGGATGTTGACCAGAGGCCCCATGCCTATAGCTGTTACCAGCTCTGAAATGGGTCTATAACCGAGGCTGGAAAGAGAAAGTTCTAGTGAGAAACTGTGCCCTCTAATGATCCTAGCCCATTTCTCTCCCCGCAGGTCTCCCCCATGGGAAGATAGAACAAACAGTGTAGGGTGAAGAGCCAGCTGGCTAAGACAGCATCATCATCCCTGACCACTCTTGTCCGCCGTCAAGACCAGGGCCACTGCTACAATAGAACTCTGGGCATTGCCCCCAAATATACCTAGGCCGTGCCCCAGTGGCTACCTCTTTCTGAGATTCTAGGGGACCCCTTCTTTCCTAGCCTTGCTAGAGCGGGCATTTCCCAAGCTGGCACAGAGTGAAACCAAGAATAATTTTTAATTAAATAGAGAACAAACCAGGGGGTTGTAGAGTGATTTCCCAAACTAGTTGGGTCTTGAAGAACAAATATTCCATTACCGTCATTTCTGCCAAGTGTACACATCTATGAAGCAGGGCAGACAGGAGCCAGTGATGAAGCTGGGCCTTTCCGGGCACTGTGCTTTGCCGAAGCCACTTTATGGAGCTCCTACCGGCAGAGGGAAATGACTGCCGCCAGTCTGATTTATTTGCCCCGACACTTTGCAGCACTTCAGATTAATAAAAATATTTAATAAAGAATCAAGATGGTTTATCTGTAATGCAAAGAGAATCACATTGCCTGTATTTTTATTGCTGAAAAATTGGAAGCAGGAAGAAATAATGATATAAGCCACTGTGTAAATGACAAAAATACCCATTCTAGTGCGTGCTTTGCACAGCAGCCTCGCTCTGCCCTGTAAACATAATGTATGGGTCGTCTCTTCCCACGGATTCCACAGCCTGCTCACTGTGGAGTTAATATCGCCCCGCTCTCTGCGGCACAGGGAAGTGATTAAATAAGAAATAAATTTGGCTGTCATTGCATTTAAAATCAAATCAAGGATCATTTGTTACCCCAAATGAAGCTGTTCTCCTTTCCTGCCCGTGAGTAGGCTGCTGTTTGCCAAACCATTTAGAAATGTGTGTACAGTAAACTGTCGAGTAATGGCTTGTACTACAACATGATCTTTATGGGGCTGCCACACCAGGCTGCATCTGGAGCCCAGAACAGCACATGGCTTTTTTAATTTAAAGTTATAGGTGAGAGACCTGGCAGCCTCGTTTCAGATCCGAGTCTTGTTGGCAGAGGTCCTAGGCAAGATGGCAAGAGGGTTACTGTCCATACCTCTGTCCCTCCCCATTTATCAGCTATTGCTAACTGAGGTTCTAAGTGGCCCTACGAAATGGGAGGAGCCTAACCTCCTGGGGCAAGAGCCAGGGCATGCATAGCAAAGGGGTCCCAGGACTCAAGTGTCTCCCCAGTGCCTGGTGGGGACTAAGCAGCACATCACTCCAGAGTTTTGGGGTCCTAAGCAGGCCCCTTAGGAGCCATGCTCCTCCACACTCTCACACAATGAGTGGACAGGTTTGCAATGAGAATAGATAAACTGGCTCTCCAACTGACTAAGACAGGTCCAAATCCTGACCAAGTCCTCAGAAAGTGCTTTATCTGGGTTAGGTTATTTGGAATATAATATTAATTGAAGTCCAGCCACACTGAGTATCTAGGACCTTGACTCTGCGGTGACCAGTGTTTTCAGGATACAGCCACACAAAGACATTGAAACTGCTTCTGGGCAACAGAGGCACAGACAGGTGGCCAAGAACACAGGGGTTCCCAGTACCATGGGGAGCTGGATAAGGAGGAAAGGGCTACTCTAGTGCCTTCTGCAGCTGTAGGGCTGCTCACAAAAGGACCCGACACACACCTGGATCTAAGGGAAGAGCTCTAGCACTGGAGTTTGACCCAGGTAGCACAGGCCTCTGGAGACCAGATATCCCATGCTGCTCGCCAGGCCTTGAGAAACACCACCATTGAGGGAGCAAGTGAGTGACGGGTGTGTGAACTAACAAATGAGTGAATCTTCTTTTTCTTGCCCTCTGTTCTCATCTCCTCCATGAAGCCACCTCTTTCTTCCCAGCTATGTGGTATGTAATACAGGATCCTGCCTGGTAACAGGGACAAAGGACAAGTCTTAGCTGAGCTTGAAGCCAGCTCTGACATTCAGGGTCTGCTGGGTGGTACCTGGTAGGCACCCTTGCTGTGGCCTCTGCTGCTTTCTTTAGACATAAGGTACATCCCTCATGCCCAGGGAAACCTTAGAGTGAGCCCACCTTTGCTGGGCTCTGCTCCCATACATTCATTCAGCAAGACAGCTTTTATCCCACCCCAGAGCCACACAAATTTGGGGAGCGGGAATGCTTTCTGGGGTATCCAGGTTAGAGAAGCTTCCTGGAGGTGACAGTCAACCCATTCCCTAGTGACAGCAGAAAGGATCCAACCAGTTTCTCCCAGTCCCTCCACTTTCTGCATCTTACAGATCTCATGTCCTTACCTTTCCCAAAGTTGTCACTTTTGCTCAGCTGTGCAACACTGGTGTGGTCCATCTCCAATTGCCTTGCTCTAAGTTCTTCCTTCTGCTTGAGGCCTGGCTGACATCTGAGTTGGAACTTGAGGGTAGCAAACTTCATATCAAGGAAAAGATACAGTACTGGTCTGGTTCCCAGGCTTGACCTCCCAGAGCAAGCCTGCTCCTGTACACCCTCCTGCCCAGCCTCTGCTAGCTATTCCAGGGCCAACCACAGTCCACACCCCCTTGCCAGCCACTCCCAGAAGCAATATTGGTCAAGAGAACTGGCTAAAAGCCTAAAAAGCCCAGATGGAGCAAAAGCAGGCTTGTCCCCTGAAATAGCCAAGTACCTAGTCTCACCATTGTGCTCCCTGGGCTGGTTTGGATTCTCCACATAGCCTAAATGGCCTCTGTGGCCTTAGCAACTCAAGCCAGGTCCCCGTTCAAGAGTCTGTGTTTCTGCTTCTGTATCTTATGCCCTGGTCAAAGATTCTTCCCCATCCACCTTCTGTACCTTTTACCCCCTCCCTTGTTCAGGAGATGACCCCAGGACCTCCCACTCAAATACTAGGCACGTGTTCCACTGAGGGGCCACAGTCCTGCCTGGGATGCTTCTTTCAAAGACGAACAGGTGTATTTCCTGTAGCCCTTCTCCCAGTTGTCTAGATTCCCAAGGAGGGTGTCTGCTAGTGTAGAGCCTGCAAAGGGCACACTGCAGGTGAAGAGCAGGGTGGTGGCAGCAGGAACAATGAGTGTTGGAGGAAGGGTGGGCTCACTGGCTCTGGGAGTCACAGCAGGCAGAAATACCAGGCCTACCTGGTATGGCACTGATAAAAACAGATCCTGCCTAAACTGGAACTTTTTCTTGAAAGTGGAAGCACCGTGGCATCCATTCTGAGGGGCTTATGGAAAGAAATTCTCAAGCCATGGAGTGACATGTCTCTGCCCTCTGATCAGACTGAGCTCTGATCTCTGATCCTAACCCACACAGAGTCTTACATCTCACTGGACCCTCACCAGCATCCATCAAAGTATTTACCTTGTGGGAGAGTCCAGCAGCCACTTTCTACCAGGACACAATTTTTCATCCACCACCAGGGATGATGATGCATCTTAGCCGGCTGGCTCCTCACCCTACACTGTTTGTTCTATCTTCCCATGGGAGAGACCTGTGGGGAGAGAAATGGGCTAGGATCATTAGAGGGCACAGTTTCTCACTAGAACTTTCTCTTTCCAGCCTCGGTTATAGACTCATTTCAGAGCTGGTAACAGCTATAGGCATGGGGCCTCTGGACTTGGATAGAGGCCTTTCCACTACCTGGGGAAATGGGGTGAAGCCCCTCAGCCTCTTAGATGTCTCAGGTCTATGCAGCTCAGGAGCCTGTCCAGCTGATGTCCACAGCTATCTTTGCCAAGTACATTAAGGTTAATGTTGCCATCTTGTTAATGGCCTGCTGTGTTATAATGTGTAACATAAACTTAAAAATTAATTGCCTCACCTTCTGAAGTGACTCTAACTGCTTCTGAAAGGAAATATGGCCAATAACCATAATTTTAACATCGATTCTTATTGGGAGGTTATGTTTGACCAAATACCCTTTGTTAATTCATGCTTTTACATTTTATCGTCTCTCAAGGTGGGGTGGGGGTTAAATCTTACTATGTACGTTTTAGCCCTAACTTGAAAAAAACCCCAAGTAAAATAAATCAGTTTGTGTGTACTCATTGTGAATTATAGTTACAGGTGCTATGCATGGTTATAGGGTGCCTGGATCACCCTGAGACATGGGCATTTCTAGTGTCCAGCCGTGTACTGACAGTGGCCCCACATGTGCAGGTAATGATAAGTTCCAGGTGGGCAAGTGTCATAATTAATCACAGGGAGAGCATGAGGTGCAGAAGGTGAACCCCTCTTTCCACTGTTGGCACGTGTCAGCTAGAGTAGAGTCTGTGGTGATGGGAAATAGTAGCTACCAGGTGACCTCTGTGTCAGCAGCCCCATTACAGCTTGTGGATGAGAGGCCCCTGATCTTCTTACTTTTCAGATCCATGTGGTGTGTGTGTGTGTGTGTGTGTGTGTGTGTGTGTGTGTGTGTGTGTTTTCGAGTGACACAGCACCTCTCGGGTCATCCACATTGCTTTGTAGCATCTCTGATCCCTGAGGTTGTCCGATGGGGTTTGCTAGACCATAAGCCCAGGACCAGGCCATCTGCAGCTCTAGCCTCAGTCAGCTCCTGGGATCAGTAAGAAAGTCCCTGGGTTAATTCTAAGACATAGAATATTTGGAAAGCTAAGGCAAAAGAGCCATGGTCCCAGAGGTGGGCGCTCCATCCTTTGTCTCTGGAAGTCGCCTGCAGATGTAGGTGCCAGCCTCCCTCAGTAATTCTAGCAGAGCAGCCTACAGGCCCCTGCCTCAGCAGGTGGATTTTTATTGCCCAGAGAACAACTAATCATTCTGATGATAATGGGGATGAACAAGCACTTAATTACAAGGCCATGAGACAGCACGATTATTAATCTTAAATGATGCAGCTCAGTCCTAAGGCCAGACTTGGAGTTTCCTGGCCTCAGGGAACCCTGGACCTGTGGTATTGGCCTTAGTGAACCACATAAAATAGAGCTGGCTGAGCTCAGAGGTGGAGTAGAGAGCGTGATGATTGAATTTGGGGGGCTCTGAGAATGCTAAGTCTTGGGAAGTTGCTGGGAGGCTCTAACATCTTTCTCCCTCAGTAGGATGCCTGGCAATATAGGTCTGGGCTGACAGGAAGGGCCAGAGTTCTGGGACCTCAAGAGGCAGCATGCAACAGAGCTGACTGGGATGTGATCCTAGCAACTCCTTATGTCCACAAGGTTAAACTTGGGCCAAGTATTGGAGCTAATAGGAACTTATCACCTGCCAATACTTCTCCCAATGATGGTGGTCCACCACCCCATTCATGCCTAGGACCAAGAAGTTCAGGCAGAGGAGAGTTCAGGTCTATGGCCACTCTGGTAGCCAGATTGAGTGCTGGTAGCCAGGGTCTGCAGGGTTAGGAAGGAGAGGTCTCAGGGCCGCTAAATGTTCTTGTAACTTATTGACCATCACCATCTAATTGGGAGACCCAGGTAACCTACAGAGCCAATAAAGAGGATGATGACTCTTGCCTAGACAGAAGGTACTGCACAGGTGGTCCCTACCCAAGTCTCAGTGGTACTGTATGTCCCTTACTAGGGTTCTGAGGGATTCCAGGGTTACCATCTCTCCAGTGTTTTTTTAATCACTCCTGGGGGTGTCAGTGAACCCTGGAATCCTCCATTTCCTCCTGAGTCTAAGGGTGTCAGAGACTTCAGAAGAGGTGGCTGGAGAGAAGCAGCCCTTGGCAGATGAGGACACTAAGGGATGACACCCTGGGGATGCTGCCAGCTCCTGGGGGAAGCCGGCTAACAGCCTGGTGCCAGTCCGGGCAGCTTGTGTGAACCGCCTGCGAAGCAAGCTGGCGGCGGTGGCGCTTGGCAGGCAGCGTTGGGGGCTGTTTGCAGACTGCCGCCGACAGCTTCGCAGCTGAAATCGCCCTGGGTAAACACAGGAGTGGATCGTGCCCACAGAAACTAGGGGGCAGGGAACAGGAGACGAGGAGGGCTGTTCTAGTGTCTGGAACCTTCTGGAACTTCCTTAGTACCTGGTGGCTCTACCTGGACCTGGCTTGGACTCTGAGTCCTGGGTCTAAGGCTGGCACACAGAAACCCAGCTTCTTATATCAAAGCTGTGGGCTCAGGAATTGTTGCTGGAACCCTTCTCTCTGTATCTTAGGGCAATTGCTCTCTTGACCATCACACTTCCAGCTAGGCTTTCTTTAAGGAGCCCCTGGCCTCATCACACTGAGCAATGGGAATCAACCACCCTGTGCCCCCAAGGAGGGGACCTGAGCACTTTGGTTCCCATATTTTTAAACTCGGATATACTCTTCTGGGTAACACCATTGAGTCAAATGGTTCTGGCACCCATGTTCTACCCCTGATTGTCCATGGAGCCCATTTTGGGATTCTACAAGAGAGGAGGTCAGGGGAGGGGCAGAGAGGGCAGAAAAGGAGAGCCCTGATGCAGAGGGCAATAGGAAAAGGAGGGAATGGAGGTGCCCTGGGCTTCTGTCGTTGGCAGCCTACCTGTGGTGCATGCAGTCCACACTCCCATAGGGACTGCCTGCCAGGTCTCAGCTTCAAAGATTGGGGTCCTCTGACATGGCCCAACCACTCAAGCTGCCCATAAGCTACCTTAAGACAATAGGCAGAAATCTCTGGAGGCAAGCTCTCAGGGGAGCCCTGGGCCTTCTAGAATAATAATGTAAGCCCAAGCAGGACATGTTACTGAAATGATAGAGGCATTACCATAGCAGTGATGATTTTCCTGCAGTGTTGGGAATCGAACCCAGGACCTCACACATTCTACCATTGAGTATATGTCTCTATTAAATGCAGGGAAAATGCAGTGAAGGATATAAGGACCACACCGTGCACATGTGAGCCTTAGCCTTCATTACCTTTCCAAGTAAAAGTCTCAGTCACATCCTGCCCATCTAATCCCAGCAACCCAGGATGCTGTATTCAAATAGAGGCCTCACCTTAGCTGGCTGGTCTCCCATCCAGGCCAGGGGTGTATATGGCTGCTTTGCTGGCCATTCATGGAGAGGCCACTAACTCTCAGGGCCACCCAGTACCACAGACCTACAGTGCCCAGCCACCTGCTAACCCCTGTGGAGGCCACTGAGTTATCCAGAAAGGTGATAAATGTCTGTCAGGTTGATTATTAATAGCACAAATACCTGTTACAGGAAGTGTGATAGAAACGCAACTGCCCTATGGGGAGAGCTGATGTTTGTCCAGTCTAATGACTGAGGCTCCTCCTTTTCCTGGAGGGACCGAATGATTAGATTTATTGCGGGCATAAGATCGTTCAAGCACTTAGTGGCCTCCTGGCCTGATGTGAGGGGAAGTGGAGGAGAAGCTGAGGTGGGCTGGCCAGCAGGGTAGTAAGGGGAAGCTCCAGGGATCACCTTCCACCCCACCCAGAGCAGACAGGCTTGTGCAAAGGAACAGAGCACAAGAACACAGGAGGTGGGTGGGACCCAGAAGCACTCCAGCACCCTGCTCAGGAAAGATTTTTAACCATCCTTAAGACCTGGTATCCAGGGAGACCCAAGATCCTCATCCTAGGCCAGATGCTCCTGTAAGTGCATCTTCCTCCATTAGTGTGAGCTACCCAGACAGGCTCCGCCCTGAGCCCTGCCACTCTGGTCAATGCTTGCTTTCTCAGCCTCAGTTTCCCTTCCCACTAAATAAACAAGGGAGGAAAGAGCATCTTCGGGGGATCCCATGATGTGTGCCAGACCAGCAGGACCCAACTGTATGGAGCTCCTGTGATTGGCCTGTCTCCCGAGCGCAGGAATAAGGGGAGAAGGAAGAAGAGGAAGGAGGGAATGGAGGAGGAGGCTTAGAAGACAGAAGAGCCAGCTGGCCCGGAGCGCTGGAGGAGTCTTTCTATCCATTTGGTATGTGCGGCACCTCCGGGTGCACGCATCAGTTTGTCGGACACCAATATTCACAAATAATCGATGAGTCTTGAATTTCCATGCAATGGCTATCATATTAAATCTAAATTTAATGTTTGTGTGGAATCCTGAGTTTAAAGTGTCCCTGCACAGGCTGGGTAGTGGTGGCACACATCTTTAATCTCAGCACTTTGGAGGCAGAAGAAGCAGGTGGGTCTCTTGAGTTCAAGGCCAGCCTGGTCTATGGAAAAAGTTGCAGAACAGCCAGAGCTACACAGAGAAACGCTGTCTTGAAAAAAACAAACAAACAAACAAAAAACTGTCCCTGCATGGGTATTTGCTCAGTGGATCTACTTTAAATACAAATGCAGTAAGCATGTCACTCAGAGTCACTCTGTCACCTCAGCACCTGGGTCTGGTATGACTCCAGGATGGCTGGTTCTGTGGCAAGACATTGACGGGCCTGATTGTGGAAATCACCAGGCTGGTGGGTAGAGCTAATGCCTGATATCTGAGTGTCTCAGGGACCTTGCAGATAGATATAAGGAAGGCCATGCCCATAGCACCAAGGAGTGGGCCACCAGAGCTATAGTGGGGGAAGGAGGTCATCACTCCAGATTTTCTTGAGTCTCAGCTTGAGCCTCAACCCATTCATACCTGCCTGGCGAGTTTGGATTGGTACTCCTAGTGGGCTTGTTTATGAGGAGGCCACTGAGAGCCTGGCCTTTTGTGTAGGTGCACTTGCCATGCCCACTACCATTGTGCTGTGTATTGTCCTGAATGGCCATGGGACTTCCAGCATACATCAAAGCCCAGTCATGTAGCCCCTGCTCTTCTACAAAATCTCAGAGTTCATACAACTCCAGAGGCCTCCCACCTCCAGAGGATAGAGCTGGGGCCCCATCGCTGACAGATCTGGCTCCCGAGTGCAGGGCTGTACACATGTATGCTTGTCTGCTTGTGGCTCACAGTACAGACACCTGGCTGAAGAAACAATGGGAGCTGTTCATAGTCTCTATTATTTCTCTGATCCATCATGAGCTAGCTATGCTCAGACACCCTCTGTGATCTCTAGAGAGCGAGGAATGAGTTGGGGACACCGCAGTGTGCCAGGTCCACCTCAGAGCTTTGAGGACAGAGGACAAAGGAGAAGAATGGGTGCCAGAGAGGGACCTGAAGCCCTGACCGAGGCTTATGAGAAAGAAGATGCCATAAGGCGGTGTTAGCTCCTTCGTGGGGCAGGGAGTCCAGACTCAGCGCAGTCCAGCTCTCAACAGAAGGGAAACAGACAAGAAGGATGCATTACAGCATCACTCCTTCCTTGACCACATGTGGGAAGTGTTACCACTCTGTTTATAGAGGAAGAGACTGGGAGTCAAAGTGGCCAGAGCCATAAACCAAAGATCCTTCCCTTTCTGTAGCAGGCAGGTATTTGTGGCTGGACCCAGCTTTCTTTAAATTCCTGGTTCAGAACCATCCTGAAATTCTTTTTCAGGCTTTATTTGTTTGTTTTATATATGTGAGAGCTTTGCCTGCTGTGTATGTATACACTACCTACCGGATATCCATGGAGGTCAGAAGAGTACATCCCATCTCTCTGGAACTGGAGTTAGCAGTGGTTACGAGCCACTGTAGGGGTGCTGAGAACCAAACCCAGGTCCTCTGCAAGATCAACAAGGGCTCTTAACTGCTGACCATCTCTCCTGTTCTTTAGGGCCAGGTGGGTGATGGGGTCCTAAGAAGCCCAGGTGTTGGGCAGCTGACCTTTGGCTTAGTCTTCTCACCAACATTTACCAAGTGCTTACTACTCCTCTGGCACTGATGAGCACTTTGAAAAACTTGCCTCTCAAACCTCCAACACCCTCACCATGGATGTGGGTGTTAACCTCATCTAACTGGAAAAGCCAGAACCAAGAACTGAACTAGAGCCAAGTCCAAGTAGGAAAAGAGTGGCAGGGATACTTTCACACTTCTGAGCCGTGGACACTCCCTGGGAGCCTTGGGTCTGGCACTCCTCCCCCAGGCCGGCCATTCCTCTGAAAGTTTTACACATTTTTTTTTTTTTTCAGAGCTGGTTCTCTGCCCGGATCACAGCCGTGGTCTCTACGGTAATTGACTGCTCTCTAATCAAATTGATTTTCATTCCAGAGAGTCCTGCTGTCCGCCTCTGTTCCAGGAATGGTATTTTGAGCAGTCGGTACTCAGTACAGATGTATAACCCAACAGCAAGAAGAGGGTATCATGGGCCTCTGCCAATCCAGTGAAGCCTAAATGGCCTGAGCTTTCAGACCTAAGAATTTATCTTTCCCACTAGGGAAGGGTCACTTGCCAGCTTATCTGTGGTGGGAAGAGATGGTTCTATATTATATATAGGGTGGGTCTGGATCTCACTTACTTCCCAGCCTGGCTGCCAGGCATCCCTCTTCCCACCCCACCCTGAAAGGCCTCAAGGATGGGCCTTCCACACCCATAGCGCAAGCTTCCCTTTGCAGTGGCCCAGCACGGATCTGAGCATGTGTTCTCTGTAGGTCTGGAACTTTACTAGAATCCCAACCTAAGCAAATCCAAGGCTGTCCCAGCCCTGAATTCTTCTTGTCTTGTGACCCAATGATCCAAAGGCTAAAGACTTTCCAGTCCTGAGGCCTGGGCACAAAAGACACAGGTTCCCTCCACAGGACCCAGGGCCTCTTGAGTCAGGGTCAAGCCCAAGGAATCTCAGACAACCCTAAGTTCTTACAATGTGTTTCCTATAGTGTTCCCCATCTGCCCTGCATCCAGTTCTTTGTCCCCAGGACCATCAGAACCAGTGTCCACTACCTTTCATGACTCTAGGTAGAAATGAGAGGGACACTTGGTCCTAGGCCTTGTCAACCTTCCCTGCCTCCCCTGGCCCTGGATCTCTGTCCGGTGACACTCATAGGCAGAGACTGGACACCTCCCAACACCACACAGGGTTCCTCAGGCTTTGCCGGGAGCAGAGCAAGGGACTCACTCCTCCTTGTTCCTGTAGCTTCCTGGCTGGGTGAGAGCTGGCACCCTTTCCAGGCAGCAGTTACAGCATCTATGTGTGTGTGGGTGTGTGTGTGTGGGGGGGGTGACAACAGAAGAGACTTCATTGTAAGAGGTTGGGTCCAGGTGACTCAGGTGACCTCCTAGGACTAGCCAGGTCCTCTTGAGAACTGCCAAATGGTGGACTTCCATCCTCTATTCCCTGAACCTTTGGGGGGGGGGTGTCTCAGGGCTAATCAAATTTGACCCTTAGGGGGTTCCACATGGTCGAAGTGCTGAGGAAAAAAAAACAAAAAAGACAGTTGTATGCCCTACATTGGACATCTATGTCACCCCTGCAAGGCTCGAGGGGCATCACAACAGCAGAACTGAGAAGCTGAGTCAGGGAGTTATTATGAAGTGTCTTCTGGGTATGACGTGGCTGTTGTACTGCTAACTCATATGACCTCTGATTACCTGCATAAGACCTGGATTGAAGGGAGGCCCTAAAACCCTGAGGAATGTTCTCCACACACACCCTTGTGTGTGTGTGTGTGTGTGTGTGTGTGTGTGTGTGTGTGTGTGCGTGCCCGCACTTAAGGCTCTTGACATTCTGTCATAGAGAGTAACAGGGTTTTGTTTTGTTTTGTCTTCCCTTGATAGCAGGTTTCTCTGCCGATGCAATAAGCCAGATCAAGCCCAATTGAAAAAGGAAAAGAATGGGTTTATTTTGAGCAAAGTAACTCCTGGGTGAGTTCTCAAACTCCAGGGATTGAGACAGAAGTCATGTGCCCAAAATAAAGCAGAGAGCTTAAATACCCGGTAGGGGAGGGGCAATAAAGCACCTTCCATAGGCTGGATTTGTGTCCGAGTATGCTACGCTTTAGGTGGGGACTTGGACCACAGGCAATTTCAGGGGTGGATCTGCCACCAAGAATTCAGAACTGGACTTTTTGGTGCCTTTTCCTTTGTTGGAGATTTTCTGAGAGAGTGGAGTTTGGAGGGAGAAATGGGGCTTTCTGGATCAAGCAGAAGTGAGCTGGAGGTTCCAGCCAAATAGGAGAAGGGTTCATAAGGCCCCACCTCTCCCTTAGGTGGTAAATGAAATGCTGGGAGAAGAAGAGACCTTATCTTTAGTGGTGCAGTCACTTGTAAGTTACTAATGCTCTTGTAAGTAGCCTTTACCCATGTTTCCACTGTCTTCTTTTATTGTTTTAAATTTTATTTTTATTTTGCATGTATGGCTGTTTTGTCTGTGTGTATGTCTGTGTACCACATGCATGCAGTACCTGCAGAGGCCAGAAGAGGGCCTTAGAGCCTCTGGAAATGGATGTATGTGAACTGACAGCTGGGTGCTGGGAACCAAATGCAGGTTCTCTGGAAAAGCAGCCAGTGCTCTTAACTGCTGAGCAATCTCTCCAGCCTCCTCACTTGGGTCTCTGTAAGCAACCCTAGTGAAACTCAGTGTGGTCGTGGCACGTCTTTAATCCCAGCACTCAGGAGGTAGAGGCAGGTGGATCTCTGTGCGTTCGAGGCCAGCCTGGTCTACAGAACAAGATCCAGAACAGGATCCAATGTTACACATAGAAATCCTGTCTCAAAAACCAAACAAACAAGAACAAAAAGAAACTCAGTGGGTCACATACCTGCCAAAGGCATGGAGTAGGAAGGAGCAAGCTGGAAAGAGGAAGGGCACCTGTGGGCATATGAAGAGAGGGTGATGGGGTGAATCAGAATACATTATGTACGTGTAGAAAAAACGTCATGAAGATCATTACTATATATTCATTACTGTATATAATTCATATGTGCTAATAAAAAAAAAACTAGAGGGCCCTGGCTCGCTGCTTCTGGGGTAACTTCTACTCTTGGGGTGACATATTTTTAAAATTACATTTATTGAGAGAGAGAATGGCATTGACTGCATAAGGGAGTCCGGGGATCACCCGCTGGAGTCAGTTCTCTACTTCTGGTATGTGGGGTCCAAGGATTGAACTTAGGGCATCAGGCTTGGCACCAGCATTTTTACCCTCCCACTGGCCCTCCTGAGATAATTTCTGTTCTGGAGGCATCCCAGGATAGAACCCCATACTCACTGGAGTCACTCCACATAGAAATCCTGCCTCTCTGTTCCTCACCCTGCTCTGCCCAGACAGCTGCCTTGGTCCCCAAGGAGGGAGCCTGCTGGTCTCTATGGTTCCTCCTACCTCTAGTCCCCACTCCCAGGAGAGGTAGTAAAGGTCCAAGGGCAATGTGGCAGTCCTGTACTTCTGTGGGAGACGGCCTCCGGGGCCTTCCTGCTGCCAGCTTTAGGTAGGTCCTTGAAGCTTACCCCCACCCCAATCTCTCCTAAAAAAGCCTGTAGGGATCCAGGTGACCTTTTGGGATTGGGAACTAGATCCTTAGGGCAGAGTGGACAAGGCAGGTCTGCCCCTCCTGCTGCTGCAGGGCTCTTCCCTAGCTCTGAAGGTCCTAATATAATTGGATGAAAGAGAATGGGGTCCAGCCTTTAAACTGCTATGTTATGCTCATGGCTCCCTCTCCTTTGTGAAGGTCCCTTGACAAGTGGCCCGTGACCTTCCATCATCTATCACCATCCTTTGTGATGATCAAAACAGAGTATTTCTACCTTGGTGGAACTCTGTCCAAAGGCACATTCAGGCCCCTCTTAAACTGGGAGGGAGGAGGCTGGACCTCCCGTCAGCAAAGCAGGAGGAATATGTGGCCTTCAATGAGTCTATCATGGTCCTCCATACCCACCCTCTGCAGGCATCCCTGGGCCAGCAGCAACATCCTGCTAGACCATAAAAGCTGGACAAAGCCAGGGGCCTGCTGATGCAGCATCTTCCTCCTTACCCTGGGTCAAAGGGATGGGAGGCACTGTGCTCAAATACAAGACGCTGACACAAATTTTCTGAGCACAGCTAGATTTTGTCAGAGGCTCCAAGGTCACAGAGTCATGGCAAAGCAGGTCAGAAGCGACTTCACAGCTTTCTCGGAAAGCCGGGATGACTCTGGCACTTGGCATGCACTGAGTGACCAATTCCTTGATAAGACAAAACTTGTCTCACACCAATACTCCCTGACTCTCATGAGATCATCTGGCCCTTATTTATCCTGGCTGCTGGGGGACTTGGCATTGATTCTAGGTAGAGGTCTTACAGCCTTCTGGGTACGCAGCCAATAGCTTTTTCCAGTTCCTTGACAGCCAAAGTGCATGGCTAAGAATCTACCAGTCTAAGTGGATGAAGGTTAGGTGGTGGGTGCGGCAGCAAGGTGGGGATTTTGGAGCCAAAGGGGAAAGTGTTTCTAATGGTCCCCTCCTAGAAGATGGGTGTGCACTGACTTACTCTAGTCTAAGCTGGGTCTGGCAGTAGGATGTGAAATGGAGGCTCAGTGTTCACCTCTCGTACCTATGACCTTGTCCTTTGGGCATTTTGATGGAGACAGGATGTGATGTTGTGGCTCCCACAGAAGACGGCTCTGGATGACCCTACCTCAGACCCTTTGGACCACTGTTCATTCTCCCTTTTTGGGGAGGGGTGGGAGGAGTATTGAGATGGCACTGGCTGTCCTGGAACTCTTTGTAGAATTGGTTGGCCTTGAACTCAGAGATCTGCCTGCTTCTACCTCCTGAGTGCTGGGATTAAAGGTGTACGCCACCATGCCCAGCTCTACTTTCCTTTTTAAGAAGAGAGTGATAATGCTGTGTTCTTATGGGGGCATACACATGGTACGGTCCCATTAGCTCCCGATGAGACAAAGAACAGGTGAGCTAAGGATCTACTCCAAACTCCACAAGGCAGGTGGTATTGAAGCATATGAAAAGGGATCCAGAGACTGGGATGGACTCCTATCAGGTGACCAAAAGTGACCCCAGGGGAAACCCTCACAGGTTGTAAAAGCATGGAGCCTGCCACACAGGCCTGGGGTTTAGGGGTGGTCATCTTTTGGAGCAGGATGCACATAGCCAGGGCTCAAGGTAAGACCCCCAAAGGCTACTTCTAGGCCTCTCTTCAGAGGTCATGTTAAAGCTAGATGCCTACTCACCCCTCAGAGACTAGGCTGAGCCCAGTGGGCGAGAAAGATAAAGTAGTGAGGAACAGAGAACAGCTGCCAGGCTCAAAGGGCAGAACCCCAGCTCAGCCAGGATAACTCCACCCACCTGTAGTTGCCCCTCTGTCCACTTGGGGGCAGGCCTGGTCAAGGGGAGGGGACAGAGGGAGCCACACATCAGAAGACAGGTTGGCTAGAAGAGGAAGAACCACTTTGTTGACAATAAATTGAATAAAGCCATGACTAAGGCTGGACAGTGGCACACTCTTGCCTCAAAAGGCACTTTCGGGGTCAGGTAGCTCCATGTTCTTCCACTACCAAATCTCTTCTTGATTTTCCCCCCATACCTTCACCCAATCCAACTGGTCAAGCACTGTCTCAGAAAGCTGGGTTTGAATTGACTTTATTATTCTGTAAATGTGAATTTTACAAAGCGCTTTACAATTAATGATGACATCCTTGTCTGTCGTGGACCTCCCACCTCTGAAACAGCTCTGAGCACAGACCAGCTCACAGCTCTTGGGTTTCCCTGGTCAGCTTGCCCACATTGCGGTCGGTTTTTGTTTTTTTATTTTAGTTATTGATACAATGTTGTCAGCCATGGCTACAAAGTAACAGTCTTGTCACTACGGGTCACAGCACAGAAAGAGGGGGGGGATGCTGGAGAGACAAAATAAAGGCCTCCTCCTCCCCAAAACAAAAGAAAGCCAAGATGTGGCATCTGCTCTAGCTCAGTGGTTCTGTGAAGCCCTCCTTAGAGGTAGGGGAGCAACTGATTTTATTAACTTATTTTCTAACAGTCATGAGTTATGATGCTACTTAAACAGTGCCTTCAAAACAACCCTCTCTCTTGGGTCCTTTTTTCCAAGCATCCCACTGAAGGGACGGACAAATATTCTCCTTGCACCCAGAGCCACCCAGAACGTTCAAGTCAAAAATATGTATACATTTTATACTTTCTCTTTTTGTCTGCTAAAAATAGTATTGCAAATTTTGGCTTCTTTTGACACAAAAATCACAATCGTGTGCAAAACGCTTGCAATGAGGCGACTGATGGGATGCAAGCAGAGGCTACTCAATCAGAATGCTTTAGATCCCGCATCCTTTTCCTTTTCTAGGAAAACAAAACAAACAGAAGGAAGCAAACACCTTTGCCATTCTTGAAACACTTTGTATCAAGCCCTTCTTCCAGCAGCACTGGCCCGGCTGGCTGACATCATGCAGGACCACTTAGCAGCAGCACCATTGGAAGCAGTGGTTAAAGCTGAGATGTCACATGCTCGCCATTCCAATTCGGGATCCACAGCAAGCAAATTCTAACAGGGTCTCGTGAGTTTTCAGCTGGTTGGAGGACCATCTCTGCCCTTCCCACTTCAGCTACAAATCACCACCTTTGGGGAACCCAAGCAGGGCACAATGGGGTGGGGAGGGGCAGTACAGGGGTATCACTGGGCTTAAGAGGTTCCTGCTTTTGAACCAGGCAGCACCAGGCACCCCACAGTCCCCTGGAGGGGACAGGCTCTGCCAGTTTGCCACTCCCTCACAGGCCTTTCCTTCCACCTTCCTCTCAATTCTAAACAAATGCCACACAGCTAGTTTTTCTGGAGGCCCAGACCTGCAGTCACACCATGCAGGACCCTCAGGGTCTTGCCTTTATTGCCTCTCACACACCGCTGCATCCACATTCAAGGGCGAAGTAAGACACTACTAAATCAGACGCCGAAACAACTGGTATAGAAATCAAGACAGAATTCAAGTACTTGAGACGGCCAGGCAGGCAGGCAGCCCCTCCGAGCTCACAGTATCAGCCCTGTCTCTGGTCCCTTGCCCTGGACCTACTGTATGCCTCCGGCTGCTTCAGAGATGGTTGTCTGCTCTGGGAGGGCAGAAGAAGTGGCTGGATCCAGCCCTGCCCCAGCAGCTCCAACACAATCCAGTCCTAAGTGTCCTCATGGCAAAGATGCTGATGGAGCAATAGTTTCTACAATAGACTCTACATAGTATATGCATATTGCTAGTAGTCAAGCTAGGAACAGAGGCGCAGACATCTGACAAATACTGAGAGGATCTCATCTATAGAGTCTGGACAAGTCAGGGTCACATGGCAGGACAAGACAGCCCCGATTCTGGAATTAGTCATCTTGTAAACAAAGGAGGGGGAGTCGGTTTTTAAATTGGTTTTCCTTGGAAAAAAAAAATAATCAAAAGATGCTAAGGCACTCTGGAAGGCCCCTCAGAGCCCAGGCCTGCCACCCACCTGCCTAGCAGTACATTCAGATGCAGAGGGAGTGCCCCCCCAAGCAGGTACAGTCATTGGCCATGCATGTCTGCAAACGCTCCCCACCACGTCCACCACGGGACACATTAGTGCAAAACGCTCTGCCTGGCCCACCTGGGGCGCCGGGAGAGCTCAGAATCCATTCACATTTAATTAATATTATTGAAGTTTTGCTTTTACCTATAGCTCTTGCCTTCCTTACCTAGAACAAAACAGATGGCAATTTTAAACATTAAGGGACAGAGGTTGAGGACATTGTGCTAGCCCGAGCAGCGGTCAGGCATTCTGTGAGGCCATTGTCTTCTCCAATGGCCAGCGGTACCCTCCCTAAGCTGGCCCAGGGTGGGGACCTTGCCCATCTTGGAGTGGAGGGATGAGAGCCCTTTTGCCACCAGCCAAAACAGGTGGGTCTCCCAAAGGTCCCCAGGGATGGCCAAATTAAAGTGCAAATTTGGGTGGGGAAAGCGGATGAAGGAATATTCCAGAGGGGAAGGGCATAGTCCCCTACCCCCCCAATCCTGCCGTACCCTCCACAGTTCTATGGTCCTTCTCCCAGCACCAGGAGGGTTTGGTCCAAGTCACTAACCGGCCGGCTGGGGCTACGACCTGCTGAGGACTAAGGCGGGGAATGGGGTGGGGTGAGAGATCCATCTCTGGGTGGCTAGTTCCAGAGTTGGATATTAGCTAGTCTCTGTACTAGCCCCAGGAATACAGGCCTTGGGTTACCAAGGTGCGGGAGAGGGGCTCAGGTCAGTTCCCATAATGCCTGCCATGATGCCCCCCTCCCTTTCCCAATCCACAGGTCTTTCAGAGGAGAGGGAAGACGTATATGTACTTATAGTCAACACAGTATTGGGGCTACCCGTGAGGCCACTCCAAGGCAGAGAAGTGCCAGCCAAAAAAGGGGGGATGACAGCACAGAAGGAGTCTAAACTACATTTCAGTTTCTCCTGCCATGGCCCTCCAGATGGCGAGAGACTGCCCAACCTGTGGGCACATGAGTGGGTAACAGGGTGGGGAATCAAAGCACAGCAAATTCAAGATGTATAGAGGAATAGAGAACATTAGACCTTTCAAGTTTGGAATTGTGGGTGTCCTTGGGCACTTCAGGAGCTGCTAGGCTTTGCTGGTGAGCAGGCAGTCCCTGGACAAGAGTCCAAGAAGAGACACTTGGGTAAGTGGCCTCAGGAGCATATCCCACACTCTAAAATGATTAAACACCAGCTTAAAGCCAGCCAGTTGTCCTCAAAGGCCCTCCTACAGGCACCACCCTCATGATTTTCTAACTTCTGGTCCCCAGTGAGATCCATACCTGCCTAATACCCCAGCCCAGACCTGTGCTTGCCACCAAATACACAGCTACCCACAGTGAGTGATAAGCCTTCCTGAGGCAGCAGAGTCCTGCTAGCTAGGCCCACAGGTGCTGAGCCTGGCTATATATGCTAGCTGTTCTTTCCTGGGCCCCCTCTGCCTCCAATGGGAGACCAAGATGGGGATTCACGGGCATGTATTCACCCAAATCTATGGTGGGCTGGGGCCAGGGACATTAGTCCCTCGCTGAATTTTTTGCTCTGTTGGGTCTGAAAGTTTCCAAACCGCAAACAAAATAGATCTGAACTAAACAAAAACAGCAAAGAAGCAAAATCCCAGAGTGGCTGGGGAGGCAGAGGGTAGTGAGGGCAGCCATGGCCAGGGGCATGGAGACCCTGGGGGGGGTCAGCAGGCCAGCCGCTGGGGGGTCTGGGTGGAGCAGAGTGAGGACATGGGTATGGGGGGGAGAACACCTCGTCCTTCCCCACCCCCAGGTGACCAGCCACAGCCACTGCTTCAGGGCCATCACTGGTCTCTGTGCACACTCATGCATATGCATATACACACACTCATTCTCTCTCTCTCTCTCCCTCCCTCCCTCTCTCTCTCTCTCTCTCTCTCTCTCTCTCTCTCTCTCTCTCTCTCTCTCTCTCTCTCTCTCTCTCATACACACACACACACACACACACACACACACACACACACATACAAAGGTGGCTTCTTGGGAGGAAGGAAAACAAGAGAAATCTGGCCTCTGGAGGCACAGCACTGTCCCACTGGGGTCCTTATGGGCAAGAAATGGAGTGTCATGTCTGCCCTCCACCCACAGGCCACTACTACCCCAGCTTCCGCTTTCAGAGAAGGAGGAATAAGAAGGGGTAGATGAGGCAGGGTCAGGGCTGGACAGGGACCTGGTGGCCTCCTCTACCCCCCCCCCAAGAAGGGGGAGGGGGCACTACAACGAGAGACTGAGCTGAGGAATATCAAAAGGTTGCCCTGGGACCTTCCTCCCAGAGCATGGCCAGTGGCCTAAATGTTTACAGTATAATGAATGTACTTGTTTCCTTCATCCATTTTAAATACAGGCAGAATAAAAATCACATTTTTGTCAGGCAGCAGTAGCAGTTCAGTAGGTAAGTGGCTTGATCACATTTGTTTGTATTAGTAATGCATGCAAGCAGCTTTAGTACTCGGTCCCTTGTGAGCCGGCCTTGCCGGCCCCTTACAAGGTCCCTGCATAGGTGCCCTCTGGCCTTCTTGTTGCTGTGGCCACTGGTGTCTGAGGCCTGCTGGAGCTGGTATTGCCCTGCTCAAAGGCCTGAGGGGGGCTCTGGCCATCAGCAGGCAGCGGCTCAGGGGCAGCCACCTCCTGGATAACCGAGCCTGCCCCATCTACTTCCTCACTAGCCTCAAAGGCAGGGTTGGCTGAGGTGCTCAGATCAACATTCACAGCATCAGTTCTCAGAGCCACAATGGCGGCTGCATCACTTCGCCGCTCGGCATAGATGCGCTGCTCGAACACCTGCGAAGCAGCAGGTGGAAACTCGGGGTCCAGGGGCAGGCTGGCAGCGGAGGCACCCATGACGGTACGATACATCTCCACACCCTCTGGCAGCATGGACTTGATCTTGGGCAGCCAGCGCTTACGGACACGGCGGGCATTGGTACACATGTCTGCAGCAATAACGTTCATCTCACTCTCCTTGAAGCTGGGGGCGAAGTTCTGACAGTACACTGCAGTGAGAGACAGAGGGAGGAGGTGTAATGACAGTACACTGCAGTGAGAGACAGAGGGAGGAGGTGTAATGACTGACAGTACACTGCAGTGAGAGACAGAGGGAGGAGGTGTAATGACTGACAGTACACTGCAGTGAGAGACAGAGGGAGGGGGTGTAATGACAGTACACTGCAGTGAGAGACAGAGGGAGGAGGTGTAATGACAGTACACTGCAGTGAGAGACAGAGGGAGGGGGTGCAGTGACAGTACACTGCAGTGAGAGACAGAGGGAGGGGGTGTAAGAGGAGCCTCTCCCTCACTGCACGGCCCACTGGGTGCCCAGTGCTGGACCGTCTGCAATCTTGGTTCCCACCGAGATCCCTTGACTGGAGCTATCAGTCCAGAAGTGGCTTTTGCTTTCCTCAGCCCATAGAGGAAGTGGAGTCTATGACAATAAGGTTAGTTAGGTTGGGAGCCCACCAGGTCTGGACCTGTGTCTCACCTCTCTTGCCTTCCCACCTCCACCTGCAAACTGGGACAGGTAAAGGGTCCTCCCCCCCCCCTGGTTTCAGACACAGCAAACAAAAAAGAGGGTGGATACGTGTCCTTATCAACTAAACAAAACCCTTTTCTGTTTCCTATTAGGAGCTGGAGACCAAGGTCAGGCCCAGGTCCACAGCTTCCCAAGAGCCCAGCTTCACTACCTTCCAGCGTCTCTGGGTCCCACTGTGAATCTATTCCTCAGGCATGTAACTACCCACTGCTAAGACCCCTCTTCTATAAAACAGAATTAGTATCGCAAAGGGAATTTCCAAGAAAGACAATAAGAAGTTTCTTCCACAGGCGGCTATGCTCTAGGCCAGTCTGTGTGTGTGTGTTGGGTGACACAGTTTCTTCTGCATCTGAGGGTACAGGCTGGGCGGTGGCTTGCCACAGAGATGGACTGGGCTCCGCCCCACCACGCAGGAGCGGGAGGCAGAAGCCGGTCGAACAGATGGCAAAGGCTCAAAATAACCTCAACATGTAAATAAGGGGTTTTGTTCAAAAAGGAAAATTAGATCTATTTCACATATTAAAATAGTTTCGCAGCTGAATTCATCACACTTGGAAACCTACCAAGGACGTTAACACCTCGAGGTTTGCTTGCTGCTCATTTCTCCCTCCTGGGGCCAGTGCTGCTGGTCAAAGCAAGCACTCGGGACAGGAGGCCACGGCCCAGAATAACCCTAGGGCCCAACTTAGTCTGCCTCGGGTTGGGATCTCACTTCTAGATGGGATTCCTACCATTTCCCAGACCTGTACCACCCACTCACGTTTCACAGCATTAAGGACTCGGCTGTCCAGTGGCTTTCGGCTTGGGTCACTGGTAGACGAGCGTATGCCAGTACCACAGCTATTGGCCAGTGTGTTCCTGGAAGATGGATGAGGAGAAGAGGCAGGGTTGATCAGGAAGCTACCTAAGGGACAGGGCTCCCCACCCCCACACCAGGTGAAAGAACCCAAATCACCACATCCACCCTGTGTCTCCCCTGAACAAGTATGCATGTCTTCTGAGTCGTGTCCAACGTGGGGAGAAGGCTCTCCAAGAGAGAGCACTCCTAGATAAGTGGGCAACCTGAGTGAGTAGCCCAGACACTGTCCACGGGAAACCCTGAGCCACCCGAGTGAGCTGCTTTTCCTTGGGAAAGGGGAGATGTTGGTCCATGCACATGGTACATGTGGCTTTTTTGCTTTCTATGGGGAGGGAGTCTTTCTCTAGACTGAGCCCCGGCATAAGAGGATGTGCCCTCTTTTTGGAGTTCTTGGCATCTCCAGGCCAAATGTCCACATGAATGTCAGGAAAAAGTGAGGGCGGCAAATGTTCAACCCCTGATGATCAGAGAGCTCACAGCTGGAGGAAACTTACACACCTACCTGTCAAAGAAGGTGGCCAGGAGCCTCCGCAGCAGGACCTTGTGCTTCACCCCTGCACACAGGTGACAGTTCATGAGCTGGCCACGTGTGATGTAGACCCCGGAGCCTAAAGCCAGCAAATATCAATGTATGATGTCTTTAGCCTTATAAACCAAACCTGGGCTCATGTCCTCTAAGGGAATGGAGGGGTCACAAAAGACTGCAGGGGAGCCTCAAGAGGGGCCTCTAAGACAAAAGCAATCTCATTTTTCACTTGCTGGAAGACACTAGGGCTGGAGGATGCTAAGGCCCAGCCTACCTCCAGTGTCTCCTAAACTCCTATACTCTTAGCCTCTCCTTTTTTTTTTTTTTTTTTTTTGGTTCTCAAGACAGGGTTTCTCTGAGTAACAGCTCTGGAACTCACTCTGTAGATCAGGCTGGCCTCAAACTCACAGAGATCTGCCTTTCTCTGCCTCCCAACTGCTGGGATTAAAGGTGTGTACCACCACCATCTGGCTCGCCCTGCTTCCTTTACTGTGGTAAGGCCTTTAGACAAGATGAGACTACCTCAGCCCCCACCCCTGCCACCTCCTTAGAAAGTTTCTGCAGCAGGCTCCAGCTTTGCCTTTCTGCCTCTCTACCTCATGTATACAAGGAGGATCTGGTGCAGGTGAGAACTAGGAGGCTATTTTCAGCCACAGACCCCAAAGAAAGTTGGCCATGTCTCAGGAGCTCCTGTAGTGTATGGGTGAGCAGGTGAGAGAATCTATGGAGACTAGAGGAGCCAGTCAGAGAGGCCCTTGTTTACATGGCATTGCCACAGAAAGTCCACTGATGTGGGATGTCTTTCTGGATGCTGTGAATATCACTGGTTAAAAAAGGGACTGTTTCGGCCTATGGCAATGCATCTTAGAAGGGTGGAGTCAGAGAAAGACTCAAACCAGCCGCCCAAGAAGCAAGTATAAAGGAGTACAGGTAAAACCACCGACCCTGTGGCAGGACAGATTAATAGAAATGAGTTGAGAAGATCAAGAGCTAGCTAGCAATAAGCCTGAGCCATAGGCCAAACAGCGTGCAATTAATATAAGCATCCGAGTCATTTTGGGAGGCAGGTCTGGACCTTGGGCTGGACCCGTCAGAAATTTCATACTACAGCCCATCACTTGCCTTTAGAGGAAGGCACAGGTGCAAATAATGAGGGGTCTACCCAAACAGTGGCTTTTGCTAAACGCTCCCACTTAGGTGGGTCTCCCTCACCTGATTTTTTTGTTTTGTTTTTCAAGACAGGGTTTAAGACAAACTCTTACTATATAGTCTAGGCTTACCTCCAGTTCTCAATTCCCCTGCCTCAGCTTACCTCCAGTTCTCAATTCCCCTGCCTCAGCTGCCTCCCAAGCACTTGGTTACAGGTGTACACACCTCAACTACTTCCTAGATCGTCCCATCAGCCTTGTCTAATAGGTCTTAGCAGAAAGGAGAACCTAGGTGAGGGCAGAAACCTGACTCTTGCCTAAAGAACGCTTCTACCTTCTTACAGGACAACATAGCAGTATGACCGACTTGTCTCTAGCTCCCAGACATTCTATCGTGTCCCAGGACTTGGATGGAGCAGCCCCACCCATCCCACCCTGGAAGCTACACACTCCTGCTATCTACCAGAGAACCTGGAATGAAGTCTCTGAAGCAATGGTTTCTGGGAGAGGGAGACAACTGAACAGAATCTGGAGTTCCTGTTCTGTTAAGAGTGGACCTCAAGATGCTGCCCAGGATGTGGCATGGCAGTAGGGCGTGTCAGGTGGAAACAGGAGTGACTCAGGGAGGCAGGGCTTAGATGCAGGACTGAAGAACCTATTCCACTTTCTTAGGACTTACAGAGCAAACAGAGAGAGCCACTGAAGATCAGATGTGGCGGCGCACACCTTTGATCCCATCACTCAGCAGCCTGGTCAACATAGACTTGTCTCAAACAAACAATCAAAAATGCAATGAAAGCAAACAGTGTGGGGGCCGATGGGGCGTCGCCCACTTGAATCTTGTTGAATACTGTCTTACAGCATGCAAAGACCCTAACACTACAGAAATATTTCTAAAAAGGCACTGGCCTTGAGAGCTTCTGGACTCCATTCCGGACTGTGAGCTACCATTCAGACACTACAACTGGACAGTGGGGCAGGAGGGACACTGGTAAACTATGTGACTTAGTTCTATCTGTGACCTAAATTAAAATGCATCATGGATATAGCCCCTGCCAATCAGGAGCCTGGCCAGCTCCGGGGACTCAATTAAAATGCTAAATTAATTCAATTGAATAACTCCTCTTAATGACACATTCTTCTAAAAGGAAATTAGAGAAAATTTAAGATGTTCTTTTTTTCCCCCTTTCTTTTTGACTGATTGATGATGAGTGCATTGTTCATAGCTCTGGAAAATAATGGAAGGACATTTGCATACAGTGATGATGATGGGTGGGGCCACCTTACCTGCTACAAGCTCCAGTTTCTCTCCAGGGTCACCCTCTGAGTAGAGCTTTGGGTGGCAGCGGTAACCAATCTGGCTGATGAGGCTGGCAGGCAGTGCTACCAGGTCTCGACGTATGAGGACACAGGAGCGGCTCTCCAGGGGCACCGGCTCTGGCTTCTCTTGTACTAAAGCAAAAGAACTAACCCAATTAGATAGGAGTCTGTGGATGAACATGGGCTGCTCTGAGCCTGCCTACCACATTTCCCCGAGGCCCAGGTTAGAAGCATTCCACGTCAATCTGAGGCTAACCTGAACCCATGGCAGCCAGCCCTCCACACTATACCTGCAGTGTGTCCACCTCTCCATCCAGCCCTGTCCTGCAAAGATGCCTTAAAGCATGAAAGAGAAGACAGTAAGGAATGCCTGCCTGGGCCTGACAACAGGCTGCCCAGGGTGAGAGGTGGTTCCCAGAAGTGTCCAGTGGGAAGAGGGGCGGAAGAAGAGGCCAGAGGGCATATACTGGAAGCAAGGTATAGGACAGCCTGGGCAGAGACCTCAAGCTGTAGGTGGAGTTTGAACTTAGTAACCTGAACTTTTTAGGAAAACTTTCCTGCTGTCAGGAAAACTGATGAGAGAAGACAGGCAGGAAAACAGAACAGGGTCCCAGGGTCTCCTCAAAGTGGCTTCATGCAAGAGGTAACTAGATATGACTAGTATTACCTGGTAAGTGAGGGGGTGGTATCTTAGCACATTTGGGGACACGGCCCTTTGGACTATTTTGGCCTGGCACAAGAAAGTGCTCCTAAATATCTGTCATCAGTAAAGCCAGGCATCCCTTCAGATTGCCAGAACTGAACAGGCAATTGTGCTCAAGAGCTCCTCTGTACCTGCAGCTCTGAGGCTGCAGCTATGACACCCACGGGTAAGAGTGTGAGCCACAGAGTGCAGGACACCATTTAGCCAGCAACAACATCCAGAAGAACAGTCTTTTATAAGTCACAGAGGGCTTGGGCCAAGGCTTTAATAAGGACTACTTTCTGGGCACCCATGTGCTACAAGATATAGGAGGGCCTGTGTTCCTAACCCCAACCCTGCACAGTTCTGTCCCAGGCCCTCCATTCCCTCACCCCCTTTTCCCAGGAGGCCTTGAACTTGGGCTAGCCTTTTAATTAAGCCTTGGTCCATGCTCCCATAGGTCACAGAGACTGGCAGTAACACACAGAGCCAGCCTGCTCAGACAGAGGCCACAGATATCATTATCACTCTGTCCTGTATTCCCAACACACAGGTTAGGCCCTGAGAGGGCCACCTGTTCTCAGCCAGCTGTCCCCTGCTGTGTGTTTGTATATTTGTGTATGTACATAGGTGTGTGTCTGTGTATCTGTTGGGGTGTCTCTATCTATGAATGTATGTGTCCATATGTGATCATGTCTGTTTGTATCTGTGTGGCTCAGGAAGGACTCTGCCCTAAGACAGCTAGAGCAAGCCTGTTGGTCCCACAGGCTTGGCAGGCTCAAAGCAGGTGGCTCAGACTTAGATCTTGCCCTGAGGCAGCTCCAAGATCAGACACAGGTGCACCTGGTTGCTCCAGATGGGCTAGCTTCCTGTCCCTTCTCACAATGACCATACAGTAGAGATTCTTAGCACTTCTCAGCAGGGGGCCACTGTGCAAAGGCCCCAAGAGGGCAGATGGCAAGGAGGGTCCTGCACAGGAAGGATTTGCAAGTCATTTTGACACCCTGCTTCTGAGGGAGATGTGAGGGGCACCCATCCCCAAAGGCCAGCATCTGGGTTCTGAGGTGACCACCTGCACCCTAAGGAACAGTGAATTACTACAAGGGAATGCAGGAAGGGTTCCAGCCCACAAACCTATCTGTAACACAACCCTGTCCCCAGTGTCTGGAGTCACAGAGTAGGGTATCTGGGATGCCTTAGGTCCCACTCCTTTTTGTGGCAGTTCAGGATAGCACAACCCCACCTGTGTCTGAGGAAGTCTCAGAGTCAGTAGGCATTCAATAAGGACAGAAGCCAAAAAAAGGGGGGGGGGAGCTTCTGAGATGCAGACCCCTGCCTGGTACCAACTGGTGGTCAGGCCGGCCAGGTGGCATTTCCCAACCAACAGAGAAGAATCATCCTTACAGCCCGGAATTACCCAGAGACTGAGGGAGCACATCAAACAATCCGGATGGTATTTTAAAACATAATTATCCGCCCCCCGCCCCCCTGCCCCGCCTGCTGTGATTACACATGCAAACGAGCAGCAGCTCCACCGCTATGCGCTGTGCGTGGCATTTACATAAAGAGTGTTCACCAACAGAAATAATTCTCCATCGTCAGCCAGCACTCTCTTGAGATGTTTTTCTCAACAGCAGAAGTTGTTTGTGCTCCACATGCACACCCCTCCCCAGCCTGGCTCCCCAAGAGCCAGAGACTGTCAGCCCAGAGCCCCAAAAAACCTCTTCTATTTCTGCCCTGCCAAGTGCTGGATGCTGCCATCTCTAAAAATACCCTAAACTGAGCCTTAGCTCATCAGCAAAGGTATTCTATACTCCTTCGGGTGCCTCTGCCCCTTCACCAGGTCCCCATGGGGTGGCTTTGGTCACCACTTGGGCTACAGTGTGAAGATGTAGCCAGGTGTCAAGGAAAACTCCAGAGACTTACCCTCAGAGGAGATGGGACATTCGTTTCCAGCAGACGGCAATGGGCCCTGAGTCAGGGCTGGTACTTGTGCCAGGTGAGATGGGAGTCCATTGTCCCTGTGCGCCCCACCCCTCACCCCCATGCAGAGGCCTGTGTGCTGAGGACAGATCCTGTGATAACATGAAGTTCCCCACATCCTGGTCTCAAGTATGAGGAGACTTAAGTCTCCTATCATCCAGGACTGATCTCAGTGGTATCAATGTCACTTTCACATTCCCCAGACCAGGTGATAAGGCTCTGGTTTCTAGGCTGAGCATTATAGGGAGAGAGCATGTGAGGCCTAGTTAGCTATCTCTAGGAAGAGGTGACCACACTTGCTGAAGTGTGGTTATTCTCTTAGTCATAGCAGAAGAATCTGTTATACTGGTGCCGCAGATGATCTGCACAGGCGCACTCTGTCGGGATACTCTGGTGCGAGCCAGTCAGCAGAGCTGGCTGACTTTCAGGCCCTTTTACAGTCGCCCCAAGCAAAGCCAGGACAATTCTCATTTGAAGCCTCATTCCTCAGGCACGGCTCCTCTCTCAAGATCAGTAACCTATCCCTTTTGGTTACACCATGGAAGCAAACTGGATACTGGTGGTCACATGATATGTGGGTCATATTCCAGGGCTCTTAACATGGTCACCTAGGAGGCCAGCTAATCCTCTGGGGCCCCGTGTCACCAAGTCAGCGTGGAAGACACACAGGGACCCAATTCTCCAAGAAGGGCTAGGTGCTGAGTGAAATGGGCCAAGCACAAAAGTCAAACCTGCAGAATTTCGCTTTTGTGAGGTTCCTGGGTATCAAACTATATGGAACCAAGAGGCAACTGTGGATATTTTAAGTGGGAAGTCTGTGTCAGTTTGGGAAGATCTCAGGAAGTTCTACAGAGAGGATGCCAGTGGTGGCTGGGCAATGTGAATATGCTTAGCGTCACTGAGTAGCACATTGAAAACGACTGCTAAATATTACCTTATACTGTAGGTAAAAGCACATTTAAAAGGAAGAGGAGGAGGCTGGGCATGGTGGTTTGTACCTATCATCCTGGACCTTGGCAGAGACAGGAAGATCAGGAGTTCAAAGTCATCCTCAGCTACATCGCAAATGTAAGGGCAGCCTCAAGAGACCCTATCTTAAAAACAAAAACACACAAAACCATAAAAGCAGAGAAAAGAAGCACTTTGGGTGTGGCTTAGTGGGAGAGCATGTTTAGCTGGGATGGGGCCTGCAATAGAAGTCAAGGGGCAGTAGGTGGGATCTGCCCTCAAGGAAACTGCCCAGCAGGAACTCCCCCTCCCCAACCTCTCCTACCCTGTTCCCCACTGCTGGGAACCCCATCAAGAAATCCCAAGCCTATATAAATAGCTGCCAGTGATTGGCCACTCAGTCAGAGATGCAGAAGCCTGGGAAGGGGATTCCAACCTAGTTCACAGATTAGATGTACACACCACCCCCTCAAAATACAGAATCAGAAAATGCACTCTAGTTCTTAATGGTGAATTTAAAAAAAAAAAAAAAAATGAGCCCATGATGAGAGAAAAATGCCAACTCAGGCTGGAAGATTCCCTATGCTGCAGTCATCAAGACCACATGGGACAGACAGACAGATGCTCATCCCAGAGCTGCCACAGATGATCTGCACAGGCGCACTCTGTCGGGATACACTGGTGCGAGCCAGTCAGCAGAACTGGCTGACTTTCAGGCCCTTTTACAGTTGCCCCAAGCAAAGCCAGGACAATTCTCATTTGGAGTCTCATTTCTCAGGCACAAGTGACTCAGGAGTCTTTGGGAAGCAAATAGTAGGAAAAATCTGTTCTTGGGTTTGATATGAGTTCTAGCATGATCCCCTTAACACAAACCCTTAAAAGTACCTGAAATATCAGTTCCTTCCAAAAAAATAAATAAATAAAAGATAAATAAAAACTTATGTGGAAAAAGTATCAAAATAGGGTGGCTACAGATGGAAGAAAAAAAGAAAACACTCTCAAAATTCAACTTTTACAAACAATAACAAAAAAAAAAAAAAAAAGAGGGTTGGAGAGATGGCTCTATTTTACTCTTCCAGAGGACCCAAGTTCAATTCCCAGTACCCACATGGAGGATCCCAACTGGCTGTAACTGTAATCCCATGAGTTCCAGTGCCTCCTTCTAGTGTGCAGATGTATATGAAGACAAAAAAACCCACATACATAAATAAATAAATCTTTAAGAAGAAAAAAAAAACTGAGCCTCAGTTTCAAAGATGGGCAGACACGTAGAAGGAGTTACAGATGAGAATCTGCACTGGTCAAGTCCTTGCTCAACAATTCAGCAAGGAATAAAACAGAAATCACAATGGAATACCATCCTGTTCTTTGAAATCAGGCCCAGCTACAAAGCCAAGTGCTAGCGAAGGCAAACGTGGTGTCCTTGCAAAATGAGAGCTACCTTGAAAATCAGCTCCATGGATCCTCAAAGCAAGAAACCACTGTCCACCTCTGCAGGCCCCAACGTGGCAGGAGCCAGAGTCTGGCAGGGATCATACCCAAAAAGGACATCACCTAAACACAGTGATCTTAGGTCTTAGGAACAGGTTTACAGGGATGAAAATCAGGAAGCCTTGAGGAGAGACCTCACAGGTGGAGAGGTGAGCAGGCTCTAATAGACACCAGGCCTCGGGGATTGACGGCTGGAAGTTGGGTGTGGGAGCACTCAAAGGGAACCCTATGCATATATGCATGCTCTGATCTTCCACAGACAACTGTGCCCCACCCTCACCAAACACACTCTTCCTGCCTAACACCAGCCCAGGCCTTGACCACTGATGGCTCAGGAACTTCCTGATGGCCAGGGCCTAGGCCAGCTAAATGTGAGTAAGATCACAGATATTCAGTGGGATCCTCTTTCTTTTGGATGCCACCTCTTCACCCGGTGCTGAGGGTGGGCTCTGGTTTGGCTAGTTCTCTGTTGGCTAGGCCAGCCAGCTACATGTTCAGCACAATCTGCCAATCAGTGGCCTGTCAACCTGTAAGGGCCTAACACACTTGGACTTCACCAGTACAGGTACTTCCTGAAGCACTGTCCCTTCCACAGCTTCCAGAGCCCTGCAGGAGGGGAGCAAATAGACTCTAATTGCTGGGAAGGGCTCTCTGTAACAAAGGTCAGAAATGCCACCAACATTACATGGACATACCCATTTCACAGATGCCAAAATGTACGATAAATCCATCTTGGGTCTAAGATAATGTGACAAGTCAGACACATAAGAACATAAGCTGGATAGGGCAATCCAGAGAGGACAGTGGATGTGAAACCAGAGGATGTTCACATATTCATGGCTGATGTGGACTCCCAGGTATAGGACAGAGGAGCATGTGGTCTTAGATTCAGTTATGTTTGGTTGCCAGAGATGACTTAGGCAGTATGGGTTCATGTAGTGGGATTATGTTATATTGCAAATAATTGTCCTGCCTACTGGTTTAATAAAAATGCTGATTGGCCAAAGGCTGACAAGAAGTGTGGGCGGGGCTACCAGACTAAAAAAACTCTGGGAACAGGAAGAGCAGAGCAGAGATGCCACCGACACACCAGAGAAGCAGATGCAGAGGACACCTATGCTGCTCTGAGAAAAGGTACCAAGCCTCATGGCTGAACAGGATAAGAATCACGGGTTAGTTTAAAAGCAAGAGCTAGCAAGTTATGTCTGGGACCCAGGTCAATCAGCATACAATTAATATAAGCATCTGTGCGTTTCAGTGGGACTATGGGTCTGCCAGTACGGGCCACAAGGCTAGGCCAGAAAGTTCAGGCCAGAAACCTCAGATAACAGGTATACACTCAACAGCACCCACAAGGATGTTAGACCCAGTGACCAGCTTCTGGATCTAAATGGAATCCTGGGCTCTGTTTTCAGAGCCCTTGTGGCTCCCATGAGTGACTTGGCTGGCCAGCCTAACATGACTGATACATGGCCTTCATACTCATGGTCCTGGCCAACGCTGCTCTTGAAAGCCAAGCTTCCAGCCTAGTAGGTGAGATGGTTTTATCCCCTGGAGTCTCTGGTACCTGAGTCCAGCTGGATGCTCCCAGTGCCCTCAGGCTCTCCTCTCTGTGGGTTACCCTGGTAGATGCTTCCATTACCTCACTGCCCAAGCCTCCTCCTTGCTTCCTATCCTTCCATGAATTTTTCACGTTGTCCATTGACATCCCAGAGACACACAATACCACCCTCACACAAGATAGGATGTGGCTTTCTTAACGCAAAGAAAACAGGCCATGGTCACACAAAGGGCAAGGATCAAAGCAAAGATTTCCTGTGTGTGAGGTAACCGCAGGACACTTAATGAGTCAAAGCCAGGCACAAGGCCTAGCTAACACTCACACTTACGTATATATACACACATACACCTTGGGCTTGGAAAAACACCTAGAATGTGGTACTTATGGGTGCCCCAGGGAACAGACCAGCAAACCAAGTAAGCCACCCTAGAGATTTTGCTTCAGCTACAGTCACCAGAGTAAGAATTTCTATGTAGGGAACAATTGTAAGAACTGTGCTTTGGGGGAGGGGGCTTCTTCAGTGGCTAGGATTAGCAGGATTAGGTACTGAGACCCCAAAGAGAAGAAGGACAGAGCATGGTGGGGGCACAAGGGACAGAGCAGGGAGGCTGGGGCAGGCATAAGGCTCGGGGTGGCATTCTAAGCACCATTCTAACCGTCCCTGGGTGTCTCTGTAGAATACTAAATAGCAAGTATGCAGGACAAGACTCTGAAAAACAGCAGCCAAGACACAGCTTGGTGGTTTCTGTCCTGGGAGGCAGACTAGATCTCAGAGCTTGCCAGGGAAGTTCTGGCTTCCAGCTGCAACCCAGAACAGCCATGACTGAGCCTGGGGCTCAGAACACAGTCTGTGCTGGCCCACCCAGGGCCTCTCACCGCAGCCTGGGAGGACCCGTGCCCAGGCCTTCCTAAGAACAGCTGTTCAGGCGTCTAAAATGTTTTTTAAGTAATGCCCAGCTATCAAGAAAATAATACCAGGAAGAACAGAAAACAGCAGCAAAAGTATTAAACCAAATGATAAACAAGAACCAAATCAATTTACAAAAAGGCATTAGATCTGACAATTAGTGATGGGCATTTTAACATATCTGCTGTGAATGTAGAAGGGAGAGACGCATAAAACTGAGAGCCTCAAAGAAAACCAAAATCAATGAGTTAATATAAGACGGCAGGAAGGAAAATTACGACTCTAGAAGGATGATTTGGGGAGGAATTACACAGAGCAGATATCTCTGTTAAATAGAAAATAATTCAATTCAAAATACTCAGCTATAGGAAGGAAAAGAAAGAGGGAACGAGAGTGACAGAGAACAGGTCCTGGAGAGATGGCTCAGTGGTCAAGAGCCTGGCTGCTCCTACAGAGAACACTGACTCAGTTTCCACACCCACACGGCAGCCCACAACCTTACTCCAGTTCCAGGGGCGCCCTCTTCTGGCTCCATGGGCACTGCATACACATGGGGCACAGACATACATGCTAGCAAACATACACATAAACAATTTTTAATCTAAAAAAAAAACAAAGACAGAGAACAGAGTAGGAGACATGGAGAACCTGGGCCTCGGCTGTAGCCTGGCACTGGTAGTCATGGTGCTCCAGAGGAAGAAGATGCTCAAGACCAGTGCCAGCGAGCAAACAGTGGTGGGACACGCCCCTTAGAAGGAAAGTGGCCTCCAGGCAGGTCTGAGAGGCAGTGTAGGGGAATGGAGGGTTACTCTAAGGACAAATGCACAGGGAGACACAAGGAAGCAACTTATACAACAAGCTGAATGGAGTTTAAAGTGCTCACAGAATTAAGATACACCAGGGCAGCAGCAGGGCAACCGGTAGGTATGGGAGGGAGCTCCTGGGCACAAATGCTTTGTGATGCTAGGTGGGTGGTGAATACCCCCGAGTCTGTAAAATCTTAATGCAAGGATGCTGAAATCATTTGCTCTTAGAAAGACAGCAGAAAAACTTAACAAGCCTTATCTATAGAAAACAGGACACTGATTACCACAAAAGAGGAAAAGCAGAAAGAAAAAAAAAGGAAGGTACAGCAGAGGTCAGGGTCAGTATGAATTAAACCCTAACAAACAGGTTGTTATAGGAAAAGAGAGTGGGTCATGCCTTCTAATAACTCAAACCTGGGAGTTGGAGTACAGACTGGTTCTATGGGTTCCAGCAACCCAAGGGGATGAATGGAGGGGAAAGGATGGCAAGCCTGAGCATCTCAGGATAAAGACAGGATGAAAGCAAGAGACAGAAAAGACAGCTTAGGTCCACAGTACATAATAGGAGAGCTGGGCACTATGCAAATGGCAGATCAGGAGGCATTAATGTAAAGAAACACTGCCCATCTTAATAGGCGTATTTCACAACAGGAAAACAAACCTGGGGTTAACATGCACCCAGTACAGCCCAGCAGGCTGAGTGGGAACTCAAGAGTCACACACTGCCCCTGTGCATGCCCAGGACCTGGGCACCCTGGAGGAGCTCCTAGCTCTGCCATGAGCCTGGGTGAAGCTCATAAGGCAGCCCATGCCATCTCCTCTCGGCCCATTTGGGACCTAAGTAGGGCAGCAAGCAAGTCTCCACAGACTCCAGAAAGAGGAGGAGGTCTGAGCGCACTCCAGGACCACACAGGATTCAGTTCCCTAAGATGAGTCTAATTTTGAACGTGCTTGGAAATCAAGCAATGCCATAAACCCAAGGGCTATGTGGGGGGTGGGGGTGGGGGGATATGTTGTGCTAAGGACCTGGCACCATGTGAAGCCCCACCTGGCACTCAGGGTAGTGTGGGAGCACTGGGCACTGTCCCAAAGCAGCATGACTTACAGGCCTAACAATATAGAACTAATTTTATTTCATTATTTATTTAGGGGCTTAAAATTTTTTAATTCTTTTATGTGTGTAGGTGTTTTACCTACATCTATGTCAGTGTACCATGCATATGCCTAGACCCCCTGGAACTGGACCTATTGATGACTATAAGCTATCATGTGGGCTTTGGGATCTCTAGAAGAGCCATGTGCTTAACCATTGAGCCATCTCTCTAGCCCCAAATTTTCAGTTTTGTAAATTGATATTAAAACATAAATAATGTAGCAAGTCAGGCATAGGTACATGCCTTTAATCCCAATAGAAAAAGGGATCTCTGTGAGTTCCAGGATAGCCTGATTTACATAGTGAGCTCCAGATAAATTAAAGCTATTCAGTGGGATCCATTCTATCTTAAAAACAAATAAACAAATACACTAGAGCCAGTGAGATGGCTTAGTGGGTCCAGTGCCTGCTGCCAAGCTGGACAACACACACACATAGACTCTACAGTCTAATATATATATATATATTTAATATGTACATTATATAAGTAATATAATATATATAATATATATATATATGTAAGACACCAATACAAAATGTTAGGCTAAAAGCAGATTCTAGGAATCTAGAAGAGCTGAATAATATAATATAGTATGGTCCCTGCATAGTGGGCAACAGGCTTTGGGACAGACACAGTCATTGCTCTGTCACAGTCATTTAAGGTTTTGAGAGCATGTGGAACTGCATTTTAGTAAAAGTGAACATAGATATAGATGGAAAGTCTATGAAAAGCTGCAACTTACGCTGGGCAGTTGTGTCCGAAGCTCTAAACCTGGCACTCGGAAGGCAGAAGCAGCTGGATCTTTGTGAGTTCAAAGCCAGCCTGGTCTACAGAGCTAGTTCTAGGGCAGCCAGTGCTACACAAAAAAACCCTGTTCCCCCACCCCTAAAACAAAAAAGAAAAAGAGAGAGAGAAAGAGAGGGAGGGAGGGAGGGAGGGAAGGAGGGAGGGAGGGAGGGAGGAAGGGAAGGAGCTAAATTGCATCAAAACTCACAGATGAAGAAGTAGAAGCTGAGTTGTCCTGTCACAAAGAAAATGAATCTGGATTAAAAACTCCCCTGAGAAGCGTGTAGGTGACTTCTCACAAGCTCTTCTAAATTTTTAACCAAAACATTTTTAAAAATAATAATAATTCTTCATTTTCTTCATGAGGACAGATACCAAACACAGAGTGAAGCCTTACAGGAAAGCAAGAAACAATCTTGTTCCTGCAAAATAGTCACAAAGGTCTCTGACAAAGTATTAGCGGTGTGCATGTGTGTGGGGGGGGATGGGGATATGATGACTCACACCTGTAATATCTGTAATGTCAACACTTGACTGGCTGAGGCCAGAGGTCTGCCTCAAGCTCAAGGCCAACCTATACACAGTGCACACATATACACACAGGCAAGCATTCATACACGTAAATTCTTTTAATTTAAAAACAAAAGCCTAAATTAATTATCTATATATGTGTGTCTCCAAATATATATATATCTTTAACTTGATAAAAACAAACAAAAAAACAAAACGATAAACCACATCACAGTAAGCCTAGAGTGGCATGGCCCAGCAAGTTCCAGGACAGCAAGGTCTACACAGAGAAGCCCTGTCTCGAACCCCCCCCCCCATTAGATATGCACATGATAAATAAATAGCAGCAACAGCTGAAGAGAATGAATCAGCAGGCACCGGTGGGAAACTACCATGCTGGCTGCTCGCTCTAGCCAACAGTCACTCTTAGAACAGTGAGGGGCATCAAAGGCCTTTTCTGAATTGAGGAAGGATACAAGAAATCCCTAATGCCATGAGGCAAGAAAAGGAACACAAAACTTAACATCAGAAATCAAATCATGGGCTGGAGCGGAGGCTCAGCCCTGGAGGGCTCCCTTAGGCTCAAAGCCCTGAGCTCGGATCTCTAGCACCACGTAAATCAGGTGTGCCGGCCAGCCAGTGCATGCCTGAGATACCAGCACTTAGGTTAACCTTGGCTTCATTGTTATTCAAAGTTATACTGTTAAGAAGAAAAGAAGAAGTCAAGAAGAAACAAAGAGGAAGATGTGCATACACCTGCAGTTACCACATTTGGGAAGCTGAGGCAGAAGATCACAAGTTCAAGGCCTGCCTGGGATACGTAATAAATACTTTTTTAAAAAAATGAAAAGAAAGTAAATAGATATATAAACAAGTAAATCTGTGTGTGGCTCAGTGGTGGAGTACTCGCCCAACATTCCCGAGGGGGACGGGAATGATCACGTCAGGGTTAGCAGAAGACATGATTATATACAGACAACCCAAAAGAAGCCGAAGGTAAACCAGCTGAGTAAATCAGAAAGTGTGTCATCAAGCTTGTTTCTGTATATTATCAAGAGCAACACACAACCACAGAGAAACTTAAAACATCATGTAATTAAAACAAGAAATGGATTTCCAGGAATAAATGTAAAGGAGGATTGCAGAGCACATGAGGAAAACTGGGACGTCAGATGGCCGTAGCTGGACGACCTCAGAGTCCAGGCTGCTCTTGGGAGAGGCAGTTGGCATCTTGATTCTCAGCAATACTTGAAAATGAGGCCAAGGTCAGGTCAAGGTCAAGGGTGAAGGGACCAAAAAGCCTAAACAATTTACAAGGCAGAGAGAGGTAGCTGCGTACAGGCCTTTGGATAAACAAATCTGCGGAGCAGCAAAGCTTGATCTTACAGTTTACTAGGCACTAATAAAGGGGACACTGCCATGGGGTGGTGTATAAAATGTCCCTCTCAATAGTAAGTGATAAAGCAGCAGAGAAAGTATGAACCCGGAGCCCAGGGCCAGGCCACATTCAGACAGGAATGTGCCTTTATGAGGTAATTTGGAGGCCAGGTTTAGTGGCCTTTAAATTCCAGCACTCAGGAGGCAGAGGCAGGTGGATGTCTGTACATCTGAGACCAGACTAATCCACATAGTGAGTTCCAGGAAAGAGAGCAAATCCCATAGAGGAGGATGTGACAGACCGACAGACAGGCCCAAGGCTTTGGAAACAACAGCACCAATTCATGAGTTCATTGTTCATCTCCCACCCCTCCCCCAGGGTCTCGCTATATTCCCAGGCTGGTCTGATTGATAAAAGAAGAGACAGGCAGGCAGGCAGATGACAGACAGACAAAGAGAAACACTATTAAGCGAGTTCAACAGTAATGGATAATCCCAACCCTGAGATTTTCATTCCTAAACAGCCCTGAGCATGGCTCAGTGGCACACCACTGAGGAGGGGAGGAAGGGCAGAGAGAAGGGGGAACAAGAGAACAGAGGGATAAGAAAAAGAGAGGAAGAAGGGGAAATCAGTCCCCACTAAAAGATAAAAACAACTAATTCTGGAATAGCCAACCGGTGGGGCAAAATGAACCTGGAATGTTCTTGCTGAATAAGGCATTAAGAAAATGCTTCAAAAAATATCTAGGCACACACCTTTAGTTCCAGCACTCATGGAACGCAAAGACAGGTGGATCTCCAGGCCAGCCTGCTCTACAGAGCAGGTTCCAGGACAGCCAGGTCTATACAGAGAAGCCCTGTCTCAAACCCTCCCCCATTAGATATGCACATGATAAATAAATCCCAGCAACAGATGAAGAATATAAGTCAGTAGGCAATGTCAGTGGGAAACTCTACTATCTTGGCTGTTAACTGTAAGAGCTGTGATGCTAACAGTCACTCTTACAACAGTGAAAAGCAGAGGCTGCCTTCAAGAGAGGACAGTGGCTTCACCTGGCAGAGCCCATCTCAAAATTACCCTAGGCAGTGTCTCAATAGTACCATGACAATTTGGTGTCCCAATCCCCTGCTCACTAGGACAGACGTGAAGAAGACACAGAACAGCAGGGCCCTGTGGAACTGCAGAGAAGCCCTGGCTCATCCTGTAGGATGAGCGTTAAGGCTATCAGTGCCTGACAGACAGATTGTGAAACCAGTCCGGACTGAAGTGGATAGCCTGCTGATGCTGATGCCTGGGGGCTGCAAACACAGATCCTAGACCAGATCACAGAGCTGGAGGACAGAGAACTTAATGAATACAGTGACTGTGTAAGAAAATGTACTGTTTGGGGCATGTTGTCTGTAGCTTAATCAGAACGCTTTGGAAAAACCACAAGTGTACTGAATAGAACTGGGGTACACATGTGGCGAATTGTGGTTGCAACTATACAAAGGGCATACGATACCGCTTCAAATTTGTCTTACAACTTTTAGGTGAGTTTAAAATAACTTCAAATGAAAGTACTTTTATTCTTTACAAACATGAGAGGTTCTTATTAACCTTAAGATGGGAAAGAGCTCTTCAGATAGCACATAAAAGCTGTGACTGATTTTGAAAATTTAGCTAACTTTATATCAAAATTAAATTTTGTGAGCACAGCTCAATGGGAAAGTGTTTGCTTAGCATGTGTGAGACCCTGGGTTCCCAATACGGGAAACAAGGAAGGAAGGAGGCGAGTGGGAGGGAGGGAGGGAGGGAGGGAGGGAGGGGAAGTCTCAGTGCAGAGATTTATAACATGCATGTCTGAAAAGCTGGGACTGGTGGCACATGACTGAAATTCCAAGCACTTAGGAGGTGACCTTGGTAGAATCAGGAGTTCAAGGGCATCCTTGCCTGCAGAGGGAGTTTGAAGCCAGCCTGAGCTACAGGAGATCCTATCAAAATCCAACCTAGCAACTAATACCTAGGCAAAAACAAGTATAAACAAGAAATGGTAAATAAAAGATGCTAGGTTAGCAAAGCACAATGGTGCATGCCTTCTATCCCAGTAGAAGCACATCTCTGTGAGTTAGAGACTAGCCTGGTCTACAGAGCAGGTTCCAGGCCAGTCAAGGCTACACGGTGAGACCCCCCATCTTAAAAAAAAAGCTGACACAAAGGAAAAAGCTTTAGGAAATGGATGAAAACCTGGTAAACTGGGGGGGGGGCATGACAATCTGGGCCCAGCAGCTCATGCCTGTTACATAGCACTTGAAAGGCTGGAGCAGGAGGTCTGGACACGAGCGCATTATTTAGCTTAGCTATATAGTGAGCTCTAAGCCAACCTGGAATGAAACTATCTCAACAACAACAAAAAAGGAACAAAATATTTAAATATCTATTTCATAGGGAGGATGTCTGAAGTGGTGAAAATGTGACGCCACTGAAGGCACTCAGCAAATTGCAGATGCTCAATACCTACAATGTCTAGCATCTACTTAGAAACTGAAAGATGTAGCCAGCAGTAGTGGTGGTACATGCCTTTAATCCTAGCGCTTGGGAGGCAGAGGCAAGTGGATTTCTGTGAGTTTGAGGCCAGCCTGGTCTGTAGAGTGAGTTTCAGGACTGTCAGGGCTACACAGTAAAACCCTGACTTCCCCCCCCCCCCCAAATCATACAAACAAACAAAAAATTTAAAAATGTGGAGAATCACAGAAAGGCGAGTTGAGCCAGGAATGGCAAGACGCTGACATTCGCAGAAACAGGCTTAACATGCTTAGGATGAGCCTGGCCAGAGAGCTAGAAACAGACAGGGGAGAATCCTAGAAGACAAGATGAAGTTGCAGAAAGACAGACCCATGGGCACGAGTAACTTATCTTACCTAAAGGCTAGAGAAGAAAAACCAAGCTAAATTGTTAATAAATAAACCAACAGGGCCTGTGGGACCGTCACAGCCGTCACTGAGTGCAGAGGAGATGCAGAAGGTAGAAAGACAAGCAGGACAGATGGATAAGAATGACCACATTTCTGTACAAGACAAAACCGTATCTCTACCAGCTATAACCAACCAAGGATAACACCTCCGGCAAAAACAGCCTTCAAAAGCAAAGGCAAAGACAAATTACACAGAAAACATAATTAAAAACTGTACAAGTTACACCTCAGTGAGGTACAATTTTCATTTTATTTATTTACTTTTAAGACAGGGTCTCTCTCTACATAGCCCTGGATATTCTGGATCTCACTAGGTAGATTAGGCTGGCCTCGAACTCACAGAGATCCTCCAACCAAGGATTACAAGTGTGTGCCACCATGCAAGATACTCTAAAGATAATTTTTAATTTCCCAGAATTCATGAGAGCAATCGTCCAGCAGAAAGAAAATAACGGCAGGTGGAAACTCTAATCTTTCCCAAGGATGAGGCTGAGAGGGAATACCTGGGCAAAAACAAAGCCATGCCTCCACACCCATGCCAGGCCGACTTGTTCTTACTAAAATCCTAATGCCACATGTGGGGCAGTGCACCCACGAACTGACGACTCACCCGATGGGAGAGACTTGCTTAGCCATAAGAACAAACCTTTAGCATACGCCATGTGATCAAACTCAAAAATAGTACAGCTCTAAGGGTGCAAGCTGAACCCCTAATACATACCACTTGACTGAACCTCAGCTGTGTCATGCTCTAAAGGGACAGGCTGCTTGGGGTTCCCATTTATATGACAGGAAACAGGCTCGTGGTTGCCAAGGGATGAAAGGAAAGAGATGCCTTTGAGGGGCCAAGAGCTGGACAGGAAGGGATATTGGCCTGCACCTCCACTGTGAGACTCCACTGTGGACAGCTCCAGGACGCCTGCTATCCGTGTGCTTAGCCTCAGAGAACTATATTCCAGAGACTAGCTTTTACTCATCCAAATGCCCAAAGCCACCGAAGAGAAGAAGGCTAGATGATAGCCAGCCATCTAAGGTAAAAATAATAACCTATTTCAAGATTCACTGCTCAGAGAAAGGAAAGGCCGTGTGACCACAGTGGCACAAATGGTAGGTGAGCTGTGCAGAAGGGCAGGGGACAAGACAGGACACAGGCGTCAGGCAGAGCCGCAGGAACAGCCAGAGCCAACAGCGGATAGGATGGGAACACCCCGGAATGTCTGAGGAGGAGGAAGGCTGAAGAGTACAGGAAGAAATGAGAGCCAATGAGAGCAGCAGCGTGATGTTGGGCTGAGCCCAACACCTTCAACTACACAAGGCAGGGTGTCAGACAGGACTAAACTAAAAATGTACACCCAGCCCATCCACCATCTAGATAAGCCAACAGCATGCTATTAACTAAGGCAGCTGGTGCTGCGGGTGTGTGGCCCAGTGGTGGAGCACATGCTCAGTGTGAGTGAGGCCTTGGGTTCCATTCCTAGGGGAAGAGGGAGGAGGGGAGGAATGGGGGAGGGAAGGAGGCTGGAGTGGATCTATCAACACCAAATTAGACTTTGGAGATGGATAAACGCCACGAAACACACAAATTAGCATGATAGGAACAGATGAAAGGGGAAAAATTGAATGGTTCTATATCTAAAGTGATATTGGTAATTAAAGGAAATTGCAATTGGTCATACACTGGCAATTAAAATAAACTGGGAATTTAAAGCCTTCCCACAATTAAGAGCAACAAACACCAGGTTTGAGTGGGCTCACCAGGGACACAGTCCTACCCACACTTAAAGCAGGAAGAGCCATCAAACTTCTGTGAGCACTCTCAGAAATAAATAAGTAAATAAACAAAGGAGGGGGCTGGAAAGACATCTCAGCAATTAAGAGTATTTATTGCTGGGGCTGGAGAGATGGCTCAGTGGTTAAGAGCACTAACTCTTCTTCCAGAGGTCCTGGGTTCAAATCCCAGCACCCATATGTAGCTCACAACTATCCATAACTCTTAAGATCTGACATCCACCCACACACAGTCATATATATAGCAAAACACCAATGCAAATAAAATAAAAATAAATAAGTTATTTTTTTAAGAGTTTGTATTTTAGGATATCAGAGTCTAGTTCCCAGCACCCACATCACTTATAGGACCACAGCCACTCCGACTCTAGGGGATATAATACCTCTGGCCTCCAAAGGTCATATACTTTCAAGTACACACACACACTTAAAAGTAAATTGATGGGTGGTAATGGTGGCACACACCTTTAGTCCCAGCATTTGGGAGGCATAGGTAGTGGCTTTTTGTGAGTTCAAGACCTGCCTGGTCTACAAAGAAAGTTCCAGGACAGCCAGGGCTGTTACACTGAGAAACCCAGCCTCAATAAATAAATAAATAAAGTAAATCTAGGGGGAAAAATAGCTGGGTGTGATGATACATGCCCTTAATTCCAGCACTTGGGAAAACAGAGGCAGGGGAGCTCTGTGATTTCAAAGCCAACCTGGTCTATACAGAGAATTCTAGAACAGCCAGAGCTACAAAGACTCAAAACATAAAAAATAAAAATAAGTTAAAAAAATTAATAAATTAATTAAAAATTAAACAGTGGAGAAAAGGGCAGCCATTTCCCAGCTTTTGAGTGAGGCCAGGTGACACGACTTATGTCCCAGCTCTTTGTATATAGGAGGCCAGCCTGATCTACATATAAGTTGCAGACCAGTCAGGGCTATGAGACCTTGTCTCAGGCAATCAGGCAGAGAGACAAAAACACAGAAGAAACAGATCAGCAGCTTTCATGAACACACGTGCACTTTCTCATGCTAGCAAACTGAACGGAGGACTGTGTAGACACTGGGTCACGTTACAATGAGGCAGTTAATACCAAGAACGCAAGGATGGGTCAACACGGGAACAGCCACTAACAAAAAACAGAGAGGAGGGGACCCCATGGGGAAGAAGGCAAGGCTGTCTGCCTTATGCACCCTCAGCTAACGCTTCCGCCTGTGGCAAAGGAGAAGGTTTGGTTCTCCTCCTCCACCCCCCAGCCTGGAGACCCAGAACTGAAAAGACCCCAACACAGCAGGCAGAGGGGTGTGCGACATTCAGGGGAACCTCTGGATAGCCTGGAACTTGGAGACAAGGTGGCAGGTGCAAGGCCAACATACAAGACTGGCTTTGTTTCTAAAAAGACTGGTAGGGTAATTCACAAAATCATCGAATTAAACCACTCCTTAGGTCTATAGCCAAACGCAGTAACACAAGCCTCCTTGGGCTGTTGCATACACTTCCTGTTCATAGCTTCTGGGAACTAACATTAAACATCCACGAACTTATTCTCAACCTTCAGGGAAAACATGGTACATCCTTAGAGTGGAATTTTACTCTGTAAGGAAAAAAAAAAGTGAAGTATCCTCCTTTGCTACTAAAGGCTCTTGATGTCAAATGTAGAAAGCTGGTCTTGCCACTACAATGCTGTGGGTCTGAACCACCCAGACAACACCAACACAGACTGGCAGTGTGGGGAGATAAGGTGACTGTTACATGGTATGGCGTTTTCTAAGGAGAACCATGTTCTAAAATCGACTCCAGTGGTAGCCTGCACAATTAGGAATGACCCCTCAAACCACTGAGCTACAATAATTTCAGAGGTGATAGCTATGGCCCACAGGCTCTACTTCAGCAGAACTGCTGTATAAAGAACTGGGTACCAGAAGCCACAGGGTGAGGAGGCTTGGGGATCAGAAGCTCTGTGTTGCACAGAGATTGGCCCCGCCCACTATGCCCTGCAGCTGAGCCCTACAGACACCCATAAAGGCTAAGATAGCAAAATAGTTTTGACTAGGAAAACACAAAGGCCTTCACACCCAACGTGGGGACTTATTTTAAGGCTTCGCTTCAGTTACTCAGCCAGCGGGGAATTTGGCAGAAACAGAACTCCAGAACAGGCCCTCTCAAAGGTGTAAATTCAGTATAATTCCAAACATCCATATGGAAAAAAACAAATTCTCCGCTTACCTCACATCTCACACGAAAGGAAATCAGGGATCTGAATGTGAAGAGTAAATACATACCAAGCTGTGGGCTAGGGAGACAAAATCTTAACAAGCCAGACTCAGGTCTGAAATCCTAGCACATGAAAGGTATATGATATTACCAAGACTACAGTAAATCCAAGGCCAACCTTGTATATACCAAGAGATTATCTCTAAATAAATAAATAAATAAAACAAAATGAAATTTGAGGGGTTTGATGGTGCATATCTTTAGTCCCAGGACCCAGGAAGCAGAGGCAGGCAGATCTCTATGAGTTCAAGGCTAGCCTCATCATCATAGTGACTTCTGGGCCATCCAGGGGTATATAGTGAGACCTTGTCTTAAAAAACAAAAATAAAATCTTTAGTTGGCCATAAAAATACGAGTATATTGGTCTTGTTGGACATAAAAGCTTATGCTTTTAATACCAGCACTTAGGGAACAGAGGCAGGCAGAACTCTGTGAGTTTGAGGCCAGTCTGATCTACACAGTGAGACCCTGTTCTCAAAATTAAATAAATAAACATTGGTCTCCAACAAAACTTTACATTCCTGATCTTTACAATACACATAATAAAGACACACTGGGATACAAAAACCCTTTTTATGCATATATTTGACAAAGAACTGGTTTGCAAACTAGAGCAGGAACTCTTTAAAAAATACTGGATAAGGGGCTAGAAAAGATGGCTCTGTAGTTAAGAGCACTGGCTGCTTTCCCAGATGACCCAGGTTCAACTCCCAGCACCCACATGGTGCCTCACAACCATCCTAACTCTACTTTCAGGGTACTCAATGCCCTCTTGTGATTTCTGTGGGTACCAGGCATGCACTAGTACACATACATACACACAAGCAACACACTCACACAAGATAAATCTAAAGACTTAAAGGAAGCAGAAAGAGCAACAGGTACACAAGACAAAAATTGGCATCATATTGATGGGAGCCCAACATAGCACAGACCACCCACATGTAGACTAATGACTTACCAAGGAAGCCAAGAGGACACCCAGAGACACCTGCAGAGGGACTGATTTCAGGGGACAGCAGCGCTGTGCTCCAGGAAAGCAGTAGTACCACCACAGAATTCAAATGTATCTGCTAGGTAAGCCATGCCTCAAAACTGGCGTAACTGGCTGGAGAGACGCTCACAGGTTAAGAGTCTGTATGCTCTTACAGAGGACTCAAATTTGGACCCCAACACCCATTTCAGGCCATTCACAATTGCCTGTAACTCTAACTCCATGGTGACTGGATGCCTCTGGCTTTTTCATGCTAATATGCACATATCTAAACAGAGAGACACACAGATGCACATAATTTTTTTTTAATAAAAATAACTCTTGAAAAAAATAATAAAAATTGGCTTAAGGTGATGAACATGGTAGTTTATATCTCCCAATACTTGGAAGGCTGAGGTGGGAGGCATAGGCCAGCCAGGGTTACATAGTGAGACCCTGTCTCAACAAACTGCCTAAGGTGGAAATCTCAGGTTTCAAGGATCCAAGCAAGGAAGGTGTGGAGCCCTGCTAAGGTCAGGGTCAGGACAACTGAGGAGGCCACCACAGTAGGCGGATGTCCAAGGAACCTCAGAGCAGCCATCTTACTGGGACAGTCATGTGGGCCAGGACTGCCTTTGCTTAGTTCCAACTGCAAGGTATTGTCCTTTAAATGGGAGGGGGACCCTCCTGCAGCAACCAGCACTACCCATGCCTATGCCGACTTGTCTTGTCTCCAAACCAGGGATAAAAACGCACCCTTGCTGGGTCCCTCTATGGACCAAGCTGGGCTCAGACTATATGTCCCTGCCCAGGCCAAGAGTGATCAGTGGGGTATCTGCAGACTTACTACTCTAATCTTATCTAGTCCCTTTTCCTTCTTTTGAGGAGCTGTGATAGGAACATTCTCTAAGAGGCACCATGCCAGACTACCCAGACAGGAACCTTCCTCACCACACTGGCTCTGTGCAAGCCTGGGCAGCCCAGCCAGCTCCATTACAGGATGGCTGAAGTAACCACACAGGTCTCACTATGCTCCACACAGATATATGGTAACGATCTGCCACTGCTCCCCTTACAAACACCAAGTAGCACCTTGTGGGACTCTTGGTGGACAGAGTCAGGATAATTATGTTACTGTATGCTGTGACAACTCTCAAATGGTGTCCATCCATGTCAAGGAGTGGGGGATAGTAGATGCTGGCTCTGTGAGCGGCCCCAACTTCTCCTAAATTTAGGCAGCCCTCATGCGGTAGCCCACGGAGATGGACACCAGTTCTCCTGTCTCAAAGAACAGAGTCAGGAGAACAGGTAGAAAAGAGCCCAGTAGTGAATACCCTCAGAGAAAAGATGTTGTAAACACCAGGCAGGCTTTGTCTCTCATACCTCTAGAGCAGCAGCTGACAAACACAACTAAGCATTATCCAGGGCAGAGAGGAGCTAGCCTTGCATCAACACCTACCAAAAGGTTGTGGAAAGGCAGAGGCAGCATGGGGAGCTCAGTGGCCTGGGTCAGGATTTCCTATGGGACAGGTCAAGGAAGCCTGCTGGTACAGGTCATTGCCATGCACTCTTAGTCTAAATACCCTAACCCTCATCCTGCCCTATCATGGGAACTTCCTTAAGTTGACATGACCTTGACCCCAACCACGCTCAGTAACTACTTATGGTCCCCAGAAAGTGAAGCAGCAGAATGCCTGTCTCTAAGAAAGTGTGTGTGTGTATGTGTATGTGTGTGTGTTGGGGGGAAGGGTCAGATTTGCTCCCTAGAAGCTATGAACAGAAGGCCTTGGAGGCAGAACCTGATCCCAACCAGGACCCTTGGTCCCCCAGGCCCAGATCCCACTCTGCCCCACTGGGCTTGCTGCTATAAGGCAGCCCTTCATTCTTGGGCTCACTGTCTGTATAGACATGACCCAGCCTGGAGCCCTAGAGCTCAGATAAGCTTCCTGTGGGAAGGATAGGGTGGGGGAGGGGGGCAGAAGGGAAGTGGCTTGGGCTGTGGCTCTGTCTGTATCCTTGGCTATGTGGGATCCAGGACTGGTACATCAGTCTTTTGCTCTTGAAGCGCTGGCCACTGACACACCGGAGGGAGACAACTGCCAATCTGTTTAGCTTGGGCAGCAATGGCTCCAGAATGGATAGATGTGTGTGTTCACTCCTGGACATCTTCTGCCTTTCTTCTCTTCTCCCTCTATGGCAGCATGTATATCCCAAGTGTCCATTGCCAGTACAGAAGGGCCAGGAGCAAGTTCCCCTGCCTGCTGCCCTGCTAAATAAGTCTTGGACACCAGAAGGGCTAGCCTGTGTAGGTTGAGATAAGTAGGGTATCCTGCTGTGTAAACTGAGACAGTCAAGCCTCAGAGGGTGACGCTCTGTCTTCTCAGGGGCCTTGCTTCTAACAGCAATGCCTGACAAATAAGATCTGAATAGGAGTCAGAGGGAGGGACAACAAATGGCTCAAGACCAAAGCAGGGCTGGGTTACCAGGGTGCCACATTATTTACGGAGGAGGTTAAGACAGGGTCTAATGTGTCCCAGGCTGGCCTCAAACTCCCTATGTAGCCAATAACCTTAAAGTTCTGAAGCTCCTGCTTCCTCCCTCCTAGTGCTAGAATTACAGGGTGGCTCATCGAGCCTGGCTTTAGAGGGGGTGCTGTTTTGAGCAGTACAGCAGAGCACACTGGGAACGGCTCCTAAAGAACAGGGTGGCAAGGGGGTCCTTGCAGCCATTATATACAGGGTGCAGAGTGGGCAGCAGCCATTACAGTACAGGACACACAGTAGACAGCAGACTGTGGGCCCCTGAGTGGCACTGGTCAGCCCCTCACTTGGGAAACTGAAGCCATAAAAACTCTTCGTAGGAGCACCTGAGGACAGTCCAGAGTCCAACAGCTCAGGCTTAGTCATCTTGCCCGAGCAAGGAGCAATGGGCGACCAGCCCCAGATGGTGGGTATGAGGCTAGCCCCAGACAAAGCCAGACCCAGGGAGCTCCATGGTCAGGGCAAGGTCTTCCCTACGTGTTCATCCCATGCCTCCCTTCCTAAGTGTGCCCAGGGTAGCACGTCACCACCAATAACCTAGATTTTAACTAAGAAATTGCACACCCCCTTCTCTGCCCCACTTACAGGCCTGCTGAAGAGAAAGACACAAGGAAAGCTAGACTGTGCACAGGGCTGACAGAGAAGAGCCAATCCCACAGCCTGTCTGTCTTCCAGGATACCCCATCGCCACAAAATGGGTCAGGTATGACTCCCTCCTGAAACTAGAGGCTCCACAGAACAGCCCCACAGTGCCTAAAACTAGGAATGATCTGTGAACCAAGAGAGCTGAAGTATTTAATTTGTCTGACCAAAGGTGGCTAAGAGCTGCACAGCCTCCTGTTCACACCCTACACATGCCAGCTCTGCAAAACCTTCCAAGGCCACTGTCCAACTGGCTCCTCAGAAAACCTGTTGAAGCAACTGGGCTATCCTGTGCAGGAAAGGTTAAGGAGTCCTACTGGCCAAGCATCAAAGGGCAGGTTCAACACTCGGGATACCAGATACGCTTTGCTCTGTTCCCAACTCTCCCAACAATGTATAGCCAAGGTCACCCTGGAGAGGCAGGGATTGTGCACGATGGTCCTGAGGGATAGAGATTGGATCCTCTCTTGGCTCTGTAGAACACAGTGAGCATCCCTTGCCCTCGGCTCACACGAATTCTGCATTGACCCCATTGCAGAGTTGTGTATAGCCATCAATACAATGTAGAAAGGAGATCAGTAACAGCCCCTACACTACAGAAACCTCCAAGCCTTGGAGTCCAGGGAACAAAGGGTCTTTGGTTCTTTCCTGACCTCCTAACCAGTGGTCAGCAGGGGTGGAAGACTACACACTGGTGGATTCCCTGGAGTTGGCCTGCCTATCCTGACCAATTCGGTGGCTAACACATGTTTGCTATCAGGAGAAAACCAGCTATAGTCCTTCCCATGCAAAGGAAATAGAAGCTATCTACAAAGACCCAGGAGGGCCAGAGCCCCATTCTGAAGTACTTAAATAAGAGTGTAAGATTCACTAAACCCTAAGGGTACTCCTTGGACAGAGACCTTCAGTTCCCTCATTTGTTCAATGCCAGGCAGAAACTCTCTGCACACTACACTACAACTCTGGCAGATTAGTGGCCATCACCTCATGCAAAGAGTCCAAGCTCCTGCCTAACTCTTCCAGTACACACACTCTGCCTCCAGCATAGTGACCTCCTTCTACACCAGACTACCATCATCATACAGGTTCACTATGCAACATGCTCTCTGTAGGCTGTTTGCAAGAACGGCATAGTGCCAGGCCCTGCCATTTGTTACCTGCATAGTTTCCTGTGGCCTTAATGTACATCTGGCCATACTGCTCTTCCACCATGGTATCGTAGGCCTCATCATCCTCCTCATCCTCCTCATTGTGGTAGGAAGTGGGGCTGTCAGTGGTGGGCAGGCTGCTGGCCCCAGGACTGGTCCGCTCCCCCTGGGGATAGGGTACCTGCTGGATGCTGGGGATGAGAGTGGCCAGGCTCGGCACACCATAGTAGGAAACTCGAGGCAGCTTCAGAGGGGCTGTGCCAGGTGTCCCTGCAGCACCTGTAGCGACTGCCACGCCATCTCGAGGGCCTGTCTCCAGTGGGCGCTTAGAAGCCAGGCCCGGACCAGTGGTAGGTGGCATCTCCATGGCTTCATGCTTTACACGGGTCAGAAGTGGGATGGGCACAGAAGGAGATGTGACATAGGCAGCAGTGGCCGGTTGCAGCTGGTTGCAGGGACTCTGGGGCTCTGAGCTGGCATCCTCAATCATGGCGGTCTGCGAGTCACAGTGGGGTGAGCTCACCTTGAACATGAGGTCTGTGCCCCGCTCTACGATGTGCTGGATCTGCAGGAAGCCTGCCGTGTACATGACCACGAGCTGCTCACTGGCCGCCATGGTAAGCTTGCCTGTGTAGCAGAAGGACAGAATCTGCTGGAAGCAGGCAGGCGGCACAGTGCCGGGTAGCTCGAATGCACTCTTGCTATTACCACTGAAGAGGTCTCGGAAATAGAGGCTGCTGGCGGCCAGAACTGCACGGTGGGCCTTGAAGGCCTGGCCCTTGACCACAATGGATACATCACAGTAGAGGCCCAGCAGGCGCTGCTCATTGAGACAGCCAAGCACTGTGTTCCCAAAGTTGGGGATCTCGATGTGCAGCATCTGAGACATGGCGGGTGCCGTGGTGGGTGGGCTTCAGACTCAGCGTGGGACAGACTGGATGAGGCACATCTGTTGGGGGGACATTGTAGTCAATTAGCTGCCAGATGCCCCCTCCCCATCTGGTAACCAGCTCCCAGCCTCTGACAAGGCAAAGGACAGTGCCCTGCTCAGGCACTCTCCCTAGAGAGAATATCTACCCCCCACCCCCTTCCCAAGGGCTTGGTGCGTGTGTGCTCAGAATCTAGATCCTGGGTTGGAAGCAGAACAGTGATCCTGAGCCCCTACACAGGCAAGAAGACCTCTGTCATCTACCCCATGCACAGCACCCATGGACTGCTCCCAACAATTCTGAGGGCAAGGCTTCGTTCTTCCATCTCTGCAGAGGACACTGGGCAGAGGCCTGAAGCCTCCAGAGAACAAGACAGGAGTGAACTGGACAGACAAGTCACCCACTGTTTGGGATGGAAGGGGTAAGGATAGAGCCCAAGAACGATCTCAGGGACTCTTCTCTAGAAGCAAAAAGTTCCCTGAGCCAAGAAGCCCCTCACTGTGCATCCTTCCCCGGGCAAGGACATCCCAGAGCAGGGAGGGATTCAGTTTCTGGTTTGTTTTCTCTCTTCGCCGGCTGAGCAGCCTGCGGAGGACACTCTGAGGAACTGCAGAGCAGTTGACCCCCTCCCATATCCCCTGTTCAGCTTCAAGCTTCCTCTGACGGACAAGGAGGGACGGACAAGGAGGGACGAGAAGCATTAGGAAGGAGGACTAAGGCCAGAAGAACTCTGTAGGCTCCTTTCTCCAGTCTCCCCTTGGGGACAGACCTCTATCTGCCAGGTGGAGGGGCTACGGATGCACTATGTGTCTTCTGACAGGTCCAGACTCCCCAAACCCAGACCCAGGTCCTGAGCGCCCTCAGGGATGCAAAAGGAGTTGGCGCTTGTCGCAGAGCAACCTCGCGCCTGAGCGCCCTCCCTCCGCCCCACTTCCCAAACTGGCCAATCCCTGCTGGCTTGGTCCCAGCCCAGGTAACTAGAAGGGTCTCAGGACTATACCCGCCAGGGGGCAGGGGTGGGGGCAGTGTGCCACTGTTTATCTGGACAGGACTCTGCCGATGGCGGGTGGGGGTGGCCGGAGAAGGCGCAGGCCCTGGCCCAACTCTGCAGAGCCGCACAAAGGGCCGCTGTGTCCCGCGGAGGAAAGTGCGGGCGGCCGCAGAGGCGCCGGGTGGCAGGAGAGGAGGGCGGAGCCACCCTGCGCCAGGAGTTGGGCAGGTGGGCGCTGTGCCGGGGCGTCCCGCAGTGCCCCCGCTGCAGAGAAGTTGCTGGTCTGGTTCGCAGGCACCAGCCCGAGAGGAAAGACCTACCTTTAGCGGCTGTGGCCGGCGGCAGACACTGCCCGCTCAGCCTGGCAGCAGGCTCCCGCACGCCGGCCCGCCAGCTGCTCGGGGAATGCAGCAAGGAACCCTGAGGTGGGGAGGGTGTGAGGAGCCCTGCAGGAGGGGTGGGGGTGGCAGAGAGCTGGGCGCTGGGCTCGGCGGCCGCAGCTCAGCTGCACCCAGGCCGGCTCTCCCGGGCAGCGCGCAGCATCTCAATGAAGCAGCCGGATGCAGACGAACATCCAGGCAGCTCTCGGGAATGAATAGCCGCCTTTGATTTGGGAGCAGAAGTAAATGCCAGCTCCCAGCCCCAGCTTTAAAAACAGTGGCGCGTTGGTGCCAGAGGAATGCACGGCTCCGGGTGTTGGTGCAAGACAGACTTTTGATGACTCACTGCAATGCAAACAAAGATGGCAGAAATACTGTACTGTACGTGGAGAAATGCTTCGTGGTGCCACGGCAACTGAGACAGCTTGGAAATTTATAGTGCAGTTTTGCATATGAATTACCCAGTAAACTGCCTCTCTGCCATCCTGTACAGACCCAGTGTCAAAGCATTTCAACTATTCCAAACAGTCTGCAGAGCTGGCAGAGCATCTAGCTTAACTCTTCCCGGGTAGCAAGAGGCTGGGCAGGAGGCAGAGCAGGGGGGCTAAGGAGTGAGGAAGGAGGTTAGCACCAGCGTGGGGAAGGGGTTCAAGTACAGCCAGGAGAGGAGGGAGCAGGAAAGAGGATGCCAGAGGATGCCTAAAGAGGCACAAACTGGGAAGGAGCTACCTCCCCCACTTCTCCTCAGGGCCTCATAAGCAAGTATCTGGGTACCCTGATGGGCCGCAGGCTCCATAACAGTAGGCCCTGTTGGCCCAGAACCCTGCCCCCACCTTACCCCATCTTTTAATCTCTGACTGATTCTTTAAGAAAGGTGCAACTCTGTGGCCAAGCAGATCCCTATAGAGGGGAAGGGTGCCTGCTCTTTGGTCTCCCTGAAACACTTCTTAGAAATGAAGACAAGCTTTGTGGCCTAAGGTAGACCATGCCCTTTATGAAGTCTTTTTCTAGGAAGGAGCAGCCATGCTCTGCAAAGGGTAGACATCTCCTTCTAGGCTTACACCATTTGCGAAAGGGCCTTAGGGAGAACTATTAGGCAGTTTCCCTCACTTGTCACTAACTGTGCTTCCAGGAAAAAAAAAAAAAAAAATTCTACCTGCAAGGCTGGACTGGGTCAAGGCTGGCGATGGTGATGTCTACTGCGGAGCAGCACTACCAAGGTGACACAGGCTCGAAGGAGGTGGTAGCATTAATGGTCCCTCATTTCCAGTGTACCCTCCAAGGCACCAAGAGAACAAAAAAAGAGCCATCTGGCGCCTCCCTATTTACACACTGTGGGCTCCAGACAAAAAGCCGCTGAGCAGGGACGGGAGGAAATCCAGGTGTGGAAGCTGCCAGCAAGCCTGGCCTGCAAAGCTCTCCAAGCCTTTGCCCTAATCTTCTTTGCCTCCTAAAGAAGGTAATAAGGACCTTCAAGGATGGCCATGAGGCTCACTGGGACTTGGGGGCTCAGGGCTGCTGAAGGGCTGTTCTCCAAGGCCATGAGAGCCCGGGCTTGGCAGGGTCACCTCTGGGCCAAAACAAACCATCTACTTTCCTACTTAGTGGCTGCTTTCTTCCAGAAATCTAACAGGTAGGCCTCACAAGCCCATCTTGTGTGCTCGGGGTCACTGGCTGACCGCTGGATCTGGCTAGGGTGGGAAAGTGCTACTCAGGGAGACACAGCATGGAAGAGACCAAACAGCTCCATTTCCAGATCTACAGCACCCATCGCAAAGACGCTTTCCTTTCAGACAGTCAGATAGTCACAGCTTCTGTCACAGGCAACCCCAAGCAACCGGAAGCCTGGCCAGGGGGACAGAAGCCAGCAAAGCTGCAGTATGACCCAGCTCCAGTAGGGTCCCAACACCCAGAGCTAAGCTGATCAGTAACCAGGTACAAAGAATCAGAGAACAGAGTTAAAGCTCCTGGGACCAGCCCCTTCCAACAGAGTGAGCCCTGGCTTGTGGGCCAAGTTGAAATTCTGTGTCCTGCCAACATCAGCCACTTCCTATGACCTGCAGTCTCGGGTGTCAGTTGTGTCCTAGGGGGTCAGGGTACACTCTGGAGAAGTCACAGAGCACAGAATGAGACAGAATTTGTAAAGCCTGCAGCTTGGGCCTGCTACTGCGTAGACTGATGATGTCTATGATTTACTTTGACCTGAGCAGGTGAGGCATTTGTGTCCATACCTCAGGGGCTGGTGCCCAGGACCCGGGCCAGCCCAGCTCATGCAGAAAGGGGGCCATTATTCTCCCAGAAGGTGATGAGGCCGACTCGGTCCCCTGAGACGGAGGACAACTGGCTCATTTGCTACCTTGTCCTTAGGCCACCTGTGCTGGCAAGGCTGATGCCTGCACCCAGCCTGCAAGAACCGGAGCAGAGCTGGTTTTAGGTTGCTTTCTTAGAAGCCTTGGCTGGGGCAAAAACAAAGCTGAACTTTAGGAGAAAAGAATCAAATAAAAGCTTGGCTTACATTCCAGGACCGTGAAAGTAAGACTGGCCAGGGCTGACCCCGGGCTGCAGCTAGGGGAAGAGGGAGCCTCGCATCTAAGTGGGCCAAAGGGTGGCTCCATGGGAAGGACAGAGCCTGAGCCCAGCACCAAGGCCTCCTCACAGCTTTCTACACTAACCCTATGTAGTACTGTCCAGGTGTGATCTGTAACCTCCGGGATCTCCATAACTCAATTTCCCTATTTCCCTCCTTGCCCAGCAGGACTCCTCTCCATAAACTCTGCTATATTTATTAATTTCGTGGAAAATTCTAGAGTCAATTAGTAAATTGGCATTCTCTGCCATTGCTTATCCCATCCATCCTCACAGCATCTGCACCGAGAAATGGTCTCTTCAGAACCACCTTCAGGATGGACCTACTTTGGGAAACCCATGAAAACATCCCAAAGCCAAGTACACTTCCTATTGCTATGCTTACCTTTGGTACCCTTGCCCCACATAGCGAAGGCTCCTGGGAGTTCGCTGACATCTCGAGAATAAGAGATGGGTGAGGTCTTTGTAGGCAATTCCCCAAGGGAGGCTAGGGTCCTAACAGTCCCTCCAAAGACAATAGGTAGATGTGGAAAAGCAAACTAACAATTGGGATTTGGGGGGCAGAGATGAAGGTTCTAGAGCTACATCCAGATACCCTTGCACATAAGGGCCACGAAATGTCTTACTAGAGGTCAGTTCCCAAGCAGAATGGGTTCTATTTCCTAGAAGGATTCAAAAGAGAACACAGATTGCAGCCACACAGCACTCCAGGTATACCAGGATCTTAGAACCATATTTCAGGGATGCAAAGGCACAAAACATCTGGCAGGTAAAAGACCACTCCAAGGATATCTCCAGGGACAGGACAAGGTCACCAATAAGCAGAGACCAACCTTCCCAACACCCCCAAACCAGTCTCAGCTCCAGGGCCTGTGAGTCAGAAACTCTTCCATTCCACAAAGGACTCTAGGAACTTGCTAGGTGATGGCATAGCACAGGGAAAGACAGTACTTGGTGTCTGCATGATGACTACCAGCAAGGAAAGAAAGGGGAAATTAAATTATGTTGCAGGATTTAATTCTGTCAATTTAATAAGAAGCTCTGGACCTCAACAAACACACAAGTACCACCACACAGTTGCCAAGGAAGGAGGCAAGGCACTGCAGGGAAACCCCTCCCCAGGCAGTCTCACTAACCCAGTCAGGCCAGAAGCACCAGGAGGTTTACACAGGGCATCAACCTCAGGAGCAACTGCAGATGGGGGGGGGGGGCGCTGCCAGAAGACATAGGCAGAAACATGTGGTGTTCCAGGAACACAGCCTGGCATGAGCTCAGTAAAGAGGACAAAGAAGCCCCTTTCTGTCACAGTGTTGGCTTCCCAACATTTGACTAGGCATGCCATCACCAGAGAAGGAGGTGGGCACCAGAGCCCTGGGTTAACCCTCTCAGGATTCTGGCTGCCGGCTTGGGAGTGCTCAGGTCTCCAAGAGCTGGGTGAGGCACCAGGTTGGCCCTGAGGTTTGCATTAAACTTTTAAAATGCCATCAGGCAGAGCTGGGCTGCCCCAGGCCTTGCTGCTAATGGAATTTTCAGCATCTCACACAAGGCAAGTAGAAGCAAGGGCTGCAGAATGTAGTCTTGGCTGCCAACGCCCCTTCCCAAGTGCTCATGTTAACCGCATATGCTGCTTGCTTGCCCATCTGAGCCCCTCTAGATGGCACAAATAAGAAAACTGGGATCACAAGCCTGAGTCCTGGACATCTGATTATCAAATTCCCCGGCTTCTTGCTTTTGACATCCAGAGTCATGGGAGTTTTAGGTCATCAAATGCCAAGATCAAGAAGGTAAAGTCTGACCCTGCTCAGCTGGCTGGATCTTGGGTACCGTAGCCAGGGTTCTGCCACAAGAGGAGAATATATCTCAGCTTCCGTCCTTGGAGAAAGAGAAGAACTGTAGGGATCTCCCAAACTCTAGGAAACAGAAGAAGCAGTTCTCCAACATGATAGGTCCCTTGGAGAAGCAGGGAGGAACCACACAAGACCCTTTAGATGATGCTCTTACTTCCACAGGCCATGAGCAGCCTTGACCCCTAGACTACGGGCCTCAGCCAGCATCAGCCATAAAAGCCTGTTTTAACTGCACAACCCGGTATTTGCCTGGAAGCTTTTTTTCTTTTCTTTTTCCCAGAAGGATAAAAGAGGCAAGCCAATTCATAAGTTGTGAGTCCTTCCCTCTCTTGCTGCTCTTTAATGGTCCTTAGAGAGAAGACAAAACCGTGTGTGTGTGTGTGTGTGTGTGTGTGTGTGTGTGTGTGTGTGTCCTGAGCTGAGACCACCCAGCATGAGTTGTCCTTGGAGTACAACCACCCACGCCCAAGAATCACAATGAAAGGCTGTGTGCCTTGTGGGTTAGTATGGCCCAGTAGAATCTTATGTCCACAGCAACAGCACAAGCAGGTAACACCTTCTAACATCCACAGCTCACCTAAGGTATAACCACCTGCCCCAATAAGTCTATATTCTTTTCAATTAGCACTTCTCAACCTATGGGCTGCAACCCCTTCGGGGCCACATAGCAGGGATCCTGCATAACAGATATTACATTACAATTCATAACAGTAGCAGAATAACAGAAATGAAGTAGCAACAAAATAATTTTATGGTTCGGAGTCACCACACACGAGAAGCTGTATCAAAGGGTTGCAGCATTAAGAAGGTTGAGAATCACTGATTTAAGCACTAAGGGCCCAGGCAAACAAAACACTGTGTGTCTTGCAGAATAGGAAATCACTCAGAGATGGGAGTGCAGTACACAAGCCCAACACCCTCCCTGTTGTACCTGACCCCTGGCTTCCAGACCAACTGCAAAACTCTGTGAGCCACAGGCTGATACCAGAAGGTTTCCAAAGAATTAAGCAGTGTTTTGTGAAGAGCCTCTGACAATCTTCACCACTCGTATTTGTAATTTAAATAACGTAAGCTTGAAGAATGTCTCCCTCAGGCACAGTTTAATAACTTAAAAAGCTAGTGCCAGCTCAGCATGCACCTGCCCCCTAGGCCCTCCCTGAGAAGCAGACTCCCTGCTCCCGGCCCACCAGGGGTACCCCACAGCCGACAGCAGGGGCAGCTGTCTCTGCTGGTCCCTTTCACTTATGGGCCTGCCAGAGGTCCCATGGCAGCCTGTGACCTTGACCCACCCCACCAGGGTGCCAGGGGAGGGTCACCTGGGTCTCAGAAGCTGTGAGGGAGCTGGGCAGGGGGTGGCAGAGATGCATGCTGAGCTGTGGGTCACCCAATCAGTAGAGACAGCCACTTCCCAGCACACCCCATTTTTAATATTCATAGATCTCCTCATCTGCATATCATACCATAAATAGTCAGAGGCGAGGTAAGACACAAAGATCCCCTGCATTTCTAATTATGCTTAAAAAGCTAATGTAAATCAGAGACACAGTAAATCAGCAGGGCGGAACACAGCCTAGGAGCCCCCTCAGCACTCCCTGCCCCATGCCCAAGGTAGCTGCCAGTAACAGAAGCTCAAAGGACTCTTGGGGGAATCAAGCTTACCTGGGTGTGCCCCCAAAACAGGACCACAGATAACTTTCCACTTCTGTCGCACTGGGCAAAAAAAAAAAAAAAAAAAAAAAAAAGCTTTTGAGGGATGCTATTGGCCCTGAACACTACATTTATGTGGCTGGACACACCATCAGAGCTTCCTACAACCCTGTCTGGGAGTTGATTTCTGGGGAGAATTAGGTGTTCTCCTTCCTGGAGCCGCTTTTGACTGAAGGACCAGGAAACCTGACAGAATGATAGACAGAGTACTAAGCCAAAAGTCCTACAGCTTATACCCATCCCCACCCCAAATGACAGCACTGCCCCTTGAAGATTCCAGTCTAGATGAGGTACAGCTCTCCTACCTTTTGGGGAAAGAGTATGGAGACCTACAGGATAAAAAGTTCTGGGCCAGAGGTAAGGGCAGAGACCAGTGTACTTGGGATAATGCCCTTGTACATGTAAAGATTTGTCACTCATATTGGTTTAATAAAATGCTGATTGCCCAGTAACCAGGCAGGAAGTACAGGTGGGGTGACCAGACTAGGAGAATTCTGCAAAGAGGAAAGGCAGAGAGTCACAGTCACCAGCCAGACACAGAAGAAGCAAGACGAGAATGTCTTACTGAGAAAAAGTACCAAGTCACATGACTAAACATAGGTAAAAATTATGGGTTAATTTAAATGTAAGAGCTAGTTGGTCAAAGCTTGAGCTACTGGCTCAGCATTTACTATATATTAAGCTTCCAAGTCAATTATTTGGGAAGCAGATGCTGGGTATTTGGGAGTTGTTGGCAGGACAGACACTTCCAACTATACCAGTGAGTGTGGGCTAACCTGAGAAACCAAGCTACTGTACGTACTGTATGTAGCACTGACCTGAGGGTGGCATTTGAACAGATCAAAGAACTCTAAGGGCTGTGGTATTGCTGGGATCCTGTCAAGGGTCCTGCAATGGGTCTTGAACCAAGACACCAGACAGAGGACGGTTCATTAGCTCTTCCCAGAATGATGAGGTTGGACTAAAGCCCCTGTGCTGAGAATAGAAGATCCGCTCAGAGCACATCTACCACCAGGCTAGAGCACAGCAGCACGAAGGCCAGAAGTGCTGAGTGAGAGGCCGGGCTGGATGAGGGACAACCCAGTCCAGGTAGGCCCGTCTCAAGCAGGACATGCCAAGTCCATGCCATAGAAGACCGGGGAACATGGGCCTGAACAATAGCCTCGAATCTCGACAAAACTGAGACGAGAGGCCTAGCCTGCAGAATCAGGTTTGGGAGCCAGACGCAAGCTCACACTTCGGGTGTCTCCTGGTCTTGCTTGTCATTTGGGTGTAGCTCAGAGATACTAGTGCAGAGGTTTGCTGGGACCTGGTAGATACTGAATAAGAAACATTTCTGTCTTTTGGCAAAGTACCTGGGGTCAGCAGTCCCAGTCACCAACCCAGACAGGACTGGTTCTCAGCCTGCAGGATGGGCCTCTGTGCAGGGGGTCGTGTGTGTGTGTGTGTGTGTGTGTGTGTGTGGTGTGTGTGTTGTGTGTGCGTGTGCGTGTGCGTGTGTGTGTGTGTGTGTGTGTGTCTGTTTCACACTTCCCTAGCCTGACTTAGGGTCCTCAGTCAAGACTCAACCTGACTTCCTACACAGAAATGGGATGCTACACCCTTCCCCTCTAGGACTGTACTGGGAGGGCCAACTTGGAGGACCTGCTGGAGGCACAAGCCCAAAAGACAGAAGGGTTACCCCGCTTACTCTTGGTGAAATGACTGCCGCCCGCATCTGCCCTGGCAGTAGGCCCAGAACTATTTTTAAGCCCATTTACTAGAAATCCCACAAATTAAAGGAAATATGGATAATGCAGCAGGAATCCTGGGGGGCAAATTAAGGCTACAGAGAGCCGTGTTCATGTTCCACAATGGAGTCATAACTGGGAAACCCGTCTGCAGAACTTGTGTATAGCACCCATTGAGTCCCTGAAAGGAGGGCTGGGGATTTGCACTAGGCTCAGGGACTACAGAAAACATCCCAGTTCCCAGGCTGCTATACACCAAGCCATAAAAGGTAACTGCTGATATGAAAAACCTAAGTGCCCAGCTCACAGAAGTTCTCAGACAGGGAATTCCAACAGCAAACAGTAGCAGCCACGACTCTTTCTAGAAAGTGTCTCTCTTGGCTCCAAGAAGCTAAGGCACCAAGACTCACCACCTGTCCACCCCTGCTAATGAGACTCAGGAACCCACCTAGTCACATCCTACCCCAGTAAACAACAAAAGCTTTGAATGATGCCCTCGTTGGCCAATCCTCATGGCTCTCACAAGCCAGAGGATCAAGCTGTCACCTCCAGACTCTAGAGGAACTGGGGTAAAGAAAGTGGACTGCCTCCCCTGAGTGGCTGGCAGCTGATACCAGGAATCGCCCTGTCCACCAGGACAAACATCTGCTAGGTTGTGAAAAGACCTCCCCCCAGGTGTGGTCCCAAGCTGGGTGTGGTAGTGTGTGCCTTTAATCTCAGCACTTGGGAAGCAGAAGTAGATAGATCTTTTTTGAGTTTGAGACCAGCCTAGTCTACACAATGAGTTCCAGGACAGACAGGGCTATATACCAAACAAACAAAACAAGAATCAGGCCCAAGGCTGACAGTCTTCAGAGACAGGGGACTCAGTCACCAAGGCTGGATATCTGTCAAGGACCCCGTTGTTCAGCCTTACCAGGTCTAAAAGGTGCAAATTAGGGCAAGACAGAAAGAATAACAATATGGGCATTATATGCTTACCTACATAAGAGGGAAGGTTAGCCAGCCCTCTCACTGTACCACACGGGTACTTTCTGGCTCAAGGCAGAGAGGCAAGTACACTCTCTCCTAAACAGGAGAAGGAAGGGGAGGAAGGGACAGGTCTGGGCTGGTAGATGTTGATCATAGGCAGTCTTCTCTGGTGATAAGATGGGTCTGCTCAGTTTAGGACAAGCAAGAATTCAACAATGGAACCTGAACCATGTGACATCAATCCCAGGCATTAACAGACTAAGAAAAACTATCAAACGTCGGGGGCTGACCAGGCCCCACACACCCATAACCTCAGATCACGAGGAGGGACAAGGGAGATTATAAATTCAAAGCAAATTTAGGCTACTTAATGAGACCCCTTCAAAAACAAAAACCCTAGGGACAAGCATGAGTGGAGGGACCATTCAGGGATGAGTCTTGTCCAGGAAAGTCTCTCAACCTTGCTGTTTAACCACACAGAGGTTTCAAAAATCCCTTCCTTGGGGAGACATAACCACCTATTCCCCCCCCCCACACACACACACAAAGCCCCAAACTCCACTCACTGCTGAACCTGCAGCCATCTCAGACCTTAACTTAAAAAAACAAGCCATTCTCATTTTCTATCTCACTCCTGTGGGCAGCTGCTGAGATTATATTTAGCTTGCGGGCCCCTGCTGTTTTTCCTCAGTTTCCTCAAGCGTCCTTCTTAGCCCATTTTAATTTTGTTTTGTTTTGGGAGACTGGAGTCCTGGCTGTCCTGGAACTCACTATGTAGACTAGGCTGCCCTTGAATTCAGAGATCTGCCTGCCTGTGCCTCCCAGGTGCTGAGGCCTTCAAAAAGGAGCATGATGGCACACACCTTTAATCTTAGCAGTTGGGAGGCAAAGACAGGTGGGTCAAAGTCACCCTCAGCTACCTGAGGCTAGTATGGGTGCAGGAGACTGCCTCAGAACAAAACAGACATAAGGAGCTGGGCCCTTTACTAGTTCACAAATTGAACAATCTGTTTTTAATACCTACTATTTCTATTTTATGCTTGGGCATGGTAGTGCATGCCTTTAATCCCACCACTTGGGAAGCAGAGATAGACGATTTGGAGGTCAGCCTGGTCTACTTAGTGAGTTTGAGGATAGCCAGAGATATACAGTGAGACCCTAAGACAAAGAAACAAACCATCCTCCTACCTTACCCTCCAGTAGTTTAGACTCTATGGTATTGATTTTTTTTAAAAAAAAAATGGTGTAGATCAACAGAAATCTTTAAATGACTTCATATGTACATAGCCAACTGATTTAATAAAGATGCCAAGACCTTCCAACAGAGAAAGAACTTTCTCTTAAAATATGGCTCTGCAACACAGGGATAAGTACACACAGGAGGATGAAGGCAGACTGATACCTCCCAACACAGACAAACATGGCCCAAGGGCTGGGGAGATGGCTAAAGTGCTTACTGTACATGCATAAGGATCTATGTGGATCATATAAAAAGGCCATTGTGGCATCTGCCTGGAACCTAGCACTTGGAGGCGTGGAGACAGGTGGATCCCAGGGGCTTTCTGGACAGCCAGTCTAGCCAAAACAGAGTCCTAGGTTCAGTGAAAGACACTGTCTTAAAAAATATATGGTAGAGCGTGACTGGGGAACACATCAGACATAGACCTCTAGCTTACACACACACGTACACACACAAGAAATCTGTTAAGGAATACCTGATAGTCATATTTATAATATGGTTTATACCTAGAATATATAAAATATGCCAAGCATCTAAAGAGACTTTCCACCAAAGAGCAGGCACAAATGTCCAATACACACATAAACCTCAGTACCATTGGAGAACAAGAAAACTGAAGTGAAGACTACAGTGAGGAGCTGCAGAGGTAGCAAGGGTAGGGGTGGGAGTGGTGCAGAACTGTGTTTAACATGTAACCAGGCCTATGGCTTCCATCCCCAGCATCAAAAACGAAAGAGAAAGAAGGAGACAGGCAGTGGTGGGAGCACGGTGGGATTGAAACACTGCAATCTCTTTAGAAAACAAACTGCAACCTCTTCCAAAAGTAAACTGCATTTCTGCAGGACCTTGAAATTCCACTTCTAGGTGTGTAAGCAGGAGAAAACACATTATCGACCAAAAGTTTGCAAATCACAGGCTCCTAGATGCCTTGGTTACAACAGCTAAAAGATGGAACTAGCCCAAGTATCTATCAGCCAATGAAAGATAAATGAAATTTGGAAAATCAGATGGTAGAATATGATTTACAATAAAAGATATGGAGTCTATCAAACAGTGTGTCATAGATGACTTATAAATATCAGTAACAGAGAAGCCAGTCACTCTAGGCCACACTGTGTGCCGGTGCAAAAAACGTCTAGAACTGGTAACTGATAGAGACAGGAGCTGGGGCTGGGGGGTGGTGCCTGCTAAAGAGTTTGGTTGTTTCTGTTTTTCCAGACCAAGTTTCTCTGTATAACAGCTCTGGCTGTCCTGGACCTTGCTTTGTAGACCAGTCTGGCCTCAAACTCACATCACAGGGATATACCTACTTCTGACTCCTAAGCAGTGCTCACTACTGGTTGTCTGTTTCTGAGTAATAAAAATGTTGTGATTTCCATGAAGGTTACACAACTCTGACCACACTGAGCAAACATAGCAGTGCATGAATGAAGATGTTTTAAAAAGGACAAAACACTGGGTATAGTGGTGCACGCCTTTAGTCCCACTACCTGGGAAGCAGAGGCAGGCAGATCTCTGAGTTTAAGGCCAGCCTGGTCTACACAGCAAGTTCCAGTCTAGTCAGGGCTATACAGTGAAACCCTGTGTGTGTTTGGGGGGTGGGTATAAAGAAAAGAAAAAGATACGAGAGACTAAACTGTGGAAATCACAAGTTCAAGGCAAGGCTGAGTTACACGGTGAGTTCAAGGTTAGTTTGGGCCACAGAGCAAGATCTTGGTCTGATGGGATTGGTAAGTGGGTAAAGGTGTTTTCCACCAAGCCTGGTGACCTGTGTTTCATCCTTGAGACTCGATCGAATGGCAAAAGAAAAACCGACTATTACGAATTATCCTCCAACCTCCATGTGCAGCCTCAACCCCCACAAACAAATGCAACTAATTCAGTTTAAAAAGTGTATGACCCAGAGCTACATCCTGAATAAGAAATCTTCAAATACGGTGGTAAAGAGATGGCTCGGCAGTTTAAGAGCATGTATCGCTCTCGCAGAGGACCTGAGTTGGGTTCCTAGCACCACATGGAACAGCTCACAATTGCTTGTGACTTCCTGGCCTCCATGGCATCTCCCTCATAGGCACATACCCTCCTCACAGTCACTCATATACATAATTAAAAACTGTTAAACTTTCAAATATAATATAGGTTGGCTACCAAGAACTGGACAGGCAAAGATAGATCATATGGATACAATCAAGAGAAGGCAAGGATTACTTCATAATTAAAACAAATAAAGCAAATGATAGACACATTGGAGAAGAATTGAGGGTCTGTCTAGAAAGAACACTTAGCTATGTTCTATGTGGACACCAGACAGCTGCACTTCTAAGCAGGAAGCAGAAAGTGGTAGAGCCAAGGGCCTTCAGGAATCCTCTCCAGCCCTCTGACAACTGATATAACAGTTGAACGGAAAATCAGCAACAACACAGAGAAACAAACACCACTATCCATCAGGATCTAATCCACACTTTCAGACCACCTCGTCCAGCAGCAGCTTCTGGACTTCACTGTCCCAGAGCCTTTAGAGCACTCCATAGCATAGAGAACATCTCAACACCTCCCCCAAAAGAAACCCAAAACTTAATACTTGAAATTGAGCTGGGGCTGTAGGTTAGTGGCCTACAGTGTTGCAAGACCCTGGGCTCAATGGTGGCGCACCCCTGTAATTCCATCACTTGGGAAATGGGAGCAGAAAGGTCAGGAGCTCAAGGTCAAATATGGATATGAAGCAAGTTTGAGACCAGCCTGGCAACATAAAACTCTGCCTTAAAACAATAATATAGTAGTAGTGAGACAGTACCTGAACAGCAGCAAGGAAACAGCATGGAGCCAGTGCCAAGATGTGGTGAGGCAGGGTACCCTAGGTGAATGTAGGCACAGAGCTGGAAGTCTGACCCTGGTGGGCTGCTCCCACTTGCCTGGGCCCTGGTCTTTGGCGCAGCCCCCAGCTCTGCATTTCCAGTTTGCTACTTCATCATTCACTGGTGAGACCAATACCACAGAATCCTCCCCAGCATCCTTCCTGGCAGAGGAGCCCCACAGCCTGCCCTGTCTTGGCAGGTTAGAGCCAGCCAATCAGAAAAGGGAAGATCCTGGAGCACAAAAATCAAAAACAAAACAAAATCCTTCTCCTCTTTTTGATACATCTCTGGGCCTGCCCTGACACATCCAAAGATGCCACAGCCAATCAAGTTTAAACTAATATAACCGTTGCTTGTTAGCCAATCACCTTTGCTGGAGAGGATCTAACTGTGCCTGGAATTTCCCTAGCTGGGCTTAAAAGGAGCCTGGGAGCTCCTCTGGAGGTAATCACCATTTTGTTGTGTGGCTGAGCCCTATATTCAGGAATTTTTTTCTCAAAAGTAAGTACTCTTGCTTTTGCATATGTGAGTGGAGCTCTCTTGTCAAGTGATTTGCAAACCCTAAAATTTGAGGCTTGTCCCCTTCTTCTTGCCCAACATGTTGAGTGTTTAAGGAACCTGACCAGTAAGTAAGCACATTCTCTCTCTCTCTCTCTCTCTCTCTCTCTCTCTCTCTCTCTCTCTCTCTCTCTCTCTCTCTCTCACACACACACACACACACACACACACACACACACACACACACATATGTGACTCTGTAAGGCTTAAGCCGATCCTGGAGGACCAGGTGAGCCAGGCAGACTCACTCTTGGCACCTACACTAGGTGAGTCTAGAGACATCTGAGACCCACCATAGGGAGACTGAATCCCATTGGAAATTAAAGTGGGACAGAGCTGGTCACTCCTATTGGATGGGGCTCAATTATAGTGAAAGAGGCCATCATCCTTATTTTGGTTACACGAGCGCCATCATCACATACTGGTACATTTTGTGGGTGTTGTCTTTCTGTGTATTTGCCTCATAATCACTTTTATTCTCCTAGGAGAGGTAGGACCGACAACTGTAACTCCCTCCTAAGTCTCTGGCTAAACCATTTTAAGGACTTCCAGACCCAGGACACTGACCTGGTACTTATTGTCTGAAAAAGAAAGTTTTTTATCTTTTACAGGAATGAATGATCCATGCCAAAAGTGGAATGGCCTAGAGAAAGAGAGACCCTTCAATCTCCCAACTATTTATCGGGTTAAAAACACAGCCTATGGGTCACCAGGATGCCCCCATCAGGTTCCCTATATCACCACTTGGCAAATGACAGTAGGAAAAACCCCTCAATGGTTAAAACCCTTCCTTCCACCCTCCTAGGAAAGAATCTGCCTCCAAGGGAGAAAGGGGGACTGAAACCTAATACCCCCTTCTCCATCCTTCCCCTTTCAAGGGACCCTGAGGAAGAGTTCTTCTCAGGCCCGCCATTCTATCTACAAGAAGCATGAAAGGGGAAATCCGAGGGGATAGAGGGAGGGGGAAGAACTGAGGGGAGACACACACACACATATACACACACACGCACAAATATATGCACATGAGTACCCACTCAAGGAGCCACCAGCTGAAGCCTACTCCATGGCTTCTCCCCTGCATGCCATGGGCCCTCCTGATGCCAAGGGTAGACAGCGGCTTGTCCCTTGGCCTTTTGCCACTAGCGACCTCTATAATCGAAAGCCACAACATCCTAAGTTTTCTGAGAAACTGGCTAAGAAGCTCACTGACCTGTTAGGTTCTGTTCTCTTTACTCATCAGCCAACCCGGGATGATTGTTACCAGCTGCTCCAGATCCTCTTCACCATAGGAAACAGGGAGTGAATTCTGGCAGAGGCTCAGAAATTGATTCTGGGTACATACATGAGGCCCACCACAAATCCAGGCCTCATCAATGCGGGGGTTTCCCCTGACTGGATCCATGTGGGACTTCAATATGGAGGAAGGTAGGGAGAGGCTGAGGGTCTACACCAGACTCTAACGGGGGGTCTAAAGTAAGTCAGGTACAGCAAGGACCTGAAGAGTCGCCAGGGGCCTTCCTAGATAAACTTACAGAAGCCTATAAAACCTGCACACCTTTGAATCCAGAAGCACCAGAAAATAGGTCTGCGGTTGGCTTGGCTTTCGTCAACCACGCGGCTCCATGTCTGCCGTAAGTTACAGAGACTGAAGGTTTTGAAGAGACTGGAAGGCTACGAAAGTGGACAACACAGGGAGACCCCAGAGGCCAGGCAGACTCGGGGGCTGCCTAAGATCCTGTTGGCATGGTCAGCTGACCCCTAAGCAAAAGGACAGGAGCTAATGAAACTGGCTTCTGAGGATTCAGCACATAGGAAGAGGGGCATGAAGCAGAGGCTGGGCAATAGGCCCCGCCTACCTGCAGAAAGACCAATGGGCCTGCTGCAAGAAGCTGGGACACTGCAGGAATGAATGCTCTGAAGGGGGGGGGGGGCAGGGACAATGGTACTAAAGCTGGGAGCACTAAGTGATTGAAGGGGAAGGGGCTCAGCCCCCCTCCCTGAGCCTTGGGTAACCCTAAAGGTGGAGGGGAGGTTCATCGACGTCCCGGCGGACACAGGAACACAGCATTCCATTTTAAAACAACCTCTGGGCCAAATGTCTCGAAAGCCATCACAGTTACAAGGGGCCAAGGGAATGAACTAATATTGAACTATGCAATGACTAGTGGATGTCAGGAAGGGACAGGTAACCCACTCCTCCATGGTCATTCCTGAATGCCCATACCCTTTGCTGGGAAGGGACCTGCTGACCACAATGGGGGCCCACATCCACTTTGACCAGGTTGGGATCATGATAATAATGGGAAGCCCTACACATCCTCACTATGGCCCTCATAGACAAATATAAGATGTTCACAGACCTCCCAGAGTGGGAAGGAGATGGGAAAGCAAGAAGCCTGCTACAACAATGTCTGCAGGAAATGCCCCAGGCCTGGGCAGGGATTGGAGGGTTGGTCAAACACCAGCCCCCTGCAGTGGTACAACTCAAGGCCAATGTTACGCCAACTCCATCGGACAATACCCAATGCCCAGAAAAGCTAAGTAAAGAAATACAACAGGCAATTCACCTGGACACGGCTTCCCCAGGGATTCAAGAACTCCCCTACCATCTTTGATGAAGCCCTCCAATGAAGACTTGGATGAGTATAGACAAACTCACCCAAACACTAGACTTACAGAATGTAGATGACCTCCTGATCACTGCAGACACTCTGGAGGTATGCAGGATGGCAATCATGGATTTGCTTTGAACTTTGGGGAACTTTGAGTACTGTGGGTCCACAAAGAAAGCTCAACTCTGCCAAACCGAGGTAACTATTTGCTCAAGGGGGGAGTGGGGAGAGATGGCGCTCAGAGGCAAGAATAAAAGACTATTCTAAGGATCCCCTGACCCACCAATTGCCTTAGGTCAGAGTTGGAATCTGCTGGATTCGACAGGCTCTGGATCCTTGGGTTTGCCAAGTTAGCCCACCTACTGTACAAAGCAATGGGGGTGGTGTGTGGAGAAGAGTAGAATTCCACTAGACTAGACTGGGCAAATGGAAGGGGTCACCTGAGAGCGGGAGAAAGGACAATTAAAAACAAGCAAGAAATCCTGAATCTCCTGCAAGCCATATGGTGGCCCCTACACGTGGCCATTATACACTGTCTGGGATGTCAAAAAAGGAGAGGACCCTGTCTCCAAGGGAAACAAGAGAAGCAGCCCTCCAGGTGGCAGCCTCCCTGACAGTCAACCTGCCTAAACTAGCAACCCCAGCCTCGCTCAGAAACCCTGTCTATACAGAGAAGGAATTTCAGAGAATTCAAACTTACACCAATGTTTACAAAGAGGATGGTACAGGATTCCTGATTGGTGGATTATCCTCCCTTCAAACTTTGTCAGCCAATTAGTCCAACAGATACATCAAAGAACCCACTTGGGGGAGAGGAAAATACAAGACCTACTAAGAAGAACACACTTCAAGGTGTTCAACCCGAGACCCCAAACAGAAGAAGCTGTAGCCCGCAGGCCATCACCAAGTCACAGTGGGAAGCATCAGTGGGAGCAGAGAGAGATAAACATGGCCTGGAGCCAAATGCTAAATTGACTTCACAGAGGTAAATCCAGGCTTGTATGGCTAGAAATATTTGTTAGTCCTTACAGATATCTTTTCAAGACGGACTCAGGCTTTCCCAACTGAACACAAGACAGCTTTGATAATGGTCAAGAAACTACTAGAAGAAATCATCTCTAGGTGCAGCCTCTCAGTGCTATGGGGCTCAGATAATGGGTCCCTGGTCATCTCTCAGGTAACAGACAGTTAAGGCTATGGGAACTAACTGAAAACTTCATTGTGCACATTGTCCCCAAAGTTCAGGTTTGATAGAATGTTCTGGACCCTAAAGGAGACATACATAAATTAATTCTTAAAAGACGGGCAGTGACCGGTCCCCTTTGCTCTTTTTTGGGCTCACAGTTCTCCTTACACCCTGGGCTCAACTCAGAGATGATGTATGCCAGAGCCCCCCCTGATTACCCAACCTTAAGGCAGAACTGTTAGTTGAATTGGATGACCAGAGGGTCCTTTCCTCTTTTCAAATCTTGTTGCAGGTGCAGAGACAGCTTTGCCTCAGACACGTGCAGTTTATGAAAAGGCACCACCTCCCATGCTTCAAGGTTTCTGGCCAGGGGACTTGGTGATCATAAAAGACACCAAAAGGAAACCTTAGAACTCAGCTGGAAGGTACCCTACACTGTCATCCTGATGACACCCACAGCTTTTAAAGTCCACAAAGTTCTCACCTAGATACAATATTGCCACATGAAGCCTGTGGACCTGCACACTGACCCCCCCACAGCCCCCCCCATACTATGATCCAGAAGAAGTCAGCCCTGGCCTCTGGAGAACAATTGCACACCCACAGGACCCTCTCAAATTGAGAATCCAGAAGGTCACTGACCCAGCTAAGTAATGGGCTTGCTGCTCCTGTGCCTCCTTAGTTTCCTTGGTTCATGTCTGCTGGGGTTTCCCAACCAGGCCCCCAAGGGTGCCAAAGCCCCCTTTAACCTCACGTGAAAGGTCATTAATACAGACTCAAGCAAGGTCCTAAATCAGACCTACCATTCTGCCCCCTTAGGGTCTGGTTTTCTGATCTGGACTTGACTTGGGAGCATTTTCACCAAAACAGTGAAACTATCTATATTGACTCCTTTATTCAAGAACATTACATCCATGTCTATGTCTGTGCTGGACATGGTAGAAAGCACTAAGGCCCAGGAAAAGACCTGTTGGGGGAATAATCGACTATTTCTGTGCCTTATGGAGTTGTGTCTCCATGGGTGACACCAGACAGAGTGAAAAGGGGATATGAACGGCCTGTCACCGTGGGCATGGTGGAAAAGGGACGGCCTCTAGGGGGACGGCAGGAAAAACCTGGGGTTTCGGGACATTACAGTGCCACAGTTCCGGGAGCGTTATTCACCCTACAATTAGATGTCCAGCCCCTACAACCATGGCAGCTTCTGGGCCCCAATAAGGTAATAAACCCAACCAGACCCATTCCTGAACACCCTGATGCCCACAAAAACTAAAACACTGTCAGTGACATACAAACTGCCCCCACGGACCTACTCACCAACCCAGGACCTTTAAACCTATTTGGTTTTAAATGCCTCAAAGCCCAGTCTCACTAACCTTTGCTGGCTTTGTCTAGGCACAACCCCTACCAACCCCCCACCTCACCCCCATTACTAGGGGACTGAAATCATGGGAAGCTAAACGGACTCCTCTGATACCCAATCAGGCAGATGCCAGCAAGCAGGGAGAGGGAGGCTCACCTTACAACCAGCGACAGAAAATGGCCTCTGCATCGGCTGGCCCCTACCAAATTATGCCAGTCTCTTAGTGAGACTCGAGTCCAAAGGGGACAGGACACTTAATTCCCCCAGATGGCGCCTGCTGGGCTTGCACTACAGGTTTAACCCCATCCCCACCCCCACCCCCAAGTACATGCTCAAGTTTTAATTAACACTAAGGGTTTCGGTGTCTTAATACAATTGGTCCCTAAATTAGCCTATTTCCCCCAAAAAGAAATTCCCCACTGGCTGAAACCACTGGGAAGAGATGTCCTGGTGTCCTCCCTTCTAGGCCTCGGCTCAGCCAGGACCATACTGGAACCTGAACTCTTATTCTCCAAGACCAGAATTATAGACTCTGAGCATGGCCATAGGTACAGATAAAGCCACCCTAGAGAGATCAATCACCCATTTAGAAGACTCTACCACCTCCTTAGCTGAAGTAGACCTCCAGAATAGAGGCCCTAGAGAAACAGTGTTTTTAAGTCAACTATTCAGGAGTCATTAGAGATTCCATAATCATGCTAAGAAAGAAGTTGCATAAATCAAGAAGCAACAAAATGAGGGACGGCATGAATCCGTTTAACCGGTCACCCTATTTGACAACTGTCTTGTCTGTTTCGGGCTGGTCCCTTAGTCCTCTGATTGTTGATCTCAACTTGTGGGCCTCGCATAATTAATGCATTAGCCAAGTTGGTCAAAGAAAGGATCTCCACAGTTCAATGGATGGTTCTCAGACAGCAATGTAAGCCCACAGACCCGGAAGAATCATTCCCAAGATTTGAGATTACCTGTTACTCCAGGGGGAATAAAATAGCGCCCAGTGGTGGAGCCAACAACAGCGAAGAAGCAGCTCAGGTACCCTAGGTACAGAGCTGGAGTTCGACCCCAGCTGACTGGTACCGCCTTTGGCACAGCCCCTAGCTCTGCATTTCCTGTTTGCCACTTTGCCATTCACTGGTGAGGCCAAGACCACGGCCTTCTCTCTGGCCAAAACTAAACCCTGAAGCCCGCCCAGTTCTGGCAGGTTAGAGCCAGCCAATCAGAATCTTGCAACCCCAACCTTCTCCTCCCTTTGATACAGCCAAAGATGCCACAGCCAATCAAGTTCAAATTAATGTAACCGTTGCTTGCTTAGCCAATCATGTTTGCTGGAGAGGACCTAACTGTGCCTGGAATTTCCCTAACTGGGCTTAAAAGAAGCCTGGGAACTTCTCTGGAGATAGTCACCATTTTGTTGTGTGGCTGAGATGAGACCTACTTGCAGGAATTTTCTCTCAAGAAGTAAATGTTCTTGCTTTTACATACATGAGTGGTGGATTTTTGTGAGGTAATTCACAGAACCTAACAATAGTAGTAGTAATAGCTGGGCGGTAGTATAGGGCACACCTTTAATCCCAGCACTCAAGAAGCAGAGGCAGAGATGGATCTCTGTGAGTTCCAGGCCACTATGGTCTATAAAGTGAGTCCCAAGATGGCCATAATTGTTAGACAGAGAAACTCTGTCACAAAAATAAACAAACAATAGAACACTGACACACAAAATACCATCAATATGATGGGCATGGTGGTTCACACTTGTAATCAACAGTCAGGAGGCTGAAACAGAAGGATATAATCAGGAGTTTGATGTCAACCTGGGCAGCACAGTAGTTCTAGCCTCTGTCTAGGCCACAAAGTAAGGTCATATCTCAAATGAATGAATGGATGATAAATATGAGATCCACCCTGAGCACAGGATCGGGGAAGGAAAGGGAAGATGAGCAATTATAGTAAGACTTTCTGACCGTGACCACAAGGGAATCAAGTCGGAACTCAACAAAGAATTCTCCCAGCACTTAGACTTAGTAGCAGATTTCTGAGAAATTGACTCACTGTCAAACTCAAGGAAAAGGGTTCCAAAGTTTGTGGGTCACCGCTTAAGCAGTGAGGATGCAAGCGCCAGTGTGCACACTGGGCAAAAAGTCTGAAATCTGAAACCGAAGCTCCTGGCCCAAGATCCTAGAAAAAGTAAGTCCATTCAAGCCTAGGAGAGCCATGAAGAAGCAGGCATTCACGACAATAAACAGAAAAGAAATGGGAGGGGGGTGTTAGTGAAATAAAACACATTTTGTTGTTGCTGGGGAGTTTTGGTTTTTGTCTTTTTAAATCAGTAAAACTGTAAGTCCTGAGCAGGATTATCAAAGAAAAAGGGAGAACTGATGAGATCCAGCTGAGCCCAAGGACCCGAGTTTGATCCCTGGGGGAAGGAGAGACCCTCCCTACTCCTTTGACCTCCACATAGGAGCTGGGAAAAACACACAGACCCAAACCCCATACATACCTCCCAAAAACAAACAAACAAACAAACAAATAAATAAATAAATAACATTTTAAAAAGAGAAAATTTTGACTACCAGTCTCAAAAACAAAACAAAGGGCATGTCTACATACCTCCGATTCCAGAGCCTAGCATGAAGGTAACAATTAGACCACTCACACTTGAGAACCCATGTTAAGTGAACCAGTTCTTCAACAAAAAACACCCTACTATGTGTGATCCACCTAAAGTGAAAGAGCATGTTCAGACAAAAATAGGAAAACTGATATTTTAACTTAGAAATTCTCAGAAAGAAATCTTGAAGTTCAAAGGAAACTTTCCCCGAAGAACCTAGGAAACACTTAGGTACTGACAGAGAAGTCTGCACACAGTCCCTTGCAGAACACAGACAGGGTATTTTCCAGTTTGCTATTTTTTTTTCATGGTATTAGAAGTGTAAGCCATGGACTTGGATACTCCAGGCATGTATTTTACCTCTGAGCTCCATACCAACCTCCAACTTATTTTATAAAATTATTACCATCCTGGTGAGAAGCTTGCATTAAAAATGAAAATTAGTGTCATGGCTTGGTGGATAAACTGAGTGCAGTTCCTAGAACCAGAGAACTAACTACAAAGTTGTCCTTTTACCTCATACACTGTGCACCATCCCCAAACACACACATACAGTATTTTAAAATTATAAATAAAATTTAAAAATTCTAAAATAGTGAAAAGTAGAGTCCCTCCTGAATACAGACACCAAAAAAGCCTTTCACAAATACTAACAAATAGAAGTCAGTAACACTCATACACAAGCACACTTCTTGATTTTTTTTTTTTCCTTGAAACAGGGTCTTACCATGGAACTCAGACCTGGTACTTGCTAGGTAGAACAGAACGGGCCTAAACTTACAGAAATCTGTCTTCCTCTTGAATGCTGGGATTCTAGACCTGCACCACCACACCTGGCCTCAGAGTTTTTCATTCTAATATTGGGATTGAACCCAGAATCATGTGCTGTTTCTAACCTAGCAACACAAAAAACAGTGGTGAGTGGAGGTGGGTGCCAGGCATCCACTGAGGCACTTGCCGCCATGGCCACTTGCAATATGTCCTGTGCCCAGCCCTGCCTCCCCACATTCCTGAGACTCCCAGAATTCCAAATGTGAGGCTCTCCAAACCCAGTACCCAGAGCCCGTGAAGGGACAGCACACGTGGAGAAAGCCTGAATGACAATATTCCATCCAGGTGATATAAAGACCAAAGTACCTTAACAACTTAGAAATTCACAAGAGAGATGCAATAGCCTTTGAGCTGGGCCATGCTCTTGGCCCTGGAGAGGACCCTACGGTGAAGAGCTCCTGGACTAGAGTGAGGTGACATTACCAGAGTGCAAGGCTCATGGGAGAGCTGGGAGTGGAAACTGAGTTACATTTTAGTTACTATACCAAGACACTGCATCCAAGATAACTTATAAAACTAAGTGTTTACCTTGGGACTTGACAGTTTCAGAAGTTGAATCCCTTACCATCATGGAAGGAATACCTGGTAGTCGTCAGGTAAGCATGGCACTAAAACAGTATCGGAGAACTTACATAAGTCTGAGGCGGAGAGGGTTAATGGAAATGGCATGGACTTTCTGAAACCTCAAAGCCAACCCCTAGTGACACACTTCTTTCAACAAAGCCACATCTCCTAATTCTTCCTAAACAGTTCTACCAACTGGGGACTAACACTCACATATACAAGCCTATGGGGGGCATTTTCATTCAAACAACTAGAGTCAGACCCTACTAGGGCAGACATACGAGGCAAGGCTTCAGCAGGCCAAGGCAAGCAGCCCTCAGGAGGCACAGTGAGTTGATGGGTAGGGACCAACAGTCTCAGCAATCACCTCATAGGCCCAGCCAGGACCATGTGTACACAAGAAACTAGTCTCTCACCTCATCCAGGGACTGCTACAAGCATCCAGGAAGCCATGGGGAGGCTCAGGCACCTGTCCCCTGAGAGCTGACATCCATGTCACTGTCATAAGTGCACTGCAGCCGCCGAACGGCTCAGGTTCTCTAACAGTTCCCAAGGGAGCACTGAAGGTAAATATGTTAATTTGACTTCAATCACGACTTTAAAAAAAAAAAAAAAAAGAAGCACACACCATATTAGTTTAAGGCACAGCTCCTAAAAGCCACTCAGACATGTGTGTGCACTGTACATATTCAGTAAGTAGAAGCTTGTGCTACTGTTTCAGGGCCCAGAAAGCAGAATGTTCCCCCAGAGTGGGCAATGAGGCCTCTTGGGCAGATGAGGAGACCAGTGAGAAGCAGGGTACCTAACCAGAGTGCCCGGATATGGCAAGATAAGGCGGGATTTGTCCTTGGTATGGCTGGCACACAACCACCTATGTTGGCCAGAGGAGTGGATACCGTCATTTGGGCTCTAAGCAAGGGACACTTTCTCTAAGCACAAGGCTTCAACCACTAAACCCACTGTGCCAGGTCTGAGAGCCATCCGGGCCAAGCTAATAACCCAAAGTTCTTGGAAATTCTCTGGGGAATTGAGGGACAGTCAGACACCCAGATCTCAACTGGATGACAGGGACATTGTCACAGTACAGTCTAAAGGTAGGACTCATGGCCAGCCCTCCTTACTTCCAGCAGGGGAACCTATGGCCCAGTGGAAAGGACATGAGGGTATAGATCCAATTCAAAAGGGAGTAGGAAAACCACCAAGCCCTCAGGGTAGGAAAGTCAAGTCGGGCCAGAAATGAAGGACACCTGTAGCTGGGGACCCTCTATCTCCTTTCACTGGCTCTGAAGCCCCAATTCCAGCCCATGCTAGATGTCAATGTATCCACTAAAGTCTGGAAATGGCTGTGCCAGCAAAAAAGAGTGGGTCTGAGGCCTCCCCCAACTGCCTACTCGGTGCCTAAGAACAGGAAGCTTCTAAAATCTGGAAGCTTATAAAATCCAAGGGAGTCTCTAAAATTCAACGAAATCCCTAAAATTCACACTGTGTATTGAGCAGGCAGCCCCCATGTGTCCCCATTGTTCCGGGAATGACCTACAAACTACTCACTGTAGTCAGCTATGGAGATGGGAGCCCTGTTAGACATCTGTAAACAATATTCCCTGCCATGGGGGCTCCCAAGGTGAGGAGACCCTCTGAATCTGAGCTGATTCCATAACACAGGCTGCTAAGATCAGACACACCCACCCTGGCACAGAATCACATACCACCCAGGAAAGACCACATATTCTGCAGAGACCCAAAAACTGGACCAAGAGTCCCCTTGTCCAGTGCAACCTTTTATATCCACTCTTCTCTGAGCCTGGGGTACCTTTCTCTAGAGGCATTCAGAATCCAATCTAGGTTCTATAAAACACAAAAGGAAGTGTGCTGCCAAGTAGAGTCATTGGAACTTATCTGCATCTCAGAGTACCAATGCCCAGCTCTGTAGACAGAAGAACTGAACCCACAGAGGACACTTATGGAGTTCTCTGAGTGGGGAGTGAGTGTTAATGTGGGCCAGGTAGGACACCACAGAAGGGGCAGAGAGAAGAAATTGAACCACCTCAGAGCTGGCCAATGGGACCTGGAAAAACCACTCAATGTACATTCATCTGATGAGGATGCAGCCCTGGGACACATCCAGGACAGCAGCCCCTCCTAAACCCTCTACCTTAAGGGCACAGGAAACTTTCCCATGAATACCTGTGCTTGTGACCAAGAAGGTAAACAGCCCTAGGGAAAAGAAACAGGATGTTCCCATATCCTAGAACCAAAAAAGACACAGGAAACAATCTAGAGGAGACAACTCGGCCAAATGGGGCCCTTAAGGCCAGTTCAGGACTCTCCACTTCTCAGGCTGCTGGAAACCCAAGCAACCACTGGCCCTCTCATGCTGGGAGGCAATGGTGTTGGGGATGCTTAATGGCACATGGCTGGCAGAGTTAATGGGCCAATGTATACACTCCACTCCCCAAATAGAGCTAAGGCAGACCCAGGGACAGACACCTGGAGGTTCAGAACAGTCAACACCACTTGGCCTCTGTCAGGATCACAAGTAAGGGGCACCTGAAGACTTTGGGGAACCCTGGACCCACAGAAGGATAAGGGCTGCCATAGGCTGGCCACTACTGCCCACTCAAGCCAGGACACAGAACCCTGCCCTGCCTTATTTACCCCTCCTTGATCACATGACCCAGTATCAAAGAGGAAACTAAGATCCATCTACCCAAAGACACCTGTCTCAGGTAACAAGCATCAGCAGAGCAGGGAAGGTATAGGAGGAGCCAGCGGTGGTCAGCAGCCACACTGAGGCTCCTTGGGCTCCTGGAACACATGATCCAGTGAGGAATCCATAGGAACTAGACTCCAAGACATCTGCAGAACCCTAAGAAAATGCCAGAACACTTCTATTGCTAGACCCAGATCCTCTGTGACAGCTCTGTTGTCTGACCACAGGGTCACTCCACCTCGTCTGTTCTCTATGAGATGGGAACAGGGGTACCAGCTCCTCCCCACAGATACTCCATCCTTAAGTACCAGGTACCTCATCCCTAAAGCAGAACCACAATGACCCAGGATTCCCAACAGTGTGTGGACAGGACTCAAGTAAGTTCCTTTGCCCTGGTGTAAACAGGGGGAGATACCCAAGTGGTAGCTCTGGCCATCTGGTTTCTTTCCTTGACCAAGTGATGTGATCTCTGGAGGCTTAGGTTTACCTGTGTCCAGTGTGGGTATGCACTGGGCAGGCCAACCGATGTGCCTAGGAGGGTTGTGGGCCATAGCACTGGGCCAGCTAAGTCCTACCAAGCACAAGGGAAAAAGAGCCAGGTCCCCACTGTCCCCCTACCAGCATCTCTCCCCAAATCACACCCTGTGGCCCTGGATCCCTGTTATGGCATTATTCAGATCTTTAAGCACCAGGGACACATCCTCCAAGCAGCCTGGGAACCATTAAACTTCACAGTACAATCGACACAACCCTGGGATTCACTTTCTTCTCCCCTCAGGTAAAATCAGACACTGTCTTCTGTAAACAACTAAGTATTTTTTTTTTAATTTCCCATCACACACAGCCTACCTCAAACCAAGATTGCCCACAGTCCTTCCCAGGCTGGTCTAATTACAGAGCTCAAGCAAACACACAGGTGTCTCAGAGCAGACATTGCTAAGGAAACAATGTGATCAATTTTCTGCTAGTAAGTTTGTAAAGAGCTTTTCTGACCCTGCGTTAGTCCTCAATTCTAGAAACACCACTACCTCTGGACTGAAGGCCAAAATGTCTTCTCCCCATCACCTCAGGTCCCAGGGAGGAGCAAGTGACCAAGCATATAGTGCTGGGCAGGGTAGGGACCATTGGGAACTTGGTCAGGGTCTTGGAGGGTCAGGATTGGGTTTCTGTTGTTGATGACCTGGACTCTGTAACCCGGGTTGGCCTGGAACTCTTGGCAAACTTCCTGTCTTAGCCTCTCAAGTGCTAGGATTATAGGCATGAGCTACCATGTCCCATTGTATTTGTTTTATTTGTGGTTTTGAGATAAAGTCTCATTATATTACCCTGGCTGGTCTCAAACTTATAGACCCAAGCAATCCCCTGCCTCAGTCTCCCAAGCAGCTGTTATCGCAGGTACATAAACACCTAACCTGTTTAGTAAAGAATTCAGGGTCAACTGGGCATGGTGGCACGTGCCTTTCATCCTAGCACTAGAAGACAGAGACAGGTGAATCTCTGAGTTTGAGGCCAGCCTGGTCTACAAGGAAAGTTCCAGGACAGCCAGGGCTACACAGAGAAACCCTGTCTCAAAAGATAAAAAAAAGATCCAGGATGAATCCTAATCCAGAGGGCAGTGCAGTGGGGTGGGCCCTGGGGAGGGTCTTGAGTCATAGGGTAGAACTTTAGGAATGAACTTTCCATGGCTGAAGAAATGGCCCAGCAGTTAAGAGCACTTACAAAGGGCAGCTCACAATTGTCTTAACTCCGGTTCCAGGGGTTCTGATGCTTTCTCTGGCATTAGTCACCACACTTATGTAGTGCACATACATATGTGGGCACACACAAACACACAAAATAAAAATGAATTAGCTATTTAAAAAAAAAAAAGACTGCATTCCCATCTCATTGTGCAAGAGCTCCAAATCTGGGTCAGGTTAGCTATGGGAGGGGGTCACAAAGCAACCTGAGGTACAGGCCCATTCATCCTTCTGCTTCCCATGTGAGCCGGGAATGGCACTAGCCCCCCACGCAGCCCAGAAGCTATGAAGAGTGAGTACCAGTGCCATACTCTTGGACTTCTCGACCTCCAGACCTGTGAAGACAAATGGCCCTCTATTCTTTGTAACAAAGACTGAGTGATGACAGAGGCCAAAACTGGATTGACCTGAACCTGAGCCGAAGAAGGCCAGGGGCTGCTGGTACTCCTGCAGTTTGGCCAGAGCAAGAGAATCTCCCCACGGCCTGAGGAGGAGGAGTTCAGAACCTCAGCTCTACACCCTGACCTTCAGAAGGGTTATGTTTCCAGCTCCTAGCCCTTCACAGTGGTCCCACCCTGTCTGCCACAGCTCAGAAGGGACCCTGCTAATGTCAATTAGGAAGACCCAAGCACTCCAGGGTCAAGAGAGAATGAGGACTTTCAGCTTTCCACCCTCAGGTGTGGGGATGTCAGGCTTGGGGACATCACCACCCCACCCCACCCCCGCCACAGCACCACAATCTATGGAAGAACAGGGGGCAAACGGGACTACCGCACAGCATCAGCTCCAAGTGTTTCTACTCAGACACACCACTCACCCATAGGCTCCAAGGACCCTACAAGATGAGACCTGCCTCTAGGTAGAGCCCTGTGAGTTCAAGGCCAGACTGTCTACGCATGGTGTTCCAGGTTTGACCAGGGCTACATAGTGATACTGTGTCTCAAAAAGAAGGAAGGGGAGGGAAAGGAAACAGTTGTTGGTCAGGACCTTTCCCTAACGTCCCTCCCTACTCTATAGCTTCTTGCTTCTACCAAAGACTTCATACACACTCAAGACTGTGTGCCTGACCCTTCCTCTACCCTGCATGGCCACACATTCCTGAACCAAGGCCGCCAGCTTTAGAAACTCTGGCAACAAGCCAAGTATGGCAATTCATGCCTATAATCCCAGAACACAGGAGGCTGAAACTGGAGGACTGTCATGACTTCAAGGCCAGTGTGGGCTACATGGTGAGTTTTAGGACATTCTGAGCTACAGTGAGAGACTGTCTCAAAACCAGAGAGAGAAGCTCACAGATAAGGCATGCTCCCCCACGTGACAGAAGCACAGCTCTGAACATGCCACCATCTCCAACTGTAGAGGTGACACCAGATGACACAGTGGTGCGTGTGTGATGTTCGTGCCCAAGATATAACAAGCATGAGTCAGGGAAGCCACAGGCAGGACCCAAACGGGGAGTGGGGGCATTCTTCCAACTGCCCTGGCCTCTGGGTCAAGATCACAAGAATTGAGACAAGACAATGGAACATTCCAGGTTCTCTGGAACAAATACTTGCTAACTCCACTCACAGCAGCATCACATTTACTAGGCACGCCAAGGTCCTTCAGCCATTGGTGGGATGTCCACACAATAAGGTTTAACTCAGCACTTGCCAACACCTGCCATAAGGCAGATAACCCTGCAAGATGTTAGTCAGCTCTCTACAGAAGAACAGTCTCAGACTGGGATCCCCATATCTGAGAACTCAAAGATTCTGAATGCCATTCTGACACTGGGAGCAGAAAATCCCACAGCTGAGCTCAAGAGATAGGTCAAAGTCATCCCACAGGGAAACCCGACTTGGCAGCACACGCCTGTAATCCTAGGCCTGGAGAAGTCTAACCCAGAGTACCAGGAGTTGGAGGCCAGCCTGGGCTATACAGTGGGGGTTGTTCTCAAGAAAATAAAACCTTCCAATACAAACAGGGCTAGTGAGATAGCTCAGTGGAGTAGAGGAAATTGTCACTAACCTGACCACCTAAGTTTGTGATGCCTGGAAGCCACATGTGGGAGGAGGGAACAAACTCTTTTATAAATTATCCTTTGATCTACACACACACATACACATACACACACATCAATGTTAAAAACAATTAAAAGCAAGCTGGATGGTGGGGGTAGTGCACACCTTTAATCCCAGCGCTCAGGAGGCAGAGGCAGGCAGAACTCTGTGAGTTCCATGTCAGCCTGGTCTACAAAACAGGTTCTAGAACAGCCAGGGCTGTTAAATAGGAAAATCCTATCCCCTCAAAACAAAAATATTAAATAAGGAAGTCTGGGTAATGATCCAGTGCTACTCTGTGTAAAAATTGATTAAAGATAAAATATATTATTAAAATGTCTGTGGGACAGCATTTATCTGATCATTGTATATAAAGTGACAGTTATTTTCATGTATTACTATAAAATCTAAGGCATATAAGTTTCATAATTTAAATCACTTTCTTATTAATAGTTATTTTAATTACCACTTCCTGAACACCTTTTATGTATCATACTTATGTTGATTTTAGTTTACAATAAAAATAAGAGATATTTGTTAATGTCAGCTACTGATTTTCATATGGGCTGGAGAGATGCCTCAAATGTTGGGCTAGGCTCACAGACAAAAATACAAAAACATTTATATAACGCCCTCCTTCCGCTTTGCCTTTTTGCTGGTTTACTGTGCAGAGTAAATGAAACATGATCTATTTATTTTGTGTAACTGTTCTTAAACACCCTACGTGTTACTGTTTTATTGCTGTGCAGGGTGATTGTAGCACACGCCTTTAACCCCAGCACTCTGAGTTTGAGACCAGCTTGGTCTACAGAGTGAGTTCCTGGAACAGCCAGGACTATACAGAGAAACCCTGTCTCAAAAAAACAAACAAAAAACTAAACAAAATATAGGAAGCAGAATTCTAGTTACTTTCTAGCCACTGCCACTATTTCAATATGGTCAATAAGATATTCTAAATAAATAAATCCCAAACTCACTGAAAACATAAAATTACCTTCAGGCCACACAGAAATTTAAGATGTAACAAGCATGCAAACATGGCCTCTGTCCCAGATGTATCACTATGAAAGATGTCCCTGGATGACAGTTACTAAGTGACTTTTTGCAGCATGCAGGGCTGCAGAGGTCATGGCCTGTGCTGCCACAGGTAAGTGGCAGGTCATCTTCAGCTTTGGTCTTAACAAGATACACTGAGGTATGCTAGGTAACTTACTCTTAAGAGGTTCTGGGAAGAGTTCTTTGAGCAGTACATGTAATTCCTAAATCTGATTATCTTACAATTTTCCTCAGATTTCTGAACCATAGTTTCACCCACCAACACTGGATAGTCTGTATATTAATGGAGGAAGGAGTGAGTGAGCAACAGCAAGAATGGACACCAGTCTCATCCAAATGATCAGACTGGAGGCTCCCATCAGACTCCAATTCAGACCCCAAAGAAGGTGATCATGTCCAGGTCATGGGCTATATATTCTGCAACCCTCAGAAGAAGCACACAGAATACGATACAGTCAAGGTCTTACAAGCAACGGAGACAACTGTCAGCTCTCCCAGAGATCCCTACCACTTGGCAGAATGAGGCAGAGGGGCATCTCCAAACCCTGATTTGTCCTATACAGTATTGGGAGTGAACAATTCTCGAGGACGCTTTAGGGGCTTCCCATCTTTCTGTATCATGAAAAATCTGAGGAGTGGTCCAGAGCTAAACCCCAGGGTAGCCTCCAATGACCTGGGGGGTGGGGGTATGGGCTCTCTCCTCCACACAGCTGGTCACCTGAAAAGAGGAACACCTGGGAGCCTGCTGTGTGCCAGAAGAGAAACCAAGGCTGTCATTTCCTACAAGCCCACCCCACTGACACCAATGTCAGTCTGGCTGCTACTGGTCCAGACACTGGCCTGGCACTCAGGTCCCAGGTACAAAGGGAAAGAAGAGGCTGTGACAGAGGCAGGAGCACTGGTTTGGGCGGGCAAGGTCAATTGTGCCTAGAACTGTGTGTCCATACTTCCCTGCAGTGCAGGTTGGTTTGGGCCCCAAGGATATCTCCTTTCAACCTCCCTACAGCTGCAGCTCGTGTGCACCATACACTGTCGGTCCTTGTACCGTGTCACCCCAGGACTTCACTGTGACCCACGCGCTTCAGTTTCCAGGCCACTTCATGTGACACAGACTCACCGCTAAACTGGGTTACAATAATTAACACAATGCCTGTCTCTCCTATCCCAAAGCTTATGTAAGCCTCGGCCCCATTTCCCTCCTTTGGCCTCCTCTGTTTCGCTCTTTCAAGCATCTCTTGCTGGACTGCTACTCACACATCCTCCAGGAAGCTTTGAGAAGCAATGGATGCTGTGTCTGAGGCCCACCCCGATGGTAAGTACTGCAAGAGCCACCAAGCACAAAGCTTTTTTGTCCTGAACCAAAACTTCATACCCCCTCCCCAAAACCTCCAGCAGGGCTTTATTCACAAACAGGGCATTGACCAGTTAAGGAACTGAGCTGAGCTCATCCAGACTTGGAGGAAAGAGGCTGGGACAAGGAGACAGCAGCTAGGACAGTGCAGACAAGCTCAAGAGATTGTAGAAGCCAGGGAGAGTCATGGCAGACACATAATCTGTATTCCTGAGTTTAGCCTGGATATCTTCTAATCTGCTGTTTTCTTCTAATTTTATTTGGAAGAGGCAGGAGAGGTTGCTTAGTAGCTAAAAGTACTTGCTGCTCTTCCAGAGGACCCAAGTTCTATATCCAGCACCCATATGCCAGTTTATAACTATCCGTAATTCCAATTTTTAAGAGATCCAATGCTCCTTTCTGGCCTTCATAGACACCAGGTACACACATGGTGCACAGACATACATTCAGGCAAAACACCCATACACAAAATATATTTTTTTAATTTCAAAAAAGTTTTTAAGATCTGTTTATGAGTATGAGTGTTTTGTCTGCATTATGTACAGGCATGGAGGCCAGAAGAGGGTGCTGAACCACCTGGAACTGGAGATTCAGATGGTTGGAGCCACCATGTATGTGCTGGGAACCACACACACATCTTCTACAAGAGCAGCAAGTGTTCTTAACTGCTGAGCCATCTCTCTAGTCCTGAATTTCTGTAGGTTTTTTTTTGGTGGGGGAGGGTTGTTTACACCTATCTGCCGTTAGTACTTTTTAAGTACAACCACTCCTGCTGACCACATACACGGGTACTTTTCAGCAGATACTCCATAGCCCAAGTCCTATAGCAGCCATCATAAGTGGGAAGGGTAGTAGAATCGAAGAAGTAGCTGGTTATGTCATTAGGAAAACAGCTCTTTGGGACACCCTAGGATATGATACAAGGCGACCTCCCCAGAGTGGATCAGCCCTGGCCAGTGACATGGATGACTAAAGTGGGGTCATGCTATTCAAAACTCATGACCAGCTTCTCTCATTTCACACATAGAGAAGGTGAGGCCCCAGATCAGGACCCAAGTGCAGTGAAGGGCAAGACCCATACTGCAAGAGGATCCTGGATATGAAAAGCTGGCTCTATGGGCAAGTCACTAGGAACGAATATCAATATCATCCCTGAGAATGCCCCATCTACCCCTGGCTTCAGCAAGAGCAATGCCCGCAATGCCCGCAATGCCCGCTGTAGGGAAAGTATGCCTCTCTACCAAATGCCTGAGACTGCACTGAGTCCTACCCCTGCCCCCCTCAACTCCTGCTCCAGGAAAGCTAAAGGTCTTCCCCAAGAAGGTCTCTGCTTCCCAGACCTTGACTCTGTATCAGGAGATTTGGGGTACAGCAAGGAGATTCAGTGACACCCAGTGGGCTTCAGTTTCACTGCAGTAGAGGGGGCAACTACTGGGCTTTCACTGGTACCAGGTGGACATTGTTTCTAGGAACTCCAAAGAGGCCTTTTCACTGTTTAGGGTCAGAGACATTGCTCTATGGGACTTTGTTACAGTGGAACAGAGTGTTTAAAAGAAATATTCTCCCAGCCACACGGCACCACCCCCATCAGGATGAATTGGAAGGGTAGACATGGGAGAATATTTCCTCTTTGTAAGGCTATAGCTGCCATCAGACCCCCAAAGACCAGCACAGCAGGACATACCCATGCCTTAGCACACCCTTTCCCAGGTGCTACCTCTGTGCCCCTGGAAGCAGCCCCCAAACTAATGGAACAACTGTCTCCCCCTGGCCATGTCCATTCCTAGGGGCTGCTGAGTCGCAGCTGACTGCCCATGTCAAGGTCCAACACAGTCACCATCACAGCACTGCCACACCCAGAAAGATGTTAGGCCACACCACTGCAAGCCTGCCATGAGGCTTCCAGGATCCCACTACTGTAGGATGTAGAGTGAAGGACACGGTTGGTTCAACAGACCTAAGGCTGCTGCTAGACCATGAGGGCAGAGGCATGGGTATACAGGGTGAGGAGAAAAGAAGAAAACGTCTCAGCCCCAAGGACAAGGGCCCAAGCTCCAGGGAAGCCAGACTCCCCCAACCCCCCCCCCCCAGGATTCCCAAGCCGCGGGCAATTTGCATAATATTCTTTGCAAGTTAATATCAGACTGATAATGATCTCTCTCACAGCAGAGCGGCTGAGGCGCTGTTACAACACTAAGTAATCATATTTTAAATTATGTTTCCCTTTATAGAAAGGTGTTGCAGAAACACAGACATGAAATCTGTCTGTTACAGTCCACTGCCAACCACCTGACCAGATCCAGTACCGCCAGGTGCTCACAGAGCTATCAGGGGGAGCCAGTCCCAGAGACAGAGGGGCTGCTGGCCATGGGGCATGTGAGTACAGGAGCTCATATATACATAAATATGCATATGTGTACCTGTGCACACACACCTGACCTGCCTATCCGGATGCTACACACCACTGTCCTGAGCTCTCAGTTGCCCTGGGAATTCCCTGCTTCCCTTAGCCGAAAACCCTAGTCAGTGTTCCCTTAATCAATCACAGGCAAAGGGGAGTGGAGGAAGGAGAGATTATCAGCACCTTGGCTCTCCCCAGTGAGATAAGAATACCCCTTAGTTCAACCTGGCCCTCAGGCAACAGCCTCTTTCCTCTGGGCTCTGAGCCCTCTGGCAAAGCCACACCCCAAAGGCACATCTTACAGCCAAGCAGGGAATGGGCCTTGAGCCTGCCCCCAGTGAGGGAGCCAAGCTTTCCCATTTTCTACACTCTTCATTTTGGAACCAGGACTGGCCACTCAACCTCTATTTTCTTAAAAGCTTCCCCCCCCCTTTTTTTTATTAAAAAAAAAAATCCAATTATAGCACAAATCTCTCAGCAGGGGTCAGTGTGGAATTAAGAATAGCCAAGTTAATGGACATGACACAGGCAAGATAAATGCCTGAGGGTTTTCAAAAGTTGTATGATGCGGATTTCATTAACATTTTAATTGTAATGTATCTTTTTAATCTTCTCTCACCCTAATGGCTTTACATCAAAAAAAAAAAAAAAGAAAAAAGAAAGAAAAGAAGGAAAAACTGCTGACGACAACAAAAAGTATCAATATACAAAATTTAACAAAGGGCTTTGCAGTGCAATAGTAACCAGATTAAATGAGCAAAAACTGTGTTAACATTGTGATTTTTTTAAGAGCAGAGTCAAGAGTAGAGAGGGCGGAGGAGCAGAGAATGGAGACCGAGGATGAAGCCCCAGGAGGAAGATGGACGGTCCAGTCCTGGGGTACCCCAGAAGTCAGCGACTGAACAGGAAAGCAGGCTACCTCCCCGCCCCCAACAACACAGGAGATAGAGGGAAAGAATTCTCTAGCAGAGGATGGAGCGGGAACTTCCCCTTTATGCCCCTCTCTCAGGATCAGAGTTGGGGATGGGAAGGGACACTCGGCTGCTCTCATAAAAAAGGCTCATATTGGAAAGACTGCCTCCCCAACAGGCATCAAACTCTACTGTCCAGTCAGGGACCTTAGCCCACTCTTGACCTCTGACTTTTAAAAATGAGTGGTTTTCAAAGTATTCCTGGCTCTGGCTACAGAGGAATTGGGAAATTTTTATTATCAATCAACAAACATTCTTTGGGGCCTGGCTTTGCTGGACCCCATGTACTCTTACCCCAGAATCTCCTGCCCTTCAGACTGCCAACCCTCCCCCACTGGAATGCCAGGGGGCACTGGCCACCCCAGGGCCAGACAGCTTAAAGGCGTGAGTGACTCCCAGCTCACCCCCAGTGACTATATATGGGCACTTTCAGGCCCGGTTGATCCCGCCCTATGCCCCGCCCCACCCCATTCCACCCCTGCCTGCTTCCCAGACACCAGAGAGGGGAGGGCCTGGAGCTAGAGTCCCATCTGTGGCCGGATGCCCTCCTAGATGCCAGGCTTGATGCAGAGAGGAGGGGCAAGATTCCTAAGAGCCCCAGCCAGCTCCTCCCCTGGGACCAGGAAACAACTCCAGAGAAAAAGCCTCCTTCTCCATGGGACTGAACCAGCCTCCCCTTAAAGGGCCAGCAACATTCCCACCAAGGGTCTCACCATCCCAATGTCAGCAATCTAGGCAGAGCCAGCTTGGAGACCTGAAGTGAGGCCTAAACAGGGAGGGTCACACAACCTAGGAGGGGGGCAAACTCCCCAGTAATCTGCTTTCAGATTCCTAATCAAGCAGCTCCCCAGAACCCAGGTCCAGCACTGCAGACTCCAGGGCAGGTAGGGCCCCTGGGTCAGAGTTCACACACTCTCTGCTCTGCTCAGAGGACTCCCAAACTCCTGTCTGGACAAGGGACAGTATGCGCTCCAAATAAATCTAGGACACAGAGACTCCTCTATGTTCATGGCCTTTAGTCTGAGAGAAGCAGGCACTCCAGTGTCTGCTTCTAAAACCCAAACTTCTAATCTCTGAGACAAGCCTGGCCACCTGCAGCAGAACAGCTCCAGGCTCTAGGAAACTGGGGGCTGTGAGTGATGCCAACAGGAGGAAGGCCTAGGGGAGAGAGTTTGCTAAATCAGCAAAAGAGGTTGCCAGAGTCTTTGCATTGGTGAGCAGTCCAGAAGAGCCACCTTAGGCCAGATCACAGGCTGATTCTTCAGCAGTGGGGTCCCAGCCAGGGGTGGGGGAAGGGAGGCAGTTGGGGTGGGGTGGGAGAGCAGGGTTATCCACATTACCCACATTTGAGAAACCAGGTAGCTCCTCTCACTACCTCATGCTAACCGGGTCCAAGCTACTCACACTGCCTTAGACATGAAGTATGAGGTAGTCTGGAGATATCCCAGAAGCTCCAGACAGGAGTAATGGGGTGAGGGGAGCAACAAGCCTGTCCAAAACAGGTTCTTTCATCCCTTCATCACCTGACCACACCCAGGCAGAACAGACTCTACAAGCTCCCCGACAGGGTCAGGTGCAGGCAGCCTCATGTGCAAGGAACAGCTAAAACCAGTATCTCAGGGGCTGGTGGTACTGGTCCCCTGCATCAGCTGAGTGCCCCTTCCCATTCCCAACTCTGCTCCCTTCTCCAAAAGACCAGACTTAGAGCAGGGTGTAAGGACACATACCTGTTATCTCCTCGGTTTTAGGCGGCTAGAGGATCAGGGCTTCAAGGTCATCCTCAGCTACATACTGAGTTCAAGGCCAACCTGAACTTCATAAAGCTCTATCTCAAAAAATCAAAGCAAAAACAAGTCTCAAAGTCCACGCAGCTTTCTTTAGCCCAGGATGAATCCTAGGGACATAGCCATGGGTACCATATCCATCCCCATTCCAACCAGCCAATACTTCTCAGAGCTAGAAGGCAGCCTTTGTCATCTAGAAAACTCAGGCCCAGTAGGAGGCCAGCATGAGCCAGACACACATAAGCAGCTACCAAGGCAAGGGTGGGTACCAGCACAGAAAGCAGCATACACTGGGGGGAGGGGGCATCAAAGTCATTTTCTCAAATATGCTCCTTACACTGGGGGCTTATGACTTTGTGGCAGATGAAGGCAAGGGACTGACAGTGTGGTTCATAGTTGCTTGACCCACAAATACCTTCAGCAGCTTTGGGAGGTATTTATCTCACCCTTATACCCAAGCTGACTTCAATCCACAGAAAGCTCTCCAGAGAACTCCCTGGAAGCCACCAGGCTGGAGAAGCAGAGCCCACAAGATAGGGGATAGGGTTACTTCTTGGGCTAGGACATGCAGAAAAATAGGTTTAGGGCAGGGAGTGGAGGATACGTGGACAGCCAGAGCTGACAGACGCTGTGTGCATTCTAGGGTCAAGAATGTCAGAAGCACAGACCTCAGAAGCAGGAACTCAATTCTTACTGAGGCAACCACAGCTCTCAGTTTCTGCCCCATCAGTGCTGGACTCCTATGCCAAGACCAGACAAGAACCTAGAGATAACATTGTCCTCATCATATCTGGCAAGAAAAACCTCCATGGCACACCAGCTCACCACCTGAAAACACTATTCTGATGGGACAATGCAAGCTCAAGGACTAGTCTTAAAAAAAAATGCTTGTACAAGCGCCTCTCCCAGGAAGAGGTACTCTGGGCACACCAAACATAATGCCAGCAGTCTATAATGCAGACTGATGGTGGATGAGCAGCTCAGAAGCGGCCTGACTACTGCAGCACAAGCGTTTCTGATAGTGTTTCCCAGCATTCTAAATGGCTGCAAGCTCCCGGAATCAGCAAGGTTCAGATGTCAGGATACATAGCTTCACCTAGCACCATCCTGCCATGGACACGGCCACGGAGAAAAGATCCCTGGCCACTGAGAAGTGACAAGTGATACCTTGTTCTACTTGTGCTAATTCCAACCAGCTGGCCCAAAGAACGGGGGGGGGGGCCCTACCCTGGGTCTCCCTTCCTTTCTTTCCTTCATCCGAGCTCCAGCAGAAGTGCCACCCAATAAGTGCGTGCCATGGAGCATCCCTGAAGGAATGAAGAGTGAAGGACACTGGTGGGCAGAGTAAGTGGCTCCATGTGCTTGGAGAAGATTGTTGGAGGTTGGGACTAGAATGCTGGCTGTCCATCCCTAGCTGAATAAGCCTTGTCGTCCCTTCAACTGTGAAATGAAAAGTCACAGCCAACTCTCCCAGGACATCATGAGGTTTAAAGACCACACAGAGTGCAGAGAGCCCCATGGGACATCCTGCCCTCATCTTTGCTCAAAACGGAAAACAGAAGGGAATAGCAGTCAAGAACGTACAGGAGGAAGAGGGTAGAAAAGGGAACCAGAGGCAGGGGAGCAGAGCCAGAGAGTTCTCCCCAGGGCACAGGGAGAACTGGGACATGGATGTACACATGAATTGCTCAGAAGGCAGGGCTTTACTGGATCAAGAACGCAGCCGGGCCAGCAAGGATCATGACCCAAGCCTTCTCCACCCCTAGATAGGCTCAGGTGCAACACTTCACAGAGCCACACAGGATGACTAGTATAGAGAGCCCCCAAAACATCTCCATGCAGAAGCTCCAATAAAGGGAGTAGGAGACAGTGGGAGTTGTCGGTGAGGTCAGCTCCAGGGAGCAGAAGGGGGGGGGGGGCAGAAACGCTAGGGTTCAAACAGCACCAGGTGGAGGGCATCAGTAGTCAGCAGCGCTGACCGAACTGCCCAAGAAACGAACCCAGAGAAGGGCTGAAGCGACCTCGCACACTCCCAAAACATACACACAGACGAAGCAAATACCGAGTCCCAGCCTCGGGTAAGAAGCCCTTGAGACCACCAATCTTACCTCCCCCAGCCCCAAACACCCCTAAGTTTTCATGAAGAGTCCGGGGACCTTAACTTTGCGGAGATGCAGAAACAGGGGCAAGCCAAAAGCCCCCTCCACTGCAGAGAACCCCAATGTCTCCCAAGGTTGGAGTTGTCACCAGAGAGAAAGGGAGGCAGTGACGACCCCTGCCCACCCAGCTAGGGAGGACGGGCGACAAGTCTGATGCGCAGACGCGCTGCCTCTGACCTGGCCGGCCAGGAGGGGTGTGTCCCGTGCCCTGGCCAGCGGCCAGTGTCATCAGGGCTTCCCCTCCCGTTCGGGGCGTACCCGGGGTCTCCCGTGGCCAGAGGACCCCAGCGGGAAAGGAAAGCGCTAACGCTCCGGGAGCCCCAGCTTTGGAGGGGCCGGGGCCGGGCTCTGGGCCGGGACACCTCGGCGAGCCGGCCTCTCCGCCCCGGGGCCCGCACACAGCTCCAAAGCAGCCCGCGCCCCACTCGGCCGCGCCCCGGGCGCGCGGCGGGCACTGCGGCAGGCGTCGGGTGCGCAAGTTGGGCGGCCGCGCCGCGGAGTTTGCGGGAAGTGCGGGCGGGACGACTGGCCAGAGGCGGAAACGGCGCGCGGCGCGCCAAGTTGGCCGTACCTGCGGGCACCCCGCCCGATCCGGCCTGGGCAGCTGCGGCGCCGCCCGCGGCAGGAAGTGCTCCGGCGTCCCCGAGCTCCGGCGCCCGCGGACTTTCTCCGACCTCGCCCAGCACCGGCGGCCGCACCGCGGCGGGGGCGGGGCGCGGGGGAGGCGCCCGCGGGCTGTTTAAAGGGACAGAGCGCTGACCGGGCGCGTGCGCGCACTCGTCTCCAGGTGGGCGCGGGAGAGGGAAGCCCAGGGGTGGTATGGTGGGAGAGCCCGACGCCGAGAGTTGTTGTACCCGCCCTCCCGAGCGCTTATATCCGAGACTGTGTGAGGCACTGGAGGGTCTGGGATCAACGGCCCACAGGCGAAGGACCTGGGGCACCCGGCCCCAACCTCTTAATTCCCCATGGCCGCGCTTAAACCCACCAGCCTTGGATAGGAAATCGCGTGACCGGGCAACCTTGGATCAAGTACCTCCAGGCACTGGTGCCTCCTGCTCACCGACTTACAGCAGTCTGGAGGAGGCTCTTGTATTCAAGCCCGGTGGGATGCAAGAGTGTAACAGTCTCCAGTCACTGTCAACAAGGCTCTCGGTTTGCCCAAGGCCATATTTTCCTGAACAGAGATCTGGTTTTAAGTGTCTAGAAATCACACTGGCTAGGCTCCTGAAAGTACCCAGGAGTCCTCCTGTTTGCCCTTCCCAACCTTTGTGTTCTCAGGCACCAGTGTCCTTTCAGGGACACCACCATCCTTGACCCCATACCTACACAAGGATCCTTGCAGGAAAATAATAGCCCAGGAAAGAGGTCATGGGCAAGGTCATTAGGAGGAAGGGCATTAAATAAACAGAAGTTGGCCCATCCCTTCCCAAGTCCTTGGCTGCTGGCTAAGATCATTGCCAGGCACTAGCTTGCTGGAGCATCCTCGACCCTGGCCTCCATCCTTGCCTTGGTCATAACTGATCCTTGGCCTGAACTTGACTTTAGTCCTACTTCTAGAAAACACCTCCATCCCCAACCCCCATCCCAACATACACACACTAGTTTATTACCCTGTCAATCCACCCTGAAGATGACTGTGGAATCTCAATCCTGGGCTTTCCCCAGAATCCCACTTAGATCTATCTAAATTTGCCCCAGGTCTAAAGCCCAGCTCCACACTGTCAGCCTATTGAGGGCAGTTTGATGTATTCAGGGAAGCACGCCGTGGGGCGTGGGGGCAGTAGTCTATGTGCTGGAGACCTCTCAACCATACCTGACTGAGCTGGAGGTAACTTGGGCATGTGGACCTGGCCCATGAACACAGGCACTTAGGCATTACTGCTACCTGCTCCACAAAACTGTGAGTGGAAGGCTTGGGCTCCAGGGACTGGGGGTGGGAGGTGTGTGAACAAGGCTCTGAGCAAGCCTGAAGCCCAGGCGGGAAATGGGAAGGAACCACAGAGGCCTTAAATATCACCTCCTGTGCCTTTAAGCCCAGTGCTTGGGAGGCAGAGGCAGGAGGTTCTCCATGAGTTCAAAGCCAGCCTGGTGTACACAGGGAGTCTCGGGACAGCCAGAGCTACATAGAGAGACCCTGTCTGGAAAAAACAAATGTAAAGCTCAGCTCCAGTACACTAGAAGCGCTCCACTAGCCACTCAAGTCTTCTAGTCACCAGAGCTGGGTCATTGTGTACAGAAAGGACCCATAGGTTGAGATGGTGCCAGGCACCCCTTCCATACTCTCCTGGTGAGAGTCATTCAGTGTGCATGTTTGCTTTATCCTTTTAATTTATAAATATTGTTAATATTGAGCCAAGGTAAAGATGAAATCTAAAATTTAGGGCTTCCTTGTATACTGAATAGGAGCACTGCTCCCAGACCAAAAACATTTTTTCTGTATTCTTTTTTTATGTGCATTGGGGTTTTTCCTGCATGTATGCCCATATAAGGAAGTTGGATCCTGGAACTGGAGTTACCAACAGCTGGGAGCTGCCATGTGGGTGTTGGGAATTGAACCCGGGTCCTTTGGAATAGTAGCCAGTGCCGTCTCCCCAGCCTCAAAATCATTTTTTTTAAATGATATATTAGGAAAACAGCAGGAGATGATAAAACACATGCTATGGACTCACATAAAAGTCAATCGGGCATGGCTGGTGAGCTCTGGGTTCAGGTGAAAACCATACCTCAGTAAATAAAGTAGAGAGCAATTAGAAAGACACCAAACATCATCCTCTGACTTCCACATGTGCACATGCAACCTGCACACCTGTGTGCCTACACACATGCAAGTACCCTTACATGTGAAGGAAAAAGGCAACAGGTAGCAGTTACTTCTCATGTACACATGAGCATTTGTCTGTCTCCGTCCACATTTCAGTGCAAGCATGGGGTATTTACAAAGCCTGGCCTGGCCTGGGCCTGTGCTCAGAACATGAGTACATTGCCTAATTCAATGTTGACAACAAGCTTATGAGCCCAGCTCTCTTAATGCCTGTTTTATGCATGAGAAGAATTGGTTCAGGAGGAAGATACAAGCCAGTTCAAGGCTCACTTAGCCGATGTCCTGCAATAAAGACGACAGAATGAATGTGGTCTCCGCAGTGAATCCCTGAAACTCCCAGCATGAGGCAGTGAGATACAACTTGGTGGCAGAGTGCTTGCTTGTCCTACATGGGCTTTTTAGTCCAATTTACCTAGCAAACAACTGCTATAAAGGGCAGGCTCACCTCTAGTTGAGCCCTATCTTTTATCTGGAAAACAACAGACTGGGGTAGGTCATAAATATCTTCCTAGTCTGGTGTGGTGGTCAGGCCTTTAATCCTAGCATTTCAGAGGCAGAGGCAGGCGAATCTCTGTGAATTCAAGGGCAGCCTGGTCTACAAAGTGAGTTCTAGGACAGTCATACTGCTAAATGGGGAAAACTGTCTCAAAAAACAAACAGCAAAATCTCTTAACAAAGCCACAGAGGTGGGGCCCTAAGCAGCCACATGATGAAAACCATATCACACAAAACTTTTGTTTCCCTGGGAATCCTGAGTTTAGCAGCTTCTACACTGAGGGACTAAAGTCCCCGGAGGCCTGTGGGCTCCAAGAATATATATGCAGAGTAAGGTGTGACTGCCCAGGCCTAGGGTGAGGCCTGCTTCCTTCCATCCAAGACTTCTATTATGGCTGCTTCCTCCACCCATGATGTTATCATACAGACCGGCATCCCCTCCCCCCCACCCCCCAGGCCCAAGAGAAGCTCTTCACACTCTCTGCACTATAGCTAGCATTGGCTTCTTCTGCTGGACTCTTCTGTCAATTCATCTCACAATTTAGGAGCAAGCAGCCCACCCAGATGCTCTGTCTCATTATTCAGTCATGAGTCTGGTCACTGTACAGACCTCCACCTCTACCTTTGATCTAGCATACCCCACTCTCCTCCAGATAAGAGCAGGCCTTCCACCCTCCCAAACCGTCTCCAAATCTCATCTCACACAGTCCTTACTGCTGACAAGAACATTTTAGGGACCTTGAATCCCAACACTGAGGAGGCAGAGGCGGGTGAATCTGTGAGTTTGAGGCTAGCCTGATCTACATAGGACAGCCAGAACTTCATAGCAAGACCTTGTCTCTCAAAAAACAAAAACATCTCATGGGAGAAAAGATTTATTTTCACAGTTCAGGGATACTGTCCATCATGGCAGGGAAGACATAGTGGCTGGAGGTCACTTGCTCACATCTCTGTAGGAAGCAGACTTATAGCACACTCCAGCCCCCTGTTTGTCTAGTTACCAGCATCACCCACCTTGGAAGATGTTTCCCACCAATGGTGAGACTTGTCTTCTGCCCCAGGGCCTTTGTTCCTGCTGTCATAAGAATTAGCTATGCTTAGCTACCCATTGCTCAGGACAACAAAGACACAAGTATCTGGGCATACTTACCACACGTCTATAATCTTAGCACTCTCCAGATAGATTCAGAATCAAGGTCATCTTCATAGTAAATTCAAGTCAGGCCTAGGCTACATTGGCATATGCCTTTAATTCCAGAACAGAGATTAAAGACAGGAGGCAGAGTCAAGGTCAGCCTGCTCAACATAGATAGTTAAACTCCGGCCAGCCAGAGCCATATAGTGAGGTCCTGTCTAAACACAGACACATACACGCACGCAGGCATACACGCCAAGCAATATAACAAAAAGAAAGGTAACTTATTCAATATGTCTACATTAGAAAGAGAAGCCAAAAAAAGGGGGTGTCCAGTGAGTCTCAAGAATCTCTTCAGGATGCTGACAGATTCAGGATTAAACAGCAGGCTAAGGGTATGCAGAGTTCAGCATTCCCAGCCTAACTGTGCTCCAGCTCATCAGTGGCCTCTATCATCATTTCTGCTCTGGTCTGTCTTTGCAAGTCTGTCTGCTAAAGTGTTAAATTGTTAATGTGTTCATTGTCTTTTGAACCTAGGGTTTCACATGGGCTAGGCAAATGCTCTACCATGAACTGTATTCCTGACTCTAATTTGTTCATTGTCTTTACCTGGGGAGGGGAGTGTGATCTGTCCTGTGGGACTCGGGAAAAGTCAGGGACACAAGTTAAATGTGTCTTTAGCTAATGAAGGAGACAGACGTCAAGTGAGGACAGATAGACCAGGGCTTCTGTTGTTGGTTGCTTTTCATTTTCTCTTTTTGTCTCTTTGGGGGGCCTGCCACCCAGCTCCTAAATAAATCACTCAAGGAGGCTTATTCTTAATTATAAATGTCCAGCCTTAGCTTAGCTTGTTTTTTGCTAGCTTTTCTTAACTTATCCTGGCTACTTTTTGTCTCTGGGCTTTTACCTTTCTTCTTATTCCGTGGCTTGCTATGTGGCTGTGTGGCTGGGTGGCTGTGTGGCTATATGGTTGGGTGGCTGAGTGGCTGAGAGGCTGGGTGGCTGGGTAGCTAGGTGGCTGGGTGGTTGGGTGGCTGTATGGCTGGGTTGTTGGGTGGCAGGGTGATTGGCTGGGTGGCTGGGTGGTTGTGTGGCTGTATGGCTGGGTGGCAGGCTGGTTGGGTGGCTAGGTGGCTGGGTGGCAGGCTAGTTGGGTGGCTGTGTGGTTGGGTGGTTGGGTGGCTGTATGGCTGGGTGGCTGGGTGGCTGAGCGGTTGGGTGGCTGGCCCCTTGCAGCCTCCTCTCCTTATTTTCTTTCTTTCTTTTTTCCTCCCAGATTTCTCCTGGTTTATTCTATCTACCTGCCAGCCCCGCCTACCCTTTCTTCTCCCTCGCTATTGGCCTTTCAGCTCTTTATTAGACCATCAGGTGTTTTAGACAGGCACAGTAACACAGCTTCACAGAGTTAAACAAATGCAACACATCTTTGCATTGTTAAACAAATGTAACACACCTTAAAATAATATTCCACAACAGACTTCATCTCACTCTTGGTTACCTTGTGGGCCCAAGTGAGGTGCCAATGCTTTTTAACAGAAAGAAGTTCATTCCTTTTTCTTTTTTTTGGGGGGGGGGGCGCAAAAGGGGAGTTTTCTGTGTAGCCTTGGCTGTCCTGGAGCTCACTTGGTAGACCAGACCTAGCTGCCTTTGAACTCAAAGAGATCTGCCTGCCTAACTCTGGCCTTCTGAGTACTGGGATTAAAGGTGTGTACCACCACTGCCCTTCTGATTTCTTGTAATCCCAGTACTCAGGAGGCAGAGGCATGTAGATTTCTGTGAGTTCAAGGCTAGTCGTGACCTACAAAGCCCAGGACTGCCAGAGCTACACACACCACACACCACACACACACACACACACACACACACACACACACACACACACACACACACACACACACACACACACTGTCTCAAAAACAAAAATAAACTCTCTTGGGTAGCCCAGTTAGGCCTTGAACTCACTGTGAAGTCAAAGATGACCTTGAACTTCTGATCCTGCTAGTATACCTTCAGTGTTAGAACTACATTAACATTAATGTAATTAGGTTATGTGTGCACCACCATTCCAGAATTATTTTGTTGGTGGAGATCAAATCCAGTCTTTGTACAGACAAGGCCCACACTCTAATGAGCCATATCCTTAGCCCCCAAAGTGGCTTATAAATGCCTGTTTTCCCTCTGCATGAAAGAGTCACAAGAGCTACCTGGTACTGCCTGTCTCTGCTTGACCTACATAGACAGGTAGAGACCTCCATTTGTCCACTGTCTCATCTCTAGCTACATCAGCCCACGGACGTCTGCAACTTGAGAGTCTGAGACTGTGTCTCCCTGTACTGGGAATTGCCTGGGGATGTAGGGGTGGGGTTCACAGGCTGATGAGGAATAGATCCCTTGGCCTGAGTTCTGGCACTGCACTAGGTGCCCAGGGTAGCTTATAAGTAAGGCCTTTGCCTGAGCTTCTCAGCTGCCGGGCCATGCTCCCTAACAGTAAACCTGCCAGAGTTCTCTCAAACTGGCTGGCTTGTAACTCCCATGGATGCAAATGGGCAAAGACTGTTCTCCGCTAGACTGGTCTAGACCATAATGAGGGGCCTCTCACCATCTAGCTGGGGACCCAAGAGGTTTCCTTGCCAGAGCACATCCTGTGGTCAACTTTGGACAGCAGCCCACATTTACCTTCACTCTGGGCCCGGAGCCTGGGTATCCAGCTCATCTGACATGGTTTTCAGATCCTTCAGGCCAAAGGAAGATGCCCTGAGGTATGGGGGGGGGGTCCCCCCTACAGAGCCTTGCACAAAGACTCTTTCCTCTTTCTTGTTTAATTTTGTTTGGTTTGATTTGGTTTTTCTGAGACAGGGTTTCTCTAACAGACCTAGTTATCTTGGAACTAGCTCTGTAGACCAGGCTGGCCTCGAACTCACTGAGATGTGCCTGCCTCTGCCTCCCTAGGCATCAAGTGTGTGCCATCACTACCCTGTGGCTTTTGTCCTCTTATTCATTCCCCTGCATCGATTTGATTCTCTTGGCTGTTTATCTAGTGAATGGGTACGGACCCTGACTGAGGCTATAGGCCATGTCTCTGGCCCCTGCCCAGGATCCACCTCACACAGGGATTCAGAGTGCCTCTATTGGCTAAAATATTAGGCTTTCCAGCACCTCTGAATGTTATTTCTGTGATCACTACTGAGTCCAGTAAGTCAGCCATGGCTCTCAGGCCAGGTGCTTATCATTTCTAGGAGGCTTGTGTCCACATCAGGCATTCATCCCTGTGGGGAACTGGAATGGGCTGGCTCAGGAGGCAGGAAGATGGAGACAGGGCCCAAATTTCCAGCCCCAGTACTCAAGGGCCCTGTGAATGAGGCAGATCTGCTGAGCCCATGTGGGAAGGGCTTTAGGTTCCTATGTTTTTGACTGTCACAAAGGTGCTGGGGAAAAGGGTGACATGTGACATGTGACTGCTAAGGTGTGTATGTGTTCCTACTCTGTCCCTTCTGTACCTAATGACTTCCTATCTGGCCTCCACCCACTACCTAGCCTGCTACCTGCTAAGCACACTGTCCTTAGCAGTCACAGGACCTTTGCACTATGATTTCTCTGAGGTGGAACATGTTGCCTTCCCACTCTAACACCTGAACATCTAGTCCTGGAAGAGTCAGATTGATGTGTGGCAGTTTCCTTGAGAAGGAAACATTCCATCCTACAGAAAAAGCTCCTTAAGTCTGAAGGTAAACTAAACAGCTTGAGGAAGTCCCTGAAACTGATCAGATTCACTAGGCCCCTCTCCCCACAAGAGTAACAAATAAATACTGCCTAGAGTCAGTCTCAGAGAAGCCAAGTTACAAAGATGACTCGGACTAGACCAGATGCTTGGAAAAGCAGAAACCAGCCAAACTGCCAGGAAGAGGTTAAGAACAACTGCGTTATTTGGAAGGGACATTCTCCTACTTGCAGGTTGTGTTGTATGCTCCAGGCTCCCAGCTTTTGTGAACTGTCACCCATCCTGGGGTGGGCTTTGGTGATACAACTGTCTGTGGATCATTTCTGCCCCTTCATACTCCTGTAAGTAACCCCAATAAAACCCAATGGCTCACCATGCTGGACTTTGGTGGTATCTATATTTTGGTCTGTCATGGGCTCCTTATCTGGGATGAGAAGATGTGTGTGTTGTGTCTCCCTAGGAAAAATCTGGTCATACAACACAGATCCTCAGGGAAAGTGTCCTCAATATACAATCAATGCTCAGCAGCCACAGCAGTCTCTTTCTTGGGACTGAAGGGCCAAGAGCTGTCACTTACTAGAGGAACAAAATCTACTCAAGTTCTCTGGTTGTCAAACCTAGATTCTGAGTCCTGAATAAAGATGGCCTGGAATTCTGCAGGCCTGGACCTTGACTGCATCAGGAAGAGGTGATGAGTATCACAGAATGGACCTATAAGATAATAGGACTTCTGTGAGGAACTTCTTGTGGTCTTCTGTCCCAGAAGTGAAGATAGACCCATGCATGAATAGAGTGTATCAGGGTCCTGGGGTACAATGTACATGTTGGTAAGTGCTTGCCCAACATGCACAAATCCCTGGATTCCATCTTCAGCACTGCATAAACCGGGTATGGCACAAACCCACAATACCACCATTTGGGAGGGGGAGACCCTAGGACCAGGAGTTCAATGTCATCTTCAGCCTCACAGTGAGTTCAAGGCCAGCCTGGGCCACATGAGACAGGTGTCATGCTGCACACATGTTGAAACTCCATTGCAGTAGCTAAAATAGAAAAAAAAACTGAAACTTAGACGTCGGTGCTGATAAGATGTGGGCAATTTAGAATTCTGTGGGTGGCTGGGGAAATGTGGCCAAGGCAGAGCTTGAGAAATCACAGGGCAGGGCTGAAGAGCTGGCACAGTGGTTAAGAGCCTTTGCTCTTCTTGCAGAGGACTTGGATTTGGTTCCCAGTACCCACATGGTGATTCACAGTCATCCTTAACTCCAGCTGAATTTCTAGTGATTTCTCTGGCCTCTGTGAGCACGGTGTGCATACACACATGCAGGTAAAACACTTATACGCATAAAATAAAAGCAATAAGTCACATTTGAAAAGAAAAGAAAAGCTGGGTGGTGGTGCACACCTTTAAGAGAGAGACAGTCAGTCTGATCTATAGACTGAGTTCTAGGACATCCAGGGCTACACAGAGAAAACCATGTCTTGAGGAAGCAAAAGGAAAAAAAAAAGAAAGAAAGAAAGAAAAAGAAAAAGAAATCCTCCAGCAGACTCTCCCCACCAATGTACAGAGGACGATCCTATAACACAGTAGCCCTTCTTCTGAGGGAGCACCCATGAGGGAGCACCCATGAGGGAGCACCCAAAACAGGTGAAAGTGGGGGTATGGGATGGACAGGAGAAACGGAGAACTTACTTTCCATGTGTAAGAGCCTGGAGTCTATCTCCAGCACCACAAATATAATTCGATAAAATAGTTTGAAATAAGTAAATTAAAGCAGGTGTCCCTGAGATTACTTGAATATGTTGGCATACCAACCGACATATACAAGAAGCAGCCACTGAGGGAGAGTGGGTAAACCCCAAGGGGGTCCATCCAAACAACACAGCAGCCTTAGCCTCAGCAGGGAGGATGTCTGCCACTTGCCACCACAGGGAATGACTCTGAGGATTGTGTGCTGTGAGCCTCCACTCCTGTGGGGTTCCCAGGGTCTTCAGATCCATGGAGACAAAGGAAGAGGGTGGTGTAAGGGGATGGAGTGGGCAGCAGAATTTGAATGGAGACAGTTCTCACAGAAATAGGAGCTGGTGACAGCTGCCCAACAATGTCACTTAGCTTTTAGCACATTGCACACTCAGAAACCATTGAGATGGTGCAGTCTATGTTGTATTTCACCATCACCCAAAAAGTGCCTGTAGCACAGAGCACTTCTGGCTCCCACTGCAGCGGTGGACCAGGGAAAAAGCATTAAAAACACCCTGTGCTGTGGCCTGCCCAAACAGGTCAAGCCCTTCTTGCAATGTATAAGCAGGGGTGTTGGATAGGGCTGTTCATAGCAACTGTCCCCCTTGTCCCGGAGACAGAAGCTTCTCCTTGTATCTCTATTTATTTATTTTTAAGACAAGGTCTTTGTATAAAGACCTGGCTGTCCTGGAACTCAAACTCACAGAGATCCACCTGCCTCTGCCTCCCAAGTGCTGGATTAAAGATGTGTGCAATGTCCAGCTTGGTATCTCTTGAATACAGGTTGAAGGATGAACAGGCGGCAGGCAGTCTACCACAAAAGGCATCGTGCACATGCAGCTTTCCTGGACAGCACACACTCCTTTTATTCAGTTGATTCACCTCTCAGATCAGGGCAGAGAGTTCTTGCCCTCAGTTCCTGCTTCATTGGCTTAGGTTTGGAAATTTGCTTCTGAGAACCAGGGATCTCAGAGTCCCTGAGAAGGAAGCATCAAGGTAGCTGCCTGCAGCTCACTCCAAGCCTGCCAGGGTCTTGTTTAGTCATTCACTTGGCATCATTCCATGTACCTCTCAGTCCCACTGGAGACTGAGCCTGGGTAAGCATGACAGGTGTGGTCCCCCAGTACTTGCAAGCCTGGTGGCCAAGGGGCTACTGGCTATGTGTGAGCTGGCTGCTTGGTAGAGCAGATGAATAGCAGAATCTGACCACTGTTCACTATGTTGCTGATAGAAAACTCCACTTCACCGGTGAAATTCTGAGAGCAGAAGCAGGTTCATCTAAGCCTCAGCCTCTTCATCTCTGCCTCCTAGAGTAAAGCTGTGAAGAGCCTTTCTTTAGCAGCCGGATGTTGCTGGAGGCTCAAATAAAAATGTGGACTAAGAAGCCTTCACATGGGCAGCCTCTGTGTCCCTGTAGCCACTGAATGTTAGAGCCTGAGCAACAGCATCATCCAGCCAGGGAAATTTAATTGTACTTTATTCCCCTCTATCCACTCCAGGCACAAACAATGAGGACTGTGATAAAAGGCAAATTCAGCATGGTCTCAGACAGGCTGACATTAGGGCTGGCATCTCCCTAAATGCTGGAGTCTTATTCTGAGGTGGTTTGAATAAGGATGGCACCCATAGGCTCATATATTTGAATGATTAGTCACCAGAGAAGGTAACTTAGAAGGATTAGGAGGTGTGGCTTTGTTGGGGTAGATGTAACCTTGTAGGGAGGAAGTCTGTCCCTGGGGATAGGCTTTGAGGTGTCAGAAGCTCAAGCCAGGCCCAGTGTCTCTCTTCCTGCTGCCTGCAGATCCTGATGTAGCTCTTTCTCCAGCGGCATATCATGCCTGCATGCCACCATGCTCCCTGCCGTAATGACAGTGGAGTCACCTCTGAAACTGTAAGCAAGCTTCAATTAAATGCTTTCCTGCATAAGAGTCCTGTGGTCATGGTATCTCTTCACAGCAATGGAGCACTAACACAGGCTCCATTCATATACCACACGTGAGCTTTGCCTCACCACTGGGTCTGTTATGGAGATGCTCATGGAGTCACTGCTGAGCAAAACCCACCACCTAGCCGAGGTCCTCAAAAGGTGTGACCAGGAGACACAGGTGGGCTCTCCTCCTCCTCCTCCTCCTCCTCCTCCTCCTCCTCCTCCTCCTCCTCCTCCTCCTCCTCCTCAGGGTGTGGATCTCTCTTTGGGGCAGAGACATGTGTGGGCTCCTAGCCAAGAGAGCTTGGATCCCTTCTGCAGGAGAAAACTGGGTGAGTATTTTGGTCTCTTGTTGCCGAAGAGCCCGTGACTCCCTCTGCTCAGGAATTAGGGCAGGACGGTTTTGGTTTCTGAATGCTTCCCCTCCATTTAAATTGGATGTTCTAATCTCCTTCCTCTTTTGTCCTAAATTTCCCTCCACTGCTCTGTGCAGCTGCTTCACAGCTGTTGCCTTCTGCTCTGGAGAAGCTGAGGGTCGAGCTGGTTGCAGGGACAACGGAGCCCCAGATATATCTTACCCAGATAATATGGCACTTTAGGAGTCAACTGTACCCTTTGCTGGCCAAGGTGGGTCAGAGATGGGCATGCTGTTTGCAGAAAGAAGTCCATACTGGGTCAGTAGCTAGACCTAACACAGTCATTCAGAAAGTGAGCACTTCAGTGCCAGGCCTGGGGACATGAGAAACAACAATCCATTCATCTGCTTGTTCACTCATTCATTCAACAATTGGCCACTGAGTTCAAGGCCAGTACTCAGAGGGCAGGTCTGGCAATCTCTGCAGGGTTACTCCTAGAGGCTCTGGCCCACAGGGTGCAGCCTGAGGGTAAGACTCAGGAATATGTTTGTGCCGCTCAGTTCCTCTGATCTTCCCAACCTGGCCTGGTACCCTGAAGACTTCCAAGAAAAAGTGGGACCCGAAGGTTGGATCTCTGATTCTTTCTAGGCTCCAAGGAATGGGGCTGTAGGGCTCTGGAAGAGCCTTTTGCTGGCTTAGGATGCTCGCAACACTGTTTCTCTTCAGTTGAGTTTGTGAGGAGAGATCACCTAGGGCTGCAGCCGGCTCCCTCCCCTTATTCCACTGGTCTTGAGCAGACTGGGTAAATGTGAGATAGCATGGGGAAACATCTGTCTGTCATCTAGTCACTGTAGACCTTGTCTCTGGCAGGATTGTGGGAACAGGGCAGAGCCAGCCACCTGGGCTTCTTCTAGCCATCAAATGTTTGGCAAAATAAAATGAGAAACAGGACAGTGGAGATGTGCTGCTCACACTGGTACACCTCTGCCCTAACAAACACACGATAGGCACGCCCCTACACTGGGGTTGTGGGGTTGAGATCTCAGCTACAGCTGCTATGGCCTGTGCTACCAGAGATGATGGTGTTCAGGAGGTGCCTTGTATATTACAGAGTCAGGAAAACAGAGGATTATCACAGAACAATTTGAAAAACACACAAATAATTTATGTTATTATGATGTCATAGTGCTGTAAATAATGAATTTTCACTAATGCTGGGCTTCCTTATTCCCCAGGCAGGCAGCGGGGCCAAAGCAAAGCCCACAACAGCTGGGTCTGGAAGAGACATACATGGAGCTCCCATACTAGTCTTTTCTAAGAAACAACCATGTTCCTCACAGAGGCAAGGAGAGAGAGGCCAAGCTGGCTGTGCCTAGTGAACAAACCTGGAATCCCAAGTCGGCAAGCTGGCCATGGATAAGTTCCAGGTTCCAACATGCAGCCTGAAGTTTCTGGACTGTCTGGAAGACTAGCTTAAGCTGCCTAGTACATCAGTCTGAACCGTGCTCAGGAACTCTGATGCCTGTCTTCCTGGGGGTCTGTCCTTGGCTACAAACCCTCAGTGTGTGAGCACACAAAGTTCACCGCTCAACTACAGCACCCACTCCAATCCTAACATACTACTTCAACCTGGTCCCCAGGCTGAGGGTGACCACAGGGCAGGATGCTCTCTGCTTGTCTAGGGAGCCAAGGGACCTCCAGGACTGGCGGAGTGCACGGCCACACCCCTGGTGGTGCTCTCTCCATACAGCACTAGCTACTTGGTGGGTCCCATCTCTAGGTGCCAACACTGGTGCCATTATCAGAAAGCTGGACCTGATTGATCTCTGTATGAATATTCATGCGGCAGCAACAGGACTGTCATTACTATTCCAAGCAAGGGGAAAGAATACCCGTCCTCATTTAATGAGTGAGTGAGGTCAGTCTGCAGTTTATGACTACTGAGTCCACCTACCGCTTCCAAACTTGACAGGGTGTCCATCCTGCCCCCACTCCTACCCTGCGCTCTGACAGGTAAACCCTCACTGTTCCTGCCTGCCTTACTGGCCATACTCTCCTGACCAATCTAGCTCTCTCTCTCAGCTTCTGGCCAGCCTCACCCGACCCTTCCTACCCTCCTCTGTAGCTCCAGCCCAAAGCCCTGGCTCTTTCCCATCCTGCCGGAAATGCTCACCTACACCTATAGCTCCATTGTAATAGGATACCAAGGGCTGTGGATCAACTCATAAAGCTTGTTTACAGGCCCCATTTTCTCAAGCAACTAGCACAGCCCTGACCCTTGACCTGATCAGTGATTCCCACAGACGCCCCTGTCCTGCCCAGGATCCATGGTTAGGTGCAACTCCAAGCTGCAGTAAGGCCAGCTACAAGCTAGACATCTAGAATAGAGGGTATCTGCCTCATCTCTGCACCGTTCCTGCTGATATGGGAGCCCTTGGGGCCCCAGCTTGTCTTGCATTGGCTAGTCTGTAGCTCAGGATGGGTTTCCCAACCGGTCGCCATCCTGCAAGATGGTCTCAGTTGACCCCACCAGAGATGGACTCTACCCCAGACCTTGGCTTCTGAGAGACTGGTTGTGTCTTGGGGGTGTGGTGGGAGAGTAGGGACCGTTTCTTTGGGATGGGATGAGATTTCCCAGGGCTGCTGACAGTACCACAGGCCCCAAAAGTACAGCTCAGCATTACCACACCCCATGCCCCCCCCTCCCCCCCCCCCCCCCCCCGCACTGAGCCCATGGCCTCCTATGGCTGCTGTTCTGCAGGAGGCCGAGAAAGCACTGCGGGGGTGGGGGTGGGAGAGCTGGCCAGGCAGGGAGGGGTCACCTGGCAGTCTGTGCCCTTCAGTCTGCCACCCACCCCTAGGCGCAGTGCGGGCCACACAACTCTGCCTGAAACCCCATGTGACACAGCTACCAACAAGCCCGGAAAGCTGCCTGGCAGGGCGGGGGAGGGGCATTGGGCCCAGGATTGCTGAATCAGCTGCCTGGACCATCCCTGCCCGGGCAAGGCTGCTGTTGGGGGGCAGCTCCCTCTTTTGGGAACTGTTGGGGAGGCATGCCAGAATGCTGGGGTTTCCGGAAAATCGCCCCTACTTGCTTCGGCCCTGGACTGTTGCTTCCTGGGAGCTAGTGCCTGGAGGGGAGGGAAGGCTTCCTAAGAGAGCCTGGCAGATGGGGACCCTTCTTTCCAAACAACACCAAAAAGGGAGAAGAGAAAGGCGCCCTGGCTGCTGTGGATCTAGCACATTTCCGTCCCCACAAAACGCTGACTCAGCATGTGAAGGCGCCGCTGGCTTCCTCCCCCTCACTCGCTGGCAGGGACAGGGCCTTCCCAAGGTCAAGGGACATCAATAACTGCAGCCGAGTCTGTGTCGGCACAGGGTTGTGCTCTGGGTTGCCCCTGCCATCCTTGCTGAATAGGGACCATCTGGCTCCCTTCCTCACACCACCCTGGGAAGGTCACAGGTACTGTGTTTGTTTGGGTCTCCACCTGGGACTTCAGAAACTGCTGCTTGGTCTAGGACAGGGAATGGGAGCCGCTAGTCCATCCCAAGCCTGGGGCCCTGCAGCACCTGACTTCTAATTTCTAGAAATTCCTCAGCCACTGCACCCTTCTCGTTGTCACTCGCCCTCTGCTGGCTATGATTCCATTTGTTACTGAGGGAGACCATATATGGTCTGCCATTTATACACACACACACAGACACACGTGCACATACACACACACATAGGCACACACACAGACATACACACAATCTTCCTCAGGATTGTAGGTAATGCACAGTGACCCCTTCCCTGTACCTTACATGGGCTAGAGAGAACCTGAGTCACGGGCAGACAGTATTGACTTCAGCCTTTCCTTCTGGGTCCCCCATACCTGGCTGAGCATCCTGACTCCAGCCTGCTCACCTCCCTCCACTCCTTCTTCCTTGGCCTTGGCTCCAAACCGTCCCCAGGTCTTTATGTGCAGCGTCCCCTCTGCTTTGGATGTTCCTTTCTTGTTGGTGAGGGCCAATCATGTATTCCCATCCTCCAGGAAGACCCAGAACTCGGCTCCTGTCTCTCAAACTGGCATCCAGTCATCTGAAACTTCGGCCCAAGTGTGGGTCCCCTGAGTTTGCTCTAGGTTGGGCAGCTCTGCCAACCTCAGAACAGGTTCCTGTTGTTCACTCTTCCTTTCCCAACACTGCCTGGGTAGCAGGCATCCCTTGCCTACTTTTCTACCTCAGGGTGGCAGCTAGCCAGATGGGTGGCTTTATCAGTGTTGATCCTGTTTGCTCTCTAGCCACTGAGAATTTCTGTGGGCAGATCCACCTATCTGTGCCTAGGCCTGGCCCCTCATCACTTCCCCTCCTTGACTCCAGCAGGCAGCTTATCCCCATTTTTTTTTTTTTTTTTACTCTGATGTGCCTTAATAAACAAACTAATCTGCTTGAATCAGGCATTTAGTAGAATGCCAAAGCCTGGGGAGTAGTCCTAAATTGTCTCTTTACCCTGCAGAGGAACAGTTACTTCTGGAGTTTCTTGGGCTATGCTGCTTTATCCAGGACTTGGCTCACGCCTGTCACTAAGCAATCACTAGCCTTCCTCAGACAGGCTGCAGTCTCAGATACAGCTCAAAATGTCTCCTAGGGCCATGCCAACACACTAAAAAACAGGACTAATGTCCAGGTAATGTGGCCCACAGGCACAGTTCTGCTGATCAGAGTGGCCAGGAGTTACTTCATAACCCCCAAGTCCCAGAAGGGCTCTTGGCGTGTGGCACCCTAAGAAGTCATGGCCCTCAGCAACCTTGGGTCTGAGCAGGTAGTTCTCAGTAGTCATGTTCTCTGTGCTCAGTGGCCTCAGCTGAGTAGACCCACTGGACAGTGAGGATAGCACCTACTCAAAGTTTTTCAACTTGATTTCTTGTTCTTCCCAGCAAAGGGGACAATGGGGAACACTCCAGGGTTTTGGGTGAGATTAAGTGGAAGCCACTTGCCTATTACATGTTCAACTCTGGGTTCCATCCCAGAACTGTAAAACCAACCAACCACTCTAGATCCACAGAAAACAAAGCAGGCCCCGGGAAGTTCCTGGAACATATGTGTTGTCCCCTCTGGTGTGATGAGTGGCTAAGAGGGCTACTGTCTTTCCTCACCATGCCTATCTGCTATTGAGCCTAGCTTTGGATTCTTGCATAAGTGTGCCTGGGCAAGCCATTCCAGGATCGTCCTCGGCTGCCTTTACCTGGGCCAGGAGCTCCATTGATTCCAAGCCCCAACTCTGGTCTAAGAAGCTAACCTCCCCCTCCTCCTGTCCTGAGCTGTCTGTGACAAAGGATTTTCAATTTATTTTTCTTATCAAAAAAACTAAAACAGGTATGGTGGTACACGCCCTTAATCCCAGCACTTGGGAGGTAGAGGCAGGTGGATCTCTGTGAGTTGGAGGTTAGCCTGGTCTTCAAAGCAAGTTTCTGGACAGCCCAGGCTGTAACATAGCAAAACACTGTCCTGAGAAACCACACACACACATTTGGGTGGGGCAGGGCATGCTCTCCTGCTCCTTCATCCCAGCACTCAGGAGTCAGAGGCAGGTGGATCTCTATGAATTAGAGGTCAGCCTGGTCTGCACAGCCCAGCCACATAAGTGAGACACACCCCACTTCTTCTTTATTTTTTTTTTTTTATTTTTATTTTTTTTATTTTTATTTATTTATTTTTTTTTTGAGACCAGGATTCTCTGGCTGCTCTGGAGTTCACACTGTAGACCAGGCTGGCCTTGAACACACTGAGGTCCACCTGCCTCTGCCTCCCAAGTGCTGGGATTAAAGGTAAGTGTCACCACCGCCTGGCTGAGACCCTATCTCCAGAATAAATCAAAACAAAACTCAAGGCTAGGGAGATGGCCCATTGGTTAAGAGTATTGATTGTTCTTCCAGAGATGCTGTGCATTTGTTCCCAGCATCACAGGCTGGCTTACAACCAGCCAGTTCCAGAGTTATCTGTTGCCCACCATTGGCCTCTGCAGGAACCAGGTCACACAGGGCACACAAACATGCATGCAGGAAAAAAACTTAAGACATAAAATAAAAATAAACAAACCTTTAAAACACATATATACAAACAAACCCAACAGGCCTCAAGCTGGCTATGGTGACTCAAGTGCATAGTCCTAACATTTGGGAGTTTGAGACCAGTCTATACAAGTTAGTGAGACCCTAATCCCACCTCAAAATCCCACGTAACAGCTAGAGAGGTTCAGTGACTGCTCTTAGAGGACCCTATTTTGATCCCCAGAACTTTTATGGCTCACAACCGTCTAATCCCAGTGCCATGAACTCCAAAACTTTCTTCTGGCCTCCACGAGTAGCAGGCATGCAAATGGTACACAGACATACATGCAGGCCATATAACATATATGTGAAATAAAAAATCCCCAGTAACGTACTCCGCAAACACAACTGAAAGAGAAAATATGGTTTCCTGTTCCTCTCAGCATCCTGATATTGCATCTCCAAGTGTGCACGACATCCACAAGCTTTCCTGCCCTTTCTAGAAAGCACAAGAAATCCAGCCCTTACTTTTATTGACCAACACAACTCTAGGCTCTTGGCAGGCCACCCGACACTGTAGAATCACTGTTTTGAGGATTCCACACTTAACATTAAAATCAGACACTTTCAAAACCCAGTCCCTGCAGGGAATAGTTTCTATGACATTCTAGACTACATCCTTTGAAAAGGAAAAGATTTCTGGCTTAACAGAGATCACAGCATTGCCTCAGAGCACTTGAGAGCACTTGTCTAACGTCTGAGGCCCCAGCATAGAAAAACTTAAGCAATCATTCCATCAACACATTAAAAAAATAGGTTTAATGCAGGTGATTCATCTCATAAAGAATTTATCAGGCACTCAGGACACTGGGCAGCTGGGTGTGCAATGGGTGACAAGGTCCTGTCATCTTCTCCCACCACCAGCCCTGACACACCCACCGGTCACCCAGCAAATGGGGCTTCAGGCCGCTCTGAGGAACGTGAGCTAATTAGCAAAGAACAAAGCTGCTTTGGGGGAAGAGTTATTTAGTGCAAACAATTCTCTGCAGCAAGCAAGCAGCGGGGTCCACTGGGAAGGCACCTCACCTGCTGTCCGGGGAGGCAGACAGGCTTCCTCTATGAACCCTCCCTCTAGACCAACGGGCACAGTTGGCTGTAAGTTAAAGAGCTAGGTGGACAGTCCTGCATCTGTTTTGGTTTCTTCAAATTTCTCTTTAACAAACACAACTGGTTTTCATGGCAAGGTAGGGTCAAAGGGGCCACCCCCATGCCCAGGGTGTGGGGTGACAATTTGGGGAGAAGCACGTGTTGGCAAGATCCACTCAGTGTCCTGCCCCTGCAGTTACTACTCAAAGCCCTTCACTTACCACCCAGGCCTTGTCACCAGTGAGAGCCACAGCCCACTCCTGTCAGAGGCCAAAGGTGATTGGGTTCTCCCTTCATTTGTAACCTCACACACCAGGTCTAACAGCCATGTGAGGAAGGCACAGCTAACCCATCCAGGCTGCCCACTGGGGCTGGTAAGTACTACTGGAGAGGTACAACCTGTTTGCTCCTGTTTTCCACAGGTTTAGCCAAGACCTTGGGTGGCTGCTAGAGACTTCCATGCCTCAGAAACCGTCAAAACTCCTCCCGGTGCTGAGTGGAGATGGCTTCCTAGGCTCCAGCACGACCTGACACATAGACCTGCCCAGAGTATGGGCCAACCCCTGCTCTGAAGTCCAAGCCTTGGTGTCTGTGCTCCCCTGCATCAGAGACTGGCCAATGCCATATATGGTGTCCTGCTAGACTGCACCTATGCAGTGACCCTGAGACCTGACTTGGGGGGTCAAAATGGACATAGCCACTTGGTGACAGCAGAGTGGTCCATGGGCTTAGGATTCAAGCAGCTCAGAAGGGGGGGGGGGGATGCAACTAGTGGCAGTTTTGTGTCTGCCTGTATAACCAGATTGGGTCCCTGAGGCTAGAGCCAGGAGCAGGGCACATAAAGGGGCCGGGCAGCCCAGAGGCACCCCTTGTGTGTCCCACTGGTTGGGTTTGATCTTGGTGAGAATGTCACACAGGTCTCAAGGTGCAGAAAGGACAGATGGGCCACCCACTGGACAACCTAAAATTGTACAGGCAACCAGAGGGAAGAGGCTAAGAGGGATGTCACATCTGGGAAAGTGCACAGGAAGGATAGCACAGAAGCCAACAGGGAAACTGTGGTGTCCCCAACAGAGTTGTCTCAGCCCTTTTCTCTCCCCAGTGGGAGTGTGTGCTTCAGGCCTTACCCTTGGGAAGGGGGAAAGGCCCCTACCAGCCCCACCCTTCAAGGACAAAAACTTGATACAGCACAATCAAGAGCCCCATGGAGGTCGGGTCCTCACATGTCCACAAAGACCATGAAGCACCAGCCCAGACCCCCAACTAGCAGCATGGTCACGTGGATGCCATAGATGAGCAGCTCGTTCATGAGGCGAAAGTCCACGCGCCTGCGCCCCAGCAGCAGCAGCAGCACCGACAGCTTGAGCTGGAAGCGCAGCAGCACACGTACACCCACATACTGAAGACAGAAGAGCGCGGCCAGAGCGCCCCATAGGGCCGCTGTGAAGAGGCTGCAGCTGAAGTAGAGCAGGAAGCGGATAAAGCCGTAGAGCCAGCGGGTCTTGACATACACATCGAAGTTGTTGTACTTGGTGCGAGCCAGGTGAGAGGTTCTCACTGGCCCACAGGCTGCATGCAGGCAGGTGGTGTGTGGGCCGTGGAAAGAGCGCACCCGCCGCGGGATGGGCATGACCGGCATTGGGCCCAGGCGGCAGTGCTATTTTGCAGTGGTAGCGCAGCGTCCAGATGGCTAGCATAGGTGTCATCAGCACCTAAGAGCCCTTGCCTTGGGGGAGGTGTCGGCCTGCAGGGAAAGGTACAAGGACAATGCCAGGTCAGACTTCAGCAAGGGTGTCTCTGGAAATCAGTTGCACCCTAGGTCACCTTAATCGTTTCACAAACCAACAACCTGTACAAAGCAAGTACCATTCTATCTCAGCGCTGGGGAATGGGAGTGACAGTAATTATGTCTTAGCAGCTGCAAAAGAAGGGCCCCTGTAAGAGCCATCAGTGATAGAAGGAAACAGTAGTCGTCTAGCTAAGCCTACTCCTTATAGCTTCTTGAAAACCCCATGCACTACTCTACTGAATGTCATGAGTCCATAACTCCCCAGTACTTCCATGGTGACTTAGCCAATAACAAGCTCCTTCAAGGACACCCCATGCAGAACCACAAGACTGAGATGAAGTCAGGGTGCCCACATTGCCAGACCCTAAGGTCAACTGCTGTACCTGAACTCTGGCATTATTTTGGCAAGTTACCTCACATCTCACTGCTCTTGCTCCGTAAATGGAAACAACAAGACATCTTTCACGGGGGCTGCCTGTACATGGAAGCATTGCTGGCTTGCCTAGGCTGGGCATAAGGCCAGAATACTCCAGACTGGGCCACAAAGAGAGGGGAAATGGCATGTGGTTCCTTGTTTCACCAAGCAAATGTCATTTGCAGCTGCCTATGTTAATTTGTGGGTGTAAAAAAAAAAAAATAAAGTTTAGACTATACGATATTAGGGACTAAATGCTGGTAACAGGACAGGGAAACATGGCCAACAGGCTTTTGCGAGTTCGACTCCAGACCAGCTTCTTTCAACGCAGCAGGTCCTGAGCAAAATGTTGTCAGTGCAGCTGTAGCCGAGGCTCAGTGGAAAGAAACCTGTCTTTAACTTTAGCTATTACCCAGCTAGATAGGGAAATGGCCCTCAATCGGGTGTGTCACTGGACACCGCGTAGTAAGGGCTTGCATTCTGCAGCAGGTGTACTCGGGTGGAGATGCGTGCATTCCAGCGCCCCACAGCCCGACCTGGGGCAGCCCGGCACCAAAAGCATGCGCACGGAATCCCAGAGCAAGAGGCTCCACTTTCGAGGGCCCGCTCTTGAGAGCGCTGGAGACGCGGCCCTCACAAGCCCGTAGGCTACGCGCGACCCCGGCCCTCTGCCCGCGTCCTCCGCGGGCGCCACTTCCGGTGTCGGGGCGCCGTTGCCGTCGAGACGGCCCTTGGATCCACGGCCGGTCCCCGCCCGTCCTCGGCCGCTCACCCGGTGCCCTCTCCGCGGCGGTGCCGGTGTCCGCAACCATGCGGCAGACCGACGGCGCTGGGGACCGAGCCTGCGGGCGAGCCTGTGCTCCGGGGTTGCGATGCGCGGGCGGATTCATGCCGCCGAAGACGGGATCGCTTCGCGCGGACCTTCAATTTCCCCCGGCGGGCGCCGGCCCGGAGGGGAAGGCGCGCCCGGACCAGGCCGGAGGCGTTTGTCCCAGCGTGGGAGCCGTAGTGAAGTCCCTCGGCGGCCACCGTAGCGCGGTCCTCACGCCCCCTCCGCCTGCGCCGATACCGTGAGCCTCGCAGCGCCCGCCTCGGGGCCGCGCGGAGCGTCCGGGAACTCGACGTTGGCCAAGGGTGCGCGCCCGCGTACGCGAGCCGCCCGTGACGTCATGGCCCGCGGCCGCAGCCGCAGGCATGACCTGTTCCGCGCAGGCGCAGATGGAAGTCCTGCAGGTCGACTTTGTATTGGTACGCATGCGCAATAGTGGGCGGGGCTTCGCTCGGGTGTGAGCTAGTTAATCCATGTGATGCTGCGGAGATCTCTTGCCCTGCTTGACAATGGGCGCTGTCAGGCATCGGGCGGTTTTAGATGAGGCATGAGATCGCGGATTTTAGGGGTACCCGTTGTGGAGCAGAGGGGTCCTGGAAGGTCCAGAAAAAAAAAGCTGGTGTACCACCGGCCTAAATGACCTTGCCTGGTTCCTGCAAGAGTTTGAGCTCAAGTTGATGTGATTGCTCTTGGTGCTAGGATGTGAAGGGAAGCATGGGTCGGGCCGTCATCCCATGGAGAACCAAAAAAGCGGCTGGCCCTTCAGATTTGTCCCATATTAACCCTCCTATTTACCTGATGCTGGCTCTCCAGCATAGGAAAACTAACCTAAGTCAGGCAGACAGTTCTCCGGTGCAGTGCAGGCCCTTTTCAGGAAGGGCAACATCGTCGACTAAGAATCTTTTTGAGGATGGCCACAAGATGCATTTGCACTGCATAGGAGTGCTTGCTACTTTGGAGACCCCAGAACACCGGGAACCAAGAGCGGCTGCAAACTGTGACGTGTGCACATCCTGCCTCTGCCACCCCTAAATAAGTAAATAAATGTAAAAAAATAAGAAAATGTACCATGTGTCATGACGTGCACCTTTAATCTCAGCACTCAGGAGGCACAGCAGGCAGATCTCTTTAAGATTTATGCCAGCCAGGGCTCCATAGTGAGAACATCTCGCTCCAGTGCGATGGCTTAGTGGGTAAAGGCACTCGCCACCAAACTGACAATCTGAATTCCGCCCTTGGTATCCACGTAATGAAGGAGAAGATGGATGCCTTTATGTTGCCCTCTCACTTTCATACTTGAGCCCTGCACATTCACACACACACACACATTTTTTTTTTTTTTTTTTTTTTTTTTTTTTTTTTTTTTTTTTTTTTTGTCTTCTGGGACTGGATAGATGGCTCAGTTAAGATCACTTGCTGCTTTTACAGAGGACCTGAGTTCGATTCCCAGCACCCACTTGATGGCTCATATTCTGTAACTCAGTCCATTTCAGGAATCCTGCATTCTCTTTTGGAGATAGGCACCAGGCACCCATGTGGTACTCATACATACATTCAAGCACACACACATACACATAAAACAAATTAAAAAAAAATTAAGTACTCTATAAAGTTTGTGTCTTGCTAGGTATGGTGGCTCATGTCTTTAATCCCAACAACTAGGGAGGCAGAGACAGGAAGATTTCTTGTGAGTTTGAGGCCAGCCTGGTCTACATATCAAGTAGGACAGCCAGGACTACATGGAGAGACCCTGTCTCAAAATAAAGACTGTATCTTAAAATAAATAAATAAATAAAAGATGGAGATCTGTAGAGAAAGACACCTGATTTTGACTTCTGCCCCAACACACACCATTTGTACACACAAAGCAGCAATGCTTAATACACCTGTAGCTAGGTAGGCTGGTCCTCATCTGATATCTCATTTGGAGACCTTCATCAGGAGGATCAGTATTACCTCTGCTACAGAGTGAGCTGGAGAAACCCCTGGCTTATGTGAGACTTTCTCAAAACAAAAACAAGCAAACATTCATGTTCTTCTGTCCCCTGGTCTCAGTTTCAGTCACCATGGGGTGGAAATTTCCTGTTATCCTCATCCTCTCGTCCTTAAACTCCTGGTCCTACAACTCATCCCATGAGAAGCCTTGTTTCTTTATTCTTGTTCTGTCTCTCTGCTCCCCTTCCACACAAGCTCTTCCTGTTCCTCCTGCAAGACCCCCTGAATGCTCTCCATCTCTGAGAAGCCACCTCTACCATACCTTACTCACCAACTTTGAGGTTCACTCTCCCTCTGAGATAGGACAGGTAGCCGATGCTGACTGCCCTCGGCCTCCTGTGGCTCAGAGCCCTCTGACCTCAGGCCACTGTCCACAAACTTAAAGAACTCGAGAAGTCTCACTAAAGAATGCTTCCGGTTACCTCCCCTCTGTTGCATTCTGTAACTTCTTAGAAGTGTTAGGTACGACCACTGAACCGATTCCAGAGCCCTCTGAAGGACTTAAAGCCTGATCATAGCAGGGTCACTCCCAAGGATAGGATGGACTCCCACCTGTTCTGTGTGCTGCAGGCTTGTCCTGCAGAAGATCTGTCTGGAGTCTACATCAGCGTCTGTTCTGCCATCTGCTCTGGGCTTCTCTGTGGGTCAGTGCTGGACAGTGGCCTGGCGCCACCTGCTGGGACTGTGAAGGACCTAGAGAGACTAGAGAAAGTCTAAAGTTATGGTCCAAACCCAGATATAGAGCCCAGGGGACTGGGGCCAGCTCATTTTTGTTTGTGGTTGCTTTGGTGCCATAATAACAGAGCAGTCAAAGTAGGGTGACTGTGTTGGACCCAGTGGCTCTCTTGCTGTCTGCACTGTCTAAGAACGGATGTGACCCTCATTTGAAATAACTTTTTCTCATTTTGAGCTTCTCTTCTGTGATTTGAGTGAGAAAACAGGCCACTTGAGTCCTTAAAAAGCACTCTAAGGACAACAGTTCAACCTCCATTTTACTGATAAAGAGAGATGTTTGCTCAAGCCAGGCTTGACTCCAAAATGCAGATGTACCCTCCACTTGTGGATGTGTGCTGTGTGGCATGTGTGCCCTTCCACACCCACCACACCCCAGATGACATCATCACTTGGTATAAGATGTTGTAGTTAGCTTCATTGGTCAATTTTGCATACCATAGCTCAGTGTTTGTTAGTGGCTTATTCCTCTGGTTCTTGATGACAGAATTTCAACCTCTTGCGATAGCAATACTTCTCAATAAAAGACCCTGGTCTCAGCTGGGCACTGGTGGTGCTCGACTTTAATCCCAGCACGTGGGAGGCAGAGGCAGGCAGCTCTCTGAGTTTGAGGTCAGACTGGTCTAAAGAGTGAGCTAGCTCTAGGATAGCCAGGACTGTCTAATGTTGGTGGAAGACAGCCTGGCCCATGACAAAGTACAGCTTTTGATACTGCTCCAGAGCCAGCCTTTAGGTAGCCTTATGGTCCCCTTCATGAAGAGCACTGGTCCTCACTGCCAGAGCTGACTAAGTGACATGGAAGGCAAGGTCACAAGAGCTCACTGCAGTACCCTTCCTGCTCTCACAGATCTTTCCCAGGAAATGGAGGGCATAGCATCTGCTGTCGCCACCTTGAGGCAGAGCAATCAGCCCTAGGGAGGAACTGAAGACCTCTGGCCAACAGCCAATGGCAGCTTGCAGTCTGCAGTGAGATGACCCAGAAACACTGCCAGCCTGGAAACACTGTAAGTCCTTGCTCCCACAGACAGCCCAACATAACTTCTGCAGCTTTGAGGGACTCCAGAACAGACCTCACCTTGTTCCAGCTCTTGGCTTATAAACCTGGGAAGGGATAGAGTACCTCTAGAGGCTAAATTCCACCCCCCAAATCTGCATGTTGAAGCCCTAACCCTTACAGCCTCAGCATGTAACTATTTGGAGACTATGGGTCTTAAAAGAGATCAGTAGTATAAAGTGGGGTATATATGATAGGCTCTAATCCAGGGTGACTGGAGCTCATGATACGGACACACATGCAGAGGGACACCCACACAAAGGGATGATCAGATGAAGATGGGAGACAACATCCATAATCCAAGGAGAATGTCCTCAGAGGAACCAACCTTACTATACCTTGGTCTAGGTTTCATCACTCTGGGATGTGAGGAATAGATGCCTGCTCTGTAAGCTTTTACATCAGGAGGTGTAGACTAGGTCCCCCTTCCACAACCCTCCTCTCCATTTTTTGGTTGGTGGTGGTGGTGGTAGTGGTGGTGGTGCTAAGGATTCAACCAGAATTAAGCATACTAGGCAAGTACTCGGTAATGTTGTATTTCAGTGAAAGTCACCACATGCTGTATGATGTCATTGGTTTGTCATTGCCCTCAGACAAGGAGAATCCTGAGCTTATAGGCTATGCAGGCCCATACACTCCAAAGGGCACTCTCTTCCTAGGTAGATCGGCCCTAGCAGCTCTCTGTTCTGTCAGGTCAAGGAAGGGCATAGGGCCTCAGTGCCCTCCATTCGTCTCTCAGCACCCTTTCTTTCCCAGTCCCTCCTCACTCCAGGTCCTGGCCCAGTGTCTGAGCCATTGCCTTGCACCTTAGTTACCCTGTAGTTATTCTCACAGCTAAACTGTTTTTGTATGCCCAGAGCTCAAACTAGAAGCTTCTGGGCTAAGGCTGCCTTTGCTTCCTGCTCTGCTAGGTATGGACATGCATGGAACAAACTCATTCTTATCTGGTGCCATCATAACAGGGCAGTCAGAGTTGGCTAGCTGTGTTAGGGACCCAGAGTCTTGCTGTCTGCACATCTGAGTGTGGATGCACCCCTTACTTGAAATAAGTGTTTTCCTCACTTTGAGCTTTTCTGTGATTTGGATAAGGAAACAGGGCCACATGAATCCTCACAAGCAACCTCAGGGACAACAGTTTATCCTCCATTTTACTGACAAGGAGAGAGGTGTTTGCTAAAGTCAGGTTTGACTCCAAAATGCAGGATGAACCGACCACGTATGGATGTTTGCTAAGTGCCAGGCATGCTCTTTCACATGCTTGCCTTGTGGTGAACATTCAAGACAAACTAGAGGACAATAGGCCTCAGGCATGCAGGCCCAGGGGCCTCAAGCCCCATTAGCTCACCTAGTTCCAGCCACATAGGACAGAGGCTGCCTCGGATGGTGGAGAAACACCCAGATGTGCTGCTGGAGGCTTTGTGAGAGGCACGAGGAACCACTGCTACACTCTCCCAAGCCACACTGGTCTGACACACCCCTATCCTCTCCTCTTCCCTGGATGGTACTTTACTTTCCTGAATCTGAGCTGGCAGTCCCTTCAGGGTCCTTTAATGATTTAATGACAGAGAGATCCTTAATCAAGGCCTAAGGCAGAAATAAGTTCTCAGTAAGCACTGTCAGCAGAAAAGGAGGAAATGCTCCTTTGGCTGTGGAGGTCCGAGGCCCCAGCACAGGAAGACAGAAGCACCACAGCTTCTTCAAGGCCAGAGGCCCTAGGCTGGTGACGGGTGTGCCCTTTGAACTAAACCTCAAAGAGGTCAAAGAGGTCAGATTCAAGGCTAGTCTTCACTGGGTTACAATTTTGCCTGAGCAGTTTCTTGCCAACGGGTGTAAGGATTTGTGACCGAACTTGTCTTTGCTGGTGAGCGTGGGCGATCTGCTTGGCTCCCAGGGAATGGCACCAGGATATATTTTATAGCATGCAAAAGGCAAACACAGGCATTTATATGTCATGTGTTGCAATATAAATACTAACTTGTACTTCTTTCAAAACTTTTAATGACTTGTATCCAGTTCGGAAGATTTATGGGGCAAAGGGGATGGCTCAAAATGTCACTTTAAACATATTTGTCACTTTGGCAACAGCACCAAAAAAACTCTGGAAGATACTGCACTCAGAAATAAATCATAAATGGATGCATCTTAAAAGAGGTTTATTTTGGTCGTTAATGGTTGATAGGCCCCCCAGTGCAGGATTTAAAGTTAAATTATGCAAAATCAAAAACAAACCTTATAATACTTAATCAAACATGCATAAAACTGTCAGGGCCAAATAAATTCTCTCAATTAACTTGCTTCAGATTGTGATTGCATTCGCTAATTTAATCAGCCCCAGAGTGATGTGGAGGCTAGGAAAAGATGAATTCTTGTGAACACACCCTAAGTGGGAAGGAGGGAGGAGCATGCAGGATCCCAAACCAGGCAGTGGCCCTATGGCCATGGGAACCATGGAGAACAGAATGATATATAAATATACATATGTATTATTGCTTTATTTATTTATTGGCCATACTGGGGATGGAACCCAGGACCTTGTGTGTGGCAAGCAAGAACTCTACTTCTGACCTGCACCCTAGCCTACCCTCTTAACTCTCTACCTGTTCGTCCTATGAAGAAGATAGATTCTAGCCTGGAGAATGGCTCCACTTCCACTGACACGGCCTGGGATCTGGCAATTAAAGAGCAGATGTCCTCCATTTTGACAGCTGTCCTCTGAAGAACCACGCTGCTTTGCTTGGCTCTGGGATCCTGGCTCTCTCCCATAAGGCCCCACTGGAAGCTCCACGCACATCCCTCACACATGAACCGAAGTTTCCTTGGAAAGGTTCTGTTGCATGAATCCTAATTGATCTTATTAAAAAATCCAAGAGCCAGATATTGGGATAAAGCTCAAAGATCAGAGAGACAGAAGAATAAGTCACAGCTACTTCTCATCACTACCAAATCCTCAGACCGAAGGGGGTGGGAGGATCCTGTCTCCAGGAATCCTTAGACTGAAATGCCTCTGAGTTCTCAGCCTAAGAGGCAAAGCACAGAGCTAAGGAAACTGCGGGGTGGGCGTTGGGTGGGGGATGACAAACCACAGGGAAGACCAAAATGGAAGTGCCAAACTCCTGTCTCCCTAGGCCTATAGTTCCCTCTCTGCCCAGCCACATCACTTCCTGTCTCAACCTTCCTAGTGCTGGGATTAAAGGTGTGTGCCACCACTGCCTGGCTCTATTTCCCTTTTAGGCTGGATTAATCTGGTATAGCCCAGTGTGGTTTTGAACTCACAGAGATCCATAAGGATTTCTGCCTCTGCCTCCCTCCCAAGTGCTTCTGGTCAGACACTATGGCTAACTCTATCTATGGCTGTCCTCTGATCTTCGGGCAATCTTTATTAGATACACAACATATCACCACAAGGTTCCACTTCTCCAGAGGGGCTTATGCCCTCTGTAGGGTGGGCAGTATCAGGTATTCACTCCAGGGATGGATACTGTGCCCTGTTACTGTGCCTAAGGTATGTACACTGTGGGAACAGAGTCATGCCTTGTGCATATCTGAACCCTAGCCATCCGATGCTGCAGACTAGGCCACATCAAAGGGATCTCTGAACCCAAGCATACTGCAGCTGTACCCTGAGACCTGGACATGGTGTGCATGCTACAGACATGGCCAATGTTGTGCAGACATGTTGTTGCCTTTTGCAAAATATAGTGAACTGATTTCATCAGAAGCAAGTGTTCGGATGAGGGAGAAGATGGGGGGGGGGGCTTGTTCCCACCTGCTGCCCGAGCCGAGCCTGGGGGTTCCACCTTGTCTCCCCTTCAAGGCTCCTCTTGCTCCTACCCCTACGTTTTAGTATGAGGTGTCTGGATTCATTGGCAGGACCCATGGCACTTGCTTCTCCAGCCACCCTGGAGTGGATGAAGTCTAAGCCCAGGCTGGGTGCTGATGCTTTATTATTATTATTATTATTTTTAATTAGCAGAATAGGGAAGATGGCGAGGGCCTGGGTCTGCATCCTGCTGTGTGTCTTGATTGACCGTATATAACGAACATTTATTGTGTCTGTGAACCCCCTTCATAAATTTAATGTTCAACAGCTACGTCATGTTCATATTCAGCAGCACCCTCTCCCTCCCCCCCCCCCAATCATTCTTCAGTAGCGGGACAGGTGAGCTGATGCCAATTTTTTGTAATTATAAATAATGCCGCAATGAACATCTTTGTAATGAATCTGTGGCTATTTGTGCTTCCAACAAGTCCCTCGGGATGGATTGACCAACTGGCCTTGGCTAACTTTTCTAGGGTCTGGGCACCAGACAGGAAAACTCTCTGCTTCATTAGCTGCATGTGAAGATCCCTGCCCACTTTCTAGCAAAAGACTCCAAGCATGGAGTCCTGCTGTGATGCTTACCCTGGGAACAGACTCTCTGGCAAACCAACCAGCAGCCATCTTCACAGCAAAGGCACAGCAAAGGCAAACAGTACTGTGCAGGGAGCTGTGTTCCTCACCAGGTGGCTGGTTCCAAAGTGCCCCAGTGAGGCCTTCAGCGCTGGTTGCCCCAGGGCTCACAAGTCTCAGGTTGCCTGGAACCTGCTGAACATAAATGAGACGGGGTAGAGTAGAATATGGAGTCGGTGTGCAGTAGGGAGTTGGGAAGATGAGGGCTCTGTAGCTGGATGGCAGCGAAGGATGCGATTGCTCTAGAGGCTGGTGCACAGCCGGTGCAGGAATGGGAGGTCTCAGCGAGAGCTGTTGGCACCAGACACTCCTAACTCCCAGAATCTCTGGGCAAATTTGTTGGAAACAAACGTGAATGAAAGCCTGGCTGGAGAGTAGGTTTTCAAGTGAGATTCCCAATCCCTGGGGCAAGTGGAGACCCAGGAGGAGTATTCTGGCGTTCTGCTCGCTGGGTCCGAAGTCGGGAGCTCAAATCAGGCTTAGCACAAGCACCAGGTGGCGCTGCTGAGCTGTCAGGGGAAGCCCAGGTTGTTCTCAGGGTTCTCAACGTTGTGACACTCTTTCTGAAGTTCAGCTAATGGCTGTGTCCAGTGTCCAGTGTTCAGTGCTCTGGTATCGGTCCGTATTCCTTCCGGAGGATGGTAGTCTGTCTACTCATACCAAGATCAGAGACAAGCACATCAGGCTCCTCATAATCACTCCATTTAGCCAATCCTGTTTCATTGTCTTTTTAAATTAGTATTCATGTGTACGTCTATGAATCTGTGTGATTGTCAGTCAAGTGTACAAAGGTGCTCTGCAGTGCCTGGGAAGGGTGTCAGACTCCTAGAGCTGGAGTTGCAGGAAGTTGTGAGCCATCTGTGATCCCCCGGAAGAGTAAGCATTCTTAACTGCTGAACCATCTCTCCATCCCTGTTAACTATCTGTCTGTCTGTCTATCTAGACAGATAGATCTAGATACATATATACAGCTATAGATATAAATACAGACAAATAGATGAGATGGATACAAAGATAGATCTGCCTACCTCTGCCTCCCAAGTGCTGAGATCAAAGGGCTGTGCCACCATGCCCAGGTATCATCACCACTTAAAATTTTAAATTAGTTAATTATTGAGATAGGATTTCACTATGTAGCTCTGGCTGTTTTGGACTCAACATGGAGACCAGACTGGCTTTGAACTCACAGAGATCCTCCTGCCTCTGCCTCTTGAGTGCTGGGATTAAAGGTATGTACCACTAAACCTGGCATTACCTTTTATATTTTTTAACTAAGATATGATTTGTCTGTGGTGATATATTATATATTTAATAAAACCAATCTGGACTATCAGAGAACAGATCCACCTACCGTCAAACCAGGAGGGTCAGAGAGTGGTGACTGACGCCTTTAATCCCATAACTCCAGAGACAGAAATCTTTCTGTGTTTCTGTGAGTTCAAGGCCTAACTACCAAACAGTAGTAGCCCACACCTTTAATTTTAACTCTAGAATTTGATGCAGAGTTGAACCCGGAAGTGAAACAACTGGGTGAAGAAGGTATTTAAGGCAGGCGAAGGGAGACAGATTCCTTCTGTATAAGTGGCAAAGAGAGAGGCCGAGGAAGCTAGAAAATAGCTGGGTGAGATTTGACTGTGGTCTGTTTCCTCTCTCTGATATCCCAGCTTTTCCCCAATATCTGGCCCTGAGTTTCATTTAATAACAACTAGAATTCATGTTACGTTACATTTGGTGTCCAACTTTGGGGCACGAATTCCCAAAAAAGGCGCTTGCCGGCCAGAGCAACTCGTCACCAGAGGAGTAATTACCGGCTGGCTAGGCTTTCTGTTCTGAGTTAACCTCCAGTCTTAGGCAGACCGGCCACGCATGTTTCCGTTTCACTTTCATCTGGGTAAGTTTTTCAGACAGTGGCCTCTTTCTCCTGGTGGGTTGTACTTCCCCCCACCTCTTTTTGGACCCCTCCTTGGGCTACTATCACAGTAGGTAGCTGCCCCACTTCACAGTCATTTGAATCATCACTAGATTAGTGAGTAAATCGGATTTTTTTTTTTTTTTTTAAGAAATTTGTTTAAGGCAATGGAAGGTGTTTGGTCTTTCTGTGATCTTTCTGTAGATGATTTGATATTGGAACCAGTAAAGGAAAAGATAAAGAAAGTAGATGGGACTATCATAATGTTTATCATACTGTTTATTATGAATATTACTTGTTTGATTACTTCTGCTTTATTATTTAAAAAGTCAACTAATGTAAATGCCAAGAAGAAAGTCTTAGAAAAGTCTGTTAAGAGAGAATGCAGAGGAATATAAAGAACCAATCTCAGCAATGTCATCTAAGATTACCCAAAAACAGCCTAAGGTTATCAAACGGCCAACATTAATATACCCAGTAACATTAAAGAAATCGCAAAATGATAAAAAAAAAATTGTACAGGAGTTAGTTGAGCACCAGTACAAATGTTAGAATTAAGAACAGTCAAGGAAGCAATCGTTACATATGGTATGCACTCACCTAAGCTGAGTGAAGGCAGTTTGACTAGGCAGCCTGAAGAAGTTTTTGATGTATTGGAGAAGCTTGGAGAAGGGTCTTATGGAAGTGTTTTTAGAGCATAAGGAATCTGGTCAAGTTGCTGCATTTAAGCAAATACCTATTGAGTCAGATCTTCAGGGAATGGTTACAGAAATTCCCACAATGCAGCAGTGTGACAGCCCTATGTGGTAAAGTCCTATAACAGTTACTTCAAGAACACAGACCACTGGGTTGTCACGGTGGAGCTGGCTTTATCCAGACATCAGTAGGTTATAAAACAAGACACTAACAGGAGATGAACTTGCAGCTGCTCTAAAATCTACACTGAAAGGATTAGAATATTTGCATTTTATGAGGACAATACACAGAGATAAAAGCTGGGACTATTTTCCTCAATACAGCAGGACATGTGAAGCTTGCAGACTTTGGAATGCCTGACCAGTTAACAGACAATGGCAAAATGGAACACTGACTAGGAACCCCATTTTGGATGGCTCCTGAGATAATTCAAGAAATAGGTTACAACAGTGTGGCTGGCATTTGGTCCCTTGGCATCACTTCTATAGAGATGGCAGAAGGGAACCCCGCTATGCTGACATCCATCCAATAAGGGCTATTTTTATGATCCCCACAAACCCACCACCAACATTCAGGAAGTCTGAACTCTGGTGACTTTGCTGATATTATTTTAAAGTGCTCAGTGAAAAGTCCTAAGCAAAGAGCCACCGAAACACAACTATTATAGTCTTTCATCAAGAATGCACAACTGTGTCAATATAAAGAGGCCTGATCACAGACACCCTGGAAACCAAAGCCAAGGGCACAGAAGAGCAGTAGTAAGAACCGGAAGAGGAGGAAGAAAATTCCTAAGCTAATCTCAGGATAACAAAGACATCCAGCTGAGGAATCCAGAGATCCCCAACATCTGAAGAAGGGCAAATTATCCAGAGAAAATGTCCCCACAAAAAGGAGTCAATTGGCCCATTGACATTTCACATTTCCAACAGGATGAAATTCCACAAATCTTCTGAAATGTTTGTTTCTGCTGCTCTCTGAAGACGCATAATGCAAATGGTCTTTTTTGTAGTCCCAGCTCAATTACAAGCCAAAGCTGGCTTTGGGGTTGGAGTGTGGCTCTCTCCTCTCACGCCAAGCATGCTTGTTAAAGGAAAATGCAATATCTCTATCATATGAGGAAAGCCACCTGATACGGGACAGAAGAAAACCAAAATTAAGGGACTATATTGCTACTAATCTCATGATCTTTTGGTTTTATTTTGACCCATTAAAAGTTTTCTTAAGGTATAAATTTTATAACAAAATTTATGATTAATATATATTAAACATTTGTCATGATGTTAATGATCATATAAAGTACTAACTGAAAGACCCCCGGGGGTTTGGGACCCCCGAAACGGACCTTTCCTCGGAAGGAGACCCCATGACCCAAGGAGGACCGAGCCACAGATCAGCTGCAAACAGCACGAGGTTTTATTGAATAACGCAGGACCTGCGGGCTACCAAGCCACTTGGGATGGCTGGCGCGCCCAGCCCTCTGTTTAGGGCCTTTTTATAGGGTTAGGGAAGCAAAATCATGCGTACAGAGGCAAAGGCGAAGTTACAAAGTTTTCATTGGCTGGTTTGAATGAAATCGCCCGTTGAGGGGTGAGGGGTGAGGGCCCCCAGGTTGCCATCCGGCCTGACCAAACAACCTGGTTATCACCCGCCCCCAGGCCTGCTGTTTGTTCTTTTGTTTTTTATCTTCTTTTTGGAATTCTTTCCCTGATCAGGCTGGGCCTGATCACATAGCTAAGTAACTGCTTCCCCTCCCTTCCCCCTCTGCCCAGCTGAATCCTGATCACATAGCTAAGTAACTGCTTCCCCTCCCTTCCCCCTCTGCCCAGCTGAATCCTTGGTTGGGGGCTGTTGCTAACTCTACTTCTTGGGGAGGGGGCCTTACATTCCCCCATTTTCTTTTCTGAATATCTCTAATCTTAGAGATGACTCTTTATCTAGTCTCTGGTCTAAACCCTGCCGACCTCGGGACCAAAACCCCAGCACTTAGCAGTACTGTGATAGTGACAGGCTCTCTTTTGTGCAGGGCCCATTACTTGTCTGTCTACTTTTCTTGACAGCAAATTAACTCGATGGGAGGCCCTTACTACGCTTGTGAGGGCTTCTGCTCTCGGATCCCCTGGTGGGCACACGGGGGCAGATGGGCAGGGTCAATGGTGGGTATGTCCCAAGGTTCTAATCTTGCCCCCAGCAGGCACAGGTCCGGGTACAGGCTAGGCCACCAGGTCCACTGGAGATGGTGGGACAAGTGTCTTCAGTCCCAGATATCACCTGCCATGTCTGCTCAATGGATTGGTGAAGGCTCTTCTCTAGGGGACTGTCGCTGCACACGGAGCTTGAGGGGATTACCAGTTCTTTGTACAGTCCATCAGTCAACAGGATCTAAGCAGCAACGCCATGAGGTCAGAAGGACTTGGTAGGGTCCCTTCTAGCGAGGTTCAAAAGTCCGATGCTGGTGTCACTGGACGTAGACGAGGTCTCCCACCTGGTAGCGATGTGGGGTCTCGTCTCTCTCGGGCTGGTAAAGGTCTGAGAGCTGCTTTTATAAAGAATGTTATACATTAGCCAGGGCCTGCAACCTAGCAGACAAGGGGGTTATACCAGAGATGGTTCTCAGATCTAAAAAGTATTAGCAGAAGGAGTATTGAGCTCAGAAAAGGGTATAGGGCAGGAGCATCACCCAGACTCTGTGGCCAGTCTCCGGGGTTAATTTGCTTAAGGTTTCTACCTGTCCTGAACTTTGGGGTATAATAAAGTTTTTAATCAATCTCTAACATCTTGGCTAGTCCCCTAACTTCTTGGCTACTCCCCTAACTTACCTGGGCCGCGGACCCTATCTTTCACCAAAAAGTCTAAACCAAGGAAAAATTTGCAAGGTTTACCAAGCGTCTTTTACTAGGAGTGAAACACCATCAGGAAGGACTGGAGCTGAGGCCGAGAGCAAGGTCCTCTTGATCTGGTCAAAAGTCTCTTGCTGTTTTTTTCTCCATCTATAGGCGGGGCATAGAGGGACCGCCAAGGCTGCGAAACCCGGAATCCAGAGCCTACAGAATCTAGCAGTTTCCAGGAACTCTCTCCGGCTCTTTTGGCTCTCAGGGGGAGGCATCCGAGTGACAGTTCTCTTTTTGGACTCTGTTAGCCATCTCTTACCGTCTTGAAGGGTCAGGAATGTCACCTCAGGTCGGCATATCTGGGCCTTCTTAGCAGAGGCCTGATGTCCCAGTTTGGCCAGTTCAACAAGCAGTTTCTCAGTCCCTTCTCGGCACTGTTCCACGGTGGAGGCTGCAAGCAATGAGTACTGCAACGGAGTTAGTTACCTTGATGCAGGGCCTCATCGAAGATGGTAGGAGAGTTCTTGAAGCCCTGAGGCAGTCTAGTCCAGGTGCGCTGTCCTGAGAATCCGTTCTTTGGGTCTGTCTACTCAAAGGCAAACAGGGGCTGGCTGGACTCATGGAGACGCAGACAGAAGAAGGCACCTTTTTAATCTAAGACAGTGTGAATGTCTTTATCACCCGGCTGTTGACTTCTCTCAGGTCTCAGGCTTCTTAATGGGCAGCAATGGAATGTTCTATTCTGACTGACATGGTTTCAGGATTCCCTGCTCCAGCAGCCTCTGAGTGTGGGATTTGATCCCTTTCTTGGCATCTTTGCTCAAATCTGACTCGCAGGGGTGTGGCTGAAGGTTTCACCACAGGGGACCACTGGATCGCCAGCCTTGGTCTAGCCGTTTCTACTCATGCCTCCCCTCCGGGAAGGCCTGAATTGGTTATAGCAGGCTTGCTGACTAGAGGGTTAGTGAATTCTACCTTGGGCCCCTGGGGGTTAAAGGTGATCTTTGCCCCCAGTTTGGTAAGCAAGTCTCTCTCGGGCTCTCTGGAGTCACTTAGGAAAGAGTGCTGCATTTTTTTCTCTAAAGTCCATTGTTCTTTTAGTCGTCCACGCCCTATGTCTGCACTGCTGACATCCTGGACTAATGGTTTCTTGTTGGAGAGGGAACCTAACCATTCCCGTGTCCGTTTCAAAGTCACTTGGGGTCCCCTCCACATTAAAGGTTCAGGAGGGGATTCAGAAGGCTGGCTGTATTAGCCGCAGGCTTCTTTTTCTTGGGGCAGTCCCCACTAGCTTGGTATTCTTCTGAGCTTCTGGTGCGGGCCCAAGCTCTACTGTCTCCCTTGCCTGTCAACTAAGGTAGCCAAGATTTTTTTCTATTTTTTCGTTTATCTATCGGTTTTTTTTTTCTTTTTTTATTTTTTTTTTAATCTCTGCTCTCTTTCTCTCTATATATATTTTTGCTTCTGCTGTTCTCTCTACACTTTTCTCGCTCTCCCTGCTCTCTCTACACTTTCCAGCCTCTCTAACTAAGTCTCAAGGCCATATCTTGTAAGCCACCCATTTTCTGTAACTTTCTTTGAATACTTATTGCTGACTGTTCTATAAAGGCCTTTCCTAACGCCCCCTATTCTTCCGATTCTAGAGCAAACAGTGTACGTCTCTGATAGACCTTTACTAGCTTTACTAAAAACTCAGAGGGGGAATTTATCAGACTTTTACATCTCTTTTTCTTACCTTGGCCAGATTAATTGGTGCATCAGAGCCTGGCGACAGAGTTAACAGGTGTCTCCTACCTTCCCAATGGGACTGCGTCGGGGTGGCGTCCGAGCTGAGGGCCAGTTTCCAAGCTGCTAATAAGATCCGATCTTTTTCCTCAGGGGTAAAGAGATTCTCCCAAGTAGGCTGATAAGAGAACATAGTTTAACAGGAGTGCTGGCAATGCCCCGGGCCTCACTCTCAGTGGCGCCAGGGGGTGCCTGTAACGGGCGGAGGAGGAGCCTCTGTGGGTCCTGTCGGATCTGAGACTCCCGGTAGGCAGAGGACTTTAAGGGAAAGTCAAGCTGCTCTACCAGGTACCCCAGGAGCCTTGGAAGCATCTACCAGGTTCAAGCTGCTCCGACCCAGGCTAGTCTCAGCGACCTCAGATAGGGGCCCAGGGGGAGGGAGCTGGTCACGGCGGAAGTGCCCATCGGCCCCATTCCCGGTCCTGCCCGCGTGCGCTCGCCCCGCGGCCGGCTCGGCTCTGCCCTCGGAGGAGCAGCGTAACCGCGGCACACCGCCCCGCCCCCGCCCGCGCCATCCTCTCTAACCCGGCCTTCCCAGCCGTTCCAGAGCCGGCGGAAATGCGCCCATGCGCCCTGCGCCTGGCACCTGCGAGCTTGGTCACGCCGCAGGAGGGGCGGGGCGGCCCGGCCCAATCTCCTCCCGCCCGGGCCGCGCGAGCTCCATGGGGCAGCGGAGGAGAGGCGGGAGGAGGGAGGGGGTGGTGAGGAGAGCGCGGCGAACTACCGGCCTCCTGCTTCTTCGGCCCCAGGATTCGGCGAACGCTGCTGCCAAGGGGGGAGCTGTAACATTCGGGGGCGGGGTGGTTATCATCTGTCCTATGATTTTAAGACTGAGTAAGGTTAGTAGAACAGACAAAGATACACTCAAACACAGAACACTCAAACACAGAACAAAGGCGCTGCGCGGCTTCGGCCTAAAACCGAAAGCAAAACCTCAAACGGAGACTTGGGGGGGGGTCCGGATTTCCCCCCTCTCCTACCAAAACCACGTATCCTTCTGATACGGGCTGAGCTCCAAAGGACTGCCACTCCAAAGCGAGCTCTATGTCCCGAAGGACCCAAATGTCCCGCCCGGCGGGACTACAAATGCCTCTAGAACGTCTTCTAGGGCTGCGAGGGAGAAGTTCTGAGCTCGTCAGCCCCTTCTGGCCCCCGCCAAGTACAAATGGATCCGACCGAACCCCAAACCAAACGCGTGCGCAAATACACAGGACACAAGTTCAAACACGGCTACAAACAACGCAGATTCACAGAAAACAAGTTCAGACACAGCCACAGACAATGAACAAAACGCTGGCCAGCTTACCTCCTGACAGTGAGTCGGTGGTCCCTGAGTGGGGGTCTCAAATCCCGGACGAGCCCCCAAATGAAAGACCCCCGGGGGTTTGGGACCCCCGAAACGGACCTTTCCTCGGAAGGAGACCCCATGACCCAAGGAGGACCGAGCCACAGATCAGCTGCAAACAGCACGAGGTTTTATTGAATAACGCAGGACCTGCGGGCTACCAAGCCACTTGGGATGGCTGGCGCGCCCAGCCCTCTGTTTAGGGCCTTTTTATAGGGTTAGGGAAGCAAAATCATGCGTACAGAGGCAAAGGCGAAGTTACAAAGTTTTCATTGGCTGGTTTGAATGAAATCGCCCGTTGAGGGGTGAGGGGTGAGGGCCCCCAGGTTGCCATCCGGCCTGACCAAACAACCTGGTTATCACCCGCCCCCAGGCCTGCTGTTTGTTCTTTTGTTTTTTATCTTCTTTTTGGAATTCTTTCCCTGATCAGGCTGGGCCTGATCACATAGCTAAGTAACTGCTTCCCCTCCCTTCCCCCTCTGCCCAGCTGAATCCTGATCACATAGCTAAGTAACTGCTTCCCCTCCCTTCCCCCTCTGCCCAGCTGAATCCTTGGTTGGGGGCTGTTGCTAACTCTACTTCTTGGGGAGGGGGCCTTACATAACTAATTGTGGAAAAAAGGCTTTATCTAGCTTCCTGTGCATTGTTTTGGGTTTGAGTCTCTTACCAGTTTTCTGCATTGAACCATGACCATCCCTAACTTCTTCCTTTGAAGTATCTAAAAGGAAGAGGGGGCCCCACAACAGTGATTTCACATGGACCATGACACATCCACCAGGCTGACAAACACCAGCCAAAGAACAGGTTTGGAATACAAACTGCTCAGGACGATTTCAAGGCGACTAGCTGAGATCAACCAGCTTCACAGACTACTCTAGCCAGGACTTGAGACAGCCATGCACTTTCCCGTTATGCAGAGACTGGACAACAGATGACACAGCCACTTATCTCAGGACTTGACAATTAACAAAACCTTTCTTTTCAGGATCCCCAAAAGATGTTGTCACCCCCAGACAGCAGGAAGTAAATTTGAGAACACGGTGCCCACATTCCCAAGAGGTGGGGTGGGTGATTTTGGTCTTTCAGTGGGTTATGGATGATTGTCATTGTTTAGAGTGACACGTTACAAATTGCTATTGGTTATGGTTAAGAAAAACGCTGAACAAGGGAGATTAGATTCAGGGTTCTTGTTTGAAAAAAAAGAAGGAAAAGGGGCATACAGATATGAGAGAATATAAGGGTATATGGTTGAATCTACTTTTAAAAATCAATTACTAGATTTAAATATTTCACTGGATTACTTTCTATATTCTATACAAATTGTGAATAGTGATACAAAGTTGAGATTAATTTTGTTACTGTATACATTTTTCTATGCTTGTTCATGGTATTATACCTATACAATTCATCTAACAATGTAATACAAATTGCTGCTCCATGAAAGTTTTTGTTACCAACACACACACACACCCTGCACTTCCCTTCCTTTTCAGCTGAGGACTCAGAGCATTCAGTCTGAGGAACCCTGGAGACAGGCTCTTCCCCTTTTGGCCTGAGGATGAGACGTTTCTCTAGTGGCTTGTTCCTGTGTCTCTCTAATTGTTTAGCATTTACCCAACATCTGCATCCAGGTATTTATTCTAAGACCAATTAGGATTCATGCAACAAGAGAAGGCAGCAGTCACCAGGCCTAATCTCAGGGATGACTTGAAAATGGTCACGTAGCTGCTCTAATGAAAATGAGGACTGTCCTGCTTGGAGGATGACGTTCTATAAGACACCACCCACAGATTTTTCTCATCTTCCCAGCCAGAAACTCTGTCCCTGTGAACTCCAGTGCCTACCTCTGTAGGTCTTTGCCTGCTACAGGCCCCTCCTCTGAGTGGTCCTATAGGACTCATATGGCTGACCCATAGACTCACCCAGGTGCCTGAATCCCAATGTGCCTTCTGCATCTTCTGTACACATCCTCACCAGTCTGTCCAGCTGTGTGGTCTTCCATGGGTGGGCAGGCAGCGTGGGTCTAGTGTCCCTGTTGAGGACACACTATCAAGTCTGGATCCCAAATTATATAGATGATATGTGACCTGGTCCATCTGGCAAACACACGCTTGGGTTCACGTGGAATTCAAGCCTGTCCAACCGTGATGTGACATGGCTCCCCTCCCATTGATTCCTGAAGGTCCTGAAGCTTGTCTGGTAAGGGGACAGTGTCTTAGAAACCAGACCCACAGGCAAAGCCCCAGCTCCTTTCTCTACCTCAGGAGATGTCCACCTGGCCTCTCAGTTTTTAGGAAAATCAAACTGTCTATGGCTACCGTTCAAAACCTGCACTTGGAGGTCTCTGGGTCTTGTCTACCAATTCCTCCTCCTTCTGGACACTTCCCTGGCTCCTTTTACACCTCCGAATTTCTTCTTTCTAAACCATTTGTGGTTCAGCTGAAGCCTTCTCTTCTGGTACACTGGTTAGTTTATGCCAATTTGACACCAGCTAGTGTCATTTGGGAAGAGGGTTTTTGTTTTTTGTTTTTGGTTTTTATTGCATTTCTCTGTGTAGTTTTGGAGCCTGTCCCGGAACTTGATCTGTAGCCCAGGCTGGCCTTGAACTCACAAAGATCCACCAGCCTCTCCCTCCCAAGTGCTGGGATTAAAGGCATGCACCACTACTGCCCAGAAGAACATTTTCTTCTTGATTAATGATTGATGTGGGAGGGACCAATGCAGATGGGGCCACTCATGGGCTGGTGGTCCTGAAAGCATGCTGGGTAAGCCATGAAGAGCAAGCCAGTAAGCAGCACCCCTCCATGGCCTCTGCATCAGATCCTGCCTGGAGTTCCTGCCTGACTTTTCTGGATGATGATCTACAAACTATAAAATCAAATAAACTCTTTCCTTCCTAAGTTGCTTTAGGACAGCAGTAGAAACCCTAAGCAAGGCATCCAGAAAGCTCTCTTGATCTCTGAGTCAGATCCATCCAGAACTCGCAGGGGATTGTGTGTCTGTGCACCTGCTGTCTGCTTGGTTCTGGGCTGCTTTTGGGCATCACCGGCTAACTGATACAGAGGTACTAAGGGAGACTGTGTTATCACATGTCACTACTCAAAACTCAACCCTCAAGGCCACCTGCTTTGCACCTACCCTGAGGAGTCAGGTGTAAGAGTAACAGTGGTGCATGGTCCATTTCTCTTTCAGAGGCTCCTTAGAAGGAGCTCCAGGACAAGCAGGTTTCCTGAGGCAGATCTTCCCTCCCATTCTTAGTGCTCATCTGCTGAGATCAGGTTTTACCAGAAGTGCAGGGGAACTGAACATGCTCCATTGACCTTCACCTGAGATTCTAGCCACTCTCTGCTGCTCTCCCAGCCAGCTGTGAGCAATTCTGCCTTCTAGCAAGGTTCTGAGCTGTAAGAGCCTGCCATCAAAGTGGGGGTGGGGCACAGCTGACCTGTCCAGAGACCAGGGCCTAAGGGAGCTACTCAGGGCACTCTCCCCAGGGAGAGTTTGACCAGAGGTACAGGGTCATCCAGCAGGGGGTGCACCTGGTCCCAGATGGCATTTAGTCTGAGCTGGGGTTAGCCCCAGGCTTCTGTCTCCCCTGGGTTGGGTCTAGTGAAAGTCTAAACTCTGGCTGTATCTGTCTCTGGACTATGTTGTGAGGCCAGCTCATGTACCTCGGCCCCTTTCATCTCACCCTGGGTCACTCTGTACAACACCCCAGCATATTACCTCACATCATCCCAGCACACAGTTGATCTTCCTTTACCTCAATTGACACCAATCACTGCAATTCACCCTGGTTCACCTCTGAATACCTCATTTCACTCTAATTAATCATCCTGCTCTTTGGGCTTCCTAATCTAGGCAAGGTGGGCTATGGGGCCTTGGGTAAGGGGCAGCCATATTGGACCCTGACTCTCGGACCTCAGCAAAATGGTAGGCCCTGACTACAGAAGCCCAGGCTTCCTTGGAGCACCCAAGGGAGGTCTTTAGGGGTAATAATGAACACGAAGCTTAACAGGACTTACACCCCGGTCACAGGTGACTAGGGTGGGGCTGGTTGGTGATCAGGAGTACAGTAGTAAGACTGCCCTTGAGCTGTTGATGATTCTCTAATCTCAGGTCATCACAGCCCCAGAATGCTTTGACCCAGTGGGCTGGATCCCCATCTGACCTCTAGAGGGCCTGCTCACTGGAGGGCCCCGTGTATGTAAGGGGTCTCCCACCCAACAGGCTCAGGTGGAGCTTGCTACTTTTGGAGGAGCCAGTGGAGACTGGAGCAGTTTTCTGCTAATGACACTAGGGGGAAGTCTTGTGCTTTCTTTCCACTCCTCACCTTGTCTACACAGGAGCAATCGGAGCAATGATGTTGGGTGGTAGCAACAGTGCAAGCCACAGAGCTCCTCTATGCAGTACCCCCAGTCATGCAGGGGAGCATCCCCCACAGCTTCACACACACACACACACACACACACACACACACACACATGCCTTTTTCCAAGTGAGAAGATGGAGGACATAGATGTGGAGAAGCTGGTGGCTGGGGTATAGAGGCAAGGCATACACCTAGACATCTGTGGTGGAAACAAGGCAGGGACAGGTTTTTCCACGATGCTAGTGATGTTTCTCCATCCTGATGGTGGACAAAGAGGACACAAGTGTTAGATTGTGCAGTGAGGTGAGTATGACTTGCTCGCATAGACTGCTGGGCTCACATGGGCTCACAGAGGCTGCTGGGCTCACATGGGCTCACAGAGGCTGCTGGGCTCACATAGACTGCTGGGCTCACATAGGCTGCTGGTAAAGCCTCTTGTGATAGATAAAATGCATTTTGGGTGCTCCCAGCACTTATGCAAGATTTCCTGGTTGCTGGTCACCATTGGTGCAATTGCCATGGGCAAGTGTGGAAATAAATCCTACAGCCCTGTGACTAGCTCAGCTTGTTTTCATCTGGAGGAGTTGGCTATGGCTTGGACCAAGACAGCCATCCTCCTGCCACTTCTGTCATCAGCCATGCATCTCAGCGAACATCTGTTGCACAGATAGGTCTTCAGGGTAGAGAGGTCTTGGTAGGCCCCAAATGTTCCAAGGCTTGTAGATGGTTCCTTTATGTTTGAACAATCTGAATAGCCTTTTACAAGGAGATGGTGGGCCAATGAAAGCATTGAACTGGGCTGAGGGTAGCTCGGCTGGTAGAGAGCTAGATGGGCATGCGTGATGAGTCAGTCTGTGCTGGTGCATGCTTATAATCCCGGCACTCCAGAGGTGAAGTCAGGAGCAGCAGGAGTTCAAGGCCATCCTCAGGAAGCCTGGGCTACAAGGGACCTTGTGTCAAAAAAAAAAAAAAAAAAAAAAAAAAAAGCATACTAATTAAAAATGGACTGTGTCCTTAAAAAAATGAGAGGGGCTTTACTTGGTAGGGCAGTTTGGGGACTATTCTTGCCACCTTATGCCCACCCAAAGTCTACAGTTCCCCAAAGGTCCTCTTGATGCTTGTAGTGTGTGTAATCACCATGTGTGTGACAGGGTATGTCCATCATAGGGCTCCACAGCGCAAGCCACAGCTGTATGTCCCTGTGGCCTTTACTTCAGGGTTCCCTCTTTTAAGTTGTATTTTTTATCTTACTTTATTTTGAACAGGGTTTCTCTGTGCAGTCCTGGATGACCTGGAACTAGACCAGGCAGGTCTCGAACCCAGAGAATCACCTGTCTCTTTCAGTTGTATTCATTCTGGCCAGGTTCAGGAGGGATCCACATTGTCTATACAGGAAGACAAAACAGGAAGCAAAGGGTTCATACCTGTGAGTCCAGACAAGCCAAGAGCAGACCTGTCTGTGGCCCAAAGGAAAGTTGGCTGTATCTGTGGGGGGTGGGGGCTTCACCAAGGACTCTGCCTTCTTGGCAGAAGTTACCTTGCTCTTGCACAGTGGCAGACTCCAGAGGTCACAGGTATGGTATGGTGTCTGGCCAGCTCTTGGTGCTTGGAGAACCAGGGACTGACTCTGCATCGAATAAGCAGGTCCCAGGTAACCCAGTACATCTCATTATTAACAAGTGTGACAGGGTGCCTCAGGTGTCCCTGTGTAGCAGTTCTTCCTGTCCCTCTACATACTTAGTGGCTGGTAGATGTGAGCCAAGTAAATAAGTGGTCATCTGAGTGAATGGATGCTTTCTCTTGCCAATGTCCTGTTTTCATAAAGGCAGGACAGGGGACTGAGCACCTAGCTGTCTGACCAACTGGGCAGTAAGAGGGCTGGAAGAGGGTGTCTCACTTTCATTTACTCTTCCTATCCTCAACGGTCATTTATCTTTAGATCTTGTCCCTACAGGGGACAGCAGCTAAGCAAAAGTCTTCTATTTGACAGCTTCAGAGGACTCGTCCATCACATGCCGACCTTCTGGAAAGCTTCATCCTGAAATGACACTTGTGGCTTGACACAAACTGGGGACCTGTCCCCAGATATTGGTGCACAGAGGCTGAGGTGGATGTCACAGCTTTAAGTCCCTGTGGCCACTACTTACAGCAGGGTACCTCGATTGTTGATATCAGCACTTTGGTATTATTTATGAATTCATCTATTTGCCAGGACAAGCCTCTGTGCATTCTGTTGCCACGGCAACCTTAAAGCCTGTATCTTATTAATTCTACATGTTATGAAATAAATATAGATCAGACAATCGCAGTGAAGGTTCTATTTTTTTTATTATGCATTTGGTTCCCGCGCCTGGGTTGGGATGCTCCTGGCACACGGCTTCCCTCGACAGACATCCATCAGAGTGGAGTGCCTGAGCTGACTGGGAAGCTGCACCTGCTCACATGCTACAAGGTGGGGGGAGGGCTTAACACAGCTGCAAGTCAAGGGTGAGGCTGGCAGACTCCAGAGGCAAGGAGCAAGCCTCTGTTCCAGGTGCTTCAGGAAGGATCACAGGACACACTGGAAAGTGGGACACAGGAGCCTGAAGTGTCAGGTTGGGGGCTGCTCTGCTGCCTTGACACTGCCTGGACCCTTGAGTTCCTCCTGGCACCCAAAGACTGCTCACTTTCCCAGACAAAAGGTGATGTCTCATCAGAAAAGGAATTATTGCTGATGTCTATGGTGTTTCAGTCTGGTTCAGAGAGGCCAGGGCAAGAGTTGGGGGTATGGCTCGGTGGGTAGTATATTTGCCTAGAATATACAAAGCCCTGGGTGTATATACATCTGAGCACTGTATAAACCAGTCGTGGAGGCACAAGCGTGAATCCCAGCACTCGGGAGTTAGAGACAGGAAGATCAGAAGTTCAACAAGAGGTGGAGTCTTAGAGAGAAGTAAGAGGGCCAGGGAATAGAGGGGGACCTAATGGGCTCTCTGAGTCAGCCTGGATTTCTGAAGGCACTGTATCATCTAGGCAATAAGAAGGCTCTGAACGGCTTTGGATCGGGGTGGGGGGGAGGTGGGGGGGTGGAGCCCTGTTTCCACTGCCACTTCAGAGAGACTTGAAGTTCTTGAGCAGTTTCCTGGTAACTGGGATCCCAGCCCAGGCTTTCCACATGTAGCCTCCATGTGGGCCCTGTCCAGACTCTGAAGCAGTGGTGCCTTAGCTTTCCCCAGCCCCAGAACCTCTCAAGATAATCCCTGCCTACTCAGGGTAGACCAGGTAGAGGTTGTCTGTTAGGGAGTGACTCCACCTGACCTGGGCAACAAGTGCTCTGGGGTCTAGCAGGGGCCATACACAGTGCTGGGTAGATAGTGATCCTCAGGAAAGCCAGCTTCCCTGGAGCTCCCTGGGTCCTTGGTCACAGCGGTGGCAAAGGTGGCTGACAAAATGCTGACAGCCCTGACTAAGTTAGGCCTAAACCTCCTCTGATCACAAATGACCTTGGGCTGGGAAGGAGGAAGCATAAAACCCCCCGGGGGGGGGGTGTGAGGAGAGGGGAGGGAAGAGTCACAGGACTAGTGGAGGCCCGGTTGCCTGCCAGGGCATTTCTGGGAGCTGCCAGGCCCAGAGAAATTGTAGATGCTAAGGGTTCCAAAACCAGACCATGGAGCCACCTTCAGGGGCAGATGCTACAGGGCTTCCAGCTTCCGTGGCAACCTTAAGGTATCAACAGTGTCGGGTGGTTGGGGGTCTGTAGGGTCTGTTCCTCTATGGTCATGGGTTCTCCCCAAGCCTAGAGCTTAGGGACTGGCTGGGATCCCTGGCTGCCCATCACCCTGCCATACTTCCTGTCATAGGGCCAGATTCTGTGAGCAAATAACCCATCGATCCTCCGGGCCAGCTGCCAGCAACCAGCCTGGACCACTCAGCTGCTCCCAGCCTCCAGGGCCCGATCAGGACATCGACAGAGCTGCGCGGTCGCCATTTAATTAAGCTTAGTTTAATTAAAAACCTGGAGTTCTTGATTAGACTGGATAATTGATTTAATTTTCTGTGGGATTCAAGTTCCAAATACCTCTACGGTGTGAACCCCTGAATCCTGGGGGATGAACACCTCTATGGTGTGAACCCCTGAATCCTGGGGGATGAACACCTCTACGGTGTGAACCCCTGAATTCTGGGGGATGAACACCTCTACGGTGTGAACCCCTGAATCCTGGGGATGAACACCTCTAAGGTGTGAACCCCTGAATCCTGATGTTGTCGATGAAGATCTGAAAGGAAACAGTGTCCCAGGCATGCGCATTTCACTCTCATCGTTCATTCTGCTTCTTAGCTTTGGGGGGGAGGGAGGGGAGGGAGCCTGGCCTGAGCCCTGCTGTAAAGTGGACTTCTAGACACCCTCCAGGGCCCAGGTTTTAGCTTCCTTAGAGCTGAGGAGAGAGGCATACTCCCACAGTGGCTCTAGATAGCAGTAACCAGTGTCCTGACCATGTGACTATTGGTGGTGGGAAAAAGGAATCTATTTAGTGAGTCATCTCGAGGAATGACCAACCAGGCTGTCTTGAGATCAGGGAAGCTGTTCACCCAATAGCAGGGTCATGGACAAGGCACTTCAGACGTCCTCTTGCCAAGGTTTCCAGTCCAGCTCATGTGGCTGCACTGGGGCCCAAGGGCTCCAGGATGCCGCAGGTGTTTGTAAGCAGAAACAGAAACTCTGATGCATCCATAGGAACGTCTAGCTCAGGCAACAATCAGAAAGGTCCCCACTGTCCCCTGCAAGAAGGAAATGCCCAGTGCACCTGGATGGCTGTGTGTGGGCAATAGAGCATTACTGTTTTTATTTTTCTAAGATTTATTTTTAATTTTTATTTATGTGCATGTCTGTGTGCCTCCATGTATGTATGCACAGGTACTTGTGGGTACTTGAGGAGGGCAATATACTTGCTGACAACCAAGCTCCAGTCCTCTGAAGGAGGAACAAGTGCTAATCACCATTGATTGTGTCTCCAACTACTCAGCTTTCTTTTTAGGTTCTCACTATACAGCTCTAACTGTCCTGGAACTCCCTCTGTAGACCAGGCTGACCTGAAACTTACAGAGATCCACCTGCCTCTGCCTCCCAAGTGCTGGGATTAAAGGTGTGTGCCACCACTGCCTGGCTTGAGCTTCCATTCTTAAAGGCTGGGATGAAACACTGCCTGTGACCTTTGTCACAGACCTTTGTCACAGTCTGTGACCGGACCTGTGCTCAGGGAGGAAGATGTTGTAGAGAAGAATATTCACTTTCTTCGACTGAGAGTGGACATTTAAGTAATTTATTTGTGTTGGGATCTCATGCAGCCCAAGTTAGCCTCTACCTGGTTATGTAGTTGAGGAAGATCTTGAACTCTTGATCCTTCTGTCCTGGATGTGTGAGGAACATGCCGAATAGCAACTCGGAGTGCACTAGCTTGGAAGGGGCTATTTAACAGATTGAGCTTGAGAAATAGCCTGCTGGTCCTTCAAGCAGTGGTCACGTGGATGCAGACCCACTCTGAACCACAGAGAGCTTTCCAGAACAGCATCCTTAGGGTGCTCAAATGTGGAGGCAATCTGATGTCCCCCAACTTCTAACACATCACATCAGTCATTTAGCCTGGGAAGAAAATCATATGGCCATAAAAAAAGGAACAGAGTTCCAAACGGCAACAACTCAGCAAGAAAAAGTACTGTGTCAACTGCCCCCCCCACCCGAGTTCCATCCTGGGGACCCAGGGCAAATCAGTAGGTGAGAACTGACTACTGCAAGTGACCTTTGACCTCTACACACAGGCTGTGGCATGCATTTACTCCTCCCAATAAACAAATTAATGTAATTAAAAAGGGTTAAAGAATAAAGCAGGATCCATGCTTCATTGGATGGACAGGAATCATCAGGACAGTCTGCTAGACATGGTCTGTTGTAGGATTCTGAGTATGTGAACTGTCCAACCTGGAAAAACTCAGAAAAACAGAAAGTCAGCCAGGGCTTCTTCTTCCTTATCTATCCCCTCCTCCCCTTTAAAGTATGTAAAAAAAAAAAATCATAAAAAATTTATCATTTGGGGGCTGGAGATGTAGCTCATTACATAGAGCACAACACAGGAAGCCCTGGGTCTGGTCCTCAGTGCCTCATTCAAAATTGGGTGTGGTGAGGCACGTATGTTATCCCAGACTCAGGAAGTGAAGGCAAGGTCAGAAGTTCAAGGTCATCTTCAGCTACACATTGAATTCAATATCAACATGCCAGCTTGGATTTTTTTAAAAAGATTTTTATTTTATGTGCATTGGATTTTGCCTGCATTGGATTTGCCTGTGAGGGTGTTGGATACTCTGGAACTGGAATTAAAGACAGCTGTGGGCCGCCATGCAGGTGCTGGGAACTGAACCGGGGTCCTCTGGAAGAGCAGTTGGTGCTTTTAACCGCTGAGCCTTCTCCAGTCCCGGCTTGGATTTTTAATTTGGACTCTGTCTCAAGAGTCAAAAAGAACAAAATTGCCGTGTCCATCAGTCAGGTTTCTCCAGAGAAGCAGAACAATGAGCTTGTAGAAGATTCTAGATCTTACATATAAAATTACAACAGGGCTGGAGAGAAGCAGTACTCCTCACCCTTCCTGACTCTGTGACCCTTTAGTACAGTTCCTCATGGTGTGCTGACCCCCAACCATAAAATTATTTGTGTTGCTACTTCAAAACTGTAATTTTGTTACTGCTATGAATTGTAATGTAAATATATGTTTTCCAATGGTCTTAGGTGACCCCCCGTGAAAGGGTTGTTGGACTTAGAGGTTGAGAGATGGTGGCTTAGTCGTTAAAAGCACTTTTGGCTCTGAGAAAAGAATGGGGATAATACCCAGCACCCACATCAAGTAGATCACAATCACCTGTAACTGCAGTTCCGTGGGATCTGACCCCTTCTGGCCTCTGAGGAACATGCATTGGTTCTGCACTTAAACTCATCCAGACAAACACATATACATTTTAAAAAAATCTTTAAAATTACAATAGATTTCTTAGCATGGTGGTCCATATTTTTAATCCCAGCCCTAGGCCAACCAGGCCGCTTCCTGTCTTCCCATTCCCTGTTCTCTGGCAGTGATTTTCCTCAGGCGGCTGTCTGAGGCACACAGAGGGTCATTGTACAGTGCTGAGAACCAAGTCAGCTGTACACCCACCTGTGCTGCCCTGGAAGAGCCCTCAATGGCCTATATCACCACCACTACATACACACAGGAATTACTCACCACAGCTGGAGCTGCCTGGAGTTTTCTGGTGCAACAGCTATGCTCACTAGAGGTTAGCTGGGTTCCCATCTCATGCAAACTGTGAAGTAGCACACATGACCCCGGACCCATTCTCCTTCAGAAAGAGGGTTGTATAGCGATGTCCTCCAAACAGAAATATTCTGGAGGGAAGCTCTTAAAAGTCATGAAGTAAAGCAAACCCCCAAGCTCCAGAAAGACAATAGTCATCAGGCCCCTCCTTGGCATTTTATATGCTGTAATGATGGCTGAGAAGAATGTTGTAGACCAGCCCCAGGAAAGCTGCCCTGCCTGTGAATCACCTAGCTCACGTGATTTTTTAGCCATATTGCAAAGAGTTGCCTTTGAGTTCCTCCATGTTCCTGTAAGGAACCCCAATAAAGTCACAGGTCTGTAAGCTAGTCTGGGGTACAATTGCTTCTATGATCCATTGCCAGTGCCCTATCTGAGATGAAAAGATGTTTATGACCTCCCAGGACAAATCACACTGAAAGGGGCATCTCTCAGGCGATACTCTGAAGATGGTCAGGTGGGTGATGCCAATGAAGCTGGCCAGGACCTCCTCCCTCCCATCTTAGATCCTCACTCTGTGAGGGAGGCAGGCCAACAAGAGCTTACATGGTTGGCACTCTGTTAGAGCTGCCCATGCTTCCTAGGGAACTCTGAGATGCCAGGAAGGGCTTCTGAGTGTAGCTAGACTCTAGATGCTCTCCAGCCTTTGTTAGATGCCCCGGCTGCTCCCACCCCCACAGATACCCTGTAGCTGTTCCAGGTATGTTGGCTGCCCTTCCCCTTCCCCCAGGGTGAACTCTCGCCCAGGACCTGCTCTGTCTGTTTTACATGGTAATATGACTGCCTTTGTCTATTGATTTTGCTCTATTTTTCTGGTCTTAACTTAATGACTAGAAACCCTAAACAAATAAAATTTCCTTTAAAAACTCAGAGAGATCAATGAGTGAGGGCCAGAATCATGATTCTAGGAGCCTGAGGGACAGTCCCCAGGGTCACTGGGTATCATTGCTTATGGCCAGATGACCCCTGAGGGCCCTGGAAAGATCTTCGGGTGAGATGGGGCCAGCATGTCTGCGTGCTTACACCTCACTCACTCCCCTCATAAACTGACACCCCTACCTCTCTGGCTTCTGAGACTATATAAAAGCCTGTCTTCAGGTTGTAAAACTGGAAAAATTTAAAACGTATTATTCATCTGTTTCTATGCATACTGCATGGGCCTCTGGGAATGGCAGGGCTCTGAGATCAGAGATGTCAGGCCTGGCTGCAGACACTTGGGAGGGGCTTATTTACATAGTACTTGGGCAGTCATCATAGCAGGACAGCGGCTTCAAGCACATGCTTAAGGCAAGACCTAACTCAGCAGTTTTAGGCCTAAGGTGTGGGATATACACAGTACTAGGACCATAGGCCATCCATGGTGTTCCCATTGTCTTCCCATGGCCTGATCACTGGGCTCCAATCTGCAGCACAAGAGACTCGTCTGTTCCCCTACCTAACCTGGAGAACATTCTCTTGTTACCTGGAGGCATCCTACAGGCCTAGTTACTTTTGTGAACCAGTATTTCCCAGAAGTCCTAAGGAGGCTGGAACATTTTATGCAGGAGAAACTGAGGTAGAGCCCTAGATGGGGATTCTGGCTTTCCTTCTTTCAAAGAAAGCTGTAGGCTTGTAGCTGTGAAACCAGGGACACCTCAGACACTCGGTTTTGCTCTTCTGTCGGACCTCAAGTCCATTTGATGCCAGCTGGGCAAGAGTAAAGGAGAGTCAGGGCTAGGGTAAGAACTAGACAGCCTTGTCTTTCCCCTGGTTCCCAATCCTGGTCCAGGCTTAAAGGTGTGAGAAACCGGCTACACCCTCTCTGCTCTAAGGTTCTTAGCAGAAGACCAGGGCTGTAGGCCCCCTCACAACTCCTCCCCAGAGGCCATCCAGCCTTCAAATCCAAGCCATATTAGTCCAAATGGCTAGTAGGAGGGCCCTATCATAGGGCTTCCACCCACTGCTCATTTGAGTCTCCTGAGATTTTAGGAATGATCCTCACTAGAGCCAGCTGGACCTTTTACAGAACAACCAGAGTCTCAGCTGAGTCAGCCAGCTGTGAATGGACAAGCCTCCCCACCTCCAAGAAGTCCCAGGGGTGGGAGATGGGCAGCTTTGCGTCTGCCCATTCCCTGGACCAGTAAGGAGAGATAGAGGAGTAGGGATGGAGGGTGTTTGATTTCCATCTGGAACAGGAACTGTCTTTTCCTTATTTCCCACCCCCCTTTTTGAAGTCTCAAGGGTGGTCTCAAACTCACTATGTAATGGAGGATAATCTCCACCTCTCCATTCTCCTGCCCTGACTTCCCTCCCAAATGCTAGGATTCCAGACTGCACCACCGTGTACAGGGTACTGAGGACCAAATCCAAGGCATCATCCAGGCAAGGCAAGCACTTGACCAACTGAACTTCATCTCTAACTTTTGAGTGACTTCTTCCCCAGGCTTCTGTGAAGGACCCTGGCTCTCAGCCACCATGACCTCTACTTCCCAAATTCCTGGCCCTTCCTTCCTGCTGAGGACAGATATCCAGTCAGCAGGAGGTTCGACTCTCAATTCTTTGCTTCCCTGTTTTCAGCATAGCCCAGAGGCCATAGGCAGGACTCGGTGAGGGGGCACCTTGTAAGCAAAGGCCCAACTCAGGGCCCACATGCTGTTGTGAGAAGGTGTTTGGGATGGTAGCCCACTGACAGGAAAGTATTGAGGCCTAAGGGGTCAGGTAACCAATCAAGTCAAAGAAGGAAAAAATGCAGGTGCCAACCCAGTCCTGAGAACTGCTTTACAGTCTCTCCTATTGGCCCTTGAGGGCTCATTCCTCAGGATACCTTGGCTCCCCAACTCCCAGAATCTTGAGGAAGCTATGCTTAGGTCAAGGTCAACAAAGGCAGGTTAGCTAGTCTGTATGTTCGCCGGTGGTCATCCTTGAAGTCAGGCAATAGGTGTATTCAGATGCTACAGATGGTTTCTGTAATGAGAAAACCATTAACTCAGGGACAGGGGCAGGGGTAGAAAGTGATCTTTAAGAAGGGCACATTGTAAGAAGCAGCTCTAGCACCCACACGAGTCCCAGAGACAAGGGACCACATGTGTGAGATGTTTGTTAGGGTTAGGGTCTGGGTCAGTCCATTTATTTTCCGTTGTGATAAAACACTGTGACCAAGGCAATTTATAGAAGGAAAAGTTTCCTAGGGGCCTTATAGTTCCAGAAGGATAGGAGCCCATCACCAGCGTGGTGGGGAAGTGTGGCATCAGGCATCAGGCAGAGTAGCAGGAACATCTGTGAACTCACATCTCAAACCACAGGCAGGAAACAGAGCAAATTCAAAATGGTGTTTAAGCTTTTAAAGGTACCCCAATAACATGCTTTCTCCAGCAAAGCTATACCCCGTCTATAAAATGGGAAGCAATGCTGTATTCTAAGGAGTGGAGATGAGGAGGGAATGCTCAGCTTGCTTGGTTCTCATCAACACCCAGGGGTCAAGGAGTGTCAGAACCCTCAAGCATGCAAGGCCATTCTTGGAGGAGAGGCCTTCCAGGAGGATCTGTCAGAGTCTTTCTAAGGCCCCAGGGTCTATCCACTCCTCTGGCCTTTGTCACTGTGGCTACAGGTGTGTCTCTCTGTGGTCACCAGGCCCACCGGCTAGAAAAGAGAGGCTACTTGAACAGCTCAGTGCTGGATCCAGGTACCGTGTGCCCTTTTCTTTCCCAGCCTACCTCAAAGGCCAGAGTTAGATGGAACTTCTCACCACAGTACAAAGAGGCTCCCAAGGTTCTTAAGGCCTAGGGCACTGGGGTGAATACATGTGTTATATGTGTGCATGTGTAATATGTACATGTATATGGTTGTGTGCATACATGTGTAGTGTACAAATGCACAATATATTTATGTGTGATATGCACACACTAATATTGTAATGTGTGTATGTGATGTATGCACACAGAACTATTTTCACATATTTATAATATAGCCTGCTGCATGTAAACCTGTATGTGCAAATGGGCACACTTCTGTGTATACTTGTGATGTTTTTGCATCCACCAGAAGATGTACATATGTAATGTGCATGCTTGTATGTATGTGGTATGTTCAACTATTTCTGTTGTATCGTAAGCACAAATAAGTGTGTGTATGAGCTCATGTGCACCATTGGGGAAAACAGCTCTGAAGAGGTCCCCCTTGTTGATAGGTTCCCACGTGGGCAAATCCTCAAGTATGGGTGGGGAGGTGTACCCCCACTACCCACCCTCTGTGCCCATCCTCTGTACAGTTGGCTTAATCTAATTCCTGCGGGGGAGGGGGTGAAGAGCTCTCCACCTGCCAGATGTTTCCCAGGTCCAACTGTAGATCTAGTTCATCAATTATTTAAAAGAAGGTATCCCTCTTTTCTTAAAATAAAGCGGTGGGGCAGGTGGCTAGTAGTGGCTCTGGTTACCTGCTCTAAAGGCTCCAGTGCAGGCTCAGGCAGCTAAGGAGAGTTGGGAGGGACTCAACTTCAGGCCCTTCTATTGTATGAGGGTCAGTGGTCCTCTGGCAGCTGCTCAAGTCCATGACAGGCTGGGAGGGGCTCCTTGGCTGGAAGCTCCTCTGGCACCCCACTGGGAAGCCCCTTGACCCTGAGGACTACAGAGGGGGGTCGTCTACCTCTCCATTCTTTTCTTTTACTCAAGTGGGCAGTGCTTGAAGTCAGTTAGGACTTTGGGCCACTGGGGTTGGGTCCTTGCTGAGTATAGTTGGGCTTAGGACCTGTTGGAACATCAGCACCCTTATATCTCAGCTTTAACCTCCTTCCTCCATATGGTAACTTGCAGTTACCTCTCTGTTCCAGCTTCCCGAATAACCATAGGACACAGCCATGGTGGCTACAGTTGGTATTCTTACTAGCCCATGTAGTTCACATGGTAGTGTTTCAAGCCTCACAGGCCAAAGACTAACCCTATTTTAGAGTCAGATGTAAGGCTGGACCTGTCTCTTTGGTGTCCTGGGGCAGATAGTAGAGCCAGGGCTAGAACAGGACTGAGGGTCACTCCCAGATGAACTCCAGCTTGGAACTGACCATTAAGACACTGAATCTCTAGAGGTCAGGCCACACTAGCCCCAGGTGCTACCCTAGGACCTTTCCCAGATGAGGAGACCAAGCCTGGAGTCCGAGGGTGCGGTGAACTCAACATTATGGCCACATAACAAATGAGAAAAGTGGGCCCGAGCCCACCATAACCCCTCCAGCTGCTGTTGACTAATGAGGTCCCCACAGACCCCAGTCAGTGTAAGAGACCTCCCATGTAGCTCTCCACCCAGCCTGTCACCACAGTAAAGAAGGGGCAAAAGGACACGTGTCCTGTACAGCCAGTGTCCAGTGTCATGACATCCGATCAGGCTATTCCAGCTGTCAGTGCCTCGCTGGGGCCTGTCTAAGGTATCTGAATTATGCACAAGGCCCAGCCACCCAGGCGGCAGATGGCAGCGCACACAGTAACCAGAGCCCTGTCAGTAGGCACCTCCCCTTCTCCTGCTTCTCTCCCAGGGGGCCAAGGGTGCACACAGGGAGCCCCTCCCACCCAGGGATTCCACTGCAAGGGACAAAGAGCCTGCATAATTGGGGTCCCAGGAACAGCCCCCTGAGTTGTATGTGTCCCTCTGTGTGTCCCAGATGGCAGGGTGGCCGGGCTTCTCCACTCCTCCCAATCACTAGTGCTGTGCTGTTGAGGCAGTCACTGAGAGACAGGAAGATGTGTGCCAAAGAGCTGGGATCTGCCTAGAGATGGGGAGGGATAGAGAGGGGAAAAGCAAGCACTGAGCACCGGGTGGGGTGGGGACCCTGGTTTGTAGTAGAGAGGACACAAGCCTGATCGGGCCTTCACACTGTGACAGCCCCAGCTGACCATGTCTATTCCCCCTGGCTGGTAACTGCCAGTACCTTTCTTTATACCAAGACTTGCCAATCCCTCTGCCAATCCAAGTGGTACATGAAGTTATGCCTGAAATCCTAAAGTTAGGCTGTCACTGGAGATGAGTGGCCTTCACTGGACCCACCTAAATGGTAAAAAGAGACAAAGAAGTAGCACAGTCTTCAGGGACCTTGGGAGGCAGTAATGAGCACCCTGGGCCTGGGATTCCAAAGCTCCCCACAACTGACCCTCATGAGATTGCCTTTGCTCGATATATCTCCAAAGTCACAGGATAGGGCTCAGATTCTACCAGCACACAAAGGCCCAAGTTTCAGGCTATGTCTTGGCTTCTTCCTTCTATAACTAGCAGCCCATGCTCCCTTTATCTATTGCAGGACTTGGCGGAGGCTAGAGATGCCAGACCCCACCCTACAGGCTTCTGGTCCTTGGGGCATGGCAGGCCTAGATGTACATCAATTTAAACAGTGATTTATTTCATAAATAAGTGTATTACATCTAGAACTTCCCAGGGTTGTCCTGCCAACTTGTGCCAGAGATCTGGCTAATTAAATACATTATGCAGCATAGTCTCAATTGTTGGGAATGAACCAGTTTAATTACAAGAGAATCACACATATTCACAATTAACATTCCCATTTTAAATCAAAGATGAGGGCAGGAGCTTCCCGCTACCCACCCTGGCACCAGAGAAACAGGACCACACAAGGAAAAAGCCCTGAGACCACCTACCCGACAGCAAAGGAGGCACTGAAGCACCCAGCCTTTCCTAGGGGACTTGGCACATCTCATCCAAGTACACACAGAGCTGGAGCCCAGTGGAAAGGATGTAGAGAGTTGAAAAGATTCACACAGGGATGTGGAACAGAATCCCCTCAGGAAGTGTAAAAACTATTACACGGTGCTACACTCAGCTCTGATGGAGGCTTGGCCTCCAGGTGCTTACTTGCTATGGCAGGCCAACTGTTCTATAACAAAGCTGTCTCTCTGTGAAGCTGACTGTCCCTCTATGGAGCCAACTGTTCTTCTGTGGCACTGACTGGCCTCTTGTGAAAGCTAATAACTTTTCTGAGAAGAAAAGCACACATAATGGATAGAGAAACTTTAAATAAATGTGGAGTAGCAGAGGCCAATGGGCTTGTTTATCCGTGGCCTTTGAGGTGATTCCTAAGAAACATAAAGCCTGGGATGAAGTCAAGCATGTGCTATTCTCAAAGGCCATGAAGACTCCTTCCATCTTCTACAGGCTCTTTCCCTGAAGCCCAAACTCATGGCATCAGTGGTCAGGGAATCCTGGGAGCCTCTGTTTTGTCTGTGTCTTTGGGAGTCAGAGTGAGTGAGTGCAGGGCAGAGCACAGAATCCAGAGCATTTGGGATGTAGGGCCTGATCCACTTCTGCACGGCCCCTGGATCCAGATGTCTGTTACTCTCAGCCAATCTGACTTGAGACCACAAGTGGCAAATCTGGGATCCCTGGCTCTCTTGCTGAGTGGCAGTTCAGAGAACATGAGTGATGGAGGTGGAGCCACACCACTCCAAAGGTCACAAAAAGAACGGCATGAGTCGAGAGAAACAGGTGCTTCCTTCCACTTCCCGTCTCCTCACTGTTAGCATCAGCCTCACCTGTGTCTTCCAGAAGCTCTCAAGGTCAGATTGTGTCTCAGCGGGAACTGGGTCAGGGGCCAGGCTGCAGCTGTCCAGAGAATGCCCAAGCAGCTGAAGGGCACAGGCCCTCGGGGAGTGCTCCGGGCAGCCCAATAACTACCCAATTCCGTTTTAATTTTATTTCCTGGATGAAAACAGCAGGATCAATCCCGCTGACCGTTTAGCAAGGTGTCACTATTTGCATACTTAAAAGACGCTGCCATTGAGGGGGATGGGAAGCAGGGTTTCGGTGATTGAAGCTGAGGCGCCTCTCAGCTGAAGGAGTTTAATTTCCAGGTGCAAAGGCGGTACAGATTGCTGTGCTGGCGTCCCCACAGCCACGGGCGGGTGGGGGAAGTCCCTGTAAAGTGTCTTGGGAGAGGTAGTGCCATTTGCTGTCATTTCCTCACAGTGTCTGCCCAGCCACTAACGGTTTAGCTAGAGTTCTTACTGATTTTTAAACATTGGCAGTATGCAGAAAGAGAAATTGATTCACATGAAGGTAGGGGGTAGGTCATCCCCATGTTTCCGAAATGCCTGGCATGTAAGGTTCTTTCAAAAAGGCCTAGGACTCAAGTCACCCCCTCCCTTGGGTGTTGGGAAGGGAAAATGGTGGCCACTTCTCCTGGCCCTGACCTACACCCCAATCTTCCATATTATAAAGTTTTGGATGTGAGTCTTCAGGGAGCTTCTGCATGGTGTCACACACACACACACACACACACACACACACACACACACACACACACACACACACAGATGGGGGGGGGGTGATGGGCACTGGAGTCTAATCATCAAGGGTCCAAGAGAAGAACTAAGTGGGACCTCACTCACCCTGACCACCCTAGGAAGCACTGAACCTGGAGGAGAAGCCTGCCTTCCATCAACAGGGCCAACTAGCAGCCTGATGCTTTGGGCAGAAACTTGTACAGTCCCTTCTTCCTCTAGGACCTGGGCTCAGTGGGGTCAAGGAGGGGTGTGTGAGCCGAGCAGGGTGGTGGAAGGCTGGAGGAAGGATGGAACCCTGAGTGCTGATCAGTCCTTTGACCACACTGAAGTGAACTGAGGAGGAGCCTTTGCCATGTGGGTGCTAGGAACCAAACCCAGGTCTTCTACAAGAGTCGCAAGTGCTCTTAACCACTGAGCACTTCTGGGTAGCCTTTGGCACCCACTCAGAGATGGGCCACTCAGCAGGTGGCCAATTCACTGCCCAGATAAGCTACTGAGAAGAAAAGAGCTAAGTTGCCATTTGACAGTCTTGGGACCCTGGACAGTTTGCTTAATAATCCTGAGTCAAAGTTTGCTCATGTGCAAAATGGGGGTGCTCACAGCTCTTGTGGGAGGGGGATGTGAAAAACTTAGTCATAGGATGTCTCCACAAAACACAAGATCCCATGAACAAGAAAGAAGTGGGGTGGTCAGGCCTCCCCCCCCCACCCCCTTCCCCGGCCCATTGTAGAACCAGGAAGACACAGGGCCCTGGCAGGCAACACCTTGACTGGGGGAAAGTTGGAGGTCCATGGGTCCAGGGCACCCATCGAGAGGAGGGATGGTGAGTCTGGTCCACTTTGGGTTGAGTGTCTGCCTTGTATTCATCATGGCTCCTTGAGCAGGGAGATGCCATGGCCAGATGGCACCTCTGGGAGGTTTTTCTCCAATGCTCTTGGCATTGGCACTACCATGCATGGCTCCAGGAATTCCTAGAAAGATCCTCTGAAAGAAAACAGGCCTGTCTCTGCACAGAGCAGCTAATGATGCATGGGAGAGCTTGTGAGCATGAGGCAACCTCTGCCTTGATTGTGAAGCCACATCAAGGCCAGCTAGAAACCCAAACCTGTGGAGGAGTCTGTGTGATGGCATGCAGCCTGGGTGGCCTCAGCCTCCAGGGCCCATGGAAGAGCAAACTGTGTGGCTTTCTGCATTTTAGAGGTATGGGGCAAGGCCTGCATCTGATGTCACCATCAGGGAAACATAGAAAATGGGAAAAGGAACTAACAAGCCAGCAGATGCTCAGGCTGTTCTGTCAAACACAGAGAACTGCGACTCAGAAATGCTCCTGCCAGTGACCAACCCATGAGTCACGAGAACAGGTCTTCCTGGAGAGGTAGACACGGAGCCCATCCTAGTGACTTGTTGCTGTGATGACATCCTTGACAGAAGGAAATTAAAGAAGGAAGGAGGTTCTTCTCCACCACGGTGTTTGGGTGCCTGTTGACAGACGACTAGGTTAAGAAAGTGCCATCTAGACTGGGCTTGGTGGAACATGCCCCAACCTTGGCTTTGGAAGGTGGACAGAAAGATCATCAGTTTAAAGTCATTCTGTCTCAAACAAATAGGAAAAGAAAAATGTTCCCTCAGGCTGGAGAGATGGCTCAGAGGTTAAGAGCACTGGCTGCTCTTCCAGAGGTCCTGAGTTCAACTCCCAGCAGCCACATGGTGACTCACAACCATCTATAATGGGATTTGATGCCCTCTGGAACAAAGGTGTACATGCAGATAGAGCCACTCATACATACATAAATTAAATCTTTAAAAAATAATGTGCCATCCACACAGCAGACTATGAGAGAGCCATGAAAGTATCATACACAGTGTGTTGTATCCTGGGAATAAGTACAATGACACAAACCGGACAAACATAAAAAGTACGTAGCACATGTTTTTGTGTATATGAAAGACCCATAGGCACAGAAATCAGACAGGGTGTGTCTGAGGATGCAGACAGGGTGAGGTGACCCCAAGGGCAGAGGGGTGGTTTCTAAGGCAATGGAAATATTTTGCTCATTTGTCTTTGAAACTGGGTTTTTCTATGTAGCCCAGGCTCTCTTGGAACCTGTGATCCTCCTGCCTCAACTCCTTAATCCCGGAATGGAGATAAAGTCCAGGGTCTGGTCTACACCATGCCAGTGTTCTGCCCCTGAGTTGAACCTCATCCCTGTCCTGCCCACCTCTCTGCTCTGTGAACAGGAGAGCACAGGAGATGGGGGTCCTGAAGCTGACATTTGGCATCTTCCTCGATCACCTGAGACAGGGTTTCTAATTGAACCAGGACTTCACTAATTTCAACTCATCTATATAGGAAGCTTGCTCCACATCTCTGCCTCCCAAGTGCTGGGCTTAGAAGCAGCCGCCATACCTTCCCAGCTTTTAGGCCATGGGGATTTGAACTCAGGTTCTCATGCTTGCCCAGCAAGAACTTAATCCACTGAGTCATATCTTTAGTCCTCGAGTCCTGTTTTTAAAAAGCAGCCACCCAGGCCCACAGAGGATAGGCTCCCTTTGCTCTTCAGGGACAGATGGTACAGCCCTCAGGGTATGTCACCCATGTCCCTGTCCCTCCGAGCCCCAGGGCCCCTGGCGGGGGGCGTCACCATGGGCAGTGACAGCAGAAAAGGCAGATTAAAAGCACTGAAGGGACATTGTGGATCAAGGTCAATAAATCTCAGGGTGGCCACTCTGTTCAGCAATCTGTCCGGCTGCCTCTCGCCAGCCCCACTGCTCCCCATTACCTCAGGGGGAGCCACAAATCATGCTGACAGACCAATCAACAGGCCGGGGCTTTTACACACACGGCCTCGTGAGGGATGATCCACCCTCAGCAATGCAGCAGAATAAATCTCTTCTGGAACTTTTCCCTTCGTCCACCATCCCAGCCCCGGGAGCAGGTGACCCAGCCCATGGCGCCAATCTCCCCTTTGCTCCCCTCCCCACGTTGGCTCTGCTGGATGGCTCTGCTTTGGGTCCCTGGTGGACCCCGAATAAGGCTGAGTGATGTGGGATCTCACCTGACAAAAGCTGTCCCTTGTCTGCAGTGCAGCCCTTCCCCCACTGGGTACCACAGTGTCCTCCCCACCCCCAGGCATGGCCTGATGGTGCCCAGTCCTCTGGCTGGGCTGGACCACCTCATTTCAGCAGGAGGAAAGAAAAGCTTTGTAAAATAATTCATAGGAAACTTAAAACACTCAGACACCAAGAAATTGCAAATGGGGAAATATGATGGATTGTGGGTTGAAAGGAGGCGACTTCTACAGGCAAAATTGATCCCTTAGAAAATGTTTTTGTCTGCTATGAAAAATGGGTAATACTTCGCTGGGGCTCTGGAGCTATAATCCCGAAAATAATTTGCTTTTGATTTCCTTTTAGCCCCAGTAGCTCTTTTCATTCCTGGCCCTCCCCATGTGAGAGCCAGGGACCCTAGGTGTGTGATGGGGAGCGGCTCCCAGTGTGCCTCTCGCTGGGGCATCTTTGCCCCCAACCCCCTGACCAGTTGCTAACAGAGCTGACCTGAAGTGAGTCTGGCTCGCAAGGCCCCTCCAGCCTACTTCAGTGTTTCCTAAGTCACCTGTCCCTAAACACCCAAAAGGTCTAGGACAAAGGTGTCCGAGTAAAATACTGTGATTCCTGGTTGAGCTTTTAGAAAAGTCTTTTTACTCCTGGATTCTACAAGATGATGTGGTTCCTGATAATGATATTGATATAAGGGAAACATTGGGAGTCCTGCAAAGTGGGGAAACTGAGGCTAGAGGGGAGGGTGTTCAGAAACAAAGAGAAGTGTGGATATAACCTGGGACTCAACCCAGCAGAGACACTGGGGCAGACAGAGCTGTGATTTCGTTACCCCTCAGGGCCATAGTCACTCAGTACTTGCTCCAAGTACCAGCCCAGAGTTTGGAAGAACCTAGAGCTCTCTTTCCAAAACTTGTCTTCCATTTGGGGCACATGCCATTGGTACAGTTACTTCTCTTCAACCGCCAAGCTACCTTTTCCTGACGATTGACATCCAGGTCAAGCCAGGGCCACTAGCTTCTGTCTCTCTGGGCAGCTGCACTCTGAGCAAAAGCCAGGCACATTTTAATAATAGATGCATGAGCCTCCAGAGATGATCCTCAGCAATGGGTCAGAGCTGTGATGCCAAAGCCTGGAGGTTCCTGTGGTGGCTCTGTCTCTGTGGCAGGCCTTCTGTGGGTATGAAGGTGATAGTCTGGGAGTGGGCTGTGGTTGGACAGGTGCTCAGATCTGTGTCTTGAGAGTCACAGCCTCTGTCCACTGGAATTGTGACATTAAGGGGACAGCCAACCTTCCTGATTTGTCTTAGATAGGAAGGTTCCAAAGGATGAAAAAGTCTACTGCTGGTTTCTGTCCTGATGGCTGACCACAAAGTTCCCACATCCATAGATGTGGCATAAAAAGCCCTGTCATTGGTCAGTCCCATGAGGAGGCTGAACCCATTGGCAAGGGTGTGAAGCTTGTGGCGAAGCAGAATCCAAGATGTTTTCGTTTTCTGCTTTTGCTATATCCTGCCCTGTCCATTCTGAAGCGCCAGCAAATTGGCTTCCTCAGGCTACCTATGTGGTCATCCCTCAGCAGCAGCCCTGTGTGAGCTGAATAGCAAAGTATATTCTGAAACAAGGTGACAGAACCTTACAAATTTCACAGAGCATAAGTGTATTTAGACTCAGACTCAGGCAAAACTTGGCATAGATTGATTACCTCAGATCTTTTCCCAGAACAGCCTAATGTTTGGAGACCTCACCCTAGCCATAGACCTGGGCAGAGGCTCCTGACCTTTTTTCTACTTTTTCCCAAGGGTTAATGACCTGCTGGTTTTCCATTGAAAATAACTATGAATGTCTCAGGCTGGCTTGTCATGGTGAAATTCAGCTCCTTTAATGTCTTCATCTAGGATGCTTTCATGCATGGGTGGTGAGGATGTGGCCATTTCACTGAATTCTATTCCCCCACCTTCTAGATGATGGACAAGGCTGGCCTGTGGGCCTTGGTAAAGTTTGTAGCACGTGTTCATTGCACAAGCCTATTTTCCAAACAACTGATGCATTCAGTAGCCACACTAGGCTATAGATCACCTTGCCGATGAGCTCAGGGACTCTCCCCATAATGTTCCACAGCAATGTGGGAAACTAGGAGAGTGCTCTAGAGAAGACGGATGCAGGGCTTCCATGAGACCGTTGGCTACAGTTACTTTTTATGCGACAGAAGGTGATGGAAGCAGCTGAGAGATAGGACCACCATAAGAAAGGGAGAGGTGTCTCCTAGGAATCTTTGAGGGGCTTCTACACTGTGAGGTCCCCAAATGTGAAAGGAATCAGTTGTCCAGGGTCTTCTGCATCTTTCTATGTGAGGTGCATAAAGACCAGGACAACCTGTGGCTAGGGATACCTCAAATGTCAATTCTATTTCAAGGAAGTGGTGTTTGCTTGTTCCCAGGCAGAGGCCTTAACCCACTACCCAATAGGAGGCCTTTGAGTATGACCATGCAGAGCACAACTGATCAATTAGTTAGAACTTCAAGGCACAGAGCTTGGGACACTCTGCCCACTTGATTCTACATGAGGTCAACAGCCTCACCCTGGAAGACCAGTTCATGTAAATTACAGAAAAGAGCTGGGCATGGTGGCTCAAGTCTACAGGCTCATGACTAGGAAAGCAGAGACAGGACAATAGTGAGTGAATTTAAGGGTAGCCTGGGCTACATACTAAGCTCAAGGCTACGCAAGCAGAATGAGGAGCTTGAAGCTGCAAGAAGAATATCTGAGTCAGGAGTGGCTGATGACTTTTGGGTTCAGGGGTTGTGCTGGGCAAGGAATAGACCCAGGGAAAAAGATGTGTGTAGCCTGGGCAAGTGGTGCTGAACAGGGAATCTTAGACAATGTCGCACTGTGGAGACTGATCAGGAGCTTCAGGGTGAGGCTGGGGGATCAGAGCTGACAGACGGCATGCTACCCCCCTACCAGCTGGGTCCTGGGCCTGTGACATGGTGTTTACCTGTCTGAATCTGCCTTAAACGGGAATGCCTGTGCACAGATGAGGAGGGGACAGCTCTACATGCTCAGAGGGCAGCTGCCTGTGCCTCCAGTGCGGCAGAAAGGGGAGGCTTAGTGTCCCTGGGAAGGCCAGTTCTGATTGGATTAGACAGGCTGCTATTGATCTGGTTCCTGTTTACCCCTGGAGCCTCATTTCAATAAACAGCAGTTTGGAAGAATTAGCAAGGGACCCCCCCCCCCCACTCACTCCCCTCCCCCTTCTTCCTCTGCCTTGGCTTTCCTTTGGAAGATTTATGAGGATTCCAGTGAGGTTCTAATTTGTTCCTCGGACAGCAGGCTCTGGAGCAGAGATTTGCTTGTTCATGTGTCCTTACATGGGGGTATGGTCCTTTCCACCCATCTGGTGACCAAGGGTCCAGGGCAGAGTCTTGGTGTTCAGGAGCAGCATGGTCACCAATGAATCTCAGTTGTGGAGAGAGCAAGCTGCCACACAGATCTGGGGCTGGGAAACTCCAGGAGAAGTCATCAAGAGGGGGTCCTCAGGGAATGGAAACATCCTATTGGTCATGAGTCAGCTCTCAGCAGATTGTCACATCCCCTGGGTCTCAGCCTCTCATCTGCAAAGGCAGATGGAGGATGACAAGTATGCAGTTATGTGTGTGGTGTGCATGTAGGTTACATGTGTGTTCTATGGGATGATCACATAATACCTGACAAGTGTGTGAAGACTATGTGTGTGTGTGTGTGGCGTGCACATGAGTTATATGTATGTGTGCTATGTACACATGGATTATAATGTGTGGTGTGTGCACATGAGTTATATGTATGTGTGTAGTGTGCATATGTGCTGTGGAAGAGACTTACCATGCCTCATGCTTAATTTTCCCCATTTTGAGCCCAATGCAACAGAAATTTCCCTGAGCTATTCTGTTGTCTTTCCAGAAACATATTTTACATGTCTGTAGTAAAAATCCCCAGTGAACAATGCCCAGCAGGAAAAACCAAACCAAACCAGAGGAAAAGCCCCTCAGAGGATTCGCTGTGGTAGGTTGTCCTTCATACGTCTCAGGGAAGTTGCTTTTTCCCCACCCTCAGCCCGTCCATCTTTAACAAGTGCTGTGGCTTTTCTGGGGTCAGTCTTCTGCTCCGTGTCTTCCTCTGCCCCTCCCTCCCTGACCTCCTCTGCCTCACCACAGTGGCTCCAGTAGGGAGCTGGCTCGGGTTTTATTGCTCAGTCTCCAAGGTCAAGGTCAGGATCAGCACATCAATGCTTGCTCTATACTAGCTCCGCCCCTTTTTTTCCTTAATGGTGTCAGAAATAAAACTCAGAGCCTTGTGCTAAATAGATACCCACTCTCCACCTTCCTCCAGCCCAACTGCAGGATTTAAAAATAGATTTTCATTTAAGTATTGTCTTTTTAAAAAAGTTCAATTTAAATATAACTCTCACACCACACAACCCCATTTATTCATCTACTAATATATTAATACTTAAATATAGTAGTTTTGAGAGGTGGAGTTATGCTGCATATGCTGATGTCAAACTCCTGGACTCAAGCTATGCTCCTGGCTTTCAGGTAGCTGGGATGACCCACCACATTCTCTCCACTGCCAAGATTCCACTATTTAAACTGCATGGCTTCATGAGTTCTGCCATATTGTTCATTTTTAAAACTGTGATTAAATCATATATAATATAACAGGCTGGAGGAACAGTGTGGTCGTCTTAGCCAACGCTCCATTACTGTGAAGAGACACCATGACCACAGCAGCTCTTAGGAAAAAGAGCATTTAATTGGGGCTGGTTTACAGTTTCAGAGGTTTATCACGGCAGGAAGCATAGCAGTGTTCAGACAGATGTGGTGCTGGAGAGGGAGCTGAAAGTTCTACATCTGGATCCATAGGCTGAGGAAAGAGAAAAACAATGGGCCTAGTTTGGGCTTTTGCAAACTCAGAGCCCTCTTCCAGGAACCTACTTCCTCTAGCAAGGCCACACTTCCTGATCCCTCTCAAATAATGCCACTTCCTGATGACCAAGCATTCAAATAAATGAGCCTACAGGGCTATTTTTATCTAAACCACCACAGACAGATGGATTGACAGACAATTGTAAGCTGCCATGTGGGTGCTGGGAACTGATCTTGGAGCCTCTGAGCTTGGCCAGTTCTCTTGACCACCCCTCTAGTCCTGTCGCATGGCATTGTCATCACCCCTGTTTCACTGTGGCAGCTTCTCCCTGGGCCTTGGGTGGGGGTGAGGGAGGAACAAGCGTTTTATTTCCCTTAGTGGGTAGTGACAGCAATACACAGGAATATGAAGGGATTATGGAAACCCAGACATTTCTGGACCATGCAAGATTTCCTAGGGTGTGTGCAGAGTCATGAAGGGATCTTGTGGAGAACCTTTGAGTCCTGATGGAACCTCCCCTCTGTGCTGCCATACCTCCCCCTAGCTGGGACCTCACCAGCCCTGTCCCTGAAGAGGGTCTTTTGGGTGGACAAGAGGATGTGCCTAAGGGAACATGTTTGAGGGCTGCAGCCAATGGTGATGGGGAGAGAGGGAGCACACCCTGGAAGTGAAGATGGATAGGAGCAGGGACAAGCTGCTTGTTCTTGCTGTTTAACTACAGCCATGACATCATCAGCATGGTCCCTGGTGCGGGAGACTCCATAGTGTCCCACGTAGGTTCTAAGGCCTTGGAAAGCAGGAAGAGGCCTATGGATTTAACATCATTGCCAGAGTATTGAGAGCCTCACGGGCCTGTATCTGTACACTGCCTTCGCTTCTGGGAGGCCTGGGTCCTGGGGCAGCACAGTAACCTCTGCAGGTGATGGATCGCAGTGTCCGCCCTGATGCAGCAGCTGTGGGGCTGCACTTGGCCTCAATCACTCCCTAGGGACCCCCCTCCCGATCGATGGCCTCCTGTGCTTAGCCCCGGCAGCCTATGATAAATGGCCTGGAATTGATTTTCACTTAATTGACAATTTTGTGAACCTGTTTGCAGAATCCCAGGTTGGGCAGGAAAGGGAATGTCCCAGCTGATGTCCCCAAACAGGGTGACAGCCAGGGGGCAGCAGAGGCTGTCTGGCAATGGCAGGGGACTTCTATTGTGTCACCCTTCTGGAAGCCTGGCAGTGTCACCAGTCAGATCTGGGACTCCTAGAGAAGTGGGTCCTGGATGCCACTGCAGTCAAGAGCTGACACGGACCACCAGCTCTATCTCCAGGATACTAACTGACCCTCAGTTTCCTCCTTGGATGAGTGCCCTCTGGGGTCTGTGTTTTACTGAGCAGGTCTCACTGCAAAGGCTGCTGCTGTCTGCCAGCTCTCTGCTCAGCTGAGGCAGCCCCTGGTACTGACCCCATCTGCTCCGCTGCGGGCCCTGCTGCCTCTGCACCCCACCAATGGCCCTCACATTCCATTCTCTCCAGGGTACCTAGAACCTGCTTTCTTCATCCCTTTCTCTCAGCCTCTCGGGTCTGTGAGTCACCATCATCTTCTTCTTTCCCCAATCCCAGTCTCTTGCCAGCTTCAAAACCTGTGTTTTCTGGCTGAAATGCCCCTCCCCTGACCTGCATGAGGGTAGCCCCACTAGACCATGAAAATTTTCATTTAAATGACCCTAAAGCCTAGCTTGGAACGTGGACTATCATTCCAGCTTCTCAGGAGGCTAAGGGAGGAGGATTGCTTGAATCCAAGAGCTGAAACCAACTTGAGCAACATAGCAAGTGCCTGACTCTTTGCACGTCTGCAATCCCAACACTTGGTGGGTAGAGGCAGGAACATCAGGGGTTCAAGGCCAGGCTAGGCCACATGAGACTTTCTGAAAAGAAAAGAGCGTGAGGACATGGGGAGGGGGTGTTCATCAAAGACATTTAGTGTCTGTTGAGCACTTCTCTGCTGGGCTGCCAGTTTACAGGTTTACGGGTCCCCCTGTGAACCTGCACCTCCCAGTCTTCATGTGTGTAGAGAGTGGCACCCAGGAAGCCCCTCAGAGCTGAGGGCGGGGCTCATGTGAAAGTTCCCAGGGTTGCACAGAAACAGCCTCCTGCTTGCCCTCACCACCTGTCCCTGAGCTCATTAGCAGGACTAAGGCTCAGGAGCTGTAACCAAAGCCCAGGTCATTCCTGCTAGGGGGCTTCCCAGACAAAAGCCCAGATTAAGTCAGCAGGAAGGCAGAGTGAGGCCAGCCACCGTAGTTCACCCCCAGAGCAAACAAAGGCTCTGCCCTTCTCAGATGCTGCTCTTTAGGGTCTGGTTTCCCTGTTGTGCAACCTAATGCCACCAGAAACCCTTTGGCAGCCTCCTCTCCTCTGCCAGTCCTAGATCAGCATGGCCCACTCTTCTCAGAGTCCCGCCCATCACCTGCGCCCCACCCCCCAAGGAGTTGACACCAAAGGAAGATCCCCTGTCTCTCTGCTTATGTGGTACAGGAGCCTATGAAATTCGTATCCTGCACCCTGGAACTTGTTTCCCAGCCGCAGACCTAGTGGGGTCTTTGGGGAGGTGTCAGGCCCCTGCCCCCCATTGTCTCCAGATCTGTGATTGAACTCCACTCCACTTGTGGGTGTGGGAAGTAGGGTAGGAATACAAATGCATATATGACATTAGTGCCATGTGGCCTTGAGCAAGCTGCCTTGTCTGAGGCTCATTTGGCTCACGGTGAACAGGTCATGGTCCCCAGGGCACAGACGTTGGCAGGAACATGTCAAGCTACAGAAAGTTCCAGCTTGCCAGCAGGGCCAGAGCTGTGGAGCTGCCTATGTGAGTATGAGGCGAAGCCTCACTCCAGCACTACTGGAGAGGGATCTTGGAGTTTTCTCTCAATCTTTCTTGATTGACCAGATGGCCTCTGACTTTGCATAGTGTACGGAGTAAAGTGGGGGAGTACAAGGCCTGGTGTGTAAGAGCCCTCCTGAAGTCCACGACAGGGCTGTGTTGGTCCTTGGCTCCTCTGTCCAGGGCAGGCTTCAGCCCACACCCTTAAGATGATATAGTTGTTACCTGGTGCCCTACTAATGACCCCAAGAGGCAGTCAGCACACTTAAAAGTAGCCGTTCTACCAGGCAATGATGGCACACACCTTAAATCCCAGCACTTAGGAGGCAAAGGCCGGCAGATCTCTGTGAGTTTGAGATCAGCCTCATCTACAGGATGAGTTACAGGACAGCCTAGGCTACACAGAAAGACCCTGTCTCAAAAAACCAAAACTAAAAACATAAATCAAAAGAGTAGCCATTCCATGATTTATCCTACCGGCTCCTTCTACAACAGATTCTATTGTAGTCCAGGATGGCCTTGAACTCTATGTAGGCAAAGATGACCTTGAACTTCTGATCTTTCTGCTTCTATCTCCTGAGTGCTGGGGTCATAGGCAATGCCAACCACACTTAGATTGCACAGTGCTGGAGATCACACCAAGAGCTTTATACTTATTAGGCAGAATCCGCCAGCTAAGCCTCATCCCCAACACTGATCTGCTCTTTTTTGCTGTGCCAGTGGCAGAGCTGGGATAAGAAAGAACACCCACCTGAAGAGAGGCTCAGGGTGATGCGGGTATCTGGAGTAAAGCTCTGTGAGACCATGACACCGGATTGGGAGAGCAGACACATGCAGCTACCCACAGCCCGTGGCCCTTATCCTGGGCTTGCCTCGCTGTAGTGGGAAGTGTCCCAAGTGTCAAAATCTCAAGCCAGAAAGTGGGCAGGCTCTCCCAGAGGCCCTGGGTAGGGCTTCCTGGCTGGTCTGTAGTGCCTTGCCATTGCTTTAAATGAAGACAGACATGTCCATCTAGGTAGACAGTGGGGTATGCCCCAGGTCATCCCATGGCAGAACTGAGGCCACCACAGCAGTGTGCTAAATTGTGCCCCAAGATATGTCCAAGTCCCACCCCAGTTCCTATTTAGGATGACATTCAGAATCAGGATGAGCTTCATCTAATGACATCTGTCTTTAAAGGGACAGGCTGAGGAAGTAAGTTCAGAGACACATGGGGATGTTATGTGATGAGAGAGGTAGAGATAGGGGTGATTTGGCTATAAGCCCAGGGATAGCAAAGCCATGGGGGACTCGGAAAGGCATAACCTCTGAAAGGAAGGGTCCCCCACATCTAAGCTTCTGACTTCTGATCTCCAGGGCTAATATTTCCCCTTACACTGAGCCACACTGGGGGTAATTGTGACATTGTTCTCAGGATGCTTCTATACAGACCTAGTGTATGACCCTAAAACCCAGTGTCTGTTTCTTGGTCTCTCCCCCTACCCCCCAAGCCTAGCTATGCCATCGGACCCATAACAGCTCCACTTTGTCCCTCACCCCCCTTTCCTGTCCTGACTTGTGAGGCCTGGGTACCACACACAGATTTGTAGCCCGCTTATATAATTCCAGAGGGTGAGCCACTGGGGGCATAGCAGGCATGAAGATGGGTGGCCTCACAAAAGAGTTGGTTTGCTACGGGGTTTGGGCAGGAGTGCATAAGGAAGAGAGGTTGACACTCAGGGAGGGAGGAGCACGCAGCAGAGATATTATGCTGTCCTGGAGACTTGCTGCCAGCTGTGAGTCCAGCTGCTGGTGCAGGCCAGGCTTGATTCTACCTCAGCTTCCACAGCAGGCAAAACCTGTGCTTGTAGAAGCTGGAGAGGGGCCTTTCCAAGTCTCTCTGTATGTGCCTAGGTGGGCTGGCTCAGGCAGGAAGTGGGTAGGAAGTGCAACCCAGGCTCCCAGGAGTTGGAGCACAAGTCTCCCCTCCCAAAGCTCAGTCCTACTTTGTTTCCCTCCTACCCCTACCCCGCCACCCACCCGCTTGGGAGCTGAGCCTAGACCGGAGACAAGGTGTGTCTGTTTTGTCCATTTGAGGATCAATGCCAATATCTCGTGTGGCAATTAAGTGTCCATTGGTCTTTTCCATCTTCCCACACTGAACCTTCCCAAGGCAGGGTGACCTGGTCCAGCCCCCCACTCCTCCACCCAAAAGAGAATAAATAGTCAAGACTTCTAAGGGGGGCTGCAGGAGGGGCTGCCCGATGCAATCAGCCAAAGAGGCCCTGGGCTTTGCAAGCGATTTGATTAATCAACGTAATGGTTTTGCAACCTGAGTCCAGGAAGCTGGGGTTAAGGCTTTTGTGTCCAGTGCCAGTGCCTAAGCCCCTGCCCATCAAGAATGTGAGCTCCTAGACCCTGGTCAATCCACCTCCTGAAACTGGAGCACCTGGGCCTAGCCCTGTTGACTTTGGCTCCTGGACAGGGCCCTAGCTTCCTCTGACTCCGCCAAGGCTAGTCTGTAGAGAGTGATTTCAGCACTTTCCTTGGGGTCGGGTGTTAATTAGGGCCTTAAATCTTTTTGTTCCAAAATGCAGACTTTTTGGTCACTGACACCAATTTGAAGTTTAAACACAGCTGAGTGTTTAAAGTCTTAAATGATTTTTGTGAAATCTTTATCACGCCCAGTCCTCATGACACCTCCCAGGAAAGAAAAGGAGCTCAGCTCTGACAGGTGTGTGCTTCTCTTAGTCTGAGAGGAAGCTGATGGAACCCTGCACCATCCTGTCCTGGGCACTGACTGATACTCATTAGTGAGCCGGGGGGAGATGGCAGCAAGATCCAGAGGCTGGAGTTTATACCTTCTCTGTTCTCTGCCAGCTCCATCTTCTTAGGTCCTTAGAGCGTGTCCCCAATGATGACTGCACTTGAAGCATGGTGCCAGCTCCCTGGGTGGCTACTTCTTCCTCTCATAGATGGAGATCAGAGACTTCTGGAATGCCATAGGAAGCTATGCAGAGTGGAATTGTCTGATTGCAGCATCCATCTCTCCTGACCCGCACCTTCGATGCTGGGCAAGGACAGCTTACTTCATCTCTGGAATGAAGTTTGAAATTTTTAGATCAAGAATCAAAATGTCCCCTGGTAGTGAAGGTCTAAAGAGGTACACTGACCTATTGGGGGGTGGGCGTTGGTGTAGAGGACCCACCTCTGTACAGGAACTGAAATTCCTCACCCTCCCCTCTCCCCAGGACCCAGACTAAGCTATTCACTTCCAGGAGAGCAGTGTCAGGGATGGACAGCACAAATTGGGCACTGTGCCTGCTTCCCAGCCCACTAGCTCTGGACGAATACCATGACCTGTGTGGAGCCCAGAGCTCCAACCTTTTCATCGAGAAAGATTTAATTTATTGGGAGCTCGGAGCCACAAATCACAGGCTTGGAGATTTATTGCCTCCGGGGGCAGAATGGACCATGGAGAGGAGGCAGTCTCCCCAGCTCGACCCACTCCTTTAATAAAGTTGAAAATGTAAAATATGTTTGCTCCACCCCATGCAGTGTTGTGGGCAGTGGGCAGGGTTTATGGAAGGAAGTGCAAGACAGAGCCCTCATCTCATTACAGGAGAGATGTAGCCAGAGGCTCCCAGGCCACTGCCGGAGCACTTGTGATTAAAGTGCTACCCTAAGCTTAGAGAGAGCCCAGTGCTGCACGGGGGTGGGGGTGGGGGGTAGGAAGGCACTGTTCCCACACTTCAGGGGCTTTGGAGCCGGGAGATGCAGCGAAGACAGCAGCAGCTGATCGCCTATAAACAGTGCCAGGAAGGAGGTGACATTCCCAGATGGAAGAGCCTGCAGCAGCAGCGTTTGGAGGAAGAAGGATAAATGCAGCACTGTGGGTTTCAATGTTGATGGAAAGGTGTGGGTTGGATTCAGTGAGTCAACCTTGTCCCCGGTGAGGTGCTCCATTCATATTTTGTTCCGTACAGTCCTGGGACTCAATTGTTTGGGACACTCACCCCACACCCCTGTTCTTTGTCCTGATGTCCCAGGTGCCTGCAAGCACATGGTGGAGCCTGGGCCAAGGAAGCCCTTTGGTGCTGTTCTCTCATTAACCTTATGTAGATGAAGAAAGAGGATCCTGGGAGAAGAGAGCAGAGGTCTCTGTGTGGTAGTGAGGGCTTCACTTCCCAATTGTGGATACACGCTTCCCCTGCTGAACAGTTGAAGTGGACCCCTGAGGAAGCAGTCAGTATGTACATGACCAGGGACAAGTTAGGCAGACAGTGAATGGCCTTTTCTTAAATTGGAGCTGAGCTGAGGGTCGTTCAAGTTGAGGCTGCTGCCTCCAACCCAGGCTTGAACCTCCTGGGCCGGAGGTTTCATACTGCTTGTATTTTTCTTATGAGGTATGGGCACTTGAACTTTCTTTTAGTTCTAAGTGTGACACTAACAGAGTAGTGTGGGGCAGAAGACAGGAGGCGAGCAGGCTGGGCCTACAAGTTTGAAATGGTTTCTGAGTAATGAAGATGGAGAGAATGGATTGTCCTGGGGTACAGGATACACCCTCTGGTCCAGGCCTGGAGAGTGCAGATAGATCTAGTTGGGTAGAAATGTCGATTGTGAAATGAGCAGGGGCTGTGTGGTGGGAAGTAGCCAGAGTAGGTCCTGGATGAAGTCCAGAGATTGCTTTCTGGACCAATGGCCGCTGTCCCCTATTGTATGCTGGGGAGGCAGAGTAGGGACTCACTGCTTCCAGTTTTCCCAAGGGGTCCTAAATTTGAAGAGATACCTCTGGCCACATCTACCACTCTTTGGCTCCCCAAATCCTTTAGGCCCCTGCCAGGTTTAGCTGTTGCCCACTCCTTTGGAGAATCGCTGCTCTAGAGCTTGACACGACTTTTTAGCATGTGTCCTACAGGGACATCAAAGGAGCAGGACAGGGTCTGGGCTAAGCCTGCCGGAGATTTCGGAACCACAGGCTGGGCCTGGAGTCCTAGACTCTCAGACCAACAGGCATAGAAAGATTACACATGGGATAACAGCCTCAAAGGCAAGGGATGTATTCAAAGCCACAGATAAGTTGAGTGTCCACAGAAGGCCCTGCCTAACCCCAACTGAGAAATAGGCCACTGAAGGCACAAGTGTCCTGAAGAGACCCTCCAGGACCCTGGACTGATCTCCCACTTACCCCACTGTGGGTCCCATCTATGGGGTGCCAGACTACTGTGGGATAAGGTCTGGTCTCTGTGCTGCTGTCTTGGTACAAGTCTTCTCCGTTCTGAGGCATCACCCCTAACAGGACACTCTTTCAATGGCCTTCAAAATGGCACCTGGTTCCAGAGCCTACGGCCCTTTTCTAAAAATTTGTCTGAAAAAGAGCACTGGAGTATCCTTTCGACAAGGCAACAGGAGGTCTCTGAGGAGTAGCAGGTGAATGTTCAGACCCAGAAGATCTTCAGCCAGAAAATGGAAGCATGTGCTTATGCCTATGTATGTGTGTACACACAAGAGAATGTATGTATAACTGTGCATATGAATGTCTTTTTGTGTGCTCCTGTGTGTGTGTGCACATGTCTGTGCATGTGTACATTTAGAGCATATTGTACATGCATGTATCTTTTTGCATGCATGCAATTGGACATTCTATAGCTATGTGCACACACACTGAATGGATAATGATATCTTGAGTGGATATGTGTGCACACTTACTTATATTAGCATTGTGTGTATAAGGATCTCTGCAAGTGGGCTAACCTTCCAGGCTCTGCTGTGCCAGGTACTCTGGGGTTGGAGTCTTGAGACCTAGGAAGAAGACACCTGGGCTACTATGCCATGTGACCTGCTGGCCCTAGCCCAGCCTGGTTCTCTGAGTCTCCTATGACCCCGTGTCTAGCTGCATAGGTCTTGGCAGAGATGGCCTTTTGGCCCCGTGCCCCAGCTAGCACTCACTCCAGCTCTGGGCCCACCTACTTGTCCAGCCCCTGCCCCCCACCCAAGCACTCTACTTAATGTCTTTCTCATCAGGAGTTTTAAATTATAAGCCTAAATGAGGTCTATAAATTTAACTTCATAAAATCCCACGCACATCATTCTCCAACAGAAACAGCTCTCTAAGAAATATTTTCCTGTGACCCCCCTCCCCCTGTGCAATATAACATTTATTCTAATATTAAAATGGCAGGTGTTCTATAAATCGTGACTCTTCAGCACTCTCCATTGATTTTTTTTCCTGCAGCCTCCAGCCCTGCGTAGGAGCCAAGTGTGAATATCAGTCTATTCGATTGAGATTCATACCCTATTTGGGGGTCAAAGAGCGAGACCTTGTGAGCTTGAACTTCTATCAGCCCAATGCTAATCAATATTTAGAGATATATTGGGGGACATCCGCTCAAACAGATTAAGTGGCTATAAGTACAAGACAAGGGGCCATTGGAGTCTCCTGTGGGGTTACAGTCTGGGGACCACGCGCCAAGATGCAGGAAAAAGCCAACTGAAGAGCTGGACTCGACCTGGTGTTTCTTCTTGCTCACTTTGTCCATCAGGGAAATGTAGGAGCCCAAAGAAATGGCCGCTGAGGCCTGCAAAGGCTGGAAGTACCTGGGAGAGGTGAGCCAGGGGCAGGCTACCTCTAAAAGGTGGTCTGCATCTGCTGTGTGCTTCGGAACCCTGCATCTTCCTGGCTGCTTCCTTACAAGACTTCTGCCTCCTCTTGCTCCAAAGGCTCCTTGCCTTGGGTGTCTTTCTTCCATTGACATTCCCTGGGCAGATGTCTCCCAGAGGCCTCTACTGGTGCTGCCTTGGATCCTACCTCCCTCTGGCTGGCTGGACCACAGGTACCTGGGGGCAGGCTTTTCTCCTTCTGGCACTTTCTCTGCTCCTGCTTCATTCATTTCACCTCTATCAGGTCTGAGGTGTAGGACAGGGTGTCTGTGGACTCTAGTTCCCAATAGCTCCTGGCAGCCTCTGGGGAGCCCCTCCGCTCAGTGAGGGGCTGCAGCTGTAGCCACCCACAGGAAGCTGCTATCCCTATCCTGTGCTGTGAGGTAAGAGCTCAGGGACCCGCTTCTCCCAGCATGTGTCAGGGTTGCCATGCTGTGGTACCTTTGTTCTGCTGTATGCTGCTTGAGGCCCTGACAGCTGCCGGCCTCTGACACATAATGCTTGTGCTCTGTTAGGTTATTAGGGAGATAAATAATTTGAACTCTGGCTTTTTACCTTTTCCCCCAGTGGGCGGGCCACCCTGAAGCCCACCTCGCCTGCTGAAGGAATAATTTCATTAGGAGCATTGCGCAGCTGGCAGAGGCAACCCCATGAAGCTGCAAGTGGAATTCTTTATGGAGATGAGAGATAGGAATATGAAAATTTAAGCCAGAGCGGATGTAATTTAACTCTGCATTATTCATCAAGGACACAAATCCTTTGTAATATTGTCGGATTTGGGAGGCCAGAGCAGGGTCACTGGGGCCAAGGGGTTTACATCCCACCCCTGTCAGGTAATGAAGAGGTGATGGATGGTTGGGGGGGGGGGGTCTGCTGGGCATGGGAGCAGCAACAGACCATGCCCAGGCTATGGGGAGGCACAGTTGCAGGAGTCAGGGTAAGGCACCTAGTTCCTAAGAACAGAGGGACTTACATGCTCGCTCTGCACCTGAGCTGGCTCATTGAGGACTTGCTCTGCCATGTTCTCAGTACTGAACGGGGACCTGCATGTCCCCATACCACTGTCCTAGAATCCCAGTCAGCTCCAGGAAGAAGTCAGTCTGAGAAATTAAATTATTCTGGAAATGTGAGGACCGCAGTGAGAAAGGACCACCAACTTGGCAACCTGAACAGCTCAGGTGTATTCCGGCCCAGGCTCGGGTGCAGCCCATTCTCTCCTTGGCTCAGAGGAAGAGTAAGCCTGTAAGCCCGGGCTCTGCTATCCTCATGAAGCCTGTGGTACCTCACCCCACCTCTGCCTCCATTTCCCTCCTGGTGTGATGGGGATAGCCTGAGCCCACCAACTTGGGCTTCTCAACTTTTGAGTTTAGCAACTATATTATATCTTTAAACAAAGAATCCAAAGATTAAACAGGCAGCAATTTTACCAGTGGGCTTGGTGGTTCTGCTGTAATCCTAGCTGAGGCATTGAAAATCAGGAATTCAAACCCAGCTCACTCTGAGGATAGCCTGAGCTACATGAGGCCGTGTCTAAAATGGGACAGGACATTTAGTTTCAACCAACAGACATATTAAAAATGCTTTTCTCTCTTATATAAAAAATTTATTCTTGGGCTCCTGTGACTTAGGACCCTCCAGTCTAGAACACTAGAAATGCACGTGTGAGCTAAACTCTGGTCTCTGTAAGTGCAGCATGCACTCCTAAGACATCTCTCCAGCCTCTAGGTTAATGTTTTTAGAACCGAGTTTAAACTGTAACAGGAGACTTGTCACTTTGTACACTAAAAAGTTAATTAATAATGGAAAAATATAAAACCAATAACAAGGGCTAGAGAGATGGCTCAGATGTTAAAGGCACTGGCTGCTCTTCCAGAGGACCCAGGTTCAATTCCCAGCATGGCAACTCACAACTGACTATAATTCCAGTTCCAGAGGATTTAACACCTCACACAGACAGACAGACACAAAACACAAATGCAGAAGAAATAAAAGTAAATACATTTATTTTTGATAAATATACATATGTATATATATAATAACAATAAAAATTTATAACAATAACACTGAAAAACAACCCTCTGACATCAGTATGGCATCCCAGCCTTGTAAGCTGAAGGCTAAGGCATGACTTAGGGCACAGGCTATCCTACCACAAAGGAGATTGTCACAAGATCAAACAAATCCTTAACGTTTTAGATTTGAAGAACAATGGTTAAGGAAAAAAAAAAAACAAAACTTTTGTCATACAGTTAAATTTCCTTAAACACTTACTATTTGTTTGTTTTCTTGTTTGAGACAAGGTTTCATTTTCCCACACGCTGATTTCGAACTTGTTGTGAAGCCAAGGATGGCCCTAAATTCCTGATTTTCCTGTTTCTCATCCCTCCAGAATGCTGAGGTTATAGACATAGCTTTCAAGCCTGGCTCACTGTCCTGAACCACACAGAGAGTCCTCATGCCTCTAAGAAACACTACAGGTGCCAAGCAGGGCGCTTCAGTGCAGCTCCACTTGCTGCTGAATATGCCCCATCATTTCAGTAAATATGCTAGTGGAGTCCCAGGATAACCTGCTCTTAGTAGACAAGCTCTTTTAACCCAGACAAAACCATAAAAGGAAAACATGCTAGGGATGAAGAGGTGGCTCAGTCGTTAAGAACATCTGCCGCTCTTCCGGAGGACCTAAGTTGGATTCCCAGCACCCACATATGGTCATTCACAACCACCTGTTACTCCATTTCCAGGGGATTCCAGGCCTCTGGCCTCTGCAGACATCTACATAAATGCACTCATACACACACAGTTAAAATATAGTAAAAATAAGTCTTAATAAAATAAAACAGGAGCCAGTTGGTGGTGGCACACACCTTTAATCCCAGCACTCAGGAGGCAGAGGCAGGTGGATCTCTGTGAGTTTGAGGCCAGCTTGGTCTACAGAGTGAGTCCCAGGACAGTTACGTTTACACAGAGACACCTATCTGAAAAAGCTGAACTAACAAACAAAATGCAGATTCTTTTAACCTTAAACTTAAAAGTATCCCTATATGTTCCTAATTTTTAATTAATATTTTGCAGTGTAATTATATTCAGCAATTACATATGTATATGTATGTAAGGCTTATAATATAATAAGGCTTATTTATTTTTATTTTACGTGTGTATTTTGCCTGCATGTGTGTGTGTGCCACACGCATGTCTACTGTTTGCAGAGGCCAGAGGAATATTTGAATTCCCTGGAACCAGAGCTGCAAATGGTTGTGAGCTGCCATGTGGGTGCTGGGAACCAAATCTGCGTCCTTTACGAGAAGAGTCATCTCTCCAACTCCAAGATCACACCATAATACAATTAAAGAGACAATATGGAGTTGGGCTGTTTCCCCAAGATACAAGAAGCAGAGTTTCTCACTGGTAACTTCCAAGGCAAGGTTCAAACTGCAAAGTCCAACTTGCTGTCACGGTCTCGTCCTTGGACTGCCTAAAGGCTGGACACTTAGAAGTGGCAGTCAACCTAGGAGGTAACTTAGCAGGTGGGCCCAGGGCCTCCAAGAGCATTGAAGGAAGCAGCAGCAGGGCCATCTGCCACTTTGCTTCCCCTATACCTCACAGCGACCTGCTCAACCTCGCTCACAGCCTGCCTGAGGTAGTACATTTTGAAAATTCCTCAGTGAGTTTAAGAACCAGGGACAGGGTTCAGGCTGTCAGGTGGCCTGACCTCCTAGATTAGACCCTCATGTACCTCCCAACTCCCACTGTCCACATACAAAGGGCCAGGTACACTCTTTTAATCCCAGAAGCAGGTTGAGTTTGAGGCCAGCCTGGTCTATAGAGCTAGTTCCAGACAGCCAGGGCTACACAAAGATACCCTGTCTCAAAAAAGAAATAAAAACAAACAAAAAATTCCAGTTCAGTCACATTTCTGTCCCTCTGGGGGACTCAACTCTGCTGCCTTATAAAAGTCACATCTGGGTCTAGGACATGCATTGTCCCCATAATTGTACCAGAAAGCCAACAGGGTAGAGCCCCTATGTGTGCCTAGATTACAGGAAGGGTCATCAGGTTCCTGGAAGATTCAAGCTTGGCCATCTTGAGTTGCTGTCACAGATTCTCTGGAGATATAGCACTCTCCAAACAGCATTTCGACAGATGCAGGAAGTACAGAGTCTTGAGAGGAGGTGGGTGGGCCTCTGACTACTTTACCCACTTCCCTTTTTCCTCAGGCCCTTTTAGGCCACCTTCTTCTACCTAGCACCAACAAGTCTCTTCACGGACTGTGAAGCTCTTGACTTGCCTTCCTGTAGGGTCTTTCTGAAGCCCAAAGACTTCCCCTCAGTGGCCTCAGACCTGGGGTCCCTGGGTGGCCTCAACTCTGACACCTATTTCTAGCTATTCAAGCAGTTCCAAAGCCAGGTGCTGTCACACATCCCTGAAGGGCCACTGGAGAGCAGGGACATGATTATACTGAGAGTTTCCTAAGGAAAAAGGGGTTTTTTTGTAATTTTTTTTTGTTTTTTGTTTTGGAGACAGGGTCTCCTATGTAGCTCTGGTTGTTCTGGAACTTTCTATGTAGCTCAGGCTGGCCTTAGACTCATAGAGAATGAGTGCTAGCATTAAAGGCATGTACCACCATACCTAGCTAGGAGGCAGTTTTCAAAGCAGAAGTAAACCCTTTCCCAGGCAGAATACACACACACACACACACACACACACACACACACACACACACACACACACACACACACACACACACCAGGGAGGGGGGTATAAGAATTAAGCATATATAGGTAGAGCAAGATTTTCTATTTTCCAAATTCTCTGGAGGAAGTGCCAGCTCCAGGGTCTCAGACACTGAGTCCCACCCCCTTCTTTCTGTCCTTGGGAACCTTAAGGGAGGTAGTTGAGGGAGAGTCCTAGGCACAGTGACCACCAAGCTTGGTGTCTTGAGTCCCTAGCAGGTGCTGAGGGGGAACACTACCCACTCCATCCTGCTTTTAAATGCCTTGTGGTGTCTAGACTCCATGACTCTGCCAGCCATGGTGTCATCTGGGGCAGAGGTAGAAGGTCCTAGACACCAGTATCATACCACTTTACTGCCTGTCCAAGAGGTAGCCTAACTCTTTCCTGAAAGGCCCGCTAGTGTCCCCTGAAGGGCGTCAGTTCTGTTCCAATCAAATCCAGAAGTAGTCAAGGCTTGCGATGGGTGATAAAGGGGTCTGCCTGCTCATAAAGCTCCCTGCCAGTTATACACCTCAGACAAGCCTGCTGGCTTTAGTTCCACCCCACCCCCTGCCATCCACCATTTTAACTAATGGGACACTTAGTTTAATGAGGAGAGTTTGCATAAGAGAAACCTGCTAATTAAATTTTAAACCTTGTCATTCCCAGGATTAGCTAGAGGTCTGAACAAAGCAGTGAGGGGTGGGGGGGGGCTGTCAGGACTCCCCAGAGAAGCTGGGTGGGGGCTCACTCTGTTCCCACCAGATTCGTGGGGGAGGGCATGGATCTTGGGTGCAAACTTCCTTGGAGGACTAGTTCAAATAGGAATATTCTTAAAAGTATAGGAGTCTCACACCCCCAAATTCCTGAGGCAGTTTGGGACATGCCTGGCTACAGGTGGCATCCTTCAGACACCGCCGACTGTATTCTCAGCCCTGGATGCCCAGGTTCAGCAGCAGTAGCTGAACTTCCAAGGAGGCTGGACCCATGGTTTTCAGTGCCTTCAGTAAATATTCCATGGTGAGGGTTCAGGAAACATCCTCCCTTGGAGCTGGTGGCTGCCACACCCATTCTTCCAGAGGGTGGCCACTGTCTTTCTTATTGTTTCCCAAGCAAAGAGAGACAACAGGGAGAGAGTAGTTAGAAGTGAAGGTGTTCCTGTTTCACAACTCATCTGGCCTTTGAGAGGTCAGACAAGGCTAGTGACCAGGATTAGCTAGCCAGGGGACAATTCCAGGGGGCAGAAAAGAGACACTTTATAAATGATCACTAGACCCTTGGAAGCCAGTGGGACCCTTGACTCTCCTCAGCAAGAAGGGTGCTCCAAGTTCAAATCTGTGGGGACTCCAGCCTTCCTTCGTGAGAATATATTTCTCTTATACTAATGACTTAGAGCCCAGGCCCAGGATGATGCCAAGCAGGCTGTGGGGAGGGTCCCTGAAATGGAAAGAATAAGTCCCTGGCTACTGCCATAGAGCCCAAGTCCACCTTAGGGAGACTAAGGTGGACTCTCCAGGTCACAATTCAACCAGTCTGCCCACCTGTCGGGATCGAAGCTCCCACAGCAAGGAGAGGGAGCCTTCCTTTTTAAAGGGGATGAAAGCCACGGAACAGAATTAGATGCTATAAAGAGAATACTCAACACCCTCCCCCACACTGGGTTCCATAAAATTCCATCACCTAGAACAGAACCCAGGTCCCGTAGCCTTTTTTCTCTATCCCAAGTCCTACCTACCCTGGGAGTCCTCTTTGGGCGGCACACTAGACACATTTCATCCGCTCATGTGATGGAGTCAGAGATGCCCTTTTCCCTTCCCATCTGAACTCCAAGGTGCACCATGTCCTCTGGTAATGAGGACCAGGGTTTGATTATACGTTTATTGACTGATGGATGTCCGGGCTGCTTCTGTTTGCCCCAGTGAACAGTGATGCATCTGTGAGCAGGTATTTGCTTGGGTTCTCGTTTTTCAGTTCTCCAGGTGTGAACCTAGGTGTAGATTAGATGCAAATTATTTGTTTTTAAGGACCTTCTGTACCGTTTTCCCCAGCGACAGCACCATTTTTATTTCATAGTGGTCACGCATGCATAGGGCCTCAATTTCACCACATTTGTGGTGGTTTTGTTGTTTGCTTTTGTGGTGTTGGGGATTTTACTCAGGATGCTGAGCTTATTCAAAGAGTGCTACACTGGAGGGGGCCGTGGATAGATGGCTCAGTGGCTAAGAGCACTAGTTGCTCTTCCAGGGGTCCTGAGTTCAATTCCCAGCACCACATGCTGACTCACGACAGAGTACTCATGTATATAAAACATGTAAATAAATCTTTAGAATGTTATACCACTGAGGTACAGCTTCCATAGGTATGTCATTTTGCTATGGTCTAGTTTGTGTTTTTCTGATGACTAAGGCTCTGTGCAGACTACTGGCTGGTCCAGCGATTGCTGGTCTCACAAATGACCAAAAATGAGCTGAGGCTCAGAGTCTTCCATGAACTACTACCTTCCCTGACCACACATATGCACCCCTCCACACACACACAGGGGAAAACCCGTCCCAAGGTCATACCCTGCAGCCTTGTGTCCAGCTCTACTAGTTTATCAGTAATAGACCTTCCAACGTGTAGGGAGCCCAGGGCAACCCACCCTGCATCCAGCAACCATCCCACCCTTCTTGCCCTGCTCCAAGTCTGAAATTGCCTGGCTCTTGCAGCCTTGCAGAGATGCCCTCCCCCCCACGATAGTGGGGTGGGGGAGAATTCATATTTGAGGACTCTGGCTGATTGTCATCTGTGGAATCCATCAGGGCAGCTCCATCTCCATTGCCCTTGTGGGCCGCAGAACCTGCACTTTTCTCAAGCGTGATCTTGAACTCTACCCATATGCCCAGATATGGCAGCTGCTTCCCGGTGTCACATCTACTTTTGAAATGCCAAGGGAGGGATCACAGGTCAGGATGGAATATTTTTATGATAAAAAATGAGCCGTAGTTGCCTCTGCTTCAGGAGGGTGGGTGCCATCACCTGAAGTCGTCCGGGCAGATGGATGAAAACTCCGCTTATGAAGTCACTGCTCCCCTATTAATTAGGGGGGAGGGGTCCTCTCACACTAAAGCGGACCTCACCAGTGGCCAAAAGCTTGTCAACATTTTCCACGGAGAATGAAAATGTAAATAGCTTTCAGATCATTCAATGTCACCAAGGTAGGGAAGAAGGTGGCCATACTGGATGGTCATTTATCTCGCTGTGGATTTAAAGAGCTTTTTTCTATTAAATTTCCTAAAATTAATGTTTTATGTTGCTCAGAGTAATTTGAACAATTATGGGCTTAAAGAATTGATCATTATAGCCCCTGGGACTCAGCACTCCACACTGGAACCTTTGAAACCCTTCTGATTTATCATAGTGGCTACTCCACAGGGCCAGCCCTGGATCTGGACTCTGCATTACAGGCTTCTTCAGCAGTTGATCCAGTGGCAGATGGCGGGGAGGAAAGGGGAGGGGTGTGTCCCCAGGTGCCCTAGATTGAAGGGGTCCTAAGTCATGGGAGCCAGAATGAATTTTTACAATATAAGAGAGAGAAACATTGTTTTTATGTGTCTGTTGGTTAACTGCCCTCATCCCCTTTAGGCAGGGCTTCATGTGGCTCAGGCTATCTTCAAACGGGGCTGGGTTTGAACTCCTGATCTTCATGCCCGACAACAAGCAGGTGCCCCAAACCAGCAGGTAAAATTGCTACTTTAAAAAAAAAAAATCACTTGGGTTCTTCCATTTAAAGATACAATATAATTGTTAGATTAAAAAGTTAACAAGCCCAAGTGGGGGATCTCAGCCCCCCCCCCCAATCTTTTGAAGTTTCCACCCAAAGCCCATGAGACTCCCCTGCTGGCTGATGAGCAGATGGGCCTGGGGCTGACCCACGCCATCCCTGGGCAGGGGCGTCTCTGTGATCAATCAAGAGATACATTCAAAACACAAACAGGGCTGCTGACCCCTGCACACTCCCTTCTTGGCTCCTCCAGTCTAGTTCCTGTTTGTGGAACTTCCTCTTGCACCGTGCTCTAAACCTCCTGGAGTCAGAGGCTCCTAGGTGAGAAGGTCCTGGGGAGATGAGGCGCAGGGTTCCTGATTTCAGATAGATAACCTCACACACTACACCATCCAGAGTAAGTCCCTGCACACCTGTGGCACTTGGAATCATGGGGCTTCACCTCTTCCTGCCAGGGCCTAAAGCTGGTAGTCCAAGTTCTCAGTCTCAGGTCTGGAACCTCCCTGACACCTGTCAGGTTGACAGGGTGAGTGGGGGCTTAGTCGTGAGCTCTGATCTGCATTCAAATTGCTGCATTTTGTGGAGGATGGTGGGGTGGGGTGGGGGCAAGCATTTCGGATCCAGGCTGCTTTGCACTCACTAGCTAGCTTCCAGGCCTTTGGGGGATGGGGAGGATAATTAGACAGCAGTTCTGATAGGGTTCCTCAGGTAGGGAAACTGAGGCAAGATCACTCAAATGAGCCCATTTAGGACCTGCATAGGTAGGTGGGTCATTCCTCAGCCTTTAGCCCTCAGCGCCACCCTCTTTCCTGCTCCATTGATACTAAAGTTATCGACAAGGCCAGCTGGAGAGAGCCAGTGGGGCTCAGCAGACAAGAAGGGCCCCTAACGGAGCGCTTAGCACTTCATTAACCTGTCAACGCCTAAAAGGTCTCAAGAGGCCTGGGGGAGGGGCTGTAGGCTGGCCAGGTGGGCGGGGCTTGAGGGTCTGACTTGAGAACAGATGCATTTATCTATCCTTTCCTTTAACTCCTGAATCAGATCTGAGGTTTGAGCTGCTGACTCTTCAGTGGCCGTTATCCTAAAAGGGAATTTAGATTCATCTCTTCCACACATGCCACTTCTCTGCCTTCTGCACAACACCCTCCCAAGCCTGCTCTGTACAGCTGACATGCTCTATAAGATCTCAGGAGTGTGTAGCACTGCCCCCCCCCCCCCCCCCGACTTCTAGGACAACTACATTCTCTCTCTCTCTCTCTCTCTCTCTCTCTCTCTCTCTCTCTCTCTCTCTCTCTCTCTCTCTCTCTCGACAGGTTTTCTTTATGTAACAGCCCTGGCTGCAGTCCTGGAACTCAGGCTGGCCTTGAACTCACAGAGATCAGCCTGCCTTTGACTCCCGGTATTGGGATTAAAGGTATGCTCTACCACTGCCAGTCAACTACAATTTCTTAAATCCCTTTTTTTCAAGCCTGGTGTGATGACACACACCCTTAATCCCATCACTTGGGAGGCAGAGGCAGGCAGATCTCTGAGTTTGAGACCTGCCTTGATCTATAGAAAGTTCCAGGACAGCCAGGGGTACGTAAAGAAACCCTGCCTCAGGGTGGAGGTGGGATGGAAGGCTTCTTTCTCCAGTGTTCAACTGGATGGCATGGTGACACATCTTCCAACTCCCAGACAGTTCAGCCTGGAGTGGCAGGGCTGGGGAGTGGAACTGGAGAGCGATCTCTTCCTTTACCACATCAGGTACCCCACCAGGATAAACCCTTTCCATTCTGGGCCTCTGTCTTCCCTGTGGGTCTGTGTGGATCACCACTGACCTCTGCTGAACATAACCTAGTAGGCTGGCACACCTGCCTTGACCTGTGCTTGAAGTAACCCTTTAAAGGATTCATTTCTGTTTTGGGTTCCCAGAAGTATAGTCACTGGCCCTATGTTACACACCAAGTTAGCAGGGCAGTTAGGACCACAATCCAAACTGTAGAGAACTTGGGTCATTCTGGGGCCTCCTCATGGCACTCTGTGCTGTGTTGGGTGGCTCCTAGAGCATCTCAGCCAGGCCTGGGATGGCAGAGACCCTAGTGCCCCCCACCAATTCCAAAATGAATGGACAGTCAATCTCAGGCCTATTTCCAGGGCTCAGGAGCTCTAACAAAACCCAGGGAGAGCAGAGGTAACATTAATAGCAAAGGCCAGTCTCAGCAAGTCCTAACATCCCCTCTAGCACCCCATACTTCAGCTATGAAAAGACATCCTCTACAATGCTCTCAGCTGCACCCTCCAGGCTCACTAGAAACACAAGCCTTCTAGCACTGAAACTGACAAATTTATTGAAGTCTTGGAAAGAGCGGATCACCAGAGAATAAATAAAAGTCACAGGACGGTTACAGAACCAACAGATGGCTAAAGATCCTGGTTTTCAGAAATGATTTTGACTTACACATGGCCAAGCTTTGTGTCTGAGACAGATTCGATTTGGAGGCCCCCAGCCCAGCCTCCTTCAGTTTGGGAGACCTCCCAGTCTGGGCTGGCAGATTCATGCCACCCCCTTGCACAGGATCAGAGTCTGTTTGGCAATGGTGTCTGTCCTTGGCATACAGCACATCTCTGCTCTGCTCCTGAGAGGCTATGCCTTAGAAGAAGGGGGAACAGCTCTCACTTTTAAAGACTACACCTTGGAGAAAGGATTCCAGAAAGTTCCACTTCCTTAATGCCTTCCAGAACAGAAGGATCTGGAGATTCCAGGGAGGGGGAGCTGGCAGCAGGGAGAAGAATTCTGCTCCCAGGTTTTGTCAGTGGCTGGGAGAACACACGGATGGTCCCCAACCAAGCCCCATCAGAAGCAATGAAGCAAGTTGTTACTATTATTTTATGCTGGGACTTTAGGGCCAGAGCCTGGGCCTCCTGCCCTGCCTTAAACAGCAGCATAGGGCTTCACTAACTGGTTGATAAAGGGTGAGAAACGCTTACAAAACGTAGTCAAGAGTCGCTGACCTGTGGACAGCCACCAGGCAGGCCATCCTTGTGTTTAAGGAAGGGCTATGGAGCCCTCTCAGGTCCAGGGAGGAACCAGGGATCCTGGAAGTGGGGCAGTACCTACTCTCCCACTTGAGAACCCTGTCCTTCCCTCATAGGTCCTTGGAATGGACAATATAGGGTGGGGTTAGGGGCCCACCCAGAGGCAGCACCAAGACCCCTGTGTTAGAGCCAGGGGAACTGGGGGCCTCGGTCAGAACTGAGCGTGGTCCACCTCATCCAGCCAGGAAGCAGGGCTAGCAGGAAAGTCGGGGTAACCACCACTACTCTCTGTGGACAGATCAGAGCTGGGTCCATTTCCAGCCAGCACCCTCATGGGTGGGGGCCCACCTGGGGGCCCTGAGGGAACAAGGCTCAAGTTGGAATCTGGGTATACCAGGCTGGAGAGGAGAGGCTGGGGCCCGGGAAGGCTCTGGGGAGGTGCAGGAGATGGGGGGATGCCGTAGGGACTTCCTGGGCGCAGCTCTCGGTACTGTTCTGGACCAGTCAAGGCTCCGTGCTCTAGTGCAAAGCTGCCGAGGCCTCCTCCTACAGGCCGGCCCAAGGTAGGGGTGGGCTCTCCAAGACTGCTGTACAGGCCATTGGCAGGCCCCAGGTCAGCCATGGTCGGCTCATCTGCAATAGAAAAAAAGAGTTGGGATGAGAAGCTCACACTTCCACCGGGGGTTCCCTAGTGTCCTAATGTCCTACCCTGACTGAGTATGGGATTGTACAAGAATGAATGGGTCAGAGAGTCTCTCCACCTCTGGGAGCTTAGGACAGGACTGCCTTCCGCCTTTCCTCCACCTCCTACCAGGGGACCATTCTGCAGCACCTTCCAAAAGGCTTTGATCTCAGATCAGAGGCTTTCTACCCCAGCTAGAGCCCTGGATGGAGCAACCCTGGGAGTGACTCAGTGAGGAAATTTAGGTCCCCTGAGGCTGTGTTAGTAACCGTGGTCACAATACAGCCCCAGAGAGAAATGAGTATTAAAGGATGTGAACATCGTTCTTGGCGTAGAAAGTAAGAGGTTGGGTTCCACAGAGGAGGGAGGAAGTTTCTTCTCGGCTCCCCAAAGTTGCAGTTCTGTTGCCTCAAGAACAGCAAAGGATGGATCCAAAGATCCTTCCCAGGAAGGCAGCCGCGGGTGTCGGGGGAGAGTCTTAGTCCACAGCTCGTTAACGCGGCGGGCTTACCAGTGAAGGAGACCTCGGCGTCGCTGTCCTGTCCCTCCTGGATGCTGTCCTTGTCGGACTTAGAGCTGCCGCGGGAGCGCTTCATATTGCGGAAATATTGCCCCCAGCGCTGGCGGCCCGCGTCTTTCTTCAGTCTCTTTTCCTTGGCTCGGCGGTTCTGGAACCACACCTGGGGGGTAGGGATGGTGAGTGGCCGCCCGGCATCCCTTGGAGCGCGTGGCCCTTCTCGCCCGCGGGCCCCGGGGACGCTGCCGAGCGCTGACCTGCACCACGCGCATGTCCAGGCCGGTCTCGGAGGAGAGTTGCTCCCGCACGTGGCGCGCCGGCTTGGGCGAAGTGTTGTAGGCGCTCTTCAGTGTCTCCAGCTGCTTGGCGGTGATGGTCGTGCGCGGTCGCTTGGCGGTGGCCTCGGCTTCTGCGCGGGACAAACAATGAGGCCAGCCAGCCCTCTCCGGCCGCACCAGCCTGCACCCCGCGTCTCACCCCAGGAGCACCGCGTCGCTCTCGGGATGCCTATGGCGCCCCAGCTCCCAGGCAAAGGCTGCGGGTGGCCCCACGCGCTTCACCAACGCAGAGCGCCGGCGGATGGGCTCTGTCTTTAGAGCCCGCCGTGGCGCGCATCGCAGCGGGACCCGATCCTCCACCCCCTTATTCTAAGAGTTTGTGTGAGCCAGGTCTTCGTGGCCAAAGTTGCTAATTCTCCCAAAGCGGGCTACCTCCTGTTCCCGCCGACGCCACTGCTACTCGGGCTCCCGGAGCAGCCTGCGTAGTGCCTGGGGCTTCAGGTCTCCCCGATTTCCCAGAACCAAACCAGTTCCGGTCCCCAGCCTCCAGGACTGAGCATCTCCCTCATCAGCAGTGGGGGCCACCCCCACCCACTGACCTCGCTGCTTGGCTGTTTCGTAGTCCGCCTTGCACACCAGCCGGCTGTCTTCCATGAGGTAGAACTCGTCCCCCGTGGCCAGCTGCCGCTTGCAAACCACGCAGGCAAAGCAATGCAGGTGGTATACGAAGTCCTGGGCACGGCGCACTACCTGCGTGGGCGGGATGCCCAGCTGGCATGCGGCGCACTTGGTCCCGAAGCGCCTGCGGGATGCACAGGGTGCGGCTCAGCTGAGCCCCCACAGCAGCTCCTTCGCCCGGAGCGGGTCGTAAAGTAGCGAGCTCCCAGCGCGTGGAGCGCATCCTAGGCAGAGCCGCTGTTGGGGAAGGTGGGTCTAGAGGGCTACCGCCTTACCTGGGTCAGTTCCCTCGGCTCTGAGAAGCTGGAGCTTCTCAGTCCCCAGATATTTAAGGAACAAAAACACATTTTAAGAGGGAGCAAGTCTCATACAATTCTTCAATTGTATTTAGGTTATTTTTTTTTAACCTAACAACCGCTTTCATGACTTACAAAACAAGTTACCCTAAAAGTAATGCTGAGTTTGGAGGTTCGACTAGACTGGGTACTTAAGAGCACTGGTTGATCTTCCAGAGGCTCTGAGATCAGTTTCCAACACCCACATGGCAACTCACAACCATCTGTAAATCCAGTTGCAGGGGATCCCAGGCCCTCTTCAACCTTCTGAGGGCATCAGGCATGCACATGGTGCATAATATGTATATGTGACCACTTACACACACATAACTCTTTTTTAAAAAAAATTAAAAAGTGTGCTTTTTAAATGTCGTGGGGAGCCCCATCCTGAGCTTGGCCAGATCCCAGAGTGCCCTACCTGAGCAAGGACCTAGTTATCAGGAAGCTCACTCCCAGCCTCTTTTCTGCCTGCCATGCCCTCTGTTCCACTCTTCTCCACGCTACAGAGCAATTCAGCAGCCAGCTTACTTGAAGAAGTCATCTTTGCAGTAGACACTCTCCCCGCGGCTGAAACAGCGCTCAGCCAGAGGTATGTGGCAGTCACTGCACTTGAGACACTTGCTGTGCCAATGTCGGTCCAGAGCCTTAAGGATGAAGCGGTCCAAGATGTGCTGATCACAGCCTGCACACATCGGGATCTCTGTGGATACAAAAATAACCCAAGTCAGGGGATCACAAAGATGGGTGATGGCCCTTCCATTGGCTGAAGCCAGCTGGCAGACCTTCGGACCTCGGGGCTGTGCAAGGATCTGTTTCCCTGCAAGCCTTCCCCTGACGGCTTTCAGGACTGCCAGGCTCCCCAGTGAGGGAAATGGTTGATTCTGTATCCAGCAGCATCCCTCCAGCCTCACTGCACTCAAAGGAAACTAAAATGTGTCTGCAACGGGAAAGGTGACCAGGCTGTCCCCTAAAGCTGACATTCTACAAGGTGTCCCCAGTGCCAGACAGGGCACATCCACCTCAAACAAATATCCTGCTTCTTGGGTGATCTGGAAATCTGGTACAGAAAAATAGGAAATATGTCCGTACTAGCAAGGGCAAAGGGCCATACATAGGACTTTAATGCCTTTGTGATTTTGTTCAACGAAGCATCTTGGCTTCCGGCAAGTGAGACTGCCCAGCCCTGGCCCTTGCCTTCAGCATCTAAGATATAAACGGTTACTGGTCTCACTTTGAGTGGCTGCAGGTATTTAGGAGTGAATGGCTCCATTTAGTGAGATCTGCCACTCTCCTGCGCAGGTGTGAGCTGGAGTGCACAGTAGTAAGTAGGTGGCTTCGCTCCTCTACACCATCAGTTTCTCAAACTCAAGTTCTCATCAGTTCTGATCCCCTGACCCTCAGCAGACTGCAGGCCGCAGGGAAATCCAAAGGTGCCTTTCAAGAGCCAGAGAAGCTCTTCCTCATGTTCTTAGGATGAGGAGTCCCTGATAATTTAGGAAAGGGTTCCTAAAGGGAGAACCATGTGCAGGACGCATTCATGATGTCACATCCACACCAGTGTCCTTACCTCTCTGTCTTACAGACAGCTATCTTCAGACTGGCCTCCAGCTGGCGGGAGGAATTAGAAAAGGACAAAGCTGGAATCTGTCCTACACTATCCAGCACCGGCCACAAGCCTGCGATGGATGCTGTCCCGCATTGAGCAAAACCGCATCTCCAAGTGTGGACATGGAGAGCTCTGTAGTTGTATCAGATCACTGCCGTCAAAGGGCAGCAAGAATTCCCAGTGGGGTGGCAGGGCAGAACAAACCCGGCAGATTCAGCACCCAGGCACGGGACAGCGCTTCGGCCAAGAAGCCCAAAGGGGACCCGCTTCCTACAAAAGCCATTGCCCACCGGTCAAGCCTCCCTGTGAAGCCGCCCTGGACATCCGCTTGCGCTTGCTTACGTTGCATGGTGCCTCCAGCCTCCGCACTATTTCCTACATAGAGTTGGAGGCCCCTGTGGAGCCTCGGGAGCCACCAGCGCTTCAGCAAGCCTCCCCTGGAGCTCTGGAGTCTAGTTTACTAGCCTCCCCCCCCCCTTTTCTCATCCTCTCCTCCCACCTCTTTCTTCCTGCGGTCAACCCCTCCCATAAACCATCGGAAAATAAATAAATAAACAAGTAGGGCATATCCGACCCCCCCCCCCACACACACACTGGATAGAATCCTTTTTCCTCCTGCTCCGGACCTTCTGCCAGCCTAAATGCCTCTTTCTCCATTCTGTATCTGTCGTCAGCCTGGCAACCCGGAGAGAGCGGCTCCTATTCCCCTGAACCAAAGCTCTGCAAAGAAACTGGTACCACCAAGAAACTAGGGGCCCGGACAAGACCGACTTTCTCCTCTAAACGGGTTTTGGCCACCAGCCTAGTGGTAAGGTGCAGGTGCAGCCACTAAAACCCAAATCAGGAGAAATGTATGGTGGTTCAGCATGACCTGGCCCTGATTCCTCTGAAAAGTGCAGAGGGACTGGGTGAAGGCAGTTCCATAGGAGACACTCTTGCTCCCTAATTTCTGGGTCTCTTGAAACAGTTTAACATGCTCCCTCCAGTTCAAGGGCCTCAGGCAGCTCAAAGATGCAAAGGGTTTCCTAAACCGTTTTTGAATCACCAAGGGCTCTCTAGCCCGAGGACCAAATGCCAGGACAACACTGCGCCAGGGGCCCCCACACACTTTGGAGGCTCCTATGCCTAGACCCTCAGACATACCCTTGCCCAAATACCCTGGCTTCTTCCGGCCTCCGCGCACAGGCCAGAAAAAAATGCCGAGGACATCTGGCCCTGTCCGGTGCAGCCGCTCCGTCGGGCACCCACCTCGGCGCAGGTCGGCCCTCCGCGCCAGCAACGCCAGCAGCAGATCGCCGCTCGCCGAATCCCGGGCCGGGTCCAGCTCCCCTCTAGCCTCCATGAAGCCGGTGGCCGGGTGCTGCCGCCCTCCGACCCTGAACTTCTCTTGGGTCCAGCGAGGCCACCGCTGCAGAGACTCCGAGCTGGCGTCGGAGACTCGTGTCGCTGCTGGGCGCTGTGCCCAAGGGAGGCCTCGGGGCGCCAAGCCACCGGCCCGCGGAGGGCGGAGCGGCGGGGGGCGGGGCCGCGGGGCGGGGCTGGGCCGGGGGTCGCGGAGACGTTCCCGAGGCCACTGGAGGCTCTGTGTGCCTCAGAGCGGGAACCGAGGTGCCCAGAAGCCTTCCAGCTTGCACTTCCCGAGGATGGAGACAGCGCCCACAGATGCTCACCCTTCCCCGAAGCAAGTTCACTAAGGCTCCCAGAGGGCTGAGGTCCTGAGGGAAGTGGCAGGGAGGGAAAGGCATTCTCCTATCGCTCACACTTAGCCTCTGAGCCCAAGCTGGAAAGCATCGGGACCACCCCTGGTCAGCAGAAGGGCAACCCGGTAACCACTGAGGAATTGCTGCTGCAAAGAAGTTACAGGAGAGCTACAAGGAGCCCGACTTGATGCCCCCTCTCCGGACCCCACCTCTGGAACTGCGACTGGAGCTAGTGCAGGGGAAGGAACAATTCCTAGGACCTCAGGCCTGGTGTCCTCCGTGGCAACACAGAGCCAAGACCAGGTCAGAAAAGAGCTGAGGTGTGGAAGCCCTGGGATCTAGCCTCTCTTCTTAGAATAATCCCTGCACCTGGATTTCCACATCTTGCCTCATCAGAACAGGTGAGCTCACCAGAATCCATACTATTCCTTGCATGTACCCCCACTAAGAGCTCACAGGACCCAGACAAGAGACAGGCCTGTGCAGTCAGTTCAGTAAGTAGAACCCAGCAGGGTGTGGGGCCCTGAAAACTGTCAGGCACATCCAGAAAGTGTTTGAGGAGTCAGCAGGTTGCTGCCATCCTCTTGGTTTCTCTGCTCTGCCTCTGTCCCTTGGACTGTGAACTCTAAGAGCCCAGGGTGGGAAGGATGAGTAAAAGAACATGGGATTTCCCAACCTGCTCCCAGCAGCACACCTGCTGCCTTGGCAAGAGCCCCGTGCTACATTCATCCCTTCATGTCGCTCTATACTTGTTATTCCAAGAAGGTCAGAGAACACCAGCTTGGATGAAATGGATGTTGGGTAAGCTGGGATGTGAGCCATTGAGTGTCAGCTGCTAAGGAGGCAGTGGGGCGGGGATGGGGGGGCTTGCGTGGCTAGACTAGGGAAGGGGCGGCCCCACACTGCTGGGCATCTGGCTTGCCTCCAACAATGCCTCCATTATTTTCCAACGTCCATGGCAATGAAATGGCCCTTGGGGATCAGAGTTCAGGCGCGAGACTTGGCCTGGGGAGCCCTGCTGTAAGCCAGAGCAGTTCTGGAAGTTGAGGGGGCATTTATTCTCTAGGGTCCTTTATGTTTCTTACTCTGCTCCTTCTTGACATCGTCTCAGGCCAGCCCCAGATCTTCCTGGTCACTCTTGACCCTGTGGCCTCCCTGTACCCCTGCCAGCTATCACCCCATACTTTCTTTCTCTACAACTACTCCTATGCTCATCCCTCCTATCCACTGCTCGGAATTTTGTCTCTTCTCTCCTTTTCCGCCTGGTAGAGAGGCCTCTGGATTGCAATGACTCTTACCTCGAGACTTGCTGAAGGTACAGAGGGCAGCTCCGGGGGCACCAGGCCGTTCTCGGTCGCAATCGAGGTCTGCTTCTAGCAGCATGGTCGTCACTAACCCAGAGGTTGGTGCAGGGTGCTCCCTAGAGTGCTGATTTCTTACAGGCCTTGGCCCACTCACTGGATCAGTGCTGTCCGCGGTGCTGAAGGAGGCACTAAGCGTGCAGGGGCCCTTCTCCCTCCTCCCCGCCCCTCCTCTGTCCCCGCCCTTGGCCCCTTTCAGGCTTGGGCAGGCGGAGTCAGGCTGGCGTCACACCTGAGCTGGGCTTGACCAGTCTGATATGTAGTATCTCTAGGACCTTCCTTTATGTGACTTATAGTAGCATTGCAGCTCTGGGCCTTGGCTGGAGGCACCATGGGTTTGGGAGCCCCAGGGCTGTTAGCCTAGGACTCTTAGGTTTAAAAGCTCTCTGCTGTAGGCACAGGACAGGCCTGTATCGGCTTTCAACTGTTGTTGGTGGCTTCTAGAACTTCCCATACTCAACTACCTGTGTCCAGTACTCTGCAGGCAGATTTTAGACCCTCTCCAATGTCCACCTCTGGAAGAGGATCATCTCTACCAATCCACTTGCTACTCCAAGGCTCCTCACAGAAGCTGTCCATGCAGAGCTATCTGCTATACACATACTGCTCCAGGATGGCAAAGCAGGGGCATAGGCAGATGGGAAACTCAGTCGAGCCTCAGCAGCTTCTGGTTGGTTGGTTTCCCCAGGCTCTGGAAGCCAGGAGCACCTCTTGGGTTCAGAGTCAGTGTGAGGGTGTACCTGCACAGATCTCTGTACTTGGTTAACAAAGGTGCAGGGTCCTGCAACTCCCTGACCAGTCCACTCTTCACTGATCACTTTCTGCTTGACCTCTAGGCTGTTTTCCCCAAAGCATTTAGTTAATTAACACACACAAAAAAATCCTACAACTTTAGAGTTGTGTCTGCAAAGTAGAAAGGAGTAAGGAGCCTGGGGCATTCCCTGAATCCAGCGGAACATACGGCTTCTCACATTTCAAACAACAAAAACACTGTCAATAACTTTATTAAAGGTCAGATTTCTTTATTCTTAAAATGTGCACAGTAGAGTTTACTTAAATACAAAATGTACCCTTTCTTTGCAGGTAAGAAATTTCATTGACATTTTCATGCCAATTGGCTTTTTAATCAAAATCTTTGCATTAAAAATAAATAAACATTTAAATTACTGAACTAGTATATCCATTAATTGCAATACATCTCATAATACTTCAGACTTTAGAAGAACAGACCTTACACTTGGCCTAAAGGTAGGTCCCAGGGCTGAGCAGGGCCCTGGAGAAGGAATGTAAACCTTCTCACTGCAGAATGGACAGTCCAAACAGGGATGTATATGGCAAGCTTGTCCCCAAGAAGGGATGACCTGGGACTCTACAAGAACAGCTGGAAGTAGGCTCTGCCCAGTATGGGCTTCTGCAAACATCAGTATGCCAGGCCTTGTGGGGTACTGTGGCAGCCCTGAGGTCACAGTTACAAAAGTCCCCTTCAGCAATGCTCCCCAGAGGCAGTTCAACTGTGGGCTCAAAGCATTTTTCTTTGGAGAGGTGCTTTAAATCGGCCTGATTTTCAGACCAACAGTGTCTCAAGAACCTAGACACACAGCCAGCAGTAAGGACAAACTCATTCCCCCCTTTGTTTGTTTTTAAAAAGCACAGGATTCCAGGTTTCAAAGAAGAAACATCCTGCCGCAGGAAAGTGAAGCAGGAGGTTCAAGTGCCTGGGCCAGGCTAAGCCTGCCCAGCAGGGAGGCTTGGCTCTCAGAACTGATCCTCCCACGTATAGAAGGAAGGTTAACAACAGCCTAAGGAGACAGCTGTCCACTTTGTTTAAGTGGTAGCAGGAACATTGATAATACAGGGTCTTAAATGATACTCATGTAATCAGCTATAATTGGGAAGGATGCAAATATAAAATAGATTATGCAAAGTGGAATGTATATTTAACCAAGCCATACCCCTGTGAATACAGAGGCATACACATTCTTTCAACACACACACACACACACACACACACACACACACACACACACACACACGCTAGCTTACTTTATCCAAATAAGAAGCTCCTGAGCCATGACAGGTCTCGATAGGAATGTTTCCATAAATGTAGACTTAGTCCGTGTTTTTTTAAAAAAGTCTTGAGGCACAAGTTTACTATTCAGTATTTTGGGATTTTACAAATAATGTTTTTAAACTGTTAAATTTTTGTTTGCGTTTAAAGTCACCCTCAAGGCCAGGAAGCCTAGTGTGCAGGGGCCATTGCATGTACCCAGCATCCTGTGCCCTCACTAGTGCCTTCTGCAGTGAACATGAGACATGACAGGGCTCTAGAGGCTTCCCAGAGACTGCTGTAGGGCAGAACCCACTACAGTCTGGTCAGAATGGCCCTCCTATGTGCTATCACCACACTCTCTTTCATAGCCCGAAGTGTCTCACCCCACCCTAGGTTATTACTTAAGACATAGAGAAGCTACAAAACAACTCAGTGGCCTCTAGAACCCCACAAGTGATCAGACCTCACTCAACCTCAGAGCACCCCTAGCTCTGATCAAAGTGTCAGAGGTTTATGTAGGAACAGCTACACAGTACACATCTGTGACGGAGTGTGTGATGTCTGAAGAGGCCTCTGTGCTTTGGCTGCTCATCACTGGACACTGCCCCCAGAGTGCAGGGTTTGGAGGTAAGGAGAGGGCAAAGGTAGACGTGAGGCCTTGTGAGGGAGCAGCAACATGGATGGCTGTGCTGGACCTGCCTCCTTCTGGCCTACAAGGGCAAATACACACAAGTCTGACCTGGAGGCTGGGACGGTGAGGACAAGGTACCAGCAAGGCAAAAATGTTCCAGTAAAAACAAAACAAAATAAAACATGCTTCTCCAGACACTATGCTGGGCACATTTCCAAAATCCCTGATCCCAACATTAAAGCTGCAGGTGTGCAGGTGATTTCAAAGGCTTCCTCTGTGTTGCCACAGCTGTCCCAGGTGCTCTACACAGCTGGGTGATAGAGCCGAACTTTCCATCGCTTGGACCTCACCCGGAAGAAGAAGTACATGACCATCAGAAACAAGGAGGAGGCCACATAGAGCACCACGCAGAGGCTCATGTCCAGACTGGAGAAGCCAACTCCAAGGAAGGGCACAGCGGCCTTGGCCTCTTCAAGGGCCTGGAGCCCCTTGGGGCTCTGCAGTTTTAGGTCTAGCCTGTGGTGCAGGCTCTTGGAAAGATCAGTTCTGGGGCCCAGCATGTGAGGTGGACGGAGACTCTCAGCATCCTGGTGTCCCCAGGGCTTTCCTGAGGGGTTAAGGCCTTGGCCCTCTTCTTGTCCCCTGCCCAGGGCTCCACGGTCACCGGGACTGCCCTGGTCCACAGAGTATGTGTCCACCAGGTTGTCCCTGCTGTAGTGCTGTTTCAGGAACATGAGTACCTGGTCTTCGTTCCAGCTGTCCAGACCTTTAATCTCCTCATGACAAGCTGGGCAGAGGTCTGGAGTGGGCCATGGAACCTTTGGAAACTTGGGATCCTCACTCAGATGGCCTAGGAGGGAGGCAAGGAGACAACCACAGAGAAAATCTTCAGCCATAGGATGCTAGACTTCACCCCAATCACCACTGTGTCCCTGCTTCCCTCCTTCCCCCACTCCTGGGTACCAAACGCATGCCCTCTTCTCTCTGGCAAGCCCCCACATCTGCATGCAAAGGAGGAACCCTGCATCCTGGGCTCTACTTGCTACTCAAGGGACTACACTGTTGCTGTAACCCACTTGGACCCTCCCTCTTTCATGGGTCCATAAAGTTCTCACTTCTGTGCCCCAACCCTCCCCACCCCCTTGGTTTTTCAAGACAGGGATTCTCGGTATATCGGCCCGGCTGTCCTGGAATTCAATCCCTAGGCTGATGATGGAACTAAGAATCAGATGAGGAATCTTCTCAGCATCATCATACCAGGCTTTACAGCCCTTTTCCCCCTGTGGCCTAATGATGTGGGCACTTGTGGTTAGGGACAAATGACAGCAGGGCCATGGACTGGACAGGCCCAGCTGGTGCCTTGTTCTGGCTTTCTCAAAGTCAGGCGCCTGGGGTGTGGGGAGGTGGAGAGGCAGGAGGGAGATGGGGAAGGCATTAGGGGAAATCCCTGTACAAGGGCCACTGTAGCAGCGCCTTGAGACAAAGCAAATCCGCCTCACGAAAGGCACCGTCTGCTTCTGGTGCCAAGAAAAACCAATTTTCTTTAGTGCTTCAGTTGTAATATGTTTTATAATACAGCGGATTAAACAAAAACCAAGAGTTTAGCGACATTTTCCGTTCATCTCTATTAAATTCATTTCTCAGTAGAATTACTCTTAAGCCTAATTTTAATCTGCCATTGATTTCGGAATAGTAGGAATTACTTAACTCTGACAGACTACATGTGCCCTCTAGTTTTCTTAAAACAAAATCACTTTGTGAGGTTTGCTTAACAATCTGAGATTTGTGTATATGTGTACATGTTTGAGTGCATGTTAGTGTGTACACATTCTGGCAGAGGCTGGAGGTGGACTCTGAGGACCTTCCTCAGTTACTCCCTGAGGCTCTTACATTCAGAGACAGGGTCTTTCATTGAATGTGGAGTTTGCAGATTTGATTGGGCTAGACTGGCCAACAAAATCCAGGGATTGTCTCTGCCTCACAGAACCACAATTATAGGGATGTGCAATTATAGGGATGTGCTGCTGCACACAATTATTATTAGGTGTTTTTTTTTTTTTTGAGACGGTGTCTCTCTGTGTAGCCCTGGCTATCCTGGAGCTCACTCTGTAGACCAGGTTAGCAGAGATCCTCTTGCCTCTGCCTCCCAAGTGCTGGGATTAAAGACATGCATGCATCACCACTGCCTGGCTCAGATTTTTATGAGATCAGTTCAGATCTTCATGCTTGCATGGCAAGAATTTTACAAACTGAACTAAACCTCTAGTCCCTTTGAACAGATTTTAAAGACACAAAACATGTTTAGTAAGATTTCTAAAGGTTTTTTTCTTCGGAGTTTAGAATTACTGGTGGTAAAGTTGGGGAGTGGTACTGGAGATGTGAGAGAAGAGTGCCATCATGGGCCAGGAGCCCCAAAGTCAATGGAACACAGTGGTTCAAGCCCCCAGAAGAAGCAGTGGTAGGAAGGGATCCCCATCACTGTCCCCAAACACACTGACCACAGCACCCTTGGCAGTCTTGAAGTGGGCTGGACCCTCCAAACCGAGGATCAAGGCATGTGCTTGACAATGTCACAAGAGCAAAGGAAGATGTGGGCCTCTTACCTGCCAGGCGGCTGTTTACCATGTTGTGCTTCCTCCAAAGCCAGAGGACAGCCTGATCTGGGGTTTTCACAGAATTCATGGACTCCTTAGCCATTTCCTCAAAATGCTCACCACATTCTTTACACCCAAAGAACGTGTGAATGTATCTCCTTATGGTCTGTAACACAGCCTGGGGGTCATCTTCAAAACCTGTAGAAGGAAGAAGGCTATCCATGTTTCAAGTCTATGGATCACCAAACCCTGGACCTGTCAGATGGCCCAAAGAGGAAAAGACTCAGGCAGCATCCAAGAGCATGGAGTGTTCCAAGGTGTTCCCACAGAGAGCCCACGGCATGGATTCCCCAGATACCACAGAGTTACTGAAGTGGTGACGTCTACTCCCATTGCATGATGGGCATACATCATCAGTCTGGGTATTCTGAAGGCTGAGTGCTAATGCTCAGAGGAACAAGCTCCCATAACTCAGATGCCTCCATCCCCATGAGCCTTAAGAAGGAATGTTCTAACATTCCTTGACCTCACGATCCAAAGATCAACCTAACCCCCAAAGATTGCATTTCCCTTAGATCTGCCAGTCTGCTAGCTGTGTGCACTTTCCTGCTTTGTAACCCCTGAAAGTGTTGCTTGTGGAGATAAGGCTGTCACTGTGAGCCCAGGGCCAGCCTGCTTCAAAAGCCACAGAACCGGGTTCAAGAGCAAATATGACCATGTACAATCTTCCCTGAGCAGATGGGCAGCAACAGTTACCAGGTGGCCAGCCTCTGGGACTCCCTCTTGGAGGATAGACAGGGAGGCAGGGTGGCAAGGGCCACACTTTTTCAATAGTATTGAGCCTCTCCAAATGGTAACCGTTTTATTCTTCTGTTTTGATTTTTGGAAGCAGGGTCTTGCTATGACATCCTGGTTGGCTTAGGACTTGCAAAAGCTGGCTGGCTTTGAATTCAAGGCTACCTACCCTCCTGAGTATTAAAATTATAGGATTATAAAACCATCACATCTAACTGGTGGAGGTTTTTGTTTGTTTTGGTTTTTTGAGACAGGGTTTCTCTAAGTAGCCCTGGCTGTCCTGGAAGTTGCTCTGTAGACCAGGCTGGCCTCAAACTCAGAGATCTGCCTGCCTTTCTTTTCCAAGTGCTGGGATTAAAGGTGTGCACCACCACCACCTTGCTGATGATGGTTTTAAGATATAACAGGCCAGCATCTAGGGCTACAGTTCAACAAAACAAGGGCTTACAGGACAGAAGCAGCAGACACAAAGAATGTACATACACAGCATTTCCAGAAAGCAATGCATCCCAAAGGCAGAAGCAGCCTGAGCCAAACAACCCAACCACAGAGCTGGCCTCCAGCCCAGTACAGATGAGCATGCAAGTAAGGGACCAGACCAGCACCACAGACAGGCAGCAAAAGAGCTGAACAGGGAGGGAGTCTTTTTATTCACAGCAGCCTACATGGATGTCTTCTTCTCAATAGGTCCTGACCCAGTATCTGCCAACAAGAAGCTCTTAGACATGGGGAGTTACACTAAGACCATTATATCTGGAAGGCAGAAATCAGCATGCCACTGTTTTTGCTAGTTTTAAATATGCCCATGGGTAGCTGAGCAATGCCTGGAGTGAGACACAGTTGCTGCTCTTGTGACCAGTCTGCCTAGCCTCCTCTCCTCATTAGATCTCCAAACATCTGCCTCACATCACAGTAATCCCTCCTCTTGCCCACCAAACCACTAGTCACTCCAGCCCTAATCTTTAAAGTGGACAAGAACCATAAACCACTACCTGGGGGAGGGTTAGACCATGCAGTCAGCACTTTAGTAAACGGGTTTAAATCAGCATTGAGAAAAGAAAACCTCCAAGACTTAATCCTGCTCCTCGACTGACCCAATTCCACCAGCAGGAGACTACTCTCCTCAGGGCTGCGGAGGCTGTGTTCATGAGAGAGTGCTACAGCTGCCTGTCTGAACGTGGTCTGTTGTGCAGACGTCAAGGGTATGTCTTAGGACCTGCTTCTCTGGCTACTGCAAACTGTCTTTAAGCATTCCTCTTTGAGTACACAGCAGCAGTGCTCTGAGGAGTTAGCACAGCAGACGCAGTGGCCAGCATTCACTTCCTTTTCCACAGAACTTTCTCCACATAGACAAGAGACCTCTGGAGTCAGCAGATTTTAGGAGGAGTTCTGACATATTAAATTATATAGTGCCATGGGTCTGACCTCAGTGTCTGGACTTTTCTAGGGTTTCTTCCCTGGTGTGTGTTTCTCTTTCTTCTGATTTCCACGGAAATGTGACGATAAGGCCAACCAACCCTCTCCTATCCTGGACATACCCTTTTGCAAAGTAATTTAGGTGCTTCTGTGATGAGCTAGGTCCATTTCTCTAGCTCTAAGTTCAGTCTGTACAAACAAGATATAGGTGAATGACAACCTGCCAGGCCTTCAGGGTCCTTCCTGATCTTGGCACCACCTGGTAAGAAGCTGAGGCTGACCTGTAGGAGTGAGTTAATCCCAGCCCCACTACCCTGGATGGCCAGCCCTCAGCAGACACTCACGCAAACAAGCCCATGCCTAAGAATACAAGAATTATGCATCCCAGCCAGACCCAACTGCTGATCTATCCAAACATGAGCAAGTAAAATGGTGGGCGTTTGACTACAGCACATAGTTATCAGAATTTTATGATGCTATGGAAGGCAGGGTGGACTACAGACCCCATGAAGGAAGGCTTGGTGTCAACATGAGTGGACATGAGAGGGGCCAAAAAGACTAAAGCATTAAGTGCTAGGAGACAGACGCAGTTCCACAGCCACATGCTGGAGGGACTGGGAAGACCCACATGAGCAATCCAGAGTGCATGAAAAGCCGAACACAGGCCAGGGAATTCTCATTTTGCTAGTTTGTCACTGACAGCTATCAGTCTCTAGCCTTGGATTTTGTAGTTTTCAACTTTATGTGACAGGCAGCCTTTGGGACTGTCCCTGGTTCCTGCCTCTGAAACTCAAGACTTAGAGGTTTTTGTTCCCTTAGGAGCAGATGGACCCAGTGAGACCCAGCTGAAAAAGTGGGGAGTGTTACTTGTCTCCCTTCTACTAAGCCAGCTGCTGAGATGCAAGTGGACTCAGAGAAATGGATGAGGAGCATCTAGTCAGGACCCAGCAGAGACTCAAGGGCCTCGGAGGAGCAGTCAGTTGGCATTGAGAAAGCTTGGAAGCAGGTCTATCTAAAGTTGAAATAGGTCTCATTGTCCTGAAGCTGAGGACCCAGGTTAAATCATGCTCAGACTCTCGACCCACAGAAACTGTAAGACTAGGAAAGTAGGGTTTTGTTTGTTTTTAAGATTTATTTGTCTAATGTGTACTGGTGTTTTGCCTCAATATACTCTGTATGAGGGTGTTGAATCCCCTGAAACTGGAGTTACAGACACTTGTGACCTACATGTGGGTGCTGGGAATTGAACTGGAAGAGCAGCCAGTGCTCTTGACCCTCCCACCAGAAAGGAGGGTGTTTTCAGCTGCTAAATTTGAGGCTAAACTGTTCTAGAACAAATGAGAAATAATATACCCCACTAAACAGGATTCACTTGCCTTATTTCCCTGAGTAAAACAAGGTGAGTTTACATTACAAAGATTCCTGGCTGGTCTGTCTTCTCTGCGGCTTCTTTTTAATAAGGCTGTTGGGGTAAAAGGGTGAGAAACTCTCCCTACTGCCTTCCACGTAGCAGCAGGCTATGCTTTTGGTGTCTGCACTCTGAGATGCTCATCTCCAGACTTAGTATGCCCCCTTCCCCAATACTAGAAGACTGGAACCTCATAGACAGCAAAGCAAACCTTGTAGGTAATTATGGTAGCACATGCCATGCACAGGAACTAGGCAGTGAATGCAGAAGGCCACTTATGTCAGCTCAGTTAGGCAGATGGTTACCTGTGCCAACTAGTGCTTCTGGATTGGTGGAGGCCTGAACCGTCAAAGTGTGAAACAGCTTCCAGAGGGAGCATGGGTAGCCCCTCAACTCCAGTCGGCTTCCTTGACATCCCACCCACTTTATGTGGCTGGTAAGAAAGATTCCAGAAATCTGAGGGGAAAACATCCACAAAGAATACAAGGCAAATGTTAAAACGAACATTAGCTGCAGGACGCCTTGGGCCTCGATTGGGGAGATGATCATATAGGGGCATGTATTTACCAGAGCTCCTCACTGCATGCCTATAATCTCAGCCCTTAGAAGGCTAAGACTGGAGAATCTCAAGTTTGAGGCCAATTGGACTCATGAGAAACATGATCTCAACAAACAAACAAAAGAATCAAAGATTGTAAAAACCAAAAGCCCTGGGTACTGTGCTGTGAGGACGAGCTGTCCTAAAACTGAAGCCTTCAGTGTAAGAAGTGGACATGAAGCCACCACAAAGATGACAACAGCAAAAATCACGAGACGTCTCCACCTAAGGATACAGGCCTCTCTATACAAGGCCAGGGAGACAGCACAGGTGAGCCTGTGGACTCTGGGTCCTGGGCCAGAGCAGGAGAAGGAGATAATGCTGACTGAAGGAAAATGGCGATTCACACTAGGTGTGGCCAAGACCAGGACTCACCCGCATTTTGTTGTTGACTAGGTCTAGGATGGCATTGTATGGTATCTTGTCCAGGGGGAGGCTGGCCAACCACTCCTGCAGTGTCTCCAAAAGCTTCTTGACTGGAGGCCGGCCAGGAAACAGCTAAGAGAGGAAGGGCCCATTCGATAAGATGCTGAGAAAAACCATGACTATCTCCCAAGGTCTGAAAGCAGTATGGAGAGCTGTGACTGTGTGGAGAAATCCACAAAACAGAGTCAAAGCCCTACACTACACATGCCCTGCATCACAGTCCTTGAAGGAAATGGATTCAACCTTAGGACCAGCCTAGAATTGGGGGGATCTTTCAGAACTAGGGGGATAGCAGATGGCATTTGACAGTGTTAGGGTTTAGTACCGAGTTAGCAAGAGCACAGTGGCTCTCCAGAAGGCCTGCATACTTACCCTGTCTTTCTGCAATTCTTCAGTTCCAATGTTCTTACTGTCTCTAACCAACTCTCTACAAACGTGTGGGAACAGGACCCTATCACAGGCAGTAATGACAGGTAGCCTAGCGGCTGACTCACTTTACAGGAGCCTGGAGAACAAGCAGCTGAGAGAATCCTGGTGGTTTTGTCTTGGATAGTATATTACTCTCTATTACACAAGCAGAAATAAAGACTTCTGCTTTGGCTATATATTTTTATGCACTGCTTACAAAATACCACGATCCGTTAATAGGCATTAAATATTTCTTAGATATTGAAGTAAAATTTACAACAGTAACTTTTTGTTGTGATTTAAGGAGGTGTCACCATCATATGGCACATCCTCAAACACTAGAGCTAGCTGAAAGAAGGGCAGGAGAGAAATATACCCACTGAGACAAAGTTCCTGTACACCAACAACTACTTGCGTGGTGAGTCTGCTGGCTGGGGACCCTTTCAGAGTAGCAAGTTTAGTGAGATGTATAATTAGTTTAGCTAAACACTTCGTTTTGGAGATAGATGTAGTGGACTTATGATGTCACACTGTATATAACTGTCCCACCTATGAGTTTAACAAAAAATACTGATTGGCCAAAGGCAGACAGGAAATGTGGGCGGGGCTACCAGACTAAGAAAACTCTGGGAACAGGAAGAACAGAGCAGAATGCCAGACAAGCCAGAAGATGCAGAGGACAACTATGCTGCTCTGAGAAAAGGTACCGAGCCGCATGGCTGAACATGATAAGAGTCATGGATTAGTTTAAGGGTAAAGAGTTAGCAAGTTTTATGTCTGGGCCTTAGGCCGATCACCCTGAAATTAATGTAAGCATTGTGTGTCTCTGCGGGTCTGCAGGTCTGCAGGCCTAAACCTTGAGGCTGGGCCCAAAAGTCTGGGCCAGAAACCTCCTACTTACAGATAGAATCTTTCTATGCAGCCCTAGCTTACCTGGAATTCAGTAAGTAGACTAGGCTGTTCTTAAACTCACACAGATCTGCCTGCCTCTGTCAATAGAGTTCTGGGATCAGAAGTATGCACCACCAAACCTGGTTGGACATACTTTTACAGAGCAATGCTATCCAGTGCTGTCTCAACTCTGAGCAGCACAGTGGACCAAAACTTCACCTAGTAGCATTCACTGAAATATCTGACCCATTATTCCTTGAAACACAGATCCTATTTCTTTTGTTTTTCTGGTTACACTATAAATGTAAATGTTTACAATCTAACTTGCTAGACAAAAGCGGTCTTATCAACAAACTTTCCATTTAGTGAAAGAAGGCCTGTAAAATACCTTGCTTCATCTGTACACAGTTAAGGTAAGGTGTGGTAACACTTCACTTGTGCCAATAGTGTGGTGAGGGTATGGAAAGGCCAGAGAGGGCTACTGAAACCAACAGGAAAGCTCAGGCTCATTCCCAAAGGGCAGAGTAATTCTCCCCCAGCCCCTGCCCCAGCTCTGGGCACTGGAGATGAATGCTTGGCAGGGAACTAAGCCTGGCACTTCTCACTCTCATGTAGTTAGCCTGCACTACTACACATCACCAAAGTGGAGGTGGTCCAGCCCATCTAGAAGGTCTTCTAAAACGTCAAGCGTGCTGCTGTCTTTTCCTGGACTTCTACCTGCCCCTTCCCACAATGCCCAATATAAGTCCTATTCTTTAGGAGCCAGCCTCTCTTCCAACCCCTTAGGAATCCTCTTACCAAGGCCAGAATGGCCAGAGAGCACACACCTGTCACACAGAGTGGCCTTTCTGCATTAGCTTTGTTAGGTAACCCTTTATCTACTGCTTAGTCCTGCTCAGCATCTATGCATAGAACTAATTTCCTCACATGGCCTCTAGGAGAATACGCCATCTACACTGGCTGGTCTTCTTCAACCTGACTCTGGCATGGCAGGACCGAGGTTGGGTTGTGCCATGACTTTCCCTTCCCCTGGATAACTAATTATCTTAGAAGCCCATTCTGAAGCTGTCTAGGAGCAGGTTACCAACTTTGATATCTATGCAACCCACCCACTCCTCATGCCTCATCCACCCTTTCCTTCAGCCTGCTGACTGCCCCAGGCTTAATGGGGAAGTCATAGCTCAAATGCTCTGCTCCTGTTCCCAGCTTCTTTTGCCCCTCCCTCACAGGTAAATACCAGTTAATACCAGGGGGGGGTCCAGGCTAGCTAACCACCCACATCAGTAGACAGATGACACAAGCCCATACTAAATGAGACCAAATATCACAGTCTGAGCAGAACCACTCACACCTTGGCAATGATAGTCATGAAGTCCCTGAATGTCTTTAGCTGAGCTCCAGCCAGGGACCTGTGGGCAGCCAGCTCCACTCTCAGCAGGTAGTGAAGTCCTGACTCCAGGTCTGCGGTGTACAGCTTGGCCCTGAGAGGGACAGGGAAGCATTAGGAAGGACACTTCCTGCCTTCCTGTACAAGGCCCTCTTGTGTCTGCCACCATCCCCAGGAGCTACCTCAGGGAATAGCCTCTCTACTGCACCAATCCCCACTCATACTTGCCTGTCAAATTCTTCCCAAACCACAATCTCTGAATTTTCTTCTTTGTTGGGCTTTTCAGGTAAGAAGAGTGACTTTTTCCTCACATTTGGCAAGGATTTTAAATAAGAGGAGAAAAATGATCGTAGAGGCTTTGCACTGTGAAAGGAAGGAGGAGATGCTTTTATGGCTGTCCTCAGAGATCATGAAGCCTCTCCAGGCCATAGCTCACACACTATTCTCCTGTACATACATTGACAGAATGGTGAAGAGAGCTGGGCCTCAGGAGCTGCCCTCCCATCTGAGATGAGAAGACAGACTCACTGACATAAGCTGCAGTAAGGACCACAGCTCATCCACTTGCTGTGATTCTAAGATGCTTGTAAAACTGTCCAAGCATCTGCTAATACCAGTTTCATTCCAGCTTTGATTCCACTGTGCCAGAGGGTTTTCATGACACGCTTGCTCTGCCAGTTGCACTGTATCTGGAGGCCAGGCCTGGGGCTGGCCTCTCCCAAGCTCTCTGCCATTCAGGAGCCATCAGTGTCATTTCCACAGAGAATGCAGTCATGTTACTGTAAAGTATTACCAAGGCTTTGTGATGGAGGAGGCACATGTGACACTGGTGCTCCATGTACATACACGTCCATCTTCAGAACCCAACTGTAGTTACTAGGGTAACTCTTAGGGCAGCCTCCAGATGTCCAGGGTCCATCCCAACAACTCCTGACCTTGGGTAACCTGGATTTTTATTTTTTCTTTCCCTTTTTGAGAGAGGGTCTTGTGTAGTCCCTATATAGCTAAGGATGACCTTGAACTTCTGATCCTCTTTCCTGCTGGGATTACAGGTATGAACCACCCGTGCCCAATTAGGCAATGATAAGATCAAACCTAGGCTTTGTGCAAGCTAACCATGTGCTTTGCTACACAATCCTCCCTTCATGCAGCTAAAGAACTGGAGCTTTATTCAAGGTCACTTTATTGACCTGATACCTGGTGCCCACCTCCACCTTTCACTCTAGACAAGGCTTACTGGCCACAATAGACACAACCAAAAGCCCAGATCTGTTTTGAGGTCTGTGCAGAAACCTATGGAAACAGTCAGAGGCAATGACTACCCCAGATCTTGGAGCCTGGAACATAGTCACAACAGGTTGGGGAAGATGGCCAGACATGGCTTCCTTGCATCTTGGCCAACTAGTCTGTCATGTGGACTCTAGCCTTCATCTAGTATGCCAATGAAGCATGAGTCTCCACAGACCTCACTGAATGTTCGTCTACACATTATACAAACTAGCACTTACACATTAATGAGTCCATGGGACCCATTGGGATAAATCAAGTAACAGGAAGGAACTGAAGAGATGCCAAGTGTCCCCAGAAATGCTTTGTCCCTATCCAGTGCTCGGCTCACCACGATGTTGTCATATGGAATCAAATCTAAGATCACCTGCAGAACGAGAAGTCATGTTACCTTCATGTTTTTCTTGGAAAACACCCCAAAGTGGGTAGACCCACCACTTTACAGGCCAACAGGTGCTGAACTGTTCAGGAAACAGTCTACTTGTACCACACAGCATAGAAAACCTTGCTCCATTTGCACACAGCCGAGTGCTGTGACATGCAGTGATGTACCAATTACACAAGACCGAGGCACAGCACTGCAATCAGTCTGCATCCATCACTCTGAAATCAAAGGCAGCCTGTGCATCTTCACTTTTACTGCACTTAAGCAGCTCACCAAGTCACATGTCCACTCTCATTTGGCAACTTTCCAAAATAATCAAAAGTAACTGGTGTGTGTGTGTGTGTGTGTGTGTGTGTGTGTGTGTGTGTGTGTGTGTGTGTGTGTATTCATGTATGTGTGAAAGTGATTGTGTGTATATAGATGCATGTGGAGGTCAGAGGACAACCTAAGATGTCATTACTCAGGTACCATCACTTTGTTTTTGAGACAGACTCTTGCCAAGTAGACAAACTTGGCCAGCAAACTCCAGAGATGTGCCTACTCTGGCTACTCAGCACTGGGATTACAAGTGTGCTGCTGGAAATGGAACTCAAGTCCTAATGCTTTCAAGGTAAGCACTTGATGGGCTGAACCATAAAGAAACCCAGCCCCAAAAGTAACATTTGTTACTAAACTTTACCTTTCTGAGCCAGTCTGTCTGTTATGGAATCTACATAAACTGAGTAAGCGCCTTCACCACTCATCAGCTATAGCCCTGTTTTCCCAACATGGTGGCTACTGTGTGCTCCCGTCTCTGGCTACTCAACATCATTCTGGCCCTGAGCCAGGAGGTTCCGGGTGGCTCCTGCAGGTCACTTGTACCTGTTGGGCTTGCTTAGGCTGAAGGAGCTGCAGTGAGTCTTAGTGACAGAGAGGCCATGGCTATGGTAGTTCAGTGTCTAAAAAATCCCTCCTGTGCTCACCACATGGCAAATGGAGTCTGTTGTTCTCTGCTGCTCTTAGATGTCAACAAAGGCAGTTACTTCCAGGGATGAGGAACAGATCACATGTGAGGTGGTCACAGTGGTAGTGGTGGTCGGCCTTTTTGTTTCCTTGTTGTGCTATTGTTGTCTGAGATACTTTGTAGCTTTCACTAGCCTGGAACTCATACATAGTCTAGGCTGATCTTAACTCCTAGAGACCAGTCCCGTAAATGCTGGGATTAAAGGTGCCTGACACCACACCTGGCCATAGTGGTTCTTCTTAATACTGACTTGTAGGGCACCCTTGGTTACAGGTCCTACCTAGAGGGCCAGGGTGACTGGCAAGAAGATCAAAGTCCTGTTTTTGGCTTATAAGTGTACATGTGTGTAAGAAGGGCACAGGGGCACTGTCTGGAAGATCTGGCATGCACTGGCTTCCTCAGGAGGCAAAGGAGTTGGACATGAATGAGTTCTGGGCTTTCCTGCATCTCAGTCCTTTGACTGAGAATCCTGTCAACAATGGAGCAAAGGATAAGAAACATCACCAAACTTGGAGGGAGGCAATAAGGTCCTAGAGGATATCCAGGCACTTGTGGCTGCCACACACCCTCTGACCCCTACCAAGGGTAGTGCTATCTCCTCTTTCCTGAGCTAACCTGGAGAACTGTACTCAAGTAGCAAGAAGGAAGAGCCTAAGGGTCGGTGCTGAATTCCCAGGTGGGCCAGGAGGCCTCCTTGTCTTCAAGGGACCCTGGCATCACCAACTATTTGATACTTGATCAAAGCTGAAGGCTTGAGCCATCCACATAACACCTCATTGTGCTAATAGAGAACACAGGAGATCTATAATAGTGTACAATGATGGCACTGGTGGAAGACATAGGATGGCTGGACCCTCAAAGGCAAACTCTGTCACTCTAGCATTTTTTGCTCACTGGTTGTTGCTGTCAATGCACTAACCATAGCCCACCCCAGCTACACTAGCTGCAACTCCAAGTACATGAGACACAGTACCTCTCGTCCAACATAAGATCCATTGCTTTCAAACACAACGGCGTGGTATTGGTCACTGTGGCTGTCCATGAGGGAAAGGATATCACTGGGCCTGTCAGGAGAAAGAAAAACCTTCAGTGCTCTCCATGACAGCAAGCTGTCACAGCATGCCAGCACCCTAGTCACTTCTACATATTGAGATTTTAAAAAACACACCAAATCTGCACCATGCAACTTGGGGAAAGGGATGAACCAGGGCTTCCCATCTGTGGGGCTCCAGGCCCCACAAGCCACCTTTCAATGGAGCTACTCACTGAATAGGGTCCAGGGGTGGGCACGCAGCAGGCCGAGTACCCTCCGTGTGGTTCTGTAGGAAGTCAATCATCGTCTGCCTAACTGTCCGCAGCTCTCTGTCAGGTCCTACAAAAGCAAATCTGGGTCATGGCTGTGGTTACAGGTATATGTACCTAAGCAGCCATCCCAGAGTCCAGCACAGAGTCCAGCACAGAGAAGGCGGCAGCACCATCCACACAACCCTAAGTGCACAGCTGCCCCTTGACAGGCTGTAGCGTGGTCAGCAGCAGACAATTATAATGGGAGACCATACACACACTGAGAGCAAGTGATAGGCTATAAGACACACGGAAAAGAAAAATCTCACACATGGTGGTGAGAGGTGGCAAGGCACACCAAACAACTCCATAGACACTGCTAATATAAGCAAACTAGTCTTGTTGCCAGGAATGGCAGGTCCCCCCCAGAGGGGTGGGGGACAAGCCTGTGAAGCAGTCACCTGGTCTTCACCTGGCCAGGTTCACACATAAAAACATACAAGCCGAGCCCTATACCTGCCATATACACATTCCACAGGATACTTTTTCAATAAAGAAAAGCTAGGTAACAATGAGGACCCCTGGAAAGGGGAAATAGATGCGATCTCCTGGGTAAACTGGGGGAGGAGATGGGAACCAGGGATTGGGCTGGTTGAGCTGGGGATGGGATAGAGAGGGAGAGAAATCAAAGAGGTATCTTGATGGAGGGGGCCATTTTGGGGTTAAAGAGAAACCTAGTGCCAGAGAAACCCCTAGGAATCCACGAGGGACCCCAGCTAAGACTCCTAGCAGTAGTGGAGAGGGTGTCTGACCCGACCTTCTCCTGTAATTGGTGACTACCCTATCTGTCATCCAGGAACTGGTGGGAGCAGATGCAGAGATGCACAGCGAAGCACTGAGCTCTAGGGGTCCAGCGGATCAGAGGGAGGAACTGTACAGCAATGGGAGTCAAGATCATGATGGGAAACCCAGAGAGTTGACCTGAGCTAATGGGAGCTCACGAACTCTGAACCGAGAGCTAAGGAGCTGCATGCATGGACTGACCTAGGCCCTCTGCATGTGGATGACAGTCGTGTAGCTTGCTCTGTTTGTGGGGCTGCTAGCAGTAGGATCAGGGCCTGGTGTATAAGCTGGCTTTCTGGAACCTATTCCTCACTTAGGGATGCTTCACTCAGTCTTGATGCAGGGGGAGGAACTTGGTTCTGTCTCAACATGACAGGACATGCTTTGTTAACTCCCTTGGGAGGCCTGCCCCTTTCTGAAGAGGAGGAGTAGATGAGGAGGAGAGGAATAGATGGGAGGTGCCAGGAGGGAACAGGAAGAAGAGAAAAGAGAAACTGTAGTTGGCATGTGAGATAAATGAAAAAAATTAATAATAACAAAAAGTTTGTTACCACACAAAGGTGAGAAAAGAACCTACAGGTAATGGGGGTGGGGGGTGGTATTGGTCTGGAAGGTGCAGAGTAAGAGTGACCAGAATGGAGGATATATATGTATGAAATGGCCAAAGGACAAGCTTAATAAAAAAAATCACTATAAAAAATTTACTACCACATTTCCCAAGGACAAAGCACAAAATAAAGATTTTTCTGAGGCTGGAAAGGTAGCTTAGTGGATAAGAGCATGTACTGCTCTTCTAGAGGACTGAATTCGGCTCCTAAAACCTATGTCAGATGGTTTATAACTTCCTGAAATGCCAGTTCCAGGAGTTGGGGAGCCTGACAACCCTGGTCCTCAAGGACAGACAGACAAGTGCACATACACAAACACACACACATATAATTTTTAAAAAATTAAAAATTTTTTTACATCTTATTTCTCACAAACTACTAAAATTTGAATTTTAATAGAAGTCAGGCAGCAGTGGTGCAAATATGCTGACTGAAGGGAGGAGGCGCATGGGCTCCATCTGCTGAGACCATATCCAGTTTACAAGGTTGAGTGAGTCTGTCTATGGGATTAGAAGGGAATGCCGCATGTCCTTACCTTTAAAATTTTCTCCAGTTGTAAACTCCTTTGTAAATGCTTTAAAATACTAAAGGAAAAACATACAAAAGATAAGAACCAGCTTGGGGAGAGTTGTGCATGTGTTTAATACTTAAACAAGATGACTGCTGTCTCAACCAGGAGCTCTGGTCAAGTCCCTCCCAAAGTTACACTGACTGAACAAAACCTGTTCCATGGACACCAGTGTCCTGCAGACGTGTGAACCATTGTGCTAAGCACCCACTGGGTGTTACTATGTCACTTCTAGTCTAACAGGATCTGAAGTGAGACGGGTGAGGTCGTTTCAAAGGTGCTGTCCTTGAGGAACAATTGGAGGGCACAGGTTCCAGGGAAGAGGGGCCCTGTCAGAAGTACATCAATGACAACTAAGACTAGGTAGTATTCCCAACAAAGCCCAAAAGGAGACCAGTGCTGAGATACAGAGGACTCCCTGTAACAAACTGGGGGAAGCAGAAGCAGTCAAGAGGAAAGTGGACAAACATCTAATAGTCCCACAAGAATAAAAAACACAGATGTGCTTGTCACCAGGTGTACAAGCATTCTGCCTTGCCCTGTGGGCAAATGTACCATGTTGTGGGGTAGGTTGGCCCCACTGGGTCCCCTGGCCTCCTTTCCAGACCCACCCAGGGAAACCTGTGGTGGAGGGGCTCACGTTGGTCCATGTAATAAAAGGCAAGAGATATCCTAACCCTCAAGCAGAGAAAGCCATCACATTCAATGAGACATTACTTCATAGCCGAACCCAATGAGCCACAGTAGCACCCAGAATCATGGGCAAATCTTGACAAAGTATAAAAAAGAAAGCCCAGACATTACATGTAGCACTGTTTAATAGAGGATCTGAGGTTAAAAGCCAAGTAAAACAGGGATACATGTGACATTATTAGCCCAAGGCTAGAAAGCAAGAGACCAAGTAACAAGGGCCTATAATGTCCCTGGGGCTCATACCACACTGACCATCACACTGGGAGGCCAGTTGGTCAGTTAATGAAGGGTGGGGAATACAGAGGACCCTACTGTGTTGGGTCCTGCCTCTGACAGTGTATAGTAGTAGCAGGCCAGAAGTGCAGAGCTGGAGTCACAGGCTCTCAGAAATTACCTCTGAATTGGGCAGTGGTGGCGCACACCTTTAATCCCAGGACTGAGGAGGCAGAGGTAGGTGGATCTGAATTCAAGGCCAGCCTGGTCTACAAAGTGAGTTCCAGGACAGCCAGGTTACTCAGAGAAACTGTCTCAAGAAGAGGATGGGGAGGAGGAGGATGAGCGGGAGAAGGGGGAGGAGGAGGAAGAGGAGGAGACGAGGTTTTGAAGATGCTCATGAGTATGAGACATTCAAAGGCTAGCATGTGGCCACACATTCATGCACCCGTAAGCAAGTGGACCTTTGTCAGGTCTCAGGTAGTATCTCTGCCCTCTAGTGGAAGAAACATACACAAGTTTGTCAACAGGATCAACTGCAGCCCAGGCAGCCAGGTGCTAAGGGAGCCACTTTCAACACTGCTGGTGCCTTGTGCCAGTAAGAGGAGACAAGCAGCATGGTACCCCAGAAAGCTAGGCACCCAACAGGCCTCTGTGTGAACAGGGCCTTCCTGTCGCATCTGGCTCTGGATCAGATGAGGAACAAAGGGGCAACATGCTGGGTATGAAAATCCCCACCAAGGTTTTAGACTTCAAGACAGAAATGATAAGCTAGCAGTTGCAGGTATAAGAACTCTGCCTTGAAAGCCCCTGTGAGAAAGGTAGGGCTGGAGCAGAGGTCAAGGCTGCTGAAGGCTCACCCTGAAGGTGGGGTAGAAGTGGATGTCATATGTCCGGCACACGTCCTGGTTCTTCTCTTCTGCACAGTCCAGAGCAGCAACACGGATGGCAGCAGCCCAGTCTACAAGGCAAAAATGGGACCTTGAGCAGAGTTGCCAGCAGCAAGCCATTCCATCCTAGGCAGCATCTGCATGGGCACCTGCTGCCCCAGGGAAACGACCCTTGCACCTCCCTTTATGTTGTTCATGAGCTCTGTGCTGGGCTGGGAAACCAGAGTAACAGTTCAACCAAAGCCGGTGTCTTTCATTGCTGTTCACCGAGAAAACAAATTTGTGCTGAATTTTCATATTACTCAGGAGCTTGCCATGCAGCATTTCTTATTAAGACATCTGATAGGCAGAAGTGCAGGAATCCAGAGCACTGTCTGCAAGATGGTCATACAAGAGATATCACTGAGCATGCACAGTGATCAGATAGACCTGGTGGGCCCAGCAATGTGCAATCATTTTTAAGTCACACCAGGGGCTGCGCTGACAGTAACCCTCTCCCCCTGTTGCCCAGGGATGCACATGCCATTTTTACAGAAGAGGAGCAGTTTTAAATCTCCTTTCTTCGTTTCAAGGTTTTAACTGAGAACTTCCAACAAATGCACACAAGCACCAGAAAAAGTAGAACAAACTCTTACATGTACCTTGTCATGGTGTCAGTAATTACCAGCTCTTGTGAATGTTTTATCCAAATCCATACCCAGTTCTAAAACTCAGGAAGCAACCCCAGATCAAAACATGGTCATAAATCTTCCTGTCTTTTCAGTCCAACATGCTGCCATGACCATAGCAAATGACTTATGCTCCTAATGCTATTAGGCAACTAGCTGGAACATCTCCTCCCATCCTGCCTACATCTGCCACTTTCCCTAGAGCTCCTGTAAAAGGGGCACAGGTAGAGATTTTCATTAGGTACTTTTGCCGGAACTAGTGTAGTCATAAGTTTCTGGCCTGGTCTAGCCCCAAGGTCTGGACCCAGCTGCATCCACTTAGTCCCAAATAATCACACGAAGGTTATATTAATTAGAAGCTGTTTGGCCTATGGATCAGGCTTACTACTTGCTAACTCTTCTACTTTAAGTTAACCCGTATTTCTATTTAAGTTAACCCACGTGGCTTGCTACCTTTTTGCTCAGTGCAGCATTCTCATCCCGCTTCCTCTGTGTCTCGCTGGTGTCGGCCTCTCTGCTCTTTGACTTCCCAGAATTCTCCTAGTCTGGTTGCCCTGCCTCTACTTCCTGTCTAGCTACTTGACCAATCAGCGCTTTATTAAACTAATATTTATAGTGACAAATATTTACAATGTACAAAGACACAGTCTCATAGCAGATTAGTTTTAAGAACTGAAGTGTAAACTGGGCACACCTTTAATCCCAGCACCTGAGGCAGAGGCGGGTGGATCTCTGAATTTAGGGTTAGCCTAGTCTACAGAGCTAGTTCAGGACAGCATGTGTGCTTCTACAGGAATGGAGGGAGGGGGAGACGACAATTCAGCATCTTCATTACTTAGGATAAATACACATTAGATCAGGACTGCAGCTTCTCACCTCTCACCCAGGGGAGGGACACTTTGCAAGAGAAGCCACCTCCCAGTAATACAGAGGAAAGTACCTGGCTCTTCTCTGCCTTGCCCTCTGGTCACTAGCTCACACCTTTAGGTAACTAACTGCAGGGGGTCCTTCTGAGAGATATGTACCCTTTCTCCAAGGTATTAAAATTATACCATTATACATACTTCCAGGCATCTGGTCCTGCAGGGGTCCTGTCTAGGCACAGATCCAAGAAATGCTGGGCTTGCTTGGTGGTCTGTGCATAGTCAGCAGCACAGCATAGTTCACAGGTACACAGTGTAGGCAGGGGGAATAGGCATGAGAGACAGAGGAGCCATCTGGGTGACCTTATATATACTCTGTCTGGAAGTTGCTTGATTTCTGGGCAGGAGCTCAAGCAAAGGGTCACTGGCAATCAGCACGCTCTGCTTTCAGCAGCAACCTAGCTCAAAGTCACATGAAACCAATCCTCCCAGGACAAGTGATGCTTACATACCACCCTGACTTAAAATACACACTTTTCTTTCTTTTATTAAGAGTAACAAGAATAGGTCATTCACAGATAGTAACAACCACATACTGTTGTCTATGAAAAGCCAGCTCTGTCCCAAGGCCACTTTAAAAGCATAGAAAAAACACTCCAGTATTTCTGAATCACAGCCATAGGTTCCTGGAGTCTCACATGGCACAGAACCGAGGAAGAACAGTTAATACTCCCATCCAATTAGAGGCAGATGGCACAGAAGGCACTCTGAGGCTCAAGGTACTTCAAGGGCAGATTCACACCCGGCATCTGGCTGGCACGGCAGCTCATTCCTGCCACCTCCATTTGACTCACAGACCCAACCAATTCACTCTGCTCACTGGGTGTTGCCACCCACACTTTCCTTCCATGTTCTAGGAAAGCACCTTCTGCCTGGAAAGAGTGTCACAGAGTAAAATGCAGGAACCAGTCTCCTAGCTACCTGGAATACTAAACCCACTAGAATTAGGATAGACAAAGCTAGGTTTTCACGGTGGTGGGATCTGGTCCTGTTTTTGTTTTCTGGATTTTTCTTAAGCATGCATACTCAGGAGAATTGAGTGTAGAGGCTGTGAGCTCAGTGGCAGAGTACATCCCTGGGGTGATCCTGGCACTGTGGCACCAGCTTGCTTGGTGCCCACTAGCTTTGTTTCCCAGATTCTGAAGCAGGAGGCCACTCCAACCCGAGGCACAAGAGAGGGCTCCTCAGTGCTTCAGGAGACAAACCAGAGCCAGCTTCTTAGTTTGTCTGTTTTGTTTCCTTTTGTCTGAGATGGGCTCTGGCTAGGTAGCCTGGCTGGTCTTGAACTTGAAATGTTCCTGCCTCGGCCTCCTGAGTACTAAGATCAAAGACTGGCTGGTTATGGCTCCTTTAATATCCCCAGAATATAGGCTAGCACTAGAGGCTACATACAGGAGCCCTCCTGAAATGACTCGACATTTGGAAGACTGAAGGCACTAACTACCTAGTCTACTGGGCATACAGAGAAGTGTTTGTGAGAACTGCACCCTGGATCTCCATCAAAGCAAGGCCTCAACACTGATCCACACCGACAGTAGGCACTGTCCCCAAATACATGAGCAACCTCCTATCCTTGCAATGTAATCAGTACAGAACACTGCAAAGGGTCTTTGATCCACATTGTCCTACTCCAGTGTCGGGAGGACACTGAACTCTAAGTATCCACAAGAAAATGGAGGAAGAGGGAACCCCAGAACCAACTCCCCTAGCAAGGATACCAGGACAGAAACAAGGAAGGACATGTGGGGGAGCTGATGTTTCTGAGTGCTAATTTACCATCTGGGCTCTGGGAAGTAGCAAGATGCAGTGAGCCAGGCATCAAGATGGCAGCGGACTCTTAACTCAGCTATGCTCCTGAGAAAGAGTTTGTACAAACCATGCAAATAGCAGCAGCAGCTCACAGAGGCCTCAACAGAACTCCATGGCTTCAAATCACAATCTTTACAGGTCTCCACAGGTACACAGCACTCCTCCAGATCTTTCGCCTTAGGCCTAAACACCTTTGCTCCCTTTGTGGGTTCTCTCTTGTCTCCCTCAAGGTGAAGGTGAGGAGCGTGAGCAACAGCAGTTAGCAGTGAAAGCTGCAGACTGTCCCTGGTGACAACATGGTAAGGTCAGGGGAAGCAAGGCCGAGACCTCTCTAGGGCTACAGAGAAAGGTCTTCTTACCAGAGCATCTGTAGAAACATACTAATGACATTTAAAAAAAAAAAAAAATCAACAATGCCCTCTTACCTCAGAGATTCAGAGGAGCTGGCCTTATGAGCACAAATCCTATCAGACACTGTATATGTACATCCCAGACAAGTCTTCCTTTCCATTTTGTTGGGGCAATGAGACCGACTCACAATGCCCACTCCGGCCTCTCCGGCCTGGCTTGCCCTGAGCCCTGCCTCTGTAGTGACTGCACCTGGCTGTCATAACATCTCTCCTGAAATGCCCTGTCTTCTCCTCAGCTCCAAGTGTCTCATATAGGTAGGTACAATGGAGACACCACCAGCTTTCTCTCCTTCAGACTCATAGCAATCATTTCAATCATAAGGGGCAACTGCTGGCTTGAAAAAGAGAAAGAGCAATGAGCATTGAGCTTGCCTCCTTCAGACATATTCCCAAAGAATCAAAGCACATGTGGTGGTGCATGCTTGTAATCCCAGCACTCGAGAGGCAGAGGCAGGTGAACCTCTGAGTTTGAGGCCAACCTGGTCTACAGAATGAGTTCCAGAATAACCAAGGTTAAATAGAGGAATCCTGTCTTAAAAAACAAACAACAACAAAAAAAAAACCCCCAAAAAAACCCAAAAACCTACCCACCCAAGAAAGAAAGAAAAAAAGAAAGAAAGAAAGAAGCAGAATCTCACTAAGGAACCAATGCCATCCTTTTTGGTGGTGTTCTGCAGCAGATCACTGAAAGCGCTGGTGAGCTGCAGAAGACCACTAGAAAATCAAAGCACAAGAGCACCAGGGACAGTGTGGCTAAGACAAAGCTGAGTGCTGACCCACCTCACCAACATCTTACTGACTGGGTAAGACAAGAGGTTCACAGAACGGTAGCCAGACACCCAGACACCCCTGGATTACCAGTTCCTGTGAAATGAAGTCCTAGTATGAGATGGAAAGGCCCCAAGGCCCATGTGACTGGGAATGAAAGCAGCCAGAAGGTGGAGGCTGGCCAGGTTGGGAAGCCTCCTTTTAAGAATCACTCCTAGTCCTTGCCTTAGGGTTGGCCCAATCTATCTATACAGTTGGTTGGGTGTGGTGGACTCCCAGCATCAAAAAGCAAAGGCAAGAGGCTTGCAACTTTGAAGACAAGACTGCATAGTGAGACCTTGTCTCAAACAAACCATCCCTCGCTCTACCATTGAAAAGGTGTAAAGGACCCTCAACGTTTGACCTCTGTTCTGTCTACTGGGAACCTCACAGGCCTGAAAGGGCCTGCAAAGCCCCCGAGCTGACCTTAGAAGGTATTACTTTCTTCTGTCTCCTCACTACCAGCCAGGCCTTTGGCCCTACTGTTCTTTCTCAAGTAAAGGTAAGAAGAGTTAGCTTGCCTTTCCTAACATCCCAGTTTTTCCTGACGTTTACCCAGACACTTCTCAGAAGTCCACTCTGCCATGTAAAACCATGGTTTGTTTTTGATTTCTTGTCATTTAGGAGCAGGATAGACACTGTTTACCAGGTCACCACCCTTGAATTCTTTAACATCCTCTGGACCTGGGGTCCCCTGCCTGGGCTTTCTGCCCTTGTTGTGGCCAGTCATAGGGACAACTCTTATAGACAACACCAGGTTTCCCAACTGCCAACCCAGCTTCTTTAGCATGGGCAGGTTAGTCCTACAGCTACTTCCTCACCTAGTACATGTCCCTCTAAGGAACAAGAACCTGCCTGCTTTGCTCACTGCTCCCTTCAGCCTAGAATAGCTGGGGTGAAGAAGTGTGAGAATTAGCTAAGAGGCCACACTGGCAGCTGCCAACTGCCAATGCTGAGAGACCAGCTTTGCCCTACCACAAGCACCACCTGCCTTGCTGCTACTTCAGATCCCTGTAAGCAGATGAGGTACCTGCAGAGCCACACTTAGATAAAGTACCCCTTACCTGAGAGTATCCAGGGAAAGGGGCATATGTGCTGGCATCTCGTGAAGCAAAAACCAGCTGGGCCTATGCACCCTGAGAAAGCTACAGCAGACGGATGACAGTTAGAAACTGTGAGGCCTGAAGCCTGAGGCTGGCAGATGGACAGTATTCATAGCAAACAAAAGACACAACACCTACTTTACCAGAAATGGGATTCAGAGCCTGGAAAAGGCTGGCTTTAGAGGGTGTGCATCATTCAGCAGTGCCTGCCTTGCCTATCCAGGATGAAAGACTAAAAGAAACTGAATGCAAATTGCTTCTTTGCAGCAGCCATGCGGTACTCTCCATCCTGGGGTAACAGGCCCCCACTGGAGGGCAGTGGTGGCAGGAGGGAGGGTGAACCATAAGTGACCTCTGGCTTGTACTCAGTTCAGCTATTTTAGTGCTACAGGTTTAGAAAGACCTATAAACATAAATACGATACTCAGTAGTCCAAATTATTTCAAGTTTATTTTTCAAGTGATTCTATTGCTGAATAAAGAGACTGAACTTTCCTATCACTCGCCATGTCTCAGTGGAGAAGCAGAGGATAATCTTGATTTGCAACCAAGCATCACTGGTTCTAGAAAATGATTACAAGTGGATTAGCCTCCAGGTTCAAATACAAGGCAGGATTGTTCTAGCTCTCTTATGGCTTCTTCACCCTCACAAAATGCTGAGCAACCATGTCTCCAAGCCCACAATCCAGACACCCAGAACCTTCTCTCCAAGTGTACTCCTCCTCCTTATACAGAAAAGTGTTCAGCCAAAGAAACCCACCCTGGCCCTGAACCCAGAGCTAGTGAAAGAAACTACCCTGAGCCAATGAAATACATTTATCTTTGAACCCAGAACCAACAATGAAATACATTTATTTCTGAACCCAGAACCAAAAAGAAATGTGCCCTGACTCTGAAACCAGCACCAAAGAAACACACTTTGGCCCTAGAATCAGAGCCAGTGAAAGAAATATGCCCTGGCCCTGAACTAGAGCCCAAAGCCCAAAAGAGCCAGTGAAAGAAACACACTTTGGCCCTGAAACCAAAAACCAAATCAGGGTAAAAAGAAAGAGATCTGACCAATCCTCACCCTGGAGGTCTCCCTAGAAAGTTCTGCCTCCCAAGAATCACTATATAAGTCCTGAGCCCACAGCCTCCCTCCCCATGCAGGTGCTGTCTTTTCCCACCCCTGGCTGAGGCAGCCACAGTCTCCTGGACTCTTCTCTCCCAAAAAATCTCTTCAATGAGGTTTGGGTGAAGATCTTTCGCTGGAGCAGCAGCCCAGGGGACCTTCCCTGGCTAGGCTCAATTGTTACACACAGCAAGCAGCGAAACTGTCAGCAGGCCACTGTAGCAACTTTGCAGGGGAGGCCCTCCCTTCCTGAAGCAAAGCTGTTAACACTGGGGAAGCCTTTCCCGGAAGTAGGGCTGTAAGCTGCTGCCTAGGCTTACTGTGGCTTGTGGTGTTTATTGGCTCCAGACTGCCTGAGTACCTTTCCTTCGAGCTGTAACACTCAGTATTCATTGGCTCCCGAGTGTCTGGATACTTTCCATTCCAGCTGCAGTGCTCACTATGCCTGGGCCCCTGACTGCCAGGATCTCTTTCCATCTGGGCTGCACTGGGGGGCACAAATACCTACACTCCTGGCATAGCAGAGGTCTTGGGGGAGCTCCAACCTCAAGCGTGGGACACATGGGTCTGGGTCGAAAAGAAATCCATTTTTCACTAGTTCAGCCTAGCACTTGACACTCGCCAGTCACCCAGAACCAACATAGGAATCAGACACTCTTCCCTAGCCTCACAGAGAGTGACAGGGCCTCAAGGTTTTTCACTCTTAGCACTTGGTTTATTTAATCTTGGTAGGCTAAAAACAATATGCTGCCTAAGCATTCAATGGTAAAGCGTATGCTGGAGAGACAAGAAAGGAAATGTGGTGACTGGGTCCGTCCCACTGCCTGGCACCTGAAATGCAGTGCTAACAGTCCTCTGGGTGGGCCAGCCTTCTTAAGCAACTTGGCAATTTGAAAATACACAAGCAGCCTGAGATCCCTAATGTACTGACTGCAGCTACCTTTGAGTGGCTGGCCCTGGCTCATGGTAGTGACCAGATAGCTATGACATACCCTGGAGAGTGGTTGCTCTCTGCAGCTTCCAGGACTCTCGGCCCTGGCACACCACCCAGCAATTACTGTTCTGTGTCCCTCTTTACCTGTTCTCAATAAATGGATAAGGGGCACCCTATAAACATTAAACAGTCATCTTCAAGAGCCTGTGTCCTAAGCAAGCAGAAGAAAGACATCAGACACCATGGGAATGAGGAATCTAGGGGGAGGCATAAAAGCTTAGCTACTGCTGGCAACAGTAACAGAGCACTCTGTCCTCTGCCCCTGGATGGCACACTTTGTCTCTATCTATCTGCCCAACACCTCCCACTCTCAATTCCCAATGCCCTCTACAGGGACCCAGAAAGTATACCAGTGGAGCTCCGGAATCACCTGTGCCTGGGCTTAGGACCTGACCTGTCACCTGGGTACCATCACCTGCAATATAGAGACCAACTACCTCTTTGCCAGACAGTTCTAGACTCATTCTAGATGCTGTGGTGATGACCTGCCAGGTCTCCTGTTCCCCTTTCAAATGCTTCACCAAGAATTTTAGGGCCAACAACATATCCGCCCTGCTCTCCGGGAGAGAAAAGCTGGAGAGCACAGAGCGCTCAGAGGGACACAGGCTCATCCTCCAGGGCACATTCCTGTTCTAGACCTCCATGGTGACTGCCAGTGCAATCTATTCTTCAGTGGCCAGAAAGGAAGCACAACTGTCAACTGCCAACCCAGATTAAGCTAAACATAACACCCTGGGATAAATGATTTCAACAGAAAGTATTGTTCTAGGTAATACTTAAGATGGGATAGGCCTAAGCCAGGGTAACATAAACACTAGCCTTTGGATCCATTTAACAATAGACATTTTGTTAAACCCATCTCTCAGAAAGAAAAAACACTATTTCCCCCTAAAAGTCAGGAAAGAGCCAAAGAAATGCCACTGTAAGTTTTTGAGGAAGTGAAAGTCATCCTGAACCAATGACATGAGCTGGGGAAGCCCACCCTCTATAGACCTTTTAGCTGCTTACTCCAATTAGACAAGTTGAGGGGTTAGGAAGTCAGGTGTAGGCCATCTTCTAGCTCCAATCTCCACCCTTGGCAACAAAGCCAATCCAACCAGAGACTAGGGTAGCAGCTGGGTAAAACCATTAAGTGCTATTTCAAGGGGGCAGGAAGAGATACCTGGAGAGAATTCGAAGCAAGGACTGCTTGCCCAACTCACAGGATTGATTACCCTGTGTGGCTAAGCACCCTCTCTCCTGCTGGGTGACCCAGGCAGGGAGCCAACAAGAAACATAGCCGAATGAATGCCAAGGCAGAGATTCTAGTGCTTCTCATATTCTGCACAGAATTCCATAGACAAGGCACAGAAGAGGTACAGAGCTAAATATCCCAGGAGGACAGGGAAGTTAGACATGGCAGACATCACAAGGGATGCCATCTTTTCTGCAGGATCCCTTAGAATAGGTGATGAGGCACCTTCCGAGCTTGTGCTGACAGGACGTTGGTACCAACCCAGCAGCCTAGGCTGGGACCGATAACATGGATGTCTACCAAATCCCCAGGTGACCTGCTTCACACTAGAACATACTCTGAGGGCCCTGACTCAGGCAGCCCTGCCCGCAGCACCCGGCTTCCCTCCTCAGGTTCTCACCTGCTCCTGCCAGTCAGCTCTTTCACTTTCAACATACCCAGAGTCAGTCTCAGACCCATCTTCTTGGCAGCCAGCCACCCTTTAAAGGTAACTTCATTTCATTAAGTCAACCACACTATTATGGGTTTTTACTGTGGTACTTTCAGAACTGTCCTTCCTTACAAGGCCCGGGGGCCCTCTCTACTGTTTGGTTTGGTTTCAGAAAAGCCCGCTTATAACATCTAATGTGGTTTATGACATTTACAAGTCAGTTACTTGATTGAAAGCTAGAGTTGATATAAACAACAACAACAAAAAAAAACCTGCCAGGATCACCCGCATGTCCACTGACAAGTATCAAGAACTGAAAAATCCTCTCTATTACTGAGTGGCTTAAAAAAAAAAAAAAAAAAGCAATAAAAACAAAGCCACTATACACTCTTCCCATCGCTGGCCTGTTTTGTCTAGTGCTTGAGATGGTTAGAGGTTAAAAGCACAATCAGCTCTTGCAGGGGACCGGGATTCAATTCCCAACACCTACATCCTACATCTCCAGTTTCAGATCCAGCACCTCTGGCCTCCATAGAAAACCGCATATATCTGTACACATTCACATCATCCAAAATAAAAATAAATCTTAGAAAGAAAAGGAAAACTTAAGACCCAAGAGAACAATTCGATTAGATTATACATAAAAGCCTAGCTCTAAAGAAGCAGAGGTACGTGGACTCAAGGCCAGCCTGGGCTACACTATGAAACTCTTTTTTTTTTTAAAAAAAAAGTACCTTAACAATGAGGAAAGGAAAGGGAAGCTTAACATTTAAAAATAGTTTTTTGCAATTGTATACTTGGAAATGGCTTCTTGAAAATCAGTTGAAGAAAAACACAGCAGTGTTCAACACCAGACCTAAAAGGTGCAGAAAGAGTAACAATTTGTTGTCTTGCCCTGTGAGAGCTGTAATTAGAGGTTAGTTCAACAGTAGTAAGCCGGTGAAGCCGAACCTCAGCTAAGGGAGGAAAGCTACTATACAGCCACTTAAATCCCATTTACAGGAGCTGCTGTAAGAGATGTGAGGTCTGCAAAGGTGAGTAACTTAGCGGTAAGAAAGGAAAGATTTTCTCAAGAGCTATGGTTAGTGAATGAGAAGCCCAGCAAGAAGACACTGTAAACTTCGTGCCTCCGCAGAGCAGATCTCAGAGTCTCTGGGTTCCTAAGTTTCTCAGCCCGAAGCCCACCATATGTCTGGCTACCCAGCAACCCAGGTTGGTGTTTGACAGGAATGGGGACCTTCCAGAGTGGAGATGCAGGCTCTGAAATGCAATCGCTGGAGACGGGGAAGATCAAGGATGTTCTAGGAGTAGCCAGGGTAAGAGGCTGGTCTGCGAGCTGGCGACTTCAGGAAAGCCATCTGCCCTTGCAGTGGCTTCGCCCCACGCAGCTGTTGCGCGGGAGGAACGTCTGATGGCACTGAGGACCCTCACCTCGTACGTCCGCCGCCAGCGCTCGCCAGGTGGGCGCGTAGCCGATGCAGTGGCCGCACCACGACGAGTGGAACTGCACCAGCCACGCGGCCGAGCTGTTGCCCGTGGCCGAGCGCACGCTGCCGCTGTCCAGCAACCACACGGCGTCCTCGCCCTCGCGGTACAGTCGCGCCGCGCCGCCCTCTCGGGGCCCCACCGCCGCCGCCGCCGCCAGCAGCAGGAGCAGCCGCGCGGCCCGAAGAGAGGGCCGCCGCCGCGCTTCAGATCCGGGCCCGCGCGCCACAACCCGGGCCGCCGCCATATTGGGAGTGCCGCCGGCGCGCCGACCTTTCACCCTAGCAACCGCCGTCACGTGCTTGCACGCGCCGGTCCCGCCCTGTGCATTGGCCACGCCCCCAAATCAGCTAATCACCCCAAGCACCACCCCTCGTTCTTCTCGCCCCGCCCCCGTAATCTGGCCCCACCCCGAGCTCTGTCGTTCCAGGTTCGGCTCCCTAGGCTCTTTTTGCCCCGCCCCCACGCACTGGCTCCGCCCCAGAATGCAGACCCCGCCTCACTCCCTAGGCCGGCTCCGCCTCTACACTCCTAGCCTAGCCTCTGTTCTGGGTCACTGCTGGCACTGCCACAATTTTAGTGTGCTCTCAACTACAGGTACTTTTCACGCAACTGTGAGACCTGGGCTTAGGTAGCCAGATTTAGCAGGGGGGAAAAGCCCATGCCAAGTTGAACGTGAAATTGAGTAAACACCACGCCAGGAGTTTCAGCCTGAAATGCATATTTAATTGGGCATAAATAAACTCAGAAACTCTCTATGTACCTGAAGTTCATATGTAACATGTATCCTGGATTTTACATGCAACCTGTGATTTTACTTGTTAACTTCAAAAGTCCACGATGATCACCTTGACATTTTTATAACGCAGGGGCTATGGTACAGTCACAGGGTAAAGTCAGAGGGCCTCCTACTAAGATAGTAGAAGGGAGACCTCTTCTTTTTTAGACAGGGTTCTAAGGCTGGAATGGAACTCACTATATTGCTGAGTCTGACCTTAAACTCCTTGTCCTGGTCCCTAGCCCTGGGATTACAGATGTGTACCACCATGCCTGGCTTCTCCATCACTTAGTCTGCTTTCCTGTGCTAATGCTCTACTCTGTACCAAACACTGGAGAGAACATACAATCTGAGCCACGCCCTGGTGACCATGGTTGTCAAAGAGCAAGTGGCAGGGACTGTTGTGCGTATAAGAGCATGAAGGCATCTCTTGGAAAGTTACTAAGTTGAGGATAGGGATGAGGGGAATATGTATATAGTTCTTGAGGTGAAGGCTGCTGAGCCCCTGAGAAATGTAGGGAGTGAGGAGCTAGTTTTGGCTGGAGCAGAGCACACTAGGACAAGGGCAAAAGAGAAGTACCTCAACATTATGGAGGGTGATGGATGCCTGTGAAAGCATGGGGATGGGATCTCTGCATATCCTAGTGAGAGGTAGAACAGGGCTTAGACCTCTGGTACCCACAGACCACAGGTTGGCTCTTCTGGAAGGACATGGCTGAGAGAAAAACCTCCATGCAGGTGAGCCATAGGGACAGAAAAAGGCTGGTGTGTGTGTGTGTGTGTGTGTGTGTGTGTGTGTGTGTGTGTGTGTGTGTGTGTGTCTGTGTGTGTCTGTGTCTGTGTGTCCTATTTTCAAAGCCTGCAGTCTCATTTTACAGACACCCTGGCTGGCTCCCAGTTGTGTTCTGGAAGCTTGGCAGGGGTGTGGGGATTGCTTGAGGCAAAGAGAGACACTGGTTTGGAGACAAATACAGAGCAGCTGTCTTGGTGTTCAATGGCCCCCAGAGTGTAAGCAGGACCAGGGCCCACAGGGACCAATGTGGATGCTTTCTTGAGAAGCAGGCATGAGAGGACTGACTGCATATGCCTGGGTTGCTGTGTGGCAATGATCTGGACAAGGGCTGCCTGAGATAGGAGAGCCTGTGCTTTAGGTGTCAACTCTATGCAGAAGGCAAGAAAGTCTGAGACAGGATGGGATAGGGAAACCCATGGGGACACAAAGAAGGAACTCTGGGGTTTGAAGCCTCTCTCCAGCTGATAATCAAGAATTCCAATGCACTTAGTATTTACTGACACATTTCAAATAAGGATGTTAAAGTAGCAGCGAGTCATGTTTAAGTGTTCTCAGTTTAAACCTGCAAGTTTCTAGGAGTCTCATAAGAAACTCTTACAAGAAAAGATGTGTTTTAAAACCCATGTGGCCCAAGGTTTTATTTTTAACAGATTGTAATCCCATCCAAAGTGTCACCTGAACCATCCTATGATCTCATTTGTTGAAAAGGAGGAAGGGAGAATCTATTAGGAACCTGTTGAGCAAGAAATTCTGACAGCCTCTGAAATCCTATATCTGGCTATTGATAAACCACCTAGATATGACTCTCCTTTGAGAAGCCAACACCCAGGTTTAGGTGTGCTCTACTCTTTCTCTGAGCTTCTCTGAATCCATTACCATCAGGTTAATCCTGAGATTCATATCTATGAAAAAGTCATGGATTTGACATCTGGATGAAACTCCTTGAAGTAGAAGGAAACTCCTTAGGTTGCTGGGGACCACAACGGCTGTGCCTACTGCTGCAACTGTGTCTCACTGATGACATGTCCACTATACTTCTAGTCCACAGCAGCTAGACTCCCGGGGCAGAGCTCAGACAAGAGGCACAGGGAGAATACTTTGTGTTCCAAGGAGTATATGGCTGTCACCCACTTGGAAAAGCCTTGGGGGTCTTTGGGTGTGTTTTTATTAGTGGTTGTCAAGGTGGAGCAGGGCGTGAAACCCTGGGGGCTTGGGAATGTCCTATGACAGTTTCGCATGTTGAAAGTTGAAAGCATGGTCTAAGGGTTTAGAAGGGCATTGACAGGAACAAATCACGGGAAAATTAAAGGTACAGGTTAACAGAGAAATAACTACTTTCTATGAAAAATAATGACTTCTCTTGAGACTCATGTCAAGATTTATTGGCTCAAGTGATTACAAAAGATCAGAACCAGGGCTGATACAGCCTAAGACCTTGGAGGGGGAGGGACCTTGGGCTGAAGCCTCACCAGGGTCAATACATCTGAATGTCAAAAACACTCTGCTCACACATGCTAGGTAGATAAAATGTGTCTAGCACTTTCTGTGGATATACTTTCTCTCCACCCGCAAGATAATTTTATGGCTTGGCTCCTGCAGATACAGCAATCCTCAGAAAGCCTGATTCTTATTAGTTTCCCATCACCAGCTTCCCTTCAAGGACAGTGCCAAGGCTAAAGCTTGCTGCACCTGCTCTGTACCCAGGGAAAGTGGCTCTGGGGAAATCCTGGCTGTACTATGTGTATAGACTTAATGTGTCTAGGTTTCAGCACCAACCTCATGAAATTACATTGGCAGAGGCAAGGGGGTGCTGTGGAATTTTAGGCAAATTTGCAAGGTTTTGATGGGAAGATTTATTGCCATGCCAAATGTGTATAAAATACACAATTTCTCTCACTCAGCCTCATAAATTCATAGGGGTTAGCAATAATTTTTTAAAAAGTAAAAAAAAAAAAAAATTCAGACTAATTCATTCCAAAAACCAGAGAGCAGTCAATAGGAAAGCTGTAAGTCAGAAATGTGTCTTGAAATCATGTACACGGAAGAGTACGTATTACTTAACTGGACCAAACTTCTTCTGTGCTCTGACACCAGATGGGAAATTTAGTATAGGATCTTAGCTGGCAGATCCCTGGATCCATGTGTTTGCTGGGTCTATTGGACAAAAGTTGGCTTACTGAGCAGCTCACTGGAACTAAGAGGCTGGGATGCCCCTGAGGCCAGGTTAACTGCAAGTCTGCAAGGGGCCGATGGGAAAGGGATCATACTTCATAGCAGAAGCCCAAAGGAATTGTAAGTGATCTGGAAACCAGCACCAAAGTGTGCAGTAGAGGCAGGACAAATCTGATGGCTTGGCACTGAGCCATGTGGGATGTCTTTCTGTATGCAGTGAGCATGCTTCATTACCATTGGTTAATAAAGGAACTTTTTTGGCCTATTGCAAGGCAGCTTGTAGACAGATGGGAAATCCAAGCATAAAAGAAAAGGGTGGAGTCAAAGAGAAACTACAAGCTGCTTCCCAAAGAAGCAAAATGTAAAAGTATTGATAAGCCACTAGCCACATGGCAAGACATAGATTAATAAAAATGGGTGGAGTTAAGTTATGTGTAGTGGGAGGTTTCTGGCCTGGACTTTGGGGCCTAACCTCAAGGTTTAGGCCCGCAGACCCATAGAGACACACAGATGTTTACAATTGTTTTTAGGCTGATCGGCCTCAGGCCTAGGCATATCACTTGCTAGCTCTCCACCTTTCATCTAACCCATGACTCTTTTCCTGTTCAGCCTTGGGGCTCTGTACCTTTTCTCACAGCAGAATGGTTGTCCTCTGCTTCTTCCGGCTTCTCTCTGGTGTTCTGCTCTGTGCTTCCTGTTCTCAGAGTTTTTAGTCTGGTAGCCCCGCCCACACTTCCTGCCTGCCTTTGGCCCAGCAGCACTTTTTATTAAACCAGTGGGTGGGACAATTATTTACCATGAAACAACACAATACCCTTACATATCCCCTTTCCTCCTTTTAAAACAAAACAAAAAAAGAACTCCAAATCTAATATTCTTTCCCCCCTTATCTATAACAACTTATAAACAACACTGTAAATAAACACAAACATCCATAATCCATGTTTTGGGAATGTGGGTATCGTTCTCTAGGCTACTTCCTGCTAAATGGAGACGCCAACAATCTCATGGGAATCCAAAGAAAAATGTAGGATTATGCACAAGTCTTTAGTGGAGTACTCTGTAAGGCTGGGTCATCTCAGCCAGTCTCCTTGAAATTGTTCTGGATACGGAGACCTGGAAACTTCAACAGAGGTGCTTTGAAATGCTGAATCATCTGGTCCATCCATTTCCATTGCAGCTTTTCAGAGGGTCTTCCTCTATCAAACTTTATGTTCTTTATCCAGGAATAAATCCACAGCTTCTCATTGTCTGTGGAAATAAAAAGAAAACCTCTTCTCCAAAGTAGCATATCTTTGGATTTCAGTTTTAAAGTCGACTCATTTACAAAATATATAGGTTGAATTATTCTAACAGCATTTATAATCAACTGTCTTTTTGCAGCTTTTACTATTTCATTTTCAGTCAAGAAGCTTAAAGATAAGACAATAATATACAGTATCCAGACATTCTTCATATTTTCCATCTTTACATGGCTTATTTATTTATTTATTTATTTATTTATTTATTTTACTCTATTTCTTTTTTAAGGGCTTTCTATACCTTTTCTTTTCTTTCTCTAAGCCTATGTATCTATATTTTCAACACACTCTAAACCACTTAAACTTTTTTTTTAAAACTGTCTTTACTGTATATAAAACATTTAAATGTTTTAAGAACTTATACTTTACTGGAGAGTGAGACAGGTCTGCTCCTGGCAGCACCAATTTACTTCAAGAGAAAAATGGGCATCGAAGAAACTCCCTATGGAGATTAGCCTTTTTGTGGCATCAGTTAGCCACTGGACATGAACCTGTTCTTATATTGACTGCTTGACAATATGCTGTTAAAAGTAGACATGCAAGTTCCATAGGAAGGTGACCTCTGAACTTTGGCAGAACAAGTTGAGATGGTCATTGAGGTTCCTGCTTTCCAGAGAAAACTGTCAGACATTCTTCAGGACTCGAGGAGAAGTGACTGATGAACTATACCAGAATAGGCAGAGCAGATTTCCTGCTTCACTGAAATGAAGAGAGACTTTGGGCCTGTAGGCTGAAGATGGATGCCCCAACTTTATAAAGGAACTTAGGGTGACTATCCAGGCAGATAGGTATCATCTCTGTCCTTTCTAGATTTTAGAAATCACTTGCACTTCTGGTTTACTTGGGTAAATATATCCTTCTGTGGTCTTTGATGTAGTTGAAGATTAGTTATAGGTACAGTTTTTCTTAGTTATTTGAAAGATATATTGGATATGAAACTTTAGATTCATAAAGATAAGGTAGATGATAGGGTATTTTCTTTAATTTTGCCAAATACAAATAGACTATATATTGTAACTGTAATTCTTGCTTGATGGCTATTTTGTTATATGTAATTTTGCTATGTTAAAATTGAAACCTTCCTTTTTGATTAGACAGAAAGGGGAAGTGATGTGGGAATGCCTTTCTGTATGCTGTGAATCTCAATCTTTAAATAAAGGAGCTGTTTTGGGCCATGACAGGCACCATAGAAGAAGTAGGAGGAGGAATCAGAATAGGTAGGAAAGGAAGGGTGGAGTCAGTGGCAGACCGAGCTGAAGCCCAAAGGAGCAACATGTAAGGAACTCAGGTGAGCCACGGGCCATGTGGCAGACAGATTAATAGAAATGGGCTGATTTAAGATGTAGGAGCTAGCTAGCAAAGTGCCTGAGCCATAGGCCAAACAGCATCAAATTAATATAAGCCTCTTTGACGGCCCGGGACCTGAGAAACCCCAATGCTACATATAAGAGCTAGTGGTAATGAGCCTGAGCCATAGGCCAAACAGTTTTTTAAGTAATATAAGCCTTTGTGTGAATATTTGGGACTAAAGGACTGTGGGCAGGTCGAAACCATGGGGCTAGGCCGGGTCAAAAACTTCCAGCTAGACCAAAGGGTTTTCCCATTCCACCTTCTTGTTAAATTTGGGTTTCCCAGAGGCTACAAGTTAGTCGGGGGAAATAATGCCTTACAGGTGGGGATCTGACCATGGGTAGGAGAGGCCAAGCCTTGGATGGTGCAGCCCTAGACTCACATGTCTCTAAGGCTAGGAGGATACTCATCTATCAGGAATCCATACCCACAAGGGGCCTTCTCATTCAAGAAGTAATTAGTTGAACAATTGTGCGATTATACTAAAAGTCACTAATATGTATATTTTAAAAAGAAAACTATGGTATGTGAATTATAATCAATAAAATGTGATTAGAAGCCCAGTGGTTGTGGTACATGCTTTTAACTGTGGATCCTTTGCCCATGGAAATACAGACACAGCCAGCCTGTAATGGGCATGGGAGACTCTCACCCATGACTGTCAAATCAGGTGAACACTGGGTATTTACAGGCTGAGACAAAAGCAGATCTCTGTGAGTTTGAGGCCAGCTTCATCTACAGAGTGAGTTCCAGGACAGTCAGGACGACATAGAGAAGCTGTTTTGAAACAAAGACACCCCTCTGCCACAAACCCCAAAACTAAACAAAAAAACTCCACTTGATTAGAAGAGCCTGGCTCAGCAGTGAAGAATACTTTTTCAGAAGACCAGGATTTGTTTCTTGACAATCCACGTAGCGGCTCACAGCTGTTTGTGACTCCAGTTCCAGGGATCCAAATCCTTTTCTGACCTCTCCAGGCACCAAGTCCCACTCAGGCGCACACACATTCATGCAGACAGGTACATACATACAATACATTTTAAAAGATTAGTCAGTCACAAGTGGGGGTGGATGGGACTCAGTAGAGCACTTCACTACCTCTATACTAGGACCTGTATTCCATCCCCAACACTGGAAAAAGTGTTAAAATATAAGATAGCTGAGCACGGTAATGCAGGCCTATCTACTCAGGTGAGAAAGGAGAATGGGCTAGAGTGAGTTCAGGGATAGCCTGGGAGTTAGTAAGAACCTGTTCCTCCAGGTCTTAGTTTCTCTCTCCAGGTGCTGATAAAAAGGGGAGGGTGTTGAGAGGGCTCAGTGGGGAAAGGTGCTAGTTGCCAGGCCTGATGACCTGACTTTTAAAAGGGGGAGAAAACTGACTGCCAGTTGGTCTATGACCTCACACAGACGTGTGGCTCCTATACACACACAAGTAAACGAATGTTAAAAATAAAAATAAGCGAAAGGAGCTGAGGATATAGTCAATGTTAACATGTTCCTAGTTTGTGCTAAAGCCCTGGTCCAGTGCTCAGTACTTGGTAGTGGTGAGGATATCTTGGTATATACACAAGTATAAAAATAAATAAAATATCATTTTCTGAAGATAGTTTCTTCATATTTTAGGCTTTATTCGAGTGTTTTTTTTAATTTTTAAAAACTGATATATAAAACAAAGACACACATATTACTTGGCTACCTCGTAAAGTGTTCAATTGCTTCTATGTGCACAATTTCTCACGCTCGCTGAGCTAAACACCAGATCAGTGACCCAGCCTTTTTCATGGAGCTTAAACCAATGTCATCAGCACAGACTATTCATAAGCAGAGTTTTTAAGGATTAAAATAAGATGTGAGCAAGACTGAAGGAGAAGGGGGTAGGGGAAGGAGAAAGAACAGGGTGGATGATGAATATCGTCAAAGTATATGATACACTTGGGGGGGACGATGCCTTTATGAGACCATCAAGACAAATATGGAATATACATCAGCAAACAGGAAGTTAAAGCAACGTTGGTAAAGAATGACTAGAGCTGCACACCCATGAATATTCAAACATGCACACACTGGACACATACATACACGTGCACACACATGCTGATTTAAGATACAGAAAGCAACCCTGGGGGTTCCAACCACGAATGAGAGCCCCATCCTATGAGATTCTGCTCAAGCCTGATTCAGAAAACAGATTCAAAAGCTGCTTCTGAAGACTTCAGAATTTGTGTAAAAGCCACTTCCTTTGGGGTGTGTGGTGTACATGAGAGGCTGAGGCAGAGAGATTTGCTTGAGTTCAAAGCTAACCTGGTTATAGAGCAAACCCCAGTCATACACAAACATATACACACAGTGCCACGTCCTCAGGGTACTGAAGACAAGGAGACAGAAAGCTGAACATGAAGATGCATTGGGACACTCCCACAGCATGGGGCATCCAGAGGACTGTGTGTGGCTTCTAGCACAAGATCCTACCTAGAATCTCTAAAGACAGCCCATTCCCCCAATCACTGTGCCCCGGAAAAGCCTCCATGGAGCTTAAAAAAAGAAAGAAAGAAAGAAAGAAAGAAAGAAAGAAAGAAAGAAAGAAAGGAAGGAAGGAAGGAAGGAAGGAAGGAAGGAAGGAAGGAAGGAAGGAAGGAAGGAAGGAAGGAAGGAAGGAAGAAGAAAGAAAGAAAGAAAGAAAGAAAGAAAGAAAGAAAGAAAGAAAGAAAGAAAGAAAGAAAGAAAGAAAGAAAGAAAGAAAGAAAGAAAGAAAGTTGTCTGAGGCTGTGTACGTACAAGCAACCCAGAGACTACAGTTGGTTGGGATACAGTCGTGGGAGAGTGCAGGGCTGCTGGGAGTGAGCGGCAGGCATACACTCAGGAACACGCCAGAATCCACTGAGGCAGGAAAAGGTAGAGCTTGACAGAAGTCACTGCTAGTGGTCTGTCCTCAGCTTTATACATGCCCCCAAATTGTTCTGTTCTCCTGGGGACTGGCTATAGGACCCACCTCACTCTCTGTAGAGATCCTGTACCCCAGGCTCCCGATGAGCCCCGCCTCAGCTGGATGGGGCCCTGGTCCTGCAAGCTGGTCTCATTCTCATGATTAAGCTGGTGGTTTCTTTCCACACAGCAAATCCTTCCTGGTTGGATCAAAAAGTCCTTGGATGTGTGTCCTGAGGGAAGAAAGCCACCTGCCCACACTTTCAATAATCACTTTGGTCATTCTGTCCTGGAAGGCCCCCAGGGATCAAAGGAGGAAGTCTAGGCCTTTGTCTAGTCAGCCAGACCTACAAGGGACAAGATGCCTTTTGGGACCTAGTCACTGTATTCCTGAGAAAATTAGTGCCCCAGAAAGTCCCATAAAAACAAAAAATATCACCTTGGCCAGCTACTGGACACCATCCTACACAGCCTTTGACATTCATGCCTCAATCACTGAGGTCTGGATCCTTCAAGAGCCCAACAGAAGCTGTGGATACTCTGCCCAGGAAAAGAACCAGCCTATAATAGGCAGTACAGAATCTCATCCATGAGTGTTGACTTTCAGATAACCATCCTGTCAGCTAGCTGCACTATGAACATTCTGTATGACATTCCACAAAGGGAAGATCAGGTCTTTCAAACCAGGATCTTGTGTGTACACACGCACACAGAGAACCACATGTCAGACGCGTATGAGTTCCTCTCATTTTAGGGCACACCCCTGGGGCTGTCTTCAGGGGCCAGCCCTGACAGTGCAGCCAGAGTCTCACACAAGATCTTTCTGCTGAGCTGGGTGGACACAACATCCACAGGCCCAGCATCTCCTGTCCCTGGAAGATCAGCACAGGCACCAGAGGTAGAACCAAAAGCCCAGGCTCTCCAACAGGGCTGCTGTCTGTCCAACCAATCCTGAAGCTTGGGCTGGTCCTCTGTCCAGTGGCTCAGGCCTTCCTTTGCCTCCTCACTAGTGTGTTTGAGGGATTCAGCCTGGCCACTGAGCATGGAAGACACTGGGCCTAGGAGTGAACTTTCAAAGTGTGTAGACCAGGGGGGTGAGGATGTGGCTGCCCTTCTGTCTAAATGGTGTTCTATTTCTTGCTGGCGCTCTGTGCCCTCAGTACATTGCACTGCTTCCCAGGGTCCACCTGGACTGCCTGAGGCCTCAAGATTCTCTCTGGCCACACAAGCCACTGGGGATGGTCTCAGGGGCTGAGATGACAATCTTGAGGATGTCTCAGGGACACCGACTACCCGATTACTCAAGGGAGATGCTGAACAAGAGTCACCCAGGCTTCCATCTTGCCTAGATTCTCCTAGGCAGTGTTCTGACTTCTGGGGCCCCAGGGAAAGGGCTTCCTCCAGAGCTTCCTCAGATAAGGACATGTCCTCAGCAGTAATGGATGTATCCTCTACTAGGGTGTCCAGTGGGTCACCTGGAAACATAGCTTCCTCAGGTGGGGAAGGAAAGTCTTCTGAGCTGGGGTTGGGCTCATTGATATCACTCTTTGCTTCGAGAATAGGTGGTGGTGGAGGGAGGTGAGTGTCCCTGTGGATGGAGGACGGAAGGTCCCCACTGCTATAAGATAACTCCTCATCCACAGGAGATAGTATCTCAGCCAAGAAGCCATCTACATATGAGGGGCTGGTTACCTCTGTGACAAGAGGAGCTCTATCCTCAGAAGGAGCCTTTGGAGTCACGGGGGCCTTCAGATCAAGTAAGGTCTGTAGGGGCTTCCTCTGTAGAGATAGACTAGTGTTAGCATCCCAGGGTTCCTCCTGGTAGCCAGCTGAGGCCTCAAGAGGAATGTTTGCTTTCCTGAGATCTGCCCCTTCTGAGGTGGAAGTGTCCAAATGAAAGTTCAGTGGCAGAGTCAAGTCACTGGTTAAAGGGATCTGGGGTGGGAACACTGTGGACATCTGCCTGGTTTTCCTTGTATTCGATGTACCAGTCAGGTTCCTACTGGTTCTGGAAGCTTCTTGTTCATCCCCAGGCTCTGGGGATGGAAGAGTGGCATAGAGCCCTCCACTGCCTTCCAGATCCAACAAACCATTTGCAGGCGAGGAGCTCCCTGAGGATGGTTGAATACAAGGGCTAGGTTCTTCCAGGTTCTCCTCAATGTTCTCATCCCAAATTTGGCTGGAGGATTCTGACAACTCTGACCCCAGTCTTGGAGAAGGAGCACGTGGGAGTGATAATGGCCAGCCTACCTGAGGGAAGTTGTACCCTGGCTCTGAGCCTCCAGCCACAGCTACCTCCTCAGTGAAGCCACTCAGGAGTCTGGCCCCATTGCCTTCCAGGCTCTGCAGGGTCCCTTGACCTACATCCCCAGGAACTCCCTCCAGCTGAGGAAGTTCCTGGTGGAGGCCCCAGAATGAAGGTGGGCCAGGTTCCTCCCAGGAATCATGAGCAGAAAGTGCTCTAGACCAGCTGGGATCTGCATGCAGGGTCTCTTCAGCTTCTGAGTTTGACAAGGATGTGGAACTGTTAGAAAGTTGGACTAGGGTGGCTGTGGCTTTTTGAAACTCCTGGAGAGATGAACAGGAAAGGCCACTTGCTGAGCCCGCTGAGGGGGTGAGGGATGAGGCTGGGGCTTCTGAAGACCCTGAGAAGCTACTAGAAGCAGACTCAGAACACGTGTCCAAGATGGCAGCAGGCTGGGACAGAGGGCTGTCTGGGTGCCAGGTGGGCTGTGCTTCCCCCTTGCTGGCCACAGGAGCTGCTGAGATGGACTGAATTAGGGAGTGACTCACAGATGCCATACCCTACATGGTAGACTATCCCAGAAACAGTCCCAAACTGAAAAGATATTCTGACAGAAGATATTATATATGGTGCTGGTAACCAGTTAGAGTTGACACCAGTGTGCTCAATCTTTTGACAACCACTGTTCTGTGTGGCTGTCCCTGAGCATCTGGACTCAGCCTATATATATATTACTTCAGAAGGTGTTAGATCTAGTAGTTGGCCCTCTTTGGCTTGAAGTTTTAGACTTGGCCTGTAGCCCTGGGGGAAAGGGTTCCCCCATCCCACTCCCTGTCCTTGAGAGGACAGGGCAATATGCCTTCACAAAAGCCTCACTTTGATCTAAGAACTGGTCTTGAATAGCCTCTAAGTGAAGACTTAGTGGTCTTTGAATAGCCCTGGGGTGGGAGTGGAGAGGTCCTAAAGGGATAGGAGCCTCACCTGGGGAAGCAGCCTTCTGGTCAGCTTCCAGGTAGGTGGAGAGGATGTCTGGGTTCTCCTGTGGGCAGGCTTCATTCCTGCAAGCACATGAGGAAGTCCTGGCTGCTGGGTAAGGAGTCTTGCCTTCCAGTTACCCTTGCCACTGGGCTCACAGTCGGTGACCCCTATGGCACACTCTTATCAACAGCCCTGCCAATCACCCCCCATTGGAAGTGACTGTTGCTACACAGGGTTACCTGCATGGGGGTGAGGGAGCATCAGACCACGAGTCACCTTGATCAGGTGGCATATGGGGACATTTTCAGACACCTGTATCTGCCAGTTCCATCTTGGCTCTTTACTGGACAACAACTTTGATACCGAGAGGGAGTAAGAGCTAGTAGTATACAGCTGGGCCCAATCCAGGAGAACTGAGGAAAGGGGTCTAGGCACTAAGAGGTCCCAGATGCTGACTGAGACTGTCTCCATGCCTCAGTGCCTTACCCTACCCATGCTCCACACCTTTGCTGCTCTGATGTCCAGTGTTCCTCTTCCTGGGGTTCTTCCTTGGGGCTTCTGGAAACAGCCAGGTCTTGACCTGTTCCGTTTTCAGCCACCTACAAGAAACACATTGAAAAAGTAAGATATCCATCAGGCCCCTCTCCTACCTCCTCCACTGGGGATCAAAGGCTGGTGCTTCCAGAAACTAAAGAGGCCCTTGAAGAGGGTCCCAAAAATCCCAATTATCAAACATCTCTTTTCACCCAGGGAAGACTTTCTTTCTTCCCAAGAGTTGAAAGTCAAGTAAAACCCATGAAACCTGAAACTTGAAGAACCATATGAATGACCTCTGGCCCCTTATCCTATGATAGCCTTGTGACATACAAGGCAGCCCCTGGATGCCACACAGCAGGCCGATGCCCACATAGCCTGCAAACAGCACACGGCCACACCCTGACTCACTCTGGCTTCCTCGGAACAAGGACCATCTCCACTTAGGGACTGCCCACACTGTCCATGCAAGCTCCAAGCATGGCTTGTAGGCTGTCTCTCCACTGCCCAGGCTGTACTGGGCTTGGTCTGTAGGTCGCCTGTGGGACAAACAGACTGTGAATGCTGGCATGTATAAATGCAGGAGGGCAAGGGAGTGGCACCCAGGAAAAATATCTACAAGTTCAAAATGGATACGAAGACTTGACTGTGGCATTTGATTAGTTCGAGGACTTAAAAATGTGATTGTGTGTTTCCCAAATCATCTGTTGGTTAGTTAGATCTGAAGGCCTGTGGGTGGGGAGCATATGGAAAAATCATTTTAAATATATAGCTCCATTGTCAGGTTGGTGGCACACACCTTTAACACAAGTATTTAGGAGGCAAAGGCAGGCTATGAGTTCCAGGCCAACCTGGTTTACATAGTGAGAGCCTTGTCTCAGAAAACAAACAAAAACTAATACAGCCCTCTTTCCCTCTTTTGGGGAACCTCCCACAGGTGGCTGGGAACCCTTGCCAGACCTGTTCCTTTTCTTGTTTTGGCACTGTTCTGAAACCCTCTAGCACTATGAGGGGCATGGGCACTCAGGCAAGGTAGGCCTTGGACATGGCATGCTTTCATAGCAAGCTAAAAGGCCAGCCAAGTGGGCACAAAGCAGGACACAGCAGAGCCAGATTACACCTCCATATTCCTAGATCTGAGTCCTGCCTGGATCCTGGTAGACTGTTGGGATCCTGAGGCCCAAGGGCACTGGCCTATGGAACCAGAGCTATGGCGCCTTAAGCTCTCATCCAGAACATGTTGGGATGAATGCTGAGGTGACAGGGTCATTGCAGGAAAGACCCTGGATTTCTCTAATGATCATGCTGGGGTGTTCCCAAGAACCTTGCAGGAACCATCTTCTGACCAGGGAGCAGCTAGCACTGGGTCAGACAGGTGCATCCTGGACCATCACTAACAAGGTCCACCGTCACAGTCCAGGCACTTCAGTTCTTGGGTCTCAGTCTCTTCACCTGCAGACTGGGTAATGAGTGTGCTCACCTCAAGAGACAACAGGGTCCCTGAGTGTGGTATAAGTACAGGCTGACTTCAGTATATGACAGCTAGTACATACATGGCCTCAGGGCATGACATCAGACACAACAAATGTCCACAGAACCCCAGCCAACAGCCAACAGAGGTGTGACTCCAGCAGAAGGGAAAGCCATGGAAATGGGTTCTGCTTGCCCCCTGTTCACCACCACCTTTGAACCCCTGGGAACTCTCCTGGATAATCATAACGCCCTGGGAAAGTCTTGCATTTTCCTACTCTAACTGACTTGGGATTCTCTCTCTCTCCAGTCCCAAATGCAAAGAGTGCCCTGGTTGCGCACAGCCTGACTAGCTTTGGATCCCTCCTGCTTCTGAGGGTAGATGCTGAGTAAAGGATGGAGGAGTGGAGCTTCTGAACCCAGGGCTATAACTCTGGGATGGGGAACTCGGAGGTGGCATCAACTCACTGTGAACCAGCCAGGCCTTGCCAATCCCTCAATCCTCAGGGAAACTCCCAGAGTGAGAACTGGACTCTCCCACCCTCTGAAGATCAGGAGCTCTGCCCTCAGGGAGGCCTCAGGGCTAAGGGCATGGTTCAGAAAGTGAAAATTTTTTTATATGCATAAAACTGTGGTGTCTATTAATGAGGATGCTTCTGGCGGTGCTGCTTTCTAAGCTCTTGGAAATGTCTAGATAAACCAAGCTGAAACAACCAAACCAATGTCTTTAATGTCCCCAGAAGAGCAGCCTAATCATCTCCCACAGTCAATGGAGTCAGCCAGTCTTCTAGCCGTGAAAGGGTCTGTGGTCATAGCAGGAGGGCATGGGCGTCCATCCTCTTCGACTTCCCCTGGGGGCCTCCCTGTCCTTGCTTGACCGTTGGACACCAGCCTTGGACAGGGTCCACTGGATGTGGGGGATGCTTCTGGAAAGATCCACATAGGGATGGCCCACAGACTGTTTCCAGGGGCATTACCTGGAGGAGGCAGTTCCTTGGCCTCCTGTGGCTTCGGCTGAGAGGCTGGACTACCATCTTCCTTGATAACCTGCATCAATAAGATAGAAGGAAAGATGAAGCAAAAAGGAGCCACCTGGGGACAGAACTCCAAGGACTAGGATGACCAGGGCCACCAGCACCATGGGTACCCAGGAGTCCCGACCAAAATCAAACTTCAGACTGGCAGAATGATAGGGAGGCTCCCCAAACCAGCAAGGCTGGGGAAGGGGCCTTCCAAAAGGTTGCATACAGGAAAGGTTGGGTGTTTCTGATGTTCAGGGTCCAGAGAGCTTGAGTGCAGCAGACCAGGCTGTTTTCCAGACCCTGAAAGACACAATTCTTGGGATCACTCACACTGACATCCTGGGTAGAATCCCAGACTTAAGATGCATCACACAGCTTGCTGCTTTGGAGGCTAGGTGAGGCTTCCTACTGCTTTCACCTGTCTAAGGACCACAGTTCCACAGAGCCTAGGGCCCTCACTGCTGCTCCTAACACCCTCCGCTCCACACCTGCCTCATGTTCTGGTCATCATACTGCCTTGTCCTCTGCCCTTGTGCACAAACCTTTTCAGAATCCCTGACCACAGATACTAGTGTCCAAGGGGGGCCAACTCCACCCTAAGTCCCACAGACTGACTGTGCCTCAGTACTCTAGGAGGGAATATAGATGTCTCACTTCTGGTCTCCAGACACTCATTTAAGACATCAGTTTACAGAACCCTTTTGTGGCAGCCTCCAGAAATCAATCCAACTTTGATATCATTGTAGGGAGAAGGCTGACGTCAAGGAGGGAGGAACATGGTAGGGGCACAATGGGGTACAGGTCCAATGGTCATACTAGCAGCCCATGCACTGATGGGGCAGACAGTGTTGGAGGTGGTGGGACAGAGGGCAAACCTGACAGGCCATGTGAGCTGGGGAAAGCCAGGAGTCAGTTAAGACTGCTGTATGCTAATGTTTCTGTCTTGGGGGTTCTGCCTGAACCAGAAAAACAAACTCCCTTTATGCCAGGGAAGGGCATTTTCAGTCCTAATCCTTGCCTGGCAGCAGAGGGACCCAGCTGGTCTGACAGGTTTGTGTTCTGACCTGCCTGTGGATAGCCTGCCTGCTGAGTAGATGCATCTGCCAGGATCCCCCTGTAGTAGGAGAGCCTGTCTGAGCAGCTCCTGGTGGCACCCCATGTCCTGTGTCTCTGAGTGTTGTAAGGAGCAGGCCTCCAGTGGACCAGCCCAATGGGCACTCTGTTACAGCTTAGATGCACCCAGGAAGACCTGGATAGCCCAGGTTACACACTGGCCTGGTGGCCTGGTAAGCAGGAATATCTCACCCCAAGTTCAATGCTGCCTCCACAAAAGGCTGGGACCAACTGATCCAGTGATTGTTTTTGGTTAGCCATTGCAACTCCCCTGAACTACCTTGGTTCTCATGTCCACTGTCCACAGGTGGGCTTCTGGTCCCAGGCATGATGTCTGCCCACGTCAGACTCAGAGGCTTCAGGTTCTCCTCTGCAACTGAAGCTGTTTGGGGAGAAGTCACCTCCTTCTGCTCAAGGGAAAGTCTGCAGGGCAATACACAGTAGAACAGAAGTGAATGTACACCCAGCTGCTCCACCCAGGGTGCCCGTTCTTGAGCACAACATTCAGCAAGCCCTTGTTCCTAGAACCACCTTGAGCTACACCCAGGGACAGCTGTGGCCGGTGGCCAAGCAGAAGACAGGGTCCTGGTCCCTCTTCACTCAGCAGCTTCCCAAGCAGGGCCTGTACCTCAGATGGAGCAGTTACTTTGGGGGACCAGTGGAGACCTAGGAGTCTCTGATCCTTCACCTTTGTTGCCTGGGCTCTCCACCACGAGGGTACCAGCCAGCCTGCTTCTTAGTGCCCTGGGGAAACTCTAGAGGTTCAACACGAAGGACTCTGCCTGGGGGCAGCATCTGAGCCCTAGAAATTTTCACTAGCAGCAAGTGCTGAGGATCAGTTCATGGCCAGGAACAGGTATGCTATGCTGGCCCAGTCTGCACCCTGCTGACAGGCAGAGAGAAGCTCACAGGTGGAATGCTTTTACCAGGGCTGGTGAGAGTCACCAAAGAAAGCTCTAGAACACCTCCCCTCCCCCTTGCAGGCCAGCCTGAGGCAGGTGATTCACAGAGTTGGGCTCATTCAATCCCCACCCCTCAAGATGGAGGGAAGCCGACCAGGATCTAATGGCTAGGGCCTGGGTGGTAATAGCCTCCCCAGGGCTGGCAGTGGGTGCCTGAGGAAAAGGTGACCTGTCAGGATGAGAACCATCTCCAGATCACCCCACCCCTACAGAGTGGGACAGAGTGTTTCCTGTAGCGGAATATTTAACTATGTAAAGGTGTTACATTGTTTATGCAGCATTTGTTTGGTATGTAGAGGTGTGTGGCTTTGCCTGCCTGAGGCCCCTGATTGGTCTAATAAAAAGCGGAATGGCCAGTAGCTAGACAGTTGAGGGACAGGCAGGGCTGGGGGTGGAGAAAAGAGAGGGGAAGAGATTGAGAGAAAAAGGAGACACCTGGGGCCAGGCAGGCACCTCCTGGCACAGAGGAAGCTGAGGAGTAGAACATACAGAGTGAGAGCAAGGTAGAAAAGCCCCAAGACAAAACAGGTTAAATTAAGTTATAAGAGCTGGCAGAACAAGTATAAGATAAGGCTGAGCATCCAAAAGTAATAGGTTTCCTGTAGCATGATTTGTGGGCTGGGGTCTGAGAAAGCCTGCTATGGGGAAGCCAGGAAGGTCCTGATGGACCATCCTGTGGTCAAGGGACACTCTGCACCCTTCCAAGCATGGGCGGGGACCCCACCCCCTTTGCTGCAAATGGCCTTGGTGGCCAGGCCTTGGAGACAGCCCAGATGCTGCTGGCCTTAGAACAACCCCTAAAGTCCTAGAGGCTGGGGTGTTCACACACATGCTTTCTGCTGCCATAAGCCAGGCTATTGTGTGCTCTGTCACTCCACACCCCACAGAAGTGCTCTAGGAAGCTCCATGTGCCCATATCCCTGCTAACCACAGAGGGGGATAACTGGCTGCTGTTAGCTCTTCCTCAGAGCTCAGGGAAGGTGTGGTCCTCCATGTCCCCTTATTCCCCAATCATCCTGAGATCAGCTGAGTGAAATGGAGCCACACAGCAGAAAGCAAATACGTGAAAGGCTTATCGCGACAGGTGCCAGGGCCAGCTCCCCTCACTCCAACCCTGACCCACTCACTTTGCAACTTGCGAGCTCTCAGAGACTTCCTGGGAGTGGTGGCTTTGCCAGCTTCCAGGTCTATGTCCCTCTGCTTTCTGACTTGTATCGGAGACCTGATGGCCATCCCAGGCGACCTTGATGTTGGGGCTGGAATTCTAGGAGAAATAGCACAGGACAAACCTGGTGTGGCCACATTCAGCTAGTTTCCTCTTCAGAAAAGCAGGAGGCATGGGCTTAGTAGTGGCCTCCATAAGACACCCTCAGCACTCTAGATGGCACATTCCCTCAGAGTGGACATGAGCTGAAACAAGCCATCCTGTCCCTTATCAGGCCTATACCCCTACTGACAGGTCCAGACAAAAGACAGAGCTGGTGTTTCTGCCCAAAATTGCCCAGAGGCATGGAGAAATACAGAGTCAGAATATATATATATATATATATGGAGAGAGAGAGTTCAGAGTCTCCTCTCCTGAAGGTTAGCCTATGAGAGGTGCTTTAGAGATAAGTTTATCAATCTCCCTTGCTCCACCCTCAAGGTAAGGCCACTGTCCTTCTGCTTACAGAGTGAGGGGAGCACAGAGTGCCCAGAGTGCCTATGGTTCCCTTGCCCTCATCCACACACCTTCTCATGCTATGTGGGATGAGCAGGGACTCAGCTCCACAGACAAAGCAGGTGTGTTACCTGAGTGGCTGGCCTCTTCAAAGCACCCCAGGTCTATTAGGAACACAGAGGTCCCCACTGCTACTCTTCAAGTGCTGGCCCATCTGAGTGGTACCCTGGGCCTCCTCCGGCTAGACCATCACACCCACCCCCCTTCCCTCTGCTAGACTCTCCATCTCCCACAGGGCCTTTCTTCCACCAATGGTTTGTAGTAACTGTCATAGCTGGGAAGTCTGGCTCCTCTCCCAGGGTCCTTCTGCGCGAGCCCTGACAGGTCATCTTCTCCTCAGCACACACTCCCAGGCTCTTTCCACCAAGAGTGACAGGTGCAATACAGAGGGACCAGGTGAAGATTCTGGCAGTGCCCACCTGCAGCAGCTGGGTTCGAGCCTGGAGCTCCTGTCGCAAGTGGGCCACGGACCTCTGCACATTGAGGATGCACTGCTGATGCTGCAGGAGCTGCTTCCTGCCTTGGTGCAGAGACAAGTACACCTTCTTCATGTCCTGGATTTCCCTCTGAAGTTCCAGGGGAGAAAAGTCCGATTAGAACACCAGGGCAGGGAGGGGACGTTCAGGGGCCTCTGCCTCTCATGCTTCCTGGCTCTCTTCTCCCCTCCACAGCCTTCTACACAGCCCTCCCTGCTCATCTGGAGGCAGGAAGAAAGCGGGGTACTTAGGCACCAAATGACTTCCACATGGAGCTGGCAGAGCATATGTTCTCTCTTCCCTCTCTCTTCCTCTCTCCCTTCTCTCTCTGTCTCTGTCTGTCTCCCCACCCCCCTCCTAGGAAAGAGACATTTCTGTACAGTGGGGACTTGTCTCAGGCCACAGCAGGAGGTTAAGCTTGGTGTAGACCCAGGGATGTAGGGCCATGTGCCGTCATGGACTTGCAGGTCTCTGACCCGGGGTTCTTCTAGGCACCATGCAGTTCTAAGCATCCCTGGAGGGTGGCAAGAGCTCACAGATGTTCTGTGGTAGAGGGGTATTCTGGTCCCCCCACTGGGCCTGCTTCTGTATGACCATTCCTTATCCATGCCTACCCGTTCCTTCTTAAGCCTGCTAATGGCTTGTTGCTGCTTTTCCCACAGAGCGGTCCATGCTGCTTCACGCCCTACAGTCCCCAGACACCTAGAGAAGAGAAAACGCCACAGGCAGCCTTGATAGTCTGGTTATTTAGAGAAGGAGATCCACAAAACAGCACCGGACAGCTCCGGCAGTCAGGTACACCTAGACATCCTTCCACAGAGCAGAGTCCGGGGACCTCAGCCTGGGCTGTCACTCTTCCCTCCCACCATGTTCATGATTGTCTCATGGTCTAGGGCATGAAGGGCTGAGGTGACAGAGCCTCCCACCTGCAGACTACAGCCAGGCAAGGGGTTCCCCACTGACACCAAGGACTAATCCACCCACCCTCAGCATGTCATACCCAGGGTGGTATTAGGCTGCGAATAGAGGGACCTTGGAGGCCCACAGGCTTCTGGTTGCATCTTTCTTATATGCAATTCCTATGTCTAAGAAATCACTCTAAGGAAAAAGTTTCTCAGTGTTCATAATAGCCAAAAGTTGGACACACACTAAAGGTCTGTACCTGGGGACAGGCTGAGGGAATGTTGACCTGCACTGCCCATGTGTTTTCAGTTATGCGGTGATGTGAAGCTTCCTTGCAGCATATGAAGCGTAAACCCCCAGCTTATGGGACATACTGCAAATCCTCCAGACATCACAGAGACAGGGACAATGGCTGTTTTTGTGTTTTACTTTTGAGACACTTTACTATCTTACCTAAATTTCTACAAATGCCTAACACTACCTGGCTCACTACAGCCATCTTTCTCCTACTGTGTCCAGGTGTGGTGGTTGGGGGATGGAGGCACTGACCAGGGTGGAGAAGATCCAGCCATAAGCATGAGCTCACCCTATCTGATGCTCCAGGTAGGCCAGCTCCGCACGGGCTTTTTCCTCCAGTGCCAACTCACGAAGTCTCAGCACCGTAGCCTGGTGCTGGGCCCGCAGCTCTTCATCTCTCAGACTCTGCTCCAGCATTGCAATAGTGAAGCGGTGGAAGGTTCTGGACCTTTCTGTTCCTGGCTCTGGTCTTTCTATGCTCCACTGCAGAGAGGCAAACCAACCCTATCTTGTCACTACTGAATCCTCTCAAGGACTGGGAGCAGACCTAGTTCTCAGGCAGATGCCACGGACTCCAAGAAGTACTCTCTAACTGCCCACTTATCTCCCTCATGGTGCTCCCTTCTTGGCAAGGCACTCCTCCTAACTTCCCAGAAGGTAGGCAGGGTCCTCATTATCCTGGACTCACACCCACCCCAAGCAAGGCAGGACACTTGTTTACCCTCTGCAAAGTGTTAGCAAGGCAGGCTGGGCTGTGCATATCCCTACCCAAAGCACCTTGTTATCATGCAGGCCCTCACCTATCACCCAGGGTAGCAGGAATAGCTTGAGTAGCTACCAGTGGCAAGGGTGGACAATGGGATAGCATGGTGACCCTCCCAAGAACAGGGCCAGTAGGGACACACTATCTACCATCAGTATCACGTAGCCTTAAAATTGTGCCCCATTCTTTGTACCTTGGAAGTGGGTCTGTCTGAATGGTGGAACTTGGCTACAGCCAGCTGTGTGGAGACTGGATCCTGTTGCACCAGCTCTGAGAGAGAAAGCAGGCCTTGGCTGGTTTCTGAGAGAACCAGTTACACATTTTTAGGGTCTTTCCTACAGGAGAGCCTCACAAATGAAGTATGTCTGAGGTAAGAACGGCTCATAGTTGACCTAGCACACAGCTTCACACCAGATCTCAAGGCAATGATGGAATGGACTTGTTTCCTAAGCTGGTGGCCTCTAGTTTCCTAAACTGAGGCTCTAAAATGGGACCCATAGTTGTACACAGGACAAGACCAAACACTTTGTGCTCAGGATAACAGCCCTGGCTTTTGCAGAAGGAGATACTGAGGCCAGAGGGAGGAATGATGTCCTGATTCTGGCACCAAGCATAGACAGGGACACTGCAGAGCCCAGACTCCCTGATAACCCAGATCCCTTGCTGCTGACACCTGTCCACCACCTTAATAAGGTATTTTTATAGAATAGTCACACACACACCCCTGCCCAAGACAGGTTTTCTCTGTGTAACAGGCCTGGCTGTCTTGAAACTCTGTTCAAGGATGGCCTTGAACTCAAAAAGATTTGCCTACCTCTGCCTCTCAAGTGCTGGGATTAAAGGAGTATGCCGCCGTGCCTGCCCACGAAGGCTTTTTACTTAAAAATAATTAATGTCTGACATCCCACCAAAAAAGGACAAAAGAAATTAGATTCACCATTATATCTGAGAAACATGTGTTTTATACAGATGTATTTACATACATTTTCACACATAAGAAAGAGCATTTCTGAGACACTTGATCTTACTGCACAGTGCTCCCAGACAGAAACAAAGGAGAGACCAAAGATGACAACATCCCAAGAGAGCTTGACTCCAGCACAGGAAGGACAAACTGAGGCAGGCAGACCTCTGAGGAGACAGAACTGAATCCGGGGAGATAAACAGCCAGGGTTGATGGAATGGTACGTTAGAAAGGGGACCATAAAGAGGACCCCAGGATTCTATGCTTCTAATACTCAACATCTCTGATTTTCAAGTGAAAACTGACTGAATCAGTGCGTCCAGAGGAAGCTGAGGGTTATTGCCTCATGACTCATGGATCACTGAGTAGCAGCACACAGACACACCATCCTGCCTTGTTTGGGAGGTTTCACAAGCCCACAAGCCCCAGCCTTAGTAGTGATCTGGATCCAACTGGCCATTTACAGAAACAAGACCCAAAAAGTTTAAGTCCATTAAAACTGCATCAGAGGGCAAGGCTTAAGAATGTGTATATAGAAACTGTGGAGTGCTTAGCTTTAACTGGAGTAGCTGTATCATAACCACCCCCTCAAGACGGAGATGTTCACATGAGAGGGAGCAGAGTGACTCTAAGAGCCAGGGGAGTCAGATCACTACAAGGAATCAGTGCTTCCTGGATACAACAAGGCAGTTATACACATGACCTCATAGCCATTGATATGGCATGTACAAGATCTGTGCAAGCTTGAGCCAGACAGAATTCTAGCATAAAAGAGGGAGGGGGAGGTGAGCAGGAAGTCTGGTTGCCAGCTGAGTAGCTATGGGCATTTGAAAGCTACCAAGAAAGGAAAAATTACTTTTCTTTAAAGGTGTGATCCCCTGGTAGGTTCACAAGCTCCTGGGAAGGCTCCACACCTAGGAGGGTTTCCTACACAATTAGACTGAGCGGGGAGGAGGGAATGGAGACTGTGAGAGTGAGTTGAATGCTTGGGGAGGGAGGGTGGATCAGGTGACATAGGAGGTTTGAATGTGATCAAAAACACAGTTTGAAATTCTCAAAGAATTAATAAAATACTTCGTTTTAAACAATCATGTGTATAGAAACAAAATTATCTTTCACCAAGGTAAAGCCCACAACAGCCAGCAGGAAGCAGGGTAGCAGGGAGTCACCAACTGAGATCAGACCAGAGATGGCAGCCTCCCAAAAGTCACCCCTGAGCCTGAGGACCTGAGCTCAATCCCCAGGATCCATGAGGTGGGAAGAGGGAACAATTCCTCCTAGATGGCATCTGACCTCCCCATGTGTACCCTGTTATACAGCCGCCCTCAATAAATAAATATCAACAATTTAAATAGAAAGTAAGCTTTATAACTATATTCATATGTTTAAAAGGGTTAAGTACTCTTCTGGAGAGATGGCTCAGTGGTTAAGAGCACTAGCTCTTCTAGAAGACTTGGGTTGGGTTCCCAGAATCTACATGGAGGCTCAAAACAGTCTGAAACTCCAATCACAGGAAATCTGATGTCTTCTTTGGGCCTCTGTATATAACAGGGAATGTAAACAAACGCTACACAAACATACATGTAGGCCAAATGCCCATACACATAGATAGATAGATGGATGGATGGATGGATGGATGGATGGATGGATGGATGGACGGTGGGTGGGTGGGTGGGTAGATGGATGATGGATGGATGGATGGGTGGGTGGATGGATGGATGGATGGGTGGTGGGTGGGTGGGTGGGTCAGTAGATGGATGATGGACAGATGTATAGATTGATAGATTGATGGGTAAGTACAACTATGGAGGAGTAAGGAAAAATCTGAATAAAATTTTCAGAAATGAACATTTAAAACAGTTCAAATGAAAACCACATTGATTAATGGCAGGATAGACTTTGCCTTGGAGAGAATTCACAGCATCAAATGGCCTAACATGCAGGTAATTGAAATTCCTGCAGAAAGAGAAGAGGAGGTATTTGCAAAAGTAAGACCAGAAAGTTTTCCAAATCTGAAGAAAGTGATACACAATCTCCAGCAACAAACATGAAGGAAATTAGAGTCTCTCATTACAAAATTGCATGAAAAATTGAAAATCAGACAGTTAACAGACAGTGCCCACAAAGCAACAAAGAAACATTGGAGCAGGTTCCTTGCACTCAGAGCAAAATAAGCAAGGAGCCAGTGGAGGTGGGGCTGTGCTCAGTGGCAGCACGGATGCAGAAAGCCATAGTTCTGTATAACACATGCACAGGCACACACACATTAACCAGGCTAGTCCTAGTGCTCAGTAAGCAGAGGCAGGTTGGTTTCTGTGAGCTGAAGGCAAGCTTGGTTTACATAGTGAGTTCTAAGCCAGCCAGGGCTACAAAGTAAGACCCTGTTTTGAAATGAATGAATAAACAAACAAACAAATAAGTCTATCCAAATGCTATGTCCAGTAAAGAGTACGAGAGAAAGAAACAGAAAAACCAGAATGAAGATGTTCTTGGACATATAAGTGGTTTTTTATTTTGGTTTTGTTATGGGTACATGTGTATGTCAGACATCAGGTAAAGGACACAGGAATGATGCCAGCCAGAAACACAGATCTTCCCAGAGAAATGAGGAGTGTTAGAAACGGTGGCTGAGAACTGCTCACATCCTCACTCTAACCCCGTGTATAATTTGTTTTGTTTTTCTCAAGACAGGATTTTTCTATGTGTAGCTCTAGCTGTCCTGGAACATACTCTGTAGATCAGGCTGACCTAGAACTCACAGAGCTCCTCTGGAACTAGTTATAGGCAGTTGTGAGCCACCCAATGAAGGTGCTAGAAATTGAATTCTGGTCCTCTGGAAGAGCAGCATGTACTCTATAAACTACTGAGCCTTCTCTCTGGCCCTCATTTGTTTTTCTTATTTTACTTGCATGTATATGTGTGTGTGCACCAAGTAAATGCCTGGCACCCACCGAGCCAGGAGAGGGCATCAGATCCCTGGAACAGACAGTTGTGAGTGCTGAAGCAAGTTCTCTGTGAGTTTGAGGCTAGCCTGGTCTACAGAGATAGTTTCAGGTCAGCCAGAATTACATAGTAAGACCCTGTCTCAAAAAACCAAGGGGAAACAAAGTTTAATCTAGGCAGACATGGGAGTCAGGTGGGGTGGAGGTGAGGGGTACACATATAACCTCAGCATCTGGGAGGCTGAATTAGAAAGGCTATTATGAGTTAGAGGTCAGCTCCAGGCCAGTCTGGGTTACAGAGTGAGACCTTGTATCAAGAATTCGAAGCAAAATTTAACCCAAAAGGAGGAAGATAAAGTGGGAGGGGAAAGGAAATAAGAGAAGGAACAAGAGAAATAAACACTAATGAGAATAATTTAAACCTAATTCTGAGGATAATTCTACTCCCCCGTAAATAGGATAAGCATCTCAATTAGAAGGCAGAGGCTGAACTAAAATAGATACTTTAGACTGCCCAGAAGAAACATATTTCAAATATAAAGATACAAACAGAAAAAAAGAATGTAGCAGGGAGAAGCCCCTTTTCCTAGTCACAGGAGAGCTGGAGTAGTTTGCGAATGTCAGCGTATGTTGTGGAAGGCAGGAGCTGCGGTTCAGGCAGTAACATCATGCCTAGAAGCCCAAATCCTGACACAGCACAAACCAGGCCTGAGAATGCATATTTATAACCTCAGAACTTGGAAGCCAGAGCAAGAGGGTCAGAAACTTAAGGTAATCTTCAGTTACAGGAGAGTTCCAGGCTAGCCAAGGAGACCCTAGGTGAGATGCTGGTGTAGACCCCCCCCAAAATAAACAAAAACAAAAAGTTGCAGAGTGGACTCTAGGACACTGCAGAAATGTCCCATATCAAAAGAGTCAATTCATCAAGAGCTCATCAGAATCCTAAATGTTTATGTGCTATAGTGTTAGTTAAACTACCCAGAGATCTAGGCAAGGCCACGATCTGACGTTTCAGCCTAAATAGGAGAATTTGAGGGGGAAAGCCACAGGCATGGAGTAGACTTGAACAATTCTGTCACCAACCACTCTAACTGGCATTGCAGAATGTGCCGCCCAACAGAGAACGTGGCATATCCCAGCAAAAGCCTGAGTGTGGAGAGACTCAAAAGTCTACAATGGACAGAGGGGCCAAGCTTCCCAGGGAAGTGTCAGGCTGGGGTGAAGCTGTAGGCTGGGCTAAAAGATCACCTAGACGGTGTCTTTCTGTTCTATCCCTTACCTGCCAGCAAATGTCACACTCACCTGCAGAAACTGCCCTTGCTTCCTCGGGAGGCTTCGAGGATCCGGTGTTGTCTCTATGTGGGAAGGGAGGTCACTGTCATTGCCAGCATCTGAAACCTGAATTTAAGCCTGCTCTCATGTACCCTGTGGGGTGACATCTAGTCCCAGCCTTGGCCTCACCTGGATCTGGTTGTCACTGTGTTGAGAGAGAGTGGGCTTGGCTCTAGACCACCACACATCTTCTGCTGTTCCTGCTTCGAAGCCTTTTCTGGCCCTTGCTGGGCTGTGGGCTTCTCCATCTGCTGCTGTGAGGAAAGAGTCTGATGTTTCAGAAACAGAGAGAGGATGTTTCACAGCCATCCAAGTCAGGCTGGGTCCCAGGCTCAGGCAAGAGATACATATTGGGGTTTGTATTTCACACACATCACAGATCATAAGCTCTGGGCTCCAACAGAGACCTTGCTGCTCAGTGACTGACATGTCCCAGACTGGGATGCATAGGAGGTAAAGACCCCTATCCATGACCCAGCTCTGGAACCAGCCATGGGCATCCCAGTGTGGATGTTCCCGGTACATAACTGGCCAAAGCATGGCCTCCAGTTCATGAAGCTTTGTATTCCCTTCTAGACTAGTGATGCCTCTCTGTATCCACGGGGCAGTGCCCACTTTAGCAGGACTTCAGGCTGGGTGGGATAGAAGTGACACTGGGCAGGGGTAGCACACCAGTTAAGCCTCAAAAGGGGCAGCCCACTGACCTTCAGCTGGTGTTTGAAGAAAATTTCATCCAGTGCCATCTGTGTCTCCCATACCTCCTGCTGGGCTCGCTGCCTCAGAAGGGCCAGTGCCTGCTCCTGCTTCTGCTGGTCCAGCTGTCATGAGAACCCATACCCCAGGGTTTACCTGTTTTCCTGACAACAGACTATGGTGATCACCCTGTTGGATTCCAAGTCCCTCTTAGCAACTGACTACTCTTTCTACCTGGGGCTTCCCTACTTAGGTTGAGGGACGGGGGTAGAGATTACTTCTAAACTTTCAGTTCTGTGTTTTGGAGCCTTCTACTCAGCCTTGGGGATAGAGGCTGCTCACAGCCTAATTTCCAAACAGGAGAAGCCTAAAGGGGACACAGTTGTCACTGGCCTGGTATCATGGGGCAGGACATACCTTCAGTGACTCAAGAAAGCTCAAGGATTTCAGCTGGAAATTGGTCAGGTGCCCTCCAGAATGTGGCCCCTTGGGCTCCTGCTGACCTGCAGACCACGGAGGAGGGCACCTGAGTGGCAGGTACGCTCTGAGCCTCTCTCCTGGTTGAGTCTCAGCGCTCACAGCTTCTTGGCCTGCAAGGAAACTGAGGCCAGAGACCGGGAGGGATGGCCCACGACACAAGGACTATGCTGGAATCCAGCAGTTCAAGGAGGGCCCCATCCCTGCAGCCCTTCCAGAGAGCATGGCTGCCACGTGTCTGGTCCCTCAAGCTCTCTGGACTCCAGTCACCATTCATTTCAGAAATAAGAATCAAGTTAGTATGGGTGACAGGAGCCATCACACAGACCCAGGTCCCAGTCTCAGCTCTGTCCTGCACTTTCTAGATGATCCTGAACAAATCAAGGGCCAACCAGAGCTTCCGGGGGAAACACAGAGACTCCCACAAAAGTCTAACGGGGCCGGAGGCCACGGTTGTTGCCGATGGTACTCAGTTAAGTATGTGCTACAGAGAGGTGAGTCTAGAGAGCTCTCTTGAATTCTCGTGTGCTTCCCCTTAGGTTACAAAGAGTCCCCGAGGGTAGCAGAGGGGGCTTCTTTTCTTTTTCATGGTCCCTCAGGGCTAAGGCTCTGCATACTGTTGGTGTTCCTTTGGAAGCTTCTACCAGGAAGAGCTCTGGAGAAGAGGTGAGTGCAGGGGTTGGTTGTGTCTTCCTCCTGACCGATCCTCAGACTCATTTCTGCTAAGAGTTGGCTGTTAGGAGAGGACTCAGGGGATGGTTAGCATGAACCCTCCGGCCTGAATCAGAGCGCCATCCTGATGGCCCTTGACGACCCTCAGTCATGGTACAGGGAGGATTCTGGTTAGAATCCCAGTCCTGTACCCCAGGAGAACCATCTTCCCTGACAGACTGCATGTCATCATGAATAAAGGGGCTCAGCTCCCTGGAGGAGGAACAGATAAGGGGCTGTGAACAACAGCCACACATTGGTGATGGGCATTACCAGGAACAGAAAAACACCAGGAGTAGCAGGGTACAGCCACAAGACATACACTGAGCACTCAAGTACTCTTGGGGGACCCTCATATAACTGGGCACAACTCTTGGGTTGACCGAGCTCCAGTTCCTTTGCAGAAGAGGTTCCACTACTATATGCAGGCTCTTGAGGAAGTTAAGGCCAGAGCAGGTGACCAGATTCTGTCACCCTTCCACAGACTTAAGCCCAAAGCCTCGCAGCCATGCATCTGAGGCGATAGTACCTGGTCTTCTCAGCCATGTCAGCACCCCAGGGGGTCACATTCTGCATGTTCCTGAGCACTGGTCTGTGACCCAGAAGAAAACTAGGTCAGACTCCATCTGAGATCACTGCATGCAGAGAATGACCCTGTCTTAATCCCTAACTCCTCTCAAAAGACAATTAGGGAGGTACCTCTTCCCCCAGAATTCAGCACCACCTAAAACCAGTACTGTGGGACCCAGTGGGATGGCCTCATGAGGGCCTAGCAGCCACAGTGGTAGGAAGAACATAACAGCAAGAGCCTGAGAGTAGAGCTTTACAGCTAGAGGGAAAAGTGGGGACCTAGGTTTGACCTCAAAACCCAAACCCTGTGTAAAAAACAAAACAAAAACAAAAAATGTGGACATGGTGGCGCGTGCACGCATGCGCGCGCACACACACACACACACACACACACACACACACACACACACACACACACACACACACACACACCCAATGTTTCAGAGATGAAGAAAAGCAAAGCCTGGCCTCACCAGTCTAGCCTGAGTGGCAAGTTCCAGCCAGCAAGAGAATCTGTCTCAAAAAATAAGGTGGGGATGTCTGAGGAATATTACCCAAGGTTGCCTCTGCGCTCTTTCTCCCCTCTCTCTCCCTTGTCCCCTCTCTTTCCTCTCTCTCCTGTCTGTCTCTCTCTGTCTTCTTTTCTAGCTCATCACAGTTCCATGTCTTGACAGTCACATGTGTCTGACAGCTACCATGACATCCCTCATCAACAGACATCCTGCCAAGCAGGGATGTCTAGGTATTGAAGTCCAGAAAGTTCCAGGGGACAATGATTCTTGCATATTCTGAGGGATGACATCGAGGGCCCCTCTCACTTGCTTGCTGTTCCTGTGGCCTACCAGCACTTCTGTTCACAGAATGGCAAACGAGGCTGAAAAACAGAGTACCCCCTTGTAAGGAGAGGGCACCCTTGGAAGAGAGGTCATCTTGCTGTGATCAGTTGCTCTCGACTCCCACACAATAGCAGATTCTGCCAAGTCAGTCTGGAGGACAGTGTATAAACCCAGCAGAGGGTGGGCAGAGCCCAGGCTATTCTGGAAATCTCACTGACAGGACTACTCGTTCTTTTGAGAGATAGGGATTTCCTCTGATGTAAATGCTCCTTCTCAAATTTATGTAGACATTTAGTAGCCATGGTACCAGGGTTAGGAGGTAAGGCTTCTAAATGGTGAAGCCTTATTTATCTCTAAAGTGGTAAAGCCTTACCAGTAAACTAGGAAAGACCATTTATAAAGGGGAGGGCTGGTGTGTGAGTGTAGTACATTAGGGGTTTGCCTTGGGTTCCATGTCCAGTACCCCATTAACAGGGTCTGGTGGCACATACCTGTAATCCCATCTCTTGGGAAATAGAGGTAGGAGAATCAGAAGTTCAAGGTCATCCTTGGCTATGTAATAGGGTTAAGTAAGGCCACCCTTGAATGCAGAGTGGGTTAAATAAAGACAACCCTGTTTCAAATGAGAAGAAATGAGAATAGAAGGTTTAGCTCTGTGGTCTTCTGCTGTGTGATGGGGCAGTAGGAGGCTCTTAGCCTTCTGCCTTCTGACTGTTAGCCCACACATTCCTGCTCATCATAAGCTTAGCTCAGAAACAGGCTGAAGACTCATGTAAGATTATCAACTTGGCAGGCTCTGGAGTCATCCAAGAGACAAACCTCTTGGACAATCTATGGGGTTAATGCAGAGTAGGCTAACCTTGACTGTGCGTCATAACATCACATGTGCTCAGGCTCTGGACGGAGCACCAACATCTGCTATTCTCTGCTAGCTTCCTGGCTACTGATGCTGAGACCAGTTGCCTCAAACTTTTGCTTCCTGGCTTTGCACTAGGTACCTTTGAAGTATGAGCCCAGATAACCTTTTCTTTCTTGGGTTTAATTCTAGTCAGGCAATTTGTCACAGCAATGAGGTAAGTAACTAAAAAATCAACCAGGTCCTTTGCTGGCCAAGGATCTCTACAAATGCACCTTCTTGCCTGTCCTGGCCTAGAATTCCCATCTCCTGGTGCTCTTAAAATACAGATTTTTCCGGAATAGCTTTGCTTGCGTTCTGATCAGTATCAGGTATGATGTCACACTCAGTCAGCGTGGCAATAGATTCTCGAACCACTGAGTTTGCTTGTGGGTTGTTGGGGTTTTTTTTGCCCTGGAGGCCAGGTGATGGAAGCTTTTGCCTGAAGCCTCCATATATCCTGTTCTAGGGGAGAGAGTTCCCCTGGAGCCAGAGGCCAGAAGCCTCCACCTGCTGGTTCTTAGACAGTGTAGAGCTGATAGCCCCTCATCAAACACACACACACACACACACACACACACACACACACACACACACACACACACACTTCTCAGCGCACACATAGAGCTGACTAACACCTACCAGGTAAGTCTATGGCTCTGAGCCCAGTCTGAAACATTCCCCACCCACCCTGCTGATTCTCAGGCCTCAATGCCTATCCTGCAATCAGCCCCTTAGGGCTACTCTGTGTGGTTGAGCGCTCTGGGCAGAGCTAAGGGTCACATTTAGTCTTAATGCTTCTCAAACCAAGTATGATGACCTTTGTTGTTGCTGTTTAGTTTGGCTTCATTGCACAGTTCTGGGGATTGAACCCATGGCCTCATACATGCCAGGCAAGCACTTTATGATTGAGGTATATCCCCAGCACCGGTTTCCCATTTTTGTGTTTGCTTTGCTGTTGTTTGTTAGGTCTCACTGTGTATCCCAGTATGGCCTTACATTTGTGATTCTCTTTCCTCTGCTTTCTAAGTACTGTGTTTACAGGGCATCTACCATATTCAAAACTCATTTTCAAAGGAAAATAAGCAAATAGTAATGAAATAGTGAACAGAGTCCCAAGCTTGTTCAAACCTGGCACCCATATCCTTGCCATGCTGGGCAGAAAGGCTTCCAATGCAGCCTAGAGACCACTAACAGGATGTATCCTGAGGGTAAGTAGGCTCCCCCAGGGATTCTGTAGCATCTATGGTCAGCAAGGGAATACCTCATACCCCTTCCAGGTGCCAGTTCTTCAGCCCTGAGTTTGCTTAGCTGAAACCTAGGAATAAGGACACTTAAGTACCAGAGAAAAGATAGACTGGGCTGACAGACATAAGGAAGGACAGAAGGGTGACATTCCTGGGATGCAGGAGTGTGGCTAGTCTACAGACCATTGATGACATACATCATGACAGACACAACAGGATCAGAGTCGGCAGTGGGGGCTGCAGAGCCTCAAAACATTTTAATACTGACATGTGGCTGCCATCCACATAGAAAAAGGTCTCTATCCTGCAAGACCAAGCTCAAGCTAGGCAGTGGAAGAGGCCCATGGGAGGCCCCCCTGGCCACCCGACCAGCCAGCCCAGGGCCTATCTGCAGGCTCGCCCTTACCGCAGCTCTGGGTGGTCCAGGGCGTTACCAAGCCTGTCTTTTTGGGTTCTGGTATTTCCTCCTGGCAAAGGGAGCCACAGATGGGGTCTGATGCAGCTGGCACCCCAAGTGAGCTAGAAGACAATGAATATCTGATGAGTGAAGTCAGGATCAGGAATCTGTGTTCCTACAGCCTCCAGCTACTCGAAGACCCAAGCAGTGGGTCTAGAGCCAGATCTGAGGGCTTAAGGTCTGGCTCCATCAACCAAGCATTGTCACTCTGTGTGTGTGTGTGTGTGTGTGTGTGTGTGTGTGTGTGTGTGTGTGTGTGTGTGTGTGTGTTTGTGTATGTGTGTAGCCAGTGTGTAGTGTAAATTCAATCATCACCAACTCTGAAGGTGACACCTCACAATCCCACCTCATAGCTAGCACTGTGGCTCTTGCCCTATAGTTATGCCTGTGATGTGGAGCTGAGCCATCAGGAGAGAAGTATAGTCATGACCAAAGACTCTAATTTTTGACTCTGCATGGCCCCAGGCAGCTGCTCTCCCTCAGATGGAAAAGGCATGGCCTTTATACAGGTCAAAGCAGCCACAGCAGGCAGGAAGCTGCCTGGTCCAGGTGGGTATGTAGCAGCTGCAGGGATTAGAAGGCTCTGAGGCCCAGAGGATGAGTATGTAAATTAGCCAGTGTGGGCGGTGAACATAGCCTCAACTCACTCTACCTTCTCCCAAGGCACCATCTGTCCCTGGCACACAGTGACCTGGACTCCACCTGAAACACCCATGCCTGTGTCTAGTAGCCCTTGAGGCCCACACACCACTGACTCCAGCCTCCTTCTGGTCAGGTGCTGTACAGGGCTAGGATATGAGCACACCCAACCCCCTTGCCTGGAGTAAAGATCTTTCTGAACATATGGACCTTCCTTAAGGCTGTAAGGCACTATGGAAACACAGACATATAAAGAGTTTTCCAGAAAGCAGGAGCAATGGGGTGGATTAAATGTGAAGACAGGTGGGACCAAGTCCCATGGATAGATGGTTAGAACCCTAGTGTCCTTAACTGTGAGAAGATGGTGACAGGCCCTCACCCATCACCAAGCATGGAGAAGAGGGTCCTGCCCAGACTCAGCCTGAGAGGTCCAATCCCTAGATGGTGCACCTGAGGGGAACAGAAGGAAAACCACAAGCCTGGAACGGGAAGGCTGACTTTGATCCTCAAAAGTAAAATGGCAGGGCCTCCTCCTTACACTCCCAGAACCCCCATCTTTGTGGAAAGCAGAATCTAAGTATGATTTCTGCCTCTTCTGGTCTCTCCTGGCTATTGGACTTCTTTGTACTGGTCCTGTAGAACTCTGTGACCCACATAGGTGTACTCATTTGGGGCAGAAACACAGTGGGAAGAAGGCATAGCTATGTATGGCCGACGGTCACACAGATGGCATGTGCCTCAAGAGAACTATGAACACATCCAACACTAAACAATATATTTTAGTATTTAAAAAAACTGTTGGGGGTTCTTAGGGTGAGCTATTCAGATGATAAAGTGGTCCAGAGACTCTAAATTGAATACAAAGTTGAGGGGAAGCCACAAACCCTGTAGCTTTGTGCCAGGAATGCCAGGAATACTGGCACCAGGACCTTCTGCACTGGGGTCTGAGATCTTGGGGGTCACCTAGCCTGTAAGAGCCTGGGATACTGGAATTAAACCTCCAAAAAATTCTCGAAAGTCTGAGGGGTTGGACATTAGCTGAGGAAAATCTCGGCACAATGCTGCCCCCTACTGGCCATTATGAGTCAAGTCCACAGGCCTTACCATCCAGGAAACACCGAATCTATCAAGTTCATTAGAGCAAGGGTAGGTTTCCTAGTGGGTAGCAGGGAGGCATCTGGAAAGAAGTATCTCAGCTCCAGAAAGAGCAGGGATAGGGGATGGAGGGATTGCATGGCCTGTTGTTATAGGTGAATGCACTTGACAACCCCTTCAAGGTAAACAAACAGAGCTTTGACATAAATACCTTCCCCCAGGATTGGGCGAAAAGTGGAGAAGCATTCACCCTTCGGCTTCCATGCCACAGCTGCCTTGGACTAAAGCCTCCTTCTCAGTCTGTTCTCCCTGCTCTGAGTATGCAGCCTCTGCTCTTACGCTCGGTGCAAAGCCTCTCCTTGTATGAGAGGCTATCCTCTAAGATAACCAACCGGCTGCCAAGCGGAAGACAGCCCAGGCTGTGGTTAGAAGTATAACATAGCCCCTGTGCCTGGGGACCAAGCTGAGGTCAGAGGCTATTCTGGTGAACTCTGTCAAGCACAGGTGCAGGGCTGGCTGAGCCCCCAGTGGCGGTGTTCTCCCAGCCTCCTCCAAAAATGTGAACCCTCTTTTTTGGCCACAACTCTGCAAAGAGGCTGCGTAGGCTGCTGTTACCTGCCTAGGGTACTGCCGTCTAAGAAACAACAGCAAAGTGAGAACAAGGGTTGGTCCCTCTGGTGGGCAGCACATGTCACGTCACAAGAAAGGGGCCTGCAGGGAGGGGTTGTTGGGAACCACAGGGCTCTAATCCTGGAGGCCGCCTTGGGTTAGGCCCAGGTGAGAGAATAGTAGGCAGGTGAGGGAAGACGTTTTGGGAGGCAGAGGAAGTTTTCAGGAGAGTTGACCAAACATAGTTCCAAGTTCGGGGAAGGGCAGAAACCACAGTTGCAGGTAGAGGAAGCCATTAGCTTTCTGGTGACAATTGCTGCCTGGTCACCTGGTCAGCTGCAGAGTGTTCCTACAGGACAAAGCCTGCTGGGCCCTGCCCAACCTTGGATTCAGTGGAGGCCACTATGGTCCTTCTACCAACAGGGAGGAAATGGGATGAGATAGGTGTAAGGATCGTGAAAACGACAGAAGAGACATCATAAGATCCTGTGTGGATTGCACTGAAAAAAAACCAAAGTCAGGACTAGGAACAAAGGCCTAAAGAAGGTTCTGGGATAAGTCCTGAGAACTCTTGGGACAGTGAACCCAGACAGGCTGATGAGCCCCGTGTCAGTCAAAATCCTCAGATACAGTCAGCCTGCTAGCAACCAATGAGGAAAAGCTAAGACAAAAGCATCTCCCATGGACTATGGGTCAGCACAAAGGAGTGTCTGTGGGTATGTCTGTCTCCCTGACCAGTGAGTGGCTCAGGTCAGAGGTAAACCCGATGTGTGAGGTGGGCCAGTGTCAGAGTCAGCACAACCTGTGGCCTGATGTACCCAGACTCCTGGCTGTCGGCCCTGGGCTAACAGGGGGTGTGAGAGGCAGACCCAATGGCCATGGCACAGCAAACTGGACTCACCTCCTCATGCAGGCACCGAGGGCCTGGAGGTTAGCCATCTCCCTCTGTAGCTTCTTCTCCAGGTCCCGATGTCTCTCCTCTATGGCACCTTTGGAAAGGGACCCATAACTTGATGAGCCAGGAGGGCAAGGTTGAATATAGGGGATGACGCTGAGACGCTGAGGTAGGGATACTTGATACAGGACCTACAGAGCATGGAGGCCTTGCTGGCCTTCTTGCCCCTTGGGAAGGTAAGACAGATAGCAGCAGGCTTTTGTAAGAACCTCACCCTTCCCCCAACATCTATGGCCTGTGCTATATGTCACTCAGAGGACATCAACTACAGTCACTCTCTCATTGTCTGGGTAACTCTCATCCTGTTCACCAGATGGGAAATGGAATGGGGCCCTGTTGCTCCCAGCCCAAGGAACACCCAACATGCACGACACCCACTGTCTAGCCCCACCTTGGGACAGGCTTTCAACGTGGGTCCCCAGGTTCAAGGTCTGTGGCTCCCAGCTAGGGCTCCATGGCAGCATCTCACTGTCCTGGAAGTAGGTGCTGGGAAGAAGGGGCTTGGAAGCAGAAGTTCCTCTGCTCCCATCAGACACTAAGCCTCTGAGGTAAACGGGAGGAGTGAGAGAGGGGTTGGCAGGTGTTGCGTTGGGATCCAAGGGCAGCATATCCGAGGCCAGGTCACCAGCTGTGTCTGGAGTTGTCGACTTATGCAGCTTGGTGGTTAGGATGTCAATACGCTGCTTGAGGACATCAGCCATGGTCTCCAGTGCCTGCAGCCGGGCCTGCTTGTACTGGAAGTGCAGGAGGCCTGATGAGCCTAGATGCTCAGTGTCCTGGGGGCCCAGCCCCCCAGGCAGGTCCTGGAGCTTCGTGGGGTCAGGGAAGGAAGCAGTAGATGATAACAGAGGGTTACCACTCACGCCTTCTCGGGGGTGTCCGGTGTCCTGGGTCTCAGCATGGTTCCATGGTTTGTTCAAACACAGACAGAAGCTGCAGGGAGAGAAGTGGTTGGACACTCGGCCTCAGCAACATGGTATTGAACAGTGTGTGCAAAATGCATGTGCAAAGGAGAGACAATGATCACCCCTTTTAATTTAATGCCAGCACTCTGGAGGCAGAGGCTGGCAGATCTCTGTGAGTTTGAGGCCAGCCTGGTCTACAGAGACAGGTTCCAAAGCTACACAGAGAAACTTTGTCTCAGAAAAAAGGGAGAGAGAGAGAGAGAAGTTAAACCAGGTATGGTGGTATGTGTTTGCAACCTCAGCACTCTGAGAGACTGAAGTAAAGGACTGTGAATGTAAAGCTACATAGTGAGACTCTCCTAAAACCCAGAGCAAATGCTGGTGTGACGTCACATGCCTTTAGTGTCCCCTAGCACTCGGAGAGCAGAGGCAGAAATATCTCTATGAGTCAGTTCTAGACCAGGCAGATCTACACAATGAGACCCTGTCTCCAAACAAATAACAATAAACCAAAGCGAAACAAAACATACAAAAAAGAAGTTAGGGGGCAGCACGGGCTGGAAAAAGCAGTTTCTTAGGAGGCTGAGGCAGGAGCAACTTAATGAGACTCTGACTAAATAAAAGGCCCTTTGGTTGGTTGGTTTGCTGTTTAAAGGCTGGGAAAGGGCTAAACACCTTTAATCCCAGCACTCAGGAGACAGAGGCAGGGGGAGTCTTTGTGAGTTTGAAGCCAGCCAGGGCATAGTAAGACCCCGCCTTAAGTAAATAAATAAGCAAAAGCTAGTGGTGTAGCTCAGTGGTAAGAGGGCTTGCCTAACAGATGTGAGGCTCTGGGTTCAATTCCCAACACAGAAGGCAAGAGGAGGGTATGTGGAGCCAGCAGCAGAAAGAAGCTCATCAATTGAGCTACGGTTGAAGTTATTCCAACCACCCTTAATAGTAACATACTGTAAAATACCCAAAAAAATTAGAAGAGTGTTGAATATATTTTATCATACCGAAGTGATAAATGTTTGGAGATGGATGCATTTAACCTAATTTAAATATCGCACAATGTGTGCATGTATCAAAATACCACATGCACCCCCATCCATCCATATGTACAATTTTTATGTTTTTATGTATCAGTTAAGCATAAACTTAAAACAAAATCCAGATGGATTGAGGATTTAAAAAATGGTTATCGTTGTAAATGTTATGTGCATTTTAGCATAGTTTTAAGAAGTGAGAAAAAGGACCAGGATGCAGTTAAAGGAAACAGGTCTACAGCTTCCCACAGTGATGGGGACACCCCCTCTAACACTGTAGAAAGCTGGAGGAGCCGTGCAGGCTGCTTGAGGGCTACCCATGAGAGTGGCAACTGGCTGGGCCCAAGTCCTTCCTCTGATTGGAGTTAAAGAATGCTTTAGAAGTTCAGATACAGGCTTCTAGGTTGCCCTTCAGATGTGGTATCTCAGGAGACAGAGGAAGAGTAGTCGGAAGAAAGAAAGGAGCTGGGAAGAGAAGGAGAGAGAACGAGTTCCACCCCATTTGGCTAAGGGCATATAGAGAGAGGTAGAAGCAGGCACCATGGAGGTCAGCTCAAAGTTCTTCCCAACACTAATGCCCAAACACACCCATGAATGTCCCCCAGTGAGCCTGGGGCAGGGCATTTCTGGAAGAAACCTCCTAATAGGAGCTACCAAGCCATGGTCCTCCTCCTCCTCACCTCTGTGATGGTATGAGTACCTCAGCCGGTGGTCAGAATGAAGCTAGGCCAGTGAGCAGCTGGCAAGACCCAGAGGTGAAGGGGAAGAGGTGTCCTGTCTTGGTGGTGAGGGATGGGAATGGGAGGGAAGGAGAGCATGGAGGAACCAGTTGCTACACACTGCTGGTGGAGACAGAAGGTGCTGAAGCAATTGTGTCAAAGAGCCTACAAGCTTCTCCAAGAAGTCCACAGAGAAACATGATGCACACAAACCTCATGCGTCCCCCTGGAGTGGGCCTCTGGGTCCCTACTTCTGGGCCATGTGTTCCCAGCCTACTGTGATAGGAGCTTGTGGGGCATCTGGGACAGGAGGTAATAAATTAGGAGCTAGACACCCAGGTGAGGTCCTCTCTCAGGTACTTGGTGCCAATCATAATCCCAAAGGTTGAAATCTTGAAAGAGTAAATTGCTTGAAGTCTAAAATCCTGAAATATTAAAATTCTGAGCGTTTAAACCAAAACCCTGGAAGCTCAGGTCCTGAAATCCTCAGTTCCCAGCGAGAAAGCCTGCATCTGGGAATTATGGCTGGGATCCATTTTCTCTCTGCATAGCCTCAGCTCCTGCATCCCAAAGAATGCCTAGAATCCTGGGGATATATTTGTACCTGCAAGGACTTCTCCAAAGACCAGTATTTGGGAGACCCTCAGAGGAAATGAATGGGAGCATGGTCCCCAAGAAGTGAGGCCCTAACAGAAAAACAGCAGCTTCCCATCATGACTCAAGACTTTCAAACACAGCCCAAGGGCAGGATGGTGTTATCTCTCACAGATGGCCTCTAGACGCTGTCCACAGTCTACCGCCTGGCCTCTTTGTACTCAGTCACAAACCCTTCTTGATTTTATTTCATTTTTCTGTTCTTTTCCCACATTTGACTCGTCAGTGATATCTTTCATTTGTATCTCATCTTCATTTACATCCTCTAGGGGCTAGAGGTGTAAATCCCTAAAGACTTCTAGAGAGTTCTAAGTAATCATTTCTTGGCACTTTTTGCCAGTGTGACTGGGGAAAGAGCTCTCTCATACACCGACCCTAGCTGCACGAAATGTGCACCCAAGACACCTTGGCCTGTGAGACATTCTTTTTATATCCCCACTTTAGTGAAAGATTAAACTGTTGGGACCCACTCCTTGGGTGGCATCTCTCCTCAGAAGACAGCTTATCCCTTATCCAGATGACTATGGTGAGGACACTGGGTGCCCAAACACAGAGATAGTCTCTTACTGAGTGTGGTCTGTCTGCTCATAGCTACATGTATTCACTATGAGGATCCCTGAGTAACACCAATGTAAGCGCCTACGTTCTGCTTGTCTCTGAAATGTTCTGCTATATGTTTATGTGTCTCAAGTAAATCTCCCCTTGAAATGTCAACATATCTCTTAAAGAATTTAATTTTTTGTGTGTTTCCAGAATTTAAATCTTTCATGGCAGAAATTTGTTTTCCTTTAGGGATTCAGCATTTAGAGTTATGCTATTCTGGGCTTCATATGGCACAAACCCCAGGGATATCGTCAGGAGAAATGAAGGCTGAAGTTCAGACAAATGTATGCACACCCATGGTCCAAGCAGCATCACTGTGTGTAGTTGAAAGTAGAACAACCTGAGTCCAGTGGATAAAGGAAATGTGAAGAAATCCTAGTGCACTGGCAGGCTACTAAAGGAGAAGCCTTGTCTAGAGCTTTCCAACGGGAGCCAAGGGAAGGACACTCAGTAAGGAAAAGGAGACCCTATCTCAGGACACCAGTGATAGCAAGTGTCAGGAGCTGCCTTCTGAGGGCTTGGGAGGGGAAGTAGCAGTGGGGGTGGGGAGTAGGGGTGGGAATGGCAGCTTAGTGTAGATCTCCTATAGGGGACATTTGCACACCACCATTCTTCCATCTTGTGCACTTAAAAACAGGTCAGAAGGGAGCAGGCAATATGCCTCAGTGGTAAAGGCTCTTCCACATAAGCCTGGCAACCTGAGTTCAATCCTTGGAATCCATGTGAAGATAGCAGGACAGAGCTACTTCCACCATGTTAACATCTGACCTCCTCAGGCATGCTTAACGGCATTGCCTCACCTCCATACACACAACAATAACTAAATGTATTTATATATTAAAATAGATCATTCTGAGTGGAAGTGGCACATGTCTTTAATCCCAGCATTCAAGAAGCAGACAGATCTCTGTATGTCCAAAGGGAGTTTCAGGATGGCCAGGACTGTTATACATATATATGCGGGGGTGGGGGTGGGGCAAAACCAAAACAAACAAACAAACAAACAAGGAAAAAAGAGAGAAGGAAGGAAGGGAGGGAGGAAGGAAGGGAGGGAGGGAGGGAGAGAAGGAAAGAAGGAAGGAAGGAAGGAAGGAAGGAAGGAAGGAAAGAGAGAGAGAGAAAGAAAGAAAGAAAGAAAGAAAGAAAGAAAGAAAGAAAGAAAGAAAGAAAGAAAGAAAGAAAGAAAGAAAGAAAGAAAGAAAGAAAGAAAGAAAGAAAGAAAGAAAGAAAGAAAGAAAGAAGGAGCATTTTTAAAAGTGAGGGTGGGTTGGAGAGATGGCTCAAAGGACCTGGGTTAATTCCCAGCAACAACATGGCAGCTCACAACTGTAACTCTGGTTCTAGGATCTGACATCTTTATATATTCATACGTGTGGGCAAGACACCAATGCACATTAAATAAATACAAAAGGTTGTTCTGGAAAGAGCTCAATCAGTAACATTCTTGCCACATAAGCATAAATTTAATCCCCAGATCCACATTATTTTTAAAAAGCCAGATAAAGTGGTACATATTTATAATCTCAATGCTAGGGAAGCAGAGGCAGGAGAATTCCTGGAGCTCACTGGCCAGCCAGCCTACCTTAATCAGCAAGACACAGGTACCAGGGAGACCCTGTCTCAAATACCCAAGGTGAATATCGCCTGAGAACCAATATCTAAAGTCAGCCTATGGCCTACACACACACACACACATACACACACACACACACACACACAATATGTGAAACACACAAACATTTACATACATGCACGCACATACACAAATGGGTTGTTTAATATTCACAGTGACTTTCTCACCTCAGCAAAACACAGTAGTGTCTCTGCTCTGTAAAGCACTGGGGTTGTCATGGCAAGCAAAAGGAAAGTCCCCAAGACCATACTGACATGAGCAATGTGGAGAGAACATCCTCCCCTTCTCCACTCTGAGTTCCCTGAATTTTTGCCCAGGAAGAGCACCCCTGCCCTCCCCACCCACCTGTCTGGAGCCTCTTGGTCCCCAAGCACCATGCCAGATGTCACTTTGCTCCACTTCCTCAATGTTGACCCCAGACTCCCGGACGCTTCCAGACCCTAAAGCAAAGAAGACACATAAGACCCACAGCCTCATTTCGGTTTAAAGCTGGGCTCCATCCCCTACCCAGGGCTTCAGCTTAGATTCTAAGAGCATTTCAAAGAATTAGGGGTGAAGAGGCATAAAGGTCCCTCTAGCCCTGTCTACCTATGAAGGGAGGGTACAGGAACTCCCCCAAATAACCAAATAGAAGTCAAGTTCAAGTAGGAACATTCCCAACATTGCCACCACCCCAGCCAGGGACAAAGGTACCCCATGCCTAGCCTCTTCTCTCCAGCATGGTCTCTGTCCAAGGTAAATGCCTGCAAGCTGCTCAGAGCCAATGCCATCTCACCCCCTGGCCCTAGTGGCACCCAGGCACCCACCTGTTGATGGACAGTAGGCAGACAGGGGTAGCAAACAGCCTCAGGTTCAAAGGCTTGGCTAATCCCGTTCTTGTCACCCACCCAGCACCTACCCCAGACTGTACAGAACTGGGAACAAAGGTGACGATGCCAGGGCTCCTCTGGGAGACTACAGGGACAGCCTTGCCAAGGATGGCCTCACGCTGCTTCCGATACACCTCCTGCAGCCTCTGGTTCCGAAGCTCCAGTGTGTGTGCAGCCAAGGCCTTCTGCTCCATGGCCTGCTGCTGCCGAGCCTGGGCCTTCTGACGCATGAAGTCACGCAAGGACTCAGAGCTATGTGGCTGGCCCAGAGACCGCTGTGGCCTTGGACAGGGTGGGTTCTCCTGTGTGTCCTGCTCCTTTGCTGTTTTGCTCTGAGGGAAGTCCTGGGCAGTCTCTGGCCAAGCTGTCTTGACTTTTGAGGGAGGAGGGACAGCACTTTCACCCTTGCTATAGAGACTGGACCTCTGTACAGAACTAGTCCAGGGCTGCTGGAGAGCAGGGTGTGGCCTAGCCATGGAGCTCCATGGACTGGACCCAGGAACCTCCCAGTCTTTACAAGCTGTGTAACAATCCTGTGAACAATCCTGGCCAGCCAGAGCACTCCAGGGTCGCTGTGAGAAGAGGCTTGGCTTTTTAGGAGGGCTCCCAGACCTCTGGAAGGAGGTATCCTGTCCCTGAGCTTCCCAGGCCCTCTGTGGACAGGTCTTCCAAGCCAGGGCACTCCAAGGCCGCTGTGAGAAGGAACTTGGCTTTTCTGGTGCGCTTCCAGGCCTCCGGAAGGAGGTGTCTTGTCCCTGTGCTGTCCAGACTCTCTGGGGACAATATTCTTGTTCAGCTGCTGTTGTCTTCCAGTGTTCTTGGCTGAGCAAGTTTCCAGCCCTGTCCAAGGAAGAGTATTTTCCTTCTGTTCTGCTCCAATCACTCTTTGAAAAAGATCCCTGCTTGTCCCAGGTGATTTTGGGTCCCTGTTGCCTCTTTCCTGCCAGGTTCTGTGGCTTTGGTTTTGATGACAAGGGCTTCCTTGCCACCTTGGGGCTACTGGCAAGCTCCAGACCAGTTTGGATTTGCTGGCGCAGGTCTTGTAGGATTTCCATGGCACCTTGGATAGTTGATGACTGATCATGGAATGCCAGGCTGGGTGTGTGCTCAGAAGCCTGCTGGTCAGGGTGGGCACAGGCAGGCTTAGATAACCAAGTGTGAGCAGGTGAGTCCCCAACAGCTCCTGCTTTCTTGTTGGAGCCTACAAAGACAGGCAATGAAGGAGTGTTGGGGTCTGTGGAAGAGCAGACCTGCTCGTCCATTCAGGGGGCATCATGGGGTGACCAGGGAAGTCCAGGCCTTGGCCCCACAAACCGCCTCTCAGTCTCAGCCCTCGTGATCAGCACACAGAAGAGGGCAGGTGCTGCCTTTGAGTGAACAAATTGTTCACGTGTGTGGATGGGGTACACACAGAGGGGTGGCAGGTGTCCACCATGGGAGTGGCCATTACTATCTGATTATTTTCACAAAGCCCAAGTAGTACATCTGCTCCCGAAGCTAAGAAAAGCTCAGATTTATAAAGGTAATTATTCCCAAATCTTCGTCTCTGAGGGACATCTTGAGAGGCTACCCTGCTACTACCCTCCCAGGAAGCACAGGTATCTATCTCCTCTATGCCCACCCGCGAATGCCACGGCAAAACACACTAGGCTAAGGCTGAGGCATAAGGTACCTAATTCCGTGGCCAAGGCCTTGCTCTGAAGCCGGGAGAGGGTAGGAGGGGGCCCAAGCAGCCGCCTCACCAGGGCTTGTCCTTTTCTCCAGGCGTACACACCAGCCAACTCAGAATCTTAAATAGAAAACACATAGCCAGACCATGGCCCTCAGACCACTGGTAAGGATTCATTTCACTTCTGGAGACAACCTGGCATACCCTGCAGGGGCTCACAGGGAAACCCCTCACATCCAAACTCCTGTGGGAACAAAGCCAGATGTTTAGTCACTAGCCAGCATGGGTGAGGTACATCTCAGGGTGACTGATGGTGAACCCCAGGATCCTGCTCAATAGAGAGGGCAATAAAACTCTCCACCAACAGCTCTTCTCGTGAGCCACTCAACACCAGCCCAGACACACAGCCCGCACTTGACCAGGAACGATGACAAGGCCTCAGCCTCAGATAACACAAGCTACTAGCCACTCAGCCAGGGGCCTCAGGCCAGGGCCACAACAGCAGCAATGTAATGACCACATACCTTAGCTAAAAATTTAATATGCTCTGAAGCTGGTCAAAGTCACAGCTGTGGGTCCAGGACAAGTGATGGCTTTAGGCCTCCTTAATGGTACAGAAATAAATGACCAGCATAGCTGAGCTTCCTTTAACAGACACTGTCATATGATAAACATGATTATTACTTCATAATCTCAGATTGCATCCACCAATGCCAACACCGACTGGCCCTCATGACAGCCCCAGTCACAGGGCCCCACAAAACCAGGAAGCAGGCCTTTTACCCTCACTCATATACCTGTTCCCACTTGCTCACGAGGTTGTTTTTATATACCCACAAGCTCTAGTGCTCCGTCTCACAGTCTCACACCAGTTCACATGCTCTGTGGGAGCCTGTGTGAGAAAGCTGTGAACTTGCTGTAAACTATGGATGTGGCAGACCACAAAATGTTCTTCCATGCTGGGTGGTGGTGCATGCCTTTAATCCCAGAATTTGGGAGGTAGAGGCAGGTGGATCTCTGTGAAGTAGAGGTTAGCCTAGTCTATAGTGTGAGCTCCAGGACAGCCAGGCTGGTTACAGAGAGAAACCCTGTCTCAAAAAAAAAAAAAAAAAAAAAAAAAAAGCAAAACAAAAGAATGTTCTTTCTACATAGATAATGTGGACATACCAGGGTACTCCCATCAGGTCCTCGCTTTCAAATGCATTCACCTATCATAGTTTACAGAATTCTTTCTAGAAGGCCATCTTGTGGGACAAACATTCTGCACTCTGCCCTATCCATAGTTCATAGTAAGTTCACAGTTTTCTTGTAAGTCTGCCATATTGCTCACACACAGATTCATGCATTCACATGTTCACATGCTTACACACATATTCACACAGATTATGAATCTGTGTGATTCATAATAGCTCACTCATAGCTCACATATATCCACATACTCACACCCAGGCTTACATTCGTTCATATATGCTCATTAACATACATACTTACATAGTCACACTCGTACATATGCTCACAAATGTACATGCACTTACCCACATACACAATCACACGCTCAAATGCACATGGAACCATATACACATGCTTTGTACACTACCATGGATGCACATGCATATCTATACACAGGCTGTCACATACACATGCTCATAAACACAGACATACTACTCTGGGTCCAGCCAGCTCTGCAAAACTCAGACCACACCTGATGTGCTCCCAGTTACTCCGCCCACCCACACTCCTGCTCAAGGAGACACTATCTGAGGCTTGGGATCACATCTCCATGTGGACTCAGCCAGGACTTGCACTGTTCCCTATGGGTAGCACATCATGGCTTGGACTGTCCAGAGCACTGACCCCTGAGGGCAGCCTATCTGGGTTAAGTCCTTCGCAGGACTCCTCCCTCCACTGACAGTTATGAATTAAATTAGCAATCTGTCATAGTTTAGAAAATTAAGTCCTTGGGGAATGGAAGAGATGACTCAGCAGTAAAGAGCACTTGGTTGCTCTTCCAGAGCTTTGAACCCAGGACCCACATGGCAGCTCACTAACTGTAGTTCCCAAGAAGCTGACACTCTCTTCTGGCCTTCTTAGGCACCAGGCCCACAAGTGGTGCACAGATATACATGTAAGCAGAATACCCAGACACATAAAATTTAAAAATAATAAATTTTAAAGGTAGTTAAATGTGATGGTTGTAAAATACTCACCCATCCAGGCCAGAAAAAAAACAAAGCCCTATATTGCACGGACTGAGTGATTGCTTCAGCCCAAAAGAACTCTGTTGCACTGAGCTGTTCCAAGCCACTCAATACTCCAGGCCTGAAACTATCTTTCCTGGGCAGAGAACTGGCTGCACCTAGCCACACTCTCCATGGGGACAAGGCTTCCAGGGCCATGCTTTCTCTAGGTCCTAGCTTCTTAAACTGTAGGTCTTAATTCCATATGGGGCTGCATACTCACAGACACAGACATACCACTATGGGTCCAGCTAGCTCTGCAAGACTGAAAATGTAGGGGCAGGAAAAAAAATGGCAACAGTAAAGGTTTTCTAAACACACAGTATCTGTGGTGGCTTGAATGTAATTGGTCCCTGTAAACTCATAGGGAGTGGCCCATTTAGAGGTGTGGCTTTGTTGGAGCAGGTGTGGCCTCTCTGGAGGAAGTGTGTAACATAGGGGTGGGTGTTGTGGAATATTATGTAAAGATTTGTTACATTTGTTTACACTTTAGAACTTTTGTTTAATGTTGCGAAGATGTGTTGCCTTCTCTTACGCATTTTTTAACTCTGGGAAGCTGTGTTACTGTGCTTGTCTAAAATACCTGATTGGTCGAATAAAGCGCTTGGTAGGAGAAATGATAGGCGGGGCTGGCAGCCAGAAAGAATGGGGGGGGGTAAATCTAGGAGCAAGAGAACAAGAAAAGATGGGGCCAGTCACCCAGCCACACAACCAGACACGGAATAAGGAGGAAAGAAAAGATATACAAAAACAGAGAAAGGCAAAAGCCCAGAGGCAAAAAATTATGAAAATCTGGCTAGAAACAAGCCAAGCTAAGGCCCAGCATTAGGAAGAAAGAATAAGGCTTCATGTGTATTTATTTGGGAGCTGGATGGCAGGCCCCTCAAAGAGAAAAGAAGAAAGACAAGCAGAAGTAGGTGGAGTTTGAAGTTTCCTATACTCAAGCTATGCACAGTATGACAGTTCACTTCCTGTTGCCTAGATTGCCTTGGAGACCCTAGAATGTTGGAGATGCTGGAGTCATGGAATACTTGCTGAGGATAGATGCTAATAGAGAGTAGAACCAGCCCAAGAGAGAGAAGTGTGTTGTAGTCAACAAAGCTAAAAGAAGCTGGAGATCTGAAGAGTGTTTTGAATCAGGCGTGGAGATGCAGAGTTTGGAGTTTGTCCAGCTGGTTTTCAGTCTTGATTTGGTCCAGTATCTCCTCACTTTGTTTCCTTTGGAATGGTCATGTAGATCCTGTGCCATTATATGTTGGAAGTACATGATCGGTCTTTTGATTTTGATTTTATAGGGAATTATAATTAAGAGATTGCATGAATCTCAGAAGAGACTTTGAACTTTAGAATTTTAGACATTGTTAAGACTGTGATAAACTATGGGACTTTTGAACTTCTAAATACATTTTGCATTATGGCATTTTTACAGCTTATGGTGACCTGGGAGTGGAATGTGGTAGTCTGAAGTAATTGGCCCCTCTAAGTCCATAAGGAATGGCACTATTAGAAGATGTGGTCTTGTTGGAGTAGGTGTGGCCTTGATAAAGAAAGTGTGTTGCTGTGGAGGTGGGCTTTGTGGTCTCCTATGCTCAAGGTATACCCAGTGTCACAGTTCACTTCCTGTTGCCTGCAGATGAAGATGTAGAGCTCTCAGCTCCTCCAGCACCATGTCTGTCTGCACGCTGAACATCCCACCATGATGATAACGGACTAAGCCTCTCAAACTGTAAAGTACACCAGTTAAATATTTTCCTTTATTAGAGTTGCCATAGTCATGGTAGCACCAACAGAAATTCTAACTAGGGCTGAAAAGATAGCTCAATGGTTAAGAGCACTGGCTGTTCTTCCAGAGGTCCTGAGTTCAATTCCCAACAACCACACAGCTCACAGCCATCCACAATGAGATCCGGTGCCTTCTTTCTGGCCCATAGACATGTATGCAGACAGAACACTGTATTTACATAATAATAAATAAATCTTTAAATAAACTAAGATAGCATCCCAAAATTAATTTAAATTCAAATGCATCTTGAATTCAAGATGTTTCTGGCAGTGCTCACTCATGTTACATCACAAAGGTTTATAGCAGTCTCCGTTCTGAACACACAGCATACATAACTGTACATGTTATCGTTCCATTTAACTCCAACAAATATAACCTGAAGCATTCAGCTAGATTCCAGATCACTGCATGTTATAAATTTCAGGAATTTTCCTATACTCACAAAGTTTTCTGTTTTTATAAAGACAAAGTGGTTTTATTATTTAAAAAACTGTATGTTCCTATGCTCATTTCTTAGCATGTAAATCTCAAATCAGTACACCTGAACTGAAATCAGTACTGTGTTCAGGCCAGGTTTTTGTTGTTTGCTTGTTTGCTTTTTCAAGACAAGTTTTCTCTCTGCAGTCCTGAAACTCACTCTGTAGACCAGGCTGGCCTCTGACTCAGTTCTACCTGTCTCTGCCTCCTAAGTGCTGTGCTGGGATTGAAGGTGTGCACCACCACTGCCCCGTAGAGTACGTGATTTTTAAAACTACTCTTTTGCTGACTTGAGTTCTTTAAGTTTCACTTAAAAACAAAACAAAAAAAAAAAAAAACCAAAAAAAAACAAAAAAACAAAAAAAAAAAAAAAAAGATGCTTGGGCAGGACAGACAGGACAGACAGCTCAGCAATTAAGAGCATTCGCTGGTTGCCCTTCCAGAGGTCCTCAGTTCAATTCCTATCAACCACATGGTGGCTCACAATCATCTGAAATGAGATCTGGCGCCCTCTTCTGGCCTGCAAGCAGAACATTGTATCCATAGTAAATAAATCTAAAAACAAAACAAGGCAAAGCACAAAAACCCTTAGGGAGCTGGAGAGATGGCTCAGTGGTTAAAAGCACTAGATGCCTTTTCAGAGGACCCAGATTTGATTGTCAGCATCCACATGGTGGCTCACAACTGCCTCTAACTCCAGTTCCAGAGGATCAGCCAACCTCTTCTGGATTCTACAGACACCAGGCATGAATATAGTATATATATATATATATATATATATATATATATATATATATATATATATACATTCAAGTAAAACACTCATATGCAAAATGCACTTTTTTAAAAAAACTTTGGCTATTATGACAGGATTTCCAGCAATTTCTGAAATAGCCCGAGACATACTCCTGGCACATATTTATGTGGGAAATCAATCAATTCTGAAAAACCTTGAGGATGCTTTTGCATCCTGCAGTATCAAAATATTCAGGAAAGATTTAATCCTTTATGTAAAATATGCAAATAAATAATCACAGGCACCCCATTAGTATGCAAATGTGCTTTTGTTTTAATAGATAGCTGCATAACTGAATGGAGACAGTTTAAGACATTCTGCTGCAGAAATGGACACTAAGCCAAGAAAGTGACACTAGGGCTTCATAGTCCCAGACCTGGGGCTAATTCCAGCTGCTGGGGATCATCAGTCAGGGCTATAGTGCCTAGCCCTCTCCATCTGTGAGGGAGGAATGTGTCTAACAGTGTCTCGGGATGGGGCCTACGATGGTGAGAGAATGAGCTCAACTCAGCAGTCTCAGTAAGGTTGCTTGACTGGGCTGGCCACATCCAGGTCTCAGTAGGGAGAGAGATGGCTGAGCTTCCCAAGAAGGCATCTCACTTCTGCCCTTATGTGTTGCATTCACCCAGTCATATGCTCTCTCTACCAGGCACTGGGCCAAGGCCCCAGGTAGAGAGGATGGCCCCCACTGGCCTCTCTCAAAGTCATCCAGCCTCCCCATTAGCCCACCAGAGGAGTCCCGGTCGATAAATGGGTCCTGATGGGCACATTTTTTTCTTCTGCTGAGCAGTTTAATGGCAATTAATTTTTTTACGGGAGGATTTTTAATCTGTGGAAATGGATGGAGTCCCCAAGTGCCCTGTCAAAGCTCCAGACCGACCTAATCTATGATAAAAAATGCAAAGCGAGGTGATATAATCTGAAATTAAATATCAGGCTTCATTTTCCTTTGGCCCGGATGGATGAATATTTTATAACTATTGTGATTTAATTTTTTGTTAACTACAGCAAATTTCTAATTCATCCAATTCCCAAGTCCTGTGGCTCTGACCCCTGAACCCAAACTCATCTCTCCTTAGCCCAGCTGTGGCTTCATCACTGACAGAAACTAATGGTCACTACCATCAGGGTGACACAGTGACTGCAATGATGAATGCAGCTAGTGGCATGCCCTCTGACCCCGTGTCAGGCAGGCGGCAGGTCATTTTTCAAGCAAGCCATTAAAACAAAACAAAAAGCTAGGGCTGGGAGAGATGATGATGCAGAAAATGGCTGTATTTTATGAATTTTCAGGGGACCTTCCAGAACCTTCTTGGAGTTTCAATGTGTCTCACTCTTGAGTTCCAAAGGTGTTTGTCCTCTCTACCTTGGGTCACATCTGGCTGGCTGGAGGGCTTGCGTGTACCCTCTGCTAAACATACAGTGGGCTAGGCATAGACTGATTACTCTAGAAGGCATAGCTGTGCTTGAGAGCAGAGAGGCGGGTACTGAGCAGACAGAGGTGATGGTGTGCACAGAGCACAACGAACCATGCTGGTGGGTCCAGAATAGTGACCTCGTGGGGGCAGGGAGATTCCCAGAGGCAGCTTAAAAAAGTACTCCCCAGCCCCGTATGGCCTTTACACTTAGTCCTGCAAAAACTGACCTCAACCCCAGTGGTAGTAACTGCCCCACCTGGGAAGTCTTAATGTGATGGCTGTAGCAGAAGACTTTGACAAGAACTCAAGTATCATCTCAAAATACACTTTGCTCTCCAGCAGGGAGAATAACCCTGGAGCTAGATGGGTCAGAGCCCAGCCCAGGTTTCTGCCTGTGTGGCCCTGAGCAGGCTGCCAAACCTCCCCAGAGCCTCAGTTTCCACATCTACAAAGTGGGAGCCAGCATATCTTACTCTCAGCATACCTCAAAAACATCCTAGACTGTTCCTGACCTCTTCCAACAATCTCAAAACACTCACACATGGTCTTTCCTTGGGGTTCATGGATCCAGCTAGATGGAAGGGACTCTGCAGTTCACCTCCACAAGCTTCTGACTGGAAGGCTGGCTGTCTATAAGGAGCCAAGCTCAGGACAGGGAGTGCCCTAGATAGAAGCCCACCAGGCCCACCTGCCAGCCACAGGATCCCTAACTAGATCCCCTGAGGATCTGCCATAAAATTGACAGGCACATAGGTCAAAGTTGAGCACGTTCAGGCAGCTCACAGAGCTCCAGCAAGCATTCTTCCACCTATAATCCGGATCCATGTCTCTGGAAAAGCAGTAAAGCATCTACACACCTCAGACAAGAGCAGAGGCACTCCCCATCTTTCCAGGATGTCACTGCTCTGAAGAGCATTGGGCTGGCAACATGTGGCCACAAATGGCTTTACGTCTGCAGGAGCTTACAGGGCAGCTCACATCACTTGGGGAGTTGTGGACTTGCTCTTCACAGCCAGGAATCCTCAGATCCCAGGGTGCCCAAGCTTCCCTACATGTGGCAGAGCTGGTAGCCAATGTTCCCAACACAGAATCAAGAGCCTTATGCCACCCTCACCAGCCAGAATCACAGACTCTGTGGTCCCAAACAGCAAACCTTACCTCTGCCTTTAGCAGTTCTGTGGGGGACAGATGACTTTGGAATGTCTCTTTTGTAAGAACCACTTCTGATCCTTTTGATGTTTGTCCTTGGAACTACCAGAGGAGAGAGGAAATGGGAGCTTAGACAACCTGCCAGTGGGCAATATGCTCACCTTGACACTGGGGCCTGGGTTCATGTTTGCTGAGTGAATGAATGACTGAATGAGCCAAGCACTTGGCTCATTCATTTGGGAGGCTGAAGCAGGAGAATGAGTTCAAGGTCAACCTAAGCTATGTAGTGAGGTCGGGTCTAAAAAGGAAGAGGATTAGGGAGGAAAAGGGGGAAGAAGAGAAGCAGGAGAAGGAAGTGGAGTGAGGAGGGCTTGTCCTGTGGGATTCCTGTCATGTGACATGCCCAGGGTCATCCGATCTACAGAGATAGGAACAGAATAGGTGCAAGACTTCCCTGCATATCCTGCTTCCAAAGGAAGAGGAAAGAAAATGTGACGGCTAAGAGCTGGGGACCAGTGGGCCTGGGAAGGCTGGGACTTCAGCATTCTGAACTTGACCTGTAGCCCAGTAGCCACACTCATGGTATGGAAGAGAAGAAAAGCTGGTTTATCTGACAGCTGCCAGGTCAGGATTTCATGGAAGACAGAAGAGAACAGAGGCAGCTTGGGACCCTGCCTACATCTGCCACTGACTCACAACCACAAGGCAGGGTACACCTCTAACACGCCTATGGGCGACCAGCCTTTACCCTAGCTGGCTACCACCTATGCCCCTCCCACCTACCCCTCCCTTGCATCTACAAAACCTCCTATGTGTCTACACAGTATGAGTCTAAGGTGCAATCTAACCAGTAGCCCCTGAGCCCCACATCCTCAGACAGGGTTGAGCCTCTCTATCCGGGCTCTTTTATTGTTGATCAGAAGTGTGAGCAAAACCACTGATGTCACCATCTAAAAGTCTTCTGACCCACCACCCATCTTTCAGCACCCCCAGGGCCAGGCAAGGTCATCTTTAGCACTGCCTCCCATCTACAAAATGGAATGACAGGACTTGCTTGGGGTTGGCAAGGATCCAGAGGTATGGATTTAGAATGGGGCTGACCTATAAGGTGGTGGGAAGGGCCTTCTCTGTACAGAGGATTTCCTTGCTAGGAGACAGCCCCTGCTTTATATTTCTACTTTGACACCTGTAACTGAGAGGCAGAGCATGAGAACCCGGGCTCCTAAGAATGGCAGGATGTCTCCAAATCTCTGCATGACCCCTTTCTAGCCAGGGTCCTTTCTGACCATAAGTATCCTCATTAGGCCCAGGGTCCAACCTAGAGCCACTCACCTGCAGGATGGTGCTGAGGAATCCTTGAGAGTCCCCGACCCAGGCTGAGAGGCATCCTTTCTTTGCTTCTGTGTTCACCTACATGAAGGATGCCTGACCCTGGAGAAGGATGGAAAGAGAGCAGAAGGAAATAATAATTTCCAGAATGGAGCTCTAGTTTAGAGCCCATGGAAGCCTTTAAATTGTTCCTCTGCTTAATACCTCAGGCCAAAAAACACATTCCGTCTGGACTTATATATCATTGTGACTAGCTAAGAAGTCACACATCATTCTAATCAAAGCCAGCCCAAACATTTTTCCCTGGGAGCCTTTTCAGGTCAACTATGAGCAGAGCCATCCAATGGACAGTATGGGATCTAAGCCTAGGGACTGGTGTCACCACAGTGGGCACCTCAATTAATATACGTGATATAATCCTGAGGCCCATAAGATGATTCAGGGAGTAAAACCATGTAGGGGTATTGTGTTGTTTCATGGTAAATAATTGTCCCACCCACTAGTTTAACAAAAAGCGCTGATTGGCCAAAGGCAGGCAGGAAGTATGGGCAGGGCTACCAGACTAAGAAAACTCTTGAGAACAGGAAGCAGAGAGCAGAATGCCAGAGACCACCAGAGAGAAGCCGCAGGGAGCAGAGGACAACCATGCTGCTCTAAAGAAAGGTACTGAGCCATATGGCTGAACAGGAAGAATCATGGGTTAGATGAAGGGTACAGAGTTAGCAAGTGATATGCCTGAGCCTTTGGCCAATTCTGCCTAAAACTATAGTAAGCCTCTGTGTGTCTCTGTGGTTCTGTGGGTCCTAAACCTTGAGGTTAGACCTAAAAGTCCAGGCCAGAAACCTCTTACTACAAAACCACATGGCCAAGTAAGTTTGGTAACCTGAGTTCAATCCATGGGACCCTCATAAAGATGGAAGGAGAGAACCATGTTGCAAAGTTGCCCGCTGATCTTCACATACTTGCCATGGTACACATGCCCACGACACACATACATCATGCATACACACAGGATTATTGTTTTAAGTTCATCTCCCAAAAGCCTATGACCCAGGTGATTCTACATTTCATCAAGTTGACAAGTGAGATTTGTCACCACATGAGGTTAATGGGTAACTTTGGCATAAGCTCAGAAGTCCAGAATACTGTGAGCAGTGCATCAGAGCCTGTACTCTTGAGGGTCCAGGTTCTGCAGGATATTAATTAGACTTGAGGCTCCTGTATTGCATGGTAGCAGAGAACTTCTCTGCATTTTGTCTTCACTCTGAAACTGTGTATAAGACTGATGAATTAAAGGTGATAATTTTTTAATTTTACAGAAGAAATTTTACAGAGAACTGCTGGCTTTTAGCCAGGTTTACAGTGAAAAATCAGAAAAAGTGGAGAAGGATTGAAAAGCCTTTGGTTTGGTCTGAAAAGAGCTCTTATGTAAAAGCTGGAGTAGAAGATGATCTAGATGAAGATTCAGTTTAGGAGAGAGCTGCTGGGGGACCCTGCTTTCTGAGGAACACCTAGGCACTCAAAGGCCACTGAAGCCAAAGTCCAAGTGGACTCATTTACTGCTAAGCTGGTGGCAGAGCTTAGCATTGTCCATGGAATGCTAGTTTTGAGGCACATGAAACATGGGGATAATGAGCTTGTGGAGATTTCAAAGCCCAGTCTTAAGAGGCAAGGTCAAGATTCTCTGCAAATGTATATTGCCCTTGTAAGGATGAAGCCTGAAGCTCTGAAGGTGCAAAGACCACCCTAGGAAATTCCAGATTCCAGGGCAAGAGACTTGCTGAGGAAAGCAGCATGCAGCAAGCACAGCCAGCTCAGGGGGTGGGGTGGGCCTGGGAGGGGATGGGGGGGTGCAGCATATAGGGCTTAGAGGTAGGGCTGCCTATGCCCTTTGGAGCTCGTGGTATGCTCCCATGCACCCTAAATGCTGGACACAAACCAACACACTACAGAGGTGGGACAGATGATTTAGAAATTAAGCCCCCTTGCTGTTCTTGCAGAAGATACTGGTTCGGTTCTCAGCATCCACATCAGGCAGCACACACTGATGCATTTATATGAGCTCACACTGTTCATATACTCCAAATCCCTCTTCTGGCTCCCATGGGCACCAGGCACACATGTAGTGCACATTCCGATACACAGGCAAAACACTACATATATTTTTTTAAGTTAAAAAAATGTAAGCGATGGGATATAATATTTTCTCTGATGGTTTTTATCTCAGGTTGGTCTCGTACCTCCTTGATGCTTTTCTGCTCTCTTTTGAAACAGACATGTTTGGCAGTATCATTGTATGTTGAAAAGGTAAGAAGTTGGCCTTGAGTCTCAGAGGAAAGTTTGATAGAATCATTTAGCTTCTGGGAGATGGGCTAACAGGAGTTTTGCTCTGAGGTAAGCTTCTAGATTCCAGGGTACAATGGTATGGTTTTGATATTAAAAGATCTCAAAAGCTCCTGTGTTGAAGGCTTGATCCCAAACGGTGATGCTACCGGAGATGATCAGATGCTAATTCTAGGGATGAGTTAATCCACTGATGGGTTTCCAGCCAAAGAGGCTAGGAGAGGCTGGTAGGAAGACAAGTGTGCCTTTGCAGGATACATCTTATCCCCGAACCCTCGTCTCTCTCTGCTTCCTGTTCACTGCGTGGTGTGCGGGTTGTGTTCCGACATGCCCTTGCACAATGATGCTCTGCCTCACAGCAGGCCCCGAAACAATGGATGACCATGGACAGAGCCCTCTGAAACAGACCAAGAACATCCCCTCTTCTAGGTTCTTTTCCTCAGACACTTTGTCAGTGGTATTCTAACACAGAGACCCTCAGAGAGCTGCGCAGGGAAGTCTTGGGGGGAAAGGCGCATGGGGACTAGTGAGGAATTTTGTTCTTTCCTCTGTACTTAACTGTACTTTCCAAAAAAATGTACTCCTTGAAAGAAAGTCATGGAAGGACAAATCCTTTGAGATCTCATTTCTACGAGGTTCCCTGAGTCACCAAACTCATAGGAACAAGAAGCAGAAGGTGAGTGCCAGGGTCTGGGGAGGGGATGGGGCTGTAGGGGTTGAGTATGACGTGAGGACCATTTTGGAGAAGGATGGTGTTAGTGGCCTACGATGAACGTTTTTAAATGGTAAAGATGAGAATGGGGAGATGGCTCAGCAGGTAAAGGTGCCTGCTGCCAAGGCTCACATCATCTTAACTGAGAGACCCTGACTCCTGTGAGCTATCCTTTGGCCTCCACAACTGGGCCGTGGCAATGCTCCCACATACATATGCATACACACGCAGATGAACAAGTGTAAAGAATTTTTTTAAACAGCAAGATGACTAATTTTATGTTATGTACTTTACCAGAGTTTTTAAAAACAAGCTACTACCTTAGAAAACAGATCCTTCCCTCCTTAGAGAAACACCTGAATAGCTGCCTAGCCACCCGCCTCTCCCTCTCCAGGAAGCACAACGTGTCTGACTTGTGGGTTGCAGGTAGGCCTTCTAAATGCTACACTGGCTTTGCCCACTGCATGTGATGTTTAAACAGCCCTGGAAGGCTGCAGAGACAAAAGTAAGTCTCCATTCCCAGGACACTAAGTCTCTTCTATACCTCCCACGGGCCCTCTGGATCTGTCTTCCAGGCTCCATCCTCCTCACCTCACTGACACCATGATGAATTTTCGTCACACTAACCTCGGCTCAGAAGCCCCACCCTAAGCTGCACAGGCATCCCAGACCTCAAACCTTTTTGAGGGTCTTAGGAACGTATGACATGTAGCTTCTAGTTGGCTGTCCCTTGTACCTCAGTCACTACCATAGCCTGGCCTGAAACATTACCTTCCTACCAGCCATTGGCTTTTCCCACAGCCTGCGGTTTACACCAGCTTGGCAAAGCAGCCACTGACCTGGAAAAGTAGGCACCGGAAGAGTATTTGTCACCTTGGAGGTCTTCCGCCGTGGCATCGTTGAGGAGGTCTTGTAAAGGTATGAGGCACTAGATGGGACAGAGGTGCCCAGGGAGGCACAGCTAGCCTGCCACTGTGCCTGAGCTCGGATCTTGTCTCTCAACTGCTCCAGACGGGGGTTACTCTTTCTGGGCTGACGCTGGGGTCCCAATACCAGGGGTGGCCTTTCTTTCCAGGGCCCATGGAAAAGTGCACATGATTCATGCCCCCCTGAGGAACCAGAGATTCTGCCGGATGACACTGAGCTGTTCACATCCTGGGTGTCCAAGCATGGGGACCACACTGGCAGGCTGCAGGCCTTCATGTAGGGGGCTGGCTCCTTGATATAATCAGACCAGGCCATGGAGGGAACTGCCCAAGGAGTATCCAGCTTTTGGGAAAGCATCGGCCACCTCAGTGTAGCCAGAAGGCTGTCCTTGGCTGCATGTGGATGAAACACTTCTTCCCTTAGAGAGAGCGACAGCACAGCCAGTCAGAGCAGAATATTTCAGATGGAGTCCTGTAATCCCCAGCACCCCTTCCTCCCCATTTCTACCTCACTGCCTGAGAAAGACAGGAGGGACCAGAAAATGCCCTCACCTTATGGACATGCCCTGACAATCTCAGACACTAACCACAACCTTTTAAGGTAGGTACCATGATACGTTCGATTTATGGATGAAAAAAAAAAAAAAAAAAAAGGTTAGGAGTAGCCAGGCAAATCACAAAGGCACAAGCAGATTCTGGTCGGAGACTCACAATCTCCACATCTTCCTACCTCCCATGAAGATGACCCTGGGGGAGGGTGACCACACGACTAGTGACAGCCTTGTCCACATCCACACAAACACTACCTGGGCTTGATGCCGGCCTTCTGATTGGCCATTCTCCCTGAGGCCTTGAAGGAATAGAGACCTTTTTGCTGGTCGTCCCTGGGATAGGTCTGCAGGGTTACCCTTCGAGAGGTGGGCAGCACACCCATGGCTGGGGTTGGCATTGCAGCCAAAGCTGGAGGGTATGGTTGGCGAGCCACACCACCTGGGGGCCCAGGTCTAATAGTATAGTCACATGGTAGCCTGTAGGTCTACCACCCAGCGCCTATCATGAACTAACTATCTCCTGGCTCTGGGTACTGTCCAGTATGGGTCCTCTGGCCCTCAGGACAGTCATTGAAGGCAGGTAGGGACAATGAGTATTAGCCCTGGGTAGACAATGGCTTTGGGACTTCCTGATGGGCTGCTTCTCATGTGGTGGGAGAGAATTCCAGGTGGCCCATGACAGCATAATAACCCCGTGTCACTGAGTCATAGCCTGGGGTGTCAACCCCTGCTTATGGCTCTAGACATCATCAAGCTGCCCCTGAAATTCTAGGTAGCACATAATCAACAGAGACTTCTGGAAGTCAATATGGTGGGGAGAATGGGAATTCTGTGGTTGCTAATTCCTGTGCTCAGGACAGTCCAAAAGACAAAGGACTCAAATCCCAGCTCTAAGCAGGATAACCATGGACACCAAGGATCCCATCCCATCCAGAGGACTGTGAGTGTCTCATAGGCCCCTTGCTGTCTCACCTCATACCTGTTGGAGGGAAGGGAAGGTTTGGACAAGATTAGGACCCTACCAGACTTGGGGTGTTTCTTCCCAAGAGTCCCCAGAGGACAGAAGACAATAGAGGCATAAAAAATAACCAAGACTGACTTTTTCCCCTCAGTGGTGTTGGAGATGCTCACAGGGCTTGTATATGTTAGGTGAGACTCCACCACTGAGCTACGTTTTATCCCAGAGACTGTTACAGGGGGAGGGATACAACTCCCAGAAGACAGCAATCTAACAATATACTGCCTGATTGTAAGCGGAGGCTACCTGTTTCCACCAGCTCCTAGGCTCTCCATCATAGCCAGGACATTCTGGCACAGAACAAGTAGGGCCTAGAGTTGAGTCCCAGGGCCCTGAACAGACCTTGTGCCAGCTTTTCCATCTACTACTTTCTTTCCCCAGGCTGAGGGAAAGAGGCCTTCTAACTGGCTGTCCCTGGGGCAGGTCTGTGGGGATGAAACCCTTAGTGAGGTGAGCAACACACCCGTGATGGGGGATCTGAGCCAAGGAAGGGGAGGGTGAGCCCTGCCACCTGGGGGCCCAGGTCTACTTGTACATTCATGTGTGTATTGACAGTAGTAACTACAACATGGTGCTGCCTGAGCTGCCCTGGCCTACAGTCAGTCCTGGATGGGCTCATCTGCTCCCATAGGCAGGCCAGGAGCAGACCCCATTCAGATTTTTTTTTGATGACATTTGTAAGAGGTCAGTGGTCTCTATGGACAAACTACAAAGCAGCCTCAAGTACTTTTAGATGTCTGGGAAACATGTAGACCTCCTAGACTTTTCCAAACATGCTATAAAGGGGTGGCATGTACCTCTGATGAGAGAGCCAGACTGCTGATGCTAGCCAAAGCCAGGACATGAGGAAGCTGGATCCTAACAGGGAACTGACGACACCACCTGGGCACTTAACAAGCTCTGCTTTAGATTTCTCTGCTCCAGAGAGCCTCCACAGAAGGTCCTCTGTAGCCTTCACTATCCTGTCTCTCACCTTGCTGCCTGTAAAATGGGGAGGTGGGATGTCAGCCCTGAAGTACTAGAACTATGTATCTAATCTCCAGGGGCTTGTTAACAATTTCTGCCAAGAGGCTTGGGACTTTGTTAGCAATTTCCGCCAAGATTGAAACATTACAAACTGAATGGAAGCTCTTTTATCTCCCGGTAAACAACTCAAAATAGCTTCCGGAAGTCCCTGAAACTGACCAGAATTATTAGACCTCCCTTACCTCTGGAGTAAACAATAAAAAACTGCTGAAAAAGGTCATTCTGAGAGAAGCCAAGCTGCAAAGAAAACTCTAAGACCAGGGCAGCTTCCTGGGAGAAGCAGAAACCAGTCAAGCAGCCTAGAAGAGGTTTACATTAGAGTCACTTGGAAAGGACACTCTCCAGCCTGTTGAGCTGCCTGCAGGCTGTGCAGAGCTCCAGGTTCCCAGCTTTGTGAACTGTCATCCATGCTGGGGTGGGCCTTGGTGATACACCTGCCTTTGTATCATTTTTACTCCTGTAAGTAACCCCAATAAAACTCACTGCTTTACCAAGGTGGACTTTGGTAGTACCCATACTTTGGTCTGTTGTGGGCTCCGTTTCTAGACTGAATAAATGTGTGTTGTGTCTGTCCAGGAAAGTTCTGTCACATAACACCCTTGAAAAATGGTTACCATTGCCACCAGGGAGCCCATGAAGTCCTGTAATATTCTCCTAAAGGTAGAAGAACAGCGTGGTTCTGACCCGGGAAGACATTTCCTCACTGGACTAGCAGCTCTGCTTTTCCCACTCACAGGAAGTTGCCTAAGGGCTGAGCCTCCATCAACTGGGGTTTGATTTACCTGGAAAAAAAAAAAAATCTACCATAAGTGCATAGATTAGACAGAGCAAGTACTTGACTGTTGCTTTGAACTACGTTATTAAAACAGATGCCTGGTGAGCAGAAAAAAAAAAAAAAAAAAAAAAAGCCCAATTTTGAATAGCAGCATCGGCATCCTGCAGGCTGGTTCCCACCCACCATGCAGGAGCAGTGCCACCATCCTGCAGGCCTGGAGTTACTATCCCTCTGGGTCTCCCACCTCGCAGGTTTGAAACTCTGCTCTTCATCACCTCCCTCCACCTTGGCATACAGCGACTCTGAGGGTTGTCACCTTTGCAGACTGAGCTCACCCCTGAGGAGGCCTCAAATCAGGCCAAAGGCCAAACTCAAAGTCAGGATGCCCTCTGTAGATAGGATACCCGGTCCACAGCAGGATATAATTGATAGGCTGCCCACCCTGCCTTAGGACTGCTGCAGCAGCTGGCAGAACAGAATTGTACTTTGTCTACCATAGGGTAACAAGTAAGGCTTTGTGGCTTCTGGGCAAACTATGCCCAGGAAAAGGATGCACATGTCCCCACCCCATTGCTAGTAGCATACCAGCCAACCTGGAAACACATTGCAAGGCCTGCAGATCTGAACCCATCATAATCTTGCTCTTTGGCTCCTGACACTAACTTACCATTCATTTCCTTTGCCCCCATCCATGTAAAGTGCTAGCACAGCTCCAGAGGCCACACATGTCCCCAACCTTCCTGCACTGCCCCATCTCTCCTGAGAGAGCAGTCCCCTGCCATCCTGCTGAGGCACTGGGGTCCTCACCCTAATCCCATATAGGTGGTACTGGCCAGATTCCCTTCTGCCTCCCTCAAAGGGCACGGCCCCCTCAGGGATGAACACAGCTTTGTTAGCAGCCAGCACTGGTCATGACCTGTTATAGTATTCACAGAGCCCCCTGCTAGGCTTGGGCACTAACCACTGGTGGCTTTGCCCTTGCATTATGCTTTGACAATCCTGTGAAGTCCAACTGTGTTAGGGGGACCAAGTCACATGTGTAAGTTCCTGGCAGGGTCATAGTCTAGGATACCAAATCCTCTCTACAATCCACCACACCCCTGTGGCTAGCAGTGGTAGCCACCTACGGGTCCTGGAGACCATGTAGACTTTCACCTAACAGGCAGCTTCTTGTCAGGGGAAAGGATAGGAACATCCAGCAGAATAGTCACATGCCTTCAGTACAGAAGAAAGGGGACTCCCCCCAGTGACCTCAGACAAGTCATTCAGAGCTCTGGGCCTAAGTGTGTTCCTTAGTAGAGTGGGCGAACCTTAGCAGGGCTCCTGTGAGGTCAGAAGTGCACAGATTACAAGGTGCTCACCTGACTGAGCATAGAATAACAATTAAAAATATCCTAGAGCCCAGTCCACTGTCCGTTTTCTCCACAAACCACATAGTTAAAGCTAAGAGTGACTGGTACTGACAGCATATCCCAAGAGGCACCTCCCCTCGGTCCCTTGTGACTGTGAAAAGTACACAAGCTTCAGCTGGCAGCATGTGCTATGTTTAGGCTACAGTCTGGGCGGGCAGGTGGCAGTGGGTGGGGAGGGGCTTTCTTCTGGAAACCTGCATTGACTCTAATTAGCCCTATTGTTTATTTTTCACGCCTCTTCTCCAGAAAAGCAAAGCCAGAGCAGTCTGGGGCCAGTCAGTGAACCGTGAAGAGGAGCGGGGCGCCACACCCACCATTCTGGGGGCCCCTAAGGCTTGATACCTCAGCATACTCCACAGCAACATCGATTCAGGTCTGGCGTCCTCACGTTGGCATGGCACCCAACTGCCAACAGGACCGCCCAGACTGCAGCCAGATCAACACCTCCAGCTGCCACAGCCTACCCTGAACACAACACAGTGCTAATGGCCAGGAAAAGGAGAGGCGCCTCTAGCTTCTAACAAAAGCACCCCAAAGCAGGTCACAGCTGGGAATAACAGGCAGATGGCAGGGACACCCCATGTATAAAGCACAGTTCTCTTCCATGACACACAATATATACATCATACACATAGCTTATAGACACGCATACACACAAGGGCCAGCCAGCTCTGGGGACGGAGCCCAGGATGGTGGTGTTTGATTTCGGTGCACCCCTAAATCGGGCGAGTCTATCTTTTTCACCCCACAGCCTATTCCAACACAGACTGCTCTCTAGGGAAACCAACTGGTGCTTCAGTCTGATCTGAACCCCCAGGGACAAAGGCCACACAGGCGACAGATGCAAGGGCGGAAACAAGCCAGTACAATAGCAATGATTTGGGAAGGGTGCTGCCATTTAGGTAGGCAGATGGAAGGCTGAAAGGTCGGAGATGAAGCGGTTAAGCGAGTGGACACATGGTTGTCCTCTCCTCAGAGGAGAAGGCTGGCAGGAAATGGCAGGCACAGATACAAAGAGAGTTCCTCCACTCCACCCCTAGAGCCCAGCTCCCACAAAGCCCCTCTGCTAAGCAACTAACAAGCGTGACATAGCAGTCCTCATAAAGGTTAGGAGACACTATCCCTGCCCTACCAGGAGATGGATGACTGTGGACCATGTTGACAAGAGTGAAGGCAACAAGAAGAAATCCCCAAATTGCCAGCATAAGCCGGTTCAACAGGAAGCAAAGGCCTGCCAGCCCTTCCAATACCACCCCTCTGTCCCACCTTCATAACCAACAACAGCAGTCCCTACTGAACAAGCCTCTGGCAGTCCTCAGAAACTGTGGACAACAACATGTCTTCAGCAGGCCACCACCCGGGGCACTGGGACCTATGCCAGCCTATCACCTGGCTCTGGTTCCTTGCTAGTTAGCCATGAGGGGAGGCATAGTCACCCATAGTCAGTCATACAAGAAAGAGCAGAGACCCACTTTCCATACAGCTTCCTGAAATCCACAGCCTTCAGAACTCTTGTTCCTAGAGGCTTGCAATATGCCAGGTCCTGGCCAGGGAACGTCACTCTGAAGGAAGACTGTGGACATTCTTCCCTGAAGAGTTTAGAACAGGGATCTGCATGGCACAGCCTGGATTTTCATCTAGTGCTGCCTAGCCCTCTACACACAGCAGGACTCCCTCCTCAGGGGGCATTCCAGCAGGACTCTCAGCCAAGGGGCAGTGCCAAGAGCCTTCCAATGGACACTACGGTCTAGTTGAGGGGGCTGCAGAATGGAGGGCAAAACTGCCCTTAGGGAGAGGAAGCTGAGAAGCCTAAGCTGCCTCCTGCCCACCCCTGCCATATCATCCTTTCTTTCCCTGTACCCTGTTGTGGGATCCTGCCTGGGGAAGACTGGGGAGGAATCTGTTAGGACCCCCTACCAGGTACTCACTCACTGGAAGGCCAGCTGGGAAGGGCGAGAGCCTAGGAGCAGGAGGGAGGGTGGGTGACTAAGAGGGCAGGGCAGAGTCAGGGAGGGAGGCGGGCCTGTACTAGGGTTGCCAGAGAAACCCTGACTCCTCCCTCCAAATCCCTGCATAGCACCTGGGAGGCTCAGTGTTGGAGCCTTATCTGTGCCTCTGCCCTCTGTGGGCTTGTGGATGGAGTGCAAGCAGGGCTTTACACCTGGGGTTCTCAACCCCATTAACCCCAGAGGTTAGAAAGGAATGAGAGACAGAGTTGGGGAAGGAAGGGGTACCTCTCACTGCTCCCCAATTCAAGGCCATGGTGACTTATCTTCAACCTGGCCCAGAGCTTCCCCCTGCCTGCTGTCTGCTGCAGGCATAACCCAGGCCCTGTCTCTGGCAGCAACAGCAACCCAGAGACTTGAAAGCCTGCAGGACCCCAGAATGCTAACCCACAGCTTCTGAACCATGAATTCAGGCAGACCGGACAGAACAACCAGGCCTGGAGAGAAGCCAGGGGAACCTTTCAGGAGGGTAGACACAAATACGTGGCCCAAGGTCCCAAGACTCCCAGGCCTTATAATAACAAACTTAGAGCCTGCAAAGCCACTTTTGTAGCTGGAGTGGGTATCCTTGGGGACAGTGACAGGTTAGGGATGGCAGGTGGCTGGCTCAGGCTCTGCCTAAACCCTGCCAATTTTACTTTGCACATGCTGGGTCTTTGAAGTAAAGAACTTACCTTTCCCAGGGCGGTGACACTTGAATTTTCAACCAGGGTGCTAATGTGTAGGACAGAGCTGTTAGCCAGACTTCATTTTCCCTGCTCCTAGGGCATCCCTCTGATGAAGGTCCTCTCCAACTGCAACTTCCAACAATGCCAGCAGGTGGTGTCCAAAGACACAGAATACTCCTGCCACCCACAACCCTCGCTTGCAAGAGATATCCCTCTCATCTAAAAAGCACTCCAAGAGGAAAAAAAAAAAATCATCTCTCAAGAAATTCATCTAGGCATTTAAGAAAATACGGTTTGGGGCAAAGATTGGGAAATGACCTTAACCCTGGGATACACAGGGCACTCCTTGTCCTCTAGGAGGAACACGGCAGTGCTTCCCCAGGCATAGGCCTGCAGTCTGCAGCAAGACCACACTGCAGATTTCTCTACAACCCATTGTTCCATAGTTCCCGGGACACACCATCATCCCAGTCACCATCTAAGACCCGGCCCTGAGGCTCCTACCTGAATGTGGACAGGCCTCCAGTATGTGTTGGTCCCGGGAGATGGTGTGACACCAAAGGGACTCTGGCCAGTCCAAGCATGGCAGACATGGTTCTGGCAGGCCTTGCTCTTACCCCATTCCCTCTGTTTTGCTGAAAACCGTGAGAGTATATTCCTCAAGCTAGCCTCCAAGAGAGAGCTGTTCCTTTATTTTCTCACTTCCTCCTCCTGAAGCTGACTACCAGGGTTCAGCTACCAAAGTACTGAAGTTTAGCAATCAAAGGCCCCCTTTGGCTCACCTAATTAACATTCCCGATTAAAATTAAACACCTCATCCTAACACAGGGTTTCCCCTTTTACTGTTATAAACCACCATTTCCGTATGGCCCACATCTGTCTCTTCTCTATTCTGTGTCCTCCACTCTCTAGTTCCTTTATATTGAGAACTTGGTCTCAAAGTATCCTGAGTGGACACTGATTCCTTTCAGACACAGGCTGATTTTGCCCCCTTTTTTGGGGGGGGGTTGTTTGTAATGTGCATTGGGTTTTTTTGCCTGTGTGTATGTCTGTGTGAGGGTGTCAGATCATCAGATCTGGAACTGGAATTATAGGCAGTTGTAAGCATGCTTTGTGGGTGCTGGGAATTGAACTTGGGTTTTCTGGAAGAAGAGCCAATGCTCTTAACTACCGAGCCATCTCTCTGGCCCCTGTGTTTACCTTTTAAAAGAAGAAGCTCTGTGATCCAAAGGCTAAATGCAAAGGTTATTCTGGCTAGTTTTTATGTTAACTTGGCACAAGCTAGAGTCATCGCAGAGGAGAGCATTATTGTGAAGAGAAAATATCTTCACAAGATCAGGGTGTAGGCAGGCCTGTATGGCATTTTTTAAAAGTAATGATTGATGCTGGGTGGTGGTGGCACATGCCTTTAATCTCAGTGCTCAGGAGGCAGAGGTGGCAGATCTCTGGGTTCGAGACCAGCCTGGGGTACAGACAGAAACCTTACCTTGGGGAAAAAAATCAATCAATAAAGAAATAAATGATTATTATGAGAGGGACCAGCTTACTGTGGGCAGTGTCACTCCTGGACAAGTGGTCTTGGGTCTAAAAGAAAGAAAAATTAATAAATTCTGAGGAGCAAGTCAGTGAGCAGCATTCCACCATGGCCTCAGCATCCTGCCTCCAGTTCCTGCCTTAGCTTCTGTTAATAAACTGTGATTCAGGATACTTGAGCCTTTTCTCCCATGTTGTGTGACAAAACTTTTCCTGGGGAGGTGTGTTAGAGCCCTGGTACAACACACATATCTCCTCACCCAAGATAAGAATTCCATGCAGACTGCAAAGTACAGACGCAACAGAAGTCCAAGTTGGTAAATTGGGGTTAGTTACAGGAGTATGTCTAAGGGATTGTTTACAGGAGCCAAAATGACTCACAGACAGCTGGATTACCACAGCCCACACCAGCATAGGTGACTGTTCACAAAAGCTGGGAAACCTGGAGCACATTGCATGGTCTGGTAGGCAGCTCAACAGTTTGGAACGTGACTCCACTGGTTTAAGCCTCTTCCAAGCAGCTCAACTTGTCTCAAATCTTTGCAGCTTGGCTCCTCTGAGGACCCTTAGCTTTTATTGCTTACTCTGACAGGAAGGGGCTCAGTGAATCTGATCAGTTTCAGGGACTTCCTCAAGCTATTTAAGTTGTTTGCCTTCCTAATTAGGGAGCTTCTTACAGGATGGAGCATTTCAATTTAGGAGGAAATTGTTATACAACATGCCCGTTCAGCAGCTTGGCCCTGGATACTTCAGGACAACTCTAGAGCTGCCCCATGGGTATTAATTAATTTCCATGTCACAGGCACTAGGCAGAAAAAAAAATCACACAGGTCTTGATTTATTTATTCAGGGACTGGAGAGATGGCTCAGGGTTTAAGAGCACTGGCTGCTCTTCCAAAGGTCCTGAGTTCAATTCTCAGAAGCCATATGGTGGCTCACAACCATCTATGGTGAGGTCTGATGCCCTCTTCTGGCATAAAGTTGTATATGCAGATAGAGCACTCATACATAAAAATAAATTTTAAAGTGATTTATTTTTCTTTTATTGTACAAATTTTTTACATGCTTACATGTATATGTACAACATGCTTAACTGTTGTATCCCCAGAAATGAGGTTATGGATGGTTGTAAGCCACTATGTGGGTAATGGGAATAGAACCCACATCCTTTGCAAGTACAGCAGTACTCTTAAGCACTGAACCATCTGTCCAGCCTCCATAAAGTCACTTCTTTTTATTGATAGGTAATGCACCCAAACTATTTGGTCTCCTAAGCTTTGAAATAACTCTCCACCCTACACATCTAGAGACTCCAGCCAGACCGTCCTGCTCTGGTTCCTGACATTTTCTCCTTGGCCTGGCCCTTGCCTTGTTTGCTGCATTGTCTCTGACCTGCAGCTGCAGGGACCTGGCTGGCCCTGTGAAGAACAAGAAACCGAGCTGGAGCAGACATGAGCCTGAATCTCATTATCTGTACATAACAGTCAATACCTCCTAAGCTAACAGAGTCAAGAGACTTCAGGCTCCAAGTGCGGAGTTTAAAGATTTGCTTCCGGGATGCTTTGATTCCAGGGCACTTGGCACACTTGTTGCACAACTTTAAGGTTTTAACAGAACAAGGAAGGATCCCAGCAAGTTCAGCTTGACAGAATAAATGTGTTTCCAGGGATTTCTTTTAGAAGTGATTTGTGAGCAGGTGGACCTCCTAGGAGGCCCACCTGGAGTCAGCCTAGCACCCACAAGACCATGTTTGGTCTCAGAGTAAGGGGTGGTAGTCAGAGCCTCAGGTCCCTTCCACAAGGGAATGTTAGCCATCTCATCACCATAGACCCACTAACTATTCTGTTTATTTCATTTCTATGGCCAAAGTCTCCTATGGATCACAACAGCATCTCTGCTCATAATAGGGGTCACCAAGCTCGGAGGAAACACTCATACCGCAGCATCCATGCTACCCATCTCTATAGTGACTGGCTGTAACTGCCTTCCCCAAGCTTATCATTGCCTTCCCATCCCTACACTCACCTGCTCTATGGTCAGAAAAAATGGGTTCCAAAGCTCGCAGGGTTTGGAACTCAAAGGACTTATAATACTCTACAGAATCTTCTGAATTGGAGCCCTCTGCTCCAGACGTAGAGTTGGTACCTCAGGATCTTTCTGACCCTACTCTTTCTGGGGGTCCCCATACTTCTCTGAAAGAGCTTCATACTTCCTTTTTGCCATTTCTTCTTTTTCATTGGCCTCTTAAGATTTGATTGGGACACATACTGCTAGTGGCTTTACGAGAATGGATACTCTTCTTATGTCTTTGTCCCATCCTGCATATGAACACGAGAGTCGTTAGTTTAGCTAGGTATAGAATTCTGAGATGTGAAGGCATTTCACGTAACCTTCCAGCTCCTAGGTTGCTTTTGAGAAATCCAAGGCATACATAAATGTAAAGCCTACGAAAGCCGGACTTGGTGATACACACTTGTAATCCCAGCACATGGGAGACAAAGCAAGAAGATGGTTGTAAGCTCAAAGTCAGCCTGACCTACATAGCAGGTTCTGAACTACAGAGTAAGACTCTGTCTCAATAAAAAAAAAAAAAAAAAAGTGTCCCGGAAAACCCTTGTAAAACTTATACAGGTCACATGGTGGGAATAATTAGCAATTCTAACGAGTTGTGTACACATGATGATGATGATGGAGGTGAGAGGACCCTAATATAACAGAGATAATGCTTGGCTGCCAAAAGCCATGTTGCAAATGTCATACTAAGTCAGGGACCAAAGAGTCTAACCCATGGCATCATGGAGAAGGTTAATAAAGAATGATATCCCTCCAAGGCATCCTTGGCAGTTGGCTTACTGCCCATAGTGGACCCCTGGTCTTTTGAGGAACTATGCTAATGACTGCAGTGAGGATTTCGGGGGAGTCTACAGAGCCAAATTCTACATAGTCAAAATATTTAAAAAAAAAAAAAAAAAACCAAAAAACCTTAGCATAGGTTAGGATGATGGAGACTTATCTCCACCCTTGAGAACTTAAAGATAAAGGGACATCGGCTCCCTTCACATCTCTAATCACCAATCATGGCCCTGTCAGAGCAGGAGAGTGACAGAGTATGCTGCCCACCAGCTGGATCATATCCTCTAGGCTAATGCTACCATGCTGTTCAGGTTGACATGGCTCCAAGGCATCCTCCAAGTTATGGTGTGTGCTTGGTAAATCTGCATAGTGTTCTCAAAAGTCACCTCCACAAGCATCTATGATACATATAATCCTGCCCAGACTGGGCTTCAGGTTCCTGCCCCAGCTGTATAGGCCATTCTCCTAAGTGTCACATCCATTGGCTTCTTCAATGAGCAGTACTGCTGGACCAGTTGATCAAGAGGCCTCAGTGAAGCACATACACAAAGAGAGTGGTGGCTTCAGGTGACAGATTCATGCCGGACACTCCCCAGCTATGATGCTGTAAACGCAGAGACTCTGAAGCCCTGTCCTTAACAATTACAGAGCCAGTGGTCAGAAGTGTTGCTGGGTGTCTCCTCTCCAGCAGAAGTCACCTGCTATGGTGACAGAGGAGATTGGCATCCGGTGACCTGCTCATACATTAGAGACAACACAGTCCACACTAGTGACATGCTCTGACCATCTGCAGCATGAAAGAGGCATCCAGCTTTCAGCATGATCTGGCACAGGAAAAAACAGTATGTCTGTATGACTGACATGTGGACACATGAACGTAGCAGGGATGGGTCTGTGTCTAGCCCCAGACAGAGAATCATAGCCTATACTCAGGGCCCACATGAGCAATGAAACTTCATGCACCGTGATGGTCTGAATGTAGTCCCCAAAGTGATGTTACAAGAAAGTCATTAAAAATTAGATAAGGTCCCAAGGGTGAGATCCAGTCTTCCAGGGTCAGTGCTTTTATAAGAAGAGCTATCGGGGCTGGAGAAATGGCTCTGCCTGTGGGCTCTTTGAGCCGTGCTACTTCAGGAGGATGTCATTTTTTCCCATCTCCCATTCTTCTTGGTCTTTGGAAGTATATAGTTTAAAAAGCAAACTGGACAACTTATGGGATATACGTTTAAACATTAAACTTATTCATTCTTTCATGTACACAAACTGTCTCTCTGTGTGTGTGTGTGTCAGGGTGTGCAAATGAAAGAATGAATAAGTTTGGTTTTAAAAAAACCAACAAACAAATCCATGTGGTGGCGGCGGCAGCAGTAGCAGAGGTGGCAGCACACATGTCTCTAATCCCAGCACTCGGGAGGCAGAGGCAGATGGATCTCTGTGAGTTTGAGGCCACTCTGGTCTACAGAGCGAGTTCTAGGAGAGCCAGGGCTACACAGAGAAACCCTGTCTTGAAAAAGCAGGGAAAAAAAAGCAACGAACAGTTTTCCATTATTTTAATGGTGCTCCCAGGTTCCAGAGTTAACACCTGCATCTAGTCTGGTTTCCTAGAAAGGAAGTAAAGCTTGATGAGCAGGCAAGGTGCCTCAGCCTCATGCACCTTGCACTTGGGTCCACATTTTAATTGGCTCTGAGCCCTGGGATGTCTTCATCTGTGATATGAACAGCCAGCTCTCCCCATCTGCAGACCCCACTGTAACCTCTGGTACCTTTGTCCTGCAGGAAGAACATCTTAATTTATTGTCACTGTGATAATACATCATGGTGAAGGCAAGTTATAAAAGAAAGTATTTACTTGGATTCTTTTTGTTTGTTTTAAAGGATTAGAATCCATGACAGCAGAGCAAAGGCAGGGCAGAAGGAGCAGATGAGAGCCTACACTTTTCTGCATCCAGGGTGCAGAGAGGACCCTGGGAATGGCATACATCTTTGAAAGCCCCACCCTCAGGGACACACCTCCTTCAACAAGGCCACACCTCTTAATCTTTCTCCAAATAACTGGGTATCAATCATTCAAATGTGTGAGCTTATGGGGCTGTTCTCATTCAGACCAACACAGAATGGGGGAGACTAAAGATCCAGCCAGCTGACCAACTTTGATTTCTACTGAAGGATGAAGGAAAGCAACCAGGGGACTGTTGTGAAAATACCACCAGAAGGCTGGGGGTAGAATAGAGACTCAGGAAGACCCTCTGGTAAGAGAGGGTCCAAGTCCTCTCTCCAGAGGTCAGCTACTCAGGAGGATGTTGCACAGGGACTTCATAGGGCACACGCAACAGCTGAGAAGTTTCCTGTCTCACATGACTAGGGGACACAATCAGGAACTCGAATCTTGGAGGTCCAGGGAAATAAAAGGGGCATCTCGGCTACATTCTGAGAACCTAGTCTGCTTGGCTCCTGCCATGTTGGTCCTGCTCACAGCTCTTTAAACAATCCTATGGGTCCCCACCAAACTGAGCATGCCACCCTGTTCTATATCCATTCCAAGTTCCCATCTTGTGGCAAAATGGCCCTCATTCCCAAACAGCTGGGGCTGGAGCTTACATGAGATCAGAAGGGCAGCTGTGGGAGGGACCAAGGACCAGAGAGCTTCCTTGTGTTTCCGGAACTTTTCTAGGATTCTGACCCAAAGACTCCTGTTTTTCAGCCTGGTAGCTCCAAAGGTGTCCAGGTTCCCTAAAGTTTTTCCTGTCAAATGGAGTAGGTATCCCCATAGGTACATCAACCCTAAGCTCACAGATGAGCTGACAGAAAAGCCTACAGACAAAGCCATAAAGGCCAAGGCTTCATTGTATAAGCAGCTGAGGAGGGTATGGACCAACCTCCTACCTTGTCCCTTTCTCTGACAGACAGACCACATTAGTGTGGCCCTGCTCTCTCTGATGAACTACCCATCCTGAAGATTCCCAGCCTGTTCTCACACTCTCACAGTGACATAACCTAGGATTTCAAATATCCTGGTCAAGATGAGAAGGGGGGTGAGGGAGGGAGGGAGGGAGAGAGAGAGGGAGGAAGGGAGGGAGGGAGGGACAGAGGGAGAGAGAGAGAGAGGAAGAGAGAGAGGGAGGGAGGGAGGGAGGGAGAGAGAGAGAGGGAGGGAGGGAGGGAGGGACAGAGGGAGAGAGAGAGAGAGAGAGAGAGAGAGAGAGAGAGAGAGAGAGAGAGAGAGAGAGAGAGAGGGAGGGAGGGAGAGGGAGGGAGGGAGGGAGAGGGAGGGAGGGAGGGAGGGAGGGAGAGAGAGAGAGAATGTTGTCTAGGTCATTGTAATGCTGCAGATAAAAAACAATCCTAGTTATGGCACTAAATCCAGGAATCTGGTCCCCCACAGCTTAGGCACAACAGAGACAATAATTTCTACATTCCAAACAGGACACTGTCCAAATAGAAAGATTGGCTCTGTGCTCAGTGAGTGTTTGCACATCAGCCCTGCGCTGGCAGTTGCTGTAGGTCTGGAATGTACAGTTCTGCCCCCCACAGAATCAGGTGGAGCCAGCCTCAGACCCCCCCTCAGGGTCTGGCTATGCAACCACAGCAGGCACCCACAGGAAGTGCAGAAGATGGCTCCTATTACTTTTGTTCAGACTGATGTGTCTTTGTTCAACTCAGCTGCTATAACAAAACAACATGAACCTATTTCTTTCTGTTCTAGAGCCCAAGAAGTCTGAGTTCAGTGCTGGCAGATTTGGTGTCTGGGAAGAGCTACTCTCTGCTTCCAACATGACACTTTCTTGCTGTGCTCACATGGTGAAGGCTGAAGGGAAGGAAATAGCAGGAAATAGTCCTAAAGGTATATATAGAAATGAAATTTGGCAGATTATAGTGGGATTATTTTCTGGTACATTGTAAATATGTGTTCTTCCTACTGGTTTAATAAAATGCTGATTAGCCAGAAGGCAGACAGGAAGTGGGCAGGGCTACTAGACTAAAAAAACTCTGGAAACGGGAAGAGCAAGGCAGAGATGCCAGCAGACACAGCGGAAAGAAGACAACCATGTTGCTCAGAGAAAAAGTACCAAGCTACATGGCTAAATAGATTAATGGAAATTGGTTAAGATGAAAGAGTGTGCTAGCAATATGTCTGAACCATAGGTCAATCAGCATGAAATTAATATAAGTCTTTAAGTGATTACTTGAGGCAAAGCAGCAGAGGGGCTAGGAGTGGATCTAAACCTTGGGGCTAGGCTAGAAAATCCAGGCCAGAAACTTCATACTACAACAGATGGATGTGTTTCATTTTACAGAATTTGGAAAATTAAAATATGTATATCATACAATAAATACATTTTTAGGATTTTAATGGGCAACTGCTTGAATTCAGAAAAGGCTGATTCTGTAATCACACATTTGCGAGATATTATGGCCATCATGGGAATACCTGTACAAATTAAGACTGACAATGCTCCAGCATATGTCTCTAGTAAAATGAAACAATTTTTTGCTTATTATAATATAAAGCATATTACAGGAATACCACACAGTCCTACAGGGCAAGCAGTCATAGAGAGATCAAATCGAACTCCAAAGGATATGCTAAATAAACAGAAAGGAATAACAAAGACCCCTAGAGATAGACTACATAATGCTTTATTAACTTTTAGTTTTCTCAATGCTAATGAGAAAGGAACAATAGCTGCTGAAAGGCATTGGACCATACTTATATCTCTCTATAAGAAAAGTTGAAGTGCCAGTTCAGTTATAAATTAAAGTTGGCTTTGGAGTTGGAGTGTAGCTCTCTCCTTCTCTAAACCCAAACATGCTTGTTAAAGGAAAATGCAAAATCTCTGTATCATATCAGAAGAGCCACCTGATATGGGACAGAACAACCAAAATTAACGGACTATTTTACTGCTGTTAATCTTATTAGGTATACATTTATATCAAAATATATTAGGATAATACATATATTAAACATTTTGTCATGATAGTCATGATCATATAGAGTTAAAAAAAAGTTTTATCTAGCTTCCTATATATTGTTATGGGTTTGAGTTTCTTATTAGTTTTTTGTAGTGAACCATGATGATGTCTAATTGTGGCCTTTGAAGTATACAAAAGGAAGAGGGGGCCCCACAACGATGATTTCACATGGACTCTGACAAATCCACTAGGCTGACAAACACCAACCAAAGATCAGATTTGGAATACAAACTACTCAGGACAATTTCCAGGTGGCTCGCTGAGGAACCAGCTTCATAGACTACTATAGCCAGGACTTGAGATAAGCCCTGTACTTTCCCATTATGCAGAGACTGGACAACAAATGATACAGCTACTTAGCCCAGGTCTTGACAATTAAACTCCCAAATTTTCTTTTCAGGATCCCCGAAATACTCCATTGCCCCCAGACATCAGGGATTAAACTTAAGAACACAACACCAACATTCCCAAGAGGTGGGGTGGGTGGGTTTTGGTTTTTCAATGGTTATGGATGGTTGTCATTGTTTAGGGTAATTGGTTACAGATTATTATTGGTTATGCTTAGGAAAAAACCGAACAAGGTAGATTAGATTCAGGGGCCTTGTTTGAAAAAAAGAAAAAAGACATATAGATATGATAGGATATAAGGGTAGATTATTGAATCTGCTTTTAAAAGCAATTACTAGTTTCAAATATTTTACATTGGATTGGATTTCTGTATATTGTATACAAACTGTGTATATTGATACAAAGTTGAGATTAATTTTGTTACTGTGCATATATTTCTATGTTTGTTCAAGGTACCTATACAGTTCATCTAACAATGTAATACAAATTGCTAGTCCTTGGAAATTATTATTACCAACTAATTAGGATATAAAGAAATGCATGTTAGTAGTTAGATATTACAATCAAACTTATAGTCATATTAGATATGCTTTCAAGGTCAAACATGTATTTTAGATAGACAGGCCTTTTTCATGCACTTCAGAGATCTACAGAATATGTCATTTAAGATATTTTAATAACATAGGTTCTTATTATTTTTAAGACAATGAGACATCTGCTCCTGTCAGCACCAATCTACTTCAGAGAATATGATGGGCATCGAAGAAATTTTATATGGAGTTGACCTTCTTTGTGGCAAAAGTTAGCCACTGAGCAAGAAAGTACCCTTGCCTTGACTGCTGACAGTATGATGTCCAAAATGGACAAGCAGGGAACACATACAAATAAGAACTGTCATACCTTGCTAGGACAAGGTAGGAAGGTCTTTAAGAATATCCTGCTTCACAGAGAAGTCTGTCTAGATTTGCTAGGCCTGTAGGCCAAAGATGGATGCATCAACACTGCAGAGGAACATTGGGTGATTATCCAGGCAGCCAGTTGCTTTATTCATATTTTTTTTGAAGTTGCTTGCTCACACGTCCTGTTTACTTAGTTAATATTATTTCCTTCTTGGGTCTGAGGGAGTTGAAGATGAGATAGTTATAGTTTTCTAATGACCGTTTTAGAAAAGAAACTCACTTAGAGGTTAAAGTACTTAAGTTTGAGAGACATCAAAATACAGTTTTTAGTTAGTAATACGTTAGATAGACGTGAATTAGGTACAATCCTTTGGACTCACCAAAACAAGATAAATAATGGAATTTTTAAAATTTGTCAATTGTTAATGGACTGGACATTATTTATGTAATTATTGTGTGTATCTAATGTATATAATTATTGTACCTACTACATATAGTTTTTCTTATGTTAGTTATAACATTTTTTATTTTTGACACAAAATGGGATATGTGGTGATATATATTTAATAAAATCAGCCTGAAATATTAGAGAACAGAATCACCCACAGCAAGCCAAGAACATCAGAAAGTGGTGACCCACATCTCTAATCCATCACTCAGGAGACAGAGATCTTTCCGGGTTTCTGTGAGTTCAAGGTCTAACAGCCAAGCAGTAGTAGCTCATACCTTTAATCCTAACTCTAGGATTATGATGCAGAGTTGAACCAGAAAGTAAAACAGCTGGTGGGGAAGATATATAAGGCAGGAGAGGGCAGAAATTAATTCATTAGGTAGAAGTGACCAGCCAGGCTGAGGACCCTTGAAGACAGCACTTACCCTGTTTACCCTGAGAAGTTGGCTGGGTGAGAAATGACTGTGGTCTGTTTCCTCTCTCTGATATTCCAGCTTTTTTCCCAATATCTGACTCTGGGTTTTCATTATATGTTAAGTAGAGTTCGTGCAATATCATGTGGTTTATTATATTTTTAATTTTATTTTTGAGGACTTTTTAATTTTTCCCCAAGCCTACATATATTTTATATATACTTTAACCTGTTTAGAGGGTTTTTTAAAATCTGGATCTGTCTTATTGTGTATTTTTAGTCATTCTTTAACCAGTAGAGTTTTTAAGTTGCTAAACTGTGTAGTTAGGACTGAGGCACGGCTAATTTGCCCTGCTCAGCTTTTTAACATGGTGGAGGTACAGTGAGTTAGGCTTCTTTTCCCAACTTTGGGAAGCAGTATCACCGAGCTGTGTTTTAGCTCACACTGTGCTCTTAAACTAGTAAACAGTGGCTGGGAGAAGCCTCTTAGTACTGCAGGCCATGAGAGAGATCTGAAATCTGCCATGCAGCTTAGCTCATGACAGCTGGCTACATCTTTCAGGCAGCTGCTGGGAGACACATCTCTGCGCTGCTGCTGGCATGAGACTGTGAGACTAGGAAGCCTAAGTGTGGCTCTGGTTTTGTGTATTTAGAATTTTTTTAAGCTTTTTTTAGTGCCTCACATTAGGTGTCATTTGTAGCCAGAAGTTTTTGATCTGTCTGGGCCTGTGGTCAGGAGGAAGCTCTCTCACTTGTGGCTTATAAAATAATTATTTAGTTGCTTATATTAATTATAAACTATGTGGCCTAAGGTTTAGGCTTATTATCAACTAGTTTTATAACTTGTAACCTATTTTTATTAACTTATGTCTTGTCACGTGGCTAATAGCTAATACTTTTACATCTTGCTTCCTTGGGCAGCAGCTTGTAGTCTGACTCCGCCCTCCTTCTCCTTTATCTATGCTCAGATTTCCCACCTGCCTCTAAGCTGCCTGCTATCTGACAAAACAGTTTCTTTATTAACCAATCATAATAAACATATTCACAACATACAAAAAGACATCCCACATCAAACAGGTCCTGCTGCCATCTAGATGTGGGACATTTAGCTCCAGCGCTGTGGAGACGTAAATATATATTTTAAGCCACTCAATTTGTGGTCCTTGGCTTCAGTGGCTCTGGGGCAACTATATGGAGGCACAAGCCTCTTCCTGGTCACATTTAATGAGTACTTACTATCCATTACATCACTATCTTAGTGCACTTCATCTCAAGAGTCTGGGAGGTCAGAATAAAAGCTGAGTGGTGCATTAGTGGCCACACACATAGGAAGACCAGCAGGAATACGAAGCTCCATTACACAATTCCACTTCTAGTGAGCTTCAAGTCCATCCTCCACCATCCCACACCTAGCTTGGGGAGTCGGGAGCCTGTACAATAGAAGAACCTACTGGGTGCTCTTTGCTATAGATGGACTGTCCAGGATTTGTGAGGAGAGCAGCTTCACCTTCCCAACTCTGCTGAGTTTAGGCACTTGTCAAATCTTTCCTGTCACACACCCAAAGCCAGGAGTATCTGAAGCAACACACGAGGCCCTGGTGAGTGCATCCCTGTGTGTGTTCCTCCCTGGTACTCTCACATCACTTGTCTGTAGAGCCAGTAGGGCATAGACAATGAGGAAGCACATGCCCACTTCCTGCATGTCCTACCTGCTCCTGCAGGCCCTGGGGACAACAGTCAGTGAGTGCCCCAGGAATGAGGTGTGTGAGGTGTGGCTAGGTGTCTCCTGCTGACAGTGGCATTCAGTCTCACATGGATCTGGAGCTATTTTCCTGTGTGTGTGTGTGTGCATGTACGTCAACTCCCTGAAGCTTTCATGGGTGGGACACACTGTTTCCTTCTTGGCTTCTATGGGAAAATAACATAGATCAATCTATCTGCTTGCTACTCCACTTTCCAGAGCTTTGAAGTCCCCAATGGAACATCCGTGGATGATTCTGTCATGGAAGGGTGTGTTCGATCAAGACAGCAAAGAGGAATTCACACCTACATCTAAAAAACAAGTCTTTTCTTGGACCAGTGAACTTATCTGGAGACCGGGGTAAAACTGAGAACAGTTTCTTACAGGTGAGTGTGTCTCTCTCCCCCTTCCCTCGATACATCTTTTTTCTTCTCCCCTTCTGTCTTCCTGTTTCTCTCACACACACATCAGTTTGGAATACTTGCCAGAGGCCATCTACGTGCCATTGTCCTCATTGACTTGGACTTGGTACTACAGGCAATGGCTTCTGGGATGGCCGCGGCCCTCTTAAGTCCTCACAAAAACATCTTTTTTGAGAGGCCTGAGGAAGTAGCAGGTAGAAGGCAGGGTCTACATGCCCATCACAGGGTATTTAAATCCACTCCTGATTCAAAGTGATAGGCCCAGGACAAAGCAAGGTTTAGGCCAAACTTTGTCTGTGTCTCCACAGCCCAGGCAGATGAGCTGGAATGAGTCACTACTACCATCTTATGCATATCACAGGCTACCAGGTGACCACAGGAAGTCATCTGGTGATGTAGGTGTGAAGATGACTAGAGCTGACATGAACCCCTTGGCACTCACCTGACAATGGGGTGACGATGAAGTCACCCATCATTCACCCTTGCCCAGCATCAGTAGGGTAGTTATTGGTTATGCCCAAATGGGAAATCATTTTCTTCCCTCAGATGATCCATAGGGAGGAAATACAGCCATTAGGGATGAGGCAGGGTTCTCCATTCAGCTGCTCCAGAAACTTTACAGGTGGAGGTAGTGGTGCACAGGCTGGGAGCTGTGGCAGGGAGAGGGTGAGAAGAAGAAGCTCTTTTTCAGGGAGGAGGCATTCAGAGATAGCAGGAAACAGGCAGAGATGTGGATTGATACCCCAAGGGCTGCTCTTCTCCTAGGCCCATCTTGCCCTTTATCACAAGTGTCCCCTATGTTGGACCGATCACCTCATGTCTACCTTCATTCCACAGATGGGAGAAGCCTGTGTGGTGGGGTGTGTGTGCCAGGAGTGACTGCAGGGGTCACCCAGGAGTGACTGCAGGGGTCACCCAGGAGTAACTGCAGGGGTCACCCAAGACCAGTACCATTGTTAACGGTCTTCTGATACTGGCACTACACAAGCTGAGACAGGTTGGTCCCTTTTAAAGTGACAAAATGGAAACTTAGAGAAAGCAGCTTGTTCCTGGTCGGTAGATATGAAGGTAGCCTTCAAGTTCAAGTCTTTCTAACACAGAACCTGAATCCTCAGCCAGCTTGCTTCAGAGCATGCCTGAAAATTTGGACTCTTACAACCTGTGACCTCACTCTTGCCTCAAGGAAGAAAGAATTTGTCCCTAGTGAGAATGTTGTGGCCCACATATCCCTACAACTCCAGAACCTGTAACACTCACTATATGTGGGGTTTCTTGGTTTGGTCCCTAGAAAAGCTGGAGACCCACAGGGGCTTGTATGGCTGCAGTATCCAAGGGCCTCCTAAAGCCAAGAGCTGGAGGGATAAACCCAGCCTGGTACCGAGTGGGCCACAGCAGCCCCCACTTGCATATGATGTCCTTTGGGTGCAACCAGAAAGTGCCTGCAGTCCAGAGCCTTCTCTGTCTGTAGACTCCAGCAAACGTGGGTGGTGCCTGGCCAGCCACAACAGCCATCATGCCTTAGCCAAGTGAGAACAAGGCCTGGCTCCTGCGGTCTTAGGGGGAGGTGTGGGGACAGCAGCAAGCCTGGGCCTCCTCGCCCCAGGCACAGATGGTTCTCATTGCTCGCTCCTGTTCTTTCCTAGGAAAACAAACTCACTCAGAGCCAACAGACCCGTTTTATCTTCTGTTTGTTTTTGTTGCCATTTTTTTTTTTTTTTTTTTGCCTGAAGCCACTGTACTGTGGGCTGTGTCTGCAGGGTCTGTCCAGGGTGACCTTGGCACAGTGTTCATCTTCAGGCCTAGAGCCAGGGATGAATTCAAACTGCCAAGGACATAGCCATTTTCTTCACTGACTCATCCCAGTACCACAGAGGGTCACGGCTACTTTTCCAAGAATATTGGGACTGGGCTGGAGAGGGAGCAGAGAATTAGATGAATACCAGTTGGGCTGGCTGTCCTGAGGCCTTTGGTATGTCCAGATGGTGCCCTGTGGCTGGTTGGGTATTGGCTGAGGTGAAGGCTCCAAAGCTACTCAAGCATGGTGAAAAAAATAAGATCACTAAGGGGTCCAGATCCTCAGGGTCCTGGGGAATTCAGGGTAGTATAGGCAGATGAATGAGTCCCCCGACAACGTTTTACCAGTATGTTTTCCAAACAGGCACTGACAACGGCTTGAAGTCTGGTGGTGATACCTTCTCTAGGAAGGTAGAGACTGGCCCAGGGGCCCACAGCATCCCCCTCCCCCAAGCCAGTAAGACCTGTATTCTCTTTAGCCCTGAGTGCATCTGCATGACCTGTACCCCACAATGGGTGACAGGAAAGGAACAGGATGTGTGTGTGTGTGACAGCAGAGGCAAAGAGGTTTCAACACCTCCAGCCAGAGTAGTCCAGTGCAGGGTCTCGGGATGCATGGGGTGGGGGCGGCAGAAGAGGGGCAATAGCATAGAGGCTCTCCAGGGGCTTAGCAGCTCCACCGTCAAAGATAAGGGCACCAGCAATGCCCTGACTAAGACTGGAACACTCCCTGCACTGGACCTCAAAGACAGGGCCCCGCCCACCCCGCGGAAGGCGGGACCGCCGCAGTGGTGGCCGGTGGGCGCCTGCCCCTCCCCACCCTCCCTTCGCCTGGCGGCGGTGACATCACGGCTCGGGCGGGAGGGGCGGTGGCACCCCAGCACATCACTTCCTCGGCGCCTCGCGCGGACGCGCGGACAGGCGGACGGACGCGCAGACAGGCGGGCAGATCGGCGGGCGGACGGCCGCAGCGCGGGGCGGTGCTCCTGCTCGGCGCGTCCCCGACTCATGGCGAGCCCAGCCCCGCCCGCGGCCGACGAGCTCCCGGGCCCGGCCGCCAGGCGCCTCTACTCCAGGTAGTTCGAGGACCGGCATGGGGACGGGGACCCGAGCGGCGGGCGCGGGCGGGAGGCTGCCGGCCCAGAACAAAGGCTGCGGCGGTGGCGCGCAACGTGGCCGGGGACGCGCCTCTCTAGCTCTGCACAGGGAGCTGTGGGGACGCGGGGCCCAAAGATCGGCCCCACGGCAGAGGGTCTGGGGGCTGGGTTCCGCCTGCAACCCTGTCCCAGTGCCAGAGGGACTTAGGAGGGGGGGCACTCCCCCACCGAGCTCTGTGGGCTCCCGAATAGCCAGGGATGGCAGGGTTCATTACCAGGAGTTCGCCTCTCAAACCTGAGACTGCCATGACCCGGTGCTGGGGTGATATGGCCACGACCTAGGCTGTCATGATGGGGCCTTTGCCTTCCCTAGGTATCCCCAGCCTCAGGCCAGCAGAACCTGGGCCTGGGCCAGGCAGGTGGGTGTGTGCCTCCTTACAAAGGCACTTGCCTTCCAGGCAGGTTCACAGGTGATCCAGCGGTCTGTGCTCCGTGCCCACGCCCACTGAGGATGACAGGATAGCCCAGCTTTCTGGCAGCATGCCTCCCTGGTGACTCCAGCCTGGTGAGGGTGTTCCCCATGAGGTGCTGGTTCACTCTGGCCTCAGACTGAGCCTGAGGGGCCTGAGTGTTGGGCAGGGTCTGCAGACTGTCACCAGCCCTAGTGGAAGGCCCAGCTCCCTCCAGTGAGCTTCTGATTCCCACCTCTTCTAATCCTTCCCCAGATCTGGGGCCTTCCTGCTAGGGGCCAACCCTGAAGAAATATGCCCCACGTGAGGTGGCTTTTCAGCTAGCCAAGCTCTGCCCAGTACCCCCAAGGATCAAAATGAATGTTTGGTGGCTGGTGAAAAGAGACCTTGCCCTCCCATTCTACTCTGCTGCAGCTCAGAGACAGTGTCCCCATTGTGTAGTGTTGAAGATCAAGCCTGAGCCCTGTATGCTGCCTCCTAGTTATGGTGTAGGGGTAAGATGTTTGCTGGCAGCTTCTTCCTAAAGTCCCCTGGAAGCTGTTCAGGATCACATTTTCCTCAGGCCCAGCCACCTGTGAGAAGGAGGCATCTAGCAGGCAGCTTGTGTGTGAGTGTGTGTGTGAGTGTGTGTGTGTGTGTGTGTGTGTGTGTGTATGAGAGAGAGAGAGAGAGAGAGAGAGAGAGAGAGAGAGAGAGAGAGAGGTGCAGGCGCGCGTACGTGTGTGTGTGTGTGTGGGGGGGTATTCAGAGCAGAGGTTTCCAAGCTGTGTTAGTTACCCCCAATTCTCCCATGTGGTGACTCACCAGGCAGACTTCAGGCCCTGGGTAGCTCTCACTAGTTAGGGACAGTATTCAGGATACTGGTTGAGGCCCTGAGCTCAACCTGGCATCTCTCCAAACTGAAACCTAAGCTGATCTCAGAGGGTTGAGCTAGGACCAGATTTAAGCTGAGCAGTCAAGAGTCTTCCCACAGAGCCTTCCAGGAGGCCTGTGACTTATTTGGTTTTCACTTAGGGGTCACAGCTAGGCCTAGACAGCCCATCTTTGGCTATGATAGGCTAGGCAGATGGGAGGCACCTGAAGCACTTTGAAGCCGATATTAGAGAAGGCTCAGAGAAGAAAAGTCTTTACCATCAGGCACAGCAACTTGCGACCACTATGGCCAAGAAGGAAGAAATCCAAGCATGTCCTATCCCCAGATGAACCATAGGGTGTCCAGGGAAGACTGAATGCTGGCATGGGAGCCAAGAGCTGCGGCTGCTCAGCTATATGGATACCTAGGTGAACTGGATCCACGTGAGCTGAGAACTCCTGTGGCTCTTCTGGGCTGATACAGGATGTCTTGGTAGGAGACATTCTCCGCACCATCCACCCTCTTGGGAGCATCCCCACTCGCACTGACATCTGACTGAGAGTGTTTGATATTTATAAAATGGGGCGGAGAAGCTGAGAAGAACCACAGAACCACAATGTGCCCCTGAACTACCAACTCCTTATGGAGTGTAGAGAGGTGCTGGCTCGGGGAGGCAGGAAGGCTGGGCGAGGCGTGGAGTGGAGAGACTTTCTGTTGAGAATCCTTGCTCTACTGATACTAGGGCTAGACCGGGAACTTGGGATAGAGGATCCCAGAGAGATGGGCAAGTAGCCAGGAAGTCTCTGCAAATCCTCTTCTGGCCTCCAGGCCCCAGAGGCAAGTAGCTGAGTGCTGAGAGAGTGAGTTAGCTGGGGAGTATACACTGGGGTGGCCTTACAAAAGATGCACCTGGGGTAGAGGCCACTGGTGCCCAGGCATGGTGTCCCTCGTATGGGCAAGAGCTCTGGTCCTCCACTCTACCACCTCTTTCTGTCTTTTTCCTCAGTACTGTCTCAGACAGGACCATTCCCTTGTCTTAGCCCCAGATAGCCCTGCAAACCTGATCCTTCCTGAAGCTGAGACATTCTTTTCCCCCATGCTCTCTCCCAGCCTTCCTGCTTCTTTCTGTCTGCCTGTCAATGGGACTCCCTTCTAGGAGCTGCTGAACAGGGGGGAGCTGGGCAGCTGTAGTCTCGGACTAATGCTGGGTGACTGCACTTCAGTGGAGAAGGCAGGCAAAGATTTGGGTGGCTAGAACTGGTGTGCTAAGGAGCTAGCTGGTTGTGGGTACCAGAGGATACCAGGAGCCAAAGGGACATGAGCAGAATGGGGCTGGCCACTAGGGTGACAGTTACTGCTTCTGTGACTGGAATATGGCAGGCAGTGCCTGGTTCCTGGTTGCTGTGATCTACTGTTCTTGGCATCTTTAAGTGGAACAGTACAGGGCTGTAATCCTTTTAGAGTGACTCAGTTGGTGACATGGTTTGGGGTTGGGACCTCAGGGTGGAGGTGGGTTAGTTGGGTTAGGCAGTGCCATCCTCTTTGGTGAGGTGAAGGATTGTGGTTTACCTGTTCAGTAATAGGTCTATCTAGCCAGATGACAAATCCCAGGAAGAAGTTGCTCACTCCCAGGCAGGATTGAGATTTGTGTCCAGTGGGAGACACGAAGCTCCAAACACCAGATAACTTTGATATTGAGCCTTGAGGGTAGGATTTCAGGTAACCCTTGGAGTGGTTTTCAGAGGCCTCAGATAACCCAGCATCTGTTTGTGCAAATGGCTGCTGTCCCCTGAGCATATGAACACCTTGACAGGTGACAGATGAGCAATACCTTAGAGGCCTTCAGAGGTGATGTGGGAGTACAGAGGTTCCAGGAAATTCTCTGCTTAGCTACATCAGGCTGGCTGGCCCCAAGAGGGCAAGAGAGGGTGGAAAGCAAAGCAGGCATGTATGGGGAGGCAGGGAGGCCCAAGAGAATGTCCCCTTATTCTTGTCTCTGGGTCCCCTGGCCAAAAAGCATGTAGCCTGGCTGGAGGGCTTCTGGAAGTGCTTCTGTCATCATTGGGATGAGGCCAAAATGGATCAGTAGTTTAGGGGAAAGCCTTTGAGAAGCCATGAGTGCTTGGATTGGGCCCTGATCCTGTGAGCTTCTGTCCTTGGTGGGTATTGATAGCTCCCTTCCATTCTTGGAGTCCCTCCCTCTGCCCTGGCAGGGCTGAGAAGGTGCCTGGGAAATTAGAAGTTAGAGGAAAATCCCAACTTCCCTGGGAACAGCCTTTGCAGACCCTGTGTTAGACCTGGAATCTGGAGCTTACCTTGAAGAGTTGGGTGAGTGTTATAGCAAGAATCCTGCAGGGTGAAAAGAGGATTCCGTGTTCCAGGTGGGTTGAGTTGCCCGTGCCAGGATCTAGGACAGAACAAACACCAGGGGCTAGAGAGGGTGAAGAGGCCACGTACCAACCTTGTCCAGAGTCTCAGCTTTGCTCAACTGTGGGACAGGCTCTCCTAGCTAGCATTCCAGGTGGGAGACTCTGGCTCTCTGTCAGCACCAGATGGGGAGCAGAGATAGATTGGAGGGTTCTCATGCACTATACCTTTCCTTCATTCACCGCTGATATTGCCAGTGGCTGCGATGTGCAGTCCTAATATTCCTGAAGTCCCTGGGTTTGTCAAAGGATTGGTCCGATGCTGCCTGCCCAGCCCCCAAAGAGGACAGAAGGGCAGCAGAGGATTACCTCAGGCTTCCACCCCCACCCCCTGCCATAAGTGCTCATCCACCCAGACTGAGCTGCCCTTGATCCTTTGATCCACGTCATACCCCAGGGAAGAAGGGAAGCGCTGTTGAAGAGCTTGGGGTCTCCCATTAGCCCAGCCTTGGATCCTGAGATTGGCATTTCCCCTGGGACCATGGCCAGAGCTCTGTGATTTAGGCTACCACCATGGAGGGCCAGCCTTTGGCCCTGAGCTTGGCAGAGAAGGCTGTGTGCAAGGTGGTCTATGGTGCCCCCCGTCCCCGCCCATTGTTGCTGCCTGTGGGCCTGGAGCTGTGGCTGTATGTGCAGAAGATGCGGAATCTACAGAGAAAGAGGTGGGGACTAGGCAGGTGTCAGGCTTCGGGGCTGGGTGCTTGGGTGGATGTAAGCATGATTCAAGAGTGTCTTGTGGGGAGAGAGGCTCTTTGTGTATGGTCCAAGTCAGTTCCCCATCTGGTATACAGTAACCACACTGATGCCCCATCTGCAATATTCTCCAGGGCTTCTGCCCCAAACCTTTGCTTTCTGGGTGCCAAATCTCAGGGCTAGGATGACAGGGTGGAATGGCAGTTCCCCTGATTGGTAGTACCCCATGTGTAACAGACACTCCTGTGCAGTCCCATAGAAGGATGGCAGAACTGAGCCATATCTGGCTGCTTAGAACCACAGGCCAGGGACAGATAGGCCTTAATTAAGAAGCCAGAACTTGGCACTGGCCACAGGAGAGAAGATGTCTTGTGGGTGGTTGCCACAGTAACCATGGCTCTTGCGGCCAACGTGGCATCTGATGGCCTTTCCCAGAGGGCTTGGTAAGATGGCTGTCAGGGAGTCCAGCAGGTAGGATATCTCTGGCATAACAGGATAGGTGGATAGCTCAAGGGTCTGGCTTCCTGGTCTTAAGGTCATATGTCTTTTCCTGACCTCTGGAAGAAGTGGGGATCCAGCAAGAAGCCCATTTTCCCTGGTGCCAAGTATGTTTGTAATGTCCTGCATACCCCTCTCTGATGTGTTGCAGTTTAACAACATCATACTGAGGTCCCTTCAAATGCTATGCCTGAGCCTCAGCCCTAGTAAGAAATGTCTGGATTATCTGTCTAGAAGAGGCAGATTTCCACAGCCTCCCTATGGCAGATAGACCTGACAGACCCAGAGAGTGACGTCACGCTGAAGCAGGGTCCTATCTGGCACAGTATGGGTGTGTGGTGATAGACAGCCAGAAATGCCCTAGCAAGAAAAGCCCAGACAAGCTCCTGCCCACCCATCCTGAGAATTCATGATCTATTCCCTGGGGAGACTGGAAACACCTGATCTTATGGTGTCAGAAGGGCAGGGCATCCAGGCGTTGGTTTGTGAGAAGTCAGGGACCTTGGGAGTGGTGACTTACTACAGAAAAGAAGTCATAGGTGCTATGGTTTTAGGATACCAAAGAGACTTGATACCATGGCCTGGGTCCCAGGGTGTTGACATGTGTTGTAACAGGAGGGTTGGATTTAGAGTGCTTGATCGGGAATGCAGATACTCAGGGGTCTGTTGACTCCACCATCTATTCATGTGGCACTGTTATCTAGAGAAAGTTCAAAATGCCCCATTTTCTTGATAACACAGAATATAGTGGCTGTGGCTTTGCAGTTTGTGTCAAAGAACCTTTGGTTAAAATGCTTAGCATCTGTGTCCTTGGTTTTTAACCCCTTCCCTGCATTGCTCTGGCCTGTTGACTGGTTCTTATGACACAGAGGAGGGCCGGCGTCTTGGGCAACGAGGCACTGAATATTGACTTTTAAATTATTTAAGCAGGCTGGGTAGTGGTGGTGCACACCTTTGATCCCAGTACTTGGGAAGCAGATCTCTGAATTCACCTAATGGTGGATCCACCTGATCTCTGAATTCAAGGCTAGCCTGGTCTACGTAGTGAGTTCCAGGACAGGATACACAGAGACAACCTGTCTCAGAAAAAAAAAAAAAAAAAAAAGTAGGGGCAAAGGTGAACTCTGAGGCATGAATCCCCAACAGGCATATCTGCGAACAAAGCTGTGATGTGGGCCATGACTGTTGACCCCCTCTCTTGTGACCACAGAAGGTCCCAAGGGATGGGCTATGATACTCCTTCTTTGCGCAGGATGGAGGCCTCCTGTCTGGAGCTGGCCCTGGAAGGTGAGCGGCTGTGCAAGGCGGGGGACTTCAAGGCAGGTGTGGCCTTCTTTGAGGCCGCTGTGCAGGTGGGCACTGAAGACCTGAAGACACTGAGTGCCATCTATAGCCAGCTGGGCAATGCTTACTTCTATCTGAAGGAGTATGCCCGGGCTCTGCAGTTCCACAAACATGACCTCCTGCTAGCACGGTAAGTACTGGTAGGTTGTGGTCTGACAGCACTAGCCTGGTGTCCTGCCTTGGGGAGATTGAAAGTGAGAGCCCAGCATGTGGCCCTAGCCTGGAAGAGAGATCTAGGGACTTCTCAGAGGTCTGTGTTCAGGTCAAGACATGTGTGGGGTGTGTGTGTGTGTGTGTGTGTGTGTGTGTGTGTGTGTGTGTGTGTCTGGCCTCCTGTGCCTACTGTGACTTTTTCCCTGAGACTATGTCTCTACCACCCATAGTTGTCCCTCTTCTGTAGTCTTAAGTTTGGCCATCACTCCTTCCTTGCCCTGTCTCTAATAGGAATGATCCTGCCCCCAGGGGCTCCTTGATTTCCCTGTGAACTCTGACCCCTTACAGGTTTATGTTCTTCCTTCTGTACACACCCTTCTTAAAATTCCCATCATTCCTGAGTCTGCCCTGAGGTCTCCAGTCTTATCCAGCCTCTGACTCTTGGTTCCTACTGTGTTCTACAAGGGGCCTTTCCTTTGTTCTACATTCCCTTATTGAGGCCTCAAAGCAACCTTGATTTCCTAGATGAGGGCCAGAGTCCTCCAAGCCCTGCCTGTCCTTGCTGGTAACCCTGCTCACTAAGAGCATCCTCCTCCCCCATCCTACCCCATCCTGTCCTCAGTACTCAGTCCAGAGCTGGTGCCAGTGGCCTGAACAAGGACTCACTGGTGAGTGTGTAGTGCTAACTCTCCACTGCCAGCCCTTCTCCTCTGAGGCTTTTTTGGCCCTCGCCCAAGTAGACCCCTGCCTGGCTCCTTACTCCTTCCTGTAATCTAGGACCATCGGTGACCGCATGGGGGAGGCCAAGGCCAGTGGGAACCTGGGCAACACACTCAAGGTCCTAGGCCGGTTCGATGAGGCCATCGTCTGCTGCCAGCGACACTTGGACATTGCCCAGGAGCAGGGGGACAAGGTGGGTGGTTAGCTCCTTGGATCCTCTGCCTTTCCCATCCCTGCTGGGGCTTTTAACCTCAAATATTAACAGACAGAACAGTGGGCCTGGCCATCTCTGCCACATAATTGGCAGAGGATACAAGGGATGGGTGTAAAACTGGGTTGGCCCTTCCTCTGGGAGCCTCAGGCCAGGAGACTACACAGCCCCCGCAAGTGCACTTTGAGGTGAGTTCTCTGGGGGACTATAGAGCATGTCTCATACCTCACTGCTGTCCACAGGTTGGAGAGGCAAGAGCACTCTACAACATTGGAAACGTGTACCACGCCAAGGGTAAGCAGCTGTCCTGGAATGCTGCACAGGACCCTGGGCACCTGCCGCCTGATGTCCGTGAGACACTGCACAGGGCCTCTGAGTTCTATGAGTGAGTGAATGGGGTGGGCCGGTGCCACAGGGTGAGGACTGATAGGGTCAGGCCTTGTTTGAATGCCCCTGCATTCCACAGATACTTCTTGAGGTAATATGTGCCAGGCAAAGGACTGGACAGAATCCCAGATACAGAACATCCCCACATACATGCAGCCCTAATGCTTTATGGCCATCCTTCCTCTCCCACACTCCTATTAGGGACTGGTAGGTTTTGACCAGACTTGTAGCCCCAAGGTCTTCAGAGCTGAGGAACCCATTCTGAGCCACCCTGTATCCTGGGAGATCTAGCCTTAAGGGGAGGAGGTGTAAGCCACTTTTTCTGGTGTTGGGAAGGACACAGCTCAAACAGACTTGGTCCCCTTAGGAGGAATCTGTCCCTGGTGAAGGAACTAGGCGATCGTGCGGCCCAGGGCAGGGCCTATGGCAACCTGGGTAATACCCATTACCTGCTGGGAAACTTCACTGAGGCCACAACCTTCCACAAAGAGGTGAGCTGGGCCATGTGCTGGGCCAGGGATGCTCTAACAGGAAACCTTAGGACTACTCTTCACTCTTCTCAACATCAGGACAGCTGGGGTGCCCCACTGATCTCCTGGCTCCTACTGCATTTGGTCCTGGGGTTCTCCCCTGTTCCATTGACATTAATACAACAAATCAGGACCCTGGGCAGGGGAGGAGTCCCTAAATGTTTTGGGTCCCAGGGCTATGTGATCATCTCTGGGCTTGGGTGTGTCTGCAGCGCCTGGCCATCGCCAAGGAGTTTGGAGATAAGGCAGCTGAGAGGAGGGCCTACAGCAACTTGGGCAATGCCCACATCTTCTTGGGACGCTTTGATGTGGCTGCTGAACATTACAAGTAAGCCCTGGGTGCAGTGGATGATAGGCCACACAGAAATGTCCGTCACAGAGGGCAGCCCTGGGGTGATGCACTGAACACCAGGCTGCAGAGATGCCCCTCCCATCTGGGGGAGGGGGCTGATCACTTAGCATTCTCAAGAGCCTGTGTATGACCCTGGCTGCCCTGAAAAAGGCCAGTGTGCAATGCTCATGGTTGTCCCCAATCTGTGCAGCAGTTTTTAGTCAGCCACTTCCTGGTAGAGTGGTGGCCACTAGATGGAACAGAGACCAGGATCAGACCTGTTGTGGGGCCTACATGCTCCTCTCATGGTTCTGAGCTGTAGACACTCAGTGTTGGATCCCCTAGAAAGTATCATTAGCTCAGAGTGGTTACTGGCCTACCAGTTGCTTAGCCAGTGGGAACTTAGGCACTCACATGCATCTGATGCTGTGAAATGCTGTGGCCACCTGAAGAGAGGTATTCCTGAGGAGGAAAGGAGACACTGCCACCCATTTAGGGATTGACTTTCATTCTGCACAGGAAGACGCTGCAGCTGTCTCGGCAGCTCAGGGACCAGGCAGTGGAAGCGCAGGCCTGCTACAGCCTGGGCAACACCTACACGCTGCTGCAGGACTACGAGCGTGCTGCTGAGTACCACCTGCGGCACCTGGTCATTGCTCAAGAGCTGGCGGATAGGTGTGTGGGAACTGGCTTACAGTGACAGGATGGGTATGAGGCCCTGCCCCCCTGCTCACCACAACATGGTCAGAGCAGCCTCCCAAGGCCCTCAGCCCATCCTCAGTGGGAAATACTTTAAGCAAATATGGTCCAAGGCTTGAAGAAGCCCTTGACAGGACCTGGGGTGGAGGAAGGGTTTTTTTCCATCTTCAGATCTGCATCTCTCTTCCCATGGCAACATAAATCGTATGGCCTCCAACTCTGGAATAACTTCCCATGCAGATTTGCTGTAGAGTCTCGGAGTCATTCTCCAAGAGCTGCTTTATCGGGGACTTTCTGCCCCAGGGAGGGTCAAATAATGGGAGTTTATTGAAACTAAATAGAGATAGTGTTCGTACAGCAATAAGAACAGCTAAAATGTCTCATAAAATGAATGGTTCACGGCTCTCTTTGGATTTGGGTGAGGGAGCCTGGAGCAAGCTGCGGGGGATATTACCTTGCTGGCCACTAGAGGGCAAGCCAGGCTTTGAGCAACAGAACCCAAGAGTTGAGCCCTGCAGGCCATATAGAGGCCTTAACTGACCCCAGGGTAAGCTGGTCACAAACTCGTTTATCAAGTTAATTTTTTCAACAAGAAAGAATAAAAGTGTGGCTTTTGGGGCTTCTCCCTAAAGGGAGTGAACCAGTTAGCACTGTGGCCAGGGCCAATGGGCCCCTTTGGTGGCAGAGGAGCCATTGTGCTATTGTTAGTACATTGTGTGCCAGGTTTGGGAGAGAGTCAGGGACTTGGGGCATCAGTCCTGGAAGGCAGGTGTGACTGTCTAACCTTCTACAGGGTGGGAGAGGGCCGAGCATGCTGGAGCCTGGGGAACGCCTATGTGTCCATGGGGAGCCCTGCACAGGCCTTGACCTTTGCCAAGAAGCACCTGCAAATCTCCCAGGAGGTGAGCTGGACCCTCTTCCCTTGGCCTCTGCTGGTGCCTCAGCAGTCTGTTATCTCCTTCTTGGGTTTCCCCCATTGGCCTTTCTGAGCACTGGGTCCCGGGAGAGTACAATTCCCACTTGTGTGTCCAGGGGTCAGTGGGTCTATAGGGAAGCAAGGATTGCTTTCTACCCTTGGGGTGCCTGTGTTTCTTGTGTGGGTTTCATCCTCTAACCCCTGATAGAAATGGCCCATGTTGGATTACAAGGCTTCTAGGAGTAACCTCTTAGAGGTAGACCAGGGAGACAAAGGTTCTACTGTTCAGGAACTCCCTGACACATCCCTGGGGAGCCGAGACTTCCTCCTCTTTGTTCATTACCCTTCTATTGTTGACAGTGCAGAGACATCCCAAGGAACCTGCCTTCCTAATTGAGGGTGGGCCTTATGTCCCCACCTCACAAAGAGCTTCATGGGTGCCTCAGTTTAGATGTGAGGAAGGATGGTCCAGAACAGAAGAGAGCCTGTCTGGAGATTCCCTCCACAGGGCAACCAGTCCCCATCCTCAAGTGCAAGGGGGAGTCTCCAAAGACTTCTGAGATTTGTGGTCTTGTTGAGCATGTTGGACTTGTATTCAGGAGAATCCCACTGATGGAGCGTGAGGCTGGTGGTGCCTAAGAGAAGATTGGCCCCTAAGGTTGAGACAGGCATAGCCCAGGACAAGGACAAGCTGACCACTCATAGGATATCTCCCAAGACCCTGGATACTTTCAGGGTGGATTAGAGGCCATCCAGAACCTCTAGGAATAGAGGCTCTCAGAGTCAACTTCTGATAGTGGGGACTGGCTTTCTAAAAAATCAAAGGGTCTGAAGTCAGCCCAGGCTGTCGAGCAGGCCGAGGATAGTGTGCTGGAGCCCTATCACTACCACTAAGAGCAAAGTCCCAGGCCTCACCTTTCCGTCTACCCTCTCCTGCTTGCTTCAGATTGGAGACCGAAATGGAGAGCTCACAGCCCGCATGAATATTGCTCAGCTGCAGCTGGCACTGGGCCGGCTGACTAGCCCAGCGGCGGCGGAGAAGCCAGATCTGGCTGGCTATGAGGCACAAGGTGAGTTCTGGTTCTCAGGGCTGGGGACTGCTTGCTCATGGGCTCTGGCCTCAGCCTGAGGTGCAGTCCGAGCAGCATCCGAGCAAGGATATGGCAAGAAAAGAACTCGGGAAAAAACAGGGTAAGGTCAACAGGACTGACCCTTGGTTCGGGACACAGGGTAGGTCTGTCAGAAAGGAGGCACTAAAGATGCTCGGTAAGGGAAGAGGCTGTACTTCATCTGGGCACTCACTCTTCCCATCCTTGGTCTGGGCCCAGGGGAGACCACAGTGGTAAGAGAAGACAGGTGGACACAGAACTGGGTTGCATTGTGATGTGGGGAGAGACGGGGTATCAGAGAGTTCTGGAGCACAAATGGACCCCGCTGGGGTAGATCAGGAGTATTCTAATTGTTACTGTTCTATTGCTGTGAAGAGACACCGTGATCAAGGCAGCTCTCATGGGGAAAAAAAAGCATTTAATTGGGAGATTGCTTACAGTTTCCAAGGCTTAGTTCATCATGATGGGGGAGTGTATTGAAGGCAGATAAGGTTCTGGAGAAGCACCTAAGGGTGCACATCTGATTCAAAAGTTGCAGGCGGATATAGAAAATGGACTTGGACTTAGCATGGGCTTTTGAAGTTCTCTCTTTTTGGTTTTTCGAGACAGTGTTCTGTGAGGCATTGTCTGTCCTAGAACTTGCTCTGTAGACCAGGTTGGCCTCATACTCACAGAGGTCCACCTGCCTGTCACTCTCAAGTGCTGGTATTAAAGGTGTGTGCTACCACCACCTTGCTGGCATGGGCTTTTGAAACCTCAAAGCCCACTCCAAGTGATACACCTCCAACAAGACCACGCCTTTTAATTCCTTCCTAAACAGTTCCATGATTTAGGGACCAAGCATTCAAACATGAACCTATGGAGAGCTATTCCTGTTCAAACCACCACAAGGGGCAACTGAAAGATGTGGGACTGAAATGATAGTAACCAGGAAAACCAGTGGCAGAGGGAGAGTGGCCAGTTCTGCACTGTCCCTGAGATGAGGACCTGTGGTCACCTAGAGCCCCCTTCCTTCCTGATCCTGGTGGCACTACAGGGCTGATGGCAAGAAGATAGCAAATGTATCCTTTCCAAGCAGCCCAGCAACCAAAGTGTCAATCATCTCGCAATAGGAGGGGTTTCTGGAAGGCTGGAGGGAGCCAGTCAATGCCTGCCTGGAGTACTAATCAGGCAAAAGCCACTTCAGTGACCTCATTCAGACTGATGATTGTCCCATGCAGGTCAGACACATAGTGAATGAAAGAACAGAATGTTCCCCACAGAGCAAATACATTAATACCTATAAAGGAGGGGCAGGGTGCTATGCTGAGTTGCTTTCTGGAGACTCATAAAATTTTAGGGTGGGGGCAAGCCCAGCGGGGAGCCATCTACCCCCTGATTCTTGAATTTGCCAGGAGTGGAGCCTTAGCTATTCGTGGTTGTTTTCCCAGGGGCGCACCCACTGACTCCAGCCTCTCAGGACATTCAGAAGGGATACTTGCTACCATGAGAGCCCCTGGTGCCTCAAGCCTGAGATTTTTTAGCATTGCCTGGCCTGGAAAATAAGGCTGGGAACAGAGGAGAGGGGCAAAGGCTTCTGGGACCCTCAGCCATTCCATGTGGCAAGGGATGCAGTGGTGAATGAGGCTGGATGGACTTGTGCAGTGTGGGCCATGGCTGGGGCTTTCTCAGGGTAGATATCCCTGTATAGAGCTTCTTGCATAGCCTGCAGTCCATGTACCCTGAGCAGGGCTGACCGGCTTCTGGAAAGATTCCCACAGAGGCAGCCAGATCCTCATCCTGACTCTTCCTCCTCGAGGCTAAGGGAGAAGGGGGGGCGAGTCACGAGTGAATGACCAGGGACAAGGCAGCTCTGTACTCTCCACATTGGCTTTCTCTGCTCTGCCCTGCATGCCAGACCCTTCCCAGCTGGGGCCCCCGGAAGTCTCCTCCCCACAGGGCTACTTGCGGCCAACGGCCGGGCCCTGGACACTGAAGAAGAGTTTACCCTCCAAGGAGGACGTCAGGGAGAGGGATCTGGTGCCCTGAAGTCCTGGAATGCAGCTGCTGAAGGCAGGCCGGCACTGTGAGAGTCTGGGTGGCCCTGAGGGAGACCCCCACTCAGGTGAGCAAAGAGTGAGCAGAGTCAGGAATCCAGGAGAGAGTTAGACTCAGCTGAGACACTTTAGAAGTGCTAGCTCTGCCTCTTGTAAACTGACCAGGAGCTAAGCAGGTGTATACCCAGTGGTTCTGGTTCAGGGGGCTAGGTGGGCACCCCAAAGGGCACAGACCCAGGAGGGTTGGGGATAGGTAGCCTCCTGGACCTTGGGAATTTATTCTGCTAGGACTGGAGGGAAGTCACAGCCTGAACGAGATGTGGCCTTTAGTTGTTACACTCAGTCTAGTGTGGTATTTACATGTGGGTGTGGCCTGTGGGACTGGAGGACAAGGCACTCATTGTGGGCTTGCAAAAGTGGAGTGATTTGAGTGGGCAGTGGGGGGAGACATACGTCTGGGCTTAAAAAGCAGTGTGTGTTTTGAGCATGGTGTGCATGGTAGGTGTGATGGTGGCCAGTGGGTTCGAGGCAGGAAAAGGTTCAGTTTTTCTCTCCTAACTTGATGGGTGTAAACAAAGGGGACTCCTGTGCAGGAAGAAAGGCCCCTTTACCTCTCCTTGGTGGTGCCTTCTCCACCGTCAAAGCAGCAACCTCAGGCTGTCCTAATCCGTGGGGGTGCTACCCTGCCAAGCTGTTTCCCTGCCCAGTCCCTCTGGTTGTGGAGCTGTCTGAGACCCTTATAGTGTACTTAGTTATTCTGTCTAGAAGGCAGTGGTATGGAGAGTATGCTGGCACAGTTTCTGTGTGCCCTTCTGATGAGTGTGTAAGGAAGAAGTGAAGCTAGCCCTGATCCCCGCCAGGCTTGGTGGTCCTGGGCACAGCGACACAGTAGAAGTTCTCTGCTGTTGATGATCTGTAGCCCTTCTCATCCTCTGGGCCCAGGGTTGTGGTATGAGCACAGGGCAGCTCACTGTGGTAAATGTTCTGGAGGCCCTCTCTACTTCTGGGTCAGGGATATGCTTTATGCTTGGTGTGTCTGAGGGACAGTGTAGCCTTGGCTCTGGCTACCGTAGTCCTGTGCTTCAGTGCCCATCTGGGAAGCAGGCCTGCTAACAGTGCTGAGAGTGACTGCCAGACAAATGGCCAGAGTTCTGAGTCTGCTGTGCAGATGTGTCTGCAGCTGTTGGGGACTGTGGGAAGGACCTTATGGACCTGTAGACCCAGTAGACAGGAAGCAGATCTAGCCAGGGGCTCACTGTGTTTCTGCCATGGAGAAGGGCAAGGTGAGAGACTGACAGGTCTGCCTGGGGAAAAAAGGGGCCTGTCTCTGGATCTTTGGAGGTAAAACTACCAGTAACAGCCAGCATGGACTGGAGATGGAGCTCTTTCCATTGTAGGAAGGGCTGGAACAAGGAATACGCTTGGGTTTTGGATGACTTCCCCTCAGACATATAGGTCAGGAACCTTCATAAGACAGTGTGTTTACCTTGGGTGGGTAGACATATTGGAAAAGCTTCTAGACCTTGTACTGTAAATGGAGTGGACAGGAAGCTCAAGGAGAGGTTAGGGTCTGAGGCTTCAGTGGAGGTGGCTCAGCCAAGGTGGCATGGCCGTTAGCATTGGCCGGACCTGCCCTTTTTTGACTCTACACAGAGGATGATTCATTTAGCTGGGCCCAGTGGGCCTCCCGCCCTGTCTGCAGAAGAAGAAGCCCTCCCTGAGCCATCTGTAGGGTGTGGCTCAGAAGGACTGCTTAGTCTCTGCTCCAGCTTGGGTCCACCCATGCAGCATCACAATAGAAGGCCCTCTATTTTCATCAGAGAACTCATCCTGGTGGTCCTGTTAGGACATGTGGGGGCCCCAATGTCTCTGCGTGTCTATTATTTCTTCCTTAGACTTTGTCTCCTAACCTGGGCATGGCAGGGGTTGGGGGGAACGTCAAGTGGCTCATTGCTACTGTAGCTGTGCCCGTGGCTGCATGTGCAGAGGCTGGTTGTGACTATGGGACAAAAGAGACAGCAGGCAGGGCCCTCCTGGATGTTCAGAGCCACACCTGTGTGTCAGGAAGACTTGTTTGAGGCCTCCCTATTGGGCCCCTCCACTTTACTTCCCTCTAGGTGGCTTTTCCTATTGGGGTGTTTTATTTCTGAATCACTCAGGAGCAAGACCCAAGGTTGTCTCCCTCCCAAGTCTCAGCTTGGGCAGGGAATGGCATCGGGTTCCTTTCTGAGGGCTTTCCCTGTCTCATTGGGTATCTGATGCTCTGTGCTTTCACTTAGGGCTGGTCTAAAGCTGTCAGGCTAAAGGCCTCATGCTGGAAGTCTGGCTTGCCTTGCCAATAATCCTCACTGTCCTCCTTCATTTTCATTTTTGAGAATGTGGCTCGGGATGGCCTCAGACTCACTATGTAACCAAGGACGACCTTGAATTTGCTGTTGTCGTGAATGCAGTACTGACCACTTTGTCCCATAATGCAACAATGGGTAGGTCAGAGAGTACAGACTAGTCCCCCACACCTGCCCACTGGGGTCCACTCAATACTCCTTGGGGGTATGCCTCGTAGGGCATGCCAGCATCAATCCTGTGCTTGCCAGCCCCAAGCTGGCTCTCTTCATTACGCTTCCCTGCCGCACAAGCCCTGCCCTGGATGTGTATGCACTGTATGGAGTGCTTCTGAGCTGTAGATGTCCAGCATGTGTCTGGGGAATGAAGGATGCTTGGAAGACCCAAGGAGGGTTAGGGAGGGTGGCAGCTATATTGGTTACTATTAAATGAGGTCCTGCTGTGGTAGACCAACAATTCCTTAAAGAACTGGTACATCAGGGATAGGGAAGAGGCTGGGTCTTCAAATAGCCCAGGCACACTACACTCCTGTCTCTCCTCACAGGCCACCTCAGGGCTGGGCCCAATGCTGGCTCTTCCCTAGTCTCTGCTTTGTATTGTTTCATCACATCTTGGTTCCATCTGAATTGCCCTTTTGTGGCTTGGCTGACCTGGCTTTGCCATGTGTACAGTCTTCCTGACTGACTCACTTCGGACCTGGGCCTACAGGGGATCAAAGCATCAGCCCAAACCAGGCTCACTTCTCCAGTCTCCTCATTACGGCCAGTGCTGGGAAAGGACCTGGGGACCTGGGGGCCGGGGTGAAGTTGCTCCCCACCTCTCCTAGAAATGAAGGTCAGGGACCCATGGGGCTGTGGCAGCACTGAGCAGTGTGGAGTCAGGCAGTTGCTCCTTCCTACTCTGGTTGTGGACTTGGGAAACCCAGGGGTTGGTTCAAACTATCTGCCAGGCCATGCCCACCATAAGTTGTCCAGAGTCCCCTGCAGCAGGATTGGCCTGAGCCATGTCATTGCTACTGTAGCCTGGGTGGTCCACAGTGATCCCTGGGGACTCAGAGGTTTCTCCATGTTCCATCCCCATGTGAGTGTAGGAGGTAGGACAGGAGATCAGGGGTGGCTTTGTGGAGGTGGCTAGGGAATACATGGGAGAAGGACAGTGCCAGTAAGTGGATAGGAGGGATAGGGCATAGTTTGGTAAGAATCCTGGTGGAATTCAAAGAGAATCAAAGCTATCTCTGCTGCATCCTTCTCAGGGTCAGATCTGTCCTTAAGCCTTGCCTGCCTCACCTGGTGCCCACAGCCCAGTTACGTGACTCAGTAGACACAGACACTATATATTTTCCCTGAACAAGAGGGGATTTATAAACTTTGGCCCTGGGGTACAGTACTGCTGATTCCTTGGTCTCCTGGGTCCCTTGCTTGGCTAGTGGCCTCAAAGCTCAGGGTCAGCACTGGGCTGATGGGCTGTGATCTCTTCTAGGAGCTAGACCCAAGAGGACACAGAAGCTAAGTGCCGAGACCTGGGACCTGCTACGACTCCCCCTGGACCGGGTGAGCTGGGGCTCAGGGATGGTGGCCAAGGTACCAAGGAACAGATGGCAGTGGAGACATGGTCAGCATGTGGATTCTAGGTTAATGAGCCCAATGTACAGTGTTTGCTGAGCTGTCTGCACCCTTCTGGGATCCTGTCCCCTGGGAGATAAATGTCCCTTCCCCAGGAGCGTGATGCCATACAGGAACCCATTTATCATCATCTTCCCTTGGGAAGTTCTGACTACCTTCTGGCATGAGCTTTCCCTGAGTGGCATGTCCTGGGTTTCTGTCTGCTCCCTGCCACTGGACCGACTCTGGGGAAGGGAAGAACAGCTATTATTGTTGAAGACACTGGTGGGTTTTGGTAAACCCCAAATCTGGGGGGACTAGCCTGGAGTATGCCCCACTGTAGCCTGGCCTCTCTGATCTTTTGGTCGTAACAGCCTTTGGCTCATAACATGGTTTCAAGGTCAGGGACACCCATGCCTAGCATCAGAAGACCGACATTAAGGAAGTTGGCACTCCTCAAATGTTTGCCTTGCTCTGTGCCCTTTCTACTTCCTATTCCTTTCTTCAGAGACTGAGTACCTACTGTGTGCATCTGTAAAGGTGGGCAGCTGGGCCAAATGCTGAGAGGGAACTTTGCTTTCAAATTGCCCTGGCTCATGTCCAACCTGCCTTTCCTTCTACAGGAGCAAAATGGAGATACCCACCATGCAGGGGACTGGAGGGGACCAGGCAGGGACTTGCTTCCCCTTCCCATGAGGAGCAGAAAGTACCAGGAAGGGGCAGATGCCCCTGAGAGGAGACCACGGGAGGGTAGCCACTCTCCACTGGACAGTGCCGATGTAAGGGTACAAGTGCCTCGTACGGTAGGTGCCTCTTGAGTCGAGGAGATAGTTGTGAACACCGAGCCTTTCCTTTCTTCTCTCCCCCTCCATCCTGATAGCCTGAGGGGGTCGAAGCTGAGCTGTTTACTCAGGAAAACAGAGCTGTAAGCTGCTGGGCCCTTCACCTGGCCTTGTGCAGTCCATGCACTATGAGGTACAGAACTCATAACTGCACCTTGCGGAGCCCTCATGGGCACTCCAGGTCAGCCTTCCTGATGACAGGCTCTGTCTCTTTCTGGGCCTCAGTTTCCACCTTTGTCACCAGTATCCAGGTGACCTTCAGGCTTCGTTGCCTTACCGGGGCCCCTGAGACCTAGCTATACAAGTTAAAGGAGCTGGGCTACACAGTCTACCCCAGGGATACTTTCTGCACCTTGGCAATCACCTTAGGGGGTCCAGAGTTCCTGGGCCACAACCCAAATTTGGCAATCCCTGGAAGGGGCCTGAAACCCCTCAATGTGTCTCAGAGTCTAAGAGGCCTATTGGAGTTGCAGAGTTGAGGGATGTAGGGGGTAGTTGGAGATGGATGGGAAGGCCCCATGCTTGCCCAGGGAAAGACCTTAGTATGGGGGGGGGGGCAGTTCAGTGTGCAAAGAGGCACATGCTCCATCCCTGGTCTTGGAGAGGCACATGCTCGGGGCCAGTGCACAATTGTAGAGCCAGATGTGAAGGGACTGGAGGGTGCTAGCACCTACCCAGTGTTCCAACAGGTCTGGAGTGGGGGGTGCCACCTACTGAACCTGGGCTTAGCATCCTGATCAAAGTTAGACTGGAAACCTGGTAGGGGGGGTGATATGACCCGGCAGGAACCCAGAGTACAGCCTGGATGCTCAGACCTCCTGGGAGCACTCAGCGTTCCTGGCAGCACACAAAATGGGTAGTAAAATGGGTAGTTCAATGGCCAGTTAGTTATAAGACTGGTGGCCAGTGGGTGGAGGGTGGGGCCTGCCAGGGCCAATAAGTGCCCACTGTGCCCGAGCAGTAGTATCTCCAGGCACTGGGAGCTGGTAGAGGTCCAGAGGCAGAGTTTGTATTTAGACTTAGGAGTCTCTGTTCAGGACACTCAGGTCCTGAGGCTATAGGAAGTAACATACAACACCCTCACCCTGCCACAGGCTCGGGTGGCCTGTGATGCGTAGGGGCCTTGGTTATTCTTAGTGTCAGGAGCCCACCCTTCCTGCTGGGGCGGCTGCCTTCAGCCCACTTTATTCCTATAACAGGGATGCTTTGGGGAGCTATGAAGGAACACAAAGTCTTACCCCTGGGCTTAGAGGATATTATGATAGAGCCAAGGTGCCACCCTGCCAATGTCAAGGGCTGCTCAGGCCAGAGTGGGAGTCCACCTGAGGTGGCCTCAGGAGCAAAGCTGATGGAAGAGACTGCTTCCTCCAGGGGCCCAGATTTAGCTTTGGAAGGAAGCCCAGGGGCCAAGGGGTTGGGTGGGAAAGGGCTTTGAAATAAGCTGTCCACCCCCACAGCCTTTAGCATGCCCACCCACAGGCCTCAAGGGGTGTGCTCTGTTGAGTTGAGGGAAGCCAGCTCATTGTTGAGAGAGAGAGAGAGAGAGAGAGAGAGAGAGAGAGAGAGAGAGAGAGAGAGAGAGAGAAGAGAATGTGTGTATGCGCTAGTGAGGGTGGGTACTGGGAGAGCCCAGCCTTCTCCCTGGTGTGTGTGTGTGTGTGTGTGTGTTCAAGCACTCGTGAGCTGCAGCAGTGAGGGCGGGTACTGGGAGAGCCCAGCCTTCTCTCTGGCTCCTATTTAAGCCTCTGACTAACATTGTGGGTCCCAGCAGCGGCAGTGAGGAGACACTTGGCACTTCGGGCAGGTGGTAGTGGCTGTGCCTGGCACCTTGGCATTCTGCCTGGGTTACATGTGGCCTGGCATCCATACAGCTCCTGATTGCTGCTGCTGGAAGGAGCCTGTGATCCTGTGTGAGTGTGGGTCCTTGGGCATGCAGGGACTTCAGTCAGCCAGGGTAGGGGTGGGCTGGGCCAGGTCTGTACACTTCTCTAGGACCTGGGCTTAAACTAAAGTAGTAGAAATTGCCTTAAAAAGAACTTGGACCTTTAGGAAGGAGTTAGAGGCTTAGGCTGTAGGCAGAGAGCAGGTGACAGGGAGGCTCTTCACAGTTCTTACAGGACCCTCTCAGACATGGGATGGTGCTCCTAAGGGGCATGAGGGGGAGGGGCAGGGAAGTAAGCATAGGGAGTCCGTGTCCCAAGTCTCCAGCCTGGATATGATTCTACTGTACCTTGACAACTCAGGAGTGAGGTCAGGAGGTCTGCAGATATCTTCAGGGGCTGTGTGGGTGGGAGGGGTTGTCTTTCTACAGTGCAGCTTGGACCCTCTGGGCATCTAGTCCTTCAGACACACTTGTGCAGCCCTACTGACCTGGAGGAGTGCAGGCTCAGCCCAAGTGCTCATTGTCCTGTCCCTGGGGCTGTACATGTTAGCTTTCCATTTTCTCCTGGATCTGACAGTGTCAGGCTGCAGGGCTCATTTAGGCCACTGAAGGACAAAGCCTGAAGGAGAGAGCAAGGTCAGCCTGAGGACCCAGATCCAGTAGGGTCTGTCTCTTCTTTGTCATGTGACTGCTCCGTCCATAGCTCCTGTGACTGGGTCCACATTGCCTTCAGAGCCCCGAACCCAGTCCTAAGTCGGGATTGTCTACCAGGTCTGCTTGTATCCAGATGCCGGTTCTATTCTTACCACTGTGTGACCTTAGTTAGTCCATACAACCTCTCTGTGCCTATGCCTCTGTGTGCAGGGCAATCCCAGGCATGGGAAGGACCTTATAATAAGAATCTTCCTGCATTCAGGTCACAGCTTTGCAGAACCAGCCCTTCCCAGCTGTTGCTTCCTTGTTCTTTGTGGGGGCTTTGGTGGGCTCGGGCAGATTACAGCTTCTTGCAGCAGGTGGTTCTGGACCCCATCCCAACCATTGCGAGTCCAGGACCCCAGGCCAGGCTTCTGAAACCCAGCCTACAGAATAGACCAGAGTTATACCCCGTCCCTCCAAGGTTGTGAGAACTGAGTCTGGAATGGTACAACCAGCTCCCTACCTGATGCTCTTTGGAAGTAGTCTCCCCCACCCCCATGACATATCTAGACTCAGGACAGTCATCTCTGACCAAGGTCTTAGACTTGACCCCACTCAGCTACCCATACATTGAAGGACAGATCCGGCCATTCAATCAACCAGGAATCTAGAGCCTAGTACAGACTCCAGAAAGTTCTTTCTCTTCAGGAAGGAAGTCTCTCAGCAGTAGGCAGCTGTATTCCCACCCTCAATCCCTGAAGAGGTCCAGCCCTCCCCTTAGCCAGCTCACAGATGACCTAGGGGTGTTAGTGTCTTCTCTCGTACACTGGCATTCCTGCCAGTAGGTCTAGGACACTGAGGCACTGAGGTCTGAATTGGGGCTTCCCTCCCCACCCAGGGTATTCCCAGGGCCCCATCTTCTGACGAGGAGTGCTTCTTTGATCTGCTGAGTAAGTTCCAGAGCAGTCGGATGGATGACCAGCGCTGCCCCCTGGAGGAAGGCCAGGCAGGAGCTGCTGAGGCCACAGCTGCCCCAACCCTGGAGGAAAGGGCAGGTGAGTATAGAGCCTAGATGGGCCCACCAGCCAGACCCAACACTCATCCTATGAACCCCCAACGAGCCAGTCCACAGAGGCAGAATAGACCAGCTGTAAAGTACCCCATCACCCAGAGCTCCCACCACGCTTGTCCCTGAAGCTTCATCCTGGGAAGTATGTAATTACCCCGCCCTAAAGAACACTCAGTAGCTGTGCATCCCAGCCTTTGAACGTGTGGGAGGCCAAAGCTTTCTCCTGTCAGCTCCTGAAGTCCTGGGAGGCAGGGGTGGGAGTCAGGGCAGGGGCGAGATGGTTAGGAGCAGCCTCAGGCATAGAAGACTTACTAGGGCCATATTCCCTTGGAGCGAGCTGGGCCAGTTCAAGGTGCCAGTACTCCCAGTGGCCCCCTCTCCAGGCCTCACCTTCTACCTGCCCCTTACAGCTCAGCCCTCTGTGACAGCTTCACCACAGACTGAGGAGTTCTTTGACCTCATTGCTAGCTCCCAGAGCCGCCGGCTGGACGACCAGAGGGCTAGCATAGGCAGCCTGCCTGGGCTACGCATCACCCTCAACAACGTGGGGCATCTCCGAGGCGACGGGGACCCTCAGGAACCAGGGGATGAGTTTTTCAACATGCTTATCAAGTACCAGGTGGGCCTTCACTCAGGAGACAATGGGTGGGGCCTCTTCCAGGATAGCTTTCTGGTGGTCCTGTCAGCTGCATATAAATACCTACCAGGCCCACAGGAAGCTCTGGTCTCTATCTCTGGCCTTGTCTGAGGGATGCCTGAGGGAAACATAGAACAAGCTGGTGGATGAGGATAGCACAGTCAGAGTTGGGGACCATCCACAGACACTCAGGCCTGAAGCCTTCCTTCTGCCAAGGAGACAAGCACTTCTCAAGACATCAGTCTCAACACACTTTGGAGCTGGAGTTCAGCCTGGGTTGCCAGATCCCCAAATCCAGGGATGTTCACTCCAGCTTCCCTGTCTGGGCAAAGGCAGCTGAGGGTCATGTGCACCCTGGAGTTGGGAGGGAGTGAGGGAGAGCTTGGGTATTAGCAGCTGGCTGGAGAAATAGGGTCAGGAATGGCCCTGTGGAGGATCCCACACCCTGGGACCAACAGGTAAGTGGAGAGCCTAGGCCTAGGAAGACGGAACCAGGGTAGGGCTATCCATGGATGGGCCTTACTATGTGGATGGGGATGAGTCTGAGGTGCTGCCAAACTAAGCCACCTACCCAAGGCCTGGTAGCCACAGAGGGTGGGTGGTAGGTTCACTTTGCAGGCCAGCTGCCCTCCCAACTGGACATAGGAATGAGCAGGGCCAGCACTCTGCCTCTGAATCAGTCTAAATTTCCAGATCAATGTTCATTCTCACAGAGGAGACAGAACCACAGCAGTGTCCAGCCAGCCTCCTCTAAGTCAGCTCCTCCTGAGAAGCCCCGCCCACTCCAATCTTTGCGCCGTCAGCTACACCGGCTCCAGTCCCTTCTGCTCCAGGCGCTGAAGAAAAGCCAACACCTGTCAGGCCCCCCAATCTCCACATCAGGACAGGCAGAGCCTGTGGTGTCAAGCTGACTGATCCAAAGGAGACCCTTGGCGGGTTGGAGGTTGGGGTGGTGATATGGTGGTGGTGATTTCCAAGCAACAGGCTCTGAACTGTGGCCCCCCAGGCCCTCCAAGGGTAGTCCAGAGATGAGCTGGGTAGTTTTAGAAGTTCAGTCCCTGCATCAGTAGGCCCTAGGAGTTGGCCTTGGGGCTGCTCAGTAGCTGCTGGCTTGTTCTATGCCCAGAATATATCATCCAGTCCTTTCTGTGGTTGGCCAGCCACAACTCTGGGGAGATGTCTTTAAGAGATATTGCCAGGGCAGAGCTCCTAACACTACCCCAGAACCAAGGAGGCAACAGGTGGCTGAAACAGGTACACTACTCTTCCCAAGCCAGTGTTTGCTGCCCTCAGATTTTCAATAAGCCCGTTACCCACCCAGTGCCAGGATAGGCCCTCCATAGGCCCAAGAGATTCAAGACCATTAACCTAAACTATGTGTCTGCCCAGTCCTCCAGGATTGATGACCAGCGCTGTCCACCCCCCGATGTGCTGCCCCGAGGCCCCACCATGCCTGATGAGGATTTCTTCAGCCTTATCCAGAGAGTGCAGGCTAAGCGGATGGATGAGCAGCGTGTGGATCTTGCTGGGAGCCCAGAGCAGGAGGCCAGTGGGCTGCATGAGCCCCGGCAGCAGTGTCCGCCAGGTGCCAGCTAAGGCCTCACCTTTCTAGCCAGGCATGCCCTGCCCTGGACTCTGGGGACTCAGTTGTCCACAGTGGCCATGACCCCTTAATAAGCCAAATCTTCCCAAGGCCATGATGGAGAGCCAGCTCAGTCCCCCAGCCCCTTCCCACTGAGCCAGATGGTGGGCACCAAGCCTTCAAGGAACCTCCATCCCAGGGTGGTGGGCTCAGGCTAGAGCTGCTATATGGGGGAGGGCATGCTTCTGTCCCCATATAGCCCATAGCTTCCTGCAGGCCCTGCCCCGCCCCAGGCCGGGCCTTCAGCATGTTGGCCCCAAGCCCCGGTGCTGTCCAGACCCTTCTCCCTCCAGCCCTGCCCTGCCAAATGTGAAATTCTGCCAACTCCCCCAAGCTCCCCAAGAGAGCCTCAAAGACTCTCCTGGGGGCTACAGTGGCACAGCATGTTCTGTCCCCCAGCTGGTCCTGGGATGGCTATGCAGGAGGTACACTCTGTATTCTGCCTCACCTCCCCAGGGCAGGCCCTATCCTGGCCTGTCTGTGTCCAACTCGGCTGCAAGGTTCAAACACCCTGACCAAGCAGTCCCCAGCCTTGCACTTGGCCTTTGAGGAAAAATGAACCTTCTCCAGCAGGGGAACAAGACAAGCCTCCAAGCCAAAAGCACAGGCAGGGTCTTGTCCTAGGAGGGCTTGTCCTGCTGGCTGGCAGAGGGTATTCATAAAGACCTGCTTACCTAGATCATCCAATCCCCTCAGTGAACATCCACCCCAGTCTACTAGGGAAATGTCTTGGCTTTCTCCTTGAGGAATCCAGCTGCAATATCTCAGTTGGACACAGGGCATTTAGTGGAGGTAGAGATTCAGGCCAGACTGCTGGGGCATCCCTGAGACAGACCTCTGGGGACTGTGGGCCCAGCTCTTACCTGCAGACCTTGCAGGTAGCCCTACTGGAGGAAATCTGTACAACCTTCCAATCCAGGGCCTCTAGCCTTAGGAGGAGGCCAGGGTAAGGGAAGCCGAAGGGCCAGCCCTAGGGAACACAACTTCTGAGGGGCAAGAGCACCCCAAGGGCAGGAGTAAACGCCAGAGCACAGGGTCTTGGGCGGGACATAGTGGCCGCTGCATACTTGAATGTACATGCATATTTATTGCTCACATGTGTTTGCCATGTTATCCACAGGTTCTTTCCAACCTGAGAGGTACGTTTTTGTTTTACCCCAAAATAAAAGTCTGCCAAGTGAGTGTGGCTTCTGTTGGAATTTGTGTCTGTCAGCCTTTCTAGGACATGGGATTAGCTTGTCCAATGCAGCATATAAGCCGTCTGAGATCATGAGGAATATGTCTCTGCTGTGTGTAGCAATGAAGCTGGGGCCAGGGCCTCTACTTGCTACATCATCTACCAGCTGCATTCTCTAACAGGCTTTCCAGAGGCAGGTAGCTGAAGCCAGGGATGCCAGTGTGCACTGGTGACCACTGTGGGGACTGGCCTCACCTTATTGGCTTAGCTCCAGCCACAGGGCTTAGGAAGGTCCTAGCAGGCCATGTTACTTGGGTTGGATTATGTCACTCTGAGCAACAGAAGAACTTGGAGAAAGCCTGGCTTGCCCTCAGTGTTCATGTGGGGAGCAGTATCCCATGAAACTCAAGTCCTGATTGGGCACTTTGGGGAGAGGCCTGACCTAGGTCAAGGGAAGCAGAATGTAGGCCAATAAAATATCCCAGAGAAGTCTCTGGAGTCTAGAGCACTGTGGTAGCTCTAGAGGCATCCAAACTTCCAGGCAGGCTGGAGTTGCTTAGGTGCTAGGAGGGCCAACTTTGAAGGAGCTGCCATGGGAAGGGAATGCAGTGAGAGGGCCAAGCCACTGCACACGAGTCACACTGAAGCACTGGGCTGGCCAAGAGGTGCTAGGCTGTTGGGGTAGTACCTTACTAAAGTCTCTACTGACAAGGAGGAAGGAGTAGATAGCCAGTCAGAACAAATCCAAGCTGCCATATGACTGGGAGGAGTGGTCCAGGGTGAGTCTACAAAACAGGGTGGGGGTATAGACTGCAATAATGGTTTGTGTGGAAGGTGAGGCTTAAAAGTGAAACCTTGATGTCCAGAAGAGCCTCCCTGGAATGCAGGGATCTGGAGCAGCAAGGCCCCTCCCTAGTTGGGGAGCAGCAGCATGCAGAAGGCACACACAGAGATAAGTCTAAAACCATGGGCTTTGACTACCCATCCAGACCAGGTCCCCTAGATCCAGGTCCCTACCATCAAGTCTAGCCAGCTCTAGGCATTCTCAAACTCAGGTACAGACACTTGAAGGCAACGAGGCAGGCTATTGAGGCTCCACGGGCCTCCTGAACTTGAAGGCCCGTGAGCGATGCGGTTAGTTTCCCCTGACCTCTATGTCCTCCACAGGGAGCTGGAGTTAGAGGCTGCTTCTGCCTTTAGGGCTATGACAGTTTGCACAAATGGCACAGAGGTTCTGGGTGGGGATAATAGCAGGGTGTTTGCTGGGGGAAGGACAGGGGGGTAATCGAGTGGAGGCACAGACTGCAAGTGCTCCCGGCCTCCCACGGCCTAGAGTGAACTGCTAATCACTAGCTGGGTGCCAGGAGACAAGGCGGCATTGTGTCACTGTCATATTCCACTCAGTTGCCTTCTCCACCCTCCTGTCCCAGGTCTTTGCCTGCCAGATGGGCTGGTGATTAAGTGTTGAAGGTCATGGGGCCCAGAAACTCCTGAAAAAAGCCTGTCCTGACCTTTGCCTGCTTGTTTTCCTAAATACAAGAACATCCTGAAAGCATGTCAAACACAGTTGAGAGTTGAACCACACATAAAGGAAGGCATGATGTGGCCCTCATCACAGCCACACATCTCCCCTTAGGCGCCCCCAACACAGGAAGAAACATTGAGAGGTGCAGGCAGCTAGAAGAAGCCTCTCTTTGGATCACACTCTACTGGGTGGAAAAGCCATGCCTCAGGGCTAGGCTTGACACTCCTTCACTCAATGGAAGCCACCAGTGCTAGCCAGGAGATAGAAGGCAACACAGGAGGAAGTAGAGAGCTCCAAGGAACAGAAGAAACTGCCCAAGGCCACAAGACTAACTCAACACTTAGCCCCAGCCTCACTTAGAGGAAAATCATTGCAGACAGGGATGAGGCGATTCCTTTCAAGAGGTGGGATAGTCATGATGCTGGGGTCCTTAGAGCCACAGAGTTTTTCTGACTTTAGAAAGACAGGAACCTGGGCCCAGAACCTGGAGGTGATGGCTGTTTACTGACAAAGAACAGTTCCAGGTGAATGGAGAAACCTGTGTCCAATGTACACAATGTACAAGTCAGCTCTGTTCAGTCTTTCCAGGGAGGGTGGGATCCTCACCCCCTTCTGAGGTAGCAGGTGGTTCAGTAGTCTCCAGAATCAGTTCCAGGGCTCCCTCACCAGATACTCGGCGTACCTCCTCCCCTCTGGCTGCCAGGATCTCTTCAATGTTCCTGCAAGACAGGAAGGCAGCATTAGCTCTACACTGGGATCCCTCAAGGGTATCCCATGATCAGCTTGGGCTTGGAACACTTATCCCAGCACCCAAGTGACACCAGGACCTCACAGATACCTAATACACCTTTACCAAATGTGTGTGTTAGTACCACCTCAGAAGCCAGCAAACTGTCATCTCCCCTACACAGTACACCACCAGGGGCCTCAGCCCTGCCTCTCATTGGATAGCCACCCCTGCAGCTCTGTCCTATTCCTATGTATCAGAGCTGAGATTTCTCTGCAGCACAGGCCCGACAGGTGAACCCTAGAGACTCAAGGCCCGCAAGCTTATCTCACAGGCTTTCCTCTGTGGCTTTTCCCATACTGCTGACACTGAACCCTTCTCACAGGAGGACACTGAAGAAGCCACTAGGCACAGCCAATAGACTCATTCTCCACACTGGCTCCTGGCCCTCCCTACTGCCCTCCAAAAAGTGGGAACATCAACTGAAGGCTAGTGCCCACTCCAGTCTGACACATACCCTTTCACCTGCCCTGAGTTTTAGAGGAAAAAGGCCATTGGAGAGATCAGAAGTCAGGCAGTAACAGAGGCAGAGACACAGAACTAGACTGAGCTGCCTAGAGGTATAGTTTGCCACATATTGGGGGGGGGAGGCTACTCATAGTTTATCTGAAGTTTCAATTCAACAGTTTCTAGATCCACATGGAGGCTAAGCTGTACAGTGAAGCCAAGCAAGTTTTCTGGGCCAGCTCTTGGTTCAGGGCCTGGGTTCATAAAGGGCCACAATCCTACTGACCCCCACCCATCTCCAGCTAGTCTTACCTCTTCCCCTTTAGGTCAGAAAACCAGCCTAGATTGTCGGCAATGATGTGGTGGTTCTGGCAGCCAGGGCAGGTAACAATGACCACACCCTGGTGATAGGCCAACTTTGAGATGCGCTTGGATGACCGAGTACCACAGACCTAGCCGTGTTAAGAGAGGTGGTCAGGCCAGGTACACACAGGAAATGACCCTTCCGAGGGCTAACTCCACCCCGAGGGTCAGCCCCAGCTCCTTCCCAGGTGGTCCCACCCAGGGGGGATCCCAGTCACCACCTTCCCAGAACTGTCTCCGGATAACCTTACCCCTCACCCAGAAGGCCCCACCTCTAAAGGATAGCTCCACCCCTCCCCAGCCCTCTTGTGGAAGGCCCCGCCCCTCCCGACGTATACTTTCATTCCCTTCTCCCCGAATTCCACCCCTTCAGAAGTCAGCCAGCCCCAGGTTCTGCCGTCCGCGCCCACCTTGCAGGTGTAGACGAGCTGATAGTGGTGCGTCTCCACGCGCCCCAGCGCTGCCACAGGCCGGGATTCCTGAGCGGAGCTCGAGCTCCGCCATCCCCAGACCCATCGTCTTTCCGCGGTCCTCAGGCGAGCCTCTGAACCCCAAAACCATCCTGGGCCGGGATTCCGGGTCCGCACACTACGCAGTAATGTGGGCACGCGGCTCAGCGCTGTCCGCAACATCCCATCTACGATCCTGGGCCGCCCCTCCTTGTACCGCCCCGTGCGACTGATGCTGTAGCAACCATCTTGGAAACGGGCGCTGTGGCCGGAAGCGGCCCTCTATTTCCGTCGCCGCTGAGTGCGCTGCCCTCTGTCGCCCCCTGGTGTCCCCCTGAGTGCGCATGCACCTAACAAGCTCTGCTTGGTGGTCATTTTATTTAGTTGCATTTTCCAACACCTGTACAACGCATGTGTAGCGTACAGTAAAAAATGCAGCATCCCTTTCACAGTAACACAGATGCTCGGCCTCGGCGCGGTCCGCTAGGAGCCCTCGGTGTCGGTGTTGTCGCTGCCGGTGGTGTTCCCGCGGTCCCCCTCGTCTTGTCGCCAGCTGTTCTGCGCCTTGCGGAGCGCCCGCTTCCTGTGGGGCCCACAGTGTGAGCAGGTGCACGCAGGTGTCCCACCCGCCCAGCCTGTCCTGATTGCCGCCCCACACCTGCGGTAGTTCTCGAAGCTCTCCTTGAGGCGCCGCCGCTCCTTCTCTGGAGGTTCGCCACCGCTGGGCCCTATGCCCTGCAGAGGAAACAGGCTGGCACCTGGACACTTCGCACCGGGAAACCGAGCCAGCTTGGCGGGGGTGGGGGGCGAGGGGGTGAGGGGGCTGATGGACTCCAAGATGAGTAAGCATAGGGGAACTACCCCTTTAGTCAGGCTGACTGGATGACTTCTTTGTTACTTTAACTATTTAAAGGTACGCTGCTTTTGTTTATGCTGTGCTTGTTTAATTATGTAAAGATATGCTGCTATTTTATCTTGCCTACCTACCGGTACCTACCTGGTTTAATAAAAAGCTGAATGGCCAATAGCTAGACAGCAGAGGGATAGGTGGGGCTGGCCCGCAGAGGGAATAAGGGAGAAAGACAGCCAGGCAGCTACCAGCCAGGGAGGCACAGAGGAAGCAGGGAAAGTAGGCCATACAGAATGAAAGATATAAACTGTAAAGAGCCCGAGACAAAATGTAGATGAAGAGAAGCAGGCTAGATTGAGTTATAAGAGTTAGCGGGACAAGCGTACGATAAGGCCGAGCATTCATGAGTAATAAGTTTCCCGTGTCATTTGGGAGCCGGTTGGTGGCCCAGAGAAAGCCTGCTACACTTCTTTGCCTTGGTCAGCTGTACAGGTGTCCTTTAACTGATGCCCCGCCCACCCCATCCAACCACTCCACATCTAGGCTTCTGTCCAAGAAGAGGGGCTCCACTTCATGTACCAAATACTACACAAATACTGCATCACATGCAAGCATTACGAAGACCTTGTGGTCCCCAGCTGTACAGGTGGAGTCATTTTCCTCCCCAAGATCAGCCATTGAGTTGCCAGGGTTTTGGGGGCCCCAGTCAGCCTTACATGGGTTTGTGAAAGCTGCTCCTTACTCTGAGCCACAAAGGGCTGCTCTGGGCTCTCCCTGTCTGCCAGGACACCTGAAAGGAAGAGCTGTGCTTGTAAGGGGCCCCATCCAGTGTGGCCACCACCTCCCTCAGCTAACAGCCCAGCTAGCACTAGCCTGGGCCAGCCTTATGGGCTGGAATCCTCACACAGTCCAGTGGAGACTGCATTTCCCAGCCCTTGGCTTCCAGGAGCTCTCAGACGGGCTCCTATCATCACCCACCCATATCTTCCAAGTTGACTGTCACCAAACATACAAGGATGGATGGGTAGGAAAAGACTCCTTTTTTTGCTCATGCATGTCCCAGGCCATACCGCCGTTGGCTTGGCAACATTTATGTGCTTAGTGGTTCCCATGGATGGGATGGGAACAACCTCAGTGGAGAGCAGAGGGCCTCTGGAGGTGAGAGCAAGTACACTATATTAGTTAGACTAGACTTAGTTAGACCAGACTAGATAGCCAGACTCAGCATGGCCAAAGTCCCAGGCAGAATGCTGCTCAAGCCTCCAGGCAGGTGTCCAGGAAGGGCTATGAACATCATAAAACAGTTAAATCCGAAGACTCAGAGCAACCAGCAGACTTCCCCACTACCCTCTTCATTTTCATGGTTCCTAACTCTTGGCATGCCATTCAGGGAGCTGGCTGTTCTTAGGCTTTCCTCCTTTTGTGCCCACACGGAGCTCAGTGGCCTAAAGTTGGGTCTTGGGGGCTGCAGTGGGTGACCCACCTCCACACTTCTCCATCTGTACCACTTGTTCCCCTTTTGCCTTTGGTTAGAGCCTGGGGTAAGGCTGGGCTGCGGAAGTCTGTCTGATTTCTCACGAAAGCTCTCAGGGCTCCTCCCTGCACCAGATCCCCCACCCCCCACCTCCAGTTACTTCAGGACACTGTTCTCACCAGCTCCCCCAACTAACCTCTCTAGGACTAATAAACCAATAACCAGACAAGGGTCCTGTCTGGCAGCCTGTTACCGTGGATAGCAAACACCCCATCTCCTTGCTCACTGCTCTGTCCATAGTGCCATCCCTTACTTCCTCAATGAGCACACCTGGATACTAGTGAGTAGGTCCTCCTTCAGGGGGAAGGCTGGTAGGGAAAGATGGGCCCAGGCAGGAGGAGGCCTTCTGAGCCACAGACCTAAGCCCCATGTTCAATCTGATTCATTATCCTCTGGGTGTATTAGCCTAATAATTTAGTTTTTCACACTGCTACCCCGTCTCAGTTTCTCTATCCTTGGAGTAGTATGAATATTGAGAATAAGTCACACAGCTCTGTGTGCTGAAGATGGGCGGGCCAGGGTTCTGGGAGGGGGAGGCCAGGAGATTACAGATAGCCCGGGTGCCTCTGGGCTAGGGAAGGTTCTTGCAGTGCATGGTACCCCCACCTCCTCACCTTTGTCTGAGAGCTGGGCATCCTCCTCCAGGTCCTGAGGCAATGAGAGCTTCCAGACAGAAACATGCCAGCAGTTAGGCCATGCTACAAGCCATCACCATTCTTCCAGAATTAAACGTAGCTGACCCCACTGCCCACCTGAGTTCCTCAGTTGGCATCACGGTCACCCCTCTGCACAGAGATCTCAGTCCCAGTCAGGCTAACAGGCAAAGGGAACCCTAGCATGAAGCTCCTGTCTTAAGAGGCCAGCATGTGGGCATTGGTCTGTGCCTCGCTTTGCTTATTCACAAGGCCTCAGAGTTTGCCTAGCACTGTATCCAACCCAAAATGGGAGAGAAGGGATAGTCCAGTTCAGGTGAGCAGGACCATGCAAGAGATGAGTGTGAGATCAGATGGAGGTTAGAGGCCCACTCTGGGCCCACCCATTGGATCACACTCACCTCCTGGGAGTTCCTGGGTGAACTGTCCTCCAAATCAGAGCTCTGTTGCCACAGAAAAGGGAATTGGTCAGTGGGATACAAGGGTTCTAAGCATCTGAGCATGGAGTGTGCAGGGCCCCATTCTAGCCCCATCCTCAAGGGAGGCCCTGAATGTATCTCAGCCATGCCAGCACATCTCTTCAGGACCCTGCCAAGCTACCTGAAGGTAACATCAGTCAAGGCCACAGTCCAACAGTCCTATGTGATGACTGAACCTAGAGTTAACATCTATGTCTATCACCCCAAAATGAGGTGCTCCAAAGAGGAAAAGGGACTCAGGAAGGTCCAGGAATTTTTGGAAGCCACAAGCAGGGCACCAGCCATTGCCAGCCTAGGACTGAGGGTGCCCCTAGGCTTCAGGATCCCCCTTGGAATCTTGCCCTGACCCTGTGCCCTCCCCAGCTCCCTCACTGCCCAGACTGTCGGAGTAGAGCGGACATGGAGACCTACCAGGATGAGTATGTCCAGCTGCTGCTGCTTGAGTCGGCCCTCAGCAGCCAGTAATCGGCCCTCACTCTGGAACAGCTGCAGCTGCAACTCATCTACCTTTTCACCCAGCTCTCGAACCTGTTTTCGAAGTTCATCTTTGTCCTGAAAGCTCTGGGCACACTGTGCATGCAGCTCTTCCCTCGAAGCCATAGCCTGCCGGGATAGGAGAGGGCATACACTCAGCAGGAGACCTAACCAGTGAAGCTCTCGGCTTTTATTTGGCAGTATAGATCCTAACGTCTACCAAAGGTCCTGGCTGGATATCAGCCACCCTATTGTATAGTTGGAGTTGCTGGAGTCAGTAGAGAAGTCGGGGCTCTCAGTGTAAAAGAACAGACACTGAATGGGGCAGCACATGCCCAGCATCCCTACATTTGGGAGAAGCAGATCCCTTTAGACATATTTTGAGTTTGAGGCAAGGCTACATAAGACATTGTTCTCAGATCAAAAATAATTAAAATTAATTTAAAAAGAAAAACTCCACAAAGAAGCAGCTGAAAATCTCCATGATTACTACTCAAGGTAATTCCTAGGGAAGTCCAACCAAGATGTCACACATCCCTAGTAGATTGTTTGTGTCTCTGTCCCACCCATGTGGCATGTTCTGTAAATTCTGGATTCGGCTTTATATTAAGAACATGATCAATGCTGGGTGGTGGCAGTGGTGATTAAATGCCTTTAATCTCAGCACTAGGGAGGCAGAGGCAGGTGGATTTCTGTGAGTTCAAGGCCAGCCTGGACTACAGAGTGAGTGTCCCGATGGCCAGGGCTACACAGAGAAACCCTGTCTCAAAAACAAAACACACAAAAAGAACATGATTGATAGTTGTATGAACAGCACGCTTTTTCTTTTGTTTCCCGGGAGACAGTTTTATTATCCAAAGCTGGCCTGAAATTTACTCTGCACTGACTCTACAAGGACAGCCTTGAGTTCCCGATCTTCCTGCCTCTAATTCAAAGTCTGGAATTGCAGGCATGGGTCACCAATCCTTTTTGTTCTTTTTGGCCTTTTAAGACAAGGTTTTCCACTGCAGCCCAAACTGTGTAATCCAGGCTAGCCTTAAATTCACAGGGACGGTTTAGTCTCAACTTCCAAGTGTTGAGATTACAGGTATGAGCTACTACAGCTGCCTATACCATAGAGCTAGCTTTCACCCAGTGCCCTGCCCCCATCCCCACTGTGCAGCTAGCAACTTCCTCTCCCCTACTGAAGTCTCCAACCCCGTCCTTATCCTAACCAGCACAGGGGCCACATAAGCTCTTCCTGTGAGAGGGATAGACTCTCCTGTGTCTGTACAAGAAGCCACAGGTTCAACATTTCGATGCTGCCAGGTTGCCTCAGCATGAATGAATTAAAACTGCTTTGACCACAGCTCCAAAGGCACGCCAACACTCTCGCTCTCATCTTCTGAACACGAACATGGCACCTACCTGGTCCCGCTCAATGGAGACCTCCTCCATCTGCTGCAGGATGGCCTCGATACGGTCCTTGTACATCTTGGCATCCTTGCGCAAGGCCAGGCACTGCAGCTCGGACACCTCCTTTTCCTCCATGCACTACAGAAAGCATTGCTCAGCAAACTCACGCTCCATTGCCCACCTGGTCCCCGGGCTGGATTCAGGGCAACAGCTCCAGAGTACACAGGGTCAGGCTAGCTGGGATGATGGGAAGGGCACTGGAGTCCCAGGCTACAGCAGGCTAGCCTGGTCTAAAATCATGGCCTCAGCCACCATTGGTCACATTGTAAATCCAAAGGGTGACTGATGTCACATGATACCCTGTGCACCAGGAATTGGCAAAGGGGAGACAGTGAGCCAGATCCTAGACACCACCTTCCAAGTACCCAGTGGGCATTGTTTGCCTGCCCTGGTCTCTCACCCGGCTCCGGAGGGCCTCAGCCTGGCGGAGGTCCTTGCGTAGGGAGAAGATGGTGTTGGCCTGCTCCTGGTGCTCCTTCAGGGCCTGACGCCAGTCCTCCTCCAGGACTTGAATGTAGGGGCTGTTCCTGTCCAGCTTCCCATCCTGGAGATGGCAGGGGGCAGCAAGCCTGGCCACTACAGTTGTACCATCTGGTGTGCCCAGCTTGAAGCCCCTGCAGAAATGGGACCCGGGATGCATGGCTGGTAGCCCTACCTGTACAGAGACTTCTAGCTCTTGCACCCGGGCCTGCAGCAAGTACTTTTCCTGTTGCAGCTCCCACAGCAGCTCCTGGCTAGGCCGCTGCTCCATGGCGTGCCTGAGCTTCAGTGTGTGTTTGCGCTCTACCTTGCAGTCATCCTCCGCCTTCATGAGGCTGTGCCTGAGCCGGTCCACCTGTGGATGGTCTGGTCAGCTGCAGCCTCCTCCGGACCCCACCCCCCTTGCAGGTGGGGCAAGTGATCACCTCTAGCTGCAGGTCGCGGTTCCGCATGAGCGCTGAGCCCTTCTCCTCACTCAGCTGTGCGAGGCGCATGGCCAGGTCGTAGTTCTCTGCCTTGCAGCGCTTCAGCTCCCGGCTGCTCAGCTCCGACTCCTCCTTGAGCCTCTGCACACGCTCCTGGTGTTTCCGAAGGAGGCTGTCCTTCACCCGCAGCTCCTTGATGAGGTCGTCCTTGGAGCTCAGAAGTGCCGTCAGGTCCTGAACCTTCTTTTGCAGCTTCATGACCTCAGTCATCAGCAGCTGTGTCAGGCCTGATTCCCCTGATGCATCTGGGAACCGTGCAGTGTCAGATGGAGCCTGTGGCTGTCACCTGCAGACCCTGTGCTTGTCCTTGTCCAGTGTGTGCTTGAAGACCAGCAGTTTGAGGGACATGGGAGCACTGTTGGCTTCCCAGAGAGAGAGAGCTCCCTCAGGACTGAGTGTGTTCACCAGGCCCAGTCTGCCTTGCTGCTCCTTACAGATAAACTGACTGAGATTCTAATCCATTGCATGCTAGACTCCAGTTAGCCTGCCCTCCTCTCTCTTTCTGAGACAAGGTCTCACTATGTAGTCCAGGCTAGCCTCTAAGTCAGAGATCTGCCTGTTTCTCCCTCCAGAGTGCTGGGATTAAAAGTGGGTGCCACCATGCCTAGCCCTTTGTCTACTCTTACAATGACTTTATGAGATGAATGAGAACTGATAGGGTGTAGCTATTCTATCAGAAGGAAACACCTCTGTCCCTTCTGGAAACTGTAGGATTCCACCTGGAGGTGATAACTGGGCCCTTGTGGAAATGGCACTGTAGAGGGGTCACTGCTTCTCAGTGAATATTCTTAGAATGGAAGTAGGAAAAGCAGAGGAGAGGGATCCCTTTCTGGAGACAAAGAAGACCTCAGCAGTCCAGGGAGCCTTGACCCTGAGCACCAGAGAGTAGTCATTAGGTGTCACTACTCTGATAAACACCACAGGGCTCAGACTCACTCATAGAAGCTAGGACCTGTGGCACCTGACTCCACCCACATCAACCCACTTGTGCCTCTCACCAATGATCATGGAGAAGACACGTGCTGGCTCCTTGCCAGTGACTTTCCTGTATAACTGAGGGTAGTAGAGTTCCAGACTCTCAAGGAAGGCTACATAGCCTTTGTGGCCTGTCCGCTGCAGGATGTCCAGGAGCACGCCTACAGGTGGAGGAGACAGGGTCAAGGCTAAGGTCTGGGTAGGTAGAAGCTCTGGGGCCCAGGTGGGACAGTGGATGACTGGTCTGGCTAGAGACCTCAAGTTGTGAAACACCCACCCCTCACTCTGGGCCCTACCTAACAGAGAGATCTGGGGTATTGAATAAGGCACCCTGCAGGCCTCAGGCAAGGCCAGGTGCTGCCTTAGGTCCTGCTGCTCTCTCAGGGACTGAACAGTGATAAGGGACTCCTCTCCCTCCTTAAGGTAGCAGCAGGTAGGCATGACAAGAGGGGAGAAGGCTCTCATCCATCCTATGTGGAGATGGAGCTGGGTGCAGGTCAGGGCAGCAGACTATGTGGCACCCTCTTGTCAGGTGTCTTGTGGGGATTATGAGCGACTAGGGCCTGCCCTACTGGTGTGGGAGCAGCCCTCACCCACTTTCCGCTTGCGGATGACCAGGCTGGGGTCACTGAGCACCTGCTCCTCATCGTCAGGGTTCAGAACTTTGCACTGGCGCAGATAGGGTGTGATCCGTGAGGGGTCAATGACGGAGATGAGCTTGACCCGGAAGCTCTCCAGGGCACTCCAGCACTCATCCTCATTCTCATAGTCTGACATGTCCCTGTAGGTGTGATTACAGCGAAGGGAGAGCAACTGAGGAAGTGCCTACCACAGCCCGCCTACAATGGGACCCAGGCCTGTGAGTGCCAGGCCAGGGCTGTGGGCAGGGACATAAGGGACTCGTTCTATGGAGATTTGAGGGCTCAGCCTCATCTCAGCTCCAGTTTCTGAGGAACAGTAGAAGTGCACTGTCAGTCCCTTCCCCAAGCAGCTGCCCTGCTCTTGTGTCTCTTCAAGCTTTCTTCCTGAACTACCTGGATATGTCAGGTGAGGGACAGGTTGAGGTCTCTGCTCCTTGTACAGTGGCCTCTCCTCTAGCTTCTGCCCTCTACCCTAAAGTGCTCTGGAACCCCTGAAGGTACATGAATATAGAGAGGAACTTTCGCCTCTAGTAGCCATCCTACATGGCACCTTCTTGGGTGGCATGGACTCTGGTTGGCCAGTGTTCAGGTTGGCTGGAGGCTCTGTCACCCTGCCAGAGAGCCAGGCCTGTGTAGACTTCCTCATTCTCTGACAGGCCCCGTGTCCTTCAAGCCTTCCGTTGTAACCAGCCAGTGATGCAACAGCTCTCTGGCAGCTGCCTGTGACATGGTGCTATTCCGGGAGGGCAAGTGAGGGTTGGCCATAGCATAGGAGCATGGGCTGGAGTACACTGGAAGGGCAGGAAATGTCATCCAAAGTCTCTAGACATCTGCTAGGGCTCCCCTCTAGTTTGGGAGCTGGGCACCAGCAAACCCTGTGCTTTTCTGTTCCAGATGAACTCTGGTCTCTGGCCACATGCTGGGGATCAATCAGGCCAGTTGTTCACAGGATTAGTCATGTGGGACTAGCCACTGCTTCTGCCTGTGGACAGGTGAAGTCTCAGTGAGTGGCTTCAATGACTCTAGGATTGAGTTAAGGTGGCCACAGAAAGTCTCTGGCCCAGTCTCCAGCCCTTGGAGAACACTGAGACCCTGCCCAAAGAAGCTGCATCACTAGCTCTAGACATGCTCGTGGCAGGCTTATTCTTCAGAAGCACGACTCAGCTCCATGCTGTACCTTCTTGTTGACCTGCTGGACATTCCTCAGAACCTCAGACCAATTACCTGCCATTCCAGCCCCATAACCACTCAGTCCTAGCCCTGGAAGACCATGCTGCAGTCAACAGGATTAACCAAATAAGGAGATAAGAATGGAAGAGGCCACCTGACTGTAGGCACTTAACCCTGCTCTGGAGCACATGCTCCAGGATTCCCCAGCAGAGTCACCACAGGTTTCCACCCACTTTCCAGGAAGGGTAGGCTAGCTAAACTTACCTCAGGGTCTTGTGGGAGCCACCTGCCAGCTAGATGCTTCCTGGGGTATGGCACACCAGGAGCCTGGTTCTCTGGGAGTGTGGAGATGATCCCTGACTGGAGAAGGGTGGAGCCATGAGGGAGGCTGTGCACTTCCTGATGTATTCTGGTTGACGCCACAAGCCTGCCAGTCCTCCCACAGGAGGACAGCCCCTGCTGGTCTACCTTCTGATTGGCCCATCAAGAAATAGAACAGAGGGAAGTAGAAGTGCTCTGGGAGCAAAAGTTGTCCATAAAGCCTAGGACTAGGGGCTTGGAGTGACAGAGGATCTCAACATCTGGCACTGTGGATGCGTGGTCCAAGGCTCTCCTGGATCCAGGCTTCTGAAAGCTGCTTTTCCAGCATGGCACTGTGTCTTATACCCTCACCTACACTCTAGGGACAGTGGTGCAGGGTAGGTGTGGCAGGACGGTCAGGGTAAAGGGTTTAGCCACAACCCCGAACTCACAGGCTCTAGCTATACCAAAGCTGACAGTCCACAATATGACACAATAGAAATGAAGCATCCTAATATGCTTCATATCCATCATTAGAACACTCCTACCCTGTGTTCTTTTCCAGGATATCGGGTCAACCTGGAGCTAATCCAGGGACTTGCAGAGCCAGTCTAGGCACCAGGACAAAGCTTAGTCAAAATCCATGGGCCCTAGGCAGCCAAGGACTGTGCATCACAGGCTCTACTGCAGGGTGGCCTTTCAAGAGTCAGCCTGAGATGAGCGTGGAGACCTGCCAGCCCTGCCCAGCCAGTGTAGCTAACAAGTGCTGCTGCCCAGCCTGCTGCATTGAGTTAAGGCAAAAGCTCCCAGTGCTGTTGAGGGTAGAAAGCTTATTTCCAGTGGAGCCCCAACTGGCCCCTTCTTTTGTGGCTTTCTGCCCTTCTGCTGGCTCCTGTGGAAACAGTGGCCCTGAACTTCCAGAAGCAAGCAGTTTGGCTTTTGGGAGCCACACTACTAGGGACTGTATCTTGCCTGGGTTTCCAGGATGACAGAGGGGTTCACGGCTTTGCAGTCCCCAGGGAAGCCAGCACCAGGCTTTCACAGCTTAGTCTCCAAAAAGTGTTAATAAAAATGCTAAGCTCTTGGCTGTAAAACTGAGTTGAAAATCAACAGCACAAAGACACCTGACAAATCCCAAGTACTTCAAAATGAAGAAATCTAATGTGGAGGTTAGAGGGAGCCACTAAAAAAGACTGGTCCCTGGATGCATAATGTACCTGGTCACTAGGCAACCACAGCTGGTAGTTTGTGCATGATGAGCCATTGCTGGGTTGAAGGGTTATCACTTGTTGACAACTGGTACAAGCACCAGGACCAGATGCTCACATTCACCCTTTTACCCTGAGCCAGAAATTTCCCTCAACAGAGGATGAAACCCATGTAAGAACCAAACCCTAGAGAGCCAAGGGGCCTGTGACTCACAGAATCTGGTATCATGACAGTGACCAGGAAAAGGGAGAAGAAAAACCCAGTTTGGTCTGAGGGGGAGCTGCTGTTCTAGGGACCCCTGCCAGGGAGGTGTGTTCATGGAAGGGGAAGGAGAGCTGTCTCTTCGCTTTCCCTGCTGTCTGGCAGAGTCCTAAGCCCAGGGGCTGCCCAGGCAGCCAGGGTGTGACTGGCAGCCACACCCCGGCACCGGACGACAAAACCACAAAGAGCTGTGCATAGTCTTCAAAGTGAGAACAGATGCTACTTTATTCCCTCAAATATGAGGACTTGCATTCGGTGACAGCTTAGTCTGCAGGCTGCAGCTTCCTGCCTCCGCTTCCCTGCAGAGGGTTGTGGGCTTCTGGTCAGGCCTGGGCCCTGCCTCTTGCCTGGTGTAAGGGTGGGTTTCTGGACCCCTTGAGTCCTTGTCCTGAAACACAGGGATACTCTCGATAGTGTTCATACCCCAGCAGGCCCCCAGCACCAAGACAGACCCCACATATGGCACCATGGTATGAGGACAGGCGGGCTTCACAAGCTGACTACAATGTCCTGGATACCTACCCCTCACAGCTCCATTACCTTCCTTGCTTACCCTGACCTGGACCCAGGGACTCAGCAATGAAAGCAAGCACTGTCTGGGGTTTGTAGTCAGAGAGACCACAGGTGACTATGCTGATGGGCTGCATGTGGTGAACACCTGAAACTTACATGAGTCAGCAGTGCACCACAGAAAAGCCATCAGAGAGGGTGCTTCTGAGGAGCTGATACCCCAGGGAGGGATGAGATAGAACTCAGGCAGAGGGGAATAGTGCCAAGACCTAGAGACACACTAGGCAACATGGGGCTTCAGGTAGGGAAGGGCAGAGGACAAGGGTAATAGCACCTTGCCCCACCCGCATGAGCCCAGCCTTCAGACTTGGTATCACTATCCCTGTTTCAGTTGAGCTGTTCCCAGAGCAGGCAGAGGAAACCCCTATTCTGGACCCTGCCTCTTCCTGCTTGCAGGGTGGCAGCTTCCACAGGGACTCACCTTGCTGCTCATAGCAGCCTCCGTTTCCGGGAATGCCGAGCATGTCGAGTCCTGAGCACGTCGAGGTCATCAGAAGCATCCAGGTGGGAGGGGGCAGAATCCTCATTAGGATCTGGAGCTCTCTGACAATAAAACATCAAGCCAGACAAAGGTGACTCCAGCCAGAATAGGTAGAGAATGGAAAAGGGGGGACTCTGAGGACAAGTCCCCACTAGTACCCTAACCCTAACATCAGGGATAGGCAGTTGCTAATGTATGCTTTCCCAGGGTAGATACACAGGAGCAGCGGGGTCTCAGCTCTATGATTTTGCCCCTCAGGTAGGGTCTCCAACCATTAGGCAATTCCACTCTCGGCTTTCAGGTGCTGGCCAATGGAGACAGAGACAAGAATATATTCTAGGAATTCCCAGTCACCCTGGAACTAGGGTAGCCCCAGAAGGAATGAAGCAACAGCTGTGAAGGGTCCTCACATCTAACCCTTGCAGGGCTCCCTGAGAGTAGGGGGAGGGGGGAGGATGGGTCCACACATTTTGTCCCTAAGTCCCTATTGGAAACAGACTGTCTTGTGAGGTCAGCTCTCTTTGAGCAAGAGATGCTTAGAAGGAACACTTGTTCCCACAAGAGCATGAACAAGGGCTACTACCTCTACTGTCCCCACAGCCCACCCCAGGTTGTGTCAGGCTCCTGCCTCTCTCCTTGAGTTCCGGTGGGTGCTATGTGTGTGGGGTGGGGGCTACATCATAGGAGGCAATTTCTGCTAAGCAGCCCTTTCCCAACCGGGCAGACTGGACAAGCTTCCTCCTCCTTCAGAAACGCACAGAACGCTCCCTTGCACAACTTCCACCTGCCTAGATCACCACTCCCAGCAAGCAGGACACAGGTAGGCAAGGCACTGCAGGACCCTTTTGCCACTACATCATCCTTACCTGTACGGGGTCTGTGGCTGCTGGGCTTGCTTGTATTCTACAGGCCAGGCAGTCCGACTGCCTGGCTCTGTCCTTGAATTCTAGGTCACCAATTAAGTCTTCATTGTCACTTTCAGAATCAACAGCCATGGCTGGTGAAAGGGTGGTGGGGACACTGTTGGGTGGCAGAGTAGCCAGGAGTGCAGGAAGAGAGAAGATGGCCAGGAAGCGTAGCTTTAACAGGAGGTAGGCTGGGTTGTCCTGGAATTGCCTCCGTATCAGCCTCAAGGAAGTTTGTAGGGCTCCAGCCTTGGCCTCAGGTTGAGACTCAGCTGTCTGACTGGTGACAAGAGAGGAAGCCTTCTGCTCCAAGTCCTTTTTATGGAGGAGGAGGCTGGACAATGCCCGCAAGCTGCACAGTGAAGGGGGCTGATAGGGTATCCTGTTCCCCAGTGGGGGCACACAAGCACCCTGGCACCCCTTCAGCCATGTCAGTGTGGCTGCCTCACTTTCCTGGGAAAGAAGACTTAGGTCCAAAGCTTTCTTTTCCGGCCCAGATGTGGGTGGTATTTCCTGGCCCTGAGGATCTTTGGGCTCTGTGTCTGCACTGGCTGGAAGCTGTCCCAGGCAAGCAGGAGTTGTAGCAGGGGAAGGTAGCTGTTTTACTGGTGGTCCAACGGTCTCAGGGGTCATCCCTGACTGAGGGAGGCCCACCACAGTTGGCACTGGGACAGAGAGCAGATTTTGAGTTGTGAGTACCCAGTTGACTGGCAGGCTGGCCTTGGCTGACAGGGGCTGCCCACTTGCCTGTGGGCCAAGAACTGGTGGTAGACTGAGGGGCTGCTGTACAGGCAGCTGAGTGGGGCTGGGGGCTGCTGGGAGAAGAGGCAGGACCTTGGGCAGGCCCTGCTTCTGGGATGTGGCAGAGGCCTGAGACTGTCCTAGAGTACTCAGCGCGCAGCTTGTGGGGACCTGCCTGGGAGCTAGGGCCAGGCTCCTAAAAGCAGCAGGGGCTACAATCTGGGTCCCTTTATGGGAAGGGTTTAGGGGAATAGTTTGCATGGTGGAGGACAGCTTGTCTGTGGCTGAGAGCCCAGCCACCTGCCAGGAGCCAGAAGGACTTGAACTGACCATTACTGGGGAACCCTGGGGGGCAGCCAGTAGAGGAGGCTGGAGGATCACAGGTGAGGAGATCAGCAACTGACTGTTGATGGCAGTGAGGGCCTGAGTGGCCTTCTTGGCATGGGACTCACGGAGCCGCTTCTCACGAAGCAGTTCAGATACAGTCTTGGGCTTTGGCCGGAGGCCCCGTGGGGCTGCTACAGGAGCCTGGAAGGAGGTAGCTTCAGTTCCACAGGATCCCAGCCGTGAATGCTCTTTGTGGCTGTCTCTCCTTGCAGTTTGCTGACCCAGCACACTTGGGAGGAGGGAGCCTAAAGAAAGAGACAACTCACTTGAGGAAAACTTCAGGTTCTGTGCCTAGGGACATCAAACATGCCCATGTGTAGCTTACCTCATGGGTCCCCCAACCCAGGTCATTCTGTTCAGAGAGGCAGCAGATGCCAGAGACAGCCTAGTCTATGGCTAACAGGCTGTGAGAGACTGGCTCCTAAACCTCTAGCACCCTCTAAACCAGAACTTCTGGGCTCTTCCCTTACGTGACATAACAAAGTGCTTCGGTCCCCAGTGGCTGCTCAAAGTTGAAAGTCTAAGCAGTTCCAGGGCATGCAGCCTATTCTCAGGGTGATGCCAGAGGCTGTGGCTCAAATGTGTAAGAAGATGTGGCAGATGGTACCTGTGTTGTTCTTGGCACTGGAGGAGGATGCCTGTGAAGAGAGGAGAGTCAGCCTGAAGAATCATTGCTGGATCCTATTATCCCATCCAGTTCTTCCTGCTCACCACCCATTGCAACTCCAGGGGCCTTCCTATCTGCCCTGAGCTCAGGGGTGCTGGGGAAGGGTAACAGCTGCTGCTGTAGGCTTTCGGTACAGTGCCACTAAAAGCTACCTGGCCAGAGCTTATCAAGTCGTCACTGGACAGTGTGGAGTGCCAAATATTGTCCCCCAAGTAACAGGGCTCCAAGGTGAAGCCTCCCCCAAACTGAACTCATGAGCTTGGTTCCCAAAACAGATGGTATTAGTGACTTGCAGAGACCAGGCCTTGCAGCTGGCAAGCCTACCATAGCCTACCCTGCACCTGCCTCAGACTCTGATCAGACCTCCTGTGGGGTTTGATTAGACCTGATATAGACCACGTTAGCTTTGAACTCAGAGACCTGCCTGTTACTACCTTCTGAGTGCTGGAATTAAAGGAGTATGCTACCATACTCAGTGTGACCTTGTTCCCAGTGCCTATTACCTGTGTTTGGGGGTTCTGGGTGCCAGGCTGGAGCAGTACAGGTGACTGGGTCTTCCTCTCTCGAACCACCTCCATGCAGCCCACAGTATCAATCTGCAGTAGCTGAAAGACCCGAGAGTAAGTGTGGGAGGTTGTGTTGTTTCATTTTAAATAATTGTCCCAACCACTGGTTTAATAAAAAGAGCTGATTGGCCAAAGGCAGGCAGGAAGTGTAGGCGGGACTAACAGACTAAGAAAAATCTCTGAGAGCAGAGTGCCAGACAGAGCACCAGAGAGAAGCCAGAGGAAGCAGAGGACAACTATGCTGCTCTAAAGAAGGTACCGAGCCGCATGGCTGAACAAGAGACATGGGTTAGATGAAGGGTAGGGAGCTAGCAAATGATATGCCTGGGCCTGAGGCTGATCAGCCAAAAACTAATGAAAGCGTCTGTGTGTCTCTGTAGGACTGCGGGTCTGCGGGTCTGCGGGTCTGCAGGTCAGTGGACCTGTGGGTCCTAAACTTTGAGGTTAGGCCCGGAAAGTCCAGGCCAGAAACCTCATACTACAAGTAAGAATCTCCCTGGTCCATCTCGCACTGGGCCAGGCCCATCATTCAAGGAGATGAAAAGTAGCCCTGACCATGGCTGTTCCAGAAGAAGATCCAAACTCTTAAAGCCCCCGACTGCCCAGGGATGTCATGAGTTTCACAGCCCCGAGTCTAGACTTGGACTCCACGCATGCCTCTACACCACAACAAAACAAAGCAGACAGCACTCTGCTGGGGGCTTACCTGAATAAGCAACGTGAACACTGGAGTGCTGGTCAGGCGGGCACTCTCTAACTGCATCCTGATGCTATCAGCTAGAGAACAAGGAAGGGCAAAGCAAAAAGGGGCTCCAGTTTTGAAGCTCCCCAAGACAGTGTGGGGCAGAGTAGCCTTAGCGTTCCACATTACCTCAAAGAACAGAAGCCAGGGCCTCCTAAGCCTCTCGCCACCACCCCAAATCAGGCTGGACCTAGTTTCACAAGGGCAGGGAGAAAGGGGTGGCCTAACTGTTCATCTTCAAACCCTTCAGGGATAGTCATTCTGTCTGTCCTTTGTGGATCTGCCTCTCCAAAGGACCCGATCAGGCCATTCCCCTATGGTTCACTTTGCCACAAGGAGAAGCACTTATACTGCTCCCACCCCAGCTCCAGAAAGCTCCTACAAGAGCCCCAGGTAGTACCTTGAGTTTGCAATACTGCATGTCTCCTAGGAGCCTGTGGGCAGGACATGTTGATGTCACCCACCCAGGGTATCACAGCCAGCAGAAGCCTGTGTTTAAGGAGCCTGCGGTGCAGAGCTTGTCTCTTGCGTCTCAGCTTATTCTGGAAAGTTCCATGCCACAGTCGCCGCAGATGGGTTCCAGTAACATTGCCACCAGGATCAGACTCTGAGCATGAGTTAGGCAGGGGTGGCTGCTTCAGTCTTTCCTTCACCAGTGTGTGGCTCTGGGTGATTGGGCGGGTCCTGGTCAACTTCAGCATTTTCTCTAGGGGCACTTTCAACACATGCTGTATATCAAAAGAGAGCCCTGTAAGGCTGGCTGCCACAGGACCTGCTGCAGGTGTTAACACCTCCTTATGAGACCCCACAGCATACATCATGAATACCATTTGCTATTTGGGAAAGTACTCTGTGGTAAGACAAGTAGGTGGTCTTCAGGTAGGCCTGGCTTAGCTCCCTTTAAGGAATGCTCTGGTCCACACGGCAGGCAGTGCCATGGCTGAGCTGACTGCACCATCCTTCCAACAACCCTTTGGGCAGAGCAGCCTATACAGCCCACAAGGCTGCTCTAGCCACTACCAGAACTGCATCCAGTCCCAGGTCCCAACTCTGAGGACAGAGGGGGCATACAGGTAGATGCATATGACCAGCCAAGTTGGAAAGACACTGCCCAAGGACTCCTTGTAGACTCACTCACAGCAGTTGGTAGGGAACTTGCCCACTCATGATGTGCCCTGAAGCAAATGTCCTTATAATCTTTAAAGCAAATGCGTGGGGACAATGAAGGCTGCACTGTGAAGGCCACTGCTACTACACAACTCTGAAATCAGCCCTAAACAACACATTCTAGTGAACAAGAGGACACAGTTGTGGCCAGGTCAGAAACCAAACTGCTAAACTGTCCAGGGTGCCAGCATTAGTGACCACTAAGAGCACAGAGCACCCACTATTCCCCTTTCTCACATTCTCACCCTGCTGGCTGGGTCCTCCATGCTTGTTAGGTAAGTGTGGGAACTGGACCCTCTTGAAACAGTGCTGTGGGTCATACAAGGTATCTGTACCTGGCTTATCTTAGGAGTGGAGACAGTGGTGGAATCTATCTTCTGGTGACTTTGAGTGGCATCAAGAGTGTAGGAGACGGCACGGTGTGCTGGGTATTGCCCTGAACCTTCTCTCTGTGACTGGCTGGTGACTGGCCTGGTAGGAACCCACAGGTCAATGTCTGGCACTCTGTACTGTTGAGGAGCCAGTGCTCTGTCATCCTCCAGAGGCTCTTCTAGCTCCACATCCGAGTCTTCACTGCTGCTGCTGCTGCTGCTGCTGCTGCCGCCATAGCCCTCACTGCTGCTGCTGCTGCTGCTACTGCTGCTAAAGCTCCACCTGCTATGACGGAGCCTCTGCCCCCTCCTCCTCTGGAGACGCTGCTTCTTCTGAGGGGAGGAAAGGGCTGCTTCAGGTCTCAGCTACCCAGGTGTGCTGGTGACAGGCAAGTAGGCTAGCTTTAAAGAGGTCCCAGCATGAACACCTCCAGGGACAGAGCACTGGTGCTGAGGTATGATCTCTCTTTGCCCTTGGCCTCCTGAAAAGGACACGTAAGGGCCAGAACCTGTGCATTCCTCTCCACTCCCCACCACCACTATACTCATCTTGCCCAAGCACTCTCACAGGTTACGACCTTCCACCTGACCTTGAGCAAAGCATACACACAGAAAGCAAACAAATGTCTCACCCTGGCCATTATCTTCCACTTGCTCAGACACTGGGAGCCTGACCGATGGGGCAGCTCAGAAGCGATTCTTGCCCAGTGACCTGCAAAAACAACCACACTTCAGCCTCTAGGATCGAGGCTAAGTCATCAGGATGGTCTTCCCTCATCTGCTTGTTATCACTAAGGAGAGCACCTGTCTTTGGCAGCATCTGTATCTCAGGGCTGACCAACCCTTTCAGAAGTTCTGACACACACACACAGGTAGGAAGGGGAAGTCACTCTTCCTGGTACATTTGCTGTACTAAGGCTCCAAAGAGACCATGTCAGTGCTCTGTCCCTAGTGCTGCAGAGGGACACATGGGGAAATGTGACAATAGGTGACAAATCATATGTATTTTGCATGTTTCAGAACCATAGTTAGCTTTTTTCTGAGGCAATATATCACCAGTATCAGCGAGATTTAGCTACAAACACTCACTCCTGCCCTTAGTGAAAAACTGGAAACACTGCAAATGCCAGTCACCAAAGATCTGACTGAACGTCCCAGAGGCTCCTGTGCACAGAACGCCAAGGCGCCCGGGTATGACAATGTCAGCTGACATGAGGACTTCAGATGCACATGTGTGCACGTGAGCACGGAGGCCAGGAAGAACCTCGGGTAATGCTCCTCATGTGTTTTGGAGTTACTTGTGTGTGCTCTGTGTGTGTCTGCATGTGCCTTCCAAGGGGTAGGACTAAGAGTATGCACCACTTCCTGGCTTCCCTATTTCCTGTAGTGAGTATCTATCTGCTCATGTGTCACAGACAGCAGGGGTGGGAGTTTGGAGGAGTACCTGCCTGGCCATAGAAAGGTCCTGGGTTTCATCCCAGCACCAGCACTAAAACAAAAAAGCACTTGCAATTGGGGAGACACTTGTTAAAGATTAAAAATGAGGCGTTAGCTGGGATCAGGACAGAAAGGATGCAGGTCTCTGGATGGCTGTAAGAGTTCCTAGTGCACTAGGTCACCAGCAACAGAAAGGACCAGTACCCAGTAACTCACCAACACCATATTTTTCTATTAATTGGATCAGCTGTTGCTCTTCTTTTGCATTCCATCGTCCCTTCTTTAAACTGAAATGTAATCTCCTGATGTAGCTGAAAATGGCATGGAAACAGAGGGACAGTTAAGACCCCACCCCTCACTGCTCTTCTGCCTTCTCCAATAATTTCTTAGAATGACACAAGAAAATAAATAAATGAAAACAAAGACAAGCTGGACTCCATCAAACATTTACAAATTTTTATGCTTTAAGGCAGTGGTTTTCCACCTTCCTAATGCTGTGACCATTTAATACAGTTCTTCATGGTGTGGTGACTCCCAATCATAGTTATTTTCGTTGCTACTTCATAACTATAATTTTGTTACTGTTATAAGCTGTAATGTAAATATCTGTGTTTTCTAATGGTCTTAGGTGATCCCTGTAAAAGGGTCATTCAATCCCCAAAGAGGTCATGACCCACAAACTGAAAACCACTGCTTTGGGGACTCTGGTTAAGAAAGGAGAGACAAGCCATAGACTGGCGTATCCATGCATATCCTGCATCTGATTGGGACTTGCATCAGGAATATAAAGAACCCCTGCAAGCCAGTGATACAAGGACAAGGAATTTAAACCAGGCAAGGGACTTGACAGATGTTTCTCCAAAGAGATGAACACGTGTAAGAGAGCAGCAGACACAAGCAAAGAGGCTCAGCGGTTATAGCCACGAGGGGCTGCCATGAGAGCCACTGTGAGAGTCCATGTCAGTTACTGGGAAGGGTGCAGTCAAGCAAGACAGTGACAACAGGAACATATGCTGGATGTACGAAGCCTGAACCCTAACACACTGCTTGTGGGAAGACAAAATAATAAAGACATTTTGCAAAAAGTCTGGCAGCTCCCAAAAAAGCCAAACACAAGAGTCACTGACCCAGAGACACTCCTGAAATGAGCATGTCTTGATAAACACTTGTCCAAATGATCAAAATGTTCAAGGTGTGTGCACCTTTTATCCAAATGTGTGGAAACACAGCATCTGTCAGAACGCCCTTCCGTGCAAATGCCAGGACTCCAAATTTGTACCCTACATGTTCTTACTGACAATGGACAATGTTCTACAAACATTCTTGTCCATTATAATGAAGAGTTCCTATTTGAGACACTTGAGTTTTGCAGGTAGAGACTACACAATCCCAGCACAATGTGTCACATGCCCTGGTTTCTCCAAAGGCTGTGCTCTGCTCCCAGGAACACTTGCTATTGTGCTGTTCTGTCTGTCTGAACAGCTGTCCTTACCCCTACATGTGTGAAATATTTCACTGTGGTTTTGACTTGCTTTCTTGAAATTAGTGGCTCTGAGCATCTTTTCACAAGCCTTTTGGTTACTTGTGCATCTCTGGAGACAAGTCTATTGACCACTGCCTGTTTGAATGGGATTCTGTGGGGTTGCTGAGTGTAGACTGTGGGTGATTTACATTAACAAAGTAAAGTGAGATTTATCTGCACAAACCACTGAAAGAGACTAGGGAGAAAAGGAGAGAACCCTAGTACCCTGGTGGGGACCTTCTCACCAGCAATGTGGGAGACATCTATAAGAGCTGCCACGGGCATTTGACTCCTTGTGGACAACAGACATCTGAAAGTCCTGCTTCCAAAGGTGTCAACCCAGTACGAAAAGCTCCTGTGGACATATTGCTTTGGGGCTGTGTCACTCAGCCTGCCTACTGAAGTGTGACTCAAGCAAGTCACTCCTTCAGCCAGTGCGGGCAACTCACCGGTCTCTGCACTGGGCATCGCTCCTACCTGGCACCTCTTCCCGGATTTTAAACCAGTCCTGCGCCCCATACTTGGCAACAGCTTGAAGCAATTTCTGCAGGAAAGAAGTGAATAGACAATACCTATACAAAATAGCCATACCTTCCCCACCCTGCAGTCTCTCAGCTTAAGGAAAGCATACAACTGTACTTAGGACAGCCAGGCAAACTTCTTGGGTACAGTTTTCTCTGGGTGCCAGACTTACAGCATCTTCCTCGGGAGCCCAGGACCCCCTTTTCAGGCTAGGATCCAAGCTCTTGGTCCATCGGTAGATCAACTGCATGGAGTCTCTTCCTTCCATGAAGTAGACAACTGGGGACAGAGAAGACTGGGACTCACCCATCTTATGCAGGCAATAAGCAGGGACAGAGGGACCTCCCAGAAGCTAGAGAGGAGTTACTCGGGTCACCAAGCTTTCCAGTGCCCCTCCCACCTTTCCCTAGACAGCTGTGAACTCTTCAGCAAGTCTCTGCTTCCATGCACCTAACGCCCCAAAGCAGTTCGAGGCTGGGGTTGGGCTCACTCTTGCGGTATGGAATGTGGCTCCCAACGCGCATCTCCTGGACCAGCTGGGTGAGCATACGGTCTTCCTCTTCGGTCCACTCCTTGCGTTTCAGGGCTTTGTTGTACTGCTGGAATTTCTGCAGACACTGGAAGGCGCTTCGACTTGTCTTCCCAAGGCCAAACAGAAACACATGGGCATCACTGGGCTTCACTAGCACACGCAGAGATAGCCAGAACAGCCTTCTAAGAGCTTCCAGGAGAGAGGTGGGCCTGAACCAAGGCAGGGCTCTGTACAACAGAGCTCTCCTCTTCCAGGCTCCTGGGACCCAGAATGGTTCAGAGATGGTTCTATGGCTTAGAAAAAGCTGGCCATAGATAGCTGTGCTGCTAATCTCAGCATTTGGGAGTCTGCAGCAGAAGTGGCATGGGCCTGAGGTCAGACTGGGCTACTCTATGAGCTCCAGCCTGGACCACAGAGAAAGACCCTATCTTATAAACAAACAAGAAAAATCCTTGTGACAGCTAACTCAGGTGTTCAAACAACCCTGCCAATTCCTAGAGGGATGGAGGGAGATGCTGTAGGAATGCCTCTCAAAGCCTCTCACAGGAATCCCTCTAGCTTGCAAGTTCTAGGCTATTTAGAGCCTTTGATAGGTAGGAATGAGGGACATATCTCAGGAAGGGGCACCCAGAAGATAAGCCACAACCACATGACACTGCTGTTGCACCTACCCGGTCACTCATCCCCTCATGGAAAGGCTTTCCAGTAGATGTACTATCTGAGCTAGCTCTCCAGGCACAGGACTTATAAGGAGGTGTGGTAGTGCTGAGCTATGGTTTGTTTCTAGGCCCTTTCCCACAACAAATAAAAAACAAAAAAATGCAGTAAATGGTCACATTTTTACTAGACAAGATGAGATCAAAAATTAAAAAGAAGTTAAAAGTAAAGGGACAAATGACTTTCTTTAAAAGAATAATTTACCTAGCAATTAATTCCTAAAATCGTGAATACTAAACTACACAGCATGAAACTGAGCTCCACCCCAAACCCAGAAGCCCATGTCCTCCCCGACTTCCAAGGTCCCAGGTTCTGGTCCTTACCCCTAGCTCCTCGGCAACCAAGTGCCACTCCAAGTGGCCATGTGTGGCAGCAATAGCTTTTAGTCGCTCCACCTCCTCTGTGCTCCACTCTTGCTTGTTGATGCTTGGGTGCTCAGAACTTTGCCAGAACTTCTGGATCTCCTCTGCACTGCGGCCTCCTTCAAACTACAGCCATGAGAACACAGCCTTTAGAGGGACTGCTGATACCAAGCCTATCAAAGAAATAGCTCCTGGCTGGGTTGACCCTGTCTGCCAGTGGCTTCTGTGGCAATTAAGCAAGTGAACTTGTTTGTGTAGCCAAAAGGCACTGAAGACTGCTCATCTCAGGAAGGGCACCTTGTCAGAGGGCAGGGTCCCATGAAGTCCTCGGCCACCCAACAGTGCAAAGCACACTTGGAGAGTTTATAGTGGGTTAAGGCACAGGAAGGCGTGACTTTACCACCTGCGCGTGACTTAGAAGCACTACTGCAGCTGTGGGTACCCGGGTCTTCCTGACTTACATTGATGTTAGAAATCTTTTCCCAGTCATGGTTGTCCAGCCGGTTCCCTAGCAAAACTTCCTCTGGGAGCTGGCTAAAGGAAAAGACAAGGAGCTGGTATCACGCAAGGCTTGCAGCTCTTCCCTGAACCCAGAAGGCCCCAGCTTACTTGATGTCCTGAATCTCCTTCTCTGCTTCCTTAACTTGATTCTCCAGGGCCTGCCTCTCCAGCTCACTGGAGACTCGGCTCTTTTTCTCGTGTAAGTATTCAAGTCTGCGAAGTAGGTAGGGTGGAAGAGTTGTGGATACGATGTATTATGTAAGCTGAGGTTCTCTGAACTGCTCTACGCACATCTCACAGCTCAATGTTAGAAAACCTGCACAGGAGTGTGCTTTCTCTCTTGCCTTGGTCTCTTAGGACAACCCTTGGAACCACCTCTGGGGCAGCCCTCCCATCAGAATAGCGCCATTCAGGGCAGGAGTTGCCTTGTTGTTAGCAGGGCAGGTGGTAGCTGTTGCATCTCAGAACCTGGACCCTCTGCCAAATCTTGGTTTCTAGGACACAGACATCACAGGCAAGCCTGACTTAGTTCTGCAGCTACTGCTACAGCAAACAGCAAACAGAACTGGTTAGGAGGAAAGGCTGGCTATCTCACACTTCAGGAAGACGGTAATTCTCACCATCAGTATTGAGCACACAAGGTCAGAGGTGACTGGTACTCCTGGTCCAGCTCAAAGAGACACCTCTGCCCTGATTACTAGATCCTTAACATTGTTAGCATCATGAGGCCACTTAGTTGCTTTTAGATTACACAGGCAGAGGGTGTGGCTCTTCGGGCACAGCCAACACCCTGCCCCAGAAGAATCTGTTTCCACCAACTGAGCAAAATAATAATGCCCTTCATTGTGTACTCATATCAGACACTGCATGATGCCCTTTGGTCAAGTGATATGTACCCATCACCAAGCTCATAAACTCAGAGAAGAGAATATGAGAAACTGCCTGCATCATGTAGCTAAGCATGTAGCTCCATGCTTCAATTTGGCCACAAGGCTGAGCCACCGTCTTCAGAGCAGAGCAAAGGACAGACATCAACATCATAGTGCTGGAAGGGCAGCAGGAGAACGAAAAGACAGAGCATGCCACCATGATCCTCACCAGCCCCGAGCATGCCACCATGAGCCTCACCAGCCCCGAGCATGCCACGATGCCCCTGGCATTCAACTGTGGGGAAGGCTGTGATGACCAATTCCAGACTTACTTCAGCAACTTGGGCTGAAGGAGGCGCTGCAGGCGATCACTCACTACAGACTTCCTGAGCAAGGCTTTCTCCCAGTGCTTCCCTGAGGAGGAAGAAATAGTGATGCGATGTCATGAAGCTTTGCCTACTTTACAGACACACATGTCCACTGAATCCTCTCTACAGTCCCAGCCCACTCATTGCTTGCTTCTCCAGAAAGGCAGTGGTTACATCTCTGGATGCTAGTAGGGTGGCCAGCCAGAACACCTTCCATCTCCTAATTCCACCCTCCACTCAAAGCCTAACTCAGAGTATTCTCTTTCAGGGCTAGTGCTGTGAGAATAGCTGGAGTTGGGAAGGACTGTGTGTGTCGCCCTGCCTACACCCAACTCAGCACTGGAAAGGAAAAGGGTCAAGGGGCCAGTTCTAGTGATCAAGGCCATAGGCTGAGAACTACAGCATATGCCTAGGAGAGGCCAGGCCTATAGGGATACTGTGGGTATGTCCTCTGTGGTTTCCATGATTGGTGGATGCCCACCCAAAAGCATGAACTCTTACACTTGGTCACCAAGAGCTGTTCAAAGGCCTTGATTCCCTGGGCAGCCTTCTCTCGTGTATCTTCATTGGCAGGAGGCCCCTGTCAGAGTATACAGTGTCAGTACATGGCACACCAACCACACTCACCCTCCAGGGCCACCGTGGAGTCTCAGAATCTTCCCTCCAGCCTCCTTATAAGCTGTCTACATGTAGAGCCAGGCCCAAGACATTTGGTTACAAGTTACTGCTGAGTGAAAAATTAAGGATTTTCCTAAGTATAAGGAAGTGGCCAGAGACTCCATGAAGCTGACAGGCACATAAGGTCATCAACAGTTTCAGACCTATACTATTGATTTGCTAAATGTTGTGGTTAGAGGGCAATGTCAGTAGGAGGCCTTGATTCTTATCAAATGATAAGGCAGTTTTAAGGATGGAAAATGTTAACCCAAAAGACTCAAGGGAACTAACTCACAAGCACTCACAATAGGCTGTGGAGAAGACAGCCCTTTCCTCCCGGAACACTCAACCAGGTGCTGAAAGAGGGATCTTTACTACCTACCACTCCAGTGACCTTGTCCTTGAAGTATGGCTTCATGAAGTGCCCTATGTACATGTATGAAGGCAGGCTTTTGCCATCCTTCACCTTGGGGCATTTGGTTCCAGACAGATCAAATAGGATCTCCTCCTGGGAAAAAGTAAGACCATCAGTGAGCCACGAAGAGGAAGAGGGCACATGTGAGCAAATCCATCTGCTCTGAGCCCTGTTCTGGGAACGTGGTCCTAGGACACTGAGGGTCAGGAGGGCTTATACAGGCTTTGAGTAGGACATCTTACCTGCTGCTCCTGATTCTGGGCTAGCAGCCGGCTAACCTCTGCTAGCTTCTCCTGGATCACCTCCTGGTAGACCATGTTTAGCTGCAGACAAGTCTCAGGATCTTCTGGAAGGGCTTTGTCCCTGGAATCCTCCTCCTCATTGCTGATCTCACTCCATCTTTCTTCTTCCTGGTTAAGAGCCAGAAAAGGCAAATAAACACACAGCAACTCCTTCCTTGTTGTCACGCTCAAGCCCAGACCCACAAGGGACACTGAGGCAGCCCTAGTATAAGCCTGCTAGATGTGGAGTTATACTTGGAAACAGAGCCCATGCCCTCAAGCTAGAATCTATGCATCTTTTCAGATCAACAGGAGATCTGCTTGTGAAGCATATGCTGAGGCTAGGGGGTGGGGGTTGGTGCACCATAGGAAGCAGTTTCCATTTTTGCAACAGACATCTCTATGAAGCTTGAATTTCACAGGAAGTTTGTTTTGCTCCCATTCCCCAGCATCTCAAGTGTCGGATGTCAAGAAGGAAACTCCCTGAATAGCCATCAGGGTCAAAACCTGGGAATGTCCAATGACTACAGAGTCAGTCTATTGGGCAGACACATAGTCCTGAAACAATAAGGAACTTCATTCTTGTTCACTTACTAAGGAAATAAGCAAATTGTAAAAATTTCCCCAAACAAAATTTTTAAAATGATCAAATCATGGTTAGCAACTCTGGTATGAATAGATCTCTGCCTGGTACATTTCTATGATCCCTGTCTAGACTGGGAAACAGAGGCATATTGGTTAAGTTGTGCAGCGGGACTCAGACACATGGTTTTCTGCCTCCCACATCTGATATTTTTAGTGTGAGCTTAGGAAAAACCAGCAGCTTAGATACCATCTGTCAGAGCCATTATCTCTGTCAGTAACTTTGGTTTTCATAATAATTTGTGTTCGGGGGTACAGTTTACTGGTAGAGTATAAGCTCAATGTGAATGAGCCCTTGGATTCCATCCCTAGCAGCACAAAAAATAATCTTTGTGATGTCTTATTTTCACAATAAATGGACATTAGTTGTAGAAAAACCAACAGGAGTACAGACCAAGCCCTCTTGGGCCAGTTTGGAAGGGAGTGGCAGATATGACCCAGCAGCCTAACCTAGTAACCAACAATTACCAGGATGGGGGTATCAGCAGTTTCCAAGTCCTCGTCAGGCAGGAAATCTACAGAAAACACAAGCACACTATGTTAGAGGGGAGCATGAGTGACAGGAACATGCTGCAGATAGGAATGAGCCCTCAAAACAAGGTCCCACTGGAAGGTTATCCACCAGGCTTAGGAAAGAAATCCTTGGGGTCTGGGCCATGGGGATTACTCAAGCTAACAGGCTAAACTCTGGGCCTTCCCTGCCCACCAGGATGGCACTGTTGCCTAGAGGGTCCCAGCCAGATGGCAGCAGAGGCAGGTATGCACAGGCAGGCCCGGGAGGTAAAGGCAGAGGACAGTATAGGCAAGAAACAGAGTCTGTCCACAGAGCAGTCCACAGGCTAATACAGCTAAGGGGTACACACAGCTCCTCCAGCCATGCCATGATAGGCCAGGTACATGAACACACCTGCTTCAGAGTCCGAACTGAGACTGGATTCAGAGACTTCCAAATGGATACTGGAGGATCCAGGATACAAAATCCTTTCGAGCTCCTGGATCTCCTGTGTTATTTTCTCTCTCTCGGCGTCTATGTCCATGGCTTCAGTCTGCCTTTACAGCATTATGAAACATGAGAAATTGAGTGTGCCTAGATTTCATCCTCCTTCAGACATGCACTTGCTGGAAATGGCGAGAACCATCAAAAGCAGGCAATGGGCTGCCCAAATGGAGAGCCAGGTTTAAGAACAGCTTGGGGTGCCCCAAGTTTAAGTTCCTACAAGATGACATTTTTTTACACCCAGGAACTCCTGTTCTTGCCTCATCACCTGTCATCAACACTTGAAGATGACCCTGCTTTCCTTGAGGCTACCATCAACATAGGTAAAGATACAGTCTATCTGTATGGTCTTTATTTATGCTCTGGGTCCAACCAGAGGGAACTGGTCACCAAATGCAGAAAGTGTAGAGCAAAAGACATTCTGCCTTTGTGATCTAAACCATGACCACAGCTGCAGGTGGCCCTGCTCTACAGTGCTGAATGGCTAGCCTTCAGAGCAAAGCTTTGCTTGCTCTATGACTTATCTTTTCAGAACAGCACCTGGCACATAGTGCTGCCTGACACTGAGTAAGTATCTACTAACGCACAAAGAAGACCTTCTCTTGGAAACACTGAACAAAGTCTGAAAGAGAAGAAAATTGGGAAGAGGTTGAAAGATCATTACAGAAAACACAAGCTCAGGTGGATGAGATGGCTCACCAGGGAAAGGTACTTGCCACCGAATCTAATGACCTGAGTTCAATCCCAGGAACAACATGGTGGAGAGACCCTACTCCAGATTTTCCTGTGACGCCTCACCACACACATACACAAATATAATAATTATAAAAGGCTGGGTGTAAAATTTTGGTATAGTGGCCCACACCTTTAGTCCCAACACTCTGGAGGCAAAGGCAGGTGGATCTCTGAGTTTGGAGCCAGCTTGGTCTACAGTGAGTTTTAGGACAGCCAGAGCTAGACAAAGAAACCTGATCTGAAAAAAAAAAACCAACCAAACAAAAAACCAGGTGGTCGCACACACTCCCCCACCCTCCAAGATAGGGTTTCTCTATGTAACCCTGGCTGGCCTCAAACTCAGAGATCCAACTGCCTCTGTTCCTCCACTGGGATTAAAGGCCTGTACTGCCACCACCACTAACTAACTGCTCAGATGCTTTTTGCCTAGAATTTGGAAACACAGGCAGACGCATCTGAGTTTCAGGCCATTAGTCAGATCCTGTCTCAGACAAAAATCAAGCACAAGTTCACACTCAGAATCAGAAATTAAGAGGAATCCTAGCTTGAGGAGCTGACAACAAACAGCCTTGACTGACTGCATCAAAAAAATAAAAACAAAGCAGTCCCCTTCAGCGAAGTCGTTCCTCAATTGTTCCTCAACCAGACGCCTTCCTTCTAATCAAACTTGCTTAGATGCCACCGGATCTGCAGACCTAGCAATAACCACTGCCATTGGACCCCTGACCTCAACGAAAAGGCAATGTGTGTTTTAAAGAGTTGACATTCCATTTTCCCCCATCGCGTTGCTCATGTGAAGGATGAAAAAGTCACATGTTCAAGTCCTAAGTTGGGAGTCACAGGCCGCCTTCACTGACATCAGAGGCGCTTTTCTGTCTGCCCCTTCTAAGGGTTGAGAGCCCATGCATCCTTCGTGGTTGGAAACGATTAGCCCGGCTTTATTCCTGGTGCTGCGGAGCATAACAGGGAAGAGCAGCGGCTCGAAGCACAGCACTGTACAAAACTGTGTCTCACCAGCTGCTGGACCTCGGCTGAGCTTCGGCTTCGGGTTTTCGGGTAAGGTCGTGGCCTCGCCGGGCCTCCGTTTCTCCACGCTGCCTGCCCGCCCCTCCCAGACACAAGGCTTGCTAACTGCAACCCGCCGGTCCTCACCTGCTAGGCCGCCCTACACACTCCACAGCTTATTCCGTCGCCCAGGAGACCACACGCACATCACGCTTCTGGTGGCCACGGAACTCAGGAGGTTCGTACAGGAAGTCCCGCCCCAGGCCGCAGCGCAGAGCATGCTGGGACGGCTTCTGGGGCGGGGCTCCAGGGAGGAGCTCAGTTTACTTCGAGTTCTTTGGGAGCCTTAGGTTTCGTCGGTGGTGTCCAGGGTTTGAGTGAATGGTCAGGGAATGTATCGCTAAGTACTGTCCCGCGTGCATTTGGCGACCCCGGAGCCTACTACCTGGAACCGCCTGAAATGGACATTCATTCATTCATTCCGGAACATTATGCCTGTCCTAGAGGCCAACACATCAACAGGGCTGAGTAGGGAAGCGGGGGTCTTCCTAGTGTCTAATATGCCTGTGAGTGGCAGGGGCAGGGCAATGGCTTGAGGCACAAGGCTGGTGAAAACCTGAGTCGGCGACTTGACAGTTGTGGAACCTGGAAAGGCCCTGGCCTTAGGGTGAAATGAATAGAAACCACCTGCCCTGGAGTGGACCACAGAGAACTAGTCAGAAGAGTGGAGCGTGGTGGTCATCCTTTTAATCCAACACTCAGGAGGCAGAGGCAGACAGATCACAGTCTGAGATTTCAAATCCAGCCTGGTCTAGACAGCAAATTCTGGGTCTGTATAGACCCTGCATAAGTCTGGCCCAGAGTTGGGATTGGTCAAGAGTCTGGGGCATTGAAGCAGACCTGTCCTCCTGTCTTTGGTCCATGGTGCTACGAATAAAGGTTTGTACCACCATACCGTGGTGCTTGCAGAATTTTAACCTATGAACACTTCATACATAAACCAAGAGCTATCCTGTGGGGATTTATTCTATTTGAAAATATCCCCACACTCTCCCCGTCTCACTTACTCATAGTAGTAGTGGGCAAAGGGAGCACTAGCCCCCTACATTGTCCCTTCACCTTGCACTTTGGTCTGCTGAGTCGCTGATGCCTACGGTGGGGGTGGGGATCTACACCATGGGCTCTAGAAAGCTGTTACTTTCCTTGTAGCTGAGTCAAAGGGCCCAGTTGTTTAGTGTTTTGTCTGAAAAATCTGACACTTGGTTTCCATTCACCCAGCCTCAAAAAGCACAGCAAATATGTGATTCACCCAATCGTACTGACAATGTAGTGATTGTTGCCACATACCTGACTCCAGTGGTCAAGAACATGGGGATCTTATAAGGTGGCAGTGAAAAGAATACCCTGTGGTGATATATACTTAATAAAAATAGTCTGGAGTATCAGAGGACAGAGCCTTCTCTCCACCACCACCCCTTTTTTGGAGACAGGTTTTCTGTATAAACAGCCCTGACCTGGAACTTAGTTTGTAGACCAGGCTAGCCTTGAACTCAGAGACCCTTCTGCCTCTGCCAATTGGCTGGGACTAACATCATGCACTACCACTGCCTGGCTCTTAGGCCTTCAACTCACAGAAACCCAGAAATATCTGTCTTCTGAGTAATGGGATTAAAGGCATGAGTCATCATTTGGTCATCAGTGATGGGATTAAAGGCGTGGGTCACCATTCTCTGACTTTCATTACTTGACAGATCTCTGAAGAAGTTGGAGATACTAGAGGGAATAAACACCAGTCAGATCTTACCCAGCTGTCTTCCAGCTTCCTCAGCCTGGCTTCTCTTGGCTTCCTCTCCTCTGTCTTTCTATCCCTGCCTTAAATACTCTTTTGGTAAATTAAAGTGTGGCCCCACCACTGCATGCTTGGGAGCCTGGAGTTCCTTCTGTAATCTGAAGTGACCTTGACTCAGTTAGGATTAAGGGTGTAGGTCACCACTCCCAGGATACTCCCAGTTCTGGGATTAAAGGTTTGAATCACCACTCTCTTGATTTTCCTAGACTGACTGTGGTTAGAGCTCTGGGACTTCTGGAGCTTTTACTAACCCCTGACATAGACTGTGGGTAGATTCCCTCTCATATCTCCAAAACTTCTGAAACTTTTATTGAATCCCCACAACTGTGATTCTGTTCTCTGATATTCCAAGCTGACTTTATTAAATATACCATAATTAATGCCATAATATACCATTAATTAATATCACCATAATACTCTCTTGAGATGGAGACTATGAAGTTAAAAGAGCAGGGTCGGCTCTCAAGCATGAATTTTGACTAAGCCAAAATGACAAGGCAGTACAAATAATCTTCAGGATTTATTTAGACAAGAAAGCTGTCGTTCTCAACAGGAAGGAAAAAGAAAAATTAAAAAAAAAAAAAAAACCACTGTAAGAAAATGGTCCCCAAACCTTGACCCCTTAGCACATCACAGGGTACTGATTATGCCTTGCTTGTCCTTGAAAAATCAGACAGCCCAGAGACCTAGTGTTGACTCCCCAGGTGGTTTTGTGTGTCCATTAAATTTCAGTCTGAACTGCACTGTGCTAATGGCTCATTGACATAACATTGCATCAAATTGACAGTCCCAAATGGCTTTCCAAAGCTCAAGACTCAACAGTGAGTTTAAGAAGCTTTGCAATGTGGAGTATCTGTGACCTTGGTTGATCCTGTGGCCCTGTTGGGAGGACAGTATCTACCAAGTGTTGCTGTCTTACTGAGGCTGACCACAGGAACCACCCTGTGAAGGCCACATCAACCTTCACCTAGTGAGGCACTAAATGACAGGAAAAAAGGCATGAGTCCCTGTGTAGGCTGCTCACTTCCACACTGGCTCACTTAGTGTTCAGCTTAACAAAGTTGAGGCTGAGCCTGAGTTTATCCTATAGCTAAAATTTGAGAGGATAGTGTTAGAAGCTTCTTACAAAAGTACTGTTTTCAGCTTTAGTGATTTCTAAAAATTGATGGATTTTATAAAAGTGCCTTCCAGTAAATCAGTGAGTCTATCAACAGTGGGACTTCCCCACCCAAAGGACTGCATGGGAACCGTTAGGTGTAGCTGATGGGAAGGAGCGTCATACTGCAGGTAGCTAGTACCACTGCTTAGACCGTGGAATGCTTTGGTGAAGACTGCATAGTTAGGAGTACATTTGGAAGATGGTGATGCTGGTGCAGAAGTGGTGGGACTGGTGGCAGCTAGTGGTTCTCAAGAGTCCGCCTCATCTTTAACTTCAGTGATTCTGTCGATAGACTTAAGGATTTCAGCAACAAGGTTCAGCGTCTCTGCTCCAGACACCAGCTGCCTGAAACAGACAGAAACCAGGGCCATTACTCCAGCTGTGTCAAAGTAGCCAGTGATAGATCTAAAGGAAAGGGTCCTGGCCCAGAGAGAACATTCCTCAGGTCAACCAAGGTTTGGCATACTGGACTTGGTGTGGCTGTTCTCAGGCCCATGTGCTTCTGCATTGGCCAGCTACCCTGGGTTTATCAGTAAAGCTCAGGGAAGGCAGGTACAGATGGTAGATAGGCTGGTAGCCAGATAAGTTCAGTAGAAACTGATTCTGAATTTTGCTTTTTGCCTAGACCAAGGTGGTGGTGCCCTACTCTCAATGATGTGGGCAACAGTCACTGCAAGCCACATTCCTGGTCATGAAGACTACTATGCTTTCATGTGTAGTAGGTCAGATAACTAAATACATTTTGACAGGTATAGCTGTAGCCTTGGTGAGTGTTTAATCACCATCAACAACCGACTAGTGCAGATATGCTCACTGTAGCACTGTTCTGGGTAAGGGAACATCATCCCCTTTATTCAGAGCTGCACAGGGTCTACAGGTAAAGGAACTGGATTCAAGGAGTGATATCATTTACCCACAACTCCCAGATGAGAAGGTTCTCTGGGACAGATTAAAAACAAAATCTCTGAGGCTGGAGAGATGGCTCAATAGTTAAGAGCACTGGCTGCTCTTCCATAGGATCAGATGTTCAATTCCCAGTACCCACATGACAGCTCTTAACTGCCTGTAACTTCAGTTTCAGGGGAACCGACACTTTTACACAGACACACATGCAGCTAAACACAATATACCTGAAATAAAAATAAATAAACAAAAATTCTGCCTGGCAGTGGTAGCCCATGCCTTTAATCCCAGCACTCAGGAGGCAAAGGGAGGCAGATCTAGGAGTTTGAGGTCAGCCTGGTCTATAGAGTTCCAGACCAACCCGGGCTACACAGAGAAACCCTGCCTTAAAAAACCCAAAAAATAAAAATAATTAAAAAAGAATCCTAAACTGGGCATTGTGGGGATTTAATACAAGCTCCAAAAAAGTTTCAGAGATATCAGAGAGAATCTACCCACAGTCTATGTAGGGATTTAATAAAAGCTCCCAGAAGTTTCGAGATCTAACCACAAGTCAGTCTAGGAGGATCAAAGAGTGGTGATTCACAGCACAGAGAGTATCCTGGGAGTGGTGGCCTACACCCTTAATCCCAACTGAGTTCGAGGTCATTTTAGATTACAGAAGGAACTCCAGGCTCCCAAGCAGGCAGTGGTGGGGCCACACTTTAATTTACCAAAAGAGTATTTAAGGCAGGGATAGAAAGACAGAGGAGAGGAAGCCAAGAGAAGCCAGGCTGAGGAAGCTGGAAGACAGCTGGGTAAGATCTGACTGGTGTTTATTCCCTCTAGTATCTCCAACTTCTTCAGAGATCTATCCCTGAGTCTCATTTATTCGTGCAACAGGGCATGATTATGTACTTTTAGTCCAAGAACTTGAGAGATAGAAGCAGGTGTTGCCTGTGAGTCTCAGGTCAGCATCATCTATATATAGTTCCAGAGCAGACAGAGCTACATGGTGAGACCCTGTCTCAAAAACAAAATCAGCCTGTTTGACTGCCTAGTGTGAGCTAATAGGTTGGCCAGACCACTTAGTACATCTCCCTTCTTGGTCTAACCAGACTGCAGAGCTAGAACATCTGGCAGCCAGGCCATCCAGGGACTCACTTTATGGATGCATGTGCACTATTCATGACAACATGGAGGTTCTGCAAGGCCACATCGGTGTTTTGCTTCACCACTGTAAGACTGGCACCCTGGCCCGACCGCAGGGCTTCATTCTCTCGCTTGAAGTTGGAGAGCTGTGCCTAGGAGGATGGTGAGGTTAGTATTACAACCCAGTGGAAAACCATTGCATCACACTGAAGAGGCACAGACTTGCAAATGGGGCTGAGCCTGGTGGCCCCGATCTACTCATAACAGGTACTTCTTGCCCTGTAGCCTAGGCTGGTCTTAAACTTTTGACTATTCTTTTGCCTCAGCCTCCTAATGCTGAGATTGTAAGCAAACATCACCATGCATGGCTCATATTTTGTTCCTTCCCTGAACTCACATCTATGGGACTTTACAAAAGAAAAAGCAAAACAGTTAAACCCGTCTCTCTACTTACCTGGAGCAAGTTTATTTCCTGTTTCAGCTTCATGACATGATTTTCTGCTTTTACAGCCCGTTTCTGTGGCCCCCCAAAATAAACACAATACACATCACTAAGGCTTTATCATACAGAACACTTAGCTCAGAAGATAGCAAAGAGTTACAACCCCCCTTCCCTTCCCGATTACTCTGCCCACGGACAGCCATTCCTTAGGACATGGCTCTGTCTCTGCTAACCGACAGCACTGGGGACAACCCACCCCAAGATAAAACCTGCTTACAGTATCAGTGTATGCTGGCCTATCACAGAACACATATTCAGCATGGTAAGAGACTCAGGGTCCAGGTGTGGACTCTGGCAACATCAGCAAGTGCCCTGTCTCTGCAGCTTCTTGTCCCCTGCCCACTACCCCAGAGCACAGCCCCTCGTACGGTCATCAGTTCGAGGTTCTGTTCCACTTGCTGGACCACCGACTCCAGGTCGTGGAAGTCACTCTCCTCCTTGATCATCTTCGCTTCCAGCTTGCGCTCAAGTGTCCTCACCCTCAGTAAAGGAAACACGGATTGAGTTCTCCAGGCCAACAGCACCTTAGCCTGATCAACTGGAGAAACCCACTAGAGCCCACGGATAGAGCAGCTGCCTCAGACAGCCACAAGGCACCAAGGACCTCCAGCCATTGCTATTCCATGCTCCCAGTGGAAGGCCCAGATACCACTTTCTCAAGCTCTGCCAACCAAGACAAAGTTCAGCTGACTTGTGTCTGGTACTTAAAGACTAAAACAGAAAACCAGAAGTGTGTTTGTGTTTTAAGGTTTATAGATGACAAGCAGCTGAACACCTTATCCCTTGGAACCAAGTTCTCTGAATTCTGTAAGAAGGTTTGTAAGGTGATGCCCAACTACAAGTTTACATACATTTCTGTTTGAGTTTCAGAGAAGCTCTGAACCTCATTTAGCTTTCTTCTGAGCTTAGAATTTTCATCTTTCAACTGTAGAGAGAGAGGAAAAAAAACAAAAAATAAAACAAACAAACAAAAAAAAACAAAAAAACAAACCTCATTAGATACCCATACCACTGTGGGACAAACTTTTCTTCTGGAATATTTTCTTTGGTCAGTCTGGAGGTACAACCCAGAGCCTCATACATTCAAGGCAGGGCTTAAGTCTGGAGACACATCCCATTGGCTCATGAAATATCTGTTTGAGGCAGCCTCTCCTGTAGGCAAGCTGCCCTCTACCTTATTCCTGTATAGCCAAGGATAGCCTGGGACTCCTGTTCCTTCTGCCTTCACTTGTCAAGTGCTGCAAAGACAACCACCAGGCCCAGCTCCAGACCTTAAATACCCCAGGTCAATGGAGTCACCCTTCAGTTCTTACGGAGATGACCGTGGCAACAGACTTGAATGTTTTAAGGTGACTAGTTTCAAAACTTTCTTTCATGTAGGACATTCAGCAGAATGTCCCCAGGCCAACATTTCCAGTGGACCACTTTTTCTATCTAGGTCATGCCTGCCTGCCTCTGAGCTCACCACAGTACTTCTCAGCCTGCTATAACAGTACAACCAAAACCAACCAAGAGGCGAGTTCCCCATAGAGAAATTCCATTTTCTTTCTTATTTTTCAGGATTCAGGACCTCCCAAGTACTAGGAAAAAATGCTACTACTGAGTTCTATCTCTAGGCCCCTCTATATGAAAATTCTACAGTAGGATATTACATGAACAACTGTCTTGTCTTTGGTATCAAGCCCAGACCACCCAAGAAGTGGATAACTGCACCTTTTCTATAGAATACTACTAAGCCATGTTCAACGCTGCACTGCCCTCACTTACTGCTTCATAACTTATCTGCAGCGTCCGGAGGTGTCTGTCTCCCAGGGACTCTCCATGACCTGCAAAGTCTGCATTAGGACTCCCAGAAGGAGACGCTGGGGAGACCCTTGAGTCAGTGTCACTCAGTGTCCATGGGGGCAAGGACTCAGGACCTGCCAGCTCTGATGCGTTGGAAAAAAAGGAAAGGTAGGTGCCACAGGGTGATGAGTTCTCTGTGGCCCTAGAGGAATGAGTCTGCTCCACAGCAGATGGCAAGTAGGCTCCATTCCATCCATCCTCTTCCTCATCCTCCTCCAGGTTGCTGGCTCTTGTTGGGTCTTCAAAAAAGGGCTGCTGATATTCCAGGCCATACCCCACGGGCTGGGAGGGAGGGGAGCTGTGGTCTAGTCCCAGTGGGTGCCTCGAGGCTTCCTAAAAACAGTGGAGATAAACACTGCCACCTGCAAGCCAGTTCTCAGCCTGCTTTATGCTCAGCTTGCACAAAGAAGGCCTATCTCATCTACCAAAGAGGGGCAAGCAGCTTCTCCACCCACAGTTTCTCCATCAGCAGCCACAGCTGTCCTGCTTTGCTCCCCATACTCAAACGTCTGTCTCCAAAGCTGTAAGTTAGGCAACCACTGACAGCTTCCCAGATGTACCTTCGGGTAAATTCGACTGTTGGTTGTGTCTTCTTTTGACAGGCTGAGGTTCTTGGTTTTCAAAAACTCTTTGAAGGAAAACGGATTGGCTTCTTCAAGGTCTTCAAGTTTGTCACCTGAAATAATGGACACCACAAAGACTGTTAAAGGGTCCAAACATATCTTGTGTTACCATGACATTTCAACTGTGACTCAAGGAACACTTCAGAACCAGAAAACAGCCCAAAGAGGGTGAAGAACAGGCCTGTTGTGGCTTGCTCTCATCCCTTGGCCTCCTCCAGATATCCCTTACCACTTTTAAAAAAAATGCTGTGTCAAAGGCTCCTGCAGATTCAGGCAACTGGTCTACCACTGAATCTTCCAGATGGCTAAGGCTGACTTCACTCCACATTCTTCAGTGTGGACTAAAGGTTACCCCTGTAGGTTGCTTCAAAGTTCCTGAGATGTCACAGTGCCCAGAACTCCATGTCATCCCTTCCTCCGACATTTTCTCCAGGTAGCATAGTTGACCAGCCTCTCTCTACCTTCCTCCACAATAAATACTCCAGTTACTTATGTTAAATCTCTTCCAGGTGCCAGCCCAAGTAAAGTAGGCTCCAGTGATTTCTGTCCTGCCGAGTCTGGAGGACCCTTTGATGATACTCTCCACCTCCCAGGCACCTCTTGACATCTTTTGCCCTCACCCAATCTCCAATCCTTGGGCTTCCATCTCCACTAATCTTTTGGCTCCAGGTACACCAAGCCCTGTCATTCTGACTGCCCATGGCCAGACCACTGTCTGGCACCCTGTCTGAGGAAGAGGACAAGAAGAATCACTGAGCTACTCTACCTCCAAAGCGCGTCTCATGGGCTCCCGTCGGACCTTGCTTAGTACATTTCCCCTTTCCATAGCCAAAATCTGCAAAGAGACATTGTCAGCTCACCGTAATCACTGCAAGCCCTTATGACTGCAGCATTTGTCCAGGGAGGTGAAGACAGCAGACCGCCTCACTCCCACTGACTAGCCCTGGTCTGGGACTAGGAGGATGTCTCCTGAAGCTCGGCTCAGAAACTACTACACACTCTTGCGCGCTCTCGGCTCAGCTGCCGGTGGAAGACAGACCCACTAGGTCCAGCTCCTGGCCTCTCCCAATCCGGTGAGCTGAAGTGGCCTCCAAGCTCCATCGGGCACTGACCTTCCTGCCTTAGGGCGGGGGGCCGGCTGTGGGGAAGACTCCCCGCGAGGCCCAGCTCAGCACTGCGGCCGGCGCCCCGACTCTCACCTGTGTCTCCTACCGAAGCCAGCACCGGGCTAGGCACATAGCACATAAACGTCGGCCGAAAGCCGAAGAGGTGGGGGTGCAGGTCCCCGCCATGGGGACGCTCACAGTCTAGCTGGGGGAGACAAGACCGGCGCTCATAGAACGCAGGAGCTGTAAGCGACAACGAGAGCGGCTTCACCGCGGGTCGCCTCAGCCCGCATCCCCCCCCCGGCCCCGTCCCGGACGCGCGCCGCTCACCGTCAGGAACCACGAGGCTCCGCGTCCTCGATAGTGGGGGCGCGCCCGGCCGCCGCGCGTAGCCCGACATCGCCGCGCCCTAACCCGGCCGTGACCCCATGGCCCACCGAGCCGCTGCCAGCCTTTGCCCGACCCGGCACGGCCGGCCGGAAGCCAGCGCGGAACGCCGCGGGGCGGGGCCGGAAGCGGAAGTGACCGCAGAAGCGCGGCGGCGCGATGGCGACGGCGGTGTGGGCGGCTGCGCGGCTCCTTCGGGGCTCTGCGGCTCGGTGCGCGCGGCCCAGGTAAGAAGCCGAAGCGCGACCGGTAGCCAAGAATTGGGGGCTACGGGAGATCAGACACCCAAGGGAACTGGAAGGGGAGAATGAGCCCTGGGGCAGAGCCCAGGCGCGTTGGGCCTGGGGTGACTGGACGCTGTTTGGAGGGGTTGGTAGAGTCTGCCGGCTGAGACCTAGGAGGAGCTCCGAGGGACAGGGCTGACCCAGGACATTATCTGCGTGAAATCGTTTCTCACACAGCCTGTTGTCCAGAATGGGCAATGAGGACCCAAAGACCTGGGGCTAGAGAGATGGCTTAGGCATTTAGCGCACTGATTGGCTTCCTCTAGATTTGGTTACCAGCATCCACATGGTGGCTTACAGCATTCATAACTCCACTTTCAAGGGATTCAGCGCCCTCTTCCGACCTCCTTGCACATGATGCACAATACGTACGAACATACAGGCAAACACTCAAACACATAAAATAAGAAAAAGAATAGATAATTATTTTTCTGTTAAAAAGAAACCAAAAACGTGAACCAGCTTGCCTGAGATGCTATGAACCCTGGATCTCCATCTCTCTTAAACAGTCTGTTGAGGACCATGAATTAAATTCTACTGAAGACTTCCCTGTTGACTACTCATGCACATACATGTGGCATGCATGAATGGTCACCACTGGTGCATGGCTTGCTGCTTTCCTGTAGGTTTGGACCTCCTGCACACAGACAGTTCAGCAGTGGAGCCACGTACCCTAACATTCCCCTCTCTTCTCCCTTACCCGGAGTGCCCAAGCCTGTCTTTGCTACAGTTGATGGACAGGAAAAATTTGAAACCAAAGTTACTACATTGGACAATGGGCTTCGTGTGGCATCTCAAAATAAGTTTGGACAATTCTGTACCGTAGGAAGTAAGTTCTATTGGCATGGTGAAGGTGGGTTCTCCATTTTGACAGCTGTAGTTAGTGTGCCCATCATGAACTACATACTCACAGGGAAAGCTTGTTAATTTTGAAAATGTATCCAAGATATGAAAAATGTCCATTTTTGGAGGTAGTATGTAAGGTGTGCCTCTCCCCCCATTTTAGAAGTTTCCATTATGTATAGGATAGGATTCCATAAATATTAACTTGTGTGTGTCTATAAGGCTGTTACCAAGGGTAGCTAATGTGTGATTGCCCCCATGTAGTAATGACTGGCCAAGTTACAACCATAGTTTTGAAAGCCTGTTGATTACATATGTTTTGAATATCTGATTTAACCTGTCAATTTTCTTCTTATTACCAGTTCTTATTAATTCAGGATCACGATATGAAGCGAAATATCTTAGTGGAATTGCTCATTTTTTGGAAAAATTGGCATTTTCGGTAAGTGTCTAATTTGTAATTTTTATGACTTCATTTTTTCTCTCTTTAGAACTTGTATTAATGATTCAATTGTGAAGTTAATGCTAAATTGTAAAAGACAAATACTTTTGTGATTGAAAACCAAAGTTTTCTTAGTATTTCTTTGGGTTTTTGGATTGCTTACCTAAGCTTTCTCATTTTTATAGTCTACTGCTCGATTTGACAGCAAAGATGAAATTCTGCTTACGCTGGAAAAGCATGGTGGTATCTGCGACTGCCAGACCTCAAGGTATTGTGTGTCCATATGGAATTGTCCTCATCATCCTTGATAACAGTCCCGTGGAGCCTCTCAGATCAAAGGCTGTAAAGTTTAACAGCAGGCCTGATGTAGTGCTGGAGACAGAAAGCATACCATGCTCATTTCTTCCCTGACCTCATGTGAACTTGTAATTGCCCATGCCTTGGCCTGTGAGGAATATTAAGCTAAGACAGGAGGCCCTGACAACTGTCTTAAGCTGGGCACATTTCCACTTGAAGCCAGTCTTCATCTGGGCCAGCTGATTATTTAGCCAGGTTTGGGAAGTCTTGAGAGACTTCCTTTGTGAAGATAGAACCAATGCTTATAGAAAATTTTTGGCCTAGCCCAGCCCAGAGGTTTGGACCCGTAGCCCTGCTTGGTCCCAAATAATTCCACAAAGGCTTATATTAATTACATGCTGTTTGGCCTATGGCTCAGGCTTATTTGTTGGCTAGCTCTCACATCTTAACCTGTTTCTATTAATCTGTCCAGCCACGTGGCTTGTGCCTTATCTGTACTCTATTACACCTTGCTTCTTGGGTGGCTGGATTGTGGCTTTGAGCGACTCCGCCCTCCTTCCCCTTTATTTATGCTTGGATTTCCTGCCTGGCTATAAGCTGGTCTACCCTGGGCCAAAAAGTGATGTGGGATGTCTTTCTGTGCACCGTGAATTATCCGTGAATAATAAACTCTGTAGTTCCCTAGTATCTATGGAAAGCCTTGCTGTGGGCATCTGTGGCTTCTCAGTTATAAACCTAGTGCCTGCCATTGTGGCTTATTTCCTTCCAGAGACACCACCATGTATGCTGTGTCTGCTGACAGCAAAGGCTTGGACACTGTGGTGGGCCTGCTGGCCGATGTTGTTCTGCACCCCTGCCTGACAGGTGTGGCTCTGTGACTGGGTTGTTAGAACTTTGGGAGGGCACTGTTGGAGCTGAGCATGTGTGTCAGTCATTGGAGGTAGTGCCAGTGTTTAAACAAGCCCTTATTGTTGTGCAAATGAACTTTCATATAGCTCTATAAAAACATTAAAGGGTTTACTGAAATTCTATTTCAGAGATGCCTTTCATCCTGTGAGTAAGCACCCAATGTCATCTATGCCAACAAGATATCCTTGCACAGTCTCCATTATTCCCTGGCCTTGCAAATGGCAGGACTTGGAGATTCCTGTTAGAATCCTGGTGGGAATGGCTGCTGGTCTCCCAGCTACCCTTTGCTCAGTTTCACTGAAGCCTGGCCTCATGTCTCCGGCTGAGGAATGGAGCCCTGACTCAGTTGGTGTCTGTTTCCTAAATGCCATCACATCCACCTTGTGTCGTCACAGGTGTTTTTTGGAACAGACAGCAGGTGAGGCAGCTCAGCTTGGAGCAGGTCCAAGGGGCTGCAGAACAGAACAAGACAAGAGGCCGTGGTCCCTAATATTCATCTGGCATGCTCCTTTTCATACACAGGTGCTCTAAGGCTTTCCCTAGGAGGTGATTATAGCACCTGTCAGGCTCAGCTGCTAAGGCTTGGTGTTGCTTTTCCACCTTGTTGGTTCAGACCAAACCCTTGTTTGGAATCTTGCAGATGAAGAAATTGAGATGACGAGGATGGCTGTCCAGTTTGAACTTGAGGACCTGAACATGAGACCTGACCCAGAGCCACTGCTCACCGAGATGATTCATGAAGTAAATAGCCCACATGTTTATCCCTGCTGTTGGCCTTGCAGGCAGCGCAGCAAGGCTTACACAGCAGGCTTAGCCTTAGTTGTTTTGTGTTTGTTTGAAACAGTTGCTGTACTGTTCAGGTTTGGTCTTGAACTCATAATCTCCCTGCCTCAGCTTCCTGAGTGCTAAGATAAGCATATGCTGCCCCATAAACAGAGCCAAACTGGAGCTAATGCCTGTGGGGATATTTTCAAATATAATAAAAACAGTCACAGATATCAGGGACCTACCCACAGTCAGTTTAGGAGGATCAGACAGAGGTAACTCACACCTTTAATCCCTGCACCGGGAATATCCGGAGTGGTGACCTAGCCCTTAATTCAATCTGAGTTTGAGGTCATCTTAGTTTACAGAAGGAGTTCCAGGCTCCTAGGCATGCATTAACTGAGTGAAGAAAGTATTTAAGGCTGACATAGGCAGAAGAAGCCATGGCTCGCACGCACTTGAGAAACAGAGGCAAGAGAATCTCTGTGAGTTCAAAGCCAGCCTGGTCTTGAAAGCAAGTTCCAGGATAGCCAGGACTGTTATACAGAAAACTCGGTCTGGAAAAAACAAAACAAAAACATACAAACAAAGACTAGAGGAGGTGGATCTGATATCTCCGACTGTTTTTATTATATTTGAAAATATCCCTACAAATGCCCAGGCTTTTTGTTACAGATGTGGCTGTAGGTCATGTGGGGAAGTCCTACCTCTGGGGACCTGAGGTTTTCCTGAATTTGTTTATTCCCCTTCTCCTGCCTTAGGCTGCTTTTAGGGAGAACACAGTGGGCCTGCACCGGTTTTGCCCTGCAGAAAACATAGCAAAGATTGATCGAGAAGTGCTGCACTCCTACCTGAAGAACTACTATACCCCTGACCGCATGGTGCTTGCTGGAGTGGGGGTGGAGCATGAGCACCTGGTGGAATGTGCCAGAAAGTACCTCCTGGGAGCTCAGCCTGCCTGGGGAGCTACTGGGGCTGTAGACGTTGACAGATCCGTGGCTCAGTACACTGGGGGGATCATCAAGGTAACTCAGCAGGAAGGCCTTCAGGGCTTGTGCCTTGTGTCCTCTGGATATTGTGCTTTGATAAATGTGTGTGTGCTTCCCCTTAGTGTAAATCCAGCTCTGTAACAGCATGAGGACATCTTTTGTTCAAGGCAGGAGTTGACAGGGCTGAGGTCACCTGGTGTCTGATTTAGTGTGGCTATTTGCTTAGTGGAAGTTTCTCTGTCTTGCTCACACGTGTCTGGTTGGTTACAGGTGGAGAGAGACATGTCCAATGTCAGCCTTGGCCCAACCCCAATTCCTGAGCTCACACACATCATGGTGGGACTAGAGAGCTGTTCCTTCCTGGTGAGTTCAGATATAGGCCATGTGCATCAGGAGAGCCAAGCCACTGTGGCTGACTGTTGTGCCTCTGCGTCCCATAGGAGGAAGACTTCATCCCTTTTGCTGTGCTAAATATGATGATGGGAGGAGGGGGTTCCTTCTCAGCTGGAGGGCCCGGCAAAGGCATGTTCTCCAGGCTCTACCTCAATGTGCTCAATAGGTGGGTATTGCTGGGCTACTGCTGCTGTCCCTGTTCTGCTGTATACATGCGTTATGCTGATACCTTCCAGCCATCCTGTGCCTTTATCCAGACACATTATATCCCCTCACAGGCACCATTGGATGTACAATGCAACCTCCTACCACCACAGCTATGAGGACACGGGCCTCTTATGCATTCATGCCAGTGCAGACCCAAGGCAGGTAAGGCAGCACTTGTGTCTGTACAGCCCTCAGCCCTTACCTCTTCAGTATACACTCCAAAGCAGTACCACAGCTCTCGGGTGGTAGCAGGGGTATGCTTGAAGTCAGTAGGCCAGTCCTTCAGCTCACATCCTTCTCTCCTGCTCCTTTATAGGTTCGAGAAATGGTAGAAATCATCACAAAGGAGTTTATCTTGATGGGCAGCACAGTGGATTTGGTAAGGCCCGGAGCATCCTTTGCCCTCTGATGCACCTATGTCACATACCTGAAGGAGCCACAAGCTGAGCCATTCCACTGTGGAGCTTCCCAGTGCTACCCCAAGGACAGTCTGACCCTGTCAGTGTTTCTTATAGAAAGGCCATGACTTAATGCTAGCCTTACAGGCCAGTGCATACCCAACTTGATCTGTCCCCTTGTGGTCCTGATTCTTTGGTGCCACATTTGAAGTTCATACCTGGCCAGGGGCTCAACTGTGATTATGCTGCCTCCTCAGTAGCTCCAGGGGCCAGTGTCCTGCATCCTATGCCCAGGACTCTGAGCAGCCAGTCTTTGTTCATCAACATCCTCTGGGTTCCTGTGTAGCCAACTGTGTCTTCCTGATGCATGTTGCTTTCCTGTGATTCAAATGGGGGCAGCAGAGATTGGGCATGAATTTGTTATGGGTGTGATGAAGGCCAGTGAAGTTCTCTCATGCTCAGGAGGTGTTCCAGAACCAGACATTTCCACTGGGAACAGAATCTCCACTCTGCTCATCTTTGGGCACATGGAGGCCTTTTTACTGGGACACGTTTAGGTCAGCCCCTTTGCCAGCTCTAGCCAGCTATAGGTGACTGGAGGTGTTTGGCTCTCAGGTGGAGCTAGAGCGGGCCAAGACACAGCTGATGTCCATGCTCATGATGAACCTGGAGTCCAGGCCTGTGATCTTCGAGGATGTGGGGAGGCAGGTGTTGGCTACACATTCAAGAAAGCTGCCCCACGAGTTATGCACACTCATTCGTGAGTACACACAAAAGCCTGGGTTGGACTGTTTGAGACTGCTCTGGAGCAGATAGACAGATGAGTCCTTTGCCATACCATAGGCTCTGTCTTCCCCCAAGTCTGGCAGGGGAGACCTAGGTAGAACTCAGTCTGTTCTCAGCTCCATCTTGTACCAGCTAGTATCCTCAGCCCTGGGGAATAGGTGGTACTAATGGTAGAATAGTGTCACTGGGTTGGACACTGCTCACTGTAAGCTCTGCTCTGTGGCTCTGGCAGTGTGTCTCATGGTTTATGTTTAATTTACTGCAATCTTCTGGAATTGGTTGTAGAGTTTGGTACAGAACTGTAGGTAGAGGCAGCTTAGGTACTGTCACCTGTCCTTCTGAAGATACCTCAGCCTATCTGCCTGGCCTTGGAATCCTGCTGGTCTGGGATGGTGCTTGTCCTGCCTTTATGAGGGATCTCACCTTCTCTAAAAAATGAGCTGACCTGGTTGTGGTTATAGAGGATGGCTTGCTGGGACCCCTTCTGAAGGCTAGGCTGTGTGTGCTGGTATTGAAGGTGTAGCATTGAAGGAAACAGTTTTTTTTTTGTTTTTTTTGTTTTTTTTTCATACTGGTGAAATGGACTTATGACAGCCCACTGTTTAAACATGAGGCTCGTGATGGGGTGGCTATGCCCTCTATTTTTGGACTATTTAAGTTGCATAGATCCTCAGCTCAGATTGACTTGGAACTCCATCTTCTTCCTTGGCCTCCTGAGTGTGCAGTACCCTGTCTGGCTGCCGTCATGGGTTTGAAAATAGTTTTTGCTGCTGCTTAGGGGTTTTGAAACAGGGTCTTGTGTAGCCCAGGCTGGTCCTGATCCCCCTGCCTCTACCTCCCAAGTGCTGGGATTACAGTACACACCACTCCACTTAGCTTGAAAATAGTTTTAAGCCACTGTAGTAGTTCCCCACCTAATGGCCACTTACTCTGACTTTGTCCTGAGTCACCCTTGGTCAGTGCAGCTGCAGCTGAGCTTCTGGATCTCTGAGTAGCTCCCACTTCCACCCCCAGTGGCAGAGATGATGTAGATCAGGGCTTCTCAGCCTGAGATAGAGATGGAGACTCTGCTGTTTTCCTCACTGCCTTCTGTTCTCTGTTTTAGGCAATGTGAAGCCAGAAGATATCAAGAGGGTTGCCTCCAAGATGCTCCGTGGGAAGCCTGCTGTGGCTGCCCTCGGTGATTTGACTGACCTACCCACCTATGAGCATATCCAGGCAGCACTGTCTAGCAGAGATGGACGCCTGCCTAGGACATACCGGCTCTTCCGGTAGAGTCCCTCCAGGGCCCTTAAGCACAGGCTGCAGAGTTCTTTGCATATTATTGTAGTGTGGACACTGCATGTGGATGGCTAGCTCTGTAAACAGTGCCAACAATGAGACTTAAAACTTGAATGAAAGTTACTGTTGCCACTGCCCACTGCCCTGTATGTTTCTCAAGCACAAGTGGCTTGTCCTCCATCTAACAAGTATTCTTTACTGAGTGTCTGCCTGGCCACTAGAAATCCTGGAGCAAGGAAGGCTGGGGAGTAGGACACAGTCTTGGGGTCAGATTAAAAGCCTCAGGAGACAAAGCATTGCAATCTTAAAGCACATAGGCCTCTCCAGTGTTAGGATTACAGGCACTGCCATACTCATTTTCCCTTTCAACAGGATCTCACAGCTGGAACTCAGTATGTAGACACTAAGTGGGCCTTCAACTCAACAGAGATTCTCCTGCCTCTGCCTCCCAAGTGTAGGATTATGTGCCACCACACTTGACCTGCTCATTTTTAAAGCCAGGTTTCTGAACAAGTCTGATGGTATTTCTCACCTCTGCTCCCTTTGTTTTTTGAGATGAGGGTCTTACTTAGCTCTAACTGGCCTGTGACTCAATATATAGATGAAGTTGGCCTCACAGTGATCTTTTCTCAATTACTGGGGGGGTCCAAGTATGAGTATCACAGTTATTTACAAAGCCCAGTTTATAGTTTCCAACCTCGTTTACACTAGCTTAAATGTTTAACTTTGCAACTCAAATCCCGTTTAAACGTAATGGCTGTTTATATGTAAATGGTCATCACTGCATTTTGCCCCCTTTTAAACCCAAGATGTGATGTTCTTCATCCCATGTCAAACTTGGGGTGTTCAGGAGTACCTCAGTCTTTTCTAAAGGACCAGGACCAGAGAATGTCCACAAAGAAGCACCAAAAACAGTGGCGGCTCACACCTTTAGTCCTGCAGGAGGCAGATTTCTCTGAATTAGAGGCCAGCCTGGAGTTAGTTCTGTAGAAGCCTTGCCTTGAATGATCCCCCCCACCCCCCAAAAAAGAAAGCACCAAACATTGAGATTAGGAATAGTGGAGGCCACTGAGGCAGGAAGGTCACAAGTTCCTGTGGGTGGCAGGGTGGGAGGGACAAACACTAGGGACATTTGCTTCGTTAATTATCACAAATCTTCCCAGTGGGAATTTGCAATTCACCGATTTGACATTCTGGCACTTTGCACATACATTTGAGTGGTTTATTGAAGCAGGAAGGCTTTGCTGACATCCCACATTCTAGAAGCTGATGCTGGCAGGTTTTCCCATTTATTGGCTTTTTTACCATGGTTCACTTGAATCCCAAGTAGTCACGTTTTCCAGCTGTTGCTACTTCTGGCTGTGAGCAGGGACAACACCTAGCAGAAGGACCTGGGATGGGGCTAAATAGCAGGTGACAGGTGAGACTAAATTTGCTGCCTTTGCCTGAAGGTGGTAGCACACACCTTGAATCCCAGCACTGGGGTGCTGAGGCACTTGGTCTACAAAGTGAGTTCCAGGACAGCCAGGGCTGTTACACGGAAACCCTATCTTTTTTTTTTTTTTTTTTTTTAAAGGCTGCTTTTGATTTCTACCTGGGGTTGGGTTGTCCTGAGGCCCTGGGATGCATGCAGACTGCTTCTTTCAAGGTTCAGTCTTTGGCTAGAAAGAGCTCACGATTGAATGTATGTATTTATTTAAAAATATAACTATGGAAAAATAAATTATTTAGAAGACTAGAGTGGATGCCCCTAGATGTCTGTACATTCAAGGCTGTTTCTCAGGAATGAAGTGAGATTGAAAGCAATGAATTCTAAGCTGCCTTCAAGGAGTGAAGTCCATCAAGGTGCTGCCTTGTGACAGCAGGTGGTAATGCCATTCTGGGTCTAGCAGCACAAAAGCAAATGTTCTGAAGCACCTAAAGCTATGAGTTGATAGAGCTGTAGAGGGGAGGGGTTCCTATTCAGCTGAGGGCTGGGAGCCTGGGGCCAAGATGTAAACCCCACAGCCTGCTAAAATGTCTGCTGGATACATTCCAGAAGTGACTGGCTTTAGCATCTGGATTCTAGGCCTTGGGGGGTATTAGAGACACTGAATCTGAGCTAGTTCCTCTCCCCACATGAGTAAAGGGGCTGCTAGGACAGACCTATAACCTGGGCTCTGGCAAGAGAACAGGAACAAGGGGTCTAAGAGGCTGCAGGGCTCAAGGGCCTGCAGGGAGGGTATGAACCTGCTTAGGGCAAGCCTCACTGTCCACAGCTTCTGTGTCAGGCTGCTGCTATATGCCCCACTCAGAAAAAATCCCTACCATGTGCCTGTAGGAACATGATATAACAGGCCTGCCCCGAGATAAACGTGACCGTAGCCCACTGCTGTCCTAAGGGGTGGGGTCTGTAGTGAGAGCAGGAGAACCCCTAGCCATGGTTTATTAGACTCCCAACATGGCCAGAGGCACCATAGAACAAGCCCAATCTCTTTCCAGTGATCTTGGTCCCTGAGCTGCTGTGGTCAGTACTTGTCTGGTAATTTCAAGACACAGTGCAGACAGCACTGGAGCTCTGATTCTTCATTGTTTGCTGCTTCTGAAGTTCTTTTGAAATCCGTCTTTTAATTCCTATCAAGTACAGTTCTCGGTCAAACTTGCCGGCGGCTAATGGGATGCTGTGGAAGAAAGGCCTTATAAGAACTGGCTTCAACTTGACCCGGCTGCACACCTGCTGAACCCCATATAGGATGGGCCACTGTCTAAAGGTTATGGCTCATCTTGTCAAGTCTGCCCTAGCCCAAACCACAGCCCCGGGTGTGGAAGTGCTGAAAAAGGTGAGGTTAATACTGCTCCACAAGGAGCTTCCTATTAACCTAGGCACTTGTTGGCACCCTGCTTGTCTGGTATCTTACAACACAAGATATTAACATGCTCCTCCACACCTAAGCTTGTTGCCCCTTCCAAAATTAGCAAGAGGTCCCAAAGCCCAGTCTGCTGTGAGGGGTGAGCAGGGACTTACTTGTCTCTCCCTGGCCTCACTTTCACTCGGAACAGGCCATACACAGGACGGTGGTCTGAAGTCTTAATCTCAGGGCAAGAGGAATACTTCATGGGACAGATGTCACCCTTGTGGCGGCTCTTATATAAAACTCGGTCCTTCAGAAGAGATGGTAAAGCAGGAGCAGAGATGTGCCATTCTGCTGCAGGTACCTCTCTGCAGCAAGGTATGGCCTGCAGCCCTGGTCTCATATGTTTGTTAGGGAGCTTCCCTACTGAATCTTGACGTCTTATTGTTAGGAATATAAAAACCTATGTGAATAGCATCTGTTCTCTTCTAGCCCTCTGAGAGCAGTGGGGCGCTGCTTTGCCTCATGAATGTCCCATGGTCCCACCAGGTGTACCAGAGAAAGCCCAGGTGATAGAAAAGCCAGGGAAGAGTGCATGTGTCTCCTGCTTAGCCTCTGCTAGTACCAGGCAGAGGAACCCAGGTGTGACTCCAAATAAGGCCTGCTTTTGAGGGACAGTTTGCTATTCTCCACCCCCAATAAGCTATGAGCATGCAGTCATGGGCCTCAGGCCTGGAACTGAATTTTAGGCTGGCTGTGTGCCGAATGTCTGACATGAACTATGGCTGGCAGAAGTTCTGGATCAGGCTGAGGTTCCATACTCACTGTGTAGGAAGGTGTTCTCTGCTTAGAGGTGCTGTCATAGGTGTCCTTCCCAATGTCAAATTTGTAGGATGGGAGAAAATGGATTTCTGCCTCCTCAAAGCCCCTGAAGATGGACCCTGCAACACAGGAGAGTTTAGGGAGGGCCTGCCACACCTAAGGTGCTTCTCCCCGGGCCACTTACCTTTCTTCATCTCCTGGGTGAGCTGGTCATGTTTCAGAAGTGCCAGCACATCCACCTCTGTGTCCTGCTTCAGGAAGGCTTCCACAGCCACTCGTCCACCACTCAGGCGGAAGTTGAAGTCCCCAAACCAGAACACCTCATCAAACCGTGTAGTGACATCCCCTGGGCACATGTGGGAGAATACATTGGTGCTGGCTTCCCCTCACCTGCTATGATCTGCTGACAAGATAGGTCCTCCTTTGTTTGGGTCCCCTTCCCCACAGAATCACAGCTGGGTAGCAGCTCCCCCAGGAAGAGGCTAGTGCTGGGAACAGCCAAGGTCAATAGCTGCAGAGGATTGGGAAGACATCTGTACAGTCCAGGTACAAAGGATAGCCTTGATGCATACAGCGGGCTAGCCATATCCTATCAGCTTTTCACAGCTCAGTGAGGGCCAGGAAATGGTCAGCAGTGAGGCACTGTGGACACACAATGAGAGCCCTGGGCAAGCCACTGGACCTTGTGGGCTCCCATCTGCCCAGCTGCAAACCTTGTGGCTATTTCAGTAGTGAGAACTTGATGATTTTCAAAAGGCCTCCAGGCTGGAGAGATGGCTCAGAAGTTAAGAGCACGGCTGCTCTTCCAGAGGTCCTGAGTTCAATCCCTGGCAACCACATGGTGGCTCACAACCATCTGTAATGAGATCTGGTGCCCTCTTGTGGCTTGCATGCATACATGTAGACAGAATACTATACACAATAATTAAAATCTTAAAAAAAAAAAAAAAAAAATCCTCCAATGGTTTCTGCTAAGCTATTGGGGAACAAGGGGACAAGAGACAGAAACAGTCATGTGCTTGTGCATCTGCATCCCTCACCTGCACTAGAGCGGTAGGGATTTGTGTCTGGCACATTCCGGGGCAGGGCTAGGGCTTGGATGGTTCTGCTGTAGTCCAGCAGCCGCTCAGCTACCTTCCCATCTCCAGCTATGAGGCAAACAAGAGTAGACACTTGAGCTTCTGTGAAAAGCCTACCCCAAATCCTCCCCACACGCTGGCTGTCTCCCACTACTACCCAGTTGCCTGTTGTGGGACTCTGCCTCAGAGGACTGATAGAAGTGAATGTTCTGAGTGTCAGGCCCTGTTGAGGCAGACTGTACCATTACTAGCCCAGAGTAACTGGCACCCCACATGGACAGAGACCTGTGAGGAGAGGAAGCTGCTCACAAGCCAGTGTCAGGGCGATAGGACTGGCTTGGAAACACTTACTTACAGGTGAAGTGAGATGTGATGAAGAGAAAGGAGGTGCCAAAAAAAGTGAAGCTGACTCCCAGGGCCCCCTTGGTCTTGATCTGAGACACGATGCGTGTAGTTACTGTGGAGCATTCGACCTCTGCAGGGCAAGAAACAGGGTTCAGGGCCTTCACGAACACAGCTATAGTAGGTGTAGTAAGAGGTTTCTGGCCCGGACTTTCGGGCCTAACCTCAAGGTCTAGGCCCATAGAACCGCAGACCCACAGTCCCACAGAGACACACAGATTCTTTCAATAGTTTTTGGCTGATCAGCCTAAGGCTCAGGCATATTACTTGCTAGCTCTCTACCCTTCATCTAACCCATGCCTCTTGTTCAGCCATGGAGCTCGGTTTCTTAGAGCAGCATGGTTGTCTTCTTCTTTCCGCTTCTCTCTGGCATTCTGCCTGGCATTCTGTTCTCAGAGATTTTCTTAGTCTGGTAGCCCCGCCCACACTTCCCGCCTGCCTTTGGCCAATCAGCGCTTTTTATTAAACCAGTGGGTGGGACAATTATTTACCATGAAACAACACAATACCCCTACAAGTAGGTGTGCTTGTGTGTATTTTCAGACACAGAAACCTCAAAGCCTGCATCCCAGACATGAAGTTCACATTTGCCTGAGAGGTTTCAGTTTGCTTTCAGGGAACCTATATGTGAACAGGGTCCACATGTTACTAGAGCCTGTATATGAAAGCACCTAGAACCCTGGGAGTAGTAGATACAGAAGCCAAGGCAAGCGCCAGCAAGACACCAATCCTGAAGATCTAAGTTTGGCGCCTAGAACTCATATGGTGGAAGAAGTGAGTCTTACAGGCAGTCCCTAACCTCCACATGTGCTCTGTGGTGTATACACACAAAGGGGAGAGAGGGAAGGAGAGGGAGAAATGGAGAGTGAGAGAGGAGCCTGGTGGTGACACCTACCTGAGCAGAACCAGATGAGGTCCCTGCGGATAAACAGGGACATGTACAGGACCCCATGCGCTGCTGATGACAACAACACATACTGAGGGCCCAGAGTCTCCTGCAGGCGTGTTTCCCACTCCCGCCTGTGGGGAGGAGGCAGGTTATATGAGGGCATGGTCTTTATATGAAATGTGACCTTTAAGCTCCACCTTCCCCCATATGAAATGTGACCTTTAAGCTCCACCTTCCCCCATCTTCCAGAGAGCCCCTGGAAGCATTCATAGGGGACCCCACAGCCGGTCCTCATCTTGTACTGATATAATAACCAGGCTAATGGCATCTTTGTGCACTGAGAGACCCTTCAGGTTGGCTGCAGGCCCAAGACCTCAATCTAATGGTATATGCAGACTTCCAACACCTCACATGAGTTGTTAGAGATCCGTAGGCTGACAGGGGTGCGCCTCATCACTACTTGGGTGCTCTGAGGACAGCGCTTCCTTCCCCAGGGCATACAAGGCCTGCTGTTCTCACAGGTCAGGGAACCCCATGAGCTGCAGTGAGAAACCAGTCAGAATGCCACAGGATGTGCAGCCAGAACTGCAGTAGGCCAGAGCTGCTTCTGTGCTCCCTTGGCCAACTTCAGACAAAACCTGAAATACTACTGATTTTAGTCATGCTCATTTCAGTGAGGCATGAAGGCTGCTCATCTAGCCCTCACCATTTCAGGTCCCACCCTTCAGGCTTAGAGACCTATCTCAGTGAACTGTCCACACAGGACACAGGGGCTCCAATAGTGGAGGCTGTGTGGTGCCTCACCTGTCAGAGCAGCCCTCCTGAACTCCAATGACGTACAAGTCCTGAGTATAGTCGGCCTCAGTAGGGAGCAGAAACTCATCCAGGCTCGCTGGGAGCTCCTGCAGGGAAGAGCCACAAAACAGTCAAGGCCACTAGGTTCCCTCAGGTCTGGAGACAGAAGCTGAAGAGCCAGATCCTGTATAGTCATCTAATGACCTTTTTTTTTTTTTTTTTTTTTTTTTTTGGTCTTTCTAGACAGGGTTTCTCTGTGTAGCTTTGTCTTGGAACTTGTTCTATAGACCAGGCTGGCCTCAAACTCACAGAGCTCCACCTGCCTCTATCTCCCAAGTGCTGGGATTAAAGGGGTGTGCTATTGCTGCCTGGCAAATAGCCTCTTTTCAAAGAGAAGTGCACAGCTTTGGGTTTGGTCTCCCAGGGAACCTTGCCATGTCAGATACTTCGCTTTCCCTCTTTGAGCCCAAATTTGTTCATTTGCCACCTCCCAGTCTGGGGCCCCTCCTTTACCAGGTACCCTAGATTGTGCTGCATGCCGCTAGCTCTGACTATTCTCCTAGATGTATGTCCAACCCTGATCCCTCATGAGGACTCACAGAGATGAGTCTTCTTGCCTATCTTTATGCCCATGTTGTGACCCGTGCTGGGGTATCTTTGGATAGGTTCCTCAAGGACATGGAGCCCAGCTGCCTCTGCCTTACCTCACTGTGACCCCTCTCACCTTCTGGCCCTGCATATTCCAGGTAGCCACGAAGAGAGCCATGTTCCGGTCTGGGAAGTACCTGGCCAGCTCGTCTGCTCCTAGCAGGGCTCCACTGGCCATAAGACTTCCCTCCAGATAGCTCCTGCAAAAAGAAGAGACAAGTGAGGAGCTAGCCTCAGTGACACCAAAGCAACCTAGAAGTGCCTTCATTCAGGACAGGTGCCTTTGGATCCACTCTCTCCAAAGGTATCAGTCCTACAAACTATAGTCTGTCCCTGGACAGAGATGGACAGTTAAACTGGGCACAGGCTGCTCTTTCTAAGGACTTGGGTTCAATTCTAAGCATCCACAGGGCTTACAACTGTCTATAACTCTAGCTCCAGGGGGTTTGACACCCTCACACAAACAACATGCAAGCAAAACACTAATACATGTGAAATATAATAAATCATTTAAAAAATCTGAATCTCACATGATTTTTGATGCACTGAGAAATATTAGATTTGCTTGCATTATTCTCCAGACCTTTAAGAAACTAAGTCCTGCTGGGTAGTAGTGGTACATGTTTTTAGTCCCAGCACTCAAGAAGCAGAGGCAGGTGAATTTCTGTAAATTTGAGGCCAGGCTGGTCTACAAAGTGAGTCCCAGGATAGCCTGAGCTATTAAACAGAGAAACTCTGTCTTGGAAAACCAAAATGAGCAAACAAACAAAAACCAAAATAATTTTATTTCTATGAGTGTTCTGTCTGCATGTGTGGATGTGAACCATGTGCATGCCTGTGCTTTCTGGAGGTCAGAAGGTGTCATCAGATCCCCTAAAACTGGAGTTATGATTGTGAGCCACCATGTGGGTGCTGGAAGTTAAACCCAGGTCCTCTGCAAAAAAAAACAAACAAACAACAAAAAAAAACAGCTAGTGCTTTCAAACCACTGACTGTCTCTCTAACCACCTGCCACCCTTATGTTTGGTGATGCTAGCAATGGAACCACTGAGCTACCTCCTGGGCCTTTTCAATATGGTTGGTTGTTTGTTTTGAGACAAGGCACTGCTATGCCCAGGCTGACTTTCATCTGCAGATGATCTTCTGCCTTCCAGTAACTGAGATAAAGTTATGCTTCACAATACTTAGCCTACCTTACTGTTTTTGCCATACTTTCTAAGAATTCATGAACAAAGCCATATTCCTCTGAAGATCAAATTATAACCAAGTCCCTAAGAGCAATGACCAACTGAAGCCAGAACCCATGTGCCCAAACCCCACTGGCCAGAATGTCAGAATGGTACAGCTCTGTATGCTTTCAGGAGGGAGACTGGGTTGTCATAGTGAGGGATCTTCTTGAACTCACCTCCAAACTAACAAGTCAACGTCACTAAAGTGCTAGCTGGGGTGGGACAAATTCCCAAGTGGTATATTATTAGGAAGGGACCACTGAGTAAAGGGTAGACACAAGCTAGTCTTCCTTCCAGTCACCATGTCCCAAGCCCCATCCCCTTCTGTATAAGCTGCTTGCCTGGCCTTAGGGAGCACAGCTTCTTCCCAACCCATTTGGGGGAAGGCAGACCAGATCTGCTGGGGAAAAGTGGCATTAAAGCCTTTAATCCCAGGAGGTTAGCCTAGTCTATATAATGAGACCTTGTCACACACAAAGTAGTAGGTTAGGACCCATAAGGCAGGAAAGAACCAACACTCAAACTGGAGCTGTGAAGTGTGAGGCAGAAATAAACGAACCCCCTTGTTGTGGAATAATCTTTTCGTACACTGTGAAGCATTGTCTTTGCCAAGGCGCTTTCTGATTGGTTTAATAAAGAATGGAATGGCCAATAGCTAGGCAGGTCTTCCGGGCAGAGAGAGAGATGAATTTAGATGCAGGAGAGATGCCAGAGGAGATGGAGAAAGAACAGGACATGCAAGAGGAGAGAGAGAAAAGCCACGAGCCACATGGCAACATGTAGATACAGAAATGGGTTAATTTAAGTGAGAAGAGCTAATTAGAAGACTGAGCTAGTGCCGAACTTTCATAATTAATAAATGTGTCATGATTTGGGGACTGGTGGTCCAAGAAAGCCTGCTACAGTCCCTCCTCCATCACTTCCCAGTGACGCCACAGGGGCCCGTGGATATCACTCAGGCTTATTTTCACTTCCTATCGATTGCAAGTAATAATGCTTTGAACGCGATAGAAACGGTATTCTTTAATAAGACCCCTGGGGCTGGAGAGATGGTTCAGAAGTTGAGAGCACTGACTGTTCTTCTAGAGTCCTGAGTTCAATTCCCAGCAACCACATGGTGGCTCACTAGCTGCTTATAATGAGATCTGGTGCCCTCTTCTGGTGTGCCCACATATATGTAGGCAAATCACTGCATATATAATAAACAGACAAATATTAATAAACAAACAAAAAGACCCCTGTGGCCAGGCAGTGGTGGTGCAGGCCTTTAATCCCAGCACTTGGGAAGCGGAGGCAGAGGCAGGTGGATCTCAGTGAGCTGGAGACCAGCCTGGTGTACAAAACGAGTTCCAGGACAGCCAGGACTGTTACACAGAGAAATCCTGTCTCAAAAAACAAAAAACAAAGACAAATAAACAAACAAAAAAGACCCCTGTGGAACTGAAGCCGTGGTTCAGTGGTTAAGAGTGCTTGCTGCTCTTTCAGAAGATCCAAGTTTGGCACTCAGCACTCACATCAGACAGCTCACAACTGCCTATAACTCCAGCTCTGGGGAATCTGACATTTCTGATCTGGGTAGGCACCTGACTCACATGCAGACACACACAAACACCCTACACCTAATTACAAATAATAAAAATATTGAAATATTTAAAAGGATTGCAGACCTACTGATAACTAGAAGGGCACAAGGGCGTGCAGGGGAGAGGCCAGGCTTGGAGAAGGGGTGTCCTACCTGCAGGGCTGCCGACAGGTGCTGAAACTAAGGTACTCTTCAGCAGCTAAAGGGGACTGAATGGTGCTCTTCCCCTGGCCCCTCAGAATGCGCTCTCTTTAGAAGCAGTCTGCAGATAGTTAGCACGGCTAGAGTCACTGACTGAGAAACTCAGGAGTGACCACCTGGTGACACAGGCAGAACCTACACTGTCAAAGATCACACCACTCTCAGAGGAAAGGAAGATTCTTTGGCCCTCTAGACTGAGGCAGTCCTGCTGATACTCTGTTCCATATTTCTGCCTCAAGGTCTCTTGTATGAAACCTTCTAACCCACAATCACCTCCAGCTTCAGGAAACACAGGAGGAGCCATCTCTAGATTCTCCTGGCTCTCACTTCCCCAGATACCCTAGGTCCCGCAACATGCAACATAGGCTTAGTGTACCTACAGGCCAAGAAAAAGACCCCAGAAGAGGACCAGGGGAAAGGAGGCTCCAGATTTGGATAGGCTATGCTCTGGTCCTGTGCCCCCAATGGTGGATGCGGATCGTGAACTCAGGAGAGGGGAGTTAGCATGGGAAATCATAGGCATAAAGGGCTTATCTTGGGGAGCACCAGCCTCTTTTCAGTACAAGTCCATACAAGTTAAATTACTGGAGTCAGAAAGGCCGAACACATGAAACAGAGGTCCTGTACATTCTTGAGAAATTGTGTGGCAGGTGAGAGGCCTCAGTGGACATCACACCATAGCCGCTGGGACCCTGTGGCTCTAGACTGTGGAAGCTTTCCTAAGGGCATGAGGTAATCTAGTCAAGCCTGTCACTTGTTCCTGCAAATGGCCCCTAAGATGTCAGTTGGTCCAGTAGGTTAATTGGTGTCTAAATGTCCTGGCAAAATGCTGACCTGTGGCCCAAAGTGCGATGGAACAGCACTCAACCCTCCTTCAGGCATCACTAAGGGGCCCCTGAGTGCTCCTCACGGGTCCTCATAGGTAGTCGGTTAAATAACAGGATAGCTAAAGAAACCAATTCAGACACGGACTGAGAGAGCCTCCCAAAGGATGCACTGAACTACAAACTATAGGAGCAGTGACAGAACGATGGGTGCCTTCTCATCTGCCCGCGTAAGGAATGAGGCAGAGTGATCTAGTTTTATGGGTTCAGTGTCTGTGGATGATGTTAAGCCACGAAGGGAAGGTTCTGGAATGATACAGACAGGAGAAAGGCATGATGTCTGAGAGGGGATGCGAGTCCTGCCTTATTGTCATCTTAGATATTTTTGTTGTGAATTCATTCACATGGTCCCTGTGAAACTTGTCTTCTTCATTTATCTACTTATATAGATGGTGGCTCATTCTGTAGCTCAGGCTGGCTTTGAACTTGTGATGATCTTACCTCTACCTTTCGAGCACTGGGACTACAGGCAAAAGCCATCATGCCTGCTTTAGTTTGCCCTTGGCCTGATTAGACAGAGGCCTCTGGAGTCCCAGAGCTTCCTGACACCCTCCAAAAATCCTACCTGCTCCTGATGTCCTTGGTGCGGATGGGGGCCAGAAGGCTGAAGGAAGATCTAGCTGAGTAAATGGAGTGATCATCACCAGCCAGGGGGCTCCGGGGTCTGCTAGGGCCCAGGCTGCTGTGGGCCCTGACCAACCTGGTCTGCATTCGGTGCTTGTAGTCAGCATGCTCAGGGTCAACCTTGTTTGCTGTTCTCAGGGAGCTGGAGGCTATATTGAGGTCCATGGCTGGTGGTGTGTGTGTGGCATGCAAACTTGCCAATTTAGGGGAACCCCCACCTGGGGTGGCCTCTCTGTGTAGGAGGTCCAAGGAGGTGCTGATCATTCCAGGGAGACAGTCACTCCACAAGGATGTGCTCCCTCCCTCACTGCCTGTTGCCCTTCGGGGCTTAGGGATCTCCTGCAAGGATGTGCTGAGGCAGGGTAGGGGCCGACTGCAGGCAGGAGACTGGGAGGCTGAGTCCTGAATGGAGCCCCTGCAGGGGCTGGCCCCATTCTGGATTGCCAGATCCTCCTGACTACCTTGGAAACGCCTTCTTCTCCAGCCTTTGTCATCCAGGGACAGGGTTCGCTCCAGCTTGGGTCTCATAGGTAGCTGTGGGGTAACGGGCTTTGCCTTGGCTTGTGAATTCTGGTTGCTTGGTTTTGCTGGAATGCTGAAAGGAGGCATGGGGTTTGCCTCTGAACCCCGGTCAGTGGCTGGTAGGGAGCTCGATGTTGGGGTGAGGTTCTTGTCTGTGTTTGGAAGCTGTCCCTGGAACATTCTGCCCTCCAGCTGCCCAGGTGCCTCCGTGTGACGCAGACAAGCTGACTTGGACGGCATAGTCCAGACCCACTCAGTCTGGCCCTTCTAACGAAAGGGATTCTCGCAGGAGATTAACAAGCAATTCGTGTTGTCAAGGATGCACGTCAGAGGTCACCAGCTGGATGCCAAGAAAATTCGGGTGGCTCCCTTTGTGGCATGGGGCGGTCCTTTAGGAGCAGGGCCTGTGACTGCATGGTTGGAGTCCTGAGTTCTCATAGATGCTGAGAAAAATCCGTATAAGCCCTCTGGGTCTCTCGTAGCTCCCCGAAACAAGCTTGCTGGTCTTAAGGCGACCTCGTAGGAACAGGCACAAGGGTGTCGGGGCTGCACTCCCTCCTCGGAGCTGCAGAAGTCTGTCCCACACCTAGGTGAACACTCTACCGGACTGTGGCAGAATAGGGCAGCGCGCTCGGAGTCCTAGGCTCACCTGTCCCCTTCTATCGGTAGCAGACCCCGCCACCCGGCGCCTGGTCTGATCCAGCCCGGCCCCGGCCCCGGAGGAGGCGGGGCTAGCTCAGCCTCGGTAGCGGCTGGAACAACGACCGCTGTCCCGTGCTCCGGCCCCCGCCCAGGGTTCGCCTCAGCTCAGCCCAGTGGTCACCCTGGCCTAGGCCCGCTCTGTGGTTGTCCTGTGAACCGCCCGGCTCATCGACACCGCCGCCCACAGCGGCCCCTGGCGGCTGGAGGACCACACCCCATGCCTGGAAGCCACACCCCCACGTGAGGCCTTTTCGGTATAGGTTGTACCCCTCCCCAGATAGCCCAAGGCTCTGGTCACATGTAAGATCTCACTGGCCTGCTGCTTAAAACACAAAGGAAGCCATAAATGAAGTTATTTGAGAGCCCAAAATATTTTATTTAACAATTTGAATTTAGGAAAAATAGCAGCTCCCAAGGAGGAAGCTTCTTGAATCAAAAGTGGTTGGCAGTCAACACAGAGCGGAGGCAGGGTTGTACCAGAAGCAAGAGTCCTGCCTGGTCCCAGCGAGGGCACAAGTTGCTACTGACCCACAGGGACACTTTTTTTAGTGACAGGAACAGGAGGGTCTGGGCACGCTTATCTATGAAACATTCTGGAAACCATTCTGTGAGTCTTTCCTAGATGATGCAGGGGACCAGAAAACCAGGAAGGGCTATACTAATTTGACTTTCTACAATTTCTAAATTTAATACCAAACAAACCATTTATGTTTCCTACCCGAATTAACCTGCTGATTTTTATAAATATTTAAAAATCTCATTCTCCTCCTCTTTAGAGTAAAAGGATAGTTTAGGAACAGTCAGTGAAGCCTTAAAGCTCTGAGTTTGAAGGTAGTGGCAGTTCCTTGAAGAGTGATGTGACTGAGTCATTGAGTAGCTGCTGAAGGTCCCTGATGGGTAGAGATGTCAGGTTGCAGGGTGTCTGCGAGGAAACCATAAGTCACTCCATGATACCACTAAGTACTTAAAAGATGTCTGCACAGGTGACAGTGTGTCAACTAGAGGGCCCCATAGTTCCCTAAGAAGGAAGTACTTTGCAGTATGCAGCCAGTTTTTGACCTGGTTGGTTAATCAGATCAGCAGCTTCAGAACATCAACTCCCTGGGGCTTTCCCCAGTGACTCTTTCATGAGGAAAAGCTCTGAACAGTGAAATCCATCCAGCCCTATCAAGCCACAGGAAACAGAGGCTGAGAGTTTCTTGGAGAGACCTGCCCTGGTAATGGCTTCCCTTCTAGCCTGTGAGCCACTGCCATCTGGTGGCCCCAGAGGAGCTGGTGTGGACTCCCTGGTTCACAGGATAGAACAGAGCTGCCCAAGTGTAGCTGGGGCTCCTCTCCAGTCAAGCACTAGCTCTTCTTTCCACATCCTAAGGAACCCTGGTCAGTTTGCATCGTTTCTCAGGTGAGCAAGGTCCTGGCTTCCAAGGAACTGCACTTTCCTGAGAGGAAGCCCTGTCTAGCCTCACTTCAGGGTTATTCTCAAGTGACTCAAGCTATTAATATCATTAATTTGTCTAAAGGACTAAGAAAGAAACATTGTTCTTTTACATAAAAGACTTTGAATTATATTCATTCTATCCAGCATCTGAAAGGAACCGTAGGATAAATTTTTTCAGTAATTCATATACATGGGCTTCAAGGAGGGAGACACACAGTATAACCGGCTCTGGGTTACTGCCATGTCCATCTGGGATCCACAAGACCTGAGGCAGCTAGTCTGGTTCCTGGTGGAGAACAGTTATCTAGTCATCTCAGGATTCCAAGCACAAATCCAGCAGCAATCCTAGTTCAATGCTGCATATTTTCTTTGGCCAATCCTCCCTGGCCTCGAGTTCCCCGAGGTGACAGAAGCCTGGAACAAAAGAAACAACAATGATCTTCATGTGTCCATGCCCAAGGACTGTATATAGCAAGATGAAGCTACAGAGTAAGCATACAGATAACTGAAAATGGCCAACTCTGTGATGGCTTTAAGTGCGAGATCTTCTCTAGGTGCCAAGTTTCTGCTGTTCAGTATTTCCTAGCCTACAGCATTGCAGACATGCTTTTTCCTTCATCACAGTTCTGTCAAGACCACTGGGGCTGAGGCTAGCTCTACAGAGCTGGGCCAGCTAAGGGTTCAGTGAGTCCAAGAGTGGACATGGTCTATAGTCTTCTGTTGCTGCAAAGCACAGGAATGCCCCATGCCAGGAGAGAACATTGGCATATATTCTTCTTCCCTCACAAGACCTCCCAGGGATCAAAGCCAAGAAATCTGGCAGAACTACTCAACTACAAGGTCAAAAGAAAAATGAGATCTTGTAGTTGAAAATATGATCATAAATGGTGACTAGGTACAGCAATCTCATTGCACAGGACCCCCTCATATGTAGAGAGAGTGACCATGGCTGGGTCTAGCAAAGCTGAGAGCAGGGTCCCTCCCTGTTACAGTGGGCTGGGAACATCACATTCAGAATATTAAGACAACTCATTTTGAGATCTTCCTTCAATAGACTTTGTATAAAACATACATAAAGAAATAGACAAATAAATAAATAATAGTGAGAGAGACGGCTCAGTGGTTAAGAGAACTGGTTGCTTTCCCGGAGGCCCCAGGATCAATTCCCAGCACCCTACGACGACTCACAACTATAAATCTAGTTCCAGGAGATTTGATGCCTTCTTCTGTGTCTCTATAGGTACAAAGCATGCCATGGCATAGGCATATATGCAACAAAACCCATACACATAAAATAAAAATTTAAACAGATAATAATCCTTGCTTGTTTATCCTTCCATAAATAAAAAAACAAACTCCCCAAAAGATGCATGCCCCAGGGCTGGGGACATAACTCAGTTTTTAGAGCACTTGTTTAGCATGTATGAACTCCTGGTTCAAGTCCCCTGACCCCAGATAAAGATGCCTGCCTAGAGCCCTTCTCCTCCACAGCTAGACTACACTTCCCCAAAAGAATGGTGGAGAAGAGGAGAAGCCATACAGCACATTCTAGACTCTTCCTGCAGAAGTACTGAGGAGAGGGCTGTACAGACCCTTGGGGAGAGATGCCGTTACAGTCTTTGGAAACAGAGAGTGAGGACCTGATTTCACAGAGTGAGCAACTAAAAACTGTAGAAAATTTCCATCTGAAAACCACGCCCAGCAAACTCTCTAAAGAGTCTGTCTTCCAGAGTCAACTGCTGAGGCTTGAAGCTCCCAGTCAGTGTGTCACCTAGATAGAGGATTAATCAGGAATGAAACAATGAAAGATTCCAAACCAGGGGTCTCCTTGGTAGAGCTGCTGTCAAGGAGAAGAGGCAAGAAGGAGCAAGAGGACTGGGCTGAGAGCCTGTGGCTAACTGGGAAAGCCATACATCTGTGTAGGAATGGGAGGCTGGCAATAGAGAGGCAGCCCTCAGCCCATGGCAAGGAACAGAGAGAAAAGCCCTGAACCTGAAGAGCCCAAAGCAGTGAGAGGAACATGAGGCAAGTAGAGGATGCAGGTTAAGTCAATTAAGAGGGAGAGGGACCGGAGGCCACATCACTGCCCTGTGGCTGTGTAACTCGGCATTAAAGACCTACAAACTGAGTTCCACGACAGCCAAGGCTACATAGAGAAACCTTATTTCAAAAACAAAAAGAGAAGAGCCAGGGAGTAAAAGAGTCACTGAGCAGGCAAGCTGGGGCTGTGGGGAACAAGGGCAGGGTCACTCACCTGGGACAACTGAGCAGGGTTGTAAAAGGGCACGGACCCACCTGGAGTGGCCCCTGCAGGACAGTGGTCTCCAGGAGCCTGTGAAATAGAGAAGGACTTCAGCAAGCCCGTGTTACACAGCAGTTGTGCCAGCAGCAGACAAAAGCCACACCTTAGAAAGGACCACTAATGCACCAAATAGGCCCCAGAGAGAGACAGCTCTGGCAACACTGGCTTTCATTACTGAATGGGTCACAGAATAGGCAGGCAAAGCACCATGCAGTAAAAATAATCTAAACAATAACAGGCAGACAATGAATGCAGAACACTGAGGTTTCATTAGTGCTGGTCAAGCAGTTAGGAGACCTGGACAGTGTGCTTGCTCTATAGCCATAGGCAGCCAGAAATACCAAGACTTTCTTTTGAAAGCTACTGATACATCCTGGTCAGAACAGGTGAAACATTCCTTGTCTCCTCTAGATTGGCCACATGATGGCAATCAGAGTCCCATTCCCACTTGCTGCAAACAGACTTTCTCAAGCCTAATCAGCAAGAAAAAATCTTTCTTCCCAACTGGTGCCCTAACTCAGGAGATGCTGACAGTATGGCTGGGGTAAGGCCCATCTCACAAGAAGCAGAGTTAGGAAGCTCACCTGAGCATTCCGCACCCTGTGAGGCAAGCTCACCACCGTTGATTGCATCTAGACAGTGCCATAAGCCTTTAATAAAGGACAACTGCATCTATGCCCACGTGATGCTTGGGTAAGACAAGGGGTTAGTGACAAAGTGGAGAGAGGACAACAGACTGTCTAGGGACACAGGGCTACACAGCCAGCCCCGTGGAAGGAGGGAGCCACCAGCCACAGGTACCTGATGGAAGTGCCGGCTCACTTCCTGTGAGAGCGAGCTCAGAGAGCTACATCGCGAGAGCTATGGAACAGCAAGAACACACACAGATACAGACATGAAGATCAGCATGCGCCACTGCTCCAAGCTGCCAGCTGTTCAAAAGCTTTATGATGCCACTGGAATTAATGTCACTCAAACGAAGACAGACAGGGGTAGCTTCGAATGCCCTCCACAGTTTTGGGAAGAAACCATTATTATTCTGGGGATGGGGAAAAATCTGTCTAGCCCTCAGCCCACAACAGCTTCTTCACTTTGTGATACCTCAAAATTATGGAACTGCTCAAGCTACTCTGAGGGAGACCTAGCTAGAGGATGATGGTATCAGGAGCTCAGAGTTCCTGAGCAAAAGTGATCAAACAAGTTAATGTTTTTCTGTGAATAAAACACATTAAGTGTTTCAGCCCTGTATTTCCTTTTTAGGCGTACTCCACACATTTCTAAAGAAAGAAGCTAATAGGCAATATACTGAGCTGGATGAACCTCCAATCCAGGCCATAATACCCCACCACATCTACACACGACCACACATACATGCACGTGCACACACCCATGCACATGCACACACATGCCCCCCCTCCTCACCCATGCACACACATAAGACACAAATGCACAACACACACACACACACACACACACACACACACACACACACACACACACACACACACACACTGCACTCATATAGGATATAGGGGTGGTGTTTTCTACCTCTCCTCCCTGGGAGCCATCTAGTTTGGAGGTTGAGAGTTCAGTTCCAGGGGGTGACGCTACAGAGCTTATCATCTGTTGAGGAAATACAAAATGTGGCAACTCTGAAATTCCAAGGAGTCTAAGATTTTACAGCAGACAAAAGAAAATTGCCTGCTCCTGTGGCACAGCCTAGAGACTGTTATAACATGCCCAGGAGCCTCTGTGAGGGGTCACACAGAAGGTGTTTTCCCTAGGACCCCACACTCTCCTGCTTAGAGTAGTTCTTGATGCAACAGCCATCAAATTATGCTAGGCATAACCCACAAGCCTGTATGTGTTCCACATTACTGCCCTCCAACTTTATGAAGGCAGTGAGAAGCCATGGGGTCCAGATCAAGGCAGATTTCCCTAATAATGGGATTCATCTGTGCAGAGATATACTTTAAAAAATTTTAGTACTGCTAACTAATTCTTTGTACTCTACTTTTTTTCTGATTTTTAGAACTTTGGTAAAATATGTTTAATGTGAAAGTCAATACCCACACGAGGTCAAAGCAAGAAGCATTAATGCACTGTTGTATAGCTACCATCCCCACCCACCTTTATAGTTTTCCATCATTCCAAACTTGCTCAGGCCTTATACCTAACTTCTACTCTCTCAACCAAACAGATATAGACAATGTGATCGGAGCCATCACCTGGGTGTACTAGACACTGATTTTCTGAGGGGAAAGAAATCCTGAAGGACACAGGGAACCTCTCACCTTCTTCTCAATGCACTGTGCATACCTTGGGTTCCAGGGTGGGCTCTGCCTTAGACTGAGTCCCATCTGCAGGATGTGATTCCTCTGCATCTGTGAATGAGGCAGCATGAGGTCATCACCCCATTTCAATCTCTAGGACATTCTATACAACAATCCAAAGCCCTGGACCCTCAGAGAGGAAAGGCCAATTGCCAAAGAAGTACATGCAAGCCTCTGGTCCTTTGTACCTTGGCCCAGTCATTCATCTAAGGAGTACTGGGACCAGAGGCTCAAGACAGACTGAACAGGAAGAAGCAGGATAGACATGGACCTGTTAGCACATGGGCTACCTACCTGAATTTGGTACGAACAAGTTAGAAGGGATTGGGAGCGGGGCAAGTGGAGCAAAAAAATCGGAAGGAGCAAGAGCTGGCTCACTCCGCTGTGTTCCACTTGGGTTTAGAACATCCACATAGCGAGCTCTGGACCCACCTACCAATGAGAGTCAAATTCAGTTGAGCACCAAGCAACCTACAACATCCAAAATACTCTGTTCCCATTAAGTCAGAAGAGCAATGGTGGTCTACCAGAGGAGCAGAATTGCCTGTTGGGCTTGGCTTCATTTCTACCCAGACACATAGGCTGCATATTTTACTAACAGGAAACTTTAATCTGTGGGTCATTTATTCAGATTCCAAGGCATAGCATAATCATGTACCAGACAACTGAACTCCTCTCTCAGGGTAGTAAGGCACTCTCTCCAGGATGGACAGTGTGAGTACTGTGACAGCTGACTGCCCTGGATTCCACAGGACAGTATTCTACCCCAGACACCTCTGATTTCTGCTATAGCTATTACCTGCTTTTCTAGAAAACATGTTCACAGAGGCCGTGGGTGGTCCTGTAGGCCCAGTGGGAGCCACCTGGGGAACCCTGGGGAACGTTGTTGGAGGTGGGGGTGGAGCCTTCTTCTGCAGAGGGAGAGACAGCTCAGCAATGCCTTCAACATGACAGAGACCAGTGAGGACTCTCCAAAGGGAGGCACAATGACCAAGTGGCAAGGAGTAAAGCAGCCACCCTTCCCCTCACACAGGGACTTACTTATAGGCACTGCTTACCTCTTCCTCTGGTTCATTCAAATTCACCCACTGGTTTTTCTTCTCATCCCAAACAATCTGTCAAAAAAAAAAAAAAAAAATTAGTAGACTGAAATTGAAAAAATAAAAATAGAATTTGATTTATAAACTTTACAAATTCAAAAAATGTCAGCTCTTTCAGGGCTGTCCTGGATCCTAAGATACTATACTATCAACCAGTGATAGGCCATCGCTACCAAGTACCTGCCAGATGTGAACAATACTCACTGATTTGTTCTTGTCATCTGGTAGATAAGCTTCTGTCCTTTTCTTCCCAGGCAGCCAACGAGAGAACCAGGACTCACTCTAAACAAAATCAGCAGAAGAACATGAGGACAATCCCCAGTGGGGAGCCAGAGACAATAAAGAAAGCATTATGTGATGACATTTACAAGAGTGCCCTGTGAAGTTACACCTACAGAGATGGAATGTCCGAAGAGAAGAAGGGCTGAGAAGTCAGTAACCATGGGGACAGAGGGTCAGTTTGGACAATGAGGATGAGCCCAGTTTTTGGATGCTCTACCGTGTAAGTCAAACAGGCTCAGCTGTACAGTCATCTGTATATCTTCACAGTGCTGGGAATGAAACTCAGAACCCTTCAAATGCCAGGTAAGCATTCTACCACTGGACAATACCCCATAGCCCTAAGCATATCTTTTTGAGAGACAGTATCTGTGTAGATCTGGCTGTCCTTAAACTCACAGACATCCATCTGCTTCTGCCTCCTGAGTGCTGGGATTAAAGGTATACACCTCACCTGGTTGGCAAGTGTTATCTTTAACAAACAAACCCAGGATGACTTATATGCCACCTACACTCATTCCAGAGAATATTCAAGCTCCAGACAAACTTGAGAGAGAATCAAGCTCTTCCTATTCCAGTAGAAGAAAGCTGAGCAGTCAGAATGGCCCCCATACACACACAGCCCCTCTTCCTATACAGAGTCTTTACTGTTCTAGACTTTTATTAAAGAGAGAAGCTGTAGTACAGAACCTGCATTCCATTTCTCCTGGAATCCACAGAGGAAATAGCGTGTCCTAGGAGGAAGGCAACTGCCTGTTTATAGACTGAAGGGCTGCCATGGCTCAGTGATACAGTGTTTACTCAGTATGTAGGGCCCTGGTTCATCCACAGTACCACAAAACAAAAAAGCTAAAATTCAAAGAAGGAGTTTGGCTTATAATTTACTTTTTTTCTTTTTGGTTTGGAACTATGTAGTCCAGGCTGACCTGAAACTCTTCAAGATCTGTCTGCCTCTGTCTCCTGAGTGTTGGGATTAGAAGCATGTACCTGTTCACACATTTTTAAAAAAAAGATTTATTTTTATTTATTTTGGTTTTTTAAGACAGGCTTTCAATGTGTAGGCCCAGCTGTCCTGGAACTCATAGAAATCTGCCTGCCTCTGCCTCCTGAGTGCTGGGATTAAAGGCATGGACCACTATAACCCAGCAATTTTGTTTTAATTATGATTATGTATGTGTCTGTGTTGGGTATGTGCATATGAGTGTAGGTACCTGTGGAGGCCAGAGGTATTGGATCCTTTAGAATTGGGGTTATATAGGTGGTTGTGTGCTGTCTGCCATGCATGGCAGGGGACCTTAGGACAGGAAGAGATGGGAGTTTATCTAATTTGTTCTCCTAGAAGCTAATAGCTCAGGTCTTCTCTTTCCTGTCCCCTAATATGGGTGTGTAGTTTTGTTATATTTGATAGACATTATCTATCTATCTATCTATCTATCTATCTATCTATCTATCTATCTATCTATCTATCTATCTATCTATCTATCTATCTATCGTTTTGTTCTTCTGTTTGATTTTGAGACAGAGTTTCTCTGTAAACTCCCGACTGTTCTAGAACTCATTTTGTAGAGCAGTCTGGCCTCAAACTCAAAGAGATCCTCCCGCCTCTGCCTCCTGAGTGCTGGGATTCAAGGCCTGTGCCATGACCTGCACACCAGCTGGCCCCTTAAAGACACTTTTATGTGTTGCTGAAATTGTAGTTGGAGCTTTCCTGGGTGCTCTGGGTCTTACTAGGGGAAAGCAAGTTTCATAAGATTGGCAGAGGTGAATTAGGAACCATAGTGTAGATGCAAGCCTGGAGATCACTATTAGCTGACTCCTGATTAGCATACAAGTGAGAAACAGTGGCTCAGGGAGGCTATGGTGCCTTTGACATTTAGTCAGTCAGTCAGTCAGTTACCTTTGGTCTCTTCTTTTTTTTTTTTTTTTTTTTCCTTTTCTCTCTTTTAGACAGGATCTTACTATCTAGCCCAGGGAACTCTCTAACAGAGCAAGCTGGCCTCAAATTTAGAGAGACTGGCTTGTCTCTGCCTCCAAAGGGCTTGGATTGAAGGCATGCACCACCACACTAGGCATGAACTCCTTTTTAAAACTACATATCCTCTATAAGAGTAGTACCAAACCATTAACTGATGAGCCTTCTCTCTAACCCTTAAATTTCCCTCGGGATTCTTTTCTGTTTTGTTTTTCCCTGTACCAGGGAATGAACCCCAGGCACTGTGCTATGCACTGAACTCCATTCCTGGCCTTCATATATCTTTTAAAACTAAACTTGTGCTTATTTTCAAAAAAATTGCCATGGGTGGGGGCAGTGGATCTGATAAGCTGAACTTTCTTAAAATGCTAAACTACGGAGGCTGGAGAGATGTTTTAAGTGGTTAGGAGCATCTGCTGTTCTGACAGAGGACCTGATTTAGTTCTCAGCACAAAGTCTGGGCAGATCACGACCTCCTCGAGCTCTTTCTCCAGGACATCTGACACTTTCTTACCTCTGCTCGCAGCTGTACTCACATGCACATACAATTTAAAAATGATATAGTCTTCTTTTCTAAAGTTGAAGAACTGTACTCTAGTAAGACATCATCAAGAACAAAAAGGTAGTGTACATATTGGGAGGGATTCTGCACCACAGTCATTCAACAAAGGACCTGCGCCCACCACAAAGACTCCCACTAAGCACCAAAGTAACAGTTCAGAATGGAGAAAGGGTGGAAGGAACAAGGCAAAGGGACACTGCTCAGCTTCACTGCTGATGTCAGGAGTCACCTTGGCACCGTGGGAAAAGAATTTACAAATGAATGCCTTCTCTTGGCTTCTAACTTCCAAAGAAAGCTGCTCCAGGGTACTGAGCCTTCCTCCAGCACCTGCCCCACTTCTCTGCCCAATAGACAAGTGGCAGGACTGGTTATACCTTCTTGGGCTCCTTGACCTCCTTTTTGACAGCTTGTGCAGTTTTCTTTCCTTCTGGAGCAGGTGTCAGACTGGAGCTGCCATGATCCCACACTGGAGGGGTCTCCAAATCCGGTGCTGTTCTGGAGGAGCCCTGTCACAAGACAAGACAAAACCCAGCTCTACTAGAGCTCCTTGTGAGGAACTGAAGGGGGGCAAAAAAAGTGTACCCCACTAGTCTCTCTCTGGTAGGGCAGAGACACTAGTGGGGGACAGAGTAGAGGCACATGACAGCAGTCTAGCTGGACATTCTAAACACCCTCAGTCTGTTTGAGAAATGCCAACCACACCTAACAAGCACTTAACAGGGAGCATCATATCCAAGAGATGGAATATATGCTAGGGTAGGGCTGGCCAGAGCTAGGCAAAGTACCTCCAGAAAAATATAAGAATCTAAAATATCTTCTCGACGAACTGATCAATAGCTTAGTGTTAAGGCACCTGCAGCTCAAGCTTAAGAACCTGAGTTTGAGCCTCAGAACCCATGTGAAAGTAGGAGAGAACTAACTCCACAAAGTTTCCCTTGATCTCCACAGGTGAACTGTGTCCCATGCACACCTACTCATATAAATATTCCATACACATATACAATAATGATATAAAAAAAATAAAAGGCTGGAGAGATGGCTTAGCTATTAAGAGTGCTTATTGCTCTTGCAAAGGACTAGAGTTTGACGTGGACCAGCTTCCACAATCCATTCCACGGTAATAAAATGCCCCATAGTAGCAAAGGGGTAAGAAACTTTTTTTTTTAAATCTGGGGATAATTAAGAATAAATCTCTATCTAACTGACTGGTAAAAAAAGGAAACGCACATGCCTTCTAACAGTAGCTTTCTGTTTTACTTCTTAAAGACGATCTCTGACTCTGTCTCTCTATAGCTACATATCTCCCCATTGCTGCATTCTATACATACAATTACATCTTACTTTACATACATAGTCATACATCTCTAGACACGGTTACATCTATTTTCACATGTCTTCACATCTTTCTTTTACATACATTTTCTTCTACTTCTCCTTTTATACACTTTCATCTTCCTGACTCCACACAGCCACAGCTATTCATCTCAAATACACATCTCTCCCACCATATAACATTTTACCTTGTTCTTACACATCTCATATAGCTTTCTGCATAGTGTCTATACATAGCAACAACTCTTTATCACAGCTTTATCTCTCTCACACACATCATTCACTTACTCTTTGCTCACTCACTCTCTCATCCATTCATTCTCTCACACACCTCTTACCCTCTCTTTAGGCTTCTTTTTCATCTTTCACTAACTACTCATTCACATGCTGCACAGCCTCACCCCTACACTTACACACTCTCATCCACACACACTTACTCCTCCTTCTCTTCCCCCTACATTGCTGCTGTTCCCCACCTCCTTAGCCAGACTCTGGATAACTATAAGTTACATTTTCAGGGCTCAACCTATTCTCTTAACACATGAAGTAAAACAGTTTTTCTCAGGCTTGTAATGTGACAAAGACCAGCCAGTGTAAATGCTTGGCCTTGCATGTAACTTTTTCCCAGACAGTGAATGACACTGAAATTCAGGACTTAACAAATAATAGTACCATGTTGAACCTTGAGTGGTCAGAGTACGCAGAAAGTCAACTACTACAGAGGGTATGTCTCAAATCAGCCCAGCTTGATTTAGCACTAAACACCTGGGAATTAGACTTTGCATATTTTCTGTAAGAGAAGTTTAGTCTGTTTGAATTTGCTCTAAAGTCTAAAATTAGCTGTCTTTGAAACTGTGTCAGTAAAGAAGAATATTCTGGTACTATTTTTATACATCAGAAATCAATTTTCTTGACTATCCCCTTGACTATAAGTGTGCCCAAAGATGTAAAACACACTATCAATAGGCTGTGGAAAGAACCCCATGACTGTTCTTAATAGGGAGACATAGTAGTGGCACCCGAGAAAGTTACAGAAAACATCTGGTCCAGTGACCCCATGGCTCTGCCAGGTGGGGGTCCCCATCAAGGAATTATACATCTGGTGGGTCAATTTGTTAAATACCAGTTGTCAACTGCTGTATACTCCTATAGCCCTTGGTAAGAGTTCTCAGCACAACATCTAGCAGCTCACCAACACCTGTAACTTCAGCTCTACGGGATCCAGTACCCTCCTCTGCCCTCCACAGGAACCATTTTACACACACACACACACACACACACACACACACACACACACACACACACACACACACACACACACACACACACACACACACACACACACACACACACACAAATAAAAATAAAGTTAAAAAAAAAAAAAAGTGATCCGGGTGAAGCTTCCCACCCCCATTACTTTTCAGGAACAGGCTATCTGAAATGATAGAGAAAGCACCTATTGAAGTAACATTCACCGAAGACAGGGTTATCTGTAAAGGAACTTCCAGAATGTGGCATCTGTCCCCTCTTGGTTGAGAGCACACAGAAGAGTATCTGTATCAAACTTTGTGTGCTATAATAACCATGATTCAAGGGAAATCAAGACGTCAGGTTCTGTTGTCCAAAGGGGAGAAATCAGGAAGGTTTTCCATCTTTGAAGATTAAGTCTGGAGTCTCCCTAAAGGTGGGCGTTTCTGCTGCTTAAAGGACCTGCCTCTCTTTTGCCTCTTTCTTACCAATGTTTCACCAACTTTCACTTTTGAAGAGTTAACGGAACCTTTAAATGAACTGTTTGAATGTGCTCCATCACTTGTGTGGAGGTCGGAGTATAACTTGTAGGAGTTGGTTCTCTGTCTCCCATGTGACAATGATCTCAGGTTATCAGGCTTGGTAGCAACCATCCCTAATAACTGAGCCATCTATCTCCCTTGCCCCAGCTCCAGTGATTTTAGAAAACACTTTCTCTTTAAGAATCAGATTTAAAAGTAAGCTCCTTACCTTCATTATTTTCCTATTTCAGGCTAAGAACAAGGAGCCAAGGTATCTACTCAACAAACTCACAGAAAACAGTTACAAGGTAGGGAAGTACCGGGTCAGGAAAGCTCCCACCAAATTCCTCTTCATTGAGTGCTGGAGGTGAATGTCTGACAGGTGAGCCCCGTGGCACCATTTCTGTCAAAACAAAAGAGAATGATTGGGTCCTGGAGCTGCTGCCATTGGACAGGAGGGAAATGAAGCACTGACAGGGCTCAGACTGAGAACAAACTTTTTACCAGGTTCAGCCACCAGTGTTACTTTTCAATACCAAAAGGGTTTTCCCAAATGTTTGGCATGTGCATTGTTCTTTAGAAGCAAGCCTATGTTTTGTTTTGTTCAGATAGTCAAACAGGCACAGGATCCATCATATTTGACTTCCAGAGAAACATCTAGCACCTCTACCTGTATAGCCCAAGGAACTTAGCATAGCATAAGACAGACCCCAGGGCCATTCTATTATTCTCTAAATAGGCAGCTGGGCTCCAAATGATAGCACATAGCCAAGCCATAATAGACACTAGCATTACTGATTTACTGCACTGAAACTCTTAATCCATTTAGTTTGGAATTCTAGCACTTTTGGTCCACATAATTTCCACCAGCTACTTCCTTAAACACCAAGACCAACTAGCTCTGCTCTCAGGATAGCATCTATCCTCAGTAGACATACCTGGGTCTGGGCTTCTGGCCTCCTGGAGTGGAGGCCCACTTTCCTGAAGACATGGTGTAGTGGGTGGCAGAGCCGGCCCAGGGTGAAACCCTGCAGAATCAGATCTGGAGGACTCTGAAAAGCCAAGCGCAGACCCTGGGGGTCCATAGGTAGGACCCACCTCTTGGGGGCCCCGGGATATCGGCACTGGGAACATCGGCACCCTGGCAAGGTGACCGGGCTGGTCATCAGGGAAATTCTTTGGAGCTGCAGGGCACAGTGGAGAAGAGGAAACCTAAGGTTATTGAGGCTGATTGCTCCAAAGCAGGCACTGATTGGCACATCACAAACACACATTCTACAAGCTGTTCTGCATATATCCACCTACCAGTGGTCTAGGAAAAAGCAGAACATTCATGTCCTAGGAGTCCAAGGTGTGCTAGTACCCATCAGCATATATGATGTGGGGCAGAGGCTGCAATGTACACCAGCGGCCCCTCGCACAGTGCTGCTTTAGTAGTGCATTCTCCCCATTGTCAAACAGACTTATTGTGCACACAGGTATCCACACAGCCCAACTTTGGAGCAAGTCCTCTCTGCCAGCTTAACATGGGGCAACGAGGACACAGTCCTCTGATCCTAGTTTCTCAGAAGGCTTAGATGGGAATTTGTGGACCACAAGTTACGATAAGCTTGGGCAACAGAGTGAGATTCATGATGCAGGGAATGAACTAGGAAGAAGGAAAACAGGCACTGAGGGTAGTGCTTCCAGGACTGTGACAGGAAACCTGTAGGAGTAGCGAGTGGCTATTTAGCAGGAATGGGAGACCACAGGGAGGCCAGCAGCAGTCTGAGTCAGGAGTGGCTAGAACACTAAGTGGGAGTGGAGCTTTGGAAAAGAGGGTATCAGGGCTGACTCGCTGGGAAGATCTGCCCGTCCTCAGACCAGCTAGGGATACCTGCAGAACAGGAGCAGAATAAGAGACGGATGAGCAGAGCAGGCACTTGCCTGATCAGAAAAGAAGTTCAAGAAATGAGTGAGCTGTCTGGACCCCACCTCCTGGAAGAACGGGGTAACCCTTCAAGATGAGAAACATAAGGAGAAACAGCTGCAAGATGAGAAGCTGTAGCACTTGTTCTGACAGAGCTCCGCAGGAAGCAAGCAGCTAAATGGCACCTGGAGCCAGTCAAGGGCCAGGGCCGAGGGAGCATAAGAATCAGTGACCAGTGACATCAGCAGAAGAGCGCCTAAAGCTCTGCAACTTCACAGGCTCACCATAGGAGGAAGCCTAAAGATCACCAACCACTATGGTGGCACACTGCCTCAGCTCTGGCAGCAAAAACACGTTCTATTATAAAGCAGACATCAGTTTAAAAGTACATGAAAGTTGTGGGTCCCACCTGTGGGCAGCAGCTGCACGCTGTGCATCAAGGGCTCAGTGCTTGGCATCAGTAGAGGATTGTCGGCCCTTAGCCCTGCCTGCTGGTTGAGTCCCGGGCCATCCAATTGCTCTATCTCAGAACCTGGTGTGGTGTGACACTGCTGGGGGTCAGTTCCATCCCGGCTCCACAGCACAGTGCCCTCCTACAGGAAACAGTCAAATTGCAGCCCATGCTCATCAGTACATATGGACTCAAGAGCATTCTCCGATGCCCTCCTGGCAACAAGGAAACTCCCACAATATAAACATGTCCGAAGTCACAGTGTCACTATCAAATGCTTCAGTGTGAAAACGACAGGGGCACAAACTCTCTCATCAAATACCTCCAGGCCACGTTCTAGGATAAGGTTGTGCTGTGAAAAGGCGCACCTGGATCTGCTTCTCCACATGTCGCAACTGCACCAACCAGGTAGGTTCCACAAAAGACTCCTCCTCTGGCTTCTCCTTCAGTTGAGGATCGAAGAGGCGTAACTGGGAAGCCATCTAAACCAAAGAGAACAGAGGTCCTTGTTACTGCTGGATGGAACCAACAGAACTGTCCCTAAGTTTAACATGCTCAGAACTGAAGGAGGTTATGTGTGAGCTGTGCAGAGCTGGCTGATCAGAGTAAACCCAGGGTGGAGTTCACACTAGTATGGATCAGCAAACCTGTCACACTACTCGGCTGACCAGGAAAGATGCAATTCTTTGATAGGGCCTTGAAAGGATTTGAGTGGATCCAGAAGAATCTAAGAAAAATTCAGCCTCTTCATCTTAAAACTTATGGCTCAATTTCTGCATGGGCACAGGGTACCTGTAGAGTTCCTATATTAATGCTGCAAAGTCAAACTAGCCACTCAAGAGCATTCAAAGTATCTAAAATAAGTTCTGGGTGCCACTCTGTTGATTACCATGCACTACAACCCCACCCCCAAACCCAGCAAGATGAAGCCTGTGCCTTCTCGAGTTGGCACAATGCCAACAGGAAGGTATCAGGAGATCCTACCTGAGTCAACTGGTTAATCAGCACCGGAGAGTATGCACCAGGCTGTGTCAGGACACTCTTGGCTATCACCTCACAGTAGTGAAATGCCTGTGTGGCTAGTCCCATTTCAGCCAGGCGGCACAAGTAGATGAATTTAAACACCTGAAATGACAAGTGCACCATCACAGTCCTGGGGCTTCCCATCACTCCTGAGATCTTAGATGCTGTGCACCTCAGCATCCTCTGTGATAGTGCAGGGTCAAAGTTGACACCTGCACTCCTCATCCCACCTCTGATACTAATAACAGCTCAAGATTCGATGTTCTGTTGCTGCCAGTTCCAGCCCTGGATGTCCTGGAACTCTGTAGACCAGGTTGACCCCTCAAACTTACAGAGAGATCCTCTTGCCTCTGCCTCCTCAGTACTGGGATTAAAAGGCATGTGCCTCCATGCATGCATGTGCGCACACACATGCACACACCACACACACTCACACACACACACACACACACATGCACACACCACACACACACACACACTGTGTCAGCTCTCCAATCTCACTTAAAAAAAAAATACCTGATATATAAAAGCTCTTGCAACTTAGTCTGAAATATTGAGAACAAAAATATAAATAAAAATTCTCTATTCCATGTAGCATTTTGATCAACTGTATATTCAAGGTCTCAAAAAACAACAGCAACAACAACAACAAAAAACCACACAAAATGAAATAACTGCTCATTTCTTTTGTAAGAATTCAAAAGCCTAACCAAGCAAACACTGGTGAGTTAGACCAGCCCCCACAGCCCCTGCTCACCTGGAAGTTAGGTAAGGAGCAGGTGTGCACCCCAAGAGACTGAGCATATTCATAAGCCTCCGTCCTTTGAATAGCTTCATTGGTGGCAAACTTTAAAAATGGCAAACTGTGGAAGAAGTGAATTATTCCTTCTGAAAAGTGGCCAAGTACTTGCACCATCAGCCTTTTAGCAGGTCATCCCAGGCACGTCCCATCATGTGGGAAGGATGCAAGGCTGGCCATTTTCAACAAAGGACAAAACTGAAGGACAGGGGTAAATGAATACTGCTATAATGATTTGACTCCTTACCTGTGATTTGAGCCTATCAAGACAAGTTTTGTGGTTTTCTTTGTATAAACCCCAAATCCAACCTGGGCCATCAGGTAGCAGAAGTGTGCAGCATCCAGAAGGCCTTTTGAAGCTGAAGAGAAAGAGCAACCACATCTCATCAGTCCTTGGGAACTCTCCAGGGAAGGTGTCATAAGACATCAGACTTATTAAGATGTACCATGTCTCTTATAGGTCTAAGCACAGTTCACACAGCCAGACTCTGTGTGACTCTATCACAACAGAGCCAAAGGCCTACCTCACACCTAACCCACCTAGAGTATCGCCCATCGTCGACATGGTCCTAGATTCAACATCCATGTTGTTGCTGAGGTTGGATAAAACCATTGCAAGATGTGGCCTCCAATCTCCCCATTTCTCATCTCCACAACACTACAAAAAGAACCAAAAAAATCTTTATCCTTCAGAGACTGTCACCTTTAACTTCCTGATGGCCAATTCCAATGAGAAAGCAAGTCAGGAAACACAAGTTTCAGACAGACTCCATGTCTTTAGCATGCACAAATCCCACTGGCCTCCACAAGTGTCCTGGAGACCTGTACACTCACCGTGGACGCAGCAGGCATCCGTCCAGACATGAGCTGGTAGACAGTCTGTAGGGGGTCATTGATTGGAAGACTGTTGGCAAACCTATGTATACAGAGAATAGGGAAATCCATCTCTGGCTTAGCTAGAAGAAACCACAGCTCATTCTTAGCCCTTTATCAACCACGAGGATGAAGAGTTCACTGAGGTTTTATAGAAAATATTAAAAAAATTACTAAGCAATAAAGAATGAAAAACTCTTAATAGTTAACCCAAGAAGGGTCAAGGAAGCCTATGACTCCACAGCTGAAAGCCTTACAGCAGAGGCAAGATATTTGAGTACCTAAGTCACGTTATGCATCTGGATGGGGGTGCACTATAAGTCAATTCACCTGGTCATGACTCGGGCATGTGTCCGGCTGTCCATCTTACTTGCAAGCAGCAGAGCGTGACCCCATAAGCCATTTTTCATGGCAGACTCCAGAGCATCCTGCAATGCATTTCAGGGCTCATGAGAATGATCAGAGTACTTACCATAGACCAGGCAGAACCACATGTTGTCATGCACTCACAGAAAAGAAGGATGAATGTGGCAGGTCAAAAGACAAATACGTCATGGTTTATAGATGACAGTACAGTCTTGTCCTTCTGACCTTTCCCTCTAGGGAATATCTATGGGTGCATGCTATTTTTACTCTCCTGCCTGTGTGAGGAGCCAGCACACGGGCTAGAAACAGGTGGCAGCATCATAACGTGAGAAGTGCAGTATCAGTATGGATGGGTTCCCAATTCAAGAGACATGTGGCTGCCTCAAATACTCTCCCAAAATAAACAGCATCCTCAACATAGTTTCCCTTCACCCCAAATTATCTGTGATATAATTGAGCACTTTTGGCTAGGGGATAAAATCTTAACAATAGAAGTAAATATTCACAAAAGTCAATAGGGTCTATAATTTCAACCAGCTGTGAAACATCCATATTAAAACCCCAAGGACCAAATATCAATTTTTCCTGAGTGTGGGGGCACATACTTATAGTCTCAGCTATGCAGGAAACAGGGAGAAGACCACTATCTGAGCCCAGAAGTTCAAGGCCTGCCTGGGTAACATAGCAAGACTGTTTCAATAAATAAGCTTTCTAGTCAGGTATGGTGGCACGCACCTGAAATTATAGAACTTCAGATGCTAGGGCAGGAGGATTTTGAGTTTGATGATACCCTGTGTGGGGATATGTATCAAATACAATAAAAACAGTTGGAGATATCAGAGCGATCTACCCCCAGAGGGATCTAGGAGGGTCAGACAGTGGTAACTCACACCTTTAAACCCAGCACAGGGACTATCCGGAGTGGTGACCTACACCCTTAATCCAATCTGAGTTTGAGGTCATCTTAGTTTACAGAAGGAGTTCCAGGCTCCCAGACAGGTAGGGATGGTGCCAGGCCTTAACTGAGCAAAGAAAGTATTTAAGGCAGGCATAGGAAGACAGAGAGGCAGAAGAAGCCATGGCTCACACTGTTAGTCCCAGCACTTGGGAAGCAGAGGCAAGAGAATCTCTGTGAGTTCAAAGCCAGCCTGGTCTTCAAAGCAAGTTCCAGGACTGTTACACAGAAAACTGTCTGGAAAAAACAAAAACAAAACAAACAAACAAAAAACCAAACAAACAAAGACTAGAGGAGGTGGATCTGTCCTCTGATATCTCCGACTCTTTTTATTATATTTGATACATATCCCTACAACCCTGGGCCACAAAGACCCTATTTTAAAGACAAAAAAAGCCTTTCTAAGTTGGAGTGTATTTGACAGCATATGTTATCATGCTACATGATCCTAGTTCAATTCTTATATCCAAACCAGACTAAAATCATGAACTTCCTAACCTGGTCATAATGTGAGGAATAGAGAACTCTGAACCAGTATGAAGTACTTCCCACTCCCAGCACATCCTCTGCCCCAGTGTGCACACTTTTCAACATTTGGGGGTGGGGGTTGAGACACGACTTCTCTGTGTAGCCCTGGCTGTCCTGGAACTCACTCTGTAGATCAGACTGGCCTCAAACTCACAGAGATCCACCTGCCTCTGCCTCCCAAGTGCTGGGATTAAAGGTGTGCGCCATCCATCACCTGGCTACTTTCAACACTTTTGTGCACGCTGTCAGCCTCAGGTATGTAGAACCTGCCTTAACAAAAATATACAGGACTGGCCTGAAGCTTCAGTCTGTAAGAAGACTTCATCCCAGGACTCTGCACATAGATGAGCATCCACTCTCTAAATGACTGTAAACTGAGCTGGCCAGATTTCCGCACAGGCCCTTCCCAGAGAAAGCACTACTGATCCCTTCAGAGACGTCAGGCAAAGGGCCAGGCATCATCCCTAAACAACAATTGCTGAAGTTGCTTCCTGGAAAAGGTTGCTCTTTTCCCTGGGCCATCAGATGGACACTAGAAGAAACGCCTACAGGGCTACCTACCTTCTTCCGGCCGTATAGCAAGAGTTCACGGAACCTCTCAGTATCCTTCTCCAGCACGCTGGTGGTCGCAGTCTGACTGTCTGTGAGAAACGAGAGCTGGGCCTCCCCTGACTCCTCTTCTTCCACTTGTTCCACAGCTTCATTAGTAAAATCTATCAAGTTTGCTTCATTGGGTGACTTTCCAGGAAGCCACACAGTTTTGTGGTCTCGTAACAAAAGTTCTGCAATGTCCGTTCCTACCACAGTCTACAGGATGAAAAGTTGCATAAGATTTTACTAGAGACAGGGTTTCTAGCCAATTGACAATAAATTTCCATGCTATCAGAGCCTAGCCACATCTGGATAGGTAGTACATGTTAGACCTCACTCAGGAGAGAAGCCTGACTCTTCATGTGGGCAGGGACACACTGATTCTTAGCTTCCCATAAGGGCTACAGTGTCAGCTCACCACAAATCTTACACCTCCCTCCCTTCCTACTTTCCCAGGTTGCTGCCATGATAATCTTCCAAGAACGCATGACACAGCTGGACACTGTTCCTGAGGAAGTGTTGTATGGCATACTTGACAATGCCCACAGCTCAGGACAGGAATAGAAAACAAATTCTGAGACTTAAAGGCAAACAGGAAGAACATTCAAATAGTAAAGGGAACATACCCCATTTTGTCTGCACAATAGAATAATGAAATTCCAAAGAAGACTTGCAGATTCTTTGTCAATTAAACTTTCATTCTGCAAACATTTTGTTGCTTTCTTCTGTGCAAAGTTAATAACATCTACTTTGTGGGTATCATCTCTGGGGAAAGAATGAATACTCAGTGAACTGTGATACCAAAACTGTGAGCCAAACTCAGCAGCTGCCATTATGACAGACATTAAGAGACATCACAACAGGGAACCTTACTTTCCAAGAGGTCCTGGGAAGGAGCGCATTTCTTCCTGCTCAGGTGTGTGTTGCAGCAAGGTCTGCAATGAGAGGGGCAAAGTGGCTCACATGTACAATCAGAACCACCAGCAGACTGAGTCACACAGCCAATCTTGGGACCACACCCATTCTTCCATCCAGAGGGTGAAGGTGCTTGGTACAATTATATGGGCATGAACTACAATGGAGGTTTTCAAGTTTTAAACAGGAAAACCTATTTGGGTCTTGACAGATGTGATGAGAGGTTTCTGGGGTTGGAGTAAGTGTGGTCCCAGTCTCATTCCATTACTGAAAAAAAAAATCACTCTCAAAACATGAGAGAAGGCAGAAAAGCACACACAATCAAACTATATCAACAACCTGCTTAAGTGCAGGCTTCTGAGAGAAGAGCCAGCCTCTAGATAGACTGAAAGCACTATAGGCCAAACCTTCCTAGAAAAGCATGCTTTCCAAGGCTGGGGGCGGTGCAGAGAGTGCCATGGGTCATGCTTACTTCCAAGCTGTGGATCTCCACTAGTGCAGGCTGTCCTTCTGAAGGTAGGTTGGGAATCACTTTAAGGAGCTGACCACCAGGACCAAATCTGGCACAGACATGAGGTGCCGAAAATTTTTCAGGAGAGGTCGGTCTTGATGGAACTGAATTGAAATAAATAGGAAGGAAAAACCATGAGCTAGCTGATCATGTCTAACAACTTCTGAACCTGATTCCCAGCTCAGGCTTCCTGCTCAAGCTCCCTACCAACTCAGCTTCAGACTGACTATCACAGAGTACCCAAGAGTAAAAGAGCTAAGCAACTCACACAAATACAGTTTCTTACTGACGGTGCTTTAGTTTCAGCAATACCTTCTAAAGCTACACCTTTCAGGAGGGAGTCAAAATAGGGTACTCGCACAAATCAGAACAAGAATCTCCAGGGGACCTAAGATTTCTAAGACCACACAGGCAGTGTGGGAACAGAGAGGAGCCACCAAAGGCTTGACTGGACTCAAAGTTACACATTAACAATGCACAAGAGGTCAAGCAGACCTGGAGTCAAATGTCAATCCAAGAACCAGCACTGGCCTGCACCAATAAATGTGACACTTGGGACAGTGGGGACAGTATTACAAAGAGGACACTCTTGTTTTATCCCAACCTGGTGGCTTCAATTTGAATTGCTGAGACACACCTTGCTCCACAGCAGGCCAGGGAGTGTCTGCAGGGTAGCTGTACTCTGGAAAACCATGTGCACCGTTGAAATTGCTGGTGTAGGTGCCATAGGCATAATCACCATGAAAGGAGCCGGGGGCCTGAGGGGCGTCAAAGGAACCGCCAGTCACATTGTGGCTTCTGTAAATCTGACTCTTGAGAAAGAAATCAAGCAGAGAAAGTGAGTTCCCGTGAAGAGCCAGAAAGACTGTGGGTACACTGTTAGAACTAAGCAGTGACAAAGTTTTGGTCAAGACTTAACACCTGCCCTTCCCCCTGCCATGCCTGCCCAGGACACCTGGTGTGAGTGAGAGCTGAGGCTGCTTCTGCGGCTGGGAAGGCTGTGAGTGCTGCGCAGGCTCCGTGCTGAGTGCTCACTGTGGATGCTGCGCCTGTCTACTTCTTCTCCATAGGGGTCCCTGTGGAGCTCAGTGTCATCGTCGAAGCTCCCCGTGAAGCGAGGGTCATACCTCCAGTGATCATCACATTTCTCAGGCCTAGAGTAAACAAGGCACAAAGGTAGGGAATTGGAAGGACAACTCCCTAGGACACCACAAAACTGCCCAGGAACTTCTTACAGCTGCAGTAGCCCTCACCACTCACGGCCCTCCCTTTGCCCCTCTATGTTGAGGTATCTGCATCCTGAAGAATGTTAGTTATAGCTAACCTTGCAGACCTGGCACAAGAAATCAAATCCTAGGTTCAGATGCAGGTGATCTCAGAGAATACACTGCAGGGGCAACTTGAAGGTGGTTCCTTTCCTGGGTTATGGGACTGAAGAAAGAAGGCAGACCTAAGGTCCTCCAAAGCCACTGGAAAGGAGCACATCTGTGCCAGACAGGCTGGAGATGGGCAGAGGAAGGAGTGGCCAATGCTTCATCTTTCAGATACTAAGAGATAGCTCATAATCTCCAAAGACAGGAGGAATGCAGGCAAGAGCACACCTTAGCTCTCTCCAACATCTTTCACACACGTGCATTTTACCCACCTGTCGCTGTAACCATAGTTTTCCTTCCTGTGTGGGTCATGTTCAGAGTCACACCAGTACCTCCGGTCCCAGGTGCGAGGGTCCCTGAAGCGAGAGCCATAGTAACGATCCCAACGGCCTATAAGTGAAGAATGAAGGGATGAGTGCAGCATCAGCACACAGAAGACTCGCCCAGCTCCCCTGGGCTAGGCAGACAGCTCAGGGATAAAGGACAAGCACGGCCTAGCGAACAAGCCCCGATCCGTAGAGGCCGGCTGCCTCCCGCTCAGGATGTGGCTGTCACTGGCTCTTAATACATGTATCTGGACAAAGAGAAGAAAAGCCACTACGTGAGCTCTATACTAGTTCTTTTTCACTTTTTTTGGTTTGATTTTTGATATGAGGGATCAAACCTAAGGCTGCAAGAATAGTCAGGTAGCTAGATACAGCCCAGCCTTAATATTATTTTTTAACAGTTAATCTCATTACCTTCCTAATGTGGTTCAGGATATATACTTTTTAAGATTGATTTATTTCTGAGTGCACTGGTGTCTGTCTGCATGTATGTCTATGCGAGAGTGCCAGATTCTCTGGAACTAGAGTTACAAATGTTGTTAGCTGCCATGTGGGTGCTGGGAGTTGAACTTAGATCCTCTGGAAGAGCAGTCAGTTCTCTTAACAGCTGAGCATTCTCTCCTGCCTGTGTTTCAGGATATTTTAAGAAATAATTTCATTAAAATCTAACTCTAAAAGGAAATATTAACATTATGAACTAATAAAAGGTATCATTTTAGGGGAGTGTGTACAATACTTTTGTTTAAAATTAATGTGAATGTTTAAGGGCCGAAGAGCCCCTTGGGGAGGCATAAGGAAACACCATGTAGACCTGTCAAGGGACTGACTGCAGGACCTTGTGATACAACAGCTAGCAGCACGGTTGCTAAGGGAAACTCATGATTTTCCCAGAACATGTTTTGTGGAAGGGCAGTATGGAGGCTTGTAAAGTAACTGGAATTGCCACAATGGACATGCTACATCTGTCACATCTATCTTGAGGTATCTGCATCCTGAAGAATGTTAGTTATAGCTAACCTTGCAGACCTGGCACAAGAAATCAAATCCTAGGTTCAGATGCAGGTGATCTCAGAGAACACACTGCAGGTGCAACTTGAAGGTGGTTCCTTTCCTGGGTTATGGGACTGAAGAAAGAAGGCAGACCTAAGGTCCTCATGTGGCTTCTTAGCATTCAAGTGTGACAGTATGACTGGGGAGCCAGACTTGCATTCCACCGCAACCTTTTTAGCTCATACTTGAGTAGTCACAAGTGGACCAGAAAGTCTCAAAATTAGACTCTATACTACATGCCAATACAACAGACACCATGCTGTGGGTACAATGTGACTTTTCAATAAAGTTGTCAAAATGATCTTTCTCAGATGCTAAAAGTTCTCAGTTACTTTGGCTCTGGGGATAAAAACACAGGCAGTGAAAAGAAAGGTGATCTTGATTCACCTGTCAGACTAAGGCTTGTACATGGCTGCATGATCACAGGCAGTCCCCTACTAATAGCTACAATTCCTAAACATACCTCCATAATCATAGTGGCCAGGGTAATAAGTTGCATAGTAATCGCTCTGACTACTCCATCCACTCTTAGAATTATAGTATCCTTCAGGGTTCCCTTGCCTGGAGGGGAGAAAAAAAAGCTATTAAACACAGTATCTGTTTCTTAAAGTGTAGTGAAAAATTAGCCAACCCAAAGTACATATAGACATTCACAAAAACACCTCAGCTGTGGAAAACTCAACAGATCACTAGCAGAAGCAAAGATGAAACTATGGAATTCCTCACTTATGTAGCTATCTGAAACTGAGCTCTTCAAAATGACTGTTTGGACCATGTTCAGCAAAAGAACTAATTCCTCATGTTTCAGTGCTGCATCCTAACAAGTTTTTATGTCATTTCAAGCAGTAACAAGGCACTAAGTCCAAAACCAACCTAAAATTCCTACTGCTTTTCCTTTACTTTTTGAGACAAGGTCTCATTGTGTAGCTTAGGCTGGTTTTAAATTCATGACAATCCTCCTGCCTCTGCCTCCACAGTAATGGGATTACAGTTGTGAGCTACAAGAAAATGATAAATTTAACAGTCTTTAGGGAAAGTCACTAGCTATGCGTGCTCAGTGTGGCCTTGGAGGAGCAGATCTGTGAAGTGGGCCAGGCCAGCAGATCAATAAGGAGGTAGCTTCTTCTATTTGCCCAAGAGACTGAACCATGACCCCAACTTGTTATGGAGAAGGTAAAATTTACTGAAAGTAGGGTGTAAGTGCTTCTGGAACTCTTGAGATTCTCAAAAGCACTAAACATTATTTTTTGTTTGTTTGTTTTTAATTTTCTGATACCCTTTAGAGAAAGTACTCAGTTGAATTTGGCTGTTTGGCTAACACTGCAACTGTTCACCCAGTTGCCCAGCCACAGGGATATCATCAGCCTGGCTTTAAGGTCTCACTCAGGTCGGCCACTCCAGACTTTCATCTGTAGGGCAGTGGCTCTAGAAAAACATCTTTTTCTTTTCTTTTCTTTTTTTTTTTTTTTTTTTTGAGACAGGGTTTCTCTGTGTAGCCTTGGAGCCTGTCTTGGAACTCACTCACCATGTAGACCAGGCTGGCCTCAAACTCACAGATCTGCCTGCTTCTGCCAAGCGCTGGGATTAAAGGCATGAGCCACCACGCCTGGCTAGAAGAACATCTTGATATAGATCGAGATCAACTGCTCTCATCAACTTACCTACATACGGTTCAGGAAGAACACAAATATAATGAGAAATGTGCTCCACCTCAAGCAGGTTCAACAGTGATTATCTTCTTAACACTGAGTGCATATCAACACTGAGTGTTCACACACATAGACAAGGGAGACAAGAGAACAGATTCTCCTGAAGGCCGTGACAAATGAGGGTTGAAGACACTCAGAGGACCCCAAAAGCTGAAGGGAAAGCTGCAGTCATAGTGACAAATCACAACAGTGGTAATTTGACCTAGCCTGAGGCTCTGTGTCATACATACAGTCACTCTTGGAAGTTAATTCTTTGTGTTTTTGGGTTTTTTTTTTTTTTTTTGAGACAGTTTCTGTGTAGCCCTGGCTGTCCTGGAACTTGCCCTGTAGACCAGGCTGGCCTCAGGCTCAGAGATCCTCCTGCCTCTGCCTCCTGAGAGCTGGGATTAAAGGCTCACACCACCATGCCCAGCATTAAAAGTTAATTCTTAACTGAAACTGCAGGCAGACACATGGAAAGCAAACTGACATAGTGGGAAAACTCAGGCTCTGGCCCTCATGCTCTCCTCCTTCTTCTACACTCCAGAAAACAGATCCATATGTCTCTTCTCAGACTTTAAATCAGAAAGCTAGGCCGTATGAGTCCAAATGCTACTTCTCATCTAAGATCCCAAAATTTTTCTTACAAAGTGCCTGTGTCTCTCTCTCGCTCTACCCCCATCTTGTGTGTGTGTGTGTGTGTGTGTGTGTGTGTGCGATCACACATGTACACATGCTTGAGTGTATTAGGGATCAAACAAAGAGCCTCACACCTATCAGGAAAGTACTCCAGAATTCACCTAAGTTTCATAATTGCTATGTTTCATAAAGACACAAAATGGTTAACTATGTACACTTGCACACCATTCAGAGTGTACCTTTTGAGTAAATAACACTAGACCTAGCTAAATGGAAAACGTTCACATGCAAAGTAGTCTATCTTCAGACAAGCCACCAAATACCTCCAAAAACCTGCCTACAGGAAATTCTGAAAGCAAATACACACATAACTTTAGCAGCTGGGAGCTGTTAAGCAAAAGTGACACATCCTTTTTATGAAAGCCAGCTACCATGAGCACCTACTCCTGGGCTTGACTAAGCAGGACAACTGCAAGAACTAAGATAGCAGAGTTCACAGTAACCAAGGCCTACACCCCATTATTTTGCGCAATGGCCTTGTAATCAAAAGCAGACTCTGGGCAACTGAGAATGCAGATGGAACTTTGACCTGGCTCACAGACTTACTCAGAGGGCATAAACCAGAGTTCTTTCCAATCTCTCTTCTATGACTACAAAAGAGAGGAATGGATAGCCAGTATAGGAAATATGCAGGTTCAGGGATGGGGAAGAGCTTTCAGCAAAGTGGGCAGAGCCAGGCACAGAACACAGCTTTCAGTCCCTGTATGAGAGAACAGTCCCTGTATTTTTAGTCCCTGTATCGATGGATCTATGGATTATGCCATCATTGTGATCAATGCTCTCAAGCCTTTGAGAACATCTGTAGCAGCCTAAAAGCTCTAACCATGAACCACTAAATTGTCAGCAGAATGGGTGTGTCTATGACAGGACCAACCACCCATCTACTAGCATCTACTTCTTTGTGGCCTTGCATAGGGTCTGCCTAGCTAGGGATTGGACACTAATGTTAAGTAACAGCTCTGCTAGGGCTGCATGGGCAGTGTGCTTAGGTACCTGTTTGCTCATGCTGACTAAATGGATTTGTAGGATTCAAATAACTAAGTTACCATCATAGCCAGCAATACAAACAACTGAGTATGAGAGTAAAGCAGCCGCATAGGACGCAGCTCCCACCTGGGAGTGAGCTGGTCTGAATAGTGACTTGCTCGGGAGCTGGGCCGCTCAGGCTCCGAATAGCGATGGTTTTCGGCATAAGCAGATGCTGAACTGTCATAGGGCCTGTATCGAGGCTCATACAGGCCATAGATATCCTGTGAAAAGAAGTTTTGGGGATTGTTAGACTCTATAAAGAACAGACATTGAGTGGCCAGGACTAATTCTGGGTGCTCCAGATGCCCACTGTCCAAAGCAGTATGATGGGTAGGATTCTTTCATGAAAACAAAGCCTACAGTGAAATCTACGTCAACAGGCAGCCAGCAGACTCTCCCTAAAGCCCTTAAGGGCAATCTTCTTCACGCAGTCTTAAACACGGAGCTGGTATGAACTGAACAACATAAATGTGCATCAGCTACTACCTCAGTAAAGCAACAGGATCAGGGATTTACATGATGAACCCTAAAACTCCCAGTTTTTAAAGCTGCACAAAGAGATCTCATAGCTTGTTTTAGAATGTAGGTGGTGGTTTTTCTTTTGTTGTTGTTTTGAGACAGTCTCATACTTAGCCTAAGCTGGCCTGAAGTTCAGTATGTTGCTCACACTAGCTTCAAACTTGTGAGGTCCACCTTTATCAGCCTTCCCAATCTTAGAATACAGGTAAGAACCACCATACCTGACTTTAAAAAAAAAAATCCTATTTTATTCTGATAAGAATTTCAGCCCCATTATAACAAAAACCATGGTCTCTGCCCTATTTCTGAAAAAAAGCCCCATAGGACAGAAGAAATGATAGAGGCATGAATCAGAGCTCTTCCTACATGTGTAAAAACCTTAGCTCTGCCGTCAGCTAACAAGTAACATGACATCATGGGAACTAGTTCTTCTGACTACTGAGGGCCACAGCAATAAGGATACATCATCACAGCATGGATACACCCTCACAAAAGAGCTGTGAGGCTTGAGGTTTTCAAGGAGCCTATATGTGGTTCCACTTACTTTACAGCCCAGGATCAGGCCACAAAACTGAACTCCCTCATACAGACATAATAGCTCCTCCTTGGAGAATTTAGAATTTACTGGTCTTTAGGACACATATGTAACTGTTCACACACGTATACCTGATGGCACAATAGGCTGACAACAAAGTATAAGCTAGTGGCTACAGCAGCTTCTGGCCTAGCTGCTACAACCCTGTTCCTAAGGTTCCTTCTGGCCCATCTTACTGCACAGTACCAGTGCCAACTACTCTCAAGGCCACACAAGAATTCAACACCACCTGGCCCCAAACACTGTAGGACTTTGGGCCTTTCCCCTTGCAGTAACGTAATCCTCCTATCTTGAGAAATGATGAGTCTGAGCCAGAGGTAAGGAGAAGCTAAAGTGGTCAAACATGTTCACAGACAACACCATTAAACTACTGCAGGATTAAGCAGAGTCTAAGCAGCAGCTGTAAGCTTGCACCACTGCAGAAGGACGCAGACGCAGGAAGGTATCAGGGAACCTCCTATTCAGCTCCCACTCTGCAGGGTCACTGCTATATACCTGAGAGATTTGCCCCCCTCCCCCCCTTTTCATTACTGCACATGGATAATCTAACCTTTTCCCTCCAAGATTTTATTCTCGAGGAATGATATAAAAGATCCCTAAAGTTACTCTGTCCTTGGTTTCATGATTTGTTCTTGTTGTTAAAACCATATGAAGGGTCCTGAAACTCACATGGTGGAAGGAGAAAACCAACTCCTGAGAGTTGTCTTTAGACCTTATGTGTGATGTGGCGTGTGTATGTCCACATGCAAATACATACACACACAGATGCACACAAATAACTGTCTTAAATATAGAAAAGAGTTCAATATAGTGGCATATATTGGTGATTCCAGTACTCAGGAGGTGGAGGCAGAAGAATAAGTGCTGTGAGACCATGTATGCTTTTGTACACTGTTAATAATTGTCAATTCGACTTTAAGGTCATCCTAAGCGTCATATGAGGCTAGCTAGGGCTAAATGAGGCCTGTCAAAAGCAAAAACAAAGCCTCCACATACAAAAGTAAGGCATACTGAAAGCTGAGGCAGAAGGATTTTAAGCTCACAGCTAACTTGGCCAACACAGTGACACACCGTCTCAAAGTACAACAACAACAAAAACTAAAAAACACATTCTAGCAAAGGCTAGCATAGCCTTTGGGAAGGGGAAGCCCAGCACTGTAGTGCAGCGAGCGCATGAGTACTCTTAAAAACGGTACTCTTGTTGCCAATGACATGTTGGATTACACAGAACTACACTGCTATTACAAGCAATACAACATGCTATATCTGACAGGACCCTCTGAAAGAAGACCTTCACTGGTGAACAGGGAAGACATTTTTCAGGGGCAACGTGGGTCTGAAGTGGGCCACTCTGGGGAGAAAAGAAGGGACAAAGTGAGGAAATAAGATGGTTAAATTTGCTCTTACCTGGTAAAAGAGGGGTGCTGTCCCAGGATCTGATGGGTATGGTGAAGGGTAATGAGAATGGTAGGCATCATACAAGGGCCTATAATAGTAGTAGGATGCCAAGTCTTGAGGTGCTGGGCCAAAAGCATTGGGAGGTGGTGGAGGTAGCCATGGCTGCTCTGACCTCACAGCTGCCTGGCTGGAGCTGGTAGATGTGACTGATGCACTGGAGGACTGTGGTGGCTGAGGCAGCTGCTGCTGGCCCATGTTGACTGGAGCTGGACTTGGTGGCTGGCCCAAACTTTCAGACTGTCCTTGTGTGGGTGGGCTTTCCGGATTTGAAGACTCTGGACACGCTGCTTGGGGCACTTTTTGGGGAGAATTCTGTGGCTGAGAAGGTACCAGCTCTGTTTGGGCTCTTTCTAGGGTATACTGGTCCTGGGCATCTTTTGTTACCTGCTGGTAGAAATGATCCTGGTTATGCAGCCCAGGCCCAAACTGTCTGGGATGATTGGCAAGAGCCTGCTGCGAAGCTGGGCCATCTGAATGAGATGGGCTATACATTCTCACAGGATTTTCCAAAGTTCTATTTAATGTGAAGTCTAGGGCACCAACAGCTTCTTCCTGATTACTGGAGTAATTTGCCTTATTACTACTAGGTACCAAAGTACTGTTTGCAGGTGGAACTAGCATCACACTTGTACTTCCAGCAGGGCTATTAACAAACTCAGAAGGACCTTTTTCTGCATTAGGATTCTGACTTTTAGGAAATGAGTTCTTTGGAATTGGAGGGGATTGCAGCTGAACCAACAAACCAGCAGGCTGGCTAGCAATCATTTCAGAAGAACCAGAACCTCGAGGGACACTGTTAGGCAAAGATAAGCCAGTGACAGCACTGGTTGGAACTCCAGACAACGCAGCATGTTCTTCAGAATCACCACCACTGAGAGCCCGACTGCTGCTCACTATGGATTTCTCCCCCACCACAGCATCTCCCCGGGGCTGATTCTTCTCATTGGGATTCAGTAAGGACACAGAAAAATTAATGGGCTGGGCCAAATTATAGCTTTGATCAGGCTGGGCAATCAAGACAGGTTGATTGTGCAAAGATTCAGTGGGCGGTGAGGACAGCAAACTCGCATAACCAGAACTTGCCTGTAATGGAAGGGTCTCTTCTTCTCCAACCTTGGGAGGGTTCTCAAGGTTCTCAGAAGCACCAGGAGGGTCTTGGCCCTGCAAGGGTGGCATGGATCCTGGTTTCTGTGACTGCTGTCCAGACATTCCCTTTTCTGGATGATGAATAACTTCTGAAGGTTTTGGTTTTACAGGGACATAAAGTGCAGGGGCAGCAGGGGCTAGAAGGACATTGCCACCAAAATCTGGCAGCTCATTTTGTGCCCATAGAGTTGTTGCTGGGCTCTCACACTTCACAGGGCCCTGAGCCCGGGCCAAGGGCCTCTTCTCAGGCACTGGGCGCACAGTATCCAAGGGTGGTCCTGCTGTGTGAGAAACCAGGTGTCCAGCTTCCCCAGTGGTGCTAAGAGACAGAGAGCAAGCCTGAGGGGCACACAGTGTCTCCATGTTGTCTGGTGGCTGTTCTAGGTTCCCTGAGGTGACATCAGGTGGTACAGCAGCTGCTCTGCGCTTCTTCTGGCAGTCCCGGGTCCCTCTCACTTCAACCACCATGTTGGCACGATCTGCTTCAACTGGTTTCACTCCAACCAAGTGGGATTTTACTGGCTCAAAAGAACTATTTGCACTTGTCTGGAACACTCCTGTGGGTTTTGGAGGGCTTGGGGCTGGGGGCTGGGACAGGCTGCTGCAGTAATTTTGGCTCCCAGTCACCTCATCCGTCTCACCTCCAACAGGAGAAGAATCAATCTGCTTAAAAAAACTCCCCGAAGTATCATCTTCAAGTTTTCCAACTTCTTGCTGAATGAATGTGCCTACCAATTCTTGGGGTCTGGCTGACCCAGGAGGACTTCTGTGACTGTGACTGCTGTAGCTGGATGACACACTGTCAGGTCGTGTAGGATGCACTGGTGTGTCAGGAGCCTCAAGATTTAGACCCCCACCTCTGGTGAGGCCCACAGTAACAGGCCTAGAGACAACTGGCCCAGGAAGGGGCCCATGATGGAACTGATCATTCAGGGAGGAGGGATCCACATTTGAAGTCTCACGTGGCAAAACTTCTTGATTCTGAACAAATTCTAAGTTCTCAACATTTTCACACTGTGGCCCACTAGCACAGTGAGTTCCAGTACCTGAAGCATCACCCCATGTATCACTAGCAGGGGTTATAGTGGTCTGTCTGTCATGCCGAACACCCACAGACTGAGAAAAATAAGACTGGACATCTCCTTCCTGAGCTGCCTCGTTGCTAGGGCTTTTAAGAAAAGCCTGGTACACACCACCAGTTCCATGTGCAGGTGGTGGTGGATGGCCCAATCTGAGGGTGGAAGAGAAGCCATCCAAGTCCAATCTGTCATCAAGGCCTGCCTTTTCGGATGAGAGATTCTCTTCATTTTCTGTCTCTCCTCCTTGAAAAAACACCGAGAGAGATCCAGAGGCTGTGTCTTGCAGAGAATAGTTAGTTGAAGCCTCTGAGGGATGATGGACCTGGTTTTCAGGGCTATTTCCTTGACTGATGGGATTCACATGGGCAGGGTCTAGCAGATACTCCTTATTCACTCCTGGATTCTGCCTGAACTCTGGGTTTGCCCACATATTCCCAACTCTGGAATTCTGTTCAAAAGTATGTTTCGAGGGGAAGCTACTCAATGAGTGATTTTTACTTTGCTGGTGGGCCACCTCATTCCCTTCACCACTGGCTAAGGATGCTAGAGTAGACATTAGTGGAACATGGGATTCATGGCCAGGCCCCTGATATAGACTAGATGGAGAGGGGAAATGGGGCAAGCTAGCAGCCTGGGGCCCCATGTTCTGAACAGGTCCCTCTAGGCAGGGTGAGTGATGCTGACAGGAGGGCTGAGGACCTCCCTGTACTGGCCCCCACTGACCTGGCATCTGTGGCTGAGGGAAGAAAGGAGATGCTGCTTGGGTCACAGCACCACTATGTGGGGTATGCCTATTCATGGGTTGGTCAGGTCCAGAATCACTGTCATTCAGATGGCCCCCATGAGGCTGCTCAGGACCCACTCCTGGAATGTAGTGAGGTGGATATGGCAGTATCTGTACTTCAGGTCCTGAGCTGGAACCAACTTCAGCACTCCTGTTCATCTCTGGCCCAGGCAGTGAAGAAGGGGTAGATGCAGGGGGAAATGGACTGGCATCTGCTCTGGGCTGTGACAGAGTTCCTGACAGAGGCTCATGAAGTCCTGTGGAGCTATCACTAGCATTTGTGGGAGGCACAGGCAAACCAGGCCACTGAGAAAAAGCAGAGAGGGCTGGGCCAGGCAAACTGGGCAGGCTGCTTTTGGATGAATTGCCTACTGGTGTGTTTTGAAGAGTCTGTCTATTAAAAGCAAACGGATCCGTTACTGGCTGTAATGGGCGTGTTATGGGAGCCACTGGTGCATTATTACTGGCTGGCCTCCTGTAAGGGCTGTTGGCCCAGAACAAGCTCCGAGGATTCCCAGCTGGGGGTGGTCCAGCCACACCTGATGAAACTGCCTGAGGAGGTGGCTGCATGCTGGAGTCTTCCTTCAAGTTCAAGGAGATGCTACTTACAGAGGAGGTGGGTGGAGCTTCTCTTTAATTATGCTAAAAAAAAAAAAGAAAAAAAAAGAAGACCATAAAACCTATAGATTCATAGTTTTGGCTGCAATCAATAAAACTATGAAAATAAAAAGACTCAATGTAATTTCAATCATTTAAATACCAAGGACTCCACTTCTTCAAATCCCCACCTCATACTGTCGGGGAAAAGAAACAATCTTACTGAAAGTCTGACACATACTACCAGATGTTGACACTTCTCTAAGCTGCAACTACCACATCCAGGAGGAGTTAGCTCCACTAAAAGAAACATGCATAGCATGCTTTTTGTAATATCAATTTTAAGTTTGGAAAAGAAGAGTTTACACCTCCTAAAATACAGTTATAAAGTCACTACATACATTTACCTCACCGAGTGAAATATCAGAGCTGTCCTCTGAAACAAATGAAACAAAGTGGCTTCTGACCACTCAAGTTGTAACAAGAGTATGACTAAAAATCCCAAGAAAATTCATTGCAGCTTTACTGAACTCACATCTAAAACAGGCAGATCTCAAGAAACCTCAGAAAGAAAGAAAAGAAAAACCCCAGCAAGATCCCCACTAGTGCTTTTTGTTTTCAAACAAGGCACAATTCAAGCCTCACACCTTGAAAGCCCTTTTCTTTGTGTTAGACCTTCTTCCTGGTACCACCCTTAGAAAAGAAAAATAGAGCAAAGACAGTTCAATTCACAGATATACACTGTGTCCTTGAACATCTTTCTGATACTTAACATTTAAAAAAAAACAAACCCAACCCACTTTAAGTAAAGCCATTTACAAAAAGTCTCTAATCCTCAGGTAAAGGTCAGTTCTAGTCTACCAACTCTGTCCATTACTGCCCACATACACTCCTTTCTATGTCCAGCTGACTAGAACCTTGATATGGATTACAATGTAACTTTTATTAGAAGCAATGCCAGGAGTTTCAGTTCAATGGGCTCTAACTTGTTTTGTTTTGTTTTAAAGTAAGAGTGACTTTACACAGACCAAATGTAGGAGGAGGGCTGCTGCTCCATCCCTATTTATCTGACCAGTTGCTGAGCCTCTATGATCATGATAACATAGACCTGGACCCAGCCCAGACACAAAGACTTCCATGTTCTTCCTGAAACCTGGTTGGCAAGTGTAAACGACAGCAGAGGCTATCCTTCATCTCAAGAATTTCAAACACCCCAATTAAAAACAAATAAAAAATTAAACTAAAATACAATATGCTGTACAGGGCTGATACGTGATGGGTATACACTGAGCAGTTCAAGGCAACTACTTCTCTCCACAACTAGTTTCCATATCCACAGAATTCAAGAGTAAGTTTCTTTTTCCTAAAGTTTCTTCTAAATTTACTCTTAACAAGATTCTACACATAGATTTTTCTTTAAAAGGGTTAATTCCTGCTGTTGCCTACCAGACTCTAAATTGCCTAATGGTATACTTTTGTTTGCAGAAACTTGAAATTATTTTCTCAACAGTAATAGAGCAAGAGCTGTTTTATAGGCTAACACTATCACCTACCAAACAACAAAGCCCAGTTTCCATGGCCAGAGTCTTCACAATACGCCTGTTTCAAATGAAATAACCTTGTGACTTGAACATTATTTGGGGGGGGGGTTCAAGATATGGTTTTTATTTGTAGCCCTGGCTGTCTTGGAACTCATTTTGTAGACCAGACTGGCTTCAAAATCACAGAGATCCACCTGCCTCTGCCTCCCAAGTGCTGGGATTAAAGGTGTGCGCCACCACTGCCCAGGAATATTTTTCTTTTACTTTTGTCTACTCATCAATAGAAAGATAATGAATTGCCTATCATTTATTTCAGGATTGTTGACACTTTTATTCTGTTCAGCCAGTTATCTACTTTTCAAAAAAGCATCTGTTTCAGAGACCTACAGATCTCAAAGATGCATATTCATAAGCCCAGCTCTGCAGCTCAACTGCCTCACATCTACATATATATTTACACAAGACATTTGAAGTATGACTCTGTGAAACTGGTATTTAGAACATACCTCCTTTCACTGCCATTGACTTAACAGCTGTAAACCATAGGGCCACCCAAAAAATATTACTGAGGTCCACTCTGCCAACAAACCTCATCATGGTGACTGCTACTGACACACTTACCAGATAGACAAGATAAACACTTCTCTTCTAAGTCAAAATCTGAGCCCGAACCCCTTTAAATGTTAAAGAAGGCATCCACGGAAGAGGAAGAACTATACACTGAGAAAAACACAAGAGGACAAAATGACATTCACAAAGGGTTACAAGGCAAGACAGAATATCAAACTCTGTAAAGCAGCTCAGAAAAAAAAAAAAAATTTCAAGGGCAATTTGGAGATTCGCTCAGGTAAATGCCACCAGGAGTGATGAATCACAAGAAGAGAAAGCAATCTCAAGAAGAGAAACCAAACCCTACTTGGCCTCTTATCTGCAAGACATGAGCAATGAAACCCTAGGAAAGAGTATGTGAAGAAAAAGTGCAATGAGACAGCACTGTGCTGCAATTTGCAAAAGGACCCGCAGGGACAGTAATTTGTGAGTCTGCTGTACTTATTGCCATGTTCAGGATGGAAGAAGCCTATAGTTAACACATTTGAAAGGAAGTCTCCACCAGTGCACGACCACTCCACAAGCCACTTAAAAAATGAGTGTAAGCAAAGCAGTCAGAGTTGATTCTACAGGATTCAGTGTCTGGACTCTCCGTGGCCATGCCGACATTCTTCTACACCTTGATAGAAAATAATCCACGACCTCCCTTGTGACATCCTGCTCCACCTGCCAAGGGATTACAAATAAATAGTGCTACTACTCCCTGGTTCAAATGAGAATGTGTCCCGTCACCAACTCTGCGTAGGAAGTCTTCGAGCCAACGAGTCAAAACCTTCAGAATCCAGCAAAAGTCACGCTCTGCAATTTCCTGCGCCTTCCTTCGTTTTTTAAAAAGTTGCAGGCTTCTGAGGTGTCACGGTCTAGGCAGGCTAACACCTTCCCCAGTGGCCGACCAGTTCCCGCAGCCTAGACCCGGCACCTGCCTCCCGGCAGGCCCGGCAACCGAGGACCCCCCAGGACAACCCATCAAGGCGACGCAGCCCGTGGCCTTCCCAGTGTCAGCACCAGACTGCCGGGTACTGCCGTTCTCCCCAGACCTGGCGGCGTCTCTAGAGATGCCGCTCGCCACTCTGCTAGGCCCGGTGCTCACTGCGCCTACTCGGCCTCCACAACCTCGCCCGCCCACAGGCCTCCGCCGTGATCCACACGCTCAGCCCTCACCCGCACAGCTGCGGCTGGCCTCTCAGGCGCCTCGGACTGAAACCCAGCCAGCGACAGCGGAGGCAGCAGGGGAAACCAGCGCGTACTCAGCAGCAGCCGCAGCCATCTTGGCACATCCGGCTCCGGTCGCCGCCGCCGACGTGTCCGACGGCTACGTCAGCGCGCGCCCCGCCCCTGGCTCGCCCCGCCTCTCGCCTTCGGCCAGTCTTTGGCCGCCTTACCTCTTGCCCCGCCCCCACTGCCCTGCCCCCTTGGCATTGCTTCGATCTGGTCTATTAGCGTCACAATCTAGCCACGCCCCCTTTGGGCTCCTTGCCCTCTCTGGTCTGTTTTCTCCATTTTTTTTTTTTGTCCCGCCCCTCCCCTTCCCTCGCCCCTTCCCCTTAGCGCCCCTTCTCGTCACGCCCCTCTTGACTCCGCCCCTCGTTCTCGTCCAGTCTTTCACTGCCTCATCCCTCCCACCCCATAGGCCCCGCCCCTTCGCGTCAGTCCTTTACCGCTCCACCTCCCGTGGCCCCGCCCCTCACCCACCTGCCCGGCCCAGAGCGCGGGCCCCGCCTCCCGACGTCGTCCTGGTTACGCCGGTTCTCTGCCGCAGACTTCCTGTTTTAGGATTTGACAGGATTCTTCAATTGAGACCTCCAGGGAGAAGCAGTCCTGAAAGACGGAAGCTAGCAACTGCACTGAGTCCAAAGCTTCAGCGGGCCTTACCCCTCCCCATTTTTCCGTTGGATCCCCCTGGACGCCGACAGGGTGACTGCGCGTGCGCCACCCTGCTCATTCGAGTGGTTTGGCTGTCACCTTCTACTGGTTGTACGAGCGCGTGCGCAGGGCCTCTTCCGTTGCTTGGTTACGGCTTTCACCTGCAGCCTGCCGGGTGCGGTTCCCCCAGCTACCAAGGGAGAGGAACCGGAGCCTGACAGCTCGGTCCTCTAACCTCCCTCAGGACTCCTTCCGGTGGGGTGCGGCCTAAAGCCCCGTGACCTCTTAGACCAGGGACATCCGCAGGTCAGGTTTCCGTTTGTGGTGCAAAGGCTCTCTGGAAAAGGTGGGTGTTGTCATCTGGGAAGTGACCAGGCTCGACTCCCTTACCTATATTTCAGAGGAGAAGAAGGTGGCATGTCTGCGAATGGTGGAGCTGGCCTGTGCTCATCCACGCAGGCAGAGCCGCGAGCTTCAGAGCCAGTTCCAGCCTCTCTGACGTGGCACTGTGGGTCACTTTGTTAAGCTAACATTTGTCTTTCGAGAGCCAGCTTCCCAACCTCTTTCAACACAAGAGAACACATGATAAATTCAGTCCTCAAGCCTTTAGGGAGAAGCAGCAACCCGAACCCCTTTCTACATAATAGAAAGGCCTTGTCTCAAAAAAAAAAAAAAAGATAATAAATAACAAAATACAAGGCCTTTACCGTCAGGCTTCCAAGGGTAAGGATGCTAGAGAGGCGGTTGGGTTGACTCCTGTCTCTCCAGCTATTCTAACTTTCTGTCCTATAGGTTGGTGTCCTGCAGTCAAGAGACTCTCTGAGTGACACAGACTCCAGTTTAAGGCCCAGTATGTGCCCACATGTCCTACTTTCTTGACTGTAACCTCTCTGGGTATCTGGAGAGCCACTGGAGAGTCTGAGGAGTGAGATAAGTATCTGATATATATGCTTAGGCAACAGTACAGACTGGGGCTGCTTGGGGTAGGCAGGGTGCATGGCGATTCCTGTGCCTAGGGATGCTCCCACCACCACCATGGATACTTCTAGTTAGACCTCTTCCTTTTGCCTGGGGACTCCTCCTCTCTTTAGAAGTTTGTCACAGTGTCTCCAGCTCCCTGCAGTTCCATGGAGTCAACATCTGATCCAAACTGTTACAATCTGTGATGCACTGTAGAGCACACAGGGTTTCTATGCACTTTGGCCCTGAAACCAAAAAAAAAAAAAAATCAAGGTCAAGAAAAGATCTAACCAATCCCCACTCTGGAAGTCCCTCTAGAACACCCCCCGCCGCTGCCAAGAAGCCCTATATAAGCCCTCAGCCCTCAGCCCTTTCTGTGCTGCCCCTTCCCACCCAGGCTGAAGTGGCCACATTCTCCTGGACCCTTCCCTCCCAATAAATCTCTTGAATGAGGTTTGAGTGAAGATCTTCATCTTTCTGGGAGCAGCAGCTGAGCCTGGACAGAAATCAGCTGAGGGAGCGAAGCTGTACCACTCTCCCTGCCCAGGGGACCTACCCTGGCTGTGCAGAGTTGTTACATTCCCTGAACAGAGAACAGCCAGCTGAGGGGAGCTCATAACACTAAGAGCCCAGGGAACCTTCGCTGCATGAGATGAAGCAGGGCTGTAAGCTGCTGCCTAGGCTTACTATGGCCTGTATTGTTCACTGGCTCCCAACTGCCTGAATACCTTTCCATTGAGCTGTAACACTCACTATTCATTGGCTCCTGAGCGCTCAGTATGCCTGGGCTCCTGATTGCCAGGATCTCTTTCCGTCTGGACTGCACAAATACCTACAGTTCGAGCATCAGATGTTCTTGGTGGTCATGCCTGCTCTGTGTGGCACTGCTCTCAGCCCTTGAATGACTTTTAGCATGGACACAGAACCTAGAAAGGAGAAAGGATCAGTGTCCAGGATCCAGGACTTCCTGAGTAGTCCCAACCAAAAGCACCAAGGCCGTGTGGCTAGAAAGAGCTAACTGGGAAAGCTTCCTGGAGGAAGAAGAGGTGATGGGCTTAGGATGATGGGGAAGCAGAGACAGCTATGATTTACAGTATGTCATTTGTTCCCAGGCCCTATAATGTACAGGCTCCTACCAGGATATCATGGCTATCATGTGGCCAATGTAAAGAGAGATCCTTTCTTGTAAGTTAAGGTCCGGCCCCTGAGGGCAATGATGGGCAGCATGAAAGGAGCATCAGGACAGCTTCACTTTTCACATGCCCATAGTACAGAGCTAGCTTGCAGACGAGGTTCCATACCCTGATGGCTGTGCCTTGGAAGCCCTGCTTTCCATCCATAGAGTCATAGGCACCATGTATACTCACTGTGGGCGTGAATGAGGTTGACTATTGCAATGGGGTTTCTTGGTCCTGGGCGGCCAGAGGCCCAGACCCTGCCGTGCCAGACCCCTTAGCCACCAGCCACCGCTGCTCAGGCTCCCAGAAATGACTCAGACTCTTATATTAACTTTATGCTGTTTGGCCTATGGCTCAGGCACATTGCTAGCTAGCTCCTACATCTTAAATCAACCCATTTCTATTAATCTGTCTGCCACGTGGCCCGTGGCTCACTGTGTTCCTTACATGTTGCTCCTTGGGCGGCTTGCTCGATCTGCCTGACTCCACCCTGCTTCTTCTACCTATGCTCTGATTTCTCCTCCTACTTCTTCTATGGTGCCTGTCATGGCCCAAAACAGCTCCTTTATTTAAAGATGGATATTCACAGCATACAGAAAGGCATTCCCACATCACTTCCCCCTTTCTGTCTAATCAAAAAGGAAGGTTTCAATTTTAACATAGCAAAATTACATATAACAAAATAGCCATCAAGCAAGAATTATAGTTATAATATCTAGCCTATTTGTATTTAGCAAAATTAAAGAAAATACTCTATCATCTACCTTATCCTTATGAATCTAAAGTTTCATATCCAATATACCTTTCAAATGACTAAGAAAAACTGTACCTATAACTATCTAATCTTCAACTACATCAAAGACCACAGAAGGATATATTTACCCAAGTAAACCAGAAATGCAAGCGACTTCTAAAATCTAGAAAGGACAGAGATGACACCTATCTGCCTGGACAGTCACCCAAAGTTCCTTTATAAAGTTGGGGTATCCATCTTCAACCTACAGGCCCAGAGTCTCTTTTCATTTCAGTGAAGCAGGAAATCTGCTCTGCCCATTCTGGCACAGTTCATCAGTTGCTTCTCCTCGAGTCCTGAAGAATGTCTGACAGTTTTCTCTGTAAAGCAGGAACCTGAATGACCATCTCGGCTTGTTCTGCCAAAGTTCAGAGGTCATCTTCCTATGGAACCTGCATGTCCAGTTTAAACAGCATACTGTCAAGCAGTCAATATAAGAACAGGTTCTTGTCCAGTGGCTAACAATTGCCACAAATAGACTTCATATGGAGTTTCTTCAATGCCCATTTTTCTCTTGAAGTAAATTGGTGCTGCCAGGTGGGGGCCTGAGCAGCAGCAGCGGGCGGCTGGGTGGCTAAGGGGTCTGGCGTGGCAGGGTCTGGGCATCTGGCTGCCCAGGACCAAGAAATCCCACTACTACAGCTGACCTGTGGGTAGAAGGTACCAACCCAAAAAGCCCTGGCCACTGTATTCTGGGCTGCTGGGAATGAGGCCTGCTGTTCTTCTTTGCCATGGGAATAGATACATTTTAGTGCCCACCTGGCTGGTAGAACATAGATAAAATGGCTTGAGCAATTGTTGGATAGTTATATCCAACTGTACTGCAAGATTCTAGAAGCCATGGGGGCTGGAAAGATTGCTCAGTGGTTAAGAACCTGGCTGCAGTCTGGAGAAATGGCTCAGAGGCTAAGAGCTCTGATTGTTCTTCCAGAGGTCCTGAGTTCAATACTTAGCAACCACATAGTGACTCACAACCATCTATAATGGGATCTGATGCACTCTTCTGGTATGCAGATGTATATGCAGATACAGGACTCATATACATAAAAAATACATCTAAAGAATATTATTTAAAAGAATAGTTTTAAAAGATTCTACAAGATTCTAGATTCAAGGTTATTAGACACCTGCATTTTCTCACCTGTAAAAACCAATGGTAATTACAACTTGTCCTAGACTTTCTGGAAGGCTTCTGGAACTGTCTTGATGAGTAGAGTAACAAGGACTCAGAATCCACAATAGGCCACTTCCTGGTCCCTTTCAGGTGTGGTACATGTTAAATGTACTGCTATTAGCCTCCTGGTTGGCCTTATGGCTTCATTTTCATGTCTCCAGAGTCCTGCAATAGGCTTGGCCTATGGTGTGTGTGTGGGGAGGCATTTTTAGATCACAGCTACTGTAATATAAGGTAATAGCAGGTAATAGGGATGAAGTAGAAACCACGAGGCAGATGTTGACATCATGCTAACCCAGGGCCACAGATAAGTCAGGAAGACCGCTCAGCTGTGTTGGGGCCCTGAGAAGTATAGGAAATCTCTTTCCAGCCCACATGCAAAGATGATGCAGAGCCCAGTAAATGATGCTCTACTCCAGGCATGGCGGATGGGTGTGGACACTAGAAAGCTGCAGATGTAGAGTTGTGTGAGGCACTTGTCAAAGCAGGGGCAGGAGCTCTTTGAAGGGTCAGTCTGGGTAGAGTTTCTGTATGTAAAGGAAAAGGATCCTTGGGTGTACTATAGGCCCACCAAGGGATATTGTAAGGCGAGGGAGGTCCTGGGGGCTTTTCAGCTCAGTTTGGCCTGATTCAGAAGCAGCATTGGAAATCCCAGGAAAGTGGTAGGCTTTCTGGAGCAAATGTAGAGCCACCCAAGGTGAAACTTCCAGACAGAGATTGAGCTTTCTGGATACAGCTGCTTCTTATAGTCCCTGAAGCAGCACCAGCATAACAGCACTCATGAATCCTTAAATATGGGTAGTGATTTACACTGCACTGGGGGACTCCCCAGGAGTCTGGGCAGGAGAGGGACAAGGGCCCTGAGAGATTCAGGAGGAACTCTTGTGTACAAAGAATGCCATGTGCCAAATGGTCTGTGGCAGCAATCATGGAAAAGTGGCCTGCCAAACCCCTTTCTTTGAGCTGGACAACATGGTTAGATGGATCCCTTACATTTTTTCTATGGGAGGTGACCTCTCTCATGGATCCGAGAGTCACTTGACCCTGGCTCTAGTGAATGAATATGAATGTGCTGCATGCTCTTTGAGCTTCAGTTTCCTTGTTTGCAACATGAATAATATCTTGGGATCTGCACATATGCCATCTGGAGGACATCCTTCTGGCCAGTGGAACACTGGCTGCCAGCAGAGGGAGGCAGAGAGCCATCTACAAATCTGACCAGCCATTGAGGGGTCGCCTTGCTCACTTTAGTTAGGACGCAGGTGTTACACACCCTGAAAACACGCCCCCCACCACCACTCCTAGAAGCTCTCTCTGAGAGAAGTCTTTCTGGATTCCCTGAAGGTTGTGGGCTTGCTGAAGATAGCAGGTGCTGCATAAATGCTCCCTGAGTTGAGCATGGTAGAGTTACAGATGATGGATCTCCAGGCTCTGAGATCAGAGACTCAATCTTCAACCTTGTGGGAGCCGGTAGCATTGTTATTAAAATAAAGGAAGAACCTTGTTTTGTGTCATCCCTTGTCTATGGCCTGCTGTGACCAAGGTCAGTGACCTTTCTCCTCCCTTTCCCTTTTCTAGGTTAAGAAGACTGAGTTGGTGGGGAGTAAATCAGTAACTTAAGTCAGGCTTATTTCTTAGTGCTAACTCCAAGAGAAGGCATGCTTACCCCATTCAGAGGACTCTCATAAGAAACACAACATAGTGTAAGTATAGAGTCATAGAAATAACATGGTGCCGTAGAGAATGGACCTCACAAGCATGGGATCCAAAAACAAGCCATGAGGTCAGAGTTGTGTGAAGGCACCAAACCCTGCACTCTGTGCAGCATCGTGGGTGGCGTATGCCCATAAAGGCCCAGAAGCACACACTCTTGACTGCTGGAAACCTGTTGTTGCCATCTCACCATGAGGATGCTGACCAGTGAATATATATGTTGGGCTTGACTGTTCAGGAGTGCTCTTAATATCCATGGTAATGGCATCAGCCATGCTGTTTCTGGGTCCTCACCATGCTCCAGAGTGCCAGTTCTACATTTATGACCAAACTGTCTACACACAGATCTCAGAAGCCAGCACCTCACACAGGAAGACACTCTAGGGATCTTCTATCCCAACGCTTCCAGATAGAACATGAAAACATCAACCCTGAGGGTGGTCAGGAACCAGGGTAGAACCATACCACCCTTAAAATTCAGGTACAGAGGGTAGTGTGCATCTTTAAAGTGCATGCGTAAAGGGTAGCAACCCTGTCCTTGATCTACAAAATAAAGTCCTTTGGAGAGGTTCCACACACCTCTCTTCTTCTCCTCCTCCTCCTTCTTCTTGTCATTATTATTATTATATGTGCATTGGTGTTTTGCTTACATGTATGTCTGCATGAGGGTCTTGGATCCCCTGGAACTGGAATTGACAGTTGTGAGCTGCCATGTGGATGCTGGGAATTGAACCTGGTTCCTCTGGAGGAGCAATCGGTACTCTTAATCCTGTAGTAAAAGAGCCTCATTTCCCTTAACTCCTAACTCTGAGTTTCTCAAGACCACTGGCATTTTTTGGCACCATAGTAGCACTGTTCAAGTATTGTGTCAAAATACCTTTGCAAATAAAAAATGTACCTTATGTTATGCCAAGAACCTCTGCTGGGATATTTACTTGGAGCACTGTCCCCTCTCCCAGAGGCCCTCTTGTATAGCTAGGGTTGGCCTTGGCCACTACAACTCCACAGGGTCTGGAGTCACATGGTAAAAATCATTTCCCCATGGAACTTCCCTAATTGAGAGACTTTCAGGACAAAGTGGCTGGTTGGTTCCTGGAGCTGCATGAAGCTGCACTTCATTGCTTTTGGTTACAGGCATAGCCCTGCTGCCTTGGCTGGGTTTGTGGCACTGTTACTCTTGAGTTCTGCTTTGCATGGGACAGTGCAATGCAGAGCCGCAATTGGGCCCCCCTCTTGCAAAAAGGGACAAAATACCAGGATAGCAGTCTCTGGCCTTCACCTCTTATTTGTTTACTTATTTATATCAGGTCTGCCCTTGAATTCCTGAGCCTCCTGTCTTCATCTCCCAAGTGCTCCCAACACTACATCTGGTTCCAGGGATTATTTATCTGTGCTGGTGGCAGAGGTTTTGAAGTCTGAGATGACATTTTGACCCACATGTGGTCCCTGAGCACCTTCAGTGTGTCCAGTCCAACCCTGGGTTTCAGACACAATGTAAATAATTAATACCAGAGAAATGGCTCAGTGGGTGCTTGTTGCCAAGCTGGACATTCCAAGTTCAGTCCCTGGAACCCACATGGTAGAGGAAGAGAACCAGCTCATACTAGTTGTCCTCTGACCTCCACATGTGTGGCATGTGTGAGTACACACACACACACACACACACACACACACACACACAAATAAATACAAATAATAAAAACTGTGAACTTAGTCTTTTTAGTACTTTGCATATATTAATTGCTGGTTATGTGTTAATGACTCCATTAGATAAACCAAGATATATTATTGAAATAAATTCACCTACCTACTCCTTTGTATTTTTTGAAGGGTTATGCAGTATTGAAGATGATCTTTGTAGTTTCACTAATATTTCTGTTGTCATGGGCTTCTTTGAATCACCCTGAAAGGCTAAGGAAACCCTTCTTCATATACCCTAGAGCTACATAGGCAGGAGATGGAAGGACATCTGGGGGAGAAAGTTCTTCGGAGGGGTGTATTTTTATTTGTTTTGTGTTTGTGTGTGTGTGTATGGGTTTTCTTTTCTTTTTTCTTTCTTTTTTTGGCTTTTCAAGATGGGGTTTCTCAGTGCAGCCCTGGCTGTTCTGTAATTTGTACTATAGACCAGGCTGGCCTCAAACTTACAGATATCATCTGCCTTCTGAGGGCTGGGATTAAAGGCATGGGACCGGGTTTTATTGGATTATTTATTTCTGGTAGTTTGTTAGTTTTGAAGTAGGATCTAGCTATTTATATAACGTAGGCTGGCCTTGAGGTTGTAGCAACCCTCCTGTGTTAGCCTTTTGAGTGGTGGGTTTACCATACCTGCATGGCTCTACTTACATACTTTGTAAAATAGGATTTATAAAGTCAAGCCTGGTAGAGCATATCTAAAGTCCCAAAATTTGGGAGGCTGAGGCAGAATGATCCCACATTCCACGCCAGCCAGCATGACATGGAGAGTTTTGCCTCAGGCTGCTCTATTTATTAACCCACTACTCTCTTATAATATGTATGTGGTAACTATTCTTCTAAAGTGAGAACAAACAAAACAGTGTAAGATGACCAATCCCTGGGGTGGGGTGGCATCTCAGAATGGGAAAAGGATAATACCTAGGAGTACCACTGGTCTGTGTCCCTGGGAGATTTGGGCATCCAAGAGGTACCTGGGCCTTGGCCTCTTGGATCAAGTAGCCTGGGTCGCTATGAAACAGCCCTCACACTCTGGTTGGCCCTCATAGGAGTTAACTTTACCCTGGAGGCTGATGTCTTAGACCAGGTGCCACAGGGAAGGCTGCTTCAAGGCCATTCTCAGCCTACAGTTGCCTCTGCTCCCATGTCTGTATAAGACCATCTCTCTGAGTGTCTGTGTCACTGAATTTCCACACCTCTGTCTGCTTGGGTTTTGACCCTGGAATATTTCTACTGGAAGATGGCAGGACCCACTGTTCTGTATTCCCTCTAAACAAAAAAGGCTAAGAATGGAAGACTCCCTTTTATCTCTGTGCTGGGCTGTATCACTTCTGAGTGTCCCCCACTTAGTCCTTAAATTGTGCATGTGGAGGCCAGAAGAGGTCTTTCTTGTTCTCCATCTTGGGTTTTTTGTTTTGTTTGTTTTGAGACTATTAGCTTTGGGCTGTCTAGGAATTCACTATGTAGACCAGACTAACCTGGAATTTACAGAGATTCAACTTCTTCTGCCTCGCGATGCTGGGATTAAAAGTATGCGCCAACATGCCCAACTCCACCTTGTTTTTCAAGGCAGAGTCTTTCACTGGACCTGGCGATCTACTGATTGGCTAGGCCAATAGAGCGCCAGGATGCTGTCTTCCTCTCCACCCCAACACAGGGTTACAGATGAGTGATTATGCTATGCTTTTATGTAAATGCTGGGGATCCAAACTCAGGTCTTTTGCTAGTGCAACAGGAATTTTTACTATCTGAGCAGGATCTCTCACTGGGACTTTGGGCTCACTGATTAGGCAAGGCTGGCTAGCCAGTGAGCCCCAGGAATCCACCTGTCCACCTCCCCACCTCTCTTGTGCTACTGAGATTATAGCACCTTACCATACCCAGCTTTTTTCCCCCTCTTATATAAGCTCAAACCCAGGTGCTCAGGCTTACACTATAAGCACTTTATTGATGATTATCTCCCAAGTCAATTTATTGATTACTTTATTTGGTCCTAGAGATGGAATCTGGAGCCCTGTGCATAGTAAACAAATTCTCTACTACTGGGCTACATCCCTAGCTCTTAAAAATATTGTTTTATATTTTTTGTTTGTCTCTAATGACTTTATGGGCAGATAGAAGCTCCTTAAAAGTACAAAGCTGAGTGTGCTGCTACACACCTGGAATCCCAACACCTGGGAGACTGAGGCAAGAGAATGGTAAGTTTGAGACCATCCGGGGATACTCAGCAAGATAAAAATAAAGAGATCTTGTGTCCATGGGGACAGACTAAAAGTTCCTGTGTTGCAGTTTTAGTAAAGTCATAGATTGTAGAATTCTAGCACCAAGCCATGCAGCTTCCCACCTCTTAGACAGTGCTGGAATATCAATCATGCCAAGCCAAACTTGTAGCCATCAGACACCCAGACCCATTTCCCCAGCCCCAGGAATGGCCACTCTGCCTCTGTGACTTTAATTACTGAGGGTGTGTCATAAAAATGGAATCATGTTGTTGTGGGAATTTGTTCTGTTCAGTCAAGGGTTTTGGGGTAACAAGCACTAGGACATGGTCTGCTTATATGATGGGATAAGAGGTGAGTAAGAGTAGTTATGCACTCCCTTAGGTGGTCAGAACACAGAGTAGCTTGCAATTGGTCCTCATTGTCCTTGGGCAGAATGGCAACTGTATCAGAAGTGCTGTGTCTACCTTGCTCTGTATTAGTGAGTTTGTATTTCCATCATACCCCTTAATTAGTAGACTTTTGTGAGTTCTCACATCATCATGTGGTCACTTGTGAGGCTTCTTGCACTGAGTCCAATGCAGCTCACTCACATTTTGTAAAAGTAGGCCTTAGAGCTTTGTACCTTTTAATAGTTAAAAAATATTCTACTGAATATTTATTTGAGTGTATACAGAGAAAAATGGATCATAGGGTACGCACAGTTATGGAGTTTACCAGTCCCCAGAGCTACACCTGGCAAGCTGGAGACCCAGGCATGTTAATGGCCCAAGCTCTAGAGATCCAAGAACGGGCAGTCTTTTAGTGGGGTTCTGAAGGCAGGAGGACTCCTGTTTTGCCACAGCAGGCAGAGGCCCCCACTCCCTTGCTCTTTTGTAGTCTGGTTTCTCAATGGCTAGAGAAAGTTTGTCCACACAGGTACGGCTCCTGCTTTGATCTGCAGATGTAAATGTTATCGCTCTAAACCTAGTCCATATGTGTGCCCAGCGGCCAGCCATCTCGGTGTGAACAGACCATGTTCATCATCTGATGGACACTGGGCTTCACGTGCCATTGTGGATGATGCTGTAGAGAACACACAAGACCTGCTTGGTCCCTTTCCATTGTCATTTCCATTTCAGGTTGGAATTTTAGGGTGCTATGAGTTCTTTGGGAAGAATTCAGGCTCAGGCCTTCCTCTTGAGGGCAAGGATCAGACAATTCTGTGTGTGAGTACCCTTTCTGGGCCCTTGGGCCCCTCTGCTATCATAATGCGCAACACTGGGCCCAGGACAGGAATCTGAGCTTGATGGAGTCACACTTGTCCTCAGATGGCCAGACTGTGAGAGGGCCCCGTATTTCCCCTTGTACGCCCTGAGGAGGGGGCCAAGTGGAAAGGACCAGGCAGGAAGAGAGGACCCATACCTTACTATGCTCATTTCTTCTCAGAGCTAGGATACCTTTGTAGCTCTCAATCACTTAGGATCATAGAACTTTCCAGACTTACCTTGCCATGTCACATGCTGCCTTGCTCTGTTGTTTCTCCAGTTCCTTTGTCTTCCCTCTTTGGATCTGGTGCTTGCCCCAAGGCACCCTTCCCAGGTCCCCTTCTGCCTGCTGCAGAAGCTCTCTGGCTAGATGAGTGTTGCCAAAATTCCTTCCCAGGAGGAGACAACATTTGCCCCTCCTCCTAAGGTCCTAATGACTTTAGTAGACCAATTCCACACAAGTTAACTCTAGGGCACCAATGGATCTACTGGACTGGTTTGGAGAACACAGGTGAAGAGTTACTTTCTGAGTGTGAATGCTTCTCCCTGCAAACAAAGCCACATTGGCAGGTCTTTATCCAGCATGCATGAGGCTTTCTCACAGCCACATAGATAGAGACTCCCTCTGCTTGACTTCCCAGACTATAAACTCTAGTCCCTCCTGAGGTCATGCACAGTTAGGGCAGGACTGCATACACCAGGCAGCATGGAGTGGCTGAATCATCAGGTGGAGATCCTATGAGTCTCATGACCTTCTTAACCTTTGTGTGGGATAGGGGGGTATAAACAGTCAACAGATTCAGCTAGGAGGACCTTTTGCAAGAGGGCACAGCTGAATTTGAAAAAGATAGGGGTTATTGGGCTCAGAGGATAGTCATATACAATGAAAGGTTCCTTGACTCCTCTGCAGCTGATGGAGATGGAGCTGTCATCAAATCTGCCTTCCTAAGATTGCATCAACTAACTCCTCTAGCAACTATCTTGCCACCTTGATGCCCTGTGCTGTGAAGCTCCTGGGGTGTGGTGGGCAACTTCTCTATTACTGTGTAAGACAGGGTTCAGATTTCGGTTATCTCAGTGCCCAGTGGCCCTTGCTCTGCCATCTGCCCCACAAAGTAAGCAAAACAAGACTCTAAGTTTAGCAAAAATCTGGACGGCCATCAGCAACTTTTTTATTGCAAATTAGTTAACAAAAAAAGATGAAAAAATACATCATTTTCATTATCTACAGCTTTACATGTAGATAACATTTTTTAAAAAAGTTTCCTTTTTCTGTAAACTACACTTTATTTTATAAAACATGGTAAGAATCAATATCTTAGGATGTCTGGTCATACCTACTAGGAATGGCACAGACGCGCTGCCCCCCCCCCCAAAAAAAAGCCAGGAGAAGCTGCCCTGAGAAGGTGGGAACCTGCCCCTGAGCGAGCCTCCAGCATACAGGGGCTGGGAGAGAGCTTGGTGGACAGCAGATGGGCCATCCTGGGTTGTGCTCTTAGGAGCTACTGGTTTGGCAGCTGCAGGTCACGAGGCCTGGGTCACACTGAGCCATGTTCAGACATTCCTCATCAGCTTGACACAGGACAGACTTGTTCCTTTAGATTTTTTAAACAAAATCCACCTTTAAACATGTATTTACAGGTACTTATTTTGCCACAGGCTTATACTTGATACTGTAAGAATCTGTTGTGAGCACTGCCCTGAACCAGGAGAGACATCCCAGAAACAGGCACCACCCACATTCCAGCACACTCAAGGTGTGTCCCCAAGCAGGGCAGGGCAAAGGACTATACAGCCCAGATATCCTTGAGATCTCAATGCAGGTCACTCTGGCAAGTCCATAATGCACATTGGAGCCCTTCAGCAGTTAGGTCTCTGGAGCCCAGGCCCAAGTAGGGCCAGTTCATCCTCAGTTGAATTTGGATGATGCCATTCAAAGATGCTGCAGCCCGCCCCACAGGGTAAAAGTCCAGATAGTGTCTTTCTGCAGGAGGTGGGGTTACTCCACCTGGCCCCAGGAGGCACCACATTCTGCATGGCTCACTGGCTCAAGGTGTCAGGAAGGGTACAGTGGGGTGGGAGGGGACGGGGAGGAGTACTCCCAAGGCCAACACTATTGCAGACACTGAAGCCTGGAGATTCATGGCTGGTACTGGGTAGCACACTCTGCACATGTCAAGGACATCTCTTTAAACCACACTGTTGGTTTTAGAAAATGTATAAACCACATCATTTTACTTGTTTCCTGTTTTAGATACAAACTAATCTATGAGCCCCAACTGTGACAGTCTTGGCCTGTCTCAAAACACATCTACAAATCCCAGGTCAAACTAGGAAGAGGGGGCAGTGGGTGTAGGGTGGCAGGCACCTGGGTAGATGGAATTTCTGGCCACGTCAGGTTCCAGCTTCCCTTCCTGTCATGGTTTCTTTTTTGATTTTGGAAAGAAGCAATCAATAAATAAACAGCATTTACAAAACATGAATCCTTGTTCATATTTTACAAACACACAGGGAACCCTGACCAGGAAAATCAAGGCTCTGAGAACTAGTTTATTTTCTTGGAACAGATACGTTTTTCCCTAGTGCCATAGAAAACAATACATATAAATAAAAAGGCAGTGTTTCTGTGGAAAATAAAAGTACATAAATAAATACTAAAAAAAAAAATGGAAATTCTTGTCCTCTTATTTTGTATAAAAACATTTTTTTAAAAGCTCCTTTGGTCGCCCCTGCATCCTGGAACGACTCCCAACAGGGCTTGGGAACGGAAGCTGGGGTCCTGCGTCCCGCATCACTGTTTACTTAAATGCTTCTGGAATGTGGGTGATCTGGGACGGCATGCTGGTGGGCGGGCTGGAGATGCCCTCGGACCAATCAGAGATGTTGGAATGCGGGGAGGAGCTGGACCACTGGTCTGGGGATTCGGGAGATGGGGTCAGGAAGGGGTGCTCTGGCACCTGCAGCTGATGGCTGGGGGTGTTGTCCACAGGTGAGGATGAGTAGCTGTGCTGGGAAGGAGGAGTCAGGAATTGGGTAGTGGTCATGGGTGGGACCATTGAGGATGGCAGTGATGTGGGCAGGGCCTGACTCTCCTGGGGCAGGATGGTGTGCACAGGCAGATTGCTGGGGCCCAGTGGTTGTACATCCGCCTGGCTGTGCTCCCCACCCAGGAAGCTCCGGCCCAGGTGCCCATTGGCTGCTGAGCTCACACTGAGGTGTGGCTGTGATGGTGGCTGCAGGTTCTGAGGCTGGATTTGTAAGTTCTGTGGCTGCACCTGCTGGGTCTGCACCAGATGGGGCTGTGTAGCCAGCCGTGTGTTGGGCAACCCCTGGTAGATCACTGGGGACAAGGTATTGGTGGAGAGGCTGCTGTGTAGTGGACCCATCATGCCGTGCTGGAGACCAGCTGCCTGTGTGCTCAGTGTGCCCGATGCCACACCTGGCCGTAGTGGGTTGTACTGGCTGGGCACCATGCCATTCTGCAGCCGGGGAAGCCACTCACACTGGCCATTCAAGCTTGCAGGTGCACCCACGGTGAAACTCATAGCCCCTGTGCCATTGGTACTCAGCACTGTGCTGGCACTGGAGGCTACAGGCAGGTGGGAGAGGCGTGGGGGCGGTGGCTCAAAGGCCAGCCGGCTGCTTCCAGCCAGTGCTGCCATCTCAGGCTTAGCTGCCACATTCAAGTGGCTGATGCCCAGGTGGGTATCAGGCATACCAGGCAGGTGGCTGAGAGGCATGGATGGAGACTGCTGGAATGGGGAGGGAAGAAGGGGTGGTGAGGCCACATCTGACAAGTAGCCGTGAGGTGACTCAAGGGAGTCCACAGGTGACAGCATGCTTGAGCTGTCCAACAGGCAGCCCTTGCCATCCTGGGACTTCTTCCTCCGTGTTTTGAGGTCCTTAGTTTCCTTGCTACCACAGGCCAACCCTTTGGTGCTGGGCTTGCGGGCCTTTTTGCCTTGTGTAGCAGACTTGAGGTTGCCCAGGTAGCCATTGGGTGAGCAGAGTGTGGGAGATAGGGTGGGTGTGCCACCCAGGGAAGTGCCATGCAGCTGTGGGCTGCGCACCAAGTTGTACTCATCTAGCAGCCGCACGATATCATGGTGCATGCGCTCCTGAGCAATGTCCCGTGGCAGTCGGTCCATGTGGTCTGTGATGTCCCGGTTGGCAAAGTGGTCCAGCAGCACTTTGGCAGTCTCATAGCTGCCCTCACGAGCAGCCAGGAACAGGGGAGTCTCCTCCTGTAGGACACAGACAGAAAGCCTATGTGGGGGCTGGGCCTGGTATAGGACCTGCTGAGTCATTCATGATGCATGGCCTGGGAGGAGGAGCTAGGGAAGCAGTGGTTCCTCTTCCTCTTCTCCCAAGTGGGAGAGACCCATCTTGACATTTTAAACTATCAGGTTTGGGGACGGGAGGGTTATAGTGGGCCCTCCCTATGTTACTCAAGATGGCCTGGAATTTACAATCATCTTGCCTCAAACCTCCTAATACGAGGATTATAGGGATGTGCTACAACACCTGGCTGGACCTGAGTGCTTTTTTAGAGAACCTATATATATCACCTCATCCTCAGAAAAGGTCTGTGGGACCCTCCCTGCTAAATCCATAGGGCTTCCCCTGTGTAGGGTCTGCCAAAAACCTAATGAACCTTGTGCCCTTTACCCTCCTTCCCAAAATGCAGATGCAAAATACTGCAATTTTGGGACTCAGAAGTTCCAAGGCCAATCAAGAGGCCTGGGGAAGGTTATTTCCTGTCCAAAGGGTCTCCAGTGGCCATGGCATCTCAGCTCCTTCTAGGTCTGCTCTGCATAGTAGATATATATAATCATACACCCCTCTGTGAGGAGGTGTGAAAGGGCTAGGAACCCAGAGAGCTGTCTATGAGGCTCTGATTCTCTTTATACCCTCTGCCCCCCCCTGGACTGGGAAGAACTGTGTCCAAAAGCAACCCCCGGTTGCCTGACATGTGCTACATTTTCCAACCTGCAGTGGGAAATGGAGGCACAAATTCTGTACTTCTGAGCAATTAAATATAGTCCTGAAGAAGTAACTAGCCCTGGACAGATAGAGAGATGCAGCCCAGCTCAGTAGGGTTTCCTTTATCCCAAAGGAGGGAGGATGGTAGTGGTGGGACAGCCCAGGGACCTTGAAGATCTTGAGTGACACAGAGCCACTTCACCTAGCCCCTTGGCCAACCCTGGACCTCTAGGGTTACCATACCCCACAAGGCCAGAGGGGAACAGAAGGCAAGGTTCAAATAACAATGACACAGGACATCGGCAACCACCACTCACCCCATCTCATCTGAAAGGGTGAGTTACTATTTTTGCTATTGTCTCATACTTGGGAGATATCAGAAGAATCAGCTGTGTCCCAAACACTCTTAACACTCTAAGAGATCTACAGAGGGTGCACTGGAGTCCCTATCACGCCCTTTGCTTACCTTGTTGTTTTGCATGTCTTTGTTGGCTCCGTTCTTCAAGAGCACAACTGCAGCGTCTACATTGTTCACTGCTGCTGCCCAGTGCAAGGCTGACTTGCCTGGAAAGCAAGCAAGGAGAGAAGAGAGTAGGTTAGGGCTGCCAAGGCCATGTAGTGGTAGATGTCCTCAGTAGCTGGGCTGTAGCTTGGACCTACCTAGGTCATCCACAGCATTGACATCTGCATGCGAGTTGATGAGGTCCTCCAACATGCCCTCCACAGCCAGGCGTGCAGCCAGGATCAGTGGGGTTGTACCATCATGCATGCGGGCATCCAGATCTGTGGCTCGGTTCCGGAGCAGGATCTGAAAGGTAGGGATGGATTCAGGTAGAATGATCTAAACACAAGTTGGTTCTCTCCAGGAACCAATGCCCACCTAACTGATCCTGTGACTGGGCCTAGCTTTCCTATGACTCAGATAAACTCCTGAGGAAGATAGAATGCTATGGGGCTACATTCAATGTGTAGGAGGGGCTAGGGTTCCTATCTCAATTCCTGGTGACAGCGACAACCCCTTGTGACTACGTTTGGCCTCATTTTATGGTCATGGCTACCAGAAACACCTCCAGGTTAGAGGAATCGAGCTTCTGCCTAGCATGGGGTCAGAAAGGAGGGGAACCAGGATGGGAATCCCACTCATGGCACTCATGGCACACAGACATACTTGGAACTGCTAAACTGCCCTGCTGGAGTCACAAGAGATGGTCACCTGAGTAAGGACTCACAGCACTGTCTGGATTCCTGCAGAGATTCCTTCCTGCAGGGCATTCACAGATCTGTCTGTGCAAGCAAAGCAGGCTACGTGGACCTGCCCCAGGCTCATCTTATCCTCTGGCTGATCTCAACCTCTCTGCTATTTTGAAACAGGGTCTTTCTATAAAGACCAGGCTCGCCTTGTGCTCACAATCCTCTCAGACTCTAGAGTGCTGGGATTATAAGTGTGCACTGCCCTCTCTGGTTTAATTTCTGCAGACCGACAATACATTGCTCAAGTTACAAGCTTTTTGATGCCTGGTCTATGCCCCACTGAAGACTGCCCTAGGGAGGCCTAGAAGATGGGACCTGGTATCCAGGGTCAATGGCTGGCAACATGCAGGAGCAGCTACTAGGAATGGTCCCTGGAGTCCTAGGCAGTGAAATCCCTAAATCCACCCTGACTGGCTCAGGCTTCCAGGAAAAGGCCAGGACCAGCAGCCTCTAAAGCTCTCTTCCTGCCGCCATAGGCTATGCCTGCAGCCACAGCTGAATGGGGTGGGACTAGGCTGTTGCACTGGGCTGGGGGCCTCAAGTCAGGCCATAGACTTTAGACTAAAGGGTCTTACTGAGGGTAGGAAGGCCCTGTCTCGCTCTGTAAGTTTTTTAGAACCACCTTCAGCCAGTCTGCCCAGAGAGCACTGGTGGGCTTGATATCCTCTGTAACCTGGACTTCCTTCAATGTGCAGTTTCAGTGTTGAGGTACCATCTATTTCTGCCCAGTCACACTTGGAATCAGGCTTGCAGTGCCCACGACAGCCAGACCACTGCCCCAGATCAAGCCACTGGCTCTAAGGATGCAGCGCTGCCTACCTGGAAGACACCCTGAGCATCTGCAGAAACAGCTGCATGCAATGGGGTGCGCCCCATGTTGTCCTGGATGTTGGCATCTGCACTGGCCTCCAGCAAACGCTTGGCAGCATCTGAACGAGAGTATCTGGCAGCCAGGTGCAGGGCGGTCTCCCCTGTGCGGTCCGTCTGGTTGTGTAAGCTGGCGCCCTGATAGATGAAGTCTGAGATGACAGCGGGTGCATCTTCTTCTTCTTCACTATTGCCTGTCTCAAGGCCCCCTCCACTGCAGGAGGCAATCATGAGGGGTGTAAAGCCGTCTGCAGAGAGGAAAGACAGGAGTGGGCATGGTTAGTACATCCATGGCCATAGCAGTCCAACACAGCCTTCAGTTCAAGGGACAACTGTGTGGACAGATACACCTCTCAACACACAGTGGCTCCTGGGGGCTGTTGAAGTCACCCCGAGTTCCTACAGGACAGAGCCCTCGTCTAGTTACCAACCTGCAGTGGTGGGGTGACAAAGACCCCTCCAGTTTTATTTCCTGACCTGCCCGAGATACCCTTCATTGAAGACCCATTTAGGAAAAAGGCAAGAAAAATGTACTTTAAAAGTCACTGCTGGGCAAATGAGATGGCACGGGGCTTTGTTGCCAAGCCTGCCAACCCGAGTTAGATCCCTGGGACCCACAGAGTAGAAAGAACCAACTCATCTAAGTTGACCCCTGATCTTCATGTGTGCACTATGGCACAAGTGTGGCCCTCACACTCAAATGAATACATGCTTAAAACTATAATAAAATAAGGGCAGGAGATAGCTCAACAGAGCACTGGCTGCTCTTGCAGAGGGCCTGGATTCAATCCCCAGCACCCATATAGCCGCTCACAACAATCTGCAACTTTTGTTCCAAGGAATCCATGGCCTCTTCTGGCTTTCCATAGGCACTTGGCATGCACATGGTATACAGTCATATTTGTAGGCAGAACCATGAACATAAATTAATAATAATAGATATATACATACATATATCTTATACACATGTATGCATATAATTTTAAAAGTCAACACTTTAGCCAGTAATGGAAGCCACACCTATAATCCTAGCACACTGGAAGCTGAGATGGAAGAAGAGTCATATCTGAGGCTAGCGTACCCTACAGAGTAAGACCCTGCCTCAAAAAACAAGGGGGGGGGGAATCAACACTTGGAGGTATTGCAAAGCAGCATTTTGTGAAAAAGTATAATGTGGGGGCAGTAGGAACCTAAATATCAGCTTGGGGGAGGCAGAGCCATTCAGTGTCCCAACCCTTCTCAAGTCCTACTGGCCTGTAATTATGATAGGGTATGTGTGTGTGTGTACATGTGGGGGGAGGGCATGCATGTATTCAGTGGCTTTACCTGGTCCTCGGACGTTGACATCCATGCAGTCAGCATCTACCTCACCCTGAGGTGGTGTTGGGGCCATGGCAGACATGCGCAGGTCAGCAGCATCCAAGTGCTGCTGGGTCCACTGTCGGTGGTCAGTCTGATCATCCAGGTCAGGAAGAACCACTGGCTCCTCAAACTGAATTTGGACAGGGTACAAGAGCCTCATCACTTGGGGCCCGGTGGGTAGAGTCACCTCAGGGAAGCCTGGGAGCCTGCTGGACTTACCCGAAACTTCTTGGTCTCCAGGTCTTCGTCCCCCCACTCGTTCTGATTGTCGTCCATCAGGGCACCATCTGAGGCGTTCTTCAGAGGCCTGGGTAAGGGGGTGAGGAGACTGAGCAGGTGCTCCAGGAAATGCCCTGTAGCCACAGCTCATATGGACATCCTTTACAAGCAGGTGGGCTCAGAGTGAGGACAGATGGGCCCATGGGCTTGCAGGAGCTAAGCACCGCCCCCCCACCCCGCCACTCATCCCCCCACACACAGGGAGAGCAGTGTCCACTCACTTGAGGCCGACAGAGTCCTCGCCGAGGGGCTCCCTCCGCTTCTTCTTGCTGGCCTCTGACACTTTGAAGCCCTCAGGGAACCAGAGCTGGCCATGCTGCCTCCTGCGCTTGCGGGACAGCAACACCCCGCAGCCCACAAAGAAGAGGAGCACCAACGCAGCGGCTGCCACGTACATGAGGTGCAGCTGCGAGGGCAGCGGAGGCTCCACCGTCTCACCTGTGGACAGGGGCGGCAAGCAAGCACCCCACGTCAGGCGTGCAGGCGTGGTGATTCTGTGGGCCGGCAGGGGGGTGGCAGACTGGCTCCACGGCCAGTGCCTCCTCACCCGCTCTCCTCCATCCCACCCCCCAAAATAAGGTCATTTTCTACGTGATTAATCAGAATTGCAAACTATTGCTAAATTCTCTCCTGCACTAGCCGATCTGTCTGGAGACAGTGCTCACTTCTCCCCTTTCGAGGAGGAGGATTAGTGAACTTCAAATCGCTGCGCTCGCATTGAGCTGTTAAGACAAAGGATTTAGGGGGATTTTCAAGATACAAACTTCAACACTTCACATGACACCGATCAATTCTCTCTCTCTCTCTCTCTTAAAAAAAACTGTAATGATTTTGAAATAATACCCAACAAAGAAAAATCAGGGGTAAAGAATGGGGAGAAGAAAAGCTGCCCCACACTTTCTGGTAGATGTATATTTCTAAGCTCTACCTATGGCTGTCACTACCCACAGGGGAGGGAGACCATCAAGAAAATTCCAGAAAAGTACTTCCTGAGCTCTGGATGACAGTTGGCACTGGAGTGAGAGACAGCCTGCCTGGGCCCTCCCCAGATAGACTCTCCCTCCACTCCAGCAACCCATCCCTGAAGAAGCAGGCTGGGGGGTGGGGCACCTACTTAAAAAAATTTTTTTTTTAATGTGTATGGGTCTTATGCCTGCATGTATGTCTGTGAACTCTGTGCCTGCCTGTGCCTGCAGAGGTCAGAAGGTGCAGGACTTCCTGGAATAGTGTTACAGATAGTAACCAATACTGTGATGGTTCTGAGATTTGAACCCCGGTCCTCTGTAAGAGCAGCTAGTGTTCTTAACTACTGAGCCATCTCTCCAACCATGATCACTCACTCTTTACGGCTTCAATCTTGTAGGGGATATTGAGGCTGCCAAGTGAAGCAAGAGCCCCCAGGAAGGCGGCCACATCGGTAGCACTCTGGAAGCACTGTGAGGATGACTGTACACATTGCCGGTTGTCAATCTCCAGGTAGACAATGGAGCTGGGAACACACACATCACACTGAGATCAGATACACCTACACACCAGCTCTGATGCCCTGTCCTATCACCCAGACCCAGAAAGCATATCTAACAATAGCCTGGACAGTCTCTCTGCAGCCCCAGTTTTTAAGCACTTAGCAGGGGCGCACCCTACTGCCCAACATGTTTTTCAGCCTTGCCCCTTAAGTACCACAACACCCCTTTTCTTCACTTCAGAGAAGAGAATGTCCTCAGGCACCCAAGGCCCTTTTGAGAGCAGTACCTAGTGCCCCACAGAAGTGTAGGTTTGGATTATTCCTCAGAACTCCCCAGGGAGTGGCCTGAGGCAACAGCAGGCTCAGATGTTGGAGAGCTGAGACTCTTAAGCTAGTCAGACCAGATCACCTACTCTCAGGTACAAGCCTCTCAGACACAGAATTCTAGCATAGCCTCCAGGTGACAATACATTTCTCACTTTCACTGCAGGTCCATGCCAAGGAACCGCTGGGGTCAAGGGACACCAAGGTGCCACCTGGCAAATGCCCAGCAGCTCAAAGAGAAATAGGTGGAAGGCTCCTGGGACCCCCAAAAGCTGAGTGTGGGGTGACACACTTGGTCTGGCTGGTGTGCAGCATCCATGAAATGGTCTTATTTGTACCTCCTCATTGCCACCCTCAGCTCCTAAGCCATTAAGGCTCAGCATCAGCATCCTTCTGACTTCCCCACCTGCCTCCTCAGCAGTGTGGATAAGGGGGCTGTAAAGATTGAGGTGCAGGCTTGGTTTAGGATGACTTAGTTCCAGGGAACAACCTTGAGGTTTTAATCAGCTTGGTCTTAATTAATCACCTGGTACAGAGTGGCACCTCAAAACCACAAGCTGGGCAAAGAGTGAGGCCTGCCAGGTACCTAGAAAGGGGTGGCCTCAGCATTCCAGGTCCTTTCTGACCATAATGTACGGTGAATGCTACCTCCCTAGAGTTCACCTTCAGGGTTGAGCTGGTAGCAGGGCCCAGAGATGCACTGGGAAACAGCCCACAGCATCTGGATCTGGAGTTCACTCACCCACGGATGTCCATGGGGTCCAGCTCCCTGCGCTGGCGTCCCCCATTGGTGCTGGGAAGCAGCGAAGAGGTGGTCCAATCTGCTGCAGAGCGCTTGATTGGGTGCTTGCGAAGCTCTTCCTCACGGCCATAGTAGGGGAAGATCATCTGCTGGCCTTGGGCATCAAGCTTGAAGACCACATTGGTATGCAGCACATGGCTGAGTTCCCGCAGGAAGTGGAAGGAGTTGTTTCTTAGCTGCTCAGGAGGAAGTAGCACCACCAACACCAACGTGCCAGCTGCCAGCTTCTCGGGCACATGCTCTGCACAGTCTAGTCCATCCCACTCACACTCAGCACTGTTGCAGCCCTGGTCGCAATGGCCGTCACTGAAGTGGTCCTTGCAATACTGGTCATACAGGGGGCTGAGGGGTAGAGGACATACTTAGTCTTATCCCAGCCTTTGGACCTCACACCCACCTGACTGGCCCAGACCTGGGGAATGTGCTTGGTGTCTCCTATGGGCAGGGATGGACACTGGCCTCATGTTCCCGGTATGTGTATAGTCTCTCCTCCCCCAGCTGTCTGCTGAGCCCTGGGACTCTGAAGCAACCCGGTCTTACTTACTTGCACTGTTCCTCAGTGCGCTGGCAGTCAAAGCCATCAAAGAGGCAGCCAGCTGAGTTGCACTGGCTGTCACAGTGGCCATCACTGAAATACTTCCAACATTGCAGCGACTGAGTGCAGTTCTTCCAAGGGTCGTTAAAGTTGAGGGAGCAGTCACCGCCATCCCAGCCACATGCGTGATTATTGCACTGCATGTTACAGACCTTGTTGCCGGCATCCTCCTGGCACTCGGGCAGCTCACAGGCCTCTTCAATCTGTGGTGGGGGAATGTCGCGCCCCGCACCACCTGTGAAGCTATAGTCCAGGATGTGGCACAGCAGCCCGTTGAATTTGGCAGGGCACAGACAGCGGTAGAAAGGGCTCTCGGATGTGGGCTCACAGGTGCCCTGATTGTAGCAAGGGTTGTTCCCCACACAGGGGCTGCTGGCTGGGAACTGGCACTCAGGACCAGTGAAGGAGCCCAGGCACAGGCAGGTGGGACTGCGTGGGCCTGAGATACATGTACCACCATTGAGACAGCGTAAGCTGCCACAAGCTCGCGCATCATTTTCACACGTGGCTCCCTCAAAGCCCTGTGGTAGAGAGAGAAATAGTGCATTGGAGCAGGGTGCTAGGGTCCAGGAACACTATGAACCCCAGCCTAGGCCTGGCTACATCCCATGACCTGTGAAAGGTGCCTGTGGCCTTTCCCCAGTAACGAGACCCTCAAAACATTCTTACCACAAGAAGATCAGGATTTCCAAGGGCTTACGGAGGGATACCTGAATGAGTATAACCCTGGGGGTTTTTAGAGCCATGAAAAACTAGGCTGACACTGGTACATTATATGTGTATAAATCCCCAAGTGTGAATACCCAGAACAAATATTGTACATCAGTGCCAGCTCTGAGTATGACCCTCAACACCTTCCATGCAAAGTGATAACCACAGAAAATGGCAGACAGAGTGAGGAACTGGCGGCCCTCCTGCTAAGTTCCCATGCAAACCTGAAACTGCTTGGAAATGAGCATCTGTTTAAAAACAAGAGGCTGGGCTGGGCCTTGGTGTCAGAATATTTACCCAGCACGTGTGAGGGCCTAGATTCCCAATACAGCATAGTAGGAAATACACATTTTAAACAGGGTCTTGCTCTGTAGCCTAAGGTAGCCTTGAATGCAGGGCAATCTTTCAGCCTCAGCCCCAGAGTACTAGAATTACAGGCATATATATTATGACCACTCAAGTTTTATGAATGAGCTGGAAAAGTGGGCATGAGGAAGCATGGTGCTTGGTCCCTAGGCTTGGCTAGAGGCCTTCAAGCTAATATATTCTGGGTGAGGGTGGGTATGGGACAGGTCCATTCAATGTAAGATTCAGGGGTTCTGGTACCCTCAGACCTGGCTCCTTAGCAGCTGCACAGGGCCAGGGCACCTACCGCAGGGCACCTGCAGATGAATCCTCGGGCAGTGTTGGAGGCCACGGCACAGACACCCCCATTCTTGCATGGTTTGCCCCTGCAGCCGTTGATGACTGACTCACAGCGGCGTCCTGGGTGAGAAGACAGTAAGGACCTAGCCCTGGTGCCATTATCTGTCCACCCATTTGGCCCACCTGCCCAAGGCACGCACCAGTGTGGCCAGCCCGGCACTCGCAGTGAAAGTCATTAACACGCTGCACGCAGTCCTGAGTGCCACGTGGGTCACAGGGATTGGAGAGACACTCATTGACGTCGCCCTCACACCGCTCCCCAACGAAGCCTGGTGGGCAGGTGCAGCTATAGCCACCCACCTGGTCCACACAGGTGCCATTGTTGAAGCACTTTGGACTTCGGGAAGCAGGGTCAAGGTGGGGATGGCAGTCATCGACATTGATCTCACAGTGGACACCTGCAGAGTGACCGTGGACACTATCAGGGGGTGGTACTGGTTGTAGTCTGGCCTGTGTGGCCCAGGAAAGCAATCAGTTAAGAACTGGGTTTCAGGGTGACATGGTGCCAGTGGAACCCATCTTTCTAATAAGACTGGCTCCACTAGGCAAGGTGGAGTGAGCTCTGGCTGGATTCTAACCATACCACCCGGGCCCCCACATACTCACCCTGTGTGCCCCTGGGGCAGGAACACTTGTAGGTGTTGGTCAGATCGATGCAGGTACCCCCATTTTGGCAGGGCTGAGAGAGGCACTCGTTAATCTCCTCAGAACAGTTAGGTCCGTGATAGCCAGCCACACACTGTAGAAAGGGCATAGGCCATAGCTCAGCTAGAGTCATGGTACCATGTCCTCCACCTGCTATGTAGGCCCGCACACCCAGTTACGCCTACACTGGCAGCCCTGAAGAGGGTTCCACCCAGCAGACCCCAGGCAGGACCTCAGTAAATTAAAGTCACTGTTCAAGATGGGGAGGGGACAACATCCCACAGGGTGAGGACTTGGAGCAGGTGTGAGGTAGCATAAAATTATGGAGGACAGGAGCACGCCATTGCTTGGCGTGTTCCTCCTCCAGCACATCTATAATGTGAACGGATCCTGCACAGCTGTGTGACACCTTGCTCTAACAAGACACTTGGCTCAGTTTGCCACGATACACTAGCTCCCAGCTCCTGTGAGAACACTCATGCCAACACCCTCCTTGCCACCCCAAGACGGCCCACACCTTGCAGGAAAAGCCACCCAGGTAGTCCGTGCAGGTGGCTCCGTTCTGGCATGGGTTAGGTGAGCACTCGTCTACCTCATCCTCACAATAGCTGCCCGTGTAGCCTGCCTGACAGTGGCAATAATGCTTGTCTTCCTTATTCACACAGAGGCCTCCATGCTGGCATAGAAGGGTGACATCAATGCCTGTGGGGACAAGATGAAAAGTTGAGGCCTCGGCTGCCATTTCTGGAACTACTGCCCATGTCCTCCTGATTTGATAGGCACTGGGGTGATCCTGGCCTGGGTTGAACCAGGTCAAGGATAGATGGGCCGGGCCAGTTACCTCGTTTCTGCGCAGCCACTTCACAGGACACACTGAGCACATCGCAATTGAAGCCAGTCCAGCCGCTCCGGCATTCGCAGTGATACTGCGTGTTGGTCTGCCAGCACTTGCCACCGTTCTTACAGGGAGCTGAGTCGCACCATCGCACGAGGTTCTGAGGAGATAGGCAGTGGTCACCCCTTTCCCCACGAATTCTGATGGCCAGGGACACCCTCTTGCCTTGGCCACCTCTGAACGGGACAGTGGTGCTCAACCCACCTAATGCTGTGACCCTTCAATACAGTGATGAGTGCAGCCATAAAATCATTTCATTGCTACTTCACAACTAATTTTGCTACTGTTATGAACTGTAATGTAAATATCTAATATGCAACTCCTGTGGGAGCCTTGACCCACAGGTAAAACTGTGAGCAGGGCCGTTAGGGGAGGACATTGTCTCCCCTCTCTCATCTCCCTCTATATCAGCTCAGAAAGAATGTCACCTAAGAACTCCCAGGCACAGAGCTCACAAATACCTCTTGTGCTGGGAGCAGCCTGAAACTGGGTCCCATGTCTCCCTTGCTTTCCTTCAAGGTCCCCTGCAAACCCAGGCCATTTACTGCCTTCCCCTGGACATCCTCCACCAGAAGTGAGCACTACCCCCAGGCTGCTTTGGATAAATGGCCACATAATGCACACCACAGAATCAAGAATTTGGCATCCCCACCCACCTGTCTCCCTTAGAAACAGCTATCTTGGCATTTTCCCAGAGGATGTGGGTCCCCTCTGGTTCCATAAACCCATGATGACACCTGGGAGCCCTCTCTGCTTCTATGTCCCTGACCCTCTGAAGGCAGCATGGTCTAGGGCTGGGCATTGGGTAGTGGAGGGTCCTAGGCCTTCTGGGTCACACCCTGCAAGCCCAGCTCACCTGGCAGTTGAGGCCGGTGTAGCCCTGTGGGCAGGTGCACTTATAGGTACCATAGCTGTCTTGGCAGGTGCCACCATGCAGACAGGGCCGGGAGTCACACTCATTGACATCATACTGGCAGTAGCTGCCCGTGAAGCCAGGTGGGCACAGACAAGTGAAAGAGTTGATACCATCCACACAGGTGCCACCATTGAAGCAGGAGCTGAAGGCAGACAGGAAGCAGAGGAACGTGGGTGAGTGAACTAAGGTTCTTACCTGATGAAGGCATGGCCACAACATTCACATCATGATCAGAGATTTTATAGCATACAGGTGCATGATGGTTAAAAAAATAATAATAATCCTGGGCAAAATCAGGCAAAATAGAATACTATAGGAAAACCATCACAAACCAGGCGTGAGATTGACATTTAACATTAAGCTTCTTGGCAACCAGGGCAAAGGGGGAAATAAGTTGCATTAGAAAGTTCTTGTTTAGTAGGAGAGGCTGGTTCACCAATTCCTCTGGATAAACTTCCTCATTCTAAGTCACTGGAGGCCACAATAGTCTCTTCAGGAGGGACACTGCAGCATAATGAACAATGCTGGATTCAACTCAATTAGTGCAGAATGTCTACTGGGTCTAGGCAAGTCACTTGCTTGAGGGGCCATGTTGTCAGTCACCTCAGCCAAAACCGGGTCCCACTAGATCCCTTGTGAGAGTACAGGTCTGGGACCCACCTCTCGGTACAGTCGGGTATATTATTCTCGCAGTGAATGCCATTGAAGCCCGGAGGGCAGGTGCATGTGTAGCTGTCCACACAGTCAGTGCAGTTGGCACCATTTCGGCAGGGATTGCTGGCACATTCATTGATGTCTTCCTCACAGAAGGCACCCTGGAAGCCGGGCAGGCAGTCGCAGAAGGCCATGTTGATGCCATCAGTGCAGGAACCCCCATTGTGACATGGGTCTGAAAGGATAGAAGGATGAGCCTTAGGGTGGCCAGGGCTCACGGAAAGCTTCGGCAGCACCAGGGTCAATGGGCCATTCACTCCAGGCTGATCCTAGCTCGGAGCTTGGGCTCTGCTCCACATACATTCCTTCCCTCAGGCCCCCCTGCAGTGAGGAGACAGGGATTCACAGAGCCATCATGGGGAAACTCACCTCCCACACACACCCTGATGGTGCCAGGCAGACCCTCAATCTCTCTACGTCTTAGCTTTGACTCAGGATGGGGGCAGTCCCCAAGCCCCACACAACTCGATGGGTTCTGACAGGGCCAAGTATCAAAGTCGAATACAGCCAGTCCCCATGACATCATTGTGAAATGCTGGGTGCCTCTGTTCCATGTCATTCAACTGGGTTGAGAATCTAGCTGCAAAGCCTTTTGGAGTCACTTTGGGTAGCCCATGTGAAGCATTCAGTGATGCTTCAACATCCATCTTTGGCCTGCCCTTAGAAAATGACCTGTCTCCTTCTAGGCACAGGCAGGTAGACTGAGCTGAAAGTATGGCCACCCACAGTCCTGAAGCTGACATCACTAGCTGTCCCTGGGCACCAGGACTATTTTCCCATCTCAGATTCAGCAGCTTCCTGCCATGTGTGCCTAAGGGACAGACACTGAAACCCTGGGTGGACAGAGCTGGGTACCACTTACTAGGCCGGCAGTCATCGATGTCACTCTCACAGTTGTAACCTGTGTAGCCAGCTTGGCAGAGGCAGCGGTAACTGCCGTTGGTGTTCTGGCAGGAGGCACCGTGGCGACACGGGCTCTTCACACACTCGTTGATGTCAATCTCACAGGTTTGGCCTATGATGACAAGATCCAGTTGGATACCCTGCCCCTACCCGCTGAACCTCTGCCCTAGCTAGTCTGTCAACCTGCAATACTTCTCCCCCAACTTTTGGGGAACAGAAGACTACAGAGTCAGGATGGGAAGAGCCACCCAAGGTCATCTCCTGCTTCTAGAGCTTCCCGGAGCATGTGGTTCAGCACCTATGACCTCATCTCTGGAGATGAGAGCCCACCCCCTCATGCCCTGGAACTGGCCAGGGCCCTTGACTTTCTACTCACCACCCCTATCCCAGTCTGGTGGGACCAAGCAAACCTTACCCTGCCAGCCCATGGGACAGACACAGGAAAAGCTCTCATAATCCTCAGACTCCTTGCACACCCCGCTGTTCTTGCAGGGGCTGGTGGCACATGGGGCCAACACCACCTCACACGTGGCTCCTAAGGAGAAAGATATGTGGTAGAACCCAGTGAGCATGACCCATAGCATCTCCCATAAAGAAGGGGGGAAACGTATAGGGACCCTGTATGATTGGCCAGCCTAGATCCTGAGAGATGTGATAAGCATAGACAGGAAGCTGGAGACAAAGCAGAAAAAAGTCTCTCTCTCTTTTTCTAAAGCGTATGGTATGTGCATGTCGATTGTGCACATGAGTGTGTGTGTAGAGACTGAGGTGGGCATCAGGTGTCCTCTATCAACTCTGTACTTTATCCCTTTGAGAGCAAGACTCATAGAATCAGAAGATTGTCATTTCAGCTAGGCTGGCCAGCCAGTGAGCTCTTAGGATTCATCTGTCTCTGCTCCCAAATGTTGGGGTAACAAGCATTTAGTCACCACCTGTTTTGATGTAATTCAGGTCTCATGTTTCCACAGCAAGAACTCTTCCTCCATGAGCTGCCTACCTGGCCCCTGAAGCCGTTTCTTGTCTCCCAAATGCTTCAAGATGAAGCCTAGGCCTTGTTCAAGCGAAAACCTCAAAACAAGACCCATACTATATAATGGGGACCCTGGACTGCTCCCTATTCCAGGAAAAGACCCAACTGCTCCCGAGGCTCTAGGTCATAGAAGGCTCACTCTAGAGGGAGACAGAGCTACTCCAAGCACATCCTATTTGTTGGGGAGCCTGGGGTACAGCCTCACATCAGGGTAGTGAATCTGATAGCCGCCTGGGGGAGCCATGTGCACCCACTCTTCTTGCAATCCAGCCTAGCTTTCCTGTTTATGGCTATGATTGGCTCCAGAGCTGAGCAAGGAAGCCTTATCTTCCTTGTCTCCCACCATGTCCCCAGCCTGCTGGTGTGAGTCTCCAGGGCCTCTATCTCTATCGGTTTCCACGGTGACCTGGGCAGACAGGAACTTTGACAGAGTTTCCGACAATTGTGCAAAGGGAAGCAGGAAGCAGGCCAGCAGGAAGCAGGCCAGCATGGCTTGACTCCTTCCACGAGGCTAGACCTAGAGGGACATGGGGTGCGCCCAGCTGCTGACAGTTTCCTCACTGACCAACACAGGAGACAAAATCCAGGCCCTTTAACTTTGGTGAAAACAAAACAAAATACCGGAAAAAAAAAAAACCAAAAAAAAAACCCCAAAACCCAAAATGAAACAAAAAACAGCATCCTGATCACCAGCTGCCAGGCATCATAAAAACACTAGCAAGGATCCTCCATTTCACAGACCTACTTAGGATGTATCAGTGATGGTTGGGGGGCTATGTGGCCATGGCTTTCATGTTCAACCCTCTGCTCATCTCTCCTGCAGGGGGTCCACTTCTCACCATTCCTCAGGCAGTGCCCATGGCAGGAGCTGCTTCTGTTCATCCGAACAGAGGGCTCCTTGTCCCCTCACACAAAGAAGCTGCCATCAAAGGAATCTCAGGCCCAGCCGGCCGAGGAGGGAAGCCAGGCCCCTCAGAGGCCCAGACAAAGTGGACACTGATCCATGCACTGTCCACCAGCCCCCTGGGCTTTCCCTGGAGGGGTCTAGTGCTCATTTCACACCGAGCCTGCCAGATAAACACCGGACACACACACCCTGAAACTTCCTCTCAGGCATCCTCTACGCTTGCTCATTCGGTGATTCTATCCCCAGGCCCAGAGCAGGACCTAAGGCTCTCAGCAAGGAACAGAATCTTCTAGAATGCCTGGTGATCCCACATACTCTCAGGCCCACCAGTTACTACCAGGGCCCCTTACACCCCTTGGCTGCTTGTACCTGTATAAGGCAGAGGACAGTTACACTTGTAGCCAGCGACATCATCAATGCAGGTCCCTTGGTTCAGGCAGGGGTTGGAGGCACACTCGTTGATGTTGGTCTGGCAGTTTGGACCTGTAACAGGAGGGGCAAGAGTGGGCAGGCCTGTCCCTCTGCCCTATGCATTTACTCTGGCTCTCCAGAGGCCCAGCCTGAGCGATGAAGCACACTCACCACTGAAGCCTTCTCTGCAGGTGCACACGTAACCACTGGTCATGTCTTTGCAGGTTCCTCCATTCACACAAGGGTTCGATTCACACTCGTCGTTGTTGATGTCACAGTTTGTCCCACTCCATCCAGGGGCACAGTCACACTTGTACCTGCACAGAGGACGGTGCTGGATCCCGGGCTCAGAACCCCCCTCCTCCCGCTAGACACATCATATCCTGGGACACTCTTTTAAGGTGGGCTGGAGGTTCCCACCTTGCCCAAAACCACACAAGGCTTCCAGACTGGGACAATGTGAACTTGACAACTTACTGACTTTTGTGTAACACTTTAACAGCTTTAATATTATTAAAATATCACATATATTTTATTACATATAGCTTTAATAAAGACTTTATTTATTGATCGTGTCCCTCCCACCCCACACCTGTACCAGAAGATTGTTTCAGGTGCCACCATGTATTTAGGGTATTTAAGGTCTGTACATTGGAGCTGATGCTTGCCAATGAGGATACAGCCCAGGGATGCTGGGAATATGCTGGGGGCTGACCTCAGGACCATTTGTCTCATAGGAGCATCCCTCCACCCAGCCTGTGTCTGCCCCAGGCTTCTAGCAGATACCTCCCAGGCCAGCCTGCCGTACCCATTGAGGCCATCCCGGCAAGTCCCATGGATGCAGGGGTTACTGTTGCACTCGTTGACCTCGGACAGGCACGTGGGATCATGGTAGCCCTCAGGGCAACGGCAGGTGAAGCCAGCGATACCATCCTCACAGGTACCCCCATTGTGGCAGGGGCTGCCTGCACACTCATCAATGTTGACGTTGCACATGCTCCCTGTAGGTGGGGAGGGACTCAGATATCAAGCCTATCAGCCAGAGCCCACCCCTCGTGTAGCTAGACCTTTCTGGCCCTCAGTTTTCCCATGCTGAGCTATGGCTTATGTAGCAATGAGCCCAACTGTAGTGACAGCAGATTTAGGGTCCCATGTACTCCAGTCTGGCTAGACACTCAATAAGTAGATGAGAATGACCTGAACTTCTGATCTTCTTGCTTCCAGTGTCAAAGTGCTAGGGTTATAACATATGCCAATGAATGTGGCTTATGTGGTTGTAGAATTGAACCCAGGGCTTCATGGATGCTAGGCCAACACCTTACCAACTGAGTCATTCTTCAGCCTAGCTTTACTATGGTCTTGAGACCCACTGTCTTCTGCTGTTCTCTCAGGGTATCTTTGGGACAGAGGGTATCACTGTTCCCCTGTTCCTGATTACAAGACCCCCTAGGTCCAGAGATACTAAGGATCTGATCAGATCTAAGGGTGTCAGAGGCAGAGTACATGCCCAAAAGCCTTGCCTCAGAGCTCAGGCCACTCCATCCCAGCCTACTGGGCCATAAGATCTAATGTGGCCAGGGCTGACACTCACAGGGAACAGAAGGCATGTGGAGGCCACCCAGTTGTTCTGACACCTCCACTGGTTGACAGCTCAAGAGCTGGGAATTGAGGACTCAGCTTGTATCATCCAGCCCTTGAACCCCTGCTAACTCCAGAGTCCCTCCCAGACCTGACTCATCTAACACCTCTAGGGTTACCCTTGACCTCTGACTTCAGCCACTCACCTGTGTAGCCTGGCTCACAGGCACACTCATAGCCATCAATCTTGTCCAGACACGTGCCCGAGTCGCAGGGGTTGCTGGCACAGTCATCCAAGTTGATTTCACAGTTGGGTCCTAGGGTCAGAGTGACATGTAGTCAGCTTCCAAGCCTACCTAGCCTTGCTGCTTTCCACCCACCGCTAGCTCTGGCCAGTCACCTGTAGTCCCCTTGAGGCATAAGCAGAGGTAGGAGTTGTCACGGTCCTGACAGGTGCCCCCGTGGCGGCACGGCTGGCTGTGACATTCATTAATGTTGGTCTCACAGTGATGGCCTGTGTAGCCTGGCTGGCAGAGGCAGGTAAAGGTGGCCACACCATCTTTGCAGGAACCATAGTGACAGGGGTCAGGGTCACATTCATCAATGTCCACCTCGCAGTGGGTCCCCGTGTAACCTACATCACAGGAAGAGTGGGCACAGATGAGCTTCAGGGCCAGTTACTCCCTCGACACTCAGCTAGCCACACATGGAAAATCACTGAGAAGACCCAGGGTCACTGATGGATGTGGAAGTATCATATACCCTGGGATATTCTCATTACTTCCATCTGAAGTCAAAACTGAGCTAATGAGGATGCAGCCCAGGGATGCTGGGAATATGCTGGGGGCTGACCTCAGGACCATTTGTCTCATAGGAGCATCCCTCCACCCAGCCTGTGTCTGCCCCAGGCTTCTAGCTGATACCTCCCAGGCCAGCCTGCCGTACCCATTAGATGTCCCAGACTAAGGTCTGCCAGTCTCCTGCCTCTTTCCCACATCTAGCCCCAAGTGTCCCCTCCCCCATCCTGAACTGCCTCTTGTACCTTCTGTGCACACGCAGGTGTAGGTGTTGGGCCCATCCAGGCACTTGGCACCATTCTTGCAAGGTGTGCTGGCACACTCATCCACATCATACTGGCACAGGTGCCCACTGAAGCCTGTGGCCAAGAAAGAAGATGGTCACATCTGACCATATCCTAGCCCCTTGGTTGCTACCCACAAACCCTAGAGTTAGCTGAATGCCTGCCCGTAAGGGCTCCCTAGAGGATGCTTTGGCCCGAGGTGCAGCTGACCTCCAGGCTTCTACCTGCCCCCTGTATCTTGCTCCTTGCACCCTGGCCTCTGATTAAAACTCCTTGTTCAGCACTGCTCAGTGGCTGCCTCCCTGGCCCAACAGAGAGTCCTTTTCCCCCCAAACCGCCTCTGGTTGCTATGGTTACAGATGCACTAGGCTGTGAATGGGGCTCCCCTTGCTCAACCATGTCTAGGATGGCTAATTTACATCTCAGAAAGCCCAAGGCCCCCGTGCCCTCCTCCGTTCCTCCAAGACCTTCCCAGCCCTATAGGTCAGATCCCTACAGGATGTTCTCACTCCCTATGACCATCAAGAAGGGGATATGAGAACAGCCAGGCAGGGGACCCTCCTATCTTGGGGGCACTGCAGCTATCATGCTTTCCTCCTTTAGTAAGGTCTTCCGGTGCCAGGCTCCATACATCTCAGCGTGGACTGAATGCCCACTGCTCAGGTGAGCCATCATCACCTTTGAAGAAAGCCTGAAAATATCCTGGTCAACTCACAAGGCAAAGTCCTCCCTCAAAGTAGTCTAGGAAGAGATCAAGAGGACACAGGTCCCGTGGCAAGTGGGTGGCCTCACCTTTGGGGCACTGACATAGGAACTCATTGATCTTGTCCATGCAGTGGCCATTGTGCAGGCAGGGGCTGCTGGCACACTCATCCGTGTTGACCTCACAGTACACACCCTCATAACCTGCGGATGGGAGATGGTGAGAGTGAAGATGGCTTCAGTAAGCCTACCAGAGCCCCTAACTGAAGATTTGGGACAGAAATGACCCTCCCTCACACAGCCCTAGTATAGCATACCGGCCCACTGTGGTTCATGTCTAATACTGACTTTGGGTCTATTTGCCCAAGTCTGATCTGTCCTGTTAACCTAGCCTCAGTTTCCCAGATGCTTCCAATCTTAATTGAGGTCTTACTCAAAGCTATCCAGCCTTGATTCAGTCTCCCAATCCCTGCTCTTGGCAGCCCTCAAGGTGAGAGGTGACATAAACATACCCGGCATACATATACACTGGAACTCTCCAATCTGGTCCAGGCAGGTGGCATCGTTCTGACATGGGTTGGAGATGCACTCGTTGACATCAATCTCACAACGGGGCCCCGTGTAGCCCTGTAGACACTGGCACTCAAAGGAACCTAGTGTGTTGAGGCACTTGCCTGCATGCTCACAGGGGTTGGCACCTGGTGGGAGAGGCACAGATGAGGGTTGATCTGGCTTTCTGGCCCCCAGAACATGATCAAACTAATGGTTCTCCAGGACAGGTCGCATCCCCCATATGACAAGCCAGGATGTTCCTACTGCCTTGCCATCACATCTACACCTACCCAGAGCACATTCATCCACGTCCTGGCTGCAAGCTGGCCCCGTGTACCCAGAGGGGCAAGTACAGATGGCCTTGCCATTGACAGGATTGGTGTCGCAGTTGGAACCCTCATTGCAGGGATTGCTGATGCACGCATCGTTGAGGTGACACAGCAGACCTAGATAGAGCAGCTGGAGTGAGTGAACCTTGCTTTCCCTCCCCGGGAATGACTGGCTGTTTCGGCTGGACCATCACCCCCAATACCCAGAAATGAATCTCTGTGACCCATTCAAGCATTGCACAATGCTCAGATCACTGGAGGTGGCTTGTCACAGTATGCCTCTCTGTCCAACAAGGCCCACCTGGTCATTGCTGGAGGTGCCAAAGAGCCACAGCTTTATCTGTTTGTTGCCGTTTTGCTTTTCTGGGACAGGGTCTCTCACATATGACAGGCTGGACTCAAGTTTGCTACACAGCTAACGAAGACCTTGAACTTTTGATCCACCATTCCCTGAGTGTTAGACTGACAGGCATGTGCCACTACCCACACAGTTTATGTGGCACTGGGAGTTGAATCCAGGGTTCTGTGCATGCGAGGCAGGCACTCTACCAACTGAGATGCCTGCCCAGCCCTTTAGCTACACCTAGGCGAAGCTGGTCCCTGCTACCTCCCTCAGTGCCCCAGGTGTGTGCTGCCAGGGGTGATGAGCCAACCAAGTTTGCCTTATCTTGAGAGCCTCCCTTCTTCCCTCCCTCCCTCACCTGTGCGCCCATGTGGGCACTCGCAGTAGAAAGAGGCCACTCGATCGTGGCAGGTGGCACCCTGGAAGCAGGCAGCACTGGCACAATCATCGATGTTCTCACTACAGTCCTCGCCAGTCCAGCCGTTGACACATACACAGTTGTAGCCACCATGGGTGTTGTGGCAGGTTCCACCATTCTGGCAGGCGTTGGGCATGAGCTGACACTCATCCACATCCTCTGTGCAGTACTGACCTGTAAGGGCCATAGGGCCATCAACCTCAGGAGTTGTGACATGCTGAGCTCCCTGCTCTAGGCTGTGGAGCTGTATAAGTCCCTCTTCTCCAGAAGTCTTCCTAGCTGCCTTGTGTGGCCAGCACACATCACCTCATTCCCCAGCCCAGAGAGCTGTCATCTCATGGCTGACCTAATTTATCGTTAACCAGTGAGCCCCGAGGACAGCCTTATATTCATCCCTGGGTAGCTTGCCCAGAATGCTAGGCTGCTGTCTGGCTCAGTGCTGGGGACCTAATTCTGGATGAGTGTTAATTGCCCACAAGAACCAGCTGATGCTGATCTGTACTGATTCAGAGTGGAAGCACAGGCTGCCCCAGCATGGAACAGAGCTCAGACCTCCCTGCCACTTACTTCTTTGTGTGCAGTATAGTTAGTAGAGGGTCGCCCCAAACCCGTGTACATACCTGTCCACTCCGGTGGGCAGCGGCAATTGTAGGTATTCACGCCATCCACACAGGCACCCCCATTCTTGCAGTTATTTCCTGGACAGTCATCCACATTTTCTTCACAGTTTTGACCAGCAAAGCCTATGGGACAGGGACAAGCAGGTCAACCTGACCTTAGGGGCCTGCTGAGGAGATCTGCTAAACTCCAGGGTCTTAAGTTTCTGATGGGCCTGCAATGTCCTTCTCAGGACAAAGCATCTATCTATTCCTCCATGGCCTCCCTGCTCCTGTGTCCACAGGTGACAGCCAGCTCCTCTCTAGAAAGTCACTGTGTCACAAGAGATCCAGAAACAGTGTTCTAGAAGGTTCTGCCACAAAACCACTAACAGAGTTTCTCATGATTGCACACTGAGGTTGTCTACACTAAACCAGTGGGGTAGTCATGGATACATAAAACTGCTAGAGATAAATCTGGGGCTTGGGAGCACTGTATTGGAAACCAGAGGGACCCAGGGAAGCCTGCCAAACGAGGATCTGTGAGTCCTTTTCCTTAGAACACTGCCAGGGCACCTGTCTCTCCCTCACAGGCCAAAGCAGCCCATGTAGCCTGGGGCTGGGCCCCAAGGTGTGGCCCGCAGCGTGGCCTTCATGAGAGCCTCCTCAGCAGCCAGTTAGCTATTAATCTCCTCAACTCCCGCCAGTTCAATGATCAACCCAGAAAGGCGAGTCTGGCAACAGCCAAACCTGCAGCCAGTTACTAATTAACACCCTCTCTGGGGATGCCTTTGAACCCCTCCTGCCCTTGGAGAACCCACCTGTTTGGCTCCGTCTCAAAGATTCCCCTTTCACCCCACCAGCTTGCACCACAGCAAAAAGCTGGGGCTGGGAAAAGCTTGTCTGGATGGGGGAAACCAGCTTGGAGCCCGGAGCCCACCTCGGGGGTCAGCAAGACCAAACACCATGTTTCCCTGCCTATGCAGAGCTTTATTCTAACATAAGGCAAGTTTCCAAGCTAGACCTGAGCCTGGAGGCACCCTGGGCATTGCAGAAAGATCTCACTGGAGGAGAGAATAAGATATATAAGTCCCATGTGCAGCCTGACTGGAGCTTCCTCTGCCTATATATACAGCATCCTCTAGGGCCTGTGACAGCATGGGGGAGCCAGGTGGTGCTCAGCAAGGTACACAGGAGATGGAGCCACTTCAATCCCTACTTAGAGCTCCCAGGGCTGAGTTCTGTCCTGACCTTAGTGCCCATATCTCCTAATATCATGTGCCCCTCAGGAGACCTGGGACAAGGCACCTAAAAGCCCAAATGGTGGGTATAACTGAACCCTGAGTGAGTCCCTTCAACAGTAACTTGGATTAACAATTCTCATTTCTCTGTACTCTGAAACAGTCTCCACACAAGGTACTGGGTGTCCAGGTTTTAGGGTGACCCAGCCACTACATATCAACCTCTGAGACCCACCAGTTACGGTAAGTGAACCCCACCCAGCCCTTCCTTCCCTTCTGCCCACCTCCCAGCACCCTGAGTTGACCCACTCCACCCTGCCTAAGGTGGATTAATGCCAGTTCCATGCACAAGCTCCTTGGATAAAAGCACTTTCTCTCAGCCCACATGACAGACCCACCAGTATAGCCTCTCAACACAGGTTCTAATGCCTGAGGACTTACATGGACACCAAGAAGGATCTGAACCCACACCTCTGGGGCCTACTGAGCATAATGATTCCGTTCAGCCCTCCAGAAAGCCTAGCTGGCCACAGAATGTGAAAGCAGCTGTCTATTACCTCCATGCTTGCCCAATGACTTTCAGGAAATGCACAAGCCAGTGTCTGCACGCAGAGTCTTGAGGCTGGCTCTGCAAGCTCAGGGCAGAAGGGAACTTCCCTTTTTCAGGGTGTAGGGTGGCCCCAGGGTTGCAAAGGGGGTAAGGTGGCTTGAGGTTACCCCCCAACAACCAAAGCTATTCCTATTTCCTGAGCTCACTCTCCTTTTCTCCCAACTGCCTGGTACGTGGCTGAGATGAAGTCTCAACCTCTGAGTTACCATCCTTAGAGAGGCAATGGAAAAGACTAGGGCTGTGCCTGCAGGCCCCACCCCTGCAGAGACAGCTGACCCAGGAGGAAGAACACCTCTAAGGAAGTAATGAGCAACTCATGGCCCCTAAGGTCCTCAAGGCGCTACTACCCAACTACCATCCCCCGAGACAGGGGAAACCCCAGGGACTGCCCACGACAGGGTGCTCCTCTGACATACAGAGACTCACATGTGGATGCCAGGTAGCTCACGAACATTTGTAAAGGCAGGCTGGCCACAGCCCTACGAGGGGCTCAGGGTAGAGACAGGTGTTAGGCTGCCAGGATCAGGGGATGAAGGAAGCACCAAGAAAAGGCACCCTTAACAGAAAGGAGGCTTGGCGTTCATGCAACCAGCTAATTGATCTTAGCACATGTCCCAGACAGAAATGGATCAGTGAGGCCTGAAATATGTGGTGCCATTGAGTGTGGGATGCCATTGAGAGTGTCACCTGGCTTCTGGCACCTCTCTCTTGATCTGCTTTCACACTATACTTAAGTCTCTCTCCATGGGCCCACCTGCTCCTGAGAAACATGTCCTGTCTTCCAGGTTCCTTAAACTTTCTTATGTTCCCTCCACAGAGGGTATCATTCCTTTGCTACACTCCTCTGGCATGACAGCAGAACATACATGGACATCCAGGCTAGAGGCAGGCATACTGAGATGGGACCTACCCGGCAGGCAGGCGCACTCGTGGGTGGTGTCTCCCGTAGGGCGGCAGGTGCCCCCATTCTGGCAGGGTGAGGGGCTGCAGGGCACATAGGGTAGTTCACAGTGGGGACCAGTATGGGTGGCGCGGCAGGCACAACGATATGAGCCGATCTCATTGTGACAGGTGCCTCCGTGGCGGCACAGTCCAGGGTTCTGGTTGCACTCATTAACATCCTGCCTGCAGGTGGGGCCATGGAAGCCAGGAGGGCAGCCACAGATGTAGGAAGACTCAAAGGGCAGGCACTGGCCACCGTTGGCACAAGGGTTGGAGGCACATGGGTCGGCTTGCTGACATGACTTTCCTAGAGTGGGGGAACAAGAGGGTCAGCTGTAGGCAGGGTCTCCCTATGAGCCCATGGCAGATTTGGAAATCATGGAGGCACCAACCAGGGATGATTCTTAGTACCTGCTGCAAACTACGGACATCTTTTTGCACACAAAGGACTGGGGATTACAAGAGACCAAATGATCACCCAAAGAGAGAGGTAGGAGTAGGAATGGGCAGCCTAAAATGTGTACCTAGCTGTCTCCTGGACCCCCACATATAACCAATGGCAGCTCGAAGCATCCTATCAGGGAGACGGTGAGACCAGAGCTATAGAACTCCCCCTTTGTTCGTAGGAACAGTGAGGGTTTGAGACCCTGGAATAGTGCCACCAATCATAAGACAGTTCAGGACTGTAAAGGGCCACAGTTCCTGAAGAACCCCAAAATTTGTCTGGATAGTAGATACCTGCTTATCTCTGAGCCAGGAGAAAGTTTGGCATACCCGAGTATCTCAAGTCAACATGGATAATTGAGTATCCTGATAGCATAGCCTGGGCTACTATAAGCGTCCCAGCCATCCTCATAGCCTTCTTACAGCCCTTACCTGACCATCCTGGGGGGCAGCGGCACTTGTATTCTGTGAGAGTGAGCAGGTCACAGGTACCCCCATTGCGGCAGGGGTTGGCTAAGCAGGCATTGTCCAGAGGTGTCAGGCAGAGGGGCCCAGAGAAACCCAGGGGACAGCTGCAGGCATAATCCACAGTGCCACCATGGTCCATAACATGGCATGTTCCAGCATTCTTGCAGGGTGTGCTCAGGCATGGATTGGGGTCCTGGCATCGTTGGCCCACGAAGGCTCCGCTGCAGCTGTTGACAGACATACAGGGCAATTAGTTTTCCCAGCCCTCCTTTCGGCCATGGCCACAGCTATTCCCACCCCGGGCAGCAGGTGCAATGAGAATCAGGTTCTAGAACAGAGGTGCAGTGGCTGTTTGGTGGGCAGAGGTTCCTGAGATGAAGAAACTTCTGGAGCATGTCCCAGTGCCTTGGAGGCACCTCACTTTAAAGCGGTTACTTTCACATATTAAGTGAACTTCACCTCAATAAAAAGAAATAATAACAACCGTTAATTGGAGCCCCGGCTAGAGACAAGACCAGCTTGAATTTCAAACCAGGCAGATTTCAAACCCATGGGTCTATCCTTGCAGTGAGCCATGGAGAAGGGGCCCCTGCTGGCCCAGCAGAGCCCCTGGGGGTAGGGAGAGCACTCAGTGAAACTCTCATTTGAGAGGCTGATCTGCTTTTCTCTCCCAGCTTCTGTCATGAATATGCATCATCTGGGTAATAAAAGAGTTCACGGTTCCTTCAAACATCAATAGCACAGTAAACGCGGGAAGCAGAGCAGACTGGAAAGTGTGCTTTCTTTCTATTCAGTTCCTGCCCCATAGCAAGGGGGCTATGCCAGGATGCAGGCTTGTGTCAGCTCTCTACAACTCAGCTCCCAGACACAGGTTCCCCATATCATACCCCTGGCAGCAATGACATCTCCCTCAGGGGACAAATTAAACTTCCAGACACAAGTTCTCTGTACCACACATCCAGCAGCGGAGAGGCACTGTTCTCTGAGGGCACGATGCAGTGAAGGATAGTCCTCCTCCGCTTTTTGTGGACACTTTGGTGGGCTGAGAGCCTATTCCATCTCAACACAGGTGGAGGGGGTCCTGTCTCATGCCTAGACTTACTGGTCCTCTGAAGGGACAAGCTCAAGGTCCACCACTGCCCCAGTCACAGAAGCCTCCTCAGCCACCTGCCTGCCTAGCTTCCAGAGCCTGGGTCATAAATTCCCCTGACCCTACTCCTGCCCCACCTCCAAGCCCCACACTCCCAGAGAAGGCTCTGGGAGCAGCCAAGCCAAGCTCTTCCCAGAGGCAAAGGCTCTGAGGCAGAACGTGCATGTGGGCTGAAAAAGCAGTCCCATGGCAGGGTCACTGGCAGGTTCTGGGTGGACACAGTCCCTGCCAACAGCCATCCTGCTTTCGAGAGCCTACCCAATGGGATAGAGATTGTCTATTAATCCCTAAGCACCCAAAACTGAGGCTGTAGCCTGCCCCAGTCCCCACCTCCAATGCCAGCCTGCTAGTCTCCACTTGCTTCTGAACTGCTATTTATAACCAAACTCTGTGTGAGAGTGGCCCCAAGAGAGGCCTTCCCACTAAGAGCGGCTGGAGGCAGTTTGGGGCCTGGGGTCAGGTATCTCAGTAGAAGTACTGGGAGGCATCTGTCTTCTCTGAAGCCTTTCATCTGTGTCCATGGCTTGGGTATGGAGGACACAAAATGGCCACTCTGGTGACCATCTGTTGCCAGAAGCCAAAAGTCTCAAACCAACTGGCTTAAAAAAAAAACAAATCACCCCCTCTCCCCCGGGGAGTTAACTCAAGCCTTTGCAATGGTTCCTGCACAGCATGGGAAGTGTGTGTTTGGTGTGTGTGTGTGTGGGGGGGGGCTTTTGGCTCCTCCTGCATGGAGTATTCTTGAAGGGCATTTCCCCACCAGTGTGACCAGCCACTGAGATCTACACATGCTTCTCTGGGGGCACCTAGGCTCTGACAGAGCCACACTTGGGGAGGCTAGGAAGCAGACATTGCCTCCACTACTCATGGATCCAGTTACCAGGCGGCTGGAGAGGCCGCTGGGAGCCTGGGATCTGCAGGCTGAGGCTGGCCCCTAGAAGCAGGTCTTCCCTCTGGATCAATGCCCCTTTGTCGGGCAGAGTTGGCCTCGGCCCACTTGGAGAAAAGGGTTTTTTTTTTTTTCCCTTTCCCAGCCACTGGTGAAGCCGCGGGGGAGGGGGTGTTGAGGGACAGAGGGAGCTTCATCTTCAAAGCCAAATGGAGCTGCCATCCACCCATCCCTGCAGACTAGGAGAATGGGGGAAGCTCTTGCCAGTGAGGCCAAGGCTCCAAGAGGCGGGAAGATTTGCCTGGGTGGGAAATGGGGCAAGCCCAATCCCATTCTGGGTTTCCAGTCCTTAAGCAACCCCCTGTTAGGTTTCTTAAGGTAAAGATACTGATTGTAGCCAAAGGCTCCAGACCTGCTCACATTCCTTTTCCTCCAGCATGGGCTGTGTTCCCTACAGCACCCTGAATGGGAACCACAATAGGGGGACTAGGGAAACCCGCCTAAATGGGATGTATACTTGCCAGCATGGTCGTGTTATGCTGGACCAGCAAGGGGAAAAATATGGCCAATAAATCAGGCGCCAGCAGCATGGACAAAGGGCAGCAGGGAGCAGGTGCGTCTGTGGAGGGGACAGCTGCTCCTGCTGGGTGCGGCCAGCCGCCAACCCCAGCGGGTGGGGCAGGAGCTAGGAAGCCTATGGCCAGGGAAGCTCCTCTGTGGGGGAATGCAGTGGCTGAGAAGGCCCATTGTCCACTCTACTGCCACCCTGGGCTTGGAGACACCATAATGCAGGCATGTTGCCTGGCTGGGTGGCCATCATCCATCACCAACATACCAGACTACCTGCACTGGACCATTCCTCAGATGTCTGGAGCCAGGTGGTAGGGTCTAGCTCAGGAGCATCTGAGGTGGGGGGCAAGGCTTCTCCTCCATCTGTGCCCTACCTGTCTGACCTCTGTACCACCTAGCCACATTCTCTCCCCACAGAATTCAGATGTCCCTAAGACGGTAGAAGGGACCTTGATGCCACAGTCGGGCTATCGTCACGGCAACAATCCCCAGCATCAGTGGCTATTTGGTCTTTAATGCTGACAGGTGGGTCTGAGCAACAAAGAGGCACCTAAGCCCTGAATGGGAGGCGGTACCCAAAGTGGCCTAACTCATTGGGGAGTCCCTGAGTACCAGGACCAGAGCCTCCCTGAGCAACCCAGAATGTCCTCTGCTTCCTCTGAGTCACCTCCTGTCCGGGCAGCAGAAGGACCCTTCCAGGACTGAAAGGTGGGACTTCCTGAGACTTCCTGAGGATAGGAGCCTTAACCATGAAGAAGCTGAGAACTGGCTGTGCTCTGCAATGCCCTGGCACTGCTTTCTGCAGTGGGAACCCGGCCATGGCAGGTGTGCCTTCTCCTTTCTTCCTTCCTGAGGTCTCCTTAGGGCACCCACTTCTCTATGTAGTCTCATCTACACTACCTGTCCTCCTGTGGCTAGCTGCAGGTGAGTGGCAGACAGGCTGGGGCTCAGGAAGAGGGCAGGCTTCCGCAGATGCTGAGGAGTACAAATGTCCCCTGTGCCTGTCATCCCACAACTGCTGCCGGGGCTTTGTTGGCGGCTTCAGTATTTCCACTGTGCTGCCCTCCACCTCCCTGGCAGTACCGCTCCATAGTAATGTGACTCCCCAAAGCATCCGGAGGCAGATGTTACTGTGGCCTCTCACCCGGGACTAATTCTAAACTGTGCTGTTTTCCTTTCCAAACTACATGGCCATCTGCCACCCCCAGGGGACAGATGACAGCTTCTCCACCCCAAAATGAGGAGGGGGCAGAGGGACTTTGGAGAGGGTTTCTTAGCTCCTGCTTTTCATGGCTTTATGGTCAAGGAGGTCTGGAGAAAGGAGCTGAGAACCTACCAAAGATGAGATGGGGGGGGGGGGACAACTCGATGCTGAGGGCCCTTCATTGGCTTCTCAGAACCTAGTGGTCAGAGGAACTTTTGGGTGAGAGAATGCACTTCCAGAAGGGGGGGGGGGGCTTGTGGGCCCCTCCCAGTTCTGCTTCGGCAGCCACAGTGAGATCAAACACTCAATTTAGCCTCAGTTTCACAAGAGAACTGTGTGTGTGTGTGTGTGTTTGTGTGTGTGTGTATGTACACACGCATGCATACACTCATGCTAAGGGTTTTGAAGGGGGCCTCTTGCAGCGGGCACCAGCAGGTCCAAGATGCTGAGGGATTCTCACTCTGGGTACGGCTAGGCTAGGTTTAATTCATAAAGGTGTGGTCCTGGCCTTTGGGGAATGCACTAATTGCACAGGTAAGAGCACCCATCTGAGTACTGA